>OX387344.1:16661666-17925000 GCA_947563465.1 Archips xylosteana
TTGTACAGTCAAGTGTAAAAATATGGGTGCACACAACTTGCTCATAAATATATGTCCCATAGCTCTTATGTCGTCGAATTAAGATTTATAGGTTTGTAACGATTGGAGGATTAAATCGATACTTATTTTTGCACTTGACCGTACATCTGATAGTGAAAAGTTAAACATAAATTGTCAATTTAAGAAATAATTATAATAATAAATCATGGGACGATTGACATCAATTGACCCAGTCTCAAACTAAAAGCAAACTAAAAGCTGTAGAAATGTCTCTCCTGTGGATATAAAGTTAGGAACTCCGAGGCCAAACTTAAGATTTATATAAATCAAAGTCAAAGTCAAAGTCAAAATTCTTTATTCAATTTAGGCATCAAATTGATGCTCCTATGAACGTCGAAAAATCTACCACCGGTTCGGAAAAAAACCCTGTTGAGAAGAAACCGGCAAGAAACTCAACAAGGTATATTTTTTTCAAACAGATCTACATTGTTATTAAATGACATACATCTAAAGTATTTAATACAATTAAATTTTTTAACACAGTAGATACGCTATTTGAGACTAGGGATCGCCAATGCGGATCGGAATTATTTTATTAATTAACCGAAAGTTAGGCGTCTCACACGCCAATGTAGACTTGTCTAAAAAATATTGGCTTTGACTATTAATTTTCGCCTTGCCCACAGGAGAGACACCAAGAAATAAAATGTATATGACCCAATTACAAAGCGTTTTATCTTAGCTAGATAAATAATGTACCTAAGTATTTAATAATAATTATTAAATAATTGCATTGTGTACGAGACCATTCTGAGAAAAAATAAATTGTGTAATACCTAACAGATTTTTGGACGCAAGAACAAATCAACGCTTTGGGCTTAAAACCACTAAATTTCATAATACCTTATTCACTAATACCCCTAATTTTCAAATTACCATGGGCTCATAATACCTAAAATTTCAAATTATCTCATTCTTAAAATTTGAAATTTTAGGTATTATGAGCCCATGGTAATTTGAAAATTAGGGGTATTAGTGAATAAGGTATTATGAAATTTAGTGGTTTTAAGCCCAAAGCAAATCAACAGCTAAACTAAATTATTTTAGGCAATAATCGTGTACGTACACTCAGAGACTAAGTAATTAACTTATACCTTGACAAGCTCGTGCGTGGCGGTCGGCGGAACCTTGTCGCAGGGAGCCTCTGCTGTCCTTAACGAGATTGTTTTTAATAAGTGCGGCAAATGCTGACTGCGACGGGGTTCCGCGGAGAGCCGCGCACAAGCTTGTCGCACTATAGAGCGTATTTCACGGCAATTTGTACAATAAATTATGAACAAAAATATTGGGACATTCTCGGTAAAAGTAACTATAACTCGACGATTGGAATATTCACCGTCAATAACATTGATTATCAACATAGCCAGCCTTGCAAAAATTCTTAGACCTTCTGAATAACATAGCTGGGTCTTAAGGTATTTTATGAAGCGTTTGCTATGTGGATATTGCAGTCCCTACAAATGTATTGAAGCACTGTACATAGCACGTACTAATTGCTACCGTCCTTTCTTAAGAGACTGACTATTTATGTTAACAATTTTGCTGATTGCAAGCGCTTCTACTACTTAGCAATAGAATTGGACGCTTAATTTCATAGCAGAATAGTAAAAGCAGCAGTTTAACTGCGAACGAAAAGCACGGACTCCAGGTCGAGAAATTTTTGCCACTTGTTATATGCTTCATGGTAATAACTTGAAAAGGACTAAACCTTTAAAAGAAAGAAACAACCTAAGGGGTCTATCGAGTCTTACTTGAACTCAAATACGTGTTTACTCATACGATGCTTTAATAAGATTTAGACGACCAGATGGCCTAGTGGTTAGAGACCCTGACTATGAAGCTTGAGGTCCCGGGTTCGATTCCCGTGTCGGGGCAGATATTTGTATGAAAAATACGAATGTTTGCTCTCGGGTCTTGGGTGTTTAATATGTATTTAAGTATGTATCTATCTATATAAGTATGTTTATCCGTTGCCTAGTACCCATAACACAAGCTTTGCTAAGCTTACTTTGGGACTAGGTCAATTGGTGTGAATTGTCCCGTGATATTTATTATTTATTTTTATTATTTTTTTATAAGACTGACCAACATCAATAAAAAACAAGATAATAAGAGTTTTAAAACAAAGCTGTTCTAATTAGGTATAAAAAGTATAAAACAAATATTGTTATTAAAAAAATGCGGCACTTAGCTATTATTGTACTTATATAGTCAAATATCATTTTATGAGTATGTCAGTGTAAATAGAATGAACTTAGATACGAAGCAACAAGAGCGGAATAGAGATAAATGCATGTAAAACTGTAACTTTTTCTTTCATAGGTTAGTTGGAAGAGATTCCTTATCAAGGATAAGTTCACCCTTGTATTTTTTCTGTGTACCTACCATTTATATTTATGAGTATTTTTTATGAGCAATAAAGAGTTTACATATATAGGTACATATAAATACATGACTCTAGTTTATAATTCTCGTTATGCTACAGTTCACCTGTTCTGTAGCAAAATTACACTCCAATCTAAGTAAACGCTCCTGGTTTAGGATGCCTATAAAGCATATACAGGAATTTAGTAAACAGTCAGTTTCAAAAGTTTCAAAATACAAAACGGCAAAGGGATTTACTTAGTAAGTACCCCCTGAGTCTTTAAAGTCATTGATTAAAAGTTGATTCGATGCCATAGCCATATAATAACATGGTATTACTTTATTTCACTAAAGAGGCAATAAAGATTCGCGGAAAAAGTCAAAGAGGCTCTTCAAGTTCAAACCAAACACGGAGCAATCGAACTAGTCCATCTATTCGATGTTTTAAACACGACGCGGTCTCTTGATGCTGTTCACGCTTGAAGAAAGGCCGGATTGTGCCGATCTTGTAGCACACAGTTGGGAAACAGTATTGCAATCCCTCTAATAACACGAATGTTAACGTTTGAGAAGATTGAACGTTTGTCATAGATTTTAATAAAATTTGACACATTTGTATAAATCGCATTTAATAAAAAAAAACTACGAAGTCGCCACTTGTCAACAATTTGTTTTTTAATTCCAAAGGAATCATTAATAACGTTTTCCTTTGATCAACAGTGGTAATAAGTAGTAATAACTGTTTAAATAACTTGACATACCTAGCTCGGAGAATCGCCAGACTTAAAGACAATTTTCGTATATCAATCACGTAATTCTGAACTAGTCGTGGTGGCCTAGTGGTTCGACTTATTGTTTTTCAAGCAGAAAAAAAATGAAATTTACTACAAGTTTAACGTTAAAGGAATACATCGTAAGGAAACCTATACACAACTGCGAAGAAATTCAATGATGTGTGTAAAATTCTTAACCCGCTCTGAGTCCGTGTGGAAACTACGGCCCAAACCCTCCCATTTTTAGAGGAGGCCGGTGCCATGCAGTGGGACGTATATAGGCTGGGTCGTTGGATTATAAACTAGTTGATTGATGAATTGAATTAGACTATTAATATTTAGCCTTCTTTCTCAGAGGGAACCTTGTTTTACTGTTGTAAACTGTTGCCTGCAGTTAGACTAAAAGTTTTCAACGACAGTTCAAACATTCTGCGGCGCGACTACAGCGTTCCCCTTTCAATCTGCGAGTCTGCGGTCTTATTTCACGAGACCCAACGTATTGATAGTCATTTGAGAATGATCAAGTGGACTTAAGTATTCAAAAGGCAATGGGTAAAGTTAAACAGAAAGTACACTGTAACATTCTACCTAGGTTACTGCTGAAGGAATTAATTACAAGCAATTTCACGTTTAATTTTGGGTTAAGAAATGACATAGTTATCATTATCACTTATATGACGTCACTCCATATAATAGAGTATTTCTCTACTGCTATCGTTTGTACGCAGTAATTCTATTCTCTTTGGCATCTGTTACTTGAAAATGTACCTACTCTGTGACTGATAAAATATGAAGACCGTTGGCGGTAAAAAGGTGAGGTGACTATAGCGGCTGTCAAAACAGGTGTCGAATCTGTTACGATAGGTTACTACGTATTGGGTATCAATGAGGGAGGTCTATGTCCAGCAGTGGACGTCCTACGGCTGAAATGATGATGTTGATGATTATGTGACCTGTGACCACGTTGTTAATTGGTCTGGAAAAATAATTTATAATATTTCTAATTGGTAGGTAGGTAAATGTGACAGTTGTACAGTCAAGTGTAAAAATATGGGTGCACACAACTTGCTCATAAATATGTCCCATAGCTCTTATGTCGTCGAATTAAGGTATAGGTATGTAACGATGGGAGGATTAAATCGATACTTATTTTTGCACTTGACCGTACCTACACTACCTACGCAAATATAATAGCTACAATATCGTCACTTTTTGAAAAAGCTATATCTTAAATCCTTATGAAAACTGAAAAGGAACCTTAAAGCGTCGGAAAAACGTGAATATTGTAAGATTTTCGATTTTGACATGCGAGCTTTTCAAAGTAGTGACGATATTTATGTTCACTAACTTAAATCACTGACTTCAAAATTAATAGTAATCTTACAGAATGATAAATTTTAAAGCTAAAACATTGATATAGGTAATATTAAAAATAAGCAAAACCTTTTTATGATTATACTAGATTTTGTTCGCGACTTCGTTCGCGCGGAATTTAAATGTGTGGTAAATATTCTTTATCTATCTCATTTAATAAAGCAAAAATCCTAAAAGCCATCGTGATCATCATCGGTATCAGTTAGTTAATATGTAAATCCCGTTTTTTTTCTCTATCCCGTGGGAATTTCTAAAAACCCTGAAATATTTTTTAGGGTTCCGTACCCAAAGGGTAAAAACGGGACCCTATTACTGAGACTTCGCTGTCCGTCCGTCTGTTATGATCACTTACATTTATACCGAATTTGAAGAGCCTAGTAATTTTAGTTACGAATATAATAGGGCCCTGTTGAATGGAATATACAAATCCCGTTTTTTCCTTATCCTGTGGTATTTTCCGGAAATCCTTCTGAATTATTTATTTACTGTTATAATGACCTGCTTGCATGCCAAATTTAAAGTCTCTAATAATTATAAGTAGGTAGTTACGGAGTTAGGGCGTCTTTGAAGCAAAAGTGTAAATCCCATTTATTCCCTGTCCCATAGAAATTTTGAAAAATCCCTTCTTAGCGGATGCCTATGCCATAATAGTTATATGAGTGTCAAATTTCAGCACAATCCGTTTAGTGGTTTGAGCTGGGGCAAAAATCAGGAACGGGCCTTCACGGGTTTGGTAGCGGTAATTCAATCGTTCGGGTTGGGTTTGGTTTGAACTGCTATTCAGGAACGCAAAACGATTTAGACGACTGGATAGCCTAGTTGTTAGAGAACCTGACTACGAAGCTTGAGGTCCCGGGTTCGATTCCCGGTCGGGGCAGACATTTGTGTGAATAATACGAATGTTTGTGCTCGAGTCTTGGGTGTTTAATATGTATTTAAGTATGTATCTATCTATATAAGTATGTTTATCCGTTGTCTAGTACCCATAGTACAAGCTTTGCTTAGTTTGGGACTAGGTCAATTGGTGTGAATTGTCCCGTTATTTTTATTTTTTTTTTTTTTTTTTATTAAAAAATCACTGGTTTGCGGAGGTTTGGGCTGAGTTTGGGATGAGCCTTATTTATTTGTTTATTTATTTATTTATTTACAAATCGAATTAATAGGAAAATAAGGCTCATCCCAAGCTCAACCCTTTCCCTCTCCTAAACGATTGAATTACCGCTCGCAAACCGTGTTGGGTCGTTCCTGGGGGGTTACTACGAAATTCGAAGTTCGAAGTTCGGATCGTGCGGTCCCTCTCACTCTCGTAATAAATACCATTAGCGTGAGCGGAACGGCATGAAACGAAGTTCGAATTTCGCGCTTCGTAGTATAGGGCCTGAATTTTTAGCCCCTGTGCGTTGATAGATCAGTCAGTAACGGTTGCCTTTTACTTATATACAGAAAAAAATACCTACTTACTTACGAGTATGACGGGAACCGCGTGTGGGAAGATCCAAAAGGTACAGTCGTGACTTAGTCAACTGCTTGACAAAGTGACATTAATAATTACGTTTCCCCAGAAATCACCCAAAAGCCAACTTTAATTAAAATCGCGTTACCCTAAAGTACAATAAAAGGCTGTATTTCTCTATTGTTTATTTAAAACCATTATCAAATACCTTAAATGCTCGAAACAGTAAATAAAATTATTTCCATTGCATAATTTAGTTAAAGGAATTAACTTTAATTATCCGATAAATTTAAAACAAGCCAACAGCCCTTTCCCTCACATTATTAGCATTCACTACGTAACTGCAGCCTGAACAAAAGGGACTAAATATTTCAGATGAACCTAATTACATTAATGTCGACTTTAGCTCAGTCTGTTAAGAGTCACTTCACTTTAGCAGTTTCCTGGGCTCCGTCTTTACAATTAATTTAGTATAAGGAAATCTCCATTCCGTGACAATGTTAAAGCATTTACTTTTCTTACGGCCGTGACTAACATTTTATATTTCAGGGAAATGTGTTACCTATTTAAGCGACTCTTTTGAAGGTTTATGGCTATCATTTATTTTCACGGAATGAGAATTACGCTTCTATGTAGTTTACTCGTACACTATAAGTACGACTTTATAAGTTTTACGAGACCGTAATAGTGGATTACGTCACTTGGGTAGAATGGCACAGTTTACATTCAAGCCAAGCGCACATTATCCCTGAAGGTTTATTATATTTTGACTCGGAAGTTCGACTAACTTGAAAAAGTTAGCATATCGAAACATTCATGATGGGAATGAATATACCTACCTAAAGTAGATAGCAGCAGGTGCTCAATATTATTTACCCACTCTCTTATCACCTTGGAAATAGTAGAGTCGTGTGTAGATAATGTTGAACACCAGAACCGCTCTTCCACTTCTGCTGCTGTCAGTACAAGAGTATTCATGACGAGTTTAATTTGAGCTCAATAAGGATTTATATTTACAAGCTAAAACTTACCTACCTTATATATGGATGATTGTAATTAAGTATTGGAGACAAATTATTATTATTATTAAAAAACATAGCTGTAGTTTTAAATTCATAATGTTTTTTTTATTGCTAGAAAGATCCATTTCAATATATCGACCTGGGCCAGTAGTTTCCCTGAGTAGAGACGACATGGAGCCGTCACCCTGGGGACCGATCCGTCAGCCCCGCGCTATAATGTACACGATCGGAACTTTACACTACCCATCTATATTTAAACGATAATAAATAACTTTGCTTCTTTTTTCTTTTTACCCCATGAAAGACGGCGAGAGGGAATATTACACAAACTTACTTACCCACCTTTTTTTACTTAATATGTACTTTTAAGTTGAGCCAAAACGTTAGTAGAAAATGTCCTAACTTCTACATCTATATACGCATTAGAAACACCATACAAACAGTAATAATTGACGTCACAACATAACATAACCATGACTTAGGTACCTCAATAAAATTACAGACATAAAATACTATAAACTAGCCTAATGGTTTGGCTTATGGCCTTTCAAGCAGAGGGTCGCGGGTTCAAACCCGGGTTCGTACCGCTGAGTTTTTCTGAATATATATGTGAAATTACATTTGAAATTTACCTAGCTTTACGATGAAGGAAATCATCGTGAGAAAGACTGCACACACCTGCGAGGAAAATTGGTGTGTTGGAAGTTCCTAATCCACACTCTGACCCTGCGTGGGAACATTGGCCCAAACCATCTCATTCTGAGAGTTAATCTAATACCTTTAAACGAGCAATTCTTGTATATATGTATATATATATAATCAGGATCTCGGAAACGGCTCCAACGATTTCGATGAAATTTGGTATGTGGGGGTTTTCGGGGATGAAAAACTGATCTAGCTATGTTTCATTTTCAGAAAATCGCTTTTACTCGTGTTTTCCGGCTATTTTTGTTTGCATTAGAATATAAAGCTAAATTTCGCCGACTTCGAGCAGATCATAATGGCACATTAGAAATCGGGTGGTCGCGGATCCAGCCGACCTCGGTTCGATACCACGTTTTTTTTCAAGATTTTTAGTTTTTTTTTTAAGTTTATTTTTTATGAGAAAACGTCAAGTTTCTTCTTTTGTGAGAAAAAGTTACTTTTTTGTGAGAAAAAGTTATTTTTTTGCAAGAAAAAGTTACTTTTTTGTTAGAAAAAGTATTATAGGGAACGTGCAGTAACTATAGGCGGCAGCACTAATGCGACAGAAGAGACACTATGCGGACAGTAAAACAAACTAGGTAAAACATTCAAATTGATGGCACCCTTATGGCACCAGTTGGCAGCACCGTCTATGTGCACGTTCCCTATTGGGAGCACACAGAACAGGAAAAGCCGGTTGTCTGTAAAGTCGGTTTACGGACGATAGTTTAACGTGACTCACCGCTCCACCCCCTCCGGTGTTTTTGTCAAATATCTTGAAAACGGTGCATCCTACGGCAAAATCAATGAAATTTTCATCCCCCCTTTAATACCCCCGCGCTCCCTCTCCCGCATCCCCTCCCCCCTCTCAACCCCACCCCCCACCCCTCTGGTGTATATAATCAGGATCTCGGAAACGGTTCCAACGATTTCGATGAAATTTGGTATTTGGGGGTTTTCGGGGATGAAAAATTGATCTAGCTTGGTCTTATCTCTGGGAAAACGCTTGGTACCGAGTTTCTGCCCGAGCAGAGCTCGGTCGCCCAGGTACTTAATATTATGATAATAATAGTATTTATTTTTATTAGCAGTTACGTCTGCTCGCCGAATCTAAGATTTAAAAGCGAAAAAGTTTTTCAGGTGCGCCGGTGGGATTCGAACCCACGTCTTCTGGGTATGCGCCCCAACCTGGGTGTTCTACCAATTGAACCACGTCGCTCCCAACCGACTTCCCCGAAATTCTTAATCGCTTACATACGCCAACAGTGGCGTGTGGTAACATCCATCACAACTATTAGAAGCTACGACTCCTACGTTCCAAATTAGTTGGAAATGTGTAAGAAATGATGTACCACATCTATTTATTCAAATAGTATTTATTTTTATTAGCAGTTACGTCTTTTTTTTTTATGTTAGATAGGCCAGACAAACGAACTAGTGGGTCACCTGATGTTAAATGAACACCACTGTCCATAGACACCCGCAGCGCTTTACACGACGCCAGTGCGTTGTCAGCCCTAAAGGAGAGGGAATAGGGGAAGGGGGAGAGGGAGGGGGAGAGGGAGGGGGAGAGGGAAGGGGTGAGGTATTGGGCCCCCGGCACTCTCACTGACCGTACGAAACGCAAGCAGGATTACTGCTGCTTCACGCCGGTGTTCTGTGAGAGGGTGGTACTGCCCCGGACGAGCCGGCCCATTCTTGATGCAGCGGCTAGCTACAACATGGCTCTACCACTACAAAAAACGTCTGCTCGCCGAATCTAAGATTTAAAAGCGAAAATAAGTTTAATTTATTGAATCAGGCGTTACTTTGCGGAGGTCCATATTAATGAACTAAAACAATTACTTTGCTCACCCGCGACCTTACAATAGTTACGTTTATGCAAGAAATGTGTGTTCATGCAGTTTAACATTTGGTAGCATAGCATACGGTTATGGTAACTCCGAAGATGAGCTCTGGTTGAGTTCGAAACGCGTCAGTGTAGCTTGGTGGTGGTGATAGTTGTGTTTATGTGATTTGTGTGTGTTCGTACAGTGTGGAGGTGGAGGAACTGCATGAACACACATTTCTTGCATAAACGTAACTATTGTAAGGTCGCGGGTGAGCAAAGTAATTGTTTTAGTTCGAAAATAAGTTTTTCGGGTGCGCCGGTGGGTGGTAGGAGAATATCGGGGAAGTCGGTTGGGAGCGACGTGGTTCAATTGGTAGAACACCCAGGTTGGGGCGCATACCCAGGAGACGTGGGTTCGAATCCCACCGGTGCACCCGAAAAACTTTTTCGCTTTTAAATCTATAATAATAATGTTAATTTACATATCTATCTACATATTTTATATAGGCTGGAATGATGGTGATGAATGACACAATTCCCATAACATTATCCAGCCCTTAAAACTTGCGAGCGTTTTAATCCAGCCTCTACAATTTGGAAGAACTGTAACACGAACACTACTTCACTAAAACATACGACCTCGTGAAATCAAAAGCGTTCCAACTACCTATTGTTGGGCGCTGTGAGAAAAACTCTCCGATTTGTTTGCCCTAATGAAGCTCGATTGTTTCCAGCGCACACCTGCAGCCTGGGAGACATCGCCTCGCAAAAGCGAACTTCAAATGGGCTCGTGAAAGAAACTTTTTTTCGGTCCATAAACGCTTGGATGGAGTAAAAGTTCGGGATTGTCCTCGCTACACGGGTTATCGCGAACAAGTGCATCTAATTATCTTCATCATTCCAGCCTATATACGACTCACTGCAAGACACAGGCCTTCTCTCAAAATGAGCCGCGCGGGCCCAGTGCGTATTGGGAACTTCACACATATACGATTGAAATTGAATGGTACACGGAAAGAACATGTATAGGAAACTTTTGAAAAATGAGATTTTATTCTCAAGATATAGAGCTCGCCAAGTGCTAAACTGACCATTGAATTAAATATGGATATCTGAAAATAATATTGTGTAATATATCTAATTTTAACTAGAAAAGTATTTTTTTCTCTAAGAAACAAAATATTTTTTTTTTATTATGAGAGGAAGGCAAACGAGCAAACGGGCCATCTGATGGAAAATGATCACCACCGCCCATAAATATCAACAACTCAAAAAGAGTCACTGATCTGTGTTGCTTAAATTGGTGAGAACAGTGACATACTCCTCAAAGTCTTCATTAGGGTTTTGATTCCTTGAGAAGAAATTATATCTTTCGACGGTGAGATTTTTTAGTGGGTTTAATTTTTCATCAAATTTTTTAATGACATTTTCAAGTGTGACCTTTTTTCGATGAAGTGAAAATGAATTGAATATGTCAAGTCCCTGGTCGCCGATAAGATTCAGGAATATAGCTACGAGTACCTTTCTTGGCTCCGGCAGTTCACACAAGTTGTTGGCTTCAATGTAAATTTCAAATTTCAGTTTCCATCGCCGCCATTTTTCCGGCACTTGATTGTCGATCTTCAATGGTCGAATGCAACCAATTGTTGTATTATCTTTTTTGCTTATATCTTTCGGCTCATCAAGCATTTTTTTTGAAGTTATAAGTTATATATTAAACAATCTGTTGCCGGCCTTTAAAAAGGAGAGGGAATAGGGTAGAGGGAGGGGGAGAGATATTGGGCCCCCAGCGCTCTATTGACCATACGAAACGCAGCAGAATTACTGCTGCTTCACGCCGGTGTTCTGTGAGAGGGTGGTACTGCCTCGGTCGAGCCGGCCCATTCGTGATGCAGCGGCTACCTACAATATGGCTCTACCACTACATCAAAAACATCATACATAGGTCCAAATTAGATACAACAATAAAACCAACAAACAAACAAAATAAATAATAATAGAATAAAATGTTCAAAAACAATAACAAATAAATAATAATATAGGTAAGTTAAGAGCTCTGCAGTCGGAGGCTCGAAGAAAACCAGGAGAATGAATTAAAACTAATTTAATTAAAATTAATAACTATTTCTACATCTTAAGTCCTAAATGACGATAGTTCAATGTGAGAACGTAAAGTGATTTTGTTAACAATACTTAATCTTAATTAGGTATACGCGAGTCACGTTCTGCTGATGCGTCGCCTCACGAAGTGGTAGCTGGCGTAGGCTACTTTTCAATGTCAGGCTGCTATATGCTGGTTCGGCGGTTCTTCTTGTAGCACACGGCGTAGTTACGTAACAGGTACGGTGCAAAAATAAGTATCGATTAAATCCTCCCATCGTTACATACCTATACCTTAATTCGACGACATAAGAGCTATGGGACATATTTATGAGCAAATTGTGTGCACCCATATTTTTACACTTGACTGTACTTCAAAAATAATATTTCTTTATTTCACTTTTAAAGAAATGGTTACCATAGTAATTGTTCGCGATGACTTACTTTTAAAACCCCATAACTCTACAAGTTGGTAAGGCGACTAGACATGTTCTTTCCTTGTATATATACCCTTCATTTATTCTCAGGTGTGTAGAGGTTTTCTTCGTGATGTTTTATTTGACTGTAAAGGTAAATTTCAAATGTAATTTAGCACATAAATTTCGAAAAACTCAGAGGTGCGAGCCTGGGCCCAAACCTACGAACCTCTGCTTGAGCCACCAGAGGCCAAACTAAGCCACCTCGGAACTCATCAAATTATGTACAAAACAAAAAATAAAAAAAAATTGTCAACAAGCCAGTGCTATTTGTGTAATGTACTCGTAGTTGTACTACACTTTATGGTAACTAAATTTATGAAGGAAGTTTATTCAGTTGCTAGGAATCTTGTAACTCGTTCATTCTTTTCACGTAGACAGCATAAATTCTTTGAACCTAAGAGAACCTAAAATTCTCAATCAGCTTCTGTTAATCTGCATAATAGGAATGATGAGACCACCAACCCACTGAGCAGAGATAAATAATAAATAAATAATATTAGGGGACAATCTTACACAAATCGACCTAGTCCCAAACTAAGCAAAGCTTGTACTATGGGTACTATTATAAGACGCCGATAAACATACTTATATAGATAAATAAATACTTAAATACATAGAAAACATCCATGACTCAGGAACAAATATTCGTTAATTACCGGGATTCGAACCCAGGACCTCTTGCTTCGTAGGCAGGGTCACTACCAACTAAGCTTTAGATACAGGATTTGTACAGATATTGTGCTAGTTCTGACGTCACTTTCTATGCCAATCTCAATGGACTAACTATTTATTTGTTTTAAAGCAGCTAAAAATCTAATTTTGCATGTAATTAAAAATTATTCTTGGTTTCAGGGCTAAAATGAAGTGTTTTTTTTACAAGTCGCATTTTCGAATTTACGTTTTATGGTGACATCATCTCTATTATCAATAAAAAAAAACTTTGATGCTTCTTTTGACGCAAAAAAAGGCATACGGGCCACCAAATCACACAAATTTATTAATATCATATACGATAAACAATTACAATACCAATCTAAATTTCCTTTACAACAAAACCGAAACTCTAACATCAACAGAACAGAAACCGCCAAATCCGACACAGTCACGTATTTGTCAATCAGAAGCGAGCAAACACTCGCACGCGCAACTTATCGCTTTATTTCACAGTCTGTTTAAGTAGGTAGATTAGCTAAGCCCACATATACGTAGACACACGTTTTATTTATACTTAGCAAATTTGAAGCTGAATTTGCGCGCAAAATCTCAATGCATTTTCACGTAACAACCGCTGCTGAGGTTTGGCATGTAACGGACATTATCCCGGTAGAAGATGTAGCCAAGTCGTTAGTGAATTCTGTTAGGCTACTCTACCTAAGTACTATGCAGTCAAGTAAGGTTCTCTATGGTAATTAACTAGTGCCTCTGTGAACTGTAGAGCTCGTGAGCTTTCGAAATGACTGAAATGTTTTTTTTTAATGATTTCAACCCCCATGGCTCCGTCATTTTGAAAATTTTCCTAAAACTGGATTGACTAAAAATTCTATATAATCATCATAGTTCGGACAGGTCATCGCAAAACTATCGCAACACGTTAATAGAACAAGATTAATAGAGTAGTAATTATGTACAGTATTATTTGATTATATTTCTTACTACATTTTTGTGATTTTTCGAGGTTACTTGTTTATTTATTTATTTACAATATTGTTTGTCAATATTGTTTTTATTTAACTGTTTAATATAAATGCCGCGTACTGTACACACACAGATATTTTCACCATAAGAGAGTTCGGGATAGTTCTTAATCCATTTATTTACCATATTTAATTTCACCATAAATAACATTGTGGTTAATTTTAAATAAAAAAAATAGAAATAACTATATGTAAATAATTCTACATATTTTAGTTGTCATTAAACTGTGTCAGGAATGCCGCTTTGACAAAACTGTGACATAAATGCGACTAAAAAAGGTCAAATGTTAATCGCGATAATATCCGCTTTAGATAATCATAATCTTAGGTACAATGTTGCGAGTCTATTTAATCTTGTTCTACTTACGTATTTTTTTTTGCAATGGCCAGTCCGAGCTTTGATAATTATCGAACTAGTTCACAAAATTTTACGAGGATCAGTTGAGAAATGTGACCTGTCATCAGCAAAAGGAACATCAGGAAGGTCATCTGCTAGACAGACATACGGCAGCATTTTGATCAAGTTGAAACGTAGACGCTTCGCTCGCGCTTCGTACACGCTCGATCAAAAGTTGTAAGAAAAAGCTGACACTCAAAATACTTCGATTTTGATGGCTTGCTTCACTTTTCTCTTTTAAACAAGCAATTCTTGATATTTATTTATTTATTTCGGGACGACAACGCACTGGTATTGCGTAAAGCGCTGCGAGTGTCTATGGACAGTGGTGTTCATTTAACATCAGGTGACCCACTAGTTCGTTTGTCTGGCCTCTCTAACATAAAAAAAAGAATCTCGGAAAACAGCTCGAACGTTTTCGATTAAATTTGCTATGTGGGTACCTATTTTAGATTGTGAACAATCGATCTAGTTTTAACTCAAGAAATGCTCGGTGGCCCTGGTAATTTGTTAATTGCCTAACGTCACGACTAACAATTACTGTAATTACAATATGGCAAATTAATTAGTATTAAGTAATTTTTTTAGCGGTCATTCAATTACAATGCATGCTGAGCTGAACTATTTAAAGAAAATTATACTTAACCGAGAAAAATTCAATCGGATCCAAACATTTGTTTCATTCCTGACCGCCGTAGTAGGTTTTCCCTTTTCCCCTGCAATAAATTGTACATAAAGGCACCAACCGAGCCACGGTTAACATCTTATAGATTTATTCCCCACACTTCTGTCCAAATTTAGATTTAGTGCTGTGTTTAGTCGTAATTCCTGAGTGCGGATAAAAAGAAATAGTATGGTCAAATCGAATATTTTATTCAGCAAAATAGGTCGCGAGGGAATCTTGTGGATTCTTTGATTTTTATCTATGCTGTTTTTTTTTGTTTTGTATTGTGCTCACGTATGTGGAATAATTGGAAAAACACTCTGAGACAGAGCGAACGTGCAACTTTTTAACAATTCTGACACTGACGTGACATGACATAACTGACAGTGACGTTTGACATAGCATTCAAACTGTTCAGGTTATTTTTAAATACGCTAAATTCTATTGACTAATTTTCACAGAAAATATACAAAATTAACACTAAAACTAATTAATAAATTATATGACACTTGTGATTACAATATCCGTGTAAATATTTTACAAGATTTTTGATTTGTAATTGACAGTTTCGTACAGTGATCGATGTTTAATGTGTACCACGTCAAAAGCGTGACCACAATTTTTAGGAAAAATTCTGGTGAAATAATCTTTACATGGTTGTTCAGTAAAGGTAATCAGGTGAAATACTAGGGTTTTTTTTCACTACCGTTACCCAACATTTGCGATAAGTACCTACGTGTTTGATCCCAGAGACATTACCACCTGCTGTACCATGCCTGTACCAGTGAATGAACACTTAAGGAAATTTTCGACTTCGAAAATTAATTTTAGGCAGTTGGGCACAGTTTATTTAAAATATTACTTTTTGTATAGCACAACCAACTACTCTAGTTGGCTAACATCATCATTATTCAAAAGTGTTACTGCACAGTTTGAAGATATATCACTATTTAAGTGAAAAAATGGAAAATCACCAGTGAATGAACGCAAAATTCTAGTGAATGAACAAATGAAACCAGTGAATGAACAACTTTGAATATGATGTTTTTTTTATACTACAAATATACAAAAGCGAAGTTATATTAATACAACTACATTCAATATACTTATTTGGTCGATTTCATGTTCTAAAACAATTAAAATACAAAAATAAGAGTATTGTTCATTCACTAGATCTTGGAAACCAGTAAATGAACTAGCTATAAGTGGCATAGTTCATTCACTGGAAAACTTGAATCAGTTAATCTATATATATAAAAGAAGAAACTGACTGACTGACTGACTGACTGACATATCAACGCACAGCCCAAACCACTGGGCCTAGAGATTCCAAATTTGGCATGTAGGTTCCTTATAAGGTCTAGGGATGCACTAAGAAAGGATTTTTCAAAACTCACTCCCTAAGGGGGTGAAAAGGGGGTTTAAAGTTTGTATGGGGAAACAAGATTAGTTCGACTATTTTATTCGAAACTTCACAGAAGTACTCCAAATGGTAAATGAGTAAACACGTCTTTCAGGTTTTTTGAGAATTCAACCCCTAAAAGGGGGGAAAGGGGTAACAAAGTCTGAAAATCAACATTGGTGTTGTTTCTATGGTTTATCGGGTCGCTGGTTATGAAAACAACAACGGTTTCAAAATCCGATGTGGCGGACGTAAAATACCATCTCCCTGGATGGGGTTGAAATGTCTAATTAAACTAAATGACTGTTGATATATCAACGCACAGCCCAAACCACTGGATCTAGAGACTTGAAATTTTGCACATAGATACCTTATACAATTTAGGCATCCAGGATTTTTGGGAATTCCCACGGGGACGGGAAAAAACGGGATTTATATATTTGATTCCGAGTGACCCTATCTCATTAACTATAATAACTAGACTCTTTAAACTTGATACACAAATAGGTATTACATTAGTTAAAACATTGATTTCAGGATTTTTCAAAATTCCCACGGGATAAGGAAAAAACGGGATTTATATATTCAGTTCAACGGGATCCTATGAACTATAATTACTAGACTCTTGAAATTTGGCATAGAAGTAGGTAATTATAATAGTCAAAAAACGGTTTGAAGGATTTTTGGAAATTCCCACGGGATAAGGAAAAAACGGGATTTTTCGCTTTACTGGTCGTAGAAAGCTGAAATTCGGCATCTAGGTTGCTTGGAGAGTGTAGAGGAGGATTAATAGAGGACTTTCCAAAATTCCCACGGGAACGGGAAAAAACGGGATTTTTCGTTTTACTGGTCGTAGAAAGCTGAAATTCGGCATCTAGGTTGCTTGGAGAGTGTAAAGGAGGATTAAAAGAGGACTTTCCAAAATTCCCACGGGAACGGGAAAAAACGGGATTTTTCATTTTACTGGTCGTAGAAAGCTTAAATTTGGCATGAAGGTTGCTTGGGAAGTGTAGAAGAGCATTAAGGGAGGACTATACAAAATTCCCACGGGAACGAGAAAAACGGGATTTTGCATTTTACTGGTCGTAGAAAGCTGAAATTCGGCATGAGGTTGCTTGGGGAGTGTAGAGGAGCATTGAGAAAGGACTTTCCAAAATTCCTACGGGAACGGGAAAAAACGGGATTTTTCGTTTTACTGGCCATAGAAAGCTGAAATTTGGCAAGTGGGTTTCTTGGGGAGTGTAGGGGAGTATTAAGAAAGAATTTTCCGAAATTCTTACGGGAACGGGAAAATACGGGATTTTGCGTTTTACTGATTGTAAGCTAAAATTTCAAAATTCATAAGTTTATACTGTAAGTAGGCCGCAAAGAGCTCTTTAACCGACTTCAAAAAAAGGAGGAGGTTATGCATTCCACTTTATGTATTTTTTTATGTTAGTATGTTCACCGATTTCTCGGTCAATTGTGGACCGATTTTAAAAATTATTTTTTTATTCTAAAGAATATAATATACTACTGAGATGGTCCCATTGTCAAGCAAGCAAGCAAGCGTGTATGCATGCTTGCATTTTGCTTGCATGCTTGCTTGCTTGCCTGTATGCTTGCTTGCTTGATATCTTGGTGCTTTGGAATTCTCATGGTACACGCGAGCGAAGCCGCGGGCAAAAGCTAGTGAACCTATATTTTACGTTTGTTCCAATACTGGCCTTTCGGTAGATAATATATTTGGATCAATGTCACTGAAAACGAAATCTTATTATGACTACTAGAAGGAAAGATATTGCACAAATAGAAAATCCTGCAGTCCCAGTGAATGAACACCCCCGTTCATTCACTGGATTTAGGCGATTTTGGGTTCCAGTAAAAAAACACTGGATTAAAAGGTATTGTTTGTAAATAAATTACATTAAACTATATATGAATAGCACTAACAGGTCTTTAAAGCTTAAAAAAACCATACCCAATGAATGATAGATGGCGGAGACAAATGCAGTAACACATCAGAAGTATAGTAGCTTTCGTTCTTCCTTAATAATGCTCCATAGAAAAAATGTACAACATACGTACGTCCACTTTACATCGTCGCCATTTCAAAACTTTTGCTTAGAAGTCGAAGCAAATTTACCAGAACCTGACAAGTAAAGGTGCTAGTCGAAAAAAAAATACGAGGCGTGGTAGAAACGTACCAAATTTTTATTATTTCAAAAAATTATCGTTGTGTTCATTGACTGGTACTGTTCATTCACTGGTACGCTTACCCTAGTAAAGCGCTATGATAATTTCATCTTTATTTTATGAATTACGGTAAAAGCAAGTGGTTGGTTGGGTTTTTTCTTAATGTATAAATATGAGTTCTGTAGAATTTCAGTGTTATATATCTTTGCACGTTATTAAGACCGAAATAATCTTCGTCGAGGTGACCAATGCCAGAAATTAGAACTCCGGATAGTACGTATTTGTCGCGTTTTCACAGCATTTCACGAAGTGCAGAGGACAGATGAGACCGAACTAATGCGCGGCAATTACCCGAGTTTGCCCGATTTTACTCGATTTTACCCGACATTGCAGACTAATGCAGGCGCTTAATAAAGCTAGGGTTGAAGGGTATTTACTCACAGTCCGACTCGTCCGCTCACATATGAGTTTTACGTCATTTGGGTAAATTTTTCAAAGCTGAACCATTTTTCCGCAAAACGAGCAGTCTCACTCGGCTTAAATAGCTCTCGTTAACTTTCTGCACAGTAACGTTGCGCGATTATTTCGTAAATAACATTTTTTAACGGCTTGATTAAAAGCAGCGCATTTTTCTAGAGCGCATAGCGATTAAAAGGGTCGGATTAATTTTTCATATTAATGTTCGAGCAGATAGCGATTAAACGTTCGCTCTGTGAAAAGTTGAATCATCAATTTGCTTTTTGGTATTTCGGTGATCTGATCGCATTTCTATCGTAATTTGTATTAAATCAAAGCTCTCACAAAGACAAAATTACCTATACTTAATGCTACGAAATTATAACTAACAATAAGAATTTTTATTGTAATCCTATCTTATTCAGTACTAGATGTTCCCTGTGGCTTTGCCGCCGTTCTATTTTACTAAAAAATTTTTCATAAGAACCTTCTTCTTCTTGTTAGCAAAATCGGTTAAGCCTTTCACACTTGATGCCATGACCAAGGGAAATAGGCATCCGTTTATACAGGCATGAATATATAGATTTGCTAATCATCATCATCATCCCAGCCTATATACGTCCTACTGCAGGGCACAGGCCTCCTCTCAGAATGAGAGGGCTTGGGCCGTAGTTCCCACGCGGGCCCAGTGTGGATTGGGAACTTCACACACACCATTGATTTCTTCGCAGGTGTATGCAGGTTTCCTCACACACACAGTGTGTGTACGGTGTGTATTTGCTAATGAGTACTGTTAATGTTATACACCTTCAGTCTTTTCTTTAATTTCCATTAACTTCTACAAATTGCGTAGTATATACATCGATAGAAACTTTTTTATTACTAGATAGTAATTATTTTTATTGCCAAATTGAAACAGAAAATCTTTCTCATGTTTCATTGAACGAATAACCATTCAGCTTATAGTCTTCGTAAAAGGTCCTTTAGGGTTACAAAAAGTTTGTGTCAAATATGATAGAGTTTTAATTAACTTGGACAGCACAGTTTAGCTTTAAAACGCATAATTATTAAAATCAAATTCCTGATTTTTTTAACAACAAGAGTTTAGAGTGTTCTTAGAGAAATATCATAATAATCTGTTGAACGTTCTCTTAAAGTAAAAGGAAATCAAAAATAACACGGTGTATAGGTAAATTTGATCGTGAAAATATTAGAATAATAATGCAACAGATAATTATGCAAAACAAGACACTGGGGGCGGCTGCGGATTCATTTCCCGACGTGGCTATGTGAAAAATTTAATTCATTGCTGGTAAATTTGTATGCATACCTCGACTGCAGTTTATTAAGAATGCACCGCCCGCCCTCGTAGAATTACGGTCAGTTTCACATCGTACATTAACTGTGAGCTGGAAGGTGCAAACAAAGCGTGACTGATGAAAATGTTGAGAATTTTTTAGGGCGGTAATAGTACGTACGCGTACAGTACAACATTTGGTTGCTAGTAAGTAAATGGTTGCGTTAGGTACTCCGAGGATGAACTCTGGTTGAGGTCGAAATGCGTCAGTGTAGTTTGATGGGTGATATTGGGTTTGTGTGATTTGTGTGTGTTCGTACAGTGAGGAGGTGGAGGAACTGCATGAACACACATTTCTTGCATAAACGTAACTATCATACTGTCACAGGTGAGCAATAGTAGATTGTTCAACAAGGGAGGAAAATAACCAATATCACACGAGGTTACTTGACACCCGAGCACAGCGAGGGTGGCAATATTTCGAGGGTGATATTGGTGTTTTTCCCGAGATAAACACTCTGCTTTTCATTTTGACTACAAGGAAAGTAAGAAAATATAAGTATAAATAAATAAAAATGTCTAAACGGGTCAATATGATCGTTGTAAAATATTTCAATGGAGTTTATTGTTAAAGAATAATTAATTTAACAAAATTTAGAATGTTCAATATAATAATCAATGAAAACAGTAGATAAAGTAGGTATTTTAGTAAATTTATTTATAAAATAAGTAAGTAACCAATTTGAACCAAGGAGTTAAGCTGTATAGAGATAGGCTGTGTGGACAATAACATTGTCGTTTACCGTGTTTTTTTTTTGTTAACATTTTCTAACTTTTCTGGTTTAAGTCACTAAATAAGAAAGTAATGTAAATTAATAATTTAATTTAATAATATTTCACTGGCATCATAAAAAAATGTAATATGACTAATTAAGAAAAAAAAACTCATTACTTAATTATTCCATGTATGTGTTCCATTGACAGCCAATGCCTTTATTTTTTTTAATTCATATCTGGGCCAATCAACTTTTAAACCGACGTTTTTGGTGTCTCCTGCGTTACCAAAATTGTCTCTGGCGTTACCAAAAAATCGTACTTCCAACAAGATATTTCACGGTTTAATAGGTTAAACTTACGTAGGATGGTATGTATTCATGTACACCATCTACAGAAAGAACATGTTTACCTACAAAAATCTGCAATTGTTTGAAAAATGTCGCGGACAGATTAGTGTCGGTTTAAAAGTTGATTGGCCCATCTACCCTAGGGAAGAAAATAATAGTTATCCTCCCGTATGTCAGATATGATTAGCCTCACTTTCAGAGTATGAGAGATGAAAAGTATATTTCAGGTCATTGTACAGTAGGTACATCTTCTTGTTATGCAACTTTGTCACGACTTTGATACTCAACTCGAATTATAATTTACTAGCAGTCGCATAGTTAGTTTAATAATGAGTTTTTGGGTTTTGTAAGCCTACTTGAGGAAATGAAAGGTTCCATGTTCATGTTTGAAAAAATAATGATCATAGTTATAATTGAAGGCTATTAAGAAATCATTCTATTTGTCAGTTTTTTTTATCAAATAGGGTGGCAAATGGGAAGAAATCGAGTTTTTTCGTTATATAAAATCATCATCATCATCTCAGTCTTTATACCTAAACATTTTACCGCATACAGGCCTCCTCTTAGAATTTCCGTTATCTGATAAATAAAACAAAAATACAAGCAACTACGATTAATTTACTTGGAATGTATTTAGATCAGTTTAGTTTATTTTAATAAGTGAGTTATTAATTCTTATCCAAATAAGTTTTACAAGCAACTACGTGATGTTTATTTTTCTGTCTAAAGAACCGGTAGCAAAAAAGATCCGGTGATAAAAATAATATCTGCGACCAATAGAAATCACTAACGTTAAATACAGGGATTACCTACAAGAGAAATCTTATCTGATCTCTTACAAAGTAAACGTCGAGTCTCCATGAAATATGCATTAAATATTTACAGTCTCGGGCCAAGCCATTCCCTTGAAGCCGAGTGAACCGAACAGATTTGCAATTCACCGAACATCCTTTTGGAAAAAAGAGCCACCGAACAAAGCTGGGGAAGTCAAAGAATCGAAATGAACGTTTAAATACTGGCCAACATCAAAAGTGGGGTCGATTGAAACAGAAAAACACTTTTGAGAGTATTACAGGGTGACCTGTTTTTAAAACTTCAGGTACGAATATTAATCGCTAGGACTTAAAATCACGCTCCGTTGCTTATAAATAAATTAATGACTTTAATAAAAAATGCTTTAACGAGCGATAGACGACTTAATAAATTTGTGAATTATGGTAAAAATTCGTGTTGTAATAAGTATGAAGTTACAGGAACTTGGCCAGTGGAGCCATAAATTGCGTAATAATCTTGGCAATTACTTTTCAAGTAGCCGCTTCCAAAGCCATTTTGTGAGGCGAAATTCAACAACAAGTTTAATTAATAACTAGTGCATGACATAGAGTTAGTACCTTCGTCAAGACTGGGATAAAGTTAAGGAATAAACCGCGTGTAAGGTATAAAATTCTAGGGAGTAACGGTCGCACTTGGGAGTTTATGAATCATTAACCTGTTCCATAGTATAAATTTGCCGGATAGGTTTAATTTAATGAGTCAGAGTAGGGTAGTAAAACTCGGACCATATTCTTGTTTTTATAAGGTAATGTTGGACGTGACTTTAGAAGTTCATTAAGAAACCTGTCTCATAAGGTGCTAATTACTCAAAGCGAGTAATAACTGTACCTTCCATGATACCGCATAATATCAGCACGTTTAACGACAACACAACGTCAAAATCCCGCTGTCATTATAGGTATGAGATGTGGTTGTGTGCGTGGCCTCAACTCTGGTGGCGTTACCTCTACCTGAATGATTAAATACGACTTAGATTAGATAGTCAAGTCTAGTTACTAGAAGCAAGCGTACATTTTTTATTTTTGGGGAAACGTCTGCTGTTTTTTTTCCGACTGCTGAAAGGAGGGTTATGCTTTTCGAGCGTATGTATGTCTATTTCACCCTCTGTAGCCTAAACATCTGGACGAATTTCAACATTTATGAGCTTAATTGTTGAAATGATACATAGGATTTAATATTTCAATATAGTGTCTGCGAAAAAAATATGCAGGTGTTTTTTAAATCTCCCTCCGTATTTTTTTGTACACTTTTAAACTACCTACTTACCTTTTTCACAGGATTATCAAAAAGAAACTTTTTAAATTATATTTTTAGCTTTCCAATTCATGTTTTTTAACGAAATCTTTTTTTTTTTTTAATAATTTGTTACATTATTGTGTCAGTGAGTGACATTGTATAAGTTATTTCTTTTAAGGTACTGTTACACTTCTTGTGAACTGAGGGTCTCAAGTTGCTGGTGGTGGAAGTATGAAAAAAGCCTACAAATATTAAAAACTATAGTATTATTTAAGCCATATATGCAAATCTTTGACTAGCGTCGACAATGATGCCCTAGCTTGTGCGCCTTTATTACTAAAAAGAAAGAATATAATTCATATTCTAGATATCTCACCGAATATCCCGTTCGTCCGCACTTCTATTTGCGGCGATCATAACTCTTGATTTAGATGAAATCGTTCACCGCCTGACATAAACGTTGAGGACATTAAAGGAGTGCTTCGTCGACTGTTACGTCCCCGCAGGCATTCTAATAGACTCGGAGGCTGGGTGCACGAAGAAATATAGTTCTAGATGAAATACGTCGAGATCTTTAGTCTGATTTATGCATAGTAATAGCTGAGAATGTTGGCTAGCTAGCAGTCTAGCGTGCATGCATGTTACTACTATTATATAGGTTTATGATCCGTCATTGTTGATTCTTCTTCAGTGTGTTTTTGCTCACCGTTGGGTATACGCCTCTCCAATCTTTTTCCATCCAGATCGGTTATCTATTTGCCTGTTTCAGACTGGTCCTGCTGTCTTCCTAAATATCACCATTACCACTGTCGATTATAGTAGTGTTAAATTAATTTAAAAGGAGGTCAAGGAGTCAGCTTTGAGAAGAGAGAAGTGGAGAGCCGTTTATCGGCTACACCGACAAGAGTGTAACTCTTAAATAAGAAGATGAAATTAATTTTACATTTCGGTTCTCTTTACTTTTTACTGCATGCCTATTGTTGTTTCTGATGTCCTGTCAATCGTTCAAAGGTTAACTGGAAGAGATCCCTTGAAGGAATAAGTTCGCCTTTTTACATCTGTTTATCTTGTTAACTCTTAACTTCATGTATTTTGTACCTATTAGTAAAGAGTTTTACTTACATACATAACATAATAAGAAAATAAGTACATTTGCTATGTGCAAATATTACAATCATAAGTTTTTAATTTTCCTTCATTTTAATTCAATTTAAAAGTTCTGACTTACTCTGATTGGTATTGTTTAAATTATGACCTAACAGACGAAAATGATTCTGTTACTAACGATTTAAATCACAGTAGGTGAATCATTTGAATAAGAAAATAACAAATCGATTCCTTACTTCAACCACATCCAGTTAACCTCGTATCTACTTTAGAAGCGTTTCCGATATTAAACGCATCAATTTGACGCCCAGCAGAGATAAGGCGTGCACTCACGACCTTCCCTGGCGACATTTATTGCCCTCTAATGTAATGCCAGTTTGGCACTTGACTAAAGTTATGGGGCAACGTATCGCTATTGGGAGCTATTTGTAGCTCGAACAATTTACGAAAGCGATATCAATTAGGCGAATACTTACTGTAAGATACACAAGGAGCCTCAAAATTAATCCGGAATATTTCTTCAGGGCCCAGTGCGGATGGGGAACTTCACATACCCCATTTTCC
The DNA here is from genome assembly GCA_947563465.1 of Archips xylosteana. Taxonomy (NCBI): domain Eukaryota; kingdom Metazoa; phylum Arthropoda; class Insecta; order Lepidoptera; family Tortricidae; genus Archips; species Archips xylosteana. Next base: position 16,686,757 of record OX387344.1, read on the forward strand.
TTCGGAGAGAAGGCCTGTGCCCTGCAGTGAGTGACACGTATATAGGCTACGATGATGATGTTGATTTCTTCAGGTAGTTAGGTTCATTTGGCTGAAAAATCTCTGTAATTCTTTTTCAGGACTTTTTAATTATGGTTGAGTAATGTTGAGTTGAGTATAAGTACAGTCAAGTGTAAAAATATGGGTGCACACTACTTGCTCATAAATATGCCCCACAGCTCTTATGTCGTCGAATTAAGGTATGTAACGATGGGAGGATTAAATCGATACTTATTTTTGCACTTGACCCTACATTGGTCGATGTTCCTAGTAAGGGTGTCACTACATTTTAATCAAAAATTCCGGTAAAAAACCTGTATATATTTTAGTGTTCCGTCAATAAGTAAATAATAATAATAACGTGAAACGCAAATAAATAAATTTTAAACATGAGGGTCGCTTTTGGGGTTTAATTAGAAAATATTAAAACGGATATATAAAATGTGATCAAAATAGTAGATTGTTTAACAAGGGACTAAAACAAGCCATAATGACACAAGATATTTAATCATCATTTAATCATCATAATGACACGCGAGTTATAGCCACCCTCGCTCTGCTCGGGTGGCTATAATTCGCGTGGCATTATGGCAGTTTAGTCTCGCGTTAAACACTCTACTTTTCACTTTGAATGCGAGGAAAAAAACGATGTTTTAGGTATACTAATCTACAATATTACTTTTATACAACGTACGCTCAATACGAGCAATGGATGTCTGTTCAGAATTCAAATAGCAATTTAAATTTGTTCCGCGGTTTTTTTTTGTTGAGTGACGCTTTAAATGTTTGCATATTTAGCCAACAGATTCAAACTTGAAAATTATTTCATAGCTAACTGGATTAATTATGCATTATAAAATGTTGCATACTTAATCCAGATGATGATGATGATTAAATAGATTAATAATCGTAATTATTCATGGTGTTTCACGAAATTATTATTTTTTAAAATAATTTTTATACAGTTGTAATTTTGAGGTTTTTTCCACGCCCTAAAGGCTTCCACAGACCGAAGCGCAGGGCGCTACGGAGCGCTACGGAGCGCTTCGGAGCGTCCGCAGCGCGCTGCAGTCTGTGGAAAGCTTTAAAATTGTCTATGCCCAGTCACTGAAAATGGCAATAATCCTCCATCCACAAACATCGTGATTGGTAGTTTAGGGGTTTCCAAAGTAAATTAAAAAAAAAATACTTTAATCCCTAGAGATCAAAAAAGAGCTTTAGTCCCGATATGCAGAGACTAAAGTAACATTTTAAGAGCATGAGAAGTGAAAAAAAATTAATGATACTTACTCTTTTTTTTTAACTGAAACTAAATAATTGTAGTTAAGTGATCTAAATTTTTAAATAATTTATTGAATCAGGCGTTACTTTGCGGAGGTCCATATTAATGAACTAAAACAATTACTTTGCTCACCCGCGACCTTACAATAGTTACGTTTATGCAAGAACTGTGTGTTCATGCAGTTCCTCCACCTCCACACTGTACGAACACACACAAATCACATAAACCCAACCATCACCACCACCAAGCTACACTGACGCGTTTCGAACTCAACCAGAGCTCATCTTCAGAGTTACCACAACCGTATGCTATGCTACCAAATGTTAAAACCAACACACACATGCATGAACACACAGTTCTTGCATAAACGTAACTATTGTAAGGTCGCGGGTGAGCAAAGTAATTGTTTTAGTTCACTAAATTTTTACATAATTTTATAAATGAAAAATTAAATACAAAATGTAATAATCTCTAAATTGACGTATTAGAGCCAGCTAAGTAGCCTACAAAAGTAGGGGCTCACGTTGGCCGTACGAAGGTTCTAATGACTTTTGACATTTACGCACAGAAGCTGTTTATGATCCAAGTTGCGTGTTTAATTCATGGCGTGGGCGGGTTATTCGTTAAGCGTTTGGCGAAAGTGTTGGATTACTAAATGGAGAAAATCTGGAACTTGTGCATGAGACTGTTTTTCTTGGTCTTACCTTGGATCGAAATTTGCAATGGAGCCCACATATTTCAGGTCTTGCTGGTAGATTGAGCTCTGCTGCCTATGCTGTACGAAGAATCAGGCAATTTACCAACGTAGAAACTGCCCGGCTTGTTTATTTCAGTTATTTTCACAGCATAATGTCTTACGGCTTACTGATTTGGGGCAAGGCAGCCGACATCGAAACGATCTTCATTCTACAAAAGAGGGCAGTCCGGTCTATCTACAACCTTGGCTCCCGATCTTCACTAAGAGAACGCTTTAAGGAGATAAACATTCTCACAGTAGCTTCACAGTACATACATGATGTGGTATTGTATACACACAAAAATATCAAGTCCTTTAAGAAAATGTCAGACGTACATGATATCAACACTCGTAATAAACACAAGCTTGTCGTCCCTAAATTCCGTATACGGAAAATAATCAAATCCTTTGTGGGAAACTGCGTGAGATTTTACAATAAAGTCCCTGTAGAAGCATGGAAATTGCCACACAACTCTTTCAAAGAATACATAAAGGAGTGCACTCCTGAAGAAAGCATACTATAAAGTTGAGGAGTACTTGTGTGATAATGCGACATGGCCAAGACTGAAAGCCGAAGATAATTAGGATGTCGATATGCGATGTGATGTACTCGTGTTTGTGTGTGCGTGTGTGTGTTTATGTGGATGTGCTTTGCAATGTGAAGTGTTGTGAAGTGTGACTTTTAGTGTCCCGGCGCAATCCGCGGCTAGTTTCTGGTTCTGTTGCCGTTGTCCACTTAATTATAATAAGTAGGTACCTATTTGTTTGATATTCGGAGACCTTATACATCTCCAGCTCTTTTTATTAATATTATTATTAATTTTGACCTTGGAGGCTTCTTACACCTCTAATGTATGTAACTAGTTTACGTTGACATTTAGAGACATATAGTCTAAATTTAGATGAAGTATTTTCTATTTATTTTTAACTCAGGGACTTTATATATCCCTTTGCTATATTTAAGGCTGTATATTGTTAAGCTTATGGATTTAAACTCTTATTTTTTAATTAATACTTTATTAACTAGTCATTGGCCCGCGACGTCGAAGTTCCTAAGACGGTCCCATAAGGCTTATAAAAAAAAAAAAATATTATATTAGGGGACAATCTTACACAAATCGATCTAGTCCCAAACTAAGCAAAGCTTGTACTATGGGTACTAGACGACGATAAACATACTTATATAGATAAATAAATACTTAAATACATAGAAAACATCCATAACTCAGGAACAAATATTCGTGCTCATCACACAAATAAATGCCCTTACCGGGATTTGAACCCAGGACCTCTTGCTTCGTAGGCAGGGTCACTACCAACTAGGCTAAGCGGTCGTTATGGGAACGGAAGCGATACATGCCCTCGGTACCGCTCTGCTTTCAGAGCATGACATGAGTGCGTATGAGCCAACTTTGGGGGCGGCAGGCGTAAGCGTTTGCCTTTGGAATCCAAAAGTTTAATGGTTACTTGACCTGAAATGTGTTTTTAACACAATCATTTTTAATTATTGTGACATTGGAAGACATCTCCAATATTTTTATTTTTTCCTTTTTAATTTTTTTTTTGACGGTGGAAGCATTCTACACTTCCACTTAACGTAGATATAGTTAAGATGTAGGTATTGTTTTAGTTTTTTAACTAAGGGACCCAATACATCCCTGTATTGTTTTTTTTATATTTATTTTTTTTATTTACTTAATTCTATATTTGTATGATTTTTTTAATTTGTAATTTATTATATTTTAATTTGAAAAGATGACTTTCTGCCAAGTTTCTTGCGGCGCATTCTTCTTGGCAATGATGGTCCTTACGAAAGCGCTGGTAGTTTAAAAAAAATGACATGTAAAAGAGCCCTTTGCGGCCTACTTGCAGAATAAACGTTTTGATTTTGATTTTTTGATTTTGACTGACTTATATTTGTATAATGAAAATTGCGTACTTTGGCAAGTGTTAAACTACTAAGGTGCGTAGGTAGGGCTTGAAACTCGTACTAAAAATACCGGCTCTAAAGCTGTATATATATATAGTTTTACCAGTACTATGGGAGTAAGACGTGAAACTGGTACCAATAATACCGGTATTAAAGTGGTATACTTATACCGGTATTTTAGCAGTAGGTACTATGAAAGTAAGACTTGAAACTTACCATTTTCAGTATATAACCGCCCCAATAACAGCAGTATTTAATTGTTTATACCGGTATGTTTGGAACCGGTTTCAAACGTAGTGTGTAAGTAGGTACCTACTGAAACTCATACAATTGATTTTATCGAGAGCACGAAACAAATATCCGTTTCTAATCATTGGCGTTTGTAAAAAGAATGAATGTTATAGCTATATTAAGTATGTGCTAACGGCGCTAAAATTTATTATTATTTTTTCAAATGTAGTTAAACCTAAATATAAATTGAGCCATAAACATCGTCAACTTTTGTATCACTACCATACCATGTCAAATAGTTACGCGGCGAGTCGAGTCAATAGTTTTGGTTTTGCTTAGACAGTTCAGTTTGAAAGCAGTACGTCACGTTCGGAAACCTATAATGGCACGTAAAGCGAGGACAACGTTATTATGAAGCATACAACCAGATAAGCAGGATCAAAAAGAATGGAGGATTAAAAGCTATTGGCTCACTGCCCATCCAATTTCCTTTGTTGACGTCTCGTGGGAGCCACACCAAGATTATCTTAACAAAGCAAAGACGGGCAAGTTCGGACGCCTTCTGAAACAATGTAATCGCCTCCTGGATCGGAGAGCAGGGAAAGCCATTAGAAAAGTTTTTTATTGATATATAATCAGTCTCATACTCGTCTTTGATGTCGTTTAATTATCGAGCACTCGTGTGTTAACGTACGGAGAGCGGTGAATCTTTTGTGGATACCAATTGCTTTTTTCGTGTCACCAAACAATTTTTAGATAAAAGTGATTCAATTTTTTGCGATGTTGGATTAATCTTCGGAGTATAAATTGCCGTCAAAAGAACTATATCTGAATATATATTATTTACAGATATATTATAAAATAGTAACTGAAAGTCAAGAATTGCATGGCAATCTCTGTCTCTCTGTCAGCCCCTAATTAAATATTACTCTTATCCAATCAAAAGTTAACTGGTGAAACGATCCCTTCAAGGGATAAATTTGCCTTTGTACAAATATCTTACGATCATCATCATCCCAGCCTATATACGTCCTACTGCAGGGCAAGGCCGCAGATTGGGAACTTCACACACATCATTGAATTTCATCGCAGGTGGATGCAGGTTTCCTCACTATGTTTTCCTTCACCGTAAAGCCCATGGTAAATTTCAAATGTAATTTCGCACATAAATTCCGAAAAACTCGGAGGTGCGATCCGGGATTAGAACCCTTTACTTGAGAGGCCATAAGTCAAACCGCTAGGCCACCACGCCATCAGAAGGGTCTTAACTGACTCGACTGAACAGCGAATGATGAGTTCGGAAATGATCTGTGATTAGATTACACTTCGCTCGCTCGTGTCTCAACTATCTTACGATTAATATCAATCAATTGTGTTTATTTTCTTTATTTTTGCGTTACATTTGTAGCTTGATTTTTAGGGAGATGGATTAAAAACTGTTTTTTAGGAAGGTTTTTTATTTCCCCATAGAGGTATAAAGCAGGGGCTATAGTTAGTTATCTATTTACTTGCACTGTGTTAATTGAATAGATATTGTTAAAATTTGCAGACGACAATAAAGCATAGTTGCGTCGTAACGGGCAAGGATCCCGGGTCAGAACGACCGGCGGACTATGCCAATACATTCACCGGGCAATGTCAGGAGCGTTTAACTGGTCATTCGGTCGTGAAGCAATTTCAAAAATGAATGCTGGACGACGTAGAAGACTAACGCTCATGCGATAAATGTGCAGACATTGCAGCAGAACCCTAGATATTTGTATGAAAAATACCAATGTTTGCTCTCTAGTCTCGGATGTATAATATGTAGGTAAAAAACTATGTATATGTGTGTTATATAAGTATGTGTACCCATAGTACAAGTTTTGCTTAGTTTGGGACTAGGTCAATTGGTGTCAATTGTCCCAATTATTATAATATTTATCGCAGATAGGCCATTAGAAAGTAGTCTGCATCGCCATCTTTACTAGATAATTAGAGACTGGACGTGAACAGATACCAAGAAGGTATAGCTCATGCAATTCACGAAGGTGAGTGGGCATGGGAGGATTGCATGTCACATTATTTTCCAAATGTTTTGCGAAAGTTTAATGTATTTGATATTTTTTTATTTATTTATTATTTGTCTATCGAATTCAATATTTCTCTTTATGTTTTGTTTTTTGCCTACCATACCTGCCTTCTTTCTTACGCACATTTTGACACGTATACAAATACGTGGTTACCACAAGTAAAGCCCACTCGCTTATTGTAAGGAAATATATTGATGACTAGCTTTTGCCCGCGACTCCGTCCGCGTGGAATTAGTAATTTGGGCAGCTTATTTTTTTTATCCAATTTGCTTTTTCATCAATTATGGCTCTCCTTAGTTCAACGATAAAAAAAAAATTACCCCGCCCCCCGCAACCCTCCCCCCCGTCACCGTCCCCCCACCAAACCCCCCACGCACACCCGCGTTCACATTCACCACCGTACCTACTCCCAAGTCACTACTTCTAAAAACTGTTCTATAAATTATTAAAATAGACGTATCTTTCTTATTTGTGAACCGATTCAAATGAAACAAACACTAAATGTTAATCCAAGAAAATACCAACATATCAGTGAAAACCGCATCCTTCTTGGTTAAGCCGTTTCTGAGATTAGCGCACACAAACGCACAGACAAACAGACAAACAGATAAACAGACAAACAGACAATAATTCTAAAAAACATTGTTTTGGGTTCTATTGCGCTAGTAAATAGCCCTAGTGACAGTTTTTCTCAAATATCTTCAATGTACAGACACCGACTTGTTACATATTTATTATATGTATAGATAGATATATAGATAGATGTTTAGTACTAAGAACTCGAATTAGTAGCTAGAAAGAAAGTAGTAATTATATAAGAGAGAGAGATAAAGAAAGAGAGAGAGAGAGAGAGAGAGAGAGAAACACTTATTTACACATATTCGACATACAGGAAAAAAACATTTGGAATGAAAAAATACAAATAAAAAGTCATGGAGTACTATACATAAATTGGGGCTACTTAGTATGATGATGCAGCAGCCGCAACGCCGTTTTTTAGTGGGCAACATCATCATTTACCTACTTAAGAGCTATAATACTTGTCGGTGGAGTAATCGTCAATCCTCTCTTCTTTGAGCCAGTCTTTAGAGTTCCTCATACGAGGCGGTCTCCTTTATTTCGCTTTTTTTTTCAGTGGGACCCATTCAAAAATCAAACACAAAAACATACGCACTATGACGACACAAACAGTAGTGGAAAGTGTAGTTTGCAACAAAACTTAGGTACAAACCAGCAACATGTATGGCAACCTATATTAGCAAACAATATGGACTTGAACACAGCTTTTAAATTTGACCAATTTGACGTAGCCCGGGCAAATATACTTTAGAAAAGAACTAACAGCATTTAGACTACAATAAATTATTGTTCATATATGCGCAGCAGGCCAGTCATAAGTCAAACATTAGCCGACAAATGCATGTTGTAAGTATGCGGATGTTCTCTACACAATGCTCTGCTCACCCTGTATCCCGGAATTGATGCTCCAGATATCGGCGCATCCTGTCTATTTCCGAGCCGTTCACCGCGACTGAGTAATGCCCCCGCCTTTACGTTAACGACGTCACCTATAGCTGTGTAGACGCAGCCTTATTAATGGCCGGTTCAGGTGGGGTGTATACAAAATGAGAATTTGTGACAAAATGAGAATAGTGGTTCGAATAAGGAAAAAAAAAGTTAAATAACATTTGGATTTTTGTTTTTGTTTTACTGACTTTTTCATCGGTTCTCATTTGCCTTACCTATACGCTATTTGACATAAAGAATTTAAGAAAAAAATTGCTCTTGAGAGTGGCAGTTGACCCTGTAAATTATCTAGTATAGCAAAGTTCGCTATCATAAAGATTTGGATTTTTTATTATGATTTTAAGTTGGCACAGTGATAATCAATCAGTTGTTTTTAAGTTCCCAATCCGCACTGGGCTAGCGTAGAAACTACGACCCAGCCTTCTTATTTTGAGAGGAGGCCTGTGGCATGCAGTGGGACGTTTATAGGCTGCGATGATAATAATGATGAAGATGACAGTGATAAAAAAATAAATGTGCCGTATTAATACGGTTAGGACACAAATAAATAAATACAAGTTGTGTGTGCATAGTGTTGATTCTTTATTAAACACACAAAGCAAGCACCTGTAGTGAGTTATCAAATATGAAAATCAAAACAAAATATACAATAACCGATGTTATAATTTAAAAGAAATCTCTTCCAGACACTCAGAAACACATCCAAATGCTACCCGAAAAAAAAACAAATGTTTGCCAAATGTATTGCTTGTAATTAAAACATTGTAGCACAGTGTGGCAACAATTAATCAAAACACAGTGTTCGCTAAATGAAAGCTTTTGCAAGATATCGCTCTATGACAAGTGACAAAATAATTAATCTCGTCAACTGCTAATGTAATAAGAAAGCTTGTCGCGTTGTCACGAGCAGCTGACCAGTCGCGTGAAGAGTTTAATAAAATATCACGTTGGTCTATTTATGCCGTGGCAGCCTAGTGGTTTGACCTATGGCCTATCAAACAGAGGGTCGTGGGTTTAAACCCGGGCTCCCACCACTGAGGTTTACTGAATTTGTGTGCGAATTTACATTTAAAAATAACCATGAGCTTTACTGTGATTTCCCTTCATCGTGAGCAAACAGTTCTTGATTCGCACTGAGCCCATATGAGAACCCTAACTTAGGGCCCTAACATTCTGAGAAGAGCCCTGTGCCCTACAAGGTGGTTTCAAAGTATAATGTATGACGGATACACATACGTACATAAGTAGAAACAATTTTTGAGTTTTATATGTATTTAATAATGAGCTCCCGATAGTTCGACGCATCTACCACCGTCCGGTCCGTGATCAAGACGCTGCTGGTAGATGCGTCGAAATATCGGGATCTCCTTAAAGTAATCGTGGCGCTGCTGGTAAAAGAGTTGAAATATCGGGAGTTCATTAAAGTGATCCATGACGCTGCTGGTAGATGCGTCGAAATATCGGGAGCTCATTAAAGTAAACGTGGCGCTGCTGGTAGACAATTTGAAATATCGGGAGTTCATTAAAGCGGTCATGACGCTGCCGGTTGTCACCTAAATAACTCTGGTGCAAGAGTTGCCGGTTCGCTCAGTAGGGTCGGTGACAAAAATTTTATGAAATATAAAATTAATACCCAAGTTCTGGTTGGAATTCTTTTATTTCTTCTAGGATTTCAGTCGGTACGAACTTAGGTGTACAGTAACATTAAACCATAAACGGTAGAGGTCGTAATTGGGTTCTAAGGTTTGGCTCAAACTCGCTTCCTACCAGAACAACTAAATTTATGAGAAAATCATACCACAATAGTCTTCCACATGAGTAAAGGAACACCTAGCAGCCTAGACTTAGTTTATAAGGACACCACACTTAATAGGTTGGATCTGACCTGTAGTAAGCTCCGTACAAGTTTCCAATCAGCGGCGTTCACCTATTTCTTCACTACTGCTGGCTCCTCCCTCGAAGATCTTAGTAATTTTTACCCAACTAGAAGAGTTGGAACCACTTGGGAAACGGAAATGGTCAAGCGTTTGAATCGGGGCGCATTCCCCTTTAAGTTTATTTAAGCTCAGTTATTGCATACTGAAGAGAAAAGAAAGTCTGACCAAAGGCATATAAATGAACCAGAAGTCTGACCCGAAGTCCTTGCTGAAGTTTGGAAATGATCTAGAATGTTCTAAAGTTCTAAAAGTTCTATAGGTTTGACAAAGTTCTAAAGTTCAAAAGTTAATTAAGTTCAAAAGGAATTCTTTTAGTTCCCCAGTTCTTTTAGGTCCCTTTCAGCTTAAAAGCATTTTCAAGCTGAAACAAACAAACAATCATGTAAGCATGCGTGGCACGGATCACCTACACGAAATGGAGGTAGTGTGCGTGCAAGGGCACACAAGCAAAACCAGAGCTTTACCTTATAAAGCTGACCCGTCCCGCCTCAAATTAATTGCTGGCATTGCTGGCTATATCCTTAAATTTTTATTTTTTAGACGTCCATGACGCTGTAGATGCAGACTAGGGCTGGCTAGAACAAAATTACGAACGTCAGCATTTTGGACAAAAATGTAAATTAAAGGAAAACAACTTGCTAGGACTCACCCCTGCTGATGTGAAGTACGGACAAACACAAATACAATAACTCCGAGCTCACACCATTTCGGCGGCTCCTCTCTCCTTTTCAAAAAATTACACGTCCGTGACGATGCAGAAATATTATCTCAATGACTTGACCTCTGGCTGTCAAAACGTCCACAGAGGTCCTGTCACAGCGACAACCAAAACAGAGCTGAAACGACTAACACAAGTTTTGAAACTTTTACTAAACTTTGTAATTATTTTTGGGAATTACGAAAATAAATCCAAACCTAACATTTATATAATTTTTTTATTTGATTTAAGAATCAAAAGCCTAATCTAGACACAGCTGTTGCCACTATCCATCGTCAGATGTCGCCCTAACCGAAAACGTATGAATCATAGACTGTTGACGAAAATCCTCGCTAGATGGCGTTACTATGTACTAAACGTACTAAATTTTGATAAATTTATTATACCGAAAAAAATAACTACGTTACAATACCCCTCCCCCAGGAAAAAGGCGCTGCCCCCAGCGACCTCTCTAACTCTACCGAAACCTATCATTCCAACTGTCTCAGAAAAGGAACCAGAAACTTAAAAAATATTAACAATTTAAAAAAATTCCTCCTTCTCTACCACACTGCCTACTCCAATTAGTTTTACCATCTCTCCAAAAAAAAGCCAATCCTAAAATAATTTATAAAGCTAAATTCCCTTTTGTCGTCACAAAAGGTTAGCTACCTATCAATAACAATAAATTTATTGAAGTAACATGCATAATTAAATGTAAATTTACAATTTTTCACAAAATATTTACGTGCATAAATACCAGGAAAAAAAAACAGAACGGAAACGAAAGCTACCGGAATAATATACTTTTAAAAGTTAAACTTTTCATCTCCGAAATTACGAAAACCATCCTCTACGACAAAACCTTACTCTAATAAAAAGGAATCTCTTGGCATCATTACTAACAAAGTTTATGCTTTGTTAGTAAACATGTTTTACATGACCTACGAGAACCTAGCTAAATTAAACCTTACAAATTGTAAGAACTTAAACACATTATGCTTAAGTCGATGAACGTTGTAATCGCTCATCCACTCAATCATACGTGAAACCACAATTTCTAAATTCCCATCATTAGCGATCCAACTTCCAACACATAAATAAACCATTTCGTCGGGACCAATGTAGCACACATCTATAAAAAACTCTCCTGTCCAGACGTTTACTTATTTATCTACCTAGACTAAGTATTTACTTGCCATTCTAATTAAAGTTAGATTTCTGGCAGCACATGCACCTGCAAGACCTACAAGCAAGCAACTATACCTAATTAAATTAACTTGTCTATTTGCTATTTTATTCAAGTTTTCATAACGAGTACCGTTAATATACTTAATATATGTCTTAGCCATTGGTATAAACCATAACTTAGGAAAGAAATTCCTGAAAACGTAATAGGGTATACTCGTCCCAACCGAAAATATGGATCAAAATCCATAACCTTAAGGATTTTATCAAAACCAGAATAAATACCCAGCGTAATATTTTACGCGGGCTTCAACAGAACAGAATTGTTGGTCTGACACTTCAGAACCAAACCAGAACAGAACTTTAGATTTGTTAAATGTAAGACACGTCACTAATTGATTAGAGCAGCTTCAATCTCCTTGTATTATCTTTTACCTAACCTTTCTTACACTCATTACTTTCATACCCTCCCTTTTTCCACTGCGGTATTACGACTGTAAATATTTATAAATAAGGCCGAATTTATAGTAAGCTTACATTTTTTTTTTTCCAAACAAAATTTCCAATTTTTAGATTATTCACTGTCGTAGCACCGTTTGTTCTCACTCATACTTTTTGTCAAAATTATCACTTTTCCATTATACCTCACATTCTCTAATAGTAACTGACGTTTTAGTCGATTACCACTGCCTTGCATACAGTTCAGTGTCGATATGTACTATCTTCACGCGAACTATTTAGCTGACTATTCATGTAGTGTTTAACATTTTAAATCTTTTATATGCCACGCACCTATTGGATGTCCGTCCAGTCTCTCCAACTCATAAACAAGCGGGGAAAGGACTTTTTTCACTCTACACTTCTCATACTTAGGCGCTAATTTGGCCATTTTGTATTTTGAAGCATCACTCTGCGTGTATGTAGATTTCCAGACTATATCTCCCTCGGAAAATTTCGCTGGCCTGCGCCTGAGGTTATAGTACGTGGCGTTCTTGGCATGAGCCTGTAACAGATGTTCACGTACCTTAATAAATATATCTTTCAAGCAACCAAACTCCCCAGCATACTCATCGCGCGGCATACCTGGCTCGTACTCCTTATCAGTATCCTTGTAGAAAGTACCGTTTATGACTGGCTCTCTGGCATGAACCAAGAAAAATGGAGAGAAACCTGTCGACTCGTTTACAGCGCTATTTATTGCAAACTGTATTTTTCGTAGGTGCTCATCCCATGTTCGATGGTTTTCCTCCACGTAAGAGGCTACAGCAGTCATGACGGTTTTATTGTACCTTTCCACGAGGTTTACCTGTGCCGTGTACCGCGGTGTGAAGTGTAAATGAGGTACATTGTACCTTTTAAGCATTTGGCGGAATTCTGATCCCGTAAATTGTACTCCATTATCTACAATAACGGTTTCAGGAGCGCCATGCACCAAAACAACAAAGTTTTCAAAATTTTTCGCCACCAGAGCACTTGTCGCGCGACGTAACGGACATAAAATTGTATATTTTGAAAAACAACAAGTGATTACTAAAAGGTTTGTGTAACCTGATCTCGATTTGGGCAATGGACCCACGATGTCGGTCGAGACAACCTGCCAAGGTCTCGCACAAACCTTGGGCTTACCCATCTTACCCGGGGTTCCCCTCGTGGAATGTTTATACGCGGAGCAAACACTACAACCCTTTACAAAGTCCACCACATCTTTGTACAGACCCGGCCAGTAATACCTAAGACTTATACGTCTATGCGTCTTGAATACACCTAAATGACTGGCCGTAGGTTCATTATGGTTTTCTTTTAGTATGTCCAATCTGTCCTTCCTTGCTACCACTTCTTTCCACTCAAACTCACTAATCAGGCTATACTTGCTTTTGCTGAAACGATATATTTTGTTATCCCTCACACAATAATTTGGATAATTCTTAGGAAAATCTACACAACCTTTGTATAATTTCTCGTACCATTCGTCCCTTACTCCGGTACCAATATTTATGGTGTCAATTGGCATCAGTCTGGACAAACAATCCGGAACCACATTGTCTGTACCCTTCCTATGAACAATTTCAAAGTTGAATTGAGACAATCTGACTCCCCACCTTGCCAGCCGACCTGACGGATTTTCCAAATTTATGAACCATTTAAGAGACGAATGATCCGTGACTACCGTAAACGGCCTTGACCCTAAGTATGCTTGAAACTTTTCCACAGCAAAAATCACTGCCAGAGCCTCCCTCTCTGTTGCACTGTAGTTTCTCTCAGACTTGTTGAGAGATCTACTGACATAAGCAATCGGATGCTCGTGGCCGTCAGTTTCCTGTGATATCATACCTCCTAAGCCATACGCAGAAGCGTCACAATGGACCACAAAAGGTTTTTCGAAATCTGGTACCGCTAATACAGGAGCTGTGACTAAGGCGTTTTTCAGCTGTCTAAACGCAGTTTCAGCTTCGTCGCTCCACTCAAACTTCAGAATTTTCTTACTGGTGAGTTTGTTAAGCGGCGCCGCGATGGTCGAAAAATTTCTAATAAATCTCCTGTACCACGAACATGTACCCAAAAAAATTTTTACTTCTTTGGCCGACGTTGGCGTTGGAAAATTCAAAATCGCCGAAACTTTCTCCGGATCAGTTCTCAGTCCACGCTCGTCAACCACATAACCCAAATATTTGAGCGACTTCATAAATAAGTTACATTTTTCAAAATTCACTGTCAGATTTGCTGACTTTAATTTGTCTAAAACTCGGTTCAGTAATTTAATATGTGTATCAAAATCTGATGAACATATGACAATGTCATCTATGTAGCAAAATACTAAACCGTTTTCGATGTCACAACAAAAATTTTGATTGAATAGCATGTCCATGAGCCTTTGTTGACGTGCCGGAGCATTACAAAGTCCGAACGGCATAACTTTAAATTTGTACAACCCGCGACCCGGAACAGTAAAGCTAGTTTTTTCTTGCGAGTCCTTATCTAAAGGCACTTGCCAGAAACTAGAGCTAAGATCAATAGAAGATAAATACTTCGCTTCTTTGAGACTATCCAAAATTTGAGGGATAAACGGAATTGAATAAGAATCACCCTTCGTAACGGAATTTAATTTTCTACAGTCTAAACAGAACCGCCACTCACCATTTGGTTTCGGAACTAACAAAACTGGTACATTCCACGGACTCTCGCTAGGTGTCACTACATCTAAATCGAGCATTTTATCCAACTCGGCACATAACGCCTGTTTCTTCTCCGGAGAGAGTGGATACTGCCTAGTCTTAATCGGTGCCGCGTTACCCGTGTCTATGACGTGTTCAATGAGTGTCGTTCTCCCCAGACCAACTTTTTCCGTACTAATATTCTTAAATTTATTTACCACTACGTTCGCCGCCTCTTGTTGTTGAGCAGTGAGCGTATCAAAAGCCTGAATAGTATGTATTTGACCTGAATTTATTGAACTACAAAATGTATCGGGAGCATTTCTATAGTCTACGGAATCGAAAATTTCTGGTGCCAATCCGAATGCCTTCCAGAAGTCACAACCGAAAATCACGTCTGATACCACAGACGGAATAACATAAAACTTAATGACATTCGTCATTTCTTTGAACGTCAACGGAAGATACATATATCCAATACTATTTAGCACAATGCCATTTGCTACACTACAAGACGTATCCACAGACTTTTGTAAAGTAAAACCATAATCTTGCAACTGTAAGTGTGCACTATTCCCTATAATGGACACACAAGCACCTGAATCTAACAAGCCGATTACATATAAATCATTTAGTGCAACTTTCAAATAAGGCCTAATATCATTTTTGTTTGTTGAAAACAGAACCGATCCCACTGAATCGAAAAGACAATTTTTACTTTTAAAATTTCTGTTATAAAAAAATCGGTTCTTAGTAATTAGTTTTTTGAATGGCTACCTTTATAATTCCGAACTGGCTTCGTAAACGCACCGCTGTCAGTATGACGTTTACTTGTCAATGAAACCTCGTTGCACTTTTGACAAGTTCGAATTGTATAACCTACATTACCACATTGAAAACAACGTACTTGTGATGGCTTTATTTTACAGGTTCTGAAATTGTGATCGCCTTTGCCACATTTATAACAACGTAAAACGTTTGTACCAGAACGATTAGATGGTTTAGATGTGCTACATTGTTCCACAACGGCTACTTGTGGTTTTGGTTTCGATTTGTATTGAAAATCGGAACCCATAACGATAGTACTGGACTTCCCTGGCTCTGTAAACATTGCGGCCCTCTGATGAGCTGCCTCAATTTTTCTACAAACGCCTTTCAACTGCTGCACAGAATCAATTTCTACCAGACCTAATTGTTGTGTAAAACATGGTCTAATGTTGTGAATAAAAATGTCTAATTTCTCCGCCTCTGACATTGGATCTTTCAAACGTGAAAATAAGCACTGCATAACCGCGAAATAAATTGAAATCGGTTCATCCAAGCCCTGAGTACGATGTCTTATCTCTTCTTTCAGCCTATAATCATAATCAACAATTTCAAACTCATCTAACAACAAGCTTTCTAATTGCTGCCAGTTGGACACTTCAGCTTTGATGCCTTTGTACCATAATAATGCCTTTCCTGTGAACAAATGGACTGCAGACTTATACAACCTGTCGAAAGAAACATTTGTGGAACATCTCATATCATTGAGTCGGTCGAGAAATAATCTGGGATCAGAATTTCCATCAAATTTTACATTCCACCTGGACACATTTCTATCACCCGAGCACTCCACTACTGTTGACTGATGATCTACAGCCTCCTGAAAGTCTTCTGAGCCTGAAGACCAACTATCTATTTTTACTAAAAGTTGATTTAAAGAAGTAAACATTTGTGACTTATTCTGTAATAGTGACTTTTCCTCTGTGCTTACACGACCTAATCTGTGATATAAATGGAATGCCAAAGCTTTAGATCTACAGACTGCATGTCGGTCCCCTGTCTTTTCTGCCTTGTCAACCAAATTGTTCAAACCAACAAGCTTCGAAGCAACAATTTTCAGCTCTGACTCGGGGTCCAAATCAGTCTCTATAATAATCTCTGAAGGGCATTCCTCAACTAAAGCCTTTAATTGTTTTCTCATTGCAATTACATTAGTAGCCGGGGATTCTGATCTAATTGTTATTTCATAAGCAATCTCCTCCTTAAGTAGGGGATGAATTTGAATTTCCCTGTGGCTCATGTTTGTAATTATAATGTAACAAAAAAACCCAAAACAAAATGAAATGTAACTATTATCCTGCAAAATTAAAGTGGTGAGGCTGTCTGCTATATATATTTTTTTTTTTTTTAATTAAACTCAAGGTTTCAACTAATTTGTGGTATGTTTTCCTGTACAAGGATTTAAATTTAAGATAAATTGATAAGTAGGTATATTCCCTTGAAATAAAATATTTAACCAAACCAATTTCATACAATGTTTCTTGTTATTTAATAATGTATACACACAAACCACTATTAATAAGTGGATATAAAACAATTACTGTTATTTAATTAGAGGTTGTTCATTTTTAATTATTAAACTAGTTTTAGTCACTGTTTCTGTTGTTCTTATTTTACCTCCTTAACAAATTAATTAAATGAGAGTTTATTTAGCACAAATTATCAAAAGCAGACTAAAATTACTCAGTAAAGTATATTATGTAATTTATTTACTGAAACTCTTAGTTACACCAGAATACACAGAAAATATTGCCACCATTTACTTACAATCACTGTGAATAGTTACTTGTACCAAAAATACTCTGATTTTACTGTCACTATCTAGTTAAGTATGTAATTTATATAAAAAACCACTGGAATTAGGTACTGAAGCGAAAATTACCAACCTTTAATGTCACAATCCAAAAGGGATACTTATGTTGAATAAAAAAATCTCACTGGAAACAGTGAAGCTAAAATATAAAAAAAAAATGTTTCAACACTGAAATAAGTATATAATAACCAGTGAAAGCTGTCAATTATGCCAAAATATGTATGTTTTAAAATCACATCCTAAAGTAATACATAAAGAATTTTTTTTATTTACCGTTAGAAGGTAGTTACATCAGAGTAGATAAACTCACTTTCAATACCTCACCAAATGAACACAGGTCAATGTAATAAATAAATGTGAATGTTATGCAGTTAACTTAGTCAGAGGTTTGAAATAAATTAAAAAAAATGTATTTTATTAAACATTACAGAAAAAACATATCAGTTGACATGTAAAACCTTTAAACACACAACACAAACTCAGAATAATGCCAGCAATAACCAAATATGTACTAATTTATGTACACAAAACTTTGCTCTCTTCAGCAACAGAAAATAAGTAAAATTAGTTTACATGAAAAAGACCACCGTGGTATTCTCATTTACCAAAACAGGAAGGAATTTAAGCCATAACGGAACGTGGGCGCCATTTTGTCACCTAAATAACTCTGGTGCAAGAGTTGCCGGTTCGCTCAGTAGGGTCGGTGACAAAAATTTTATGAAATATAAAATTAATACCCAAGTTCTGGTTGGAATTCTTTTATTTCTTCTAGGATTTCAGTCGGTACGAACTTAGGTGTACAGTAACATTAAACCATAAACGGTAGAGGTCGTAATTGGGTTCTAAGGTTTGGCTCAAACTCGCTTCCTACCAGAACAACTAAATTTATGAGAAAATCATACCACAATAGTCTTCCACATGAGTAAAGGAACACCTAGCAGCCTAGACTTAGTTTATAAGGACACCACACTTAATAGGTTGGATCTGACCTGTAGTAAGCTCCGTACAAGTTTCCAATCAGCGGCGTTCACCTATTTCTTCACTACTGCTGGCTCCTCCCTCGAAGATCTTAGTAATTTTTACCCAACTAGAAGAGTTGGAACCACTTGGGAAACGGAAATGGTCAAGCGTTTGAATCGGGGCGCATTCCCCTTTAAGTTTATTTAAGCTCAGTTATTGCATACTGAAGAGAAAAGAAAGTCTGACCAAAGGCATATAAATGAACCAGAAGTCTGACCCGAAGTCCTTGCTGAAGTTTGGAAATGATCTAGAATGTTCTAAAGTTCTAAAAGTTCTATAGGTTTGACAAAGTTCTAAAGTTCAAAAGTTAATTAAGTTCAAAAGGAATTCTTTTAGTTCCCCAGTTCTTTTAGGTCCCTTTCAGCTTAAAAGCATTTTCAAGCTGAAACAAACAAACAATCATGTAAGCATGCGTGGCACGGATCACCTACACGAAATGGAGGTAGTGTGCGTGCAAGGGCACACAAGCAAAACCAGAGCTTTACCTTATAAAGCTGACCCGTCCCGCCTCAAATTAATTGCTGGCATTGCTGGCTATATCCTTAAATTTTTATTTTTTAGACGTCCATGACGCTATAGATGCAGACTAGGGCTGGCTAGAACAAAATTACGAACGTCAGCATTTTGGACAAAAATGTAAATTAAAGGAAAACAACTTGCTAGGACTCACCCCTGCTGATGTGAAGTACGGACAAACACAAATACAATAACTCCGAGCTCACACCATTTCGGCGGCTCCTCTCTCCTTTTCAAAAAATTACACGTCCGTGACGATGCAGAAATATTATCTCAATGACTTGACCTCTGGCTGTCAAAACGTCCACAGAGGTCCTGTCACAGCGACAACCAAAACAGAGCTGAAACGACTAACACAAGTTTTGAAACTTTTACTAAACTTTGTAATTATTTTTGGGAATTACGAAAATAAATCCAAACCTAACATTTATATAATTTTTTTATTTGATTTAAGAATCAAAAGCCTAATCTAGACACAGCTGTTGCCACTATCCATCGTCAGATGTCGCCCTAACCGAAAACGTATGAATCATAGACTGTTGACGAAAATCCTCGCTAGATGGCGTTACTATGTACTAAACGTACTAAATTTTGATAAATTTATTATACCGAAAAAAATAACTACGTTACACGGTCGATGCCTCGAAATATCGGGAGCCAGATTTTCGGGAGCGGATTATTAATCGCGGTAGACCGGAATCTAGAGATTCCGTAGAAGATGTCTTTATTTTTGTCGCGTTTTTTATTAGGTATCACTTTTGAAATATAGAAACATCCACCTTTTGTACTAAAAAATAATTACTTTAATGTTAATTAACAAATTTAGTGTCTAAATTTGTTCACCCACTCCGTAATTGTAATGTTTAGTGAATTGTCGTAAGGGGTGTAAAAGGACATTCCATTCCATTGTAAAGGGAATTCCTCCCACGTTAATAAAAAGATGTGCCGAGATTTTAACAATTCCATTCACTAACCTAATAAATCAATCCTTTTATGAGGGTATTTTTCCGGATGCACTGAAGATTTCTTTGATAAAGCCTATCCATAAGAAGGGAGAAATGACGGATGTAAATAATCATCGACCAATTGCGTTATTACCAACATCAGCTAAAGTTTTTGAAGCTGCTATGATAGCTCGCCTGAACTCTTTCTGTGAGAAATTTGATGTTTTTCATGATAGCCAAAATGGCTTCAGGAAAAACAAATCTACAACCCTTGCCGTTTATAAATTTGTCTCGGAGATCTTGGGCCAGATAAATGATGGAAAACACGCTGTTGGACTACTACTCGACATGAGCAAGGCCTATGACAGAGTCTGTCATAGGACTCTATTAGACAAATTGTACGGCGCTGGAAGCAGAGGTATAAGCCACGATTGGTTTAAGTCTTATTTTAACAATCGATATCAACTCGTAGAGATACAACATGTTAACTTTGAGACTGGTGAAGTGAAAAATGTTAGGTCTGATAGAGTCCTTGTACAAGGGTCTATCCCCCAAGGTAGTGTCCTGAGCTGTTTTTTGTTTTTGTTATATATAAATGATCTTCCTTACATAATAAATGATCACTGCACGCTCTTTGCGGATGACATTTCTGTCACATTTCCTTGCTCAAATCTTAAAGAAGTAAAAGATAAATTAGATCATATTCTAAATAAAATTGTCGATTGGTTGGAAATACATAATTTACAACTCAACTTGAAAAAAACTAAAATCATTCAGTTTAAGCCTTACCAGAGACAAGCCTTAGCAATAAATTACAGTTTTAATACCTAACACATCTTTGGATAGCGTAGACTCTGCTAATTTGTTAGGTATTCACTTGGATACAAATTTGAACTGGAAGTCTCACGTAGAAAAACTATCTAAAAAACTTACTTCTTTTATATACGCTCTCCAACACCTAAAACGAGTGACTGATTTCCCGACAGCTCTCTCAGCGTACTATGCTTATGCCTACTCCAGAATTTCGTATGGACTCGTGATCTGGGGAAACTGCTGCAAAGCAAGAAAAATCTTTGTTCTACAGAAAAAGTGCATCAGAATACTTACTAATATTGATCAAATGGAATCATGCAAACCTTATTTCCTTAAACATAAAATTCTCACATTTACTTCAATGTATATTCTAGAATCTTGTAAATTTTTAAAAAAACATATAAATCTTTACTCAATATTAACAGAACACAAAAGAAATAATCGGAATAAAAACATAATCAAATTGCCATTTTCAAAACTAAAGCTAATAAAATCAAACCCACATTTCATGACAATAAAAATCTACAACCATCTGCCAAGTTTCCTGAAGGACGTGGACGGAGCCGTAGCATTTAATAACCAATTGAAATCCTTTCTGGTCGAAAAATGTTTCTATAGCTTGGATGAGTATTTTAATGATAAATATGTGTGAACGCATGTGCGCATAGTAATAATATTATTAAACATAGATCTTATGATGGCAGGCAATTGATGCTTGTGATGTATACATCCAAAAACGGATCCAAACAGATATGTATTTGTGTTTTGTTACTACGTATATACGTAGTAATAGGGATACGGATGTGTGGCTGTTTGGATTGGTTTTTTGGAAATGTTTTTAAATAAAATATGCTGTTAATTAGCAGAAATATAGGAACAATGACTAAAGTGTTTAATTGTAAAAATAGCCCTCTGATATTGCCGTGCCCTTACGGGGCGTCACATGTATGCCTAATCTATTATTCCAGCTTATGCCTGTAATGTGATATGCAATAAATCATTTTGACTTTGACTTTGACTTTGACAGTATAAATTATGACATTTTATGCTAATAATTTTAGTTATAATAGTAAGTACTCATGTGCTGATATGTTTTACATGAAATTGCAAGAATTTGTGTCTGAAATAAGAAAAATAAGTAAGAGTACAACGTCATCTTAGTATAAGTTAATTTGGTAATTTTAGATGTGGAATAGTTATTTCCTATGTACCTATCTACCTAGCTTCTCGCAAATCTAGTAGTTCCATAAAATATTATGTGTTTGTTCTGTGATGTCTACTTAAATTACATCTGAGCATAAAGATAAAAAATGTAAATTAACTATAAGTGGAAACTGATTTGGCTTATGTGTTATCTATCATGATTATCTTAGAGGTGTTACTTTTGAGCTGTTTGTTTCCCTTTAAATAAATAAATAAATAAATAAAACTTTAATTTTGATTTAGTCACTTCGGCCTAATGTACCTACTAAACTTTAGGTTAGTATTTCCCGTAATGATCACCAGAAGGGACATTTTAATGTTACAAGTTAAGAGTGTTAGCGGTATTGTAATTTCACGCCAATATTTAAAATTGTATGTGTAATTATTAAACGAGCAAAGACTACTATAAAAATTAAAATATAATTAAGTACAACCGTTTGTTTAAAAATAAAGAAAAACCGATTCCGCGGGACCTATATAATTTTCGTCTAGAGGTCATGGTATATGTGTCTATATAAGAAATTTTATCTAAATTCCTGCAGACATTTATGCATGATTGAACTACACGATCACTGAAACTTAGGAACTAACTTAACATTCAAATTTTACTTTTATCTTAAACGCAAAAATTTGTGAAAATAAATAGATAGACAAAAGTGTTTATGAATATATTTGTTATATACGCAAAAACTATTGTAGGAACGGATTTTAATAATAATAATAATAAATGTATTTATTTAGGCTTTTTTTTTTTAAACATTGGCACAGAGCTAGTTTAGAACTTTTATTATCACAGAATACTTGGTTAAACCGCAGACGAAGTCGCGGGAACTAAGTAAGCAGTAATTTAATAAACTAGATAGTTAGTAGCATAGGAATATTAAGTCTAAATTGTTGACTACTGGTAGCCGAGTGGTTATAGAGAACTTGACTACAAGCTCGAGGTCCCGGGTTCGATATGTACGAATAATTCGAATGTTTGTTCTTGAATCTTGAGTGTTTAAGTATATTATTATATCTATTTAAGTATGTTTATTGTTTATTCGTTGTTGCTTAAAGAGAGAGACCTATGTTTAGCTGAGCAGTGGACGTCTTTCGGCTGAAATGATGATCCGTTGCCTAGAACCTAACACAAGTTTTGCTTACTTTAAGATATTTACTACCTATTGGAGGAGAAGATTAGAGGAAGTCCACTTATTATTAGGGTTACTACAACCGCTGCCGCTTCTGTTCCGTCCCACAGTTTCATTCTCAGTCTGCGGACGGCCGTAAAGCCACATGTTGCAACCCCTTCGTCCCTTCCAATTTTTCGACAAAACTTCTCAACTATATGTGCGTTTCAGATAAGGGTCGTACCTGCATCAGCGCCATCTAATGGCACATTAAGGTAGACAGTTTCAGGGATGCCAGATGTCGTCCATACGAGGGTAAAGTTAGAGTTGAATGAACTCAGGTTTTCAATTAATGGTGACCTTTGTTTTACACTATTTGTGCGAGTAATTGGAAATGCTAAGTAGATTAAACTGCAAACTTTCATACGTTTTTTGGTCACGTTAGTTATTAACGAAATGAAAACACGTGATCAACGGGATGATAATTATGTTTGCACTATTGTCAAGGTACAGTCGGCCAAAAATATGGTCTACCCCCCTACGGTCGAAGTTCATTTGCACGTCATGATACAACGAGGTCGATTTTCCCTTGAAATAACATGATGACAGTGACTTAGGGATATCTAGATGTCACAGAAACTTTTGTCAAAACTGGTAGACCACTTTCTTGGTCGACCGTACTTAGTTAGTTTGCACAATTATTTAAACAAATGTCATCTCACTATCAGAAACCACGTGTCCTAAAAATGCATTGCAATTTTTGAATTTGTAACCTTTATTATATATATGGGCGATCTTATCTTTTTCATTAAGTTTAATTTGAAAGTATTTATTTAGCTATGAATAATTGTATGGAAAACATATCAGCATACCATAAAGTTTACCTAAATAATATGAACAATTCCTAATTCCTATATTATACGCAGATAGCAGGTGTGGCTGACAAGTGGGTTGTTACCCTACTAATTTGTCAGGTTTATGCTAAGTCGTCCCTTATCATGTGACGTCATCTAAACACGTTGTCAATCTGTGTCCGCTAGCGTAAGGTCTATGTGTACAAATCACTACTTACCATTTTTTCTGAGTAAATTAAGTAATGGTGTATGTTAATTATCAAAAAAGGTACACTTAAAAGTGAAGTGTTAGATGAAGAAAGAAAACTTAATGTTTAAATTTTCGCAACAATGTCCTTTTTTTAAAATTACGGATAGTTTTTTCTGATCGTGGGTAAATAATAATGAAAAATTCGTATATTTTAAATAAAATAACTTGAAACCAATGCGCTTAATCAATAATTTTGTAGTAGAAACAAAGAAGGAAAGAAAATAAATTTTGTCCACGATATTCGGCAAAAAGAAAACAATTTATAAATTACCATCTGAAAAGAATTCGCTTATCGCTATCCCGCGGGAACTATGCAATTTTCCGGGATGAAGACTACCCTATATCCTTTTCCAGGACTCGAACTATCTCTATGGTAAATTTTATCTAAATCGGTTCAGTAGTTTATGCGTGAAGAGGTAACAGACAGACAGACAAACAGACACACTTTCGCATTTATAATATTACTAGCTTTTGCCCGCGGCTTCGCTCGCGTGTACCATGAGTATTCCAAAGAACCAAGATATCAAGCAAGCAAGCATACAGACAAGCAAGCAAGCATGCAAGCAAGCAAGCATTCACGCAAGCAAGCAAGCGTGCAAGAAAGCGTGCAAGTAAGCGAGCAAGCAAGCCCGACTAAACTTCAGGTGGATACGGTCCTTTACAGTATTTCTTTATATAAAATGTTTTTCACTAAGTATTCGAAAGTGGGCACCAAAATAGCCAGGTTTGTTAATAATATAAAACCTATTATTAATTTCCCCTGTCTTGCATTAGGTATAATTCAATGTTTTCTTACCTTCTACGGAAACTTGAGTAACTGGAAGCGCTGTGTACCTACTTAGCATTGATTGATATTATACATATTGTAGTATTTTGTTATGGTGTTGTGTGACCTAACCGTTAAGGAGTTATACCTTCCATCATCAGCTCATCTGAATAACCAGAAAGAATACAACTAAAGGTCTATATGTGCATATGATATTTAAAGAAACTTCCTATAACTCCTAACCGTTAAGGAGTTTAACCTTCCATCATCAGCTCACCCGGATAAACTGAAAGAATACAACTATCGGTCTATACGTACCTATAATATTTGAAAAAATATCCTCAACTCCTAACCGTTAAGGAGTTCTACCTTCCATCATCAGCTCATCTACATGAGATGATGTCTACCAGACGCAAACACTTAAATAGCTTGAGAAAATATATGAAAAACGTAATGCGTGCCTATAAAATTTGAGGGTTGCCCTCGATTTCCCTAAGATCCCGACATCAGATCCTGATTTGGTGACAATGGAACCATCTCAGGAGTATATTGTATTCTTTCGAATAAAAAAATTAATTTTTATAATCGGTCCACAATTGACCAAGTAATCGGCGAACATACCTACATAAAAAAATACATGAAGTGGAATGCATGTAATCTCCTCCTTTTTTTGAACTCGGTTAAAGAGCCCTTTGCGGCCTATTTACAGTGTGAACTTATGAATTTTGAAATTTTAGCTTTCTAAAAACCAGTAAAACGCAAAATCCCGTTTTTTCCCGTTCCCGTAAGAATTTCGGGAAATGCTTTCTTAGTGCTCCCCTACACTCCCCAAGGAACCCACTTGCCAAATTTCGTCTTTCTACGACCAGTAAAACGAAAAATCCCGTTTTTTCCCGTTCCTGTGGGAATTTTTGAAAGTCCTCTCACAATGCTCCTCTACACTCCCCAAGCAACCTACATGCCGAATTCAGCTTTCTACAACCAGTAAAACGAAAAATCCCGTTTTTTCCCGTTCCCGTTAGAATTTTGGAAAATCCTCTCTTAATGCTCCTCTTCACTCCCTAAGCAACCTACATGCCGAATTTCAGCTTTCTATGACCAGTAAAACGAAAAATTCTGTTTTTCCCGTTCCCGTGGGAATTTTGAAAAGTCCTCTCTCGATGCTTCTCTACACTCCCCAAACAACCTACATGCCGAAATTCAGCTTTCTACGATCACCAAAACGAAAAATCCCGTTTTTTCCCGTTCCCGTAAGAATTTTGTAAAGTCCTCTCTCAATCCTCCTCTACACTCCCTAAGCATCCTACATGCCGAATTTCAGCTTTCTACGACCAGTAAAACGAAAAATCCCGTGTTTTCCTTATCTCGTGAGAATTTCCAAAAATCCTTAAAACAGTTTTTTACTATTATAATTACCTACTTCTATGTCAAACTTGAAGAGTCTAGTAATTATAGTTCATAGGATCCCGTTGAACTGAATATATAAATCCCGTTTTTTCCTTATCCCGTGGGAATTTTGAAAAATCCTGAAATTAATGTTTTAACTGATATAATACCTACTTGTATCAAATTAGAAGAGTCTAGTTATTATAGTTACTGAGATAGGGTCACTCGGAATCGAATTTATAAATCCCATTTTTTCCCGTTCCCGTGGGAATTCCCAAAAATCCTTCCTTAGTGGATGCCTACATTGTATAAGGTATCTATGTGCAAAATTTCAAGTCTCTAGATCCAGTTGTTTGGGCTGTGCGTTGATATATCAACAGTCATTTAGTTTATTTAGACATTTCAACCCCATCGCACCCCATCCAGGGAGATGGTATTTTACGTCCGCCACGTCGGATTTTAAAACCGTTGTTGTTTTCATAACCAGCGACCCGATAAACCATAGAAACTACACCCATGTTGATTTTCAGACTTTGTTACCCCTTTCCCCCTTTTAGGGGTTGAATTCTCAAAAAACCTGAAACACGAGTTTACTCATTTATCATTAGGAGTACTTCTGTGAAGTTTCTAATAAAATAGTCGAACTAATCTTGTTTCCCCATACAAACTTTGGACCCCCGTTTCACCCCCTTAGGGTGTGAATTTTGAAAAATCCTTTCTTAGTGCACCCCTAGACCTTATAAGGAACCTACATGCCAAATTTGGAATCTCTAGGCCCAGTGGTTTGGGCTGTGCGTTGATATGTCAGTCAGTCAGTCAGTCAGTCAGTTTCTTCTTTTATATATATAGATAAGTATGGATGGATATGGATTCTTAATAAGTAGTAAACTTTTTATTTTAATTTATTCTACCTAGACTAAAACTAAAGAATCACGCCGCTGCTATACCACTAAACTATTACAATAGCGAACACAAGAAAATATTGAAAATTTCCACTAGTTCAATGTCAACAGTTCACAAAACGAAAATTTAATGGCCTAAAACATAGTTCCCGCAAGGCACCTATACAAAACGTTACATAAAATGTTATTTTTAGTTACCGTAGCCCTCCCGCAGCAGTGATATATCCTCTACGTATATTTCTTCTAGTTAGCTGCAGAATGATTACCCCTGGGTGATATCAATCACGACACAGCTTTTTATTTATTGCCCGCATTACCGAGATCCTTATCTTGTGACGAGACGTAACTAGGTTTGCTGTGAGGCTCATTTTCTCTGATAATGATGAAAAATTCTAATAGAAAACGACAACGTAACGTTAAGACAGAAGTTTTAATAATAAATCTTTAGAGGAATTAAAGTTTCTACTAAGTGTTTTTTTATACCATCATGATATTATGTACCTAACTATGTATAATTAAGTACGTAAGTACTAAAAATATTCTAAAGCCACTTCTTAATATTAGGTCAAAGTTCGCCAAATGTCAGTCCCGGTTTTCCTAGGCAGGTTCCAAATGTTTATTTGTATTCTTTTATCATTTATCCCGGATCCCAACAACTATTAATTAAGTGCCCCGGGCAGTCGACAAGACAGGCCCCAGCAGGGTCTGACATGTCGTGCTTTTGACAGACGGGTCTTCAGAGGTTTCGGAAAGTAAAATGTTAACATTTTTAATACAACCGAGATAAATAAATCAAATAACTTTGAATAATCGTTGTAAAAAGTAAGAGATAATCTCATTTAATGTCTAGCTGTTGTCCGCGACTCCGTCTGCGAAGAACAAAGGTATAAAAATAGCAGTAATTCATAAAAATCGGTCAAAATACAATGATTCTTTATTGTACACCAAGTAGAAAAAAATATAGAAAAACAAGCACACGGAAAAAAATTCAAGGTAAGCTACACAGGCAACCTTTTACTTTTTTTAAAGTAATTATTATCTACCTATCTAATACCTTTAAACGGGCAATGCTTGTATCTAAAAGTATATTATATAATCAGAATCTCGGAAACGGCTCCAACGATTTCAATGAAATTTGGTAAGTGGGGGTTTTCGGGGATGAAAAATTGATCTAGCTTGGTCTTATCTCTGGGAAAACGCTTGGTACCGAGTTTCAGCCCGAGCGGAGCTCGGCCTCCCAGGTACTTTATAATAAAGACTACAACACCACACGTCTCTACTACTAGCTAGATATGAAAAAACACGTACATATTGACGACCGCTTTAGCCTAGTTGGTAGTGATGACCCTGCCTACGAAGCAAGAGGTCCTGAGTTCAAATCCCGGTAAGGGCATTTATTTCTGTGATGAGCACGAATATTTGTTCCTGAGTTATGGATGTTTTCTATGTATTTAAGTATTTATTTATCTATACAAGTATGTTTATCGTCGTCTAGTACCCATAGTACAAGCTTTGCTTAGTTTGGGACTAGGTCGATTTGTGTAAGATTGTCCCCTAATATTTATTTATTTTTTTATTCATATTTGACAAATGTAAAATATAACTATATTTAGACAGAGATACACAAATATTACCTTATTTTATTATGAAGCGACTGCCAGTGGTCAGTGAATAATATATGGGAAAAACGCGCTTTGACAGCTTATAAACAGTAGGTAGGTAGATTGGTGGTGTCAAATAGTCTATTATCAGTGGATTCACTAATCTTATTCTTCTACTACATGCCCTTGGACTCTTTTTAATTAAATACCGATGACCGCACCTTGACCTTCTGCATAGTTGACCTTTACTCGGCGGAGTTATTAAAGCCTTTGATGTGTTCGGACCAACCCATTACCTACTAAATGAAAGACGATATTCGTTTTCAATTACGTATTGGTGAAGGTAGAATTTCAGCGCAGTGAGGAAGGTGATTTTTCTGAAGTTATTTTTAGAATCTGGGACATGGCCTGCAAAATGTTGGAGCAGATATATTACGGAGTTTTGGTACGAATTTAATTTTATAGTAAGCTGTTCAAGAATAATTCGTCTAAAGTGTAGGGATTTGATGAAGGCCGCAGGTTCAGGGTGGATGCAAGTCGCTTCCAACTGTAATGATTGAGCGTCAATGAGGGGGCCTACGTCCAGCAGTGGACGTCCTACGGCTGAAATAATGATGATGTGGAGGTTAGCTGTTATAAAATTTTTTCTAGCATAGATCACACGAAGCGATATGGCTGCCTATTGTTTGCTTTGTGATTTTTACTCTTTATACCTGTTTTCTGTACTGCTACCCTCACCTTTAGTTGCACCATTATTATAAAAGAATTGAAATTTCCATTTGAATTCCCAGAAATTACATTGACGGTCTTCATTTTAGCGTTTGACTTAGCGGATCAGATTTCAGGATTTTACATATAATAGGTATCTTGTCATCCAATATACCGCAATATCTTAAGTCAAAAGTCTTTGACCAGTATGTGTTGCCAGTGATGACTTATAGCCTAGGATCCGCTTATACAACGACCTACACCAATCTGGTTAATGGATGAAAAGTATTTAATATTAAATTAAATATGTTAACAAATATATTGCAAGTGGGTTGACTAAAAAATTTCAGACCAGTATATTTTTTTTACAGTTCAACGTTTCGGTTAATAGACAAATGCAATACCTACCAATGAAAAGTATGAAGCCTATAGATTATGCAAACGTTAGATTGACTACTTTTTCCGGCCATAATTTTTGACCGGATTGGAACGGAACTAACAGGTAAACACAGGTAAATCGATATATGCACTGGTCTGGTTAGTCAACCTAACGTTTGCATATTCTATAGGCTTTATACTTTTGATTGGTACGTCATTTGTGTATTAACCGAAACGGTGAAATGTTTTAAAAAAATAGTAATAATAATTAATCATATTCTGGACTGAAATTTTTAGTCAACTCACTTGTAATATATTTGTTAACATATTTAATTTCATATACAATACTTTTCATCCATTAACCAGATCGGTGTAGGTCGATGTATAAGCGGATCCTAGTCTATTATGGCACTGAGACGTGGCCTGGGCCTCGTAAGAAAGCTCGAAGTCACTCAGAGGGCGATGGAGAGGGCTATGCTCGGAGTTTCTCTACGGGATCGCATTAGAAATGATGAAATCTGCGCGAGAACTAAAGTCACCGGCATAACTCGAAGAATCGCCAGACTCAAACTAAACTAAACTATGACTTAAATAAAACGTCAAAGTCTAATTTCACTTAAATGTGATTCTGATAATCAGCCTTATAGTTTTTTCTCGGATAGCAACTGTCATAATGTCATTAAAAAGGATAAAGTTCTTAATTGGTTCGACTATACAAGAAGTTCAAGAACACGATTATATTGAATACAGTAAACATGAGGTAGATGTTTTTTGCTCGGAAACAATGCTTCGCGTAGATCCGCCCTAGCACCTGTATGATGGAACAAAATTCGCGAAAACATTTTGGCGGCGTAACATGAACGTGTTACGACCTAAGGGCGGCTATTCTGAAGACATGACATGAAATACTACGATGTTTCTTTTAGCGGTACCTACTGTTTCTGCTCGCAGTTTTCGTCATTTATGTGCACAATGCGTGTTGAGAATATAGTTCAGTGTTTTAGGTATAGTTTTAAGACATGTTGAAACAACTCGCGATACGAAATTGTGAAATGGAGTTTCTATTTTTTTTTTAATTTAAATTTAAATTACTAACTATAAGAGGTAAATATTAGTACCTGGTAACAATTCAATGGGTGCAATGAACTGAAATTAATGTTCATTATTATT
This sequence comes from Archips xylosteana, assembly GCA_947563465.1. NCBI lineage: Eukaryota > Metazoa > Arthropoda > Insecta > Lepidoptera > Tortricidae > Archips > Archips xylosteana. The sequence continues at coordinate 16,717,809 of OX387344.1, forward strand.
TTTAAGAATCGAGTAGGTAATTTTAATTTAATGTTCTTGACTATTTCGTGACTTTAATTGATTTAAATAATTTCAACGATTTGGGTCGTTTCAATTTAATTTCGACTCACTTTAGTCTCAGTCACAGACCTGGATATCCAAAATTATGAGTACCAAAATAAGATCGAGGGTACCTAACTCAAGTATGTATTTTTTGGGGTTATACGTATAAGAGTTATATGTAACTGACTGTATTGATAAGTTCACTTGCAATAAGGGTCACTGTATAGAGTTCAGTTAAATGAAATAAAGTATTATTCAAACACTATATACCTATTGTTCTTATTATATAATCACTTTACAACAGGAAGGTTGCGATACGTGCTAATGCTAGTGGTGGCCGGGAAGGACTGTCTAAGGCATAGCGTCGCGCGCTAAAGCTATATTTTTGCAACGTCTGCTAAAGTGTCGTATGGTATACGCCATAGAATCATTATTAATATCTCATTTTTCATTTGATTTCATGCATATGCAAGGAAAGTAAAATATATTCTTAAAGTTTGAGTATGATTTTATGTGATCCTTGACCGGCACATGCAAAAGTTGCTTCCTATCGAACGGTAATACAAAACCTATGCATACATAATATTTAGTATAGAGAGTTAGAATTCCGCTATGGAATAGATCGTATAACAAAGCTGTTATTTACTTAGTTTCACCTATCCCGATGTCCGTATTTGTCTGTAATCAAATCTTGCGAGTCGCATTTGACCCTTTTCTAGTGGTCGGATTGACTCAAAATTTGGATACAATATTAGTATAGTAATGTAGTATATTTGGTATTATATATAGTGGTTTGGATGTTAATGCAAGCTTAATTAACATGAAGTACATTATTCTATTTACAAAAAAATATTTAAACAATCAAATGAGTTTGCAATATCGAATGGTTTCAAGAATAAAGCCCGGGGCACCTCGTCAGGTGCTCCCGATTCGCGTGAATTGCTTGTTTAACATATTTTTTCGTTTCTGTCTCGTTTACGTTTAACGTAACGACTCAGTACGCGGTATGTTTTAGAATTGTGTCCTATTGGTTCGTTTACTGTTTCTTAAGGAGATAAACTTTACTTACTGTCATTTTTAGCTCCAAACAAAAGGTAAAGCCATAAACAAAATTATCAGATGTGAACACTATTTGTTTTATTATACTCGGTGGAGATGCTGGGATGACCTAGAATATTTTGACCTCCTTTTTAAAATTTGGCTAGCTTAAGACGTTGTGCTATTGCTTACAAAAAGTAAAGGAAAATCAAAAACACGCGGAAGGGAGATTTGAGATTTTTTATATTATTGATTGTTTTAATATCAGTTTTTCCAACTTTATGGGTAGGTTAAAGTGCCTAAACATGCCCCTAGCTGGATATAACAAAAAAAACAACAGTAAAATATATTTTTCCTAGTTGCAGCGCCATTAATTTCCGAAAAATACGTCACATGACAGTAAAACAATTTCAGCATACAAAAATAGAATACTGCTATCTAAATGCATATCGAAATACAAATAGAAATACCACTGCAGATATTTTATGATTGAATTTCAGCTTCCAATATTGTTTTTATTCGGACTAAAGATTTATACCGCATAATTGAATTGTTTCAAATATATTTACGTTTTTAGCGACAGCTGAAAGGATTAAATTTCTTCGACAACCGCACTCAGACATGCTCAAATGCCTGCAAAATGTTATGACTGCTACACAACAGCTGCTAGTACACTTATTCTATATACTTGACAAAAGTACTTAAAAACCAAGATAACCAAGTGATTTGACCTATAACTTCTCAAGCAGATAGTGGGTTCGTGTGAGTCTCATTCTAAATCCCTAACATCGTTTGTCCTAATGTAATGTTTGTGCTAATGATCGTTTGTCCTAACAATTTTTTCTCGGAAACCGTGAATTTTTCAGGAACTTATTTGTGATTATCCTCTAGAACTCTATAGGTTAGGTTAGGTTTGTTTTATAAAAATCCAGAACAATTAATAGATTTTAAATAAAAAGAGTTAGGACAAATGATAATTAGGACAAACATTACATTAGGACAAATAATCATTAGGGATTTAGATATATGTAGAGCCGGTTCGTGTCTAAGCTCGTACCTTTGCGTTTTTATTACATTTACAATCTGTTATGTAATTTTTGTTATGGAAAACATAGTGAGGAAACTGCATTACCTCCTAACATCTCAAACTCGCAAAGCAAACGGTGTACGTATCACATTCTGAGAGGAGGCCTGAGCATCTGCACTGTAGCTGTACATTCAACGAACTCAAAGACTCTGTAAATTATCAAGAGTACATTGAGCAAAAAGCTTGCAATAAAAAACCAAATGTTTATTATTGCAAATAGTTACATATTTGTATACTTCGTTTAATTTACGGTTTGAATTAACGGTCACATTGTAACATACGTTTCTAGATATTTCGAACACAAATGGACTAAAAATATCTACATGTACATTTATTAGCGGTATTTATTATATTTTCACTATAGAATTTAACACACATTTTTCATATGTTGGCTTATGTGTCATTTTCCGCCTCTCAGTCTACATCGTGATAGCATGACGAAATCTGTCATAAGAGTACCTATGCAAAAGTTACAGAGGGAAGTTAAAAACCACCAACAAAATTATTTTTCATCAGTAAGAAAATTCAGAATTCGTAATGTTTCGTAAGAAAGGATTTAATTTTTTAGGTTAGTATTACTTCACATTTTTTATCGGTGATACCAGTTTTTAGTGCACAATTTTATTTTGTTTCATTCAGATCAAATTGTATTAAAAAGTTTACGCATCAATCTGAACCATAATTATTTCTGGCGTCTATTGAGCTTAGAAATGTTATAAATTTCTTTTAATTATCTCTCTACTTCTTTTCAGCAGTTAAAAATCTGAAAAATTTTTACACATTTAGAGGAATGTGACATTAACTGGTAACATTTTTCACGCACACAGTGACAACCGGAATGACGTAACGCGAGCGTAAGATAAAGCTGTCAAAATGGTCGTCACGCACACAAGAAAGAAAGTCGGGACGTTTTGTATCGCAGTGTTTGGTACTGTACAGACACTCTATCTAGTGTATTAATATCAAAGGTTGAATCATTTTATATTTAGACATTTGTACCTATACATATGAACTAGTACCCTTAAACCAGGTGGAATTAAGTCGCTACTAGGGATCCAATCTCCATTTAGCTACTGTTAACACGTGCAATAAAGTTATTGTGTTACAAATTTACGAAGTAATTAACCTTTCTAACGCCGAGCTCGTCATGGAGCAACTTAAGTTAATTTTAATCTTGCGTAAACATGTGAAGGTCGCCTCTCTTCTCAACTGTGTGTAACAAGCTAACGGATATATCCGGCGTGAAGTAAAAAGTTAAAGATGAACTACGAGTGCTATACTTACTACATGTTTTACAACAAACAAAGACATTTGAAAAGCAAAATTGCTGCACAACGGGTTCCTTGAAAAGGTACAAGAAGCAGTCCTAGTTTTTTAGTGCTCCGTATCTCCTTCCATTCCTTTCTTCCACCTTTCTATCTGGATAAATGATTGGGCTAAGATGGTAGTGCGACGGCTAAACTTATCAGTTGAAGAACCAATGATCGCTGGGGTAACCGAGTTTTTGAGTGGTGATTATGACTCCGCAAAGGTTGTGTAGAACGCACCACTGAGGTGGAGTGACGATTTGCGAATTTCAATGTGAAAGGTAGAAGCTGTAAAGATAGCGTATTTTAAGAGAGGCACCAATAACTGATACGCGCCGATGACAATATTATGATCATGAATAATTACCTATTTGGATTCATAGAGATTAAAATAAAAATTAAAGCATTATAAAAAATGTTTTCATCACTTAAGCTCTGAAATTAGGTTGCATTTAACTTGAAATCCGTGTTGTAAATTCGATTTACATCTTTAGGGATGTAAGTAAATTTAAAAATCGAATGGTGCTATGTATTTACGAACTGGTAAACAAATAAATAAATAATAAATATTAGGGGACAATCATACTCAAATCGACCTAGTCCCAAACTAAGCAAAGCTTGTACTATGGGTACTAGACGACGATAAACATACTTATATAGATAAATACATACTTAAATACATAGAAAACATCCATAACTCAGGAACAAATATTCGTGCTCATCACACAAATAGATGCCCTTACCGGGATTTGAACCCAGGATCTCTTGCTTCGTAGGCAGGGTCACTACCAACTAGGCTAAAGCGGTCGTTACAAGGAGATGTAATGCGTAATACTTACCTCCAAACCTCCATGCTGGCATAATACTGCTGGCCAGTGCTGGCTGAATGTGCCAAAGCAAAAGAACGCGAGGCCATTAAAAAAAAAACAAAGACAGCCGTCGCTATAATTTTTCTTCCGCTCTGTTACAAATTGCGTATACATTTTAAACATAACGGTTTTTATTTATTTCCTCGCATTTGTGATGAAAAATAGAGTGTTCAACTCGAGTGTGATGTGTGTGTGTGTGTGTGTGTGTGTGTGGTGTATCAATTACACCCGCGAACTATACGCACCCTCGCTCGCCTTGCTCGCTCGTGTGCATAAATATCTTGGGTGTAATTGATCACTTACGACACTTGTTTATCAATCTACTATTAATTATTAGTGTGCTGACTATTCTATCGGTAAGTACAAATGTAGACTTTGCTTGCAATTGTATAAGTCTAGTAAAAATCGGGCATCATAATATATACCTAAGTACCCTCTTACACTGATACAGAATAAGCTTAGGTGTTCGAATAATATATCAAAGTAAGCACAGTAGAAATGCAAGTAGTTCTAAAACGACAATAAAACGAGTAAGCTTCGTCGATGCTGCTGTTACTCAACGCTTCTTATCCACTAGCAGGACAATTCACAAGATCCCACAGAGCCATTGTAAACGAGAAAAATGTTGAAATATAACCGTTATTAGATATGTGGTCATATAAATCCTAGCACCGTCTAATCCAGCTCGCTGCAAGTCCGTAATAGATGAACGCCATTCCGCTGGCTAACTCCGTAATGTAATTTCAAACAATGCCATTTTGCGGCTCGCTTCCTCACTCCAGTACCTACTTTTGCTCTCTTATTTATTACTTGCACAGCGAACGTGCTCAACGCGAATTTGTTTTCATAATATTTCTCACGAGCACCGCTCGAGCCTTATGTGTTCACAGCGTGCAAACAACAAACAACCTTCACTTTACGATCTCAAGCTCTAAATTTAAGTGCACGTGGAGTAGTATCCCTGAGTACGTACATTTGTCTCCTTATTTACTTTATTGCGACATTTTATAATATTCAACGTTTTGTACGATAACGCGCAAGACGCTCATCTGTTATGAACAAAGTGCTTTTTATTCTGATATGAGTGGAACTCTTGCTGCAATCATTGACAGATTCTGTGTTGCTCTTTCGTCACAGTCAATTTGTACAATCTTGAATTTGGTTTTTATTTTTAATGTGTACAAATGGATACATTATCCTGATTTATTATTGACGAATGTTAAGTGAAATTCAAATAATCAATTGGTTGGTTTTATTAAGTATTAATGGTCGAATGTTGCAAAAAATCTCGATTTAATTTTATAGACCGCAGTATACATAGTCTTTGGTGTAATGCTCAGTTTAAATCCAAAGCCAAATTGTCCAATGCACATAGAATTAAAATCGCTTTCACCATTTCTTTCTGTCAAACGGAATAGGATGAGGGTAGAAAAAGAAAGCCAATGCAATCGAGAATATCTGTGCGTTAGACAAAACGGGTTCTTTATGAATTCATAAGAATGTTTTTTCTTTATTCCTTTTTGTTTTATAATAAGACGCCCGAAGAGACGCATTTCACGAAGATTGAAGCCCGATTTTTTTAATAACATTTGGAAAAATGGATTTAAATTGTGATGAATTTTAAATACGAGTATAATAGTAAAAAAATAGAGATGAATTTTATCAACTTATTTAGTTATGTGGTATTAATATAACAAAAATTGGCGTCCCAGTACGTTTTCCCAACATTCAGAACAAACGTAACATTAGAAAATTACAGTCCATTCAATTCAGGAATATTGTATTAAGTATTTTACAAGAAACAGTTTACACAATACCGTTACCATTCCTCGGCCCGTGTAAGCACCTGCCACCTCCGCCGATATGGGTGAAACTTTCCTTTTCAATGAATGTTCCGAAGTCGTTTGCGTTTGTTATTGTTTTCGATTACCGAAGTTCAATGGTAAGGGATGGGGATTCGCGTGACGGCGCGGGCCGAACGGGACGCGACAATTGCTCGTTAATTATCGATGCTGATTTTTTTTTTAGACTTGAACCAAGTCAAAAGCATAAAACATCATGGTCAAACATTCTTACTTACTTTCAATAATAGTTAGAATATTCTTTATTTCTTTAGGCATAAAATTGACCCATTAAACGTTGCCTTGTACCCATAACATAAGCTATGCTTAGCTTACTTTGGGACTAGGTCAATTGGTGTGAATTGTCCCGTGATATTTATTTATTTATTTATTAAATAACATTCATCATCATATTCATCATTTCTGCCGAAAGACGTCCACTGCTGAACACAGGCCTCACCCAAGGCTCGCCAAACAGATCGGTCCGTTGCCATCCGCATCCAATGCGATCCAGCCAGCCATCCAACCTTAACCAGATCACCGCTCCATCTTGTTGGAGGCCTACCTACACTGCGTCTTCCGGTAAAACAACACAAACATAAAAACAACATAACAACATTAAATAACATTAATTTAGATTTAATTCAAAATAAAATTTCAAAACACCATTAAATTTGGTTAAATTAAATTATTATCGTAGCTAAACTTATCGCCGGCGCATCTAGTGCGTCATCTTTCTTACAGTTTAATTTATTACAACTGGTGCGTGAGCGTGACGTGCGTGACACGCACACGCATTTGGTCCTCAGGCATGAAACCGCAGGCTTATGCCAATTATATTTAGAAAATAAATAAAATTAAATAATTATTATTGAATACGGCCGTAGTCATGGTCTTGTAGTGACCCGACTTTGTATAGTAGGTATATTTATGCTCTAGTGGGAGTCTAATATCTTTTATCAAATTTCATAATTTAAAGTACGAATACGAAAGGTGCTGCGGCAACAAGGACGTAAAAGAACGAAAACGAACAGAAACGAACAGAACGAACGAGAAGAGAAAGAATAGGGAAGGAAAGGTCGATTTGGTAAAGGCCGCAGGTTCAAGATGGATGCAAGCCGCTTCCAACCGTTATGATTGGGTATCAATGAGGGAGGCCTATGTCCAGCAGTAAACATCCTACGACTGAAATGATGAAGATTTACAAGTGTAAATTACATTTTGTTTACAAGTAATTTTATGAGGTGCCGCGGTTTTTCGCGAACCAGGTGCCGTATGATTCCACACGAAGGGCCGAAGTGGAGTGAAACTTCGTCGCGATGTCATAACGTTTAGCTTCGGAAACGCATAAAACTCGTGATGGCTCTGTTTAATGGAGCTTTCAAGTGACTGCTTTAAGCTCGTTTCTGTTTAGCTTCCAGATATTAATGATATTTGTTTGGTGAAGTACTTTATGGGTGTTCAGTTCATGTTCAGTTCGAAGGATACGACCTGCGTTAATGCGATCCATAAGAGATTTTACATTAAATTTTAATATTTGTTTTCGAAGCTTCTGTATACCTAATCACGTCATGATCTACCTTTGGCCTCGCAAGCAGAGAGTCGTGGGCTCTTGTCTGGGTTCGAACATCTCAGTTTTCAAAATTTATGTGCAAAGTTACATTTGAAACTTACCATAAGCTTTATTAAATTTAAAGGTTTGTATGAAGTTCCCAATCCGTACTGGGTGGAGCTACGCGAGATCCGCGTAAAACTACGGCCCAAGCCCTGTCTTTCTGATAAGAGGCCTGTGTGTATATAGCTTGTCTAGTTTAAAATGACGCGCCCCACCACTGCACTCACGCGCAGGATTCGAAACTCAATTCAAGCTACAACAGAATAGACTCTATTGTAGCTCAAATTGAACTACTGCAGGTATTAGGACGTATCTAGGCTGGGATGATGATGATATTTATAACCACAACACAAACCTTATCGGTATCGTTAATAAGGCTGTAATTTATTTTATTCAATTCATTTTAACTGACTTTTCTGATTAACCTTTTCAATGCTGTCAAATACAACAGCTCTCACTCATACGCCATGACATCGGAATGTCAAACGCGTAGTAGAACCCTATAGAAATGCATGTAGGTAAATATCGCTCTACTCGCCATGACGTGACTCATATATCCGTCGTTAGCGTTGAACCTCTAGTGTGGATATATGCGTCGTTGGTATCGAAAATGCTAAAAAAGTTTAACTTGTGTCTTGGATTCGATTGTAAAGGAATAACGGTCTGCTGTGACGTCGGCTTTTATCGTGCTTAATAAGGAAATTATACGAATATTTTCCAGTCTGTATTTGTATTAGAACACCTACTAAATAATCGCCTACTCATTCGCGTGCTAACTAAAAATCCCATTACTTGTATGCTTATATTATAACTAAAGCACAATCTTAATCTCCTGTAAACAAGAGAAAATAATTAAATGGCCCGCCGGTCGCATGTTGAAAACTTGCTATAAATTTCGCTAGAAATATGGTGTCGCAGTATATCAAAAGGCTATTATGTATTAAGAATTATGCACACTGAGCAGGATTTAACGGCTTAAGAAGGCTGGGATATAATTCAGGTTTCTTTATTGGATGTTGTGCGATAGGGAAATTAATATGAGGGCACTTTGTCTTGACTTGCTTATGCAAGCTTTTATTTGTATGAAAGTTTGTACCTAAGTTAGTTACAAAGTTGCAATTAAAAAATTTGCAAACCATTTTTTGGTCTCTTCATGGTATCCAATTGAGCTGATATTTGGCATACATAAGTCCGATGACATGATCCGGCCAGAATCGTTTCTGTAGACTTGAAACCTATAACGGTTAAGTATACTATAAATAGTTTGGATGTAAAAAAAAATGATCTATTTCAGATCAAAGATCCATACAATTTAAATGACACATTTGATAAAAATTAAGATTAAGATTAGACAATACAAAATAATTTATAATTCAATTCAATAAAATAAAAATAAGAAGAAAAACCATCAATGCAATAATTAATACCTTTACCTAAACAAATACAATAAAACAATGTCTCTATTTTGTGTGAAGAGCCTTAACATCGTACAAAAATGTACAGTCAGCAAAAAAATCTTGTTATAATTTTTTTTACTAAAACTTACGGTTTGTTTGAAACTGGAGTGAGTAGTTGGTGACCGTCACTACATATGTTCACGTACTGACTTAAAATTATTGTAATGTTACACAACATCACACGGATTATGTTTGCTCGTACGTGCTTTGTTAGGCTTGCATTAATAAACTAAACTCAATACTTATTCAATATTTACATCCACGTCCTTTGCCGCTCCGTTCGCGTTCGTGTGAATATAAAAGATAGTAAGTTACGTTACAAATATTTATTATTTGCAACTATTATTTATTACTTTCTTATTTCATTATTTAATAAATTTCTTAATTCCTACTGGTTGCGCTTAATAAATAAGTAAGAAGTTGAAGCTTATTTAAATGTAATAGGTAGCAATAGCGCACATTGGGTAAGTATACCATAAATAAATTAGATGGTAACAAAGAAGGAACCTACGAGCTTTAAAAGTTGAACAAGATTGACGAATAAAGTCACAAAGCGATGCAACATACTAAGTAACAGTTTCATTATTTATTAAGTTGGATCACGCTCGAGTTACAGCAGTTACAGTTTATATTTAGTAGTAAAGTAGCAAGAGAAAAGGTTGATAAAACTGATTGACTTTTTGATGAAGAAATCTGAGAGATGTGCGTTTGGCCACAATTATGGCTGATGGAAAGCGAAGATGAGGCCTACGATGGAGTACGCTTGCCTAGTAAATGCTCATTCACCCTAGACTTAAAAATGGCCAGATTTTAGTGTTCAGGGAAAACAGTCGCAGTTTGGGCATTCCACTCCTTAGGTGTGCGGTTGATGAAGGAAGAGCGAAAAAGATTTATGCGGATTATAAATTAAATAGGTGCCAATGCTTTTTATAATGCTATTTCTTATCAAAATCAATTAGGGAAAGGTCGGACGGCTGGATAGCCTTGGCCACAAAGCGAAGCTTGAGGTAACGGATTGTATTCCAGATCGAGTCAGATATTGTATAATATATATTTGTTCCGAGCCTTTGATGTTAAATATGTATGTATTTAAGTTTGTATTTATTTACATACCTATTATGTTCAGCCGTTATTAGTGCCCATAGTACCAGCTTTGCCTAGTTTGGGACTATGTTAAATAATTGGTAACAATGTCATCATCTCCATCATCATTCCAGCCTCTAGTATACGTCTTACTGCAGAGGATAAGTCTGCTCTAAGAATGTGCACCCAGTGCCTAGTACGGATTGGGAACTTCACACATTTTTCTTCACACATTTATTTTTGTATATGCATATTTCTTCATAATTTTTTCCTTTACCGTAAAACTCATGGTAAATTGCAAATGTAATTTTGGCATATACATTCCGAAAAACAGAAATGCGAGCCCGAACTCGAACCCTTCGCTTGAGAGGCCATAGGTGAAATCACTAGGCTGTAGTTGCTACGGCTTTTAATGGTACCATAATTGTTATTAAATTATAAAAAAGGTTATTTATAGCAACGGAGTCACAATGCAATTCTAAATTAAGTTTGAATCGCGTAAATAACAACGAGAAATTCCGACCAATCAGCACGCAGCGGACAAAATAATTTAGCCGAATCCGCTGCCCACCAAACAGCACTGACAGGCGGACTATACACAGCTAGGTTTAAAGAAAGGCGAGCGCACGCGACCGGTGCCAACGAAGCTGAAGTAACAATTACTTGGTCATGCGATCAGGCGATCCATCACCCACTTGCCTGTGCCACTGGCAATGGCCACTCGATTCCTGGAGTCGCCACGGCTAAGGCAATTTCCGGAACCCTTATCTAACTGTACCTGCCCGCATTTGCCTCTCGCCGTTTGTTTAACAGAATTAATCCAATTGATAAAAGATCTATGAAAGGTGTTATTTGCAGTTTTCGTGTTTTGGGATTTATTTACATGCAACAGTGCTATAGTAGGATGACGAATCGTTGCGGATTTAACGCGTGACTTTCTAGTTAAACAACATTGTAGTTCTGCTACTCTATAGGATAAACTAAGTACCTACGTAATATCATCGTTTCTAAGAACTGAGATACAGGTTTATATCTAGTTCAGTAGTCAGAGACTTCATAAAATAATGTTCATCTCTGTTTGGTCAATAAAGTATTATTATTATTATCATCCATCACCATCCCAGCCTATATATGTCCCACTGCTGGGCACAGGTCTCCTCTCAGACTGAAAGGGCTTGGGCCACGTGATTAAAATTCGGGCCCGACATCCAACATATCTTCTCAGATTTGTGCAGGTTTTCTAACGATAATAAATAAATAAATAATAAATATCACGGGACAATTCACACCGATTGACCTAGTCCCAAAGTAAGCAAGGCAAGCTTGTGTTATGGGTACTAGGCAACGGATAAACATACTTATATAGATAGATACATACTTAAATACATATTAAACACCCAAGACCCGAGAACAACATTCGTATTTTTCATACAAATATCTGCCCCGACACGGGAATCGAACCCGGGACCTCAAGCTTCGTAGTCAGGTTCTCTAACCACTAGGCCATCTGGTCGTCTAAACGACGACCTCTCTCTGGACGATGTTTTTCTTCACCGTAAAGCTCAAGGTAAAATATAATTTCGCACATAAATTCTAAACAACTCTGAGGTGCAAGCCCGGATTCGATCCCTCGGCCCTCTGCTTTAGAGGCAATAGGTCAAACCACTAGGCCACTATGGCTTTTTCATCATCATCATCATCATCCGTAATAGCATTTATTCCCTCTACACTAATTTAAATAAATTCGGATGTCTATTGAGTGTAAGCACTGCGTCGCGCATACACCTAGGTAACTAGTAATAACACTAATAATAAAGTAAATTAAGTTATACAAAAAAAACGAAAAATGAAAAACGAGCCTACCAATGCCTAAAAGAGAGAGAGTACCTGTGATTCCCCGCGTGTTGCGGATGTCCATGGACGACGGTGATCGCTCTCCATCAGGTGACCCGTCTGCTCGTTTGCCCCCTCATATATAAAAAAACGAACATTCGTATTTTACACAAATATATGCCCCGACCGGGAATCGAACCCGGGACCTCAAGCTTCGGATTCAGGTTCTCAACCTACTAGGCTCTCCGGTCGTTGGTCAGGGGTCGGTATTGCCTCTCAACCACAAATCTTTCATACATAGGCCGAAGGTGATGATGATGTTGATGATGGTGATAATGATAAACCCGCTTTTGAATCCCGTGGGTGCTAAATGAGTGCAGTTTGTTTTTAATTCGTGTAACAAAACGAGCAGTGTTTGCGTCCGTAGCCCAGCGTTTGTGCCACATCGCTGCTTTTCTACCTGGCTAATAAACTATGCAGCGCTTTTTTTATGAATATTTGATCATCGAACGTGAACATAAATTCACCTTAATTGAATTTTGTGAGAGTATTTATTAAATTGAGTTTGATAAGCTCATGGTAGATTTGAAATGTAATTTTGCACATAAATTTCGGAAAGCTCATAGGTGCGAGCCCGGTTTCGAACCCATGATCTTTGTTTGAGCGGCCACAGGTTAAATCACTAGGCTACTACATCTTTCTCAAATTTACCATGAACTTTACGGAGAAGGGAAACATCGCGAGGAAACCTGCACACAACTGCGAAGATATTCAATAGTGTGTGTGAAGTTACCGAACTGCACTGGGCCTGCGTGGGTACTACGGCCCAAGCCCTCTCATTAAGGAGGAGTACTGTGCCGTACAGTGGTGGGACATATAAAATTAAAATAGGTGTATTTAAAATAGGTGTACGTAGGAGTCTAGTAAATGTAGTTAATCTCATATAAGCTTGAGTCAGTGAAAAGGTGATGAGAACTAAACTTGTAGGCTAGTGTCAGTTAATAACTATATTTATATATTTTTTTTCTCTATATAATTGCATGCTGTGTTTACCTGTAAGTGATTGTTACACTTTGCCCGTATAAGCTAAGTGAAATGTATTTATTGCCATTACTAGTGTAAACAATTGTTGGTGAACCAAATAAATAAATAAATAAGCTGGAATGATGATGATGATTTATTTCAAGCCACAAAATCTCATAGTGTTTAGTTAATGAATATAACAGTCGTTACATAGCAATTAAGTAAGTGCCAGATTTATTCTTCGTTGCTCTGAACTCATTAAAAAAAACAATATTGTTTGCTTCACCCAACACAGTTCAAATGACTTTACCCAGATTCAATAGTTTCAAAAATCCTTTTTACTTAGTTAGCGCTTTCGCAGACGACTTAAATAGAGCCTTTTCCACACAATACTAGCCATTTGTAAGTGCACAAGGACGGGACACAAACGGCGCGTGCGCCTCTCAGCGCCATCTGTCGGCGGCGACACGATCATCGCATACAGATCACTGGCACAGTTATTAGATGACACGTTTTTGTTGCACGAATGAATAGGCAAAGCGCGCAGTGCATCGATTACGACTTGAGGTCGTTGACCGTCGTGTTGACCCGTTGTGCCAGGTGTAAGGGATGTTATAGGTACACTGACCCCGCAAACGTTGTTTTGCCATATATCACCTAGGGGTATAAAAAATAGCCTACGATTTATTCTCAGACCTACTAAGTACAGACAAAAAAGTTTAACAAAAATCGGTCAATTCGGAGGAGTTCGATAACGAACACCGTGATACGACATTTTTATATATTATACTAGCTGTTACCTTCTTCTTGCTTATACCTTCCCCTATTCTTCGCGGGCGGAGTCGCGGGCAACTATTAGTCTTATATATAAAAATCTCGTGTCACGGTGTTTGTTATCGAACTCCTCCGAAACGGCTTGACCGATTTATATGAAACTTTTTTTTTGTATTCGGTAGTTCTGAGAACAGGTCGTAGGCTATTTTTTATACCTACCCCTATTCTTCGCGGACGGAGTCGCGGGCAACAACTAGTCTAATATATATAAAAATCTCGTGTCACGGTGTTTGTTATCGAACTCCTCCGAAACGGCTTGACCGATTTATATGAAACTTTTCTGTATTCGGTAGTTGTGAGAATAGGTCGTAGGCTAATTTTTATACCCCTTTTCTTCGCGGACGGAGTCGTGGGCAGCAACTGGTATTGTATAAAAAGGTTAAGATATATTTTACCGATTAATGCAAATCTACAAACTGTCATTGAACCACGAAGTAGGTAAGTACTTACTCTGCTAACACTTTCTGTAGCAAAAATGGATATACTCGTAACGTGTAACAGATTTCAAGATAAAACCTTCTGTATTCTGAAACATGATGCGTCACGTCTGTAACAACTTCATTATTCTGGTATGAATAAAAATCTCATCATTTCGTGTACACAGATTATTCCCATATGACTTATTCATAGTGTTGGGTCTATACACATTAATGCTCCATATTTTGGGATACATATCTTTCTAGAGAGCATCATAAAAGATTAAGTAAATAGATAATACTTACAAAAACTGCCCGAAGGTCGATGGTGGAGTAAGGTTCTAGAGTGCCGGCCGCGAACCGGGAGAAGTGGCGTGGGAAGACCCCCAATAAAGGCTCAGTATGCTAGTATAAGTTTAGCCTCACCAAATACTTCTCGATCGCGTTTACGTGTATTGTAGTGGTAGAGCCATGTTGTAGCTAGCCGCTGCATCACGAATGGGCCGGCTTGTCCGGGGTAGTACCACCCTCTCACAGAACACCGGCGTGAAGCAGCATTACTCCTGCTGTGTTTCGTATGGTCAGTGATAGCGCTGGGGGCCCAATACCTCTCCCCCTCCCCCTATTCCCTCTCCTTTTTCCCCACCTTTTATTATTAAAAAGGTCGGCAACGCACCTGTGATTTCTCTAGTGTTGCGGGTGTCCATGGGCGACGGTGATCGCTCCCCATCAGGTGACCTGTCTGCTCGTTTGCCCCCTCTTATATAAAAAAAACCATTTCGAAACCTAGTAACTCTCAAAAAATTAATTTTTGCGATTTTTGCATATAAAGTGGTTTCTAAGTGCCTACAGGATACAAAAACATTTAAAGGTCTATCTCGCTCAATTTCACAGATACGAGTACCTCCAAACCTAGTAAATACACAAAAAAACGGGCTTGCTTGACCATTTCAAAACCTAGTATGGCACAGAACTATTTCAAAAACCTAGTATGTGGCATGCACTTACTAGGTTTTGAAAAAGTCAGAGAGGCTTATTAGGTTTGATGTGATCGAACGATAATCAATACGCTCCTTTCAAAAGCCAGTATGATACATAATTTCAGATAAAACATATATAAGCCTATTGTCTGCCTGATTTTTTAATGTTATTATTATTTTTTTTTTCTGTACTTTTTTTTGGTGCTCAATAAAGAATATTTGTATTGTATTGTATTGTATTGTATAAGAAATTAAACATAAATATAAGTACTTGGATATTCCTTTTAGTCTAGTCAACCAAGAAAGTATCACTTAAAACAATATTGCAAAATTTTGTACGGCTGAGACAAAACATGTTTTGTCGCTCTCCTGTAAAATTAGCTGCATGTCGCATACTATGTTTTGAAATGGTGCAGCCGTGGTATAACGACTAGTGAAACTCATAAGTCGACAACTTGGTCGATATACAGCGTGCGATGACTTCTCGCAGGCGATATAACGACTAGTGAAACTCATTATGTCGATAATTGTTCCCCGAATCCGGGCCCTACAGCATGCGTTATGGAAATCTTCGGAACCCTGCGTGCGCTATCGACCAATGACAACGGTTTCCCGAATGCGGACCCTATGACATGCGTTATGGAAATCTACCGCACTCCGCATAAATATGGGCTCTATCGACCAATGAAGACGATTCCCCAAATGCGGGCCCTATGGCATGCGTTATAGAAATAACCGCACCCTGCATGCGGGCCCCATTGACTAATGAAACTGACCCATAAGATGGATCGGCGATCTGGTAAAGGATCTGGAGCCACTAGAAGGCAGACAGCGCAGGACCAATCGTTCGAAACTCTTTAGGGGGAGGCCAATGTCCAGCAGATGACGTCTGGCTGATATGATGAATTAAAAACCGGTTGTCTGTAAAGTCGGTTTACGGACGATAGTTATTTAACGTGACAACGTCATAACAAATAATTCAAAAAACAAAAATGTAACCAGGCGGTAACCCATCCAAATACTGACCGCGCCCGACGTTGCTTAACCTCGGTGATCGGACGAGAACTGGTGTTTTGTCAAATATTTTGAAAACGGTGCATCCTACGGCAAAATCAATGAAATTTTCACCCCCCCCCCCTTTAACACCCACGCACCCCCTCCCCCGCACCCTACTAAGATTGTACATCCTGGCGCGCGCTGCTCTCTTGTACATCCTGGCGTTCACTGCTCTCTCTTTTACGGGACATGTACGGGACATTGCGTCATCCTTTTTCGATCGTGCAGCCGGCGTTCATCGATATATTAGACAATGTCACGTCTAAAACAATGCATATTCAAAGTTAAATCTAAATGGTGATACAAAATCAGTGTTTCTTATTTAGTTAATAATAACTAATGCATCAATTGTTAAAATTAGTCTGATAAAATTTAGGATGTTTATACTTATAGTTGAAATGAAATCACAAAGTCAATATATGGACACCTCAAATTAAAGAAGAATAATTAAAACAATTATATTGTCCAGCATTATACCCTTTCTCTTGCTAGCTATAAGTACTAACATAGTTCTAAGGAAAACACTAACTAAATATGGATCATGTTGTCTGAATAAATAAAGTTTATTATTATTTATTATTATTATTAACGGAGTAAGAAACACAACTTTTGTATCTCTATTTAGATTTCACCCTGTTTTAAAAATCTTTAACTCAAATCAAAAGCAACACACAATTTTTTTCGATTGATGGATTCCTTAGAATTCAGCTGTTTAGTGCTACCAGTTTTGTAGAAGTGCTACGATCGGTCGTAGAGCTGCTACGCGAGTTGTAGCAATGACGAATATAAAGAGTTACAAATGTACCTAATATAAAAAAAAATGTTGTTGTGTATGCCTGGCAAAGAGAAATATGAAAATTACAGATAAAGTAAAACACATTTTAGTAAAATAACTTACTTAATGGGACTCCACTACTGAAGTTTTTTTTTTTACTCCACTCAGTACATAATAACTTCATATTATTTTATTGCTGTAATCTACAACTTTTTTGCTTTTATTCATATTTTGGCCATTTTGTTTATATTTATTGTGTCTGTGATTTATACATAATTTCAGCCGCGGCATGTAATTTACGAGAAGTCGTGTCTCAAATTTTTAATTAATTATTTTTCACTTCTCATGCTCTTAAAATGCTACTTTAGTCTCTGCATATCGGGACTAAAGCTCTTTTTTGATCTCTAGGGATTAAAGTAATTTTTTTTTAATTTACTTTGGAAACCCCTAAACTGCCAATCACGGTGTTTGTGGATGGAGGATTATTGCCATTTTCAGTGACTGGGCATAGACAATTTGAAAGCTTTCCACAGACCGGAGCGCGCTGCGGACGCTCCGAAGCGCTCCGTAGCGCTCCGTAGCGCCCTGCGCTTCGGTCTGTGGAAGCCTTTAGGGCGTGGAAATAACCTCAAAATGACAACTGTATAAAAAATATTTTAAAGAATAATAATTTCGTGAAACACCATAAATAATTAGGAATATTAATCTATTTAATTATATTAAAGATGAATTCATTTTATTATGCATACTTAGTCCAATTAGCTATGAAATAATTTTCAAGTTTGAATCTGTTGGCTAAATATGCAAACATTTAAAGCGTCACTCAACAAAAAAAACCGCGGAACAAAAAATTTAAATTGCTATTTCAATTCTGAACAGACGTCCATTGCTCGTATTGAGCGTACGTTGTATAAAAGTAATATTGTAGATTAGTATAACATCGTTTTTTTCCTCGCATTCAAAGTGAAAAGTAGAGTGTTTAACGCGGGACTAAACTGCCACAATGACACGCAAATTATAGCCACCCTCGCTGTGTCATTAAGGCTTGTTTTAGTCCCTTGTTGAACAATCTACTAAAAAATGATTGGAGTGATGAATTGCTGAAATATTCAATTTGGTTTTATAAAATGCTATATATTTTTGATAAAAAAGTGGGTGTTAGAAAAAATGAACACTCCCAATTTTTGTTGCAATTCTAAACTAGACTTTACATCACGTTGACAATCAAGATCAAACGTCAATACATCGCGTTGATTGTGACAAAGAATACCATGTCACGTCCGTAACTGTATCTATTAATCACGTACCCCGAAGCTTTGAGAAATGGTTCGTGTGACCGTGTTAGCGATAAAGCATATCGTTCCATCATAACACGTTAATCATACTGCGCTTGTGTCATTTTGACACTAAAATTTCTTCTCTTGGTTTGCTCTCTAGCACATTTATTGGAAGTATTGAGTATGAAAACGCAGAGAGGCCCTTATACCGTCTATTTTATGAAGAGCCGGGATAGGTGGTCGCTTTGCGTGCGAAAAGAAGCTTACTTGCTAACCAAACTATCACCAGCATTTTTAGGGGTCCGTAGGCACCCAAAGGGTAAAAACGGGACCCTATTACTGAGACTCTGCTGTCCGTCTGTCTGTCTGTCTGTCCGTCTGTCATTAAGGCTGTATCTCAATGAACCGTGATAGCTAGGCAGTTGAAATTTTCACAGATGATGTACCGTAAACTGGGGTCTACTTTGAAATGCGGGGCTACTTTAGAAAACAGTTTTTAACGCCGTGTCCTTATTTTTTAGAGCATCTTTGGCAGTGAAATAACTTCCTTGATATATCACCTAACTTTTTACGCCATTTGCTCAATCGAGCTATGAATATTTGCGTTTTTAAAACCATTTTAAATCTATCAAAGTGACCCCAAAATTTCCTGAAGTAACGCCAGTGTATCGGTATTTCAGTTGCCGCTATAATAACAAATACTAAAAAACAGAATAAAATAAATATTTTCACTTCTCATGCTCTTAAAATGTAACTTTAGTCTCTGCATATCGGGACTAAAGCTCTTTTTTGATCTCTTGGGATTAAAGTATTTTTTTTTAAATTGACTATGGAAACCCCTATACTGCCAATCACGGTGTTTGTGAATGGAGGATTATCGCCATTTTCAGTAACTGGGTATAGACAATTTTAAAGCTTTCCACAGACCGAAGCGCGCTGCGGACGCACTGTAGCGCCCTGCGCTTCGGTCTGTGGAAATAACCTCAAAATGACAACTGTATAAAAAATATTTAAAAAATAATAATTTCGTGAAACACATTGAATAATTACGAATATTAATCTATTTAATTATAAAATATTAAAGATGAATTCATTTTATTTTGCATGTAAAGAAAGATTTCCTTTTGCTTAGGTGTTTTTTAATTTGTTTTTTTTTTAAAACGCTGTCGGCAAAGCAGTTCCCTGCTCTGTCGATAAAATAGCAATCCGCACTGTTGGCAAAGCAGTGCTGGAGTGTACGGTAGATAGAGCAGTTACGTTTGAAAGTTAATATGGCGTGACTTCAAAATAATGCGATGTCAGTTGCATTTAATAGTAAATAGAAAGTATAATTAGATATAATTTAACAAAGAATTGGCATATAGAAAATAAACTTAGAAAGTCGTTTCTTTATTCACGGGTAAGTGTTTCAGTTAACAATATATTTTGTGTGTGAACTTAGATCAATTAGGTTAATTTATTTGCCGATTCTAATGAATGAACAATTATCATTCTTACGTGCATAGTCCAATTAGTTTTAACATCTTAGTCTTTAAGTTAGAATCTGTTGGCTAATTATGCAAGCATTTAAAGCGTCACTTTACAAAAAAATATAAAAGAAAAGAAAAGACAGCGGTATTTTTTTTTTTGCTATTTGAATTTTGAACAGATGTCCATTGCTCGTTTTGAGCATACGTTGTAAAAAAGTAATTTTGTACGTCGTTTTTTTCCTCGCATTCAAAGTGAAAAGTAGAGTGTTTAACGCGGGACTAAACTACCATAATGACAACTCAAATTATAGCCTCCCTCGCTATCGCTCGGGTGGCTAAATATCTCGTGTCATTATGGCTTGTTTTAGTCCCTTGTTGAACAATCTACTATTAAAGGGCTCCCATACAACAAACGTGATTTGCAGGGTTCCGTACTCAAAGGGTACAAATGGGACCCTATTACTGAGACTTCGCTGTCCGTCCGTCTGTCCGCCCGTCTGTCACCAGGCTCCCGCCCAGGCGCCCGTCTGTAACCGTGATAGCTAGACAGTTGAAATTTTCACAGATGATGTATTTCGGTTGCCAAGAAACAGAATAAAATAAATATTTAAGGGGGCTCCTATGCAACAAACGTGATATTTTTGCCGTTTTTATTTATAATGGTACGGAAAACTTCGCGCGCGAGTTCGACTCTCACTTGACCGGTTTTTTGGTATCATACGAATACCGCAAAATCAAAAATGCAAGAAAAAAATCGCTTATAAAAGCATTCGAACGTATCCTGCCTTTCAAAAGCATACGGAATATTAAACTAGGAGCGTCTACGTCATTTTCAAATCTAGTTGTAGAGCATTTGAAATGCATGGCTAGCATGTCAATGTCCGTTTACATTTAAACTGCGGTTTAATATTTATAGTTCATAGGTACTGAATTAGGCGTCACTTGGTGGAGTTCCATACTCATAAATCACGTGATCTTCTGGTTTTATCGATACAATCGATGATATACACTTATTTAGACGTTGTTCGGTAAAAAAGACTATTTATCGTGGTTGGCTTAACAGTCCAACTTAATTCTTGCCATCTCGCCCCCTCTATCCCAATCAGATATTATCTAACGGATAGCTAATTTATAAATAGATTAGCTCGCGACTTCATCTGTACCTACCTATAAAAGTATTACGTGGAAACTTAACACGTGCCTAGGATAAATATAACCTATATAAGAATTTTTGAGAATATAAGAATTTTTGAGTTCATCTATTACATACCTAACAAACAATAACTATAAATTAAAAATTTTAAAAACCCCCAACGCAATTGTGTCATACGTATGTTTGAACATAAAGTAAATACCTATTATGCGTCTAAGATCCCTTCCGCAGCTTACAAAAGAGCTGATAACTTTGAAATGGCTCAACCGATTTTAATAAAACATATCTCAGAACCATCGCCAAGAAAACTGCTTTCTAATAAAAAGAAATTGCATCCAAATCGGTTCACCCGTTTAAAAGCTATGATGCCACAGACAGACAGACAGACACACACATACATAGCGGTCAAACTTATAACATCCCTCTTTTTGTGTCGGGGGTTAAAAATAGCACTAATCTTTCCTATTTATAATATTAGTTCAGACTAGTCATCATATCAGCCAAGAGACGTAGGTACACTGCTGGACAAAAGCCTCCCCCAGATAATTGCACAAGCGATTCCTGCGACTGATTCCTGATTACTAGATCGTCGGTCCATCTTGTTAGGAACGGGATCCTTCCTACGCCACGTTTTTAGGGTTCCGTACCCAAAGGGTAAAAATGGAATCCTATTACTGAGGCTTCGCTGTCCGTCCGTTCGTCTGTCACCAGGCTGTATCTCATGAACCGTGATAGCTAGGCAGTTGAGATTTTCACAAATGATGTATTTTGGTTGCCGCTATAACAGCAAATACCAAAAACTAGAATAAAATAAATATTTGAGGGGGCTCCCATACAACAAACGTGATTTTTTTGCTCGATATTGATAACGGCAACAGGTAGACAGAACATTTAGTTACTTATTATATTCACTTTAAAAATAAATTATTGAATTAAAATAAAACAAATATTTAAGGGGGGTTCCCATACAACAAACGTGATTTTTTTGCCGTTTTTATACAGGGTTATTTTTAATTCACTGACATCCTCTTAATCCTGAATTCCTATCACTCAAACAAATGTTTTTTGTTTTACGACTTTTTAAAATGAAGCACTTTTTTCCCATACAAATACACAGAGTATCGTAAAAATAATAGGAAATCTCAAATTTTCAAAACGTTATTACACCAAAAATATTAAGTTATGACAAAAGCCGTAAAACAAAAAACATTTGTTTAAGTGGTAGGAGTTTAGGGTTAAAAGGATACTAGTGAATTACAAATAACCCTGTAGATAATTGTACGGAGCCCTTCGTTGTCGAGTTCGACTCGCACTTGGCCGGTTTTTTGTCTTAGTCTAGACTACCTAGTACTTGCCGTAATTAGACTCTTTCTTATTTCATTCACAAGAATCAAATTAAGCCTACTTGCTTGAAAAGGTATTTAAACGTTACGAATAAATGACCTTTAAATTTAACTTTATTCGCGGCATTGATTGTGCTAGCCGCGTTATTTCGGTGCAGCTGGCGGTCGTTATTGCCGCGATGCCGCTCGACTCAAAGCGCCAATTTCTTTGCGACTCGACCAATATCAATATGTTTGAGGTCGGAATGATTTTTTCGAATTCCACGAATTGTTGACTGTCAAACTGGTAGCTTTTGTTACGCTGCGGTTTGGTTTCAGCCAATTAGAAAAATTTGTTTTTTTTTTAATTGAACAGTTTGTGCTTTTGAAACAAAATTTGTTTTAATTCCGAGTTTAGCAACAAAAGCGCAACAATCTGCAAATAATTAAATAAGTATTTAAAACTTTGAAAATGACAAGAATGAAGAAGATAATAAAGATTAAAACAAATTTTAAAGAAAGCTTCATCATCATCATCATTCATCATTTCAGCCGAAAGACGTCCACTGCTAAACATAGGCCTCCCCCAAGGCTCGCCAAACAGATCGGCCCTGCGCCATCCGCATCCAATGCGTTTCCGCCACCTTCACCAGGTTGTCGCTCCATCTTGTTATAAGAAAGCTTCAAATCGTAATATTACAGGCCAACTTTTAAAATTGCCTAAGAACAGTTCATATATTCATATTAATTTATTTGATGAAAATACATTTTCGGTATCCCAATACTCAACGATAACCTGGTACTAGGAGGCCAAGTTATGATAGTTCTGGAAAAAATAACAAAGAAATCGCAGTTATCTAAGCGATAATAGACATTTTTTAGAAAATATCTAATACTAAAAGTAGTAAACTAGTGGGGGTGCGGGGGCTTTAAAGGGGGATTAAAATTTCATTGATTTTGCCGTAGGATGCACCGTTTTCAAGATATTTGACAAAACACCGGTTCTCGTCCGATCACCGAGGTTAAGCAACGTCAGGCGCGGTCAGTACTTGGATGGGTGACCGCCTGGTTTCATTTTTGTTTTTTGAATGTTTTGTTATAACGTTGTTACGTTGAACTATCGTCCGTAACGGTTAACGGTAAAGTCGGTACTTTACAGACAACCGGTTTTTATTTTCATCTCTCATACTCGGAAAGTGAGGCAAATCATATCCGACATACGGGAGCAAAACTATACTTTCTTTCCAAAAGGGTAGAAATTATTTTAAAAAAATTGGCTGTCAATGGATCTCATACGCATTCAACCAAACATTACGGTATATACATGGTATAATTAAGTACTTATTGAGTTTTTTTTTTCTTAATTAGTCATATTACAAATTTTATAATGCCAGTGAAATATTATTAAATTACATTAGTTTCTTATTATAAGTAGTCTTAAACTGGATTTTTTCTTTTTATTTTTTTCCAGAAGTGGCCACCCGCTCGGTACCAGGCTATCGTTGAATTTTAGGACATCCTATATAATTTGCAATCAGTAAGTTTAGCCGCACGTATTTCAATAATTCGAAGTACAAAATATGCTTTTACAAATCTACACAATTAGCAATCTAAATTAAAACGCAAATAAAACCAAACAAACAAGTGAAACTAATCTGTTGAGTTGAATGGATTTCAAAGGAGAGACGGATTTTTAATTTACTAAATTAACGTTTACTTTTCTCTTAATGAGTATTTAATGGAATCCGTTGGGAATGTTGTAAGTAATAAAAAGTTGAACACAAACCGGAAAGTAAATATTAATGAAGTAATTACAAACATTAATTGTTGGTATTTACTTAAATATATTTATATTTTATACTAAATACAAACTGAAACATGGATAAAAATAAATAAAATAGAAAAAACTTTGAGTGTGCTTTGTCTAGTGTCTTTTTTTGCGATTGGTTTCAACGTTTAACTACAAATATCTATTTCATCATCATCATCATCAGCAGCGCAGCCTATAAACGTTCCTCTGCAGGGCACAGGCCTCCTCTCAGAATGAGAGGGCTCGGGCCGTAGTTCCCACGCAGGCCCACTGCAGATCGGGAACTTCACACACCATTGAATTCATCGCAGCTGTGTGCAGGTGGGGTCGCGATGATTTCCTTCACCGTAAAGCTTATGGTAAACTTCAAATGTAATTTCGCACATAAAACTCGAAAAACTCAGAGGTGCGACCCCGTGGTTGAATCTACAACTTTACTGTTTAGATAAGACAAATTTTTAAAAAGATTTTTTAAAAAGGTGGGTCGACATAATTACTATACTAAACGGGCCTTATCACGCAATTAATATTTACCTCGACGTTTTGGTCACATTGCAGCAGCCGTGGTCACGAGTTAACTCAGTGAAACTAAACGTCGCTGTATATATTAATTGCGTGATAATTCCCGTTTAGTATAGTAATTATGAGTCAAAATCACGATAGTTTAAAACCGTGTAGTAGGTGGGACGACGTTTGCGAGAGCTTGGTTTAGACTCTCGTTCCGGGTCATTTCTGGTACAAAGGCTGTTCATTGTGAAAAAGTCCATTAATTTGAGGTGTCCATGGATACGAAAAATGTGATTTAATTTCAACAAAGCATGATGTACCTAAATTTTATCAGACTAATTTAAACAATTGAGTTAATGCATTGTATTGACCAGCATTGACTGAGCTAGCAACATTAATTTTATACTTATATCGTTTGAAATTTCACTTTATATACCATAGTTATTTTACTTGTATTTTCTAATTTAATTATTATTAATTTATTTTTTATCTATTAATTGTTGATTTCTTTGAATAATGCGTGTACATAAATTCCTTTGTTAATTTAGAAATTAGTACCTGGGCGAGGCTGAAACTCGGTATCACGCGTTTTTCCCAGGAGATAAGACCAAGCTATATCAATTTTTCATCCCCCATACCAAATTTCATCGAAATCGTTGGAGCCGTTTCCGAGATCCTGATTATATATATATAATTATATAAGAATTGCTCGTTTAAAGATATTAGTTTTTTTTAACAAATTTATATACGACTTTACTAAGAAGATGCCAACATAAATTGAATTTATATTTAAACTATACCAAGGAGACCAGTTACCGACTCGAGTGGTGGCAGTAAGTTAATATCAATAGAAGAGAACGATGTCCTCCATATATTAATATGCATGAGAGAAAACGGAGAGATATCTAGTAAAGCAGGTGGGCGAATATTTGGCAATCCCAACGTTT
The DNA here is from genome assembly GCA_947563465.1 of Archips xylosteana. Classification (NCBI taxonomy): domain Eukaryota; kingdom Metazoa; phylum Arthropoda; class Insecta; order Lepidoptera; family Tortricidae; genus Archips; species Archips xylosteana. The sequence continues at coordinate 16,743,550 of OX387344.1, forward strand.
ACATTGTCTGGAACGCGGCATGTCAGCCGAACAGTAACATTTGAATAAAATTGACAGTGTCTAGAAGTAAAATGAAGACAAATGAAGTCAGTGATCCCTTCATTGATGATCATTTGTTGCGATACAAATAAAAACTAACTACTAGGAGTACAGATGAAAAACAAAATAGGCACCTAAATGTTCTTAAAAATATTCATGAGTGAACGAAAACATATCCACTTATAATAGTGAAAGGCAGTTAAAAAGTAAGTCCTGACACGTTGCACAACTATGAAAATTCTGAATATCGACATTAAGAACCAAAGCAAAAAATTGGTAAGCATTCTTACTGTTCTTTCATACGCAACAAGTATGTATAGCGTTTATTTTCATGTGGATCACATTTTCATTTTATTCAGAAACTTCATAGTTATTGTGCCATGTGTCAAGATTTCCTTCATAGCAGAAGTTGACTGTAGCTGGTTTTGATTTTGCTTACCTATTTCGATTTTTAGATTACCAATGCAGATGACATTTTTTTTTATTATGAGAGGGAGGCAAACGAGCAAGCGGGTCATCTGATGGAAAATGATCACCACCGCCCATAAATATCAGCAACTCAAAGAGAGTCTCTAATCTGTTGCCGGCCTTTAAAGTAAGTATAAACCCTTTTCTTGAAAGCCCCGATGTCATAGTTCTCTGAAAAGACTGCTGCCGGAAGCTGGTTCCACAGTTTCACCGTACGTGGCAGGAAGTGCCGAAGTAAACGTACAGTTGTAGACTGCCATTCATCGAGATGATGACGATGGAACTTAGACTTCCAACATAATAAACACTACACTATTATTATTTAGGTTATTCTTTTGGATTTTTATTTAGGCAGCAAATTAGTGATTGAACCTTATAGTTATGAACCACTGCAGAAGTAGCCAATCCCCGGTTCAATTGAGCCCGCGAATTGCAATGGTGGTTTTATTGCATTTTCAATACCGTTGCAAAGATGACGAAGTTCAGTGGCAACATAGTTCTACAGATCTTCCAAGTTATTTTTATTATTATTAGCCTGTTATTATAATCTAAAGCAATGGCAAAGGGCTCTCCTCTTGACCTTATTAACTTCTGACTCCATATTGTATGATACGTGTACAGTAGTACACAACTGATATGGCTCACCGATGTACCTGCGTTGAAGACGCATTTTAGAAGCGCGGGAAATGCAATCGACCAATCAGCATACTCCACGCGCGGCGCGTCTTTTTCCTGCGCCGCTATTGGTGTGTTGCTGCCGCCATGTCAGCGCGCTTCGCGTGTCATATTAGTCAGCCGTCATACTTTCGAGTGAAAAGGACGGATAACAGGTGTACTGTAATTTGCACCTTGTAACTATAAGACATGAGAATAATTTAAAGTTTGAATAGTACCTTCGGCTATCATCAATAATGTGTGTACTACTGTACCGTCACAGTGGTATTTAGCATCTCTTTCTGCTGTCGTCTGTTTGAACATTAACCACTTTGCTTCATCACTACCATGCATGTAAGATACTACGTCTAAACGTATCCTCTATGACACATATATGTGTTACTAGCTTTTGCCCGCGGCTTCGCTCGCGTGTTTCATGAGTATTCCAAAGAACCAAGATATCAAGCAAGCAAGCGTACAGGCAAGCAAGAAAGCATGCAACCATGCATGCAAGCATGCATGCAAGATGCAAGCAAGCATGCATGCACGCAAGCAAGCAAGCGTGCATGAAAGCGTGCAAGTAAGCGTGCATGCAAGCGTGCATGCACGCACGATTAAACTTCAGGTAGATACGGTCCTTTACAGTATTTCTTTGTATACAATGTTTTTCACTAATTCGGAAGCGGACACTAAAAATCTGAATAACCAGAAAAAATACAACTAAAGGTAATCTAATCTATATGTGCATATGATATTTAAAGAAACTTCCTATAACTCCTAACCATTAAGGAGTTTAACTTTCCATCATTAGCTCACCTGGATAACCTGAAAAAATACAATTGGCATTGATCACTTTTTTGCAATGTGGTCTAATTTCAAAACCATTTCGAGGAATAGGTTTATTAAATCATTTTATAACATTGTAGTAAAAAAATATTATATGATCGTGTGTATTTTTGCAAAATAATGTTTGGCCTTTGTTTGACCTTTCTGTGGGCATTATAACTTTGAAATTCTTTGCAACAAGAAAAAAAAAGCCGTCCGTCTAGTTTCTCTATACTATTCTCTGTCACTTCGACGTAGATCACCTGTCAGTTTAAGGATACTATTTTGAAAAACATTCTTCACGTTTTTTATATTTTAATAATGGATTTATACAGGAAGTGTTTCATTCCTACTTGTGGAAATGATTCTGTCAATACCCCAAACAAATTAATTGTTCGCATTAGAGAAGATTAACAAGAGAAGAGGTGCCGCAAAGTTAATTCAAAGTTTACAAGATGTACTTATTGTTGCGAGGATCATTTTAATGTAAGTATGGATTAAATCCGCCAAAGAACTTTCAAGGGAACACTCCTGACCATTTTATTTTATACGTACAAAAAATACTATAGCCGTAAATCGTTTTTTTACCTATTCTCTTGGAAGAATCGGCAACTCTAGTGTTATTGTTATTGTAAAGTGACCATGGAAAGTGACATTGTCAGATGACAACTAGGTAACCATCGATTGTGACACATTTTTTTGTCATTATGTCTGTGGTTTATACACAGATTCAGCCACAGCATGTAATTTACGAGAAGTCGTATCTCAAATTATCAATAAATTATAAAAAAATATTGGAGTGATGAATTGCTGAAATATTCAAATTAGTTTCTTAAAATGCTCTATATTTTCGATAAAAAAAATAAAAGGGGTGGTTACAAAAAATGAACAATCCCAATTATCGGTTTATACGTACCTATAATATTTGAAAAAATATCCTCAACTCCTAACCGTTAAGGAGTTTTACCTTCTATCATCAGCTCATCAACATGAGATGATGTCTACCAGACGCAAACACTTCAATAGCTTGAGAAAATATATGAAAAACGTAATGCGTGCCTACAAAATTTGAAGGTTGCCCTCGATTTCCCTGAGATCCCCTCATCAGATCCTGATTTGGTGACAATGTGACCATCTCAGGAGTATAATATATTCTTTCGAATAAAAAAAGAATTTTTAAAATCAGTCCACAATTGACCGAAAAATCGGTGAACATACCTACATAAATACAGTGGAATGCATAACCTCCTCCTTTTTCTTTACTTACAGTATAAACTTTTGAATTTTGAAATTTTACCTTTCTACAACCAGTAATACGCAAAATCCCGTTTTTTCTCGTTCCCGTAAGAATTTCGGGAAATGCTTTATTAATACTCCCCTACACTCCCCAAGGAACCCACGTGCCAAATTTCAGCTTTCTACGACCAGTAAAACGAAAAATCCCGTTTTTTTCCCGTTCCCGTGGGAATTTTGGAAAGTCCTCTCTCAATGCTCCTCTACATTTCCCAAGCAACCTACATGCCGAATTTAGGCTTTCTACGACCAGTAAAGCGAAAAATCTCGTTTTTCCCTTATCCCGTGGGAAATTCCAAAAATCCTTAAAACTGTTTTTTACTACTATAAGTACCTACTTCTACGCCAAATTTGAAGAGTCTAGTAATTATAGTTCATAGGATTCCGTTGAACTGAATATATAAATCCCGTATTTTTTCGTTCCCGTGGGAATTTCCGTAAGTCCTCTCTCAATGCTCCTCTACACTTCCCAGCAACCTACATGCCGAATTTAGGCTTTCTACGACCAGTAAAGCGAAATATCTCGTTTTTTCCTTATCCCGCGGGAAATTCCAAAAATCCTTAAAACTGTTTTTTACTACTATAATTACCTACTTCTAAGCCAATTTTGAAGAGTCTAGTAATTATAGTTCATAGGATTCCGTTGACCTGAATATATAAATCCCATTTTTTCCTTATCCCGTGGGAATTTTGAAAAATCCTGAAATTAATGTTTCAACTAATGTAATACCTACTTGTGTATCAAATTTGAAGAGTCTAGGTTATTATACTTACTGAGATAGGGTCACTCGCAATCGTATATATTAATCCCGTTTTTTCCCGTTCCCGTGGGAATTCTCAAAAATCCTTCCTTAGTACATTGTATAAGGTATCTATGTGCAAAATTTCAAGTATCTAGGTCCAGTGGTTTGGGCAAAACCTTAAAAACGACACCCATATTGATATTTAGACATTTCAACCCCATCGCACCCCATCCAGGGAGATGGTATTTTACGTATGCCACATCGGATTTTATAACCGTTGTTGTTTTCATAACCAGCGACCCGATAAACCATAGAAACAATACCCATGTTGATTTTCAGACTTATTTATTTATTATTTATTTTATTTATTTGGGGCATCAACAGCAATACAATACATTATAATGAGACTTAAGTACTAGACAAAAAGCCAATAACAGATGTCCACTATTGTCCACAGGCATACAGTTAAGCGAAACATACTTTATACTAACACAGATACAACAAGTTTACAAATCAAGCTATCAAGCTAAAATATATATAAGTACATAGATATATATATATATATATATTTTTTTTTGAATCCACATAAATGAGTTAATGAGTATGAGAATGGTATGAATATGTGTAAGGTAAGTGTGTTAGAGTGTGAGTGCGCTCGTCCGCACGCATGTGTGTGTGTGTGTGTGTGTGTGTGTGTGTGTGTGAGTTTGTGTGTGTGAAAGAGAGGTAGAGAGTGTACGTGTAAATATATTTTACTCCAGAAATTATAATAAAATAATTATTTTATTTTTCCTTATTACTTATTTACGTAACCACTGTTTGTCCTGTCAACAATAACATCATATTAAGTAAACTAACTTTTTTTTGTTAGGAATAAGCGTATACGATTTTTTAGTGTCGCTTTACTACAATCAAAGAGGTCAATACTGTTAAAACGTTTGTTGTAATCTCTAAGGATACGTATAAGAGGCGCATTTTGGGCGTACCTTGTGTGTACTAGAGGAACACTGAACAGAGTACGATACGTGTGACGGGTTCTATACGTGGGTGTGAAGAACTTCACTTCAGAGAGCAGCGCAGGACTATCAATACGTCCCGACAAAATGTCGTGCAGCACAGAAACATCTAGTAGCAAACGCCGATCCTCAAGACTTAACATAGAGTGCCGAGTACACGATAAATCGTAGGACGCATCACCTCCTCGAGTGCGGTAATTCAAATACCGCAAAAAACGCCTCTGTATTTTTTCTATTTGATCCTTGTATTTCGCGAAATGGGGAGACCAGACGATGCTGGCGTACTCCAATAAACTTCGAACGTAAGCGTAGTATACAACCTTGATGCACTTGATGTCATTGAAGTCCCGGCAAACACGAAATACAAAGCCCAAGTTTTTATAAGCTCGGCTTGTAATATCATCAATGTGATTTTCGAACGTCAACTTAGAATCTAGGGTGACTCCTAAGTCGCGCGTCAAATTCACACGTTGCATGGGCTCTCCAGAAATGTAATATTGATACACGATCGGGTGAGAACTACGTGCGAAAGTTATTTGGACGCATTTACTTGCATTAACATTAATTCGGTTGACAGTATAATAATCAGATAAACGATTCAGATCACCCTGCATTTTCTCGCAATCATCAGAGCTAGTCACATCCATATAAATTTTTTTGTCATCTGCGTACATTAAAAATTGAGAACTATTAAATACAGCATAAATATCATACAAATAAGCATTGTAAAATAATGGACCTAGATGCGATCCCTGTGGCACGCCTGATGGTATGCCTACAAAATCGGACCTGCAACCACCAAGGACAACAGCCTGACGCCTGTTGACAACGTATGAGGAAACCCATCGAAACACATCGCCACGAAGACCAAGCCAGTGAAGTTTACGAAGTAAAATTACGTGGTCAACGCGATCAAATGCCTTCTCAAAATCCGTATATACTACATCAACTTGCTTACCCCTCTCCAAACTCCGGAGGGTAAAGTTTAAAAATTCAGTTAGATTCGATACTGTGGAACGGCCTCGCAAAAAACCATGCTGTTGAGGTGGAATACCTTTAATGAGTTACCCCACCTTACACCTATACCTACCTATACCTTTAGTGAGTGACTTGGTTACCCCTTTCCCCCTTTTAGGGGTTGAATTCTCAAAAAACCCTGAAACACGTGTTTACTCATTTATCATTAGGAGTACTTCTGTGAAGTTTCGAATAAAATAGTCGAACTAATCTTGTTTCCCCATACAAACTTTGAACCCCCTTTTCACCCCCTTAGGGAGTGAATTTTGAAAAATCCTTTCTTAGTGCACCCCTAGAACTTATAAGGAATCTACATGCCAAATTTGGAATCTCTAGGCCCAGTGGTTTGGGCTGTGCGTTGATATGTCAGTCAGTCAGTCAGTCAGTCAGTCAGTCAGTCAGTCAGTCAGTTTCTTCTTTTATATATTAAGATTATGTAGAAAATCCATCCTTATCATCTTGCACACAAATCAACATGGATGTCGTACATACCTAACTAGTTATCACAATAAACACCGCAATTCGCTAATATGTTTCAAACTCTATACGAGTTCATTTCCAATGCTTTATCGAGCGTACAACGTTCTCAAACAAAACGAGTGACCAGTAATTAAACAATCCCCCAACTACCCACATTATTTTTCTCAACATTATTCTCTCAACTAGAACAATTACACGTATTTTATGATTTCCTGCGGGAATGCAGTGAAATCCCGGAATTTCTATTTAACTACCAGACCTACTTTACATCAGCACGAAGAATAGTGCAAATTGTATTACCTATATTGCGGCGCTCTATTGATAACTTCAAATCAATGCCTCGCAATGTTTCTTAAACGATTCTTGAACTAGCGCTAGTTTTTCTTGCAGGTCTAAACGGGGCTGAAGACCCACACGAGCGAAGCTGAGGGTCATCGTGTTCATCCCACTGCAGGGCACAGGCCTCCTCTCAGAACGAGAGGGCTTGGACCGCAGTTGCCATGCGATCCAGTGCGTATTGGGAACTTCTCATACACCACAGAATTTATTTTCAGGTGTGTGTGGATTTCCTTATTATTTAGCATGTAAAGTCCGAAAAACACAGAGGAGCGAGCCCGGGTGCGAACCCACGATCCTCTGCTTAAGAGGACAGCTCAGACCACCAGGCCCCCACGGCTACGGGTAAAGGCTAGTTTTTAATAAAATAAAGTGAATTGTTAGTTCTAGACCATTCGAAGCAATACATTGGAAGTATTGGCCACTGCCCAGCCGCTCGGGCGCCAGGCGCAATGTCGTAAACCGAACAAATCTCATTGCTCCTTCTTGATTGAGTTTTGTACGACGGAATTGACGTTCTCATTCTTTTGAAAAGAAAACAAACTTTTAACAACTCTCTAAGATGCTTTGAAAATTTTTCAAGATTTGTTTTGATCAAAGGCATGACTGTATTAAGTGCTCCAGCTTTCCGGAAGAAAATGTAACAGAAATAAAGACGAAATTTTAATCGTCAGACATGATTCATCTCCATAAAATCTTGTAATACGACATAAAAAAATGAAATTAAAAGTTATTTTCAGAAATGCTGAAAAATAAAATTAATGATGGTTTATTTATTTACTAGATACTTTACGTGGTGAATATTTAATCCACATGAAATTTATAACTTAACAAAGACAAAATTACTTAAGTGTAACTTTCATCGAAGTCGTTCTTTATAAACGGACCACGTAGGTACCTACTGCTCTGAAACATGTCGGCCTTTCTAATTAAAAGAGTGAATCATCTATTTCAGTAATATTTGTGAATCACGGTTGTACTTACTAATTAATACGTACCTAATCTTGCTTTTCTTGCTTACGTTTTCTGATACAACCAACACTCAAGAATAATACTGAAGTTCAGTCTAGACGGGGTTTACTTTCCTTGGTCAGTCTGGCCTTTTTTTCATGACTAATTCTCCCGGTCTTGAGATGTGTCAAGTCAGCGCTTGACATTGACGCATTACACCCGTCGCCATTCTTAATTTATACCCTCCACTTAACTGTGGTGGGTTGAGTATTGTATTGTAATAATTTTTTTGTTTCGTTAGATCTTGATGTTATTTTGCATAGTCACGGGTATGTTATAAGTAGAATAATTTGATTATATGTTTATTATCATTATCTTTGTCTTTGCCTGTATTCGTCCTACTGCAAAGCACAGGCCTCCTAACAGAATGAGGGGGCTTTGGCCGTAGTTCCCACGCGGGCCCTGTGCGGATGGGAACTTCAAACTCACCAACGAATTACTTCGCAGGTGTGAGCAGATTTCATCACGATGATTTTTTTCCTTCCTCGTAAAACTCATTGTAAATAATGTTAAGGGGATACCGTGTTTTTGGCGCATTTATTGCATTCATTTAAACTCGTGCTGTATCATTACTAGCAATGCTATAGTCCTGATATTCATATGTAAGATATTTGAGGATTCACTCTAGCGGCTAGACTTTTTAGAAACACGATTATTTGTAGTTCGCTCGATAGAAAAAAATCCAAAGTCGTCTCTAAAATATAAATTAAACTCGTAGTATGTACGACGCTAATACTGCACGGAAGGTCATGACTTTTTGAATGTTAATAAAACAAGATGTTTTCTAGGGCGTAATAATAATAATAATAATAATAATAATAAGCCCCTCACAAACCTAAGCCCCTCACAAACCTAACTCCACGTCCGATCCGAACATCTGTGATCACGTGAGGGGCGGACATTGGCAGCTATTTATTTGGCTTTTACCTACCAATGGCTAACGGAGCTATAGTGAGCAGAAAAATGCGATGCGATTAAGAAACGGTAGATATCTACCCCAGGCGGGTACCGAAGCCAACAGCGACGGAGAATCCCGCCCTGAGCTTGTTAGCTCAGGCAGTCCCACGTATTCTGGGGGGGACACCGTATCGCAAAATTCTGCCCAGTTGAGAACTGTTGCAGAATATGACTCAGTACCAGACCAGACAGATGACAGGCTGACCGACTGTGACGATATTAGCTCAAATTCAGCAGTAGAGCCATACAGTCCATCAACAGCGTCGTATATCCCATCACCAATATCCTCCGTGGGCACTCGCAGAGTACCCACGCCCGACTTAGATGTTGCGCAGGAGGCGAATGCCTTTTTGCCTGCGTCCACTAAGGCTGGGAAACCTAGGGTGCGCATGAGCTGGACCAAAGATGTTAACCTATTCATCATGCGCACCTACTACTATATCACTAGACTAGAGACAGACATGACCACTTATAGAAAACAGTTGCATGAACTTTTCCAACGACAATATCCCACTGTTAAAGTTAGCGAACAACGTGTATCCGATCAAAGACGGGCCATTATTAGAAATAAATATCTAAGTGACCAAGAACTAACCCAATTGAAAGACGAAGTACAAAAGAAGTTAAATGATATAGATCTAGAACATGATTCAAACATTACGGCTATCATACCATCGCACGACCATACCGAAGATGATGCACAACAACACTCTCAAGACTCACATACACTAGACACACAATCACACATGTCCCACTCGTCCACTCAGACTGAGACTATAACATTAACTGTAGAAAATGATATAGAAGCTTTAGTTGACCCCAACATAATAACTGAAGCGAACACTCAAGTAATTCTTGATAAATTTCACACTGCAATAGCCAAATACTCCGGAATGAACCCATCTAGTAGACCGAAATTACCAAAGTTAAAATATAGTAACAAACTCTCACAGTTAGAGCATCTATTTGACTACAACATACTGAATAGATTTCTCTCTGACGACACACAACTAATAGATATTCATACCCTTATTTACTGTACCGCTGTAGTCATCTCCGAAGAACTAAACTACAAGATAACAGAACACACATCACACAGTAATAAAAAAGTCATAAATAAACCTTCATGGCAAGTTAGACTAGAAAGAGATATTGAACAACTCAGGGCAGATTGTGGTAGACTTACCCAATATATAAATAATAATAGGTCTCGTAAAGTAGTGAAAAGAGTAGAAGAGATATTTAGGAGCAGGATTACACACACTAGACACGAAGCAGACAACAGAAAACCAGAAGAGTACTTAGATACATTAAAACAGAAACTGGCACTAAAGGTACATAGACTTAGAAGGTATATGAAAGCACAAAAACGAAAGAATGACAATATTTTATTTGCAACAAATGAAAAAGGATTTTACAGGAACCTACACAATCACACGCAGTACACAGAGACTCATACAGACACATCCATACCAACAAAGACACAACTAGAGACGTTTTGGGGTAGCATATGGGAAGAACATAAACAACATAATGATCAAGCAGACTGGATAGAAACAGAAAGAAAGAAATGGGATACAATAGAAGACATGACATTTGAGGAGATCACAGAAACCGACATAACTAATATAACAGCGAAACTACACAATTGGAAATCACCTGGGATAGACAAAATACATAACTACTGGTATAAAAAATTAACATCACTACACAAATACATAGCAAAAAACTTAACAGACATTATATTAGGCAAACAAAATATACCAGACTTTATAGCCACCGGTATAACATACATGCTGCCCAAAACAACTCATTCCTCACATCCATCACAATACAGACCAATCACATGCTTACCCACCATATATAAAATATTAACATCAGCAATAACTAGAAAAATCAATAGTCACATCGAACACAACAAAATCATATCAGAGGAACAGAAAGGATGCAGGCGGGGCCACATGGGATGCAAGGAGCAGCTGATTATTGACTCCACCGTCCACAAACACGCGACTAGTAAAAATAGAAACCTACACTGTACATATATTGATTACAAAAAAGCTTTTGATAGCGTACCTCATTCCTGGCTGCTACAAATATTAGAAATATATAAAATAGACCCCAAAATAACTCACTTCCTACGTAATATAATGACTCAATGGAAAACTACTCTCCAATTAAATGCTGGTAATAACACAGTAACAACGCGCACCATCTCCATTAAGAAAGGTATCTATCAAGGCGATTCCTTGAGTCCCATGTGGTTTTGTCTCGCCCTCAACCCCTTATCACATCTACTGAACAACAGCCGAGCTGGATACAACTTCAGAAACACTCCAACAGATACACGCATATCACACCTCATCTATATGGACGACATAAAACTTTACGCCAAGACAGACAAAGACATGAAGAAGTTAATAGACATTACAACAATATTCAGCAACGATATCAACATGGAATTTGGCATAGAGAAATGTAAAACACTACACATAGTAAAAGGAAAGATACAACCAGGTAACTATACAATAGACGACAATAACACTATAACAGCAATGGAAACAAACGACCTATACAAATATCTCGGATACAAACAGTTAAAGGGCTTGGACCATACTATAACTAAACAGACATTAAGTACTGAATACAAAAACCGCCTAAATAAAATATGCAAATCTCAATTATCTAGCAAAAATTTAATTAAAGCCATAAACACTTTCGCTATCCCCATCCTGACATACTCATTTGGAGTTATAAAATGGTCCAAGACCGACATAGAAGCCACAGAACGAACTACACGCACAACACTAACAAAACATAAACATTTACATCCTAAATCAGCAACAGAAAGACTGACTATCAAGAGACAGGAAGGAGGTAGGGGCATGATAAACATTTATTATCTTTGGCAAAAACAAATACACAGCTTACAAACATTCTTTCACACCAAATCACATACAAGCAATATACACAACACAATCGTTCAAAATGACCACAACTATACTCCACTAAACCTACACAAACCACCTGACATACAAAATATCAACGGCAACGACCCACAAGCACAACTGATAAATAACTGGAAGAAAAAGGTACTTCATGGACGACATCCTCGTGACTTAGAACAAATACACATAGACAAACCTGCATCAAACACATGGCTAAAAATAGGCAGCTTATTCCCAGAAACCGAAGGTTTCATTATTGCAATCCAGGACCAAATCGTAAATACTAAAAACTACCGAAAATATATAACAAAAGATCCAACACTCACAAACGATAAATGCCGCAGATGTCACACCCAATCGGAAACCATACAACACATAACCGGAGCATGCACAACGCTAACACAGACAGACTACACACACAGACACAATCAAATCGCAAACATCATCCATCAAAACCTGGCACACAAATATAAACTTATACAAGACACACACACCCCGTACTACAAATACACGCCACAGATAGTACTTGAGAACACAACACACAAATTATACTACGATCGTGCCATACTCACAGATCGCACTGTCCACTATAATAGACCTGACATCACATTATTAGATAAAATAAACAAAACTACTTACCTCATAGACATCTCAATCCCTAACACACACAATTTGCAGAAGACCATCACGGAAAAAATAACAAAATATGCAGACCTAAAAGACGAAGTTGCTAGAGTATGGAGACAGGAGAAAGTGTACGTAGTCCCAATAGTCCTATCCACAACAGGCGTCATCCCAAAGCATCTACACCATAGCTTAAAATTATTAGGAATAAAATCATACATGTACACAATTTTACAAAAAGCCGCAATACTCAACACTTGCAGAATAGTGAGAAAGTTCATGCAACTGGACCCTGAAAACACCACTTAAATAACATTCTATAACTCTTGCTACATTTACTTGGTGGATAACCCGTAAATGTAGTTAATACCAGCCTAGAGCTGAGAAAAACCATCATTCGCGAATAATAATAATAAAGGCGTAGGGATGTGACGACCCCATCGCCCGCTGGTGTTGTCGTGTCACCAGTGCAGTCAGTCATCGCAGGGCGGCTTGTGGCGAGCTGTTGGTGCGTAGCGACACCACAAACCCGAGACCTCCAGGGGTACACATACACACATGCGCTTATACACACACTCACACACAGTTACACACCCACCCCGCCTCTAGTTTGCCTTTGTTGGCCGCCTAGAGTGGAGCGCAAGAGCTAAATGCTCGAAGGATGGATGTGTTTGGCCGTAAGTGGCGAGTTGGCATTTTGAAGTTTAAAGTCCAGGGACACCTCTCCATCCTTAGCCGTTCACACCAATGTTGCCGCCTCGTTGCCCCGAGCGGGCAATAGTTTGAGGGGCCCATTTAGTGAATGGCGAGTCACCGCCTACCAAAAGTTCAGTTTATGAGATATTGAAATGGTAGGTGTCCGTTATCTCACTCCATAGCCCGGTAATCCTGTCCACAACATCCCAACCCCATAGCCAATTCCATGTCGCTTCCTACCTGGCAATAGTTTGGCAACTGTGGAGGACTGTCCGCTAGCACATCCTCATGGTGTATTAGGGGATAGACCTCCATAGTTGCGCCCATCTCATTTATATTATATGGTACCAAAGGCCTCTTCATGTTGGCTTCGGCCCCATGAATGCCTTTCAAATGACCGGGTCCCCATGGGCCCGTGATCGGAAATCCGTACCAACATAATAATAATAATAATAATTTTATTTAATCAGACAACAAGGATCCATATAATAATAATATTAGTAATCTGGCCACATTTTTAAAATATGTATTTGTTTTAGTAATATTATGATAAATTACCCAAAAACACGCTCAGTTCAACCAACCTATCTTGAGCCATCGTGTCTCCCCCAAGCGGCCCCATGCTCGAAATCACTCACCCAAAATCGATTAGCGCAAAAAACGCGGTACCCCCTTAAATATAAAAAGCACATAAATTCCGAAAAACTCAGAGCTCGGGCTCGAACCCACGACTGCTTGAGAGGGCATTATGTCAAATTATTAGGCTACCACGGCTTTTTTACAGAAGATTTTCTATATATAAATATATTTTTAAACAATGTAATTAAATACCAAGCAGTGGTGTGGGGTGAACCGTTTCTTCAGGCAACCCGGAGAGTGTACATAATATACGGAGAATGTACATAGCCGTTGTGGTCTAGTATTTTGGCCTAACCAGAGGGTCGTGGGCTTAAATCCGGGCTCGCATCTCTGAGGTTTTCGGAATTTATGCGCGAAATTACCATGAAATTTACCATGAGCTTTAACCTTTTCGATGCCAACGACACATATATCAGCACCGCAGGTTCTACGCCAACGACTGATATATCAGTCACGGCGTGCACAGCGATATCTACCTACATGCATTTCTGTAGGGTTCAACTTCGCGTTTAACATTCCGATGTCATGGCGTATGAGTGAGAGCTGTTGTATTTGACAGAGAGTTGAAAAGGTTAAGGTGCAGGAAACATCGCGAAGAAACCTGCGTACACCTGTGAAGAAATTCAATGGTGTGTGTGAAGTTCCCAATCCACTGGGCCCGCGTGGGAACTACGGCCCAATCCGTCTCATTCTGAGAGGCCTGTGCCCTGCAGTGGGATGATGATGATGATGTACGATGGGCTGCAAAAGTGCATGGACATCTCGGGGCGACAATCGCGTGAGCAGTGTTTGATCGTTTGATGTTATTAACATACCAGCGCGCGCGCGCGCGCTCAGGCGATTATCGCCCCGAGATGTCCATGCACTTTTGCAGCCCACCGTTAGTACTTGGAGAGTCAGGGAAGCGCTAGTTAGGTATGTCTTCAGATGCAAAGCCTTAACCGTGACCCCCCCCCCGTAACCGTAGTGTGCACAACCTTTGCCATAATTATCATAACTGTCACGGTGGCGGGGATCAGGCTTTGTGGGTTGCGGATGCTGCTTGAAAGTTTACTTTGCCAATAAAGTGTAGAACTTGCTTGCTCGTTTTGTTTCCTTGCTCAGCCTCAGAAGTTTGTTTTCAGCCTCAGAAGTAACTGAATACTTTAGTGTCCTGTCACTTTCGCTAACGTGGCATATTTCAACCTACATAGTATAACTGGTTATTGCGACAAAGTATCTACTAAGGCAGCGTTCCGCAAACTTTTTGTGTTCAAGGCACGAGTACATTTAGGAAAATAAAAAATGTTATGTTGGTATCTTTACACTTTAGTGCCTTGTCACTGTATGCCTTCTGACAATTGCGACAAGGTAGTAAAGTGTAAAGATATCTTTGAACTCGACTGTACGGCATAAATGAAAAATCATGTGAATCAGCGTAATTTACCTCTGTGTTAGTATTTTTTTCCGTCCGTCTATTTAGCTTTATGAGATAACCTTTCTTTTCGCGGCACACACTTTGCGTAATACGTGTTCAGCGGCTTCTGAGGTTGACTGTACATGATCACTATCATTCATTACTGTGTTATCGTGTCATAATCCTATCCTATTCTATCGTACTACATAATCCTCCTAATATTATAAATGATAAAATTTGTGAAGATGTTTAGATGTTTGGATGTTTGTTTCTCAATTACACAATAATGACTGAACGGATTTAAATAGAGCTTGGCATACAGATAAACAAATACTAATTTTGACGACCAGATGGCCTAGTGGTTAGAGACCCTGACTATGAAGCTTGAGGTCCCGGGTTCGATTCCCGTGTCGGGGCAGATATTTGTATGAAAAATACGAATGTTTGTTCTCGGGTCTTGGGTGTTTAATATGTATTTAAGTATGTATCTATCTATATAAGTATGTTTATCCGTTGCCTAGTACCCATAACACAAGCTTTGCTAAGCTTACTTTGGGACTAGGTCAATTGGTGTGCATTGTCCCGTGATATTTATTTATTTATTTTTATTTATTTTTAAATAACTGGATTGCGACATAAGTACGATATTTAAAATCTCGGTTAATGTGTTCCGGTGGAATAATTTTATAACTTTAAACAAGAATACAAGGCGCTGTCCAAGAATGTTGAAGTACCTCGGCTGTCAAAATGACGAGTTAATTTCGTTTACAATTCGTAGATGGCGTTGTCCAACTGAACGTTCTGTTTTAAAAAAGTTACCGTAACCTTTTTAATTATTTATTACTGGAGACCATAAATTGTAGAAGGGGACATATGATGGGACACTTGATACGACACGACGATTTCTTTTTAAACCTGCTGGAAGGAAAAATAGAAGGAAGACGAGGCAGAGGAAGGCCAAGATTGACCTATTTTAACCAGGTGAAGGAGAAAGTGGGTGTCGGGTCGTATCAGGAAGTCAAACGGCTGGCCAAAGAACGCGTGGAGTGGCGGTTACTCCACCGACAAGAGCATAGCTCTTAAATTTAAGAAGAAAAAGAAAACCTTTTTCAGGCTAATCTCTAATATTATAAACGTTTCTCGTGGAAATATTTCTAGACTCTAGTAAAAATTAGTTGATTGACTTTAAAGTGAAATTAATATCTGATATTTAAATATCACAAAAAAAAATATATTGAACCTAAGGGGGATAAAGTAATTGTCAAATTGTCGACTGTTGTCTACGATCACATATTCTTTTAACCACACCTACAACTATTTTGTTTATTAAGCTTAATTACGAAACTTTCTAAAGTACAATTTGATTACCAAGGGTGTACCCACTCTATTTGTGAAAGAGTCTCTAATACAAAGACAGAGGGCGTATATTTTAGAATCTTATAATGAATCAGCAAAAACGCAATGGCACCTTCACTTAGGGCCCTGCTATATTAATCACACATAATTGAAAAATAATAGAGCTAATGCACCCTCCCTGTGGAACCCTCCGAAAACACGCAAGCTGTCGACTTGTCACTTAGAATAGGATTAAAATAAACTAAAAGAAGCTAATTTCCATGTTTTCGAACTCAAACACAATTAGGGGAAATGCTTTCGAGAATCGAGGGAATTATTTTTCATTTACGCTTTCAGACTGTTTTCAGTTAAAAAGCTGCATTTAATAGTCAATAGGCGTCATGATTATACCAGTATGAAGCTTACCTTAGCCAGGGCGAATTTTATTTTTTTTGTTTAATGTTTTGGATTGAATAGGTTTATTATGCTGTTAATAAGGCAAAGTACAGCGTAATACACTCGCAAATACTGAAAATGGGTTGGAAGTAAAATTATAAAAGTTGGTGACCCAGTCAGTAAATGTGTCAGTTTAGTTGTTGGCTAACATTTAAGCCAGCCGAGTGCCCCTAATGCACATGCTTGTCGCCGTAATTATTGAAATTATGATAATTGTTTAATACTTAAAAGTGTCCGTTTGTGGCACCATCCATGGAGACATGAAGCATCTCGCTAACAATGGCATGTTTATTTATTGGTGTGTAAACACGCTTCCCTCTAGGCAACCCGTTAATCAAGACATGATGAGATCTCCTCGGAAGCCTTTGCCATCTTCAAAGATGATTAGTTTTTTGACCATATTTCCCCATACAAAAAAGAAGATAAAGAGATTCCTTGTCACGTTATGTAATTAAACCACCGGTTGTATTTAGGTAAAATTTGCTGGCATTGGTTCGCAGGTACAATATTGTAATAATAAATACGCTTTTTTTATTAAAACATTTTCTTTGGCCAAATTTACCCCAACTTATGTGCAACCGCTTAATTTAAAATTCTTGGCATTAAGCCCCTGATTTTTCAGCCAATCTGCTTAAACGTGCAAAGTATTATTTACTGGGAACATATGCAAATTACTTCATTGCTCCGCTGTAATAGTTAACTCGCGTCGCGTGTGATTCATTAAAACGAACCAGCTAGGGTTGTTCCTATCGCTATCACGTTATGGTAAAAAATTAAGTATAAATTTACAGACTCCATAAAACCAATAAAATAATTTTCTTCTGATCTGTCTGAAGTCGGTGCCTTAGCATAAGCCAGCAGAAGTGGACCTGGTCATCTACCTTACCTACATACTATCGATTGCGCTTTTATCACTCGTATGGCTCGTGTTGAGGCACTAGTTTTAAGCAAACCAAGACCTAATTGAAATCATTCCCTGTTAACGCAAAAAATCTTCAAATCGGTGCACAAATGACGGAGTTCTGAAGTAACAAAAAACCGGCCAAGAGCGTGTCGGACACGCCCAAAATAGGGTTCCGTAGCCATTACGAAAAAATCAAGTAATATTTTTCTAAGGATTTCGAATGTGTACGGAATCTTCCAAGTTAGGTACCTATCGTCAATAATTTGAAAAAAGCTCGTATCTCAAAATCGTTAATCTGGCAAAGTGAACTTTGTTACAGGTTCAGTTTTGTTTACATGCTGATTTGAGATACGAGTTTTCCAAAGTAGTGACGGTATGTTTAATACCTTAGGCTACTATTTACTCTTAAACTACAAATAATTCCCAAGCAATCTTAGCCGCTATAATTTTCCTTGTAAATTTAATATATTGACTACCATTTTGAATTTTTTTAAATTTTACCACCCAACAGTTTAGATTTTAGAGGGGGGGGGACGGTCGATTTTAATGAAAATTTTCACTTTAAAGTTGAATATTTCGCAAACAAATCACTGAATACAAAAATTATGTAAGCAACTCCCCAATGGTTTTAACAGACCTATCCAACGATACCCCACACTATAGGGTTAGTCGAGAAAAAAAAAATCACCCCCACTTTACGTCTATGGGAGGTACCCTAAAAAAATTTTTTTTAGTGTTTTTTATTTAACCACTTTGTCGGCGTGACTAAGATTACAGGCGTGACTCATGCCAAATTACAGTTTTCTAGTACTAACAGTCTCTGAGCTTAGCCGCGGACAGACAGACAGACGGACAGACATGGCGAAACTAGAAGGGTTCCTAGTTGACTACGGAACCCTAAAAATACAACCGAATTGATAACTTCTTCCTTTTTTAGGGTTCCGTACCCCAGGGTAAAAACGGGGCCCTATTACTGAGACTTTGCTGTCCGTCCGTCCGTCTGTCCATCTGTTCGTTTGTCACCAGGCTGTAGCTGTATCACGAACTGTGATAGCTAGACAGTTGAAATTTTTACAGATGATGTTAAATTACAGAAATATGAGTTAATCTGTCTTAGCCATCCAGACTGGCAACGCGCCTGAAATACTGTGGATGGGTTATGGTGCTCATTTATCTAATGGTCTACTCCACTTGCTTAATATACCAAAAAATCACACACTGTTCCCCATTTTTATGTTCCGCTAAATAGAGGTACGTTAAGTACCTATCATCCACTATGTGTGTTAGTAATGTGAACTACAGTTGACACTAAATTAAAGCACGTCATTCATATTCGCTAACAATTAAACACTTCTTGCTAATCCAGTTATCCTGAAGCGGAATTCCATTCCATCCCTACCTCATCAGTTTGCGCTCGAAGTTTAACAAACAAAATATTGTGCAATAATTTGCATTAGACTTGCGAGGGGGCGTAAGGGCTTGTCATTAATAATAGACTGCAAAGTTGTAAGGCGTTCTCGCCCTAAGGGTTAACGACCCCGTTAAACAATAATATAGCAGCAGACTAGTTTATTTTCCGCTACAAGGACTAGTGCATATTTATGTTTCCTTTTTCTTTGTTTTAAAGAAATTTCCGCGAAGAAAGAATGGGGAATGTTGACGCTTGCATATTTGAGCTTTGTCTCGAAGAGGCACAAATATTTTGTGTTTGAACGGCGCTACAAAATGAGAAATTGTTATTGTAATGTGCATTTTAGGGAGGCCAATCCACGAGAGTTCCTTATGTAGTAAGTAACAAATAGAGTATAGGTATACCTACTCCAAGTTACATCATCATAATTCCAGCCCCACTGCACTCCCACCCAAAACCCACACAGCACACACTGCACTGCAGGGTACCAGTTCTCCTCTCAGAATGAGAGTACTAGGGTCGTAGTTCACACGCTGGCCCTATGCGGATTAGCAACTTCATATACATAGCTGGATTGCTTCGCAGTTGTGTGCACAGGTTTCCTTACGATGACGATGATGATGATTGATAGGGTTTCCTCAAGTTATATTATGTAACGTGCCAATTTATGGATAGTCAAGTCATATGCAGTAAAGGTACTTCCCCTGCATGCATAGGAATAGCAATTTTTATCTTTTTATTATTATTAAACTTAATTAAAGAATGTGAGACATCTTGTCGTTTTATCTGCGTCTTTTCTCCTATAATTAGATATCATCATTAATTAATTGAACTTTTCGGCCCCATCGGCCGACAATTCTACGAGCGATGTGCCATGCCCACTGCCACTTAAGTCTAGCGATTCTTCGAGCTATGCCCGACTGAGCTAGGCTAGGCTAGGGCCGATCTGTTTGGCGAGCCTTGGGGGAGGCCTATGTTCAGCAGTGGACATCTTTCGACTGAAATGATGATGACGATTAATTTATTGTAGGAGACAAGACGCACCCAAGATGAACCTCTTCATTTATATCGGTAAAGATTAGGTAGGCATAGATAACACAGCTCGTTTCCAAACACCTAGTTATATTTCTATTCTATAAACGTAACAATGCCGACGATAACATTATCTACAAGAAATGCGACGAAGCAGAATTAGTGATAATCAGCAATATTTCATTTGAGCCCTGTCAGCGCCCACTGCAAGCTCGGCTGCCGTGAAATTGACCGCACATATTTTAAAACACCCCAGCTATCGAGTTGACACTTCTTAGGGAACTCAATTACTTTGTCATTTTTCCGGTTTAGAGTTCTGATATCCAAAAGATCAGTCAGGGATCACAGCGTACTTTTACTTAATATTTTGGAATGAATTTTAATTTTACGAATACACCCTACATTTTTCAACCAGAGCATCTTTTTAAGATCTTTTTTGTATAATGTTTGTTTATTCGCCTCAAATCTTGGAGATCGAATTTCAACTACTAACTTCTGTTTTAAACTTTTGGGATTCTCACTCTGAGCTTATATTTCACGAGACTTAATCACGAACTATTTATTTATTTGTGATCGAAACGTCGAGATAATATTAGTTACCTATTAATAATTAGATTATTAAGTGCGGAACGAATGTATACTCGTACTTTGGATCAGAAGTTAGAAATACAATAAACAAAAATTTTACAGTCAGCATAAAATCCTGCATGACATATTCATGAAAATTTATCCTATTGTCATTAACAGGGATCGCAAAATGAGAGCAAAATCGATTGAAATAACGTATGACAACTAGTTAGCACATTAATAAATTTACGAACCTCGCATTTTACGAACCCTGCAATGGCCATTAACAAATACCTAAGGACTATCAATTTTATTTCCCATTTACTTTGAAAGAAGAATAAACTGCTAATATTTCTTGAAAGTATTGTTTTAGACACACAACAGTTAAGAAGAAATACAAGTTTCTTTTAGTGGGTTAGCTCATAAAAGCTTCAACGTTTCGATTCACAACAAAATGTAAAACGGCTGCCTGTTTAGGCTACCCCTTTTTAAGCGGATTATGCTCAACGAAACAACTTGACAAAATTAATCTGAAAACCATTACTGTTGACACGTGAAACGCATTATTCTTGCTCGTTTTTGGCTTAGCTTACATACTTACTTGTTAAGCAATTAAACAAAAAAACATATAATTGATTCAGTATAACAGAAAAATGTAAGTGTAAGATGGGTTTCATGAGCGTGACGCGGTATGGACAGAGAGGCCGCTGCTCCATCCTTCTTTCTAGAGGATGGTGCTGATTAAGTAGCAGGAATCTTCACGAACCTCAGCTCGTGCAGAATATACCTTAGGTATGCTCTTGGTTTTTACTTGCCTGCTCCACATTTTAAAAGAATCGTCGCTACGTCCTACCTATTATTTAAATGTAATACGTTGACTGTCGTGATTTACCCCTTTGATATTACATAGTAAAACGAGGATAGTCCTCTGTGTAAAAAAGTTTTAATAATCTACAACATAAACGTGTTTGTCACGAAAAAGATTTACGCAATCATAACGCCCATTAAACTTAAATCTAAATTGCAAACGGGATCGACAAATGTAAAGTTAAAATGTCCATTTAGTAACATTTAAATTCATGGTTTTATGTGCGTCCGCCAATCAAAACCAGCGACAAAATTAATCTGTCTGGTCTGCTCCAACAATCCCTCCCTGTGTCCGGTCTCAGCCAATTTGATACAAAAACACCACGTATTTGTGAACCCATAATGTAAATGTATAGATTGTTTTGTTACGGTCTGTTATTTCGTCATATTCAATGAAAGGGGTGGCATTGCAGAGCGAAGCGTAGCTTTTGATTGGATTTTAGAGATTTTTGTTAACGGCACGCGTTACGGATTAAAACGTAGGGGTAATGTGTTTTTGTTGTTTTTAATTCTAATTTAATTTTCTTTAGTCAATTGATTCGTTACAAATTGGGTTTGTATTCTGTGATGTAATGGGGCATCTATAACAGTGCTTGATTTATTTTAATTGTTATTATTATTATTCAGACCAGAATTTAGACGACCAGATGGCCTAGTGGTTAGAGACCCTGACTATGAAGCTTGAGGTCCCGGGTTCGATTCCCGTGTCGGGGCAGATATTTGTATGAAAAATACGAATGTTTGTTCTCGGGTCTTGGGTGTTTAATATGTATTTAAGTATGTATCTATCTATATAAGTATGTTTATCCGTTGCCTAGTACCCATAACACAAGCTTTGCTAAGCTTACTTTGGGACTAGGTCAATTGGTGTGAATTGTCCCGGGATATTTATTTTATTTATTTATTTATTCATTTTAATAGTGGAGGTTTTTCGCAAATTGTATATATTTTGTTAATTGCACTTACTTTATTGTTAGCCAAACTAAATAAGTACACCAAATTTTAAGTTAATCTACCTTTTAGTTTACCTATCTATTGTTCTAATAGTGATTTTATATATTTGATAAATCCCGCTACTAGAATTAAGTCAAATTTCACTTTTTAGAACTAAACATACACATTAAGTTAAATAAAATAAAATATTGTTAGTAATAAGAAAAACGTAAGTAACTTTGCTTTTGTGTTGTACTGTGTTTCTTGGTCTAAAAAAATAATACGAATTAAATTTCAACAGGATACGAAGTTCTGCAACGAAACAAAGCCGCAGGCGTAAGGTAATACTATACACGTTATAAATGAAAGTTTTATCGCTTGCAAGTAGACCAAGTGGGGGAAGTCATAATAGAGAGATCTCTCTCCAGACTTATTTCATACGGCGTGGGAAAGTGTACTTAAAGTTTTATTTATGAATCCGACTTTAGAAATTTCGATAGCGTGACGTAGGATTACACCACCAGCGCTAGCTGCTCATGCGTCGTATATGGGAACTCCTCTATCTATAAGATGGCGTTAAATCGATGGTGCTAGGATTACTACACTACCACAACATTGTCATCATCAATCAAAAACCAAAAAATTATAGAATAAATTAATGTTATTTTTTGTGAAAGATTGATCAGTGCGTTGCTTTTTACTCTCCTTTCTAAGTACAAACACTCAATGGTTAAGTAATCCGTCTACTTTCAATAACTGCTAATATTAAGTATTGTGATTTTATAGCCGGACACCATTTTTCCATCATTAAGAACCACTTTAAAAATGACGTCAGCTCATAACTACCTAAAATATTCACCTCTTTGCTGTGTTTCAGAAACTCTATCTTAACTGGTATAAGATACCGAAGTCATTAAAAGTGTTGCTAGAGCGTAAGGAAGCGATAGTGGTCGAATGTTAAGACGGTTCGACAAGAACTTTAAACTACCAAGACACCCATTCAAATAGTTATTTCACTTATCTTTCTCTTAACGACTCCGTGAAAATTGAAACCAGTTTCTTAGCAAGAAGATTCATCATTGAGATTGTTTTGTCTTTAAAACGACGCTTTATATCTCTGCAATGCTACCTATTCATTCAATCCATAAATTTAATCGTTATTGGCAAGATATTTATTTACGCTCAATAAAATGTGCTCTAAAACTATTAGTCGCGATGATTGAGGAAGACATGTTTTATGACAAATAATTTGATATTGATTTAATTTTAAACGAGATTTATTTAAAACATTTCTTATATCTTAACCTATTATATCCTATCCTAATTAGTAACACTAATCTTAATATATAAAAGAAGAAACTGACTGACTGACTGACTGACTGACTGACTGACATATCAACGCACAGCCCAAACAACAAGGCCTAGAGATTCCAAATTTGGCATGTAGGTTCCTTATAAGGTCAAGGGGTGCACTAAGAAAGGATCTTTCAAAATTCATTCCCTAAGGGGATGAAACGCGGGTCCAAAGTTTGTATGGGGAAACAAGATTCGTTCGACAATTTTATTCGAAGTTTCACAGAAGTACTCCTAATGATAAATGAGTAAACACGTGTTTCAGGTTTTTTGAGAATTCAACCCCTAAAAGGGGGAAAAGGGGTAACAAAGTCTGAAAATCAACATGGGTGTTGTTTCTATGGTTTATCGGGTCGCTGGTTATGAAAACAACAACGGTTTTAAAATCCGACGTGGCGGACGTAAAATACCATCTCCCTGGATGGGGTGCGATGGGGTTGAAATGTCTAAATAAACTAAATGACTGTTGATATATCAACGCACAGCCCAAACCACTGGACCTAGACACTTGAAATTTTGCACATAGATACCTTATACAATTTAGGCATCCACTAATGAAGGATTTTTGGGAATTCCCACGGGGACGGGAAAAAGCGGGATTTATATATTCGATTCCGAGTGACCCTATCTCAGTAACTATAATAACTAGACTCTTCAAACTTGATACACAAGTAGGTATTACATTAGTTAAAACATTTATATCAGGATTTTTTAAAATTCCCACGGGATAAGGAAAAAACTGGATTTATATATTCAGTTCAACGGGATCCTATGAACTATAATTACTAGACTCTTGAAATTTGGCATAGAAGTAGGTAATTATAATAGTAAAAAACAGTTTTAAGGATTTTCGGAAATTCCCACGATATAAGGAAAAAACGGGATTTTTCGTTTTACTGGTCGTAGAAAGCTGTAATTCGGCATCTAGGTTGCTTGGAGAGTATAGAGGACGATTAAGAGAGGACTTTCCAAAATTCCCATGGGAACGGGAAAAAACGGGATTTTTCGTTTTACTGGTCGTAGAAAGCTGAAATTCGGCATGTAGGTTGGTTGGGAAGTGTAGAGGAGCATTGAGAGAGGACTTTCTAAAATTCCTACGGGAACGGGAAAAAACGGGATTTTTCGTTTTACTGGTTATAGAAAGCTGAAATTTGGCAAGTGGGTTCCTTGGGGAGGGTAGGGAAGCATTAAGAAAGCATTTCCCGAAATTCTTACGGGAACGGGAAAAAACGGGATTTTGCGTTTTACTGGTTGTAGAAAGCTAAAATTTCAAAATTCATAAGTTTATACTGTAAGTAGGCCGCAAAGGGCTCTTTAACCGACTTAAAAAAAGGAGGCTATGCATTCCACTTTATGTATTTTTTTTTGTAGGTATGTTCACCGATTTCTCGGTCAATTGTGGACCGATTATAAAAATCATTTTTTTATTCGAAAGAATACAATATACTCCTGAGATGGTCCCATTGTCACCAAATCAGGATCTGATGACGGGATCTCAAGGAAATCGAGAGCAACCCTCAAATTTTGTAGGCACGCATTACGTTTTTCATATATTTTCTCAAGTTATCTAAGTGTTTGCGTCTGGTAGACATCATCTCATGTTGATGAGCTGGTGATGGAAGGTAAATCTCCTTAACGGTTAGGAGTTGAGGATAATTTTTCAAATATTATAGGTACATATAGACCGATTGTTGTATTCTTTCTGGTTATCCGGGTG
Organism: Archips xylosteana; assembly: GCA_947563465.1. Lineage (NCBI taxonomy): Eukaryota > Metazoa > Arthropoda > Insecta > Lepidoptera > Tortricidae > Archips > Archips xylosteana. The sequence goes on from OX387344.1 coordinate 16,769,267, forward strand.
AGCTGATGATGGAAGGTTAAACTCCTTAACGGTTAGGAGTTTAGGAAGTTTCTTTAAATATCATATGCACGTATAGATCTTTAGTTGTATACTTTCTGGTTATTCAGATGAGCTGATGATGGAAGGTATAACTCCTTAGCGGTTAGGTCACACAACACCTTTACAAAATTCTATAATATGTATAATATCAATGCTAAGTAGGTACACAGCGCTTCCAGTTACTCAAGTTTCCGTAGAAGGTAAGAAAACATTGAATTATACCTAATGCAGGACAGGGGAAGTAATAATAGGTCTTATTATTAACAAGCCTGGTTATTTTAGTGCCCGCTTCCGAATTAGTGAAAAACATTGTATTATTAGGGATGATCAAAATAAACGAAAAATAACAACTACTAATTTTATTTAATCACAATTGGTAAAGTTACAAATAATTGCAAAATGAACGAAAATATGGAGAAAACACTTTCTAATCTTAAAATTAGGCGCGAAAGGATAAGCTCAGAGCAATACGACCGTCCTGTGCCAAGCGCCCGGTAAGAATGGCTCATGAGACTGTGCTCCGGCGCTCACCACTGACATAACGGCGACGGAAGTCAATTGACGATCTCTAAAATCAACGCAGTGGTGTTGCAAGTCTTATTTATTCCTAACAATATATAAAGAAATACTGTAAAGGACCGTATCTACCTGAAGTTTAGTCGGGCTTGCTTGCACGATTGCTTGCACGCTTATTTGCACGCTTTCTTGCACGCTTGCTTGCTTGCGTGCATGCTTGCTTGCTTGATATCTTAGTTCTTTGGATTACTCATGGTACACGCGAGCGAAGCCGCGGGCAAAAGCTAGTATAATATATAGAAATTTGTTACTCAATCACGCAATAAACTTGTGTTATGGGTACTATTCGTGTTTTCATAAAAATAACTGCCCAGACTCGGGATTGAATCCGGGACCACAAGCTTACCTAGTAGTCTTCTTCTCTAAATACTAGGCTATTTGGTAATCAATCTCAAAGACATTATTGAGTTGCTTTGCAAACAAGAATCGTGTAAGCGGTTATTGTTGTAATTTTCAAAAATCTCACGGGCATATTACACAACAATTGCGTTTTTTTCGACAATTTTAATAGTCCTATATAAATTATACTTTCATCATCATCATCATCAGCCTGTGTTCGTCCACTGCTGGACATAGGCCTGTCCCATGGCACGCCACTGAGCACGATCCTCGGCCACTCTCATCCAGCTCTTGCCAGCCGCCTTGCGAAGATCATCGCTCCACCGAGTCTGAGGACGTCCTACAATCGTCGTTAATTGTACTTTAATTAAACAGGATTGTCTAAATAAGCATAACAATACTACAGTAATTAAAGAAAGCTCTACATATTAAAATTTTCTTTAGTAAAAGTCTATTGAGATACCTAACACCCGAACATGTCCGTAAATTTTCACTGACTAATTATAGTGAACGTTTTTTTTTTAAAATCCCGTTAAGTATCCCTCAAAAACAACTCACGTCTTTCAATTTGACCATACAAACACGGAGGTATCTGGGGAATTTTGCTTGGCAAGCGATACCGCGGCGGTGTGAGCTCGTAATGACTCGTCTCAATGCTTCGATTGACCGCCCCTTCCATCTACTGAGCCAATTCACTTGCCTTTATATTCTTTTACTCCCTATCATGGCATTTTAAAGCAGTCTACTTTGGCATTCAGCTGAATGGATACGGAATTGAATGCGCTGTGCAGAAACATCTCGTATTTTACGATACATATTTAACGTCCATCTTTTTGTATGATGTCCTTTGAAGTTGAGATTTAAAATTTTGAAAAATTATTTTTTTAAATAATGCTTTTAACAAACATTATGAATTTAATTACTGATTCTCCTTCTGATTTCAGTTTAACGAAGAATTTATTCATGAAATCGAAATGAAAACTTTGTAGAACGTATCGTAAACGTGTACACTTGTTTTAGATTCAAAATAATAATTATAAATGCGAAAGTAGTTCTGCCGGTTAAAACCTGTTCACGCTCAAACCGCTCAAACAATTTAGATGAAATTTGGTGCTGAGACAGTTTGAGACCTTGGGTAGGACAGAGGATACTTTTTACCACGAAATATTACATAGTTCCCGCGGGCGATAAACAAATTTTTTGCAGACAGAGTAGTGGGCAACAGCTACTCTCTTTATAATTTCTCTTACTTCTGTAAAATAAGTACTTAAATAAGAAGTCCCTACATTCTTAAATATGTAGCACAATATTAAATAGTCGCTGAAAACAGTGTTGAGAGAAAACAGAGCTGGCCACATTTTGCTAACAAAGTCATTCACTTCGTTCCTCTAGTGCTCACATTTCACTAACAAGGAAATGAGGCCACCATAAAAAGGATGCTCAAGTAAAACTAACGGCCGGCTTCATTCAAGATAATAGTCACAAATAGGCAGTTTTCAACGCGAAGACCTTCAAGCCCGTTTATAGAAAAATCAAGTTAAGTAATAATCTCACGTTACACCCCCTAAAGCAAAAAGCTTCGTAAATAGGCATAGGTTGACTGATAGTTTTTTTATATGACACCTATATACGAGCAGGCGAGTCACCTGATGGAAATCAATTACCGCCGCCCATGGACACCCACAACACAAGTTGAGTTACGGATGCCTTGCCAGCCCTTTGTGAAAAGAGTACGTTCTTTTTTGAAGATCCTCAAGTTGTACCGGTCCGGAAGTACTGCCGCTGCAAGCTGATTCCAAAGTTTCACCATGCGTGGCAAAAAGTTCCGTGAGAAACGGACTGTAGTGGACTGCCAGCTGTTGAGGTGATGGTGATAATTAGGTGGTGGTGGTGCTCAATTAAACGGACCGAAGAGCTGGCAGCTTCCTCGCTCAACGTATCAGCATTGCTGTACTGCGAGGTAATGCTGCCAGTATCTTTGGGTCCATGCCGCGGGGGGAACCATTTATGAATTTTATTTAGTTTTTAGTTTAGTTAGTTTTGCTTTATTTTTAATTATACTGTTAATTTATTTAAATTTAATTTGTAATTAGTATTTAGTTTTATGTCAATACAATTTATGTTAACGGCTAAGTTGACATTTATGCTAATGTTCATTAACTATACGACCTCATACCTGGCGAGACGCCAAGAAGTTATAACATTTCTGGAAAAAAATCCTAGACCACCGCAAAGTGACGGCCGTGTCAAATTAATATTTATGATTTCTTAATAATGTTCTTAATGTAATGAATGAGGCAGACCCAAGAGGAGATGGCGGGATGATGTGAGCACTTTTCGGCTCTATTGGCAGGTGCTTGCCCAGGATAGGGAAGAATGGCGGCGGAAAGGGGAGGCCTTCGCTAAACAGTGGGATATTTTATAATAAAATAAATAAAAATAATGTTCAACTAAACTGTTCAAATAATGACATTATAAAAATATTTAACACCACGACTAGCCAATCTTAAATAAATATAAAGTTCGCGCTTTGTAGATATCAATTAGATTTTAATAACCTACGTTTCAAGGAATACCTTACATTTTGCAATTTCCTCAGTCCCTCTGCGTTCAGTAAAGTTTTAATTTTGTTTTATTTAATACGGCCTGCAGTAAATTATTACGCATTAAGGGGTGGGCTAATAATAACTGCGTCGCTTATGGCTCCTGTCGAAATTAATAGCGGTGCTAGTGATGTGCTGCTGAAATATTTGAGCCTTTTATTATTATTTTCACTTACAAGGTAAAAGTCCCAGTGCTCGACACTGACCCAATACATGGCACCTTCAATCTTATGTCATAGTAAGAGAGGTGACAAATGGGTGTCCATCTACTGGGTGTTGAGGTGTCAAGCATTGGTGCGTTTACCTTAATTTATCCAAGTTAATTTAAAAAAAAGTTTGATTGCTTTCCCATAATTTGTTTTGTCATAATTTTACTTGCCACAACAAAACTTTGCCGTAAAATATAGGAAGTGTGCTGTTTTCAGGATTTTTTTAAAAACCATCTTATAGTTCAGTAACATTTGTGAACCAAATACTTTTTAGGAAATGAATTACTTCATGACAAGTAAAAATTATGGAAACCAGTACATTATGACGTATGAAATTCGGACAAACTATAGAGAACCCTGAAATCTACATACACTCATTTTACCTTGCTCATACGAGCTAACTAAAGGAAAGGTAAAATGGTTGTTGAAATTAGTTTTTGTAAGTAGAATCTAGAATATTGTCTGCAATAATTGTATGCTACCTAAAATGGCGGATGCAGACACCTGGTGTTTTCGAATAGATTAATCCAAAGGGATATCTTTCACACTTAAGAAAAGTATGTGATTTCGTCACTGTCATTAGTATGTTCATTTGATTTATCGTCAGCTGTAACCTTATGGTTTGCTTTCAACATCTCACCACCAATGACTCAAGGGATGATGGTACAACTTTAGTCATAAGATTGTAATATTTGTGTCCAAAATACGACCGCCGCATGGCGTCTTCCACTTCCAAAGTAAATCGAGTCATATGTCACACAGATCCAACTGTTAATATTATTAAATGTTAACCAGTTTCAAACTCTCTATGAAATCATTTTAGAGCAAAAACGAGCACACTTTTTTTTCTGTCACATCCTACCAACAGCTCAAAAGTCATCTACAGGATCCCTTCAAGGAATAACTATGCCATTAAACTTAATATTGGGAGAAACTGTATCATTGGCCAGGCTGGAATCTTTTCGCTGCAAATGTCATGTTGACATTCCATACATCAAAGAATCTACCGTAAAAGTTATTGTGATATAATTCCACCATTCTGATTCTGTTTTCTCGACTGTGAATGCAAAATGAATGACTTCTATGCTAATAATATTAAAGCAGTTTTCCAAAGTCCTAGTTGATAGCTTCTATTCGCCGGTCCATCACTAAGCGTTCTTTGAGGGTGCAACCGGGAATCCCGGCTTCTAAGCTGCGCTAATACTGTTCCTCACTCAGCGACTACCCAACTACATTACGCAGATTGAAAACAATAAACTAAAGGTACCCAATACATATAACCTACCTTTGGCACAGTGAACTTTCGTTATGGCGTGTCTAATTCAAAATGACGCGCCCTACCACCGAATTTACGCACAGGATTTTTTCATCGTGATGTATGCACACTGATCATAATTCAAGAATAGTCGACGCTCCCGAACAAATGAAGAGTCGTAATTAATATTTTACGCACACATCCAAATCAAGTGATTATTCAGTAGAAGGGCGCGGCGCGTCATTTTAGCTTAGACAAGCTATATTTGTTTACATAACATCATAACTTTATGAAACCGTGCTGGCCTAGTGGTTTGACCTATGGCCTCTCAAGCAGAGGGTCGTGGGTTCGAGCCTGGGCTCGCACCTGTGAGTTTTTAGAAATTACGTTTTAAACTCACCATGAGCTTGACGATGAATAAAAACATCGTTACCCTAACCTACACACACCTGCGGAGAAATTCAATGGTGTGTGTGAAATTCGTAATCCACACTGGGCCCGCGTGGGAACTACGGCCCAAACCCTCTAGGCTGGGATGATGATGATGACGATGATGATGGTGATGAAAACCGTTAGAATATGCTTTCAACTTTCGTGATTAAATTGGTATCACACCTGGAACGTAATTATGGCAGTATTGGTAAAATTAGCTTGACAACGTAACCTCGTCTACTTGCGACGAAACGTCGAGGTAATTTTTGAGGAAATAATACTCCGGAATAGAAAAAACTGTTAACGGTTTAATGTTTCAAAGTAGAACGAATACAATGATTTGCAAAAGTAGAATAATAAAAGACAGATAGTACAGTGGCGACACAAGTGAGCAAACAGCGAACTACGTTTGACATTTGAGATTAGTTCAGAAACTATTACATTATGTTTATATTCTTCCAACATCCTCCCTTAAACATAATCCCATTTTTGACGAACAGAAGGCCATTTTTGAATGTGATGTTGCTTTGGTAAGAGCATCTGCGACCATCTTGTCCGTCTGCACGTAGCGCACTTCGATAGCTCCTTCCAGCACCTTATTGCGAATGAAATGATGCCTCACATCTATATGCTTGGTCCTGGGATGGTACCCATCGGAACCTGAAAGTTTTATAGAGCTTTGATTATCACTATAGATTACCAAGGCTTCATTCTTCAGCTCCGGCCATAGACTTTCTTGAAATTGCTTTAGCCACATAGCTTCTTGTACATACGCCGACAAGGACATGTACTCAGCCTCTGTCGTAGAAAGTGCTACAGTAGGTTGACGCCTGGAGTTCCAGCTAATTGTTCCTCCCTGGAACAAGAATGAGTAACCAGTGCAGGAGCGCCGGTCATCTTCAGAGCTTGCCCAGTCTGCGTCACAGTATCCATGACTCATTGTCTCTTGCATGTTTTGCTTGTAACTTAATCTATAATCCAGAGTGCCTTTTAAGTAACGCATGACACGCTTAAGAGCAATCCAATGTCTCATGTCAGGTTTGTTATTATATTTGCTTAACATATTTATAACAAAACATATATCTGGTCTAGTAATATGTGAGACATATAACAAACACCCAATAATCTCCTGATAAGGTACATCATTTAAGATTTTATCCTCTTCAGATTTTTCTTTGTACCTTCGAATTCAAATCTATTGGAGTTTGAACAGTTTTACAGTCTGACATTCCATATTTATTCAACACTTCTTAAATATATTTTCTTTGATCCAAATATATAGTCCCTTTAGACCGGTCTCTCTCGACATGTATTCCAATGCAGTATTTTATATCACCTAAATCCTTAATCTTGAACTGTTTATGCAGCTCTTCTTGAATATGTTGTTTTGATTCTTGATTGTTTGTAAACAATACTAGGTCATCAACATAAATTGCGAGAAAAACCATGTTCTTATTGTTCACAATATTGTGGTAAATACAGGGATCCAATTTAGATTGTAATAAACCCATCTGCTTCAGCGTAAAGTCAAGCTTCTTGTTCCATTGCCTGCTAGCCTGTTTTAATCCATACAGTGATTTTCTTAATCGACATACTAGGTCACCTTTTTCAAACATAGGCGGTTGCATCATGTAAATTTCTTCTTCAATATCACCTTGAAGAAAAGCCGACACTGCATCCATCTGACAGATGTTTAAATCATATTTCACAGCCAGGGCAAATAGGTATCTTAAAGAAGCATGTCTTACGACCGGTGAAAACACTTCGGTGTAGTCTATTCCAGGTTTTTGTGAACAACCTTTTACTACAAGGCGTGCCTTATATTTCACAATTTCTCCATTTTCATTTGTCTTTCTCTTGAAAACCCATTTACAAGGTATAGGGCGCTTGTTAGCTGGCAGAGAAGTCATTTCCCACGTATTATTTTCCAATAAGGACTGATACTCCTCATCCATTGCTTGTTTCCAATAATGAGCATCAGAGCCCGACAAAGCTTCCTTGACAGTCAGTGGATCTGAAATCTGAACACACATGAAATTATTTTCTCGTTCATTATACTTCTGATGTGATCTTAATGTGATATTCCTCGTGAAAGTATTATCACTGTCACTCGTGCTGGGATAATAAGTTTCATCATCATTTCTATTCCCACAGCTGTCAAAGGAAGTATCAGTACTTAATTGTGATAATGTGACATCTTCCGTCTCAGTATCAGAGCAGTCATCAATCGTTTCAGGTGTTTCGCTGCTATTCTGCGTGCAATGAAGATCTGAACTTAGAGGTAATGTAATAAGCTGAGGGTCTAGGGTAAGTTTCTGTGTGATACAGTTTTCAATAAATATCACATCCCTACTAATCACTGCCTTCTTATTTTTAGGATTAATTAATCTGTACCCCTTTGTGTTGTCACAGTAGCCTACGAAAATCAATTCCTGTGTTTTGCGATCCCATTTCAAACGGTTTTGCTTTGGAACATGTACCATGGCTTTAGAACCAAATATCTTTAAATGTGAAATGTTTGGTTTCTTACCCGTCCACTTTTCATAAGGTGTTATCTCAGCCAGAACTCGTGATGGTGATCTATTGATGATATAAGCCGCAGTAGCGACTGCCTCGGCCCAATATGTTTTCTGCAGTTTTGCCTCAAACAACATGCATTTGGCACGCTCCACCAGGCTGCGATTCATTCTCTCAGCAATCCCATTTTGCTCAGGCGTATAGGGTACGCTGGTCTGGTGCTTGATGCCGGAAGCTGCTAGAAAACCAGAGACATCATTATTACAATATTCTTTGCCGTTGTCACTTCTCAATATTTTTATTTTCTTTTCCAACTCATTTTCCACCTCACACTTAAATCTCTCAAACACAGATTTAATATCCATTTTGTTCTTAAGAAAATACACATATACTTTTCGAGAGTAATCATCTATAAAGGTTATGAAGTACTTCGCACCACCAACAGAAGGTGTCTCCATCGGACCACATAGATCAGTATGTATTATTTCTAGCAAGGTGCTTGCTCTTGAACCAGAATGGGGAAGCGGTAGTCTGGTTTGTTTTCCTTCACAGCAAGATTTACAAACTGCATCAACATCTTTATTTGTGATAGATATACCATCAGCACATACCTCTAACCTCTTCACATCAGCTATATTTAAATGAGCCATTCTTTTATGCCATGTAACAATATCTGTTTTACTCTCACAAGAAACAGCATAAGCATTGCCCATAACAGTATTGAGTCTGTACATGCTATTGGTAAGTCTGGCAGTTGCTATGAGATCTTTATTGGAATTGTATATGTTACAGCCGGAATCAGTGAATTCCACTTTACAGCCATTCTTTGTCAGTTGACTGACCGATAACAGGTTTGCACTCAGCTCAGGAATAAATAAAACATTTCTCACCTGGATTGGGCAGTTTTCCTGACATAAATCTGTTTGAATGTTTACATTACCCATACTTTGCACGGAGATGGAGTCACTATTTGCCACCATTATTTTTTGAATCGGAGGTGGTTGTAAATCATACATCCAATCAGAGCATCTTGTCATATGCATGGTTGCCCCAGAATCGATAAACCAATCATCCTGATTAATGCTGCTATAAGCTGAAAAAACTGCTGAAAAACCATTATGGGTATTAGTTTTCTTCATTGTACACTGACTTTTAAAATGTCCATATTTGTTGCAGTTGAAACAGCGCGGGCCTTTTCCTTTTGGCTTTGAATTATTATTGTTAGAAGTATTTCTGTGCTTCGTAAAGAACGCAGTAGACTCTGAAACTTTCACCTCCTGTAAAAGCTTTGTCTTGATGAAATCTGATGAGATTGACAACAATTCAAATGTACTAAGTAAGTAAAATAAAAAAACCGTTTGTAGATTATTCACTGCTGATTACAGGAAAAATATTTTGGGATTTTTTTATGCAGTAGTTTTTTTATATCTAGGAAAAAGAGTAAAAAAAGTTGGATTGTGAATGTTAGGCATACACTGAGCGGCTCATAGTCCATTTATTACCATAAAATGAAAAAAAAACAACTGTCAGTTCATTTTTTATCTGTCTTGTCTGACGGATTACTTATTATTCTAGCGACACGCTTTCGGTTCTGTTAATATCATTGTTTTGAATTATGCTTTGATAACACTTTCAAATGGAAGTCACTGGCAGATTCGTAAAAGCTGATAGTCCCAATCTGCCCAATGTCGACGAATGGAGGTTGTTACAGTTCATGCGAAAAAATGACTGCTTTAATGTTGCGGAAACTTAAGGAGCAAAGGTTCTCATGTCCTCTAGCACATTCTCACGCTACGCTCGTAACCAGTAAACCAGTACAAAATACAAATGCACGCTACAGGAAAAAGTAAGACATGATCTCGTGTGGTTGATCCCAGTTTAGAGAGAACATAAGTAATCAAACATTATTGGCTTTCATAACATCAATCATATAATGGTGCAGAAGAATCTCGGAGAGTATTTATACTAGAAAAAAGTGTGATTCTACTACATTGTAAAAGTGTTACTTTTATATTACAATACTAACCCACAAATTCAAGTTTTTTATTACAATCACATCAAGTCATGAACCCTTATGTTTACATTAAAATCGCTGTTAATTGAAATTGTGAACAATGTAAATAAACCATATCTATATTCTACCACTTGTTTATTGTTTTAATGGTTTAGGATAGTGTTGTGGTCTTGTGGTAAGTATTGATTAAATAACACATGGATTTAGCAGTATTTGATGAGGGAAAATGGAAAAAGACATTTTAAATAGGTACAAGGTTTGTTTACATTGTTTGCAATTTCAATTCACTGACAGTTTATCATACCTAGCTAAGGGAACTTATCCTGTACCTGTACTGTACTGCACAAAGACGAGTCACTTTATAATTATTTCAGAAAATTCAAGTTCACAACAGTAGGTACCTGCTTATACTGTTTTAGTTGAATATTTTCCCCAGTTACCTGTTTAAAGTTACTGACTTAGTAGTCAGTGGTAGGTTACCTATGTCAACTTTGAAATACCGGTAGGTCTGAAGGATAAACAAATAAAGATTACAGTGTTTTATTTACTATGTATTTAGGAGCAAAAAGTAACAATACATGTCATGTTATGTAAATTTTCAATCACTTGCCGGAAGATATCAAATCACTAGATGGTGCGCAATTCAAGAAGAAGCTTAAAGAATTTCTTCTCTGTAAATGTTTTTATGATTTAAATGAATACTTCTGTGAAAAATATTAAAGTTATTTGAGTCCAATGAATGACATTGTACGTCCGAAAAGGACAAGCTGTTGAGACGATTTAAGCTATAAATACTACCACAAATGTACACAGTTTGAACAATAAACTATTCTCATTCCTATGTAAAAAATATTTATATTTTATTTGGTTACAGTTCAAAGTTCTTCAATTTTCAATTCCATCCAATTCCATTAATGCCATGTTTTTGCAACTTGAGAAGAAACAAATGGTCAAGGCATCTTGATGCTACTTTTTCCGGTCGTCATTATAAAGAAATATTTGAAAACTCAAAGCAACAAACGCAGAAAATAACAAATTCGTGAATTTGCTACGGATGGTTGACAAAATATGTGACGCGAATTGACATAATGACATATTATGACAGTTTTTTTTTTTTAATTTTATATCATGCTAAGACTGCGACATTATTATTCCTATCTTTGTATATACGGACTTTTTAATGATCATTTCTTTAATTAATTATTAACGACCAATTTAAGCAAAATAAAGGAAAACCGAGAAACACGGGTAGTCTAATTTTTAACCAGCTATTATAAAAGCAAAATAATAAGAATGATTTTTTTTTTGAAATGTTGTCAATTCTGATGCCGGAACTTTCCAGACCCATGATCATAGGCTTATAATTATCCGGTAAACCTGCCAACATGAGTGTTCCAAGCCATTCATCTCCAACGTCGAAACCAATATTTCGTAATTTGTATGCGGTACTCATAATTTTATTCACGTAATCTTCGATACTGGAACAGTTGTCTAGTGAAGTATTTATCAAGTCTTTCAATAGACCGACTTTCCTTGAGAGCCCCGAGTCTTCGAAAGCATTTTGAAGGTTTAACCATACTTCTCTTGAGGTTTTTGCATTTTCGATGTGAAAGTAGTTAATGGGTTCCACCAACAAAATTGTTTTTGACTTGGCTTTTATATATTTCTTCGTATCCAGTTCGGTGCCTGGTTCAACACATTGCCACAATTCTTCGTGTTCTAAATAGGATTTAACGGCAAACTTCCATGTAGAATAGTTTTCCCAGCCGGCTAATTTCTCGATTTGAAGGTTAGACGTAGCCATAGTTCTGGATCGTATGAGTTTTATCGCCGCAATTACTATAAATATTACTTTTTACTGCACTAAATTTAACTTCAGTTCTATTTGAGTATGTATGGGACGGCCCATAACCTGAGGAAATAATACTCCGGAATAGAAAAAACTGTTAACGGTTTAATGTTTCAAAGTAGAACGAATACAATGATTTGCAAAAGTAGAATAATAAAAGACAGATAGTACAGTGGCGACACAAGTGAGCAAACAGCGAACTACGTTTGACATTTGAGATTAGTTCAGAAACTATTACATTATGTTTATATTCTTCCAACAATTTTAGCAAGATTTAAGTAGTTACCTAGTAAATCCCGGATAATTACATTTAAAATTAACCAAAAAAATCTTTGCTGTGTGTGAAGTGTCCAATCCGAACTGGGCCCGCGTGGGAACTACAGCCCAAGTACGGGAAAGTGGAATGTATAGTCAGGGTAAGAAAAGGTTCGTCACTTTTCGACTCTATGTCAACGAATTAAGGTCGAAAAGTGACGAACCTTTTTTTACCCCGACTATACAATGATTACTACTACCTACTATTTAGGCCGAGATCAGATAAAACGGCGTATATGCACGTATATAAATGGTAATTTAAGTTAGGATACGATTATGGATTTTGCTAGTTATCTAGTAGTTATGCTAGTTATAAACTTTCTGCCAACAAACTGCTATGCAGTTTGGCAGAGGTATTTTAACATAAGTATTTCTGTACTTCTTTTGTTTGTTTTTGTGTAAATAAATTAAAAAAAATGCCTATTGAAGTCCTCAGCTTTAGCGACTTTCCCCACAGCCCTTTTTATATTATTTAATTAGTCATATCAAGCATTTTTTTTTGTATTCGTTATTGCCCAGAAGCATTTTTGCGGGAAATATAATTAGGAATCAAGCTGCAGTGCAATATAATCACTATAAGAAACGAGACTATGAGAATACTTAGTCTACTACTGTCTACAACATTATAAGAAACAACACCCGATTCTGCCTAAACACACAGACTAAAAAACTTACTACAGATTATCCCATTAAGTAATGTGATAATGTTGACACCCTGTCCCTAACCTGTGTACTGCCCGTAGCTGCGAAACTCATTAAAATTACAACACACAGGCACAAAAGGAAACAGCACTCAACGCATGGTGCCCCCCACCCACCATGTCAATTTGTGATGATAATTTTTTTCACGTCTGATGAGTGTGAAGCTTTTTCGTTTTTTTTTGTGGATTTTAATTATTTATGTTTTAATTAACGCTTTGGGCTGGAATGGACGATTCTCCATTAAATGCGAAATAATAAATTTAAACTTTGAAGTTTTCGTATTCTCTAGTATGTAGTATTCTTTGCCGATAAGCGCAATAGAGGATCGTAGATAGTAGTAGAGAGGAGAGGCCTTTGCCCAGCAGTGGGACATCAAAGCAGGCTAATAAAAAAAAGTACTTAGGTACACACTGGTACACTACATAATAAAGACGAGATATCAATGACTCCACACTAAGCTAGGCCTGTGTCGTAGTAACCAAACGACCATAATAATCATTACCCATATTCATTATCGGTGCGGTCTGTACCTCGACTACAAAGAAAAATAAGAAAAAAAAATTAAAATATTAAATAATAAAAATAATAAATTATTTATTTCACACAAACATTTTTTACATAAAGTTAGTGTCCATCAGACTCCAAATTAGGACAAGCCTGTATCTTGGGCTGCAATAGTCGTAAAGGATTTACAAGAGTATTTCGGTATATCATTAATTACAGCAACCAAAAAAAAAAATAGCTTAAAAAACTGAAACCCGACTACGGAAAAAAACGCGCCCTAAAAAGTATGAAATAAGAAAATATTCAAGAACTATCCACAATAATTAATATGACCATTCGCGACCACAAATATGTAGGTACTTACCTCCGCAAATTAACGCCTGATTCAATCAAGCAAGAAAATATTGTTGTCCGAAATTCTTATACAGACTTCAGAGGAGAGCCGTGGTCGCGTGCCACCATAAAATTAATCGTAAAGTACATAAGCAACCCTTTTTTATGTAAAATCAGACCAATTTTATTTAAATATATATAAAAAGGTATCCTATGTCACCCGGAGCATAATAATGAATCGATTGATACCTTATTCATTAAAATCGGACGAGGAGTCTCGACGTCACGGTGGAACATACGTAAATACAAACATAGACTGTTAAAATCACTACACTTCCTTTTGGCCTTGCCGTAGTCGTGTAAAAAATGAATTTCAGTATGACGTCGACATTTTGACGGATAAACAAAGCTTTTTCCACGCTAGTGATACTCCACCTTATTGTCCCCAAGCCCACATTCCTTGCAAAACGTCCACAGTTCCCCTCTCATATTTATCAATGGGCACTTAGCAAGTCATGTCGGAGGCTGACATGTTATCTCTCGATTGTGTAGGCAGTATAGAGCCCCTAACACGCTGGCCTGTTGTGTGCCCGTGAACACGTTAATTGTGTGAGCGATGCTATGGTAATGTCAAAACCACTGCAACCTCATCAATTGAGCCGTACCGATAGCTAAATTTATGACGTACGATATACAAAGCTAGATTTACTAGGCATTTCAACGAGGATTGAATTTGGGAACGGAATCAAACATCTCTAAACTGGCAACACGGTGACGATGTTGTTTCTATCCAATATTGAATAAAAAAGTTATAAACTACGTAAAATCTAGAAAAAAAACTTGGAACTAACCTATTTAATATTTATCACAATAAGTATGAATCTGGAATATTTCAGCCTGAGAATAAACAGAACCATTTTCATTAAAGTCGTCTGAAGACCTGTCAGATTTTAAGGGCCGCTTGCAAAATTTTGTAAGATCAGATCGTTAACCCTGGATTATGGATGACATTTTCACACATTTTGACATTATTTAACCCCGGGTTAACACTTAACTTTTAGAATTATATGGGTGTTAACCACAAAATTAAACATTCAAAACGACGACTGGAATAAGTTTAATTGTGCCACGATAATTACCTACCCATACAATTGTATGATTAATTTCCGTACAGCTTTCATACAAATTTATTACCGGTGTTAAGATGTGCAACTTTTTGAACTCCATTCATGTTATCTCTTGCCCGTGCTAGTCCGCTAACTAAATTAATTTGCTTCGAAACTGCCATATTCATTTAATTTGCGACAAAATAGTAGGCATATTATTATCCTTTTCTGTTAAGGAATAAAATATCATTGTTGTCAATTAACCAGTTAACCCGAGTGACGATACAGCAAATAAATACGAAGCCACAGCCAACGAAGTACTTACTGAGCTCATACCAACACAACATAGACAAATTATAAAGAAATCAATTTGTACCATGCAGTGGAATCGAATCGTTCGCCGGCGATATTGCGAATGTAATAAACTGCTCTGCCGCAAGATTATTTCCACTTCGCCCAATACGTAGAAGTAGAAAACAGTTAGAACAAGTAGCAACGTCCAACACTGTCGATTTGAGCGTCCCTTTCTAACAAGCCTGAAAAGAGAGAGGTGAAATGAGAATTACGAGAGAAGTTGCAAGTCCTGCTACCCGTGTAGATAGTGGAATTTCTCGGTCACCAGTATGTGGGTATTTACACAACAAGCCTCGAAATGTGTTGGGGTTGAAAGCACGTGGTAATTTAAATTGCTTTGAATCGCTTCGTGCTATTTATGTAGCTGGTTTTTTACGTCAACGTCAATGTTTATTCCAAAATAATAGCTTAATTTCGCTTCTTTATTTATATTTAGTAAGTTTCTCAAATATCTTCAAAATATGAATGATTTCACAGTAAACTTAATAAGGTACAGTTAAGTCGTATTAAAAACAGAAAGCTTATTCAAATGTTATGGTACAAAAATTGTGAAAACAACGGAAACTTCATTACATTTTTTGGCTGCAGCATAACCCACCGCAGGTTAATCTACTTTTATTGCCAACTATTTTAATAACAGTTCTTTTGACGTTGCTAAATGCCAACGACTATTATATTGCCCAGAGTTTTTGCTTGTAGTGGACTATTTGGCCTTTTCCTTTGAGTTGAATTGCATTTAGAAACAAATGCACTAAAGTTCAATTTGGAAACAACCGTTGTTAATGATGACTGTCTTGCATGGTGTAAGTCCTGTACATAATAAACGAGACTGAAGGGTCCTGAGGGGAACAGCGATTCATTATCACCATCCCAGCCTATATACGTCCCACTGCAGGGCTCAGGCCTCCTCTCAGAATGAGATGGCTTGGGCCGTAGTTCCCTCGCGGGTCCAGCGCGGATCGGGAACTTCACACACATCATTGAATTTCTTCTCAGGTCTATACAGGTTTCCTCGCGATGTTTTCCTTCACCGTAAAGCTCATGGTATAAATTACAAATGTAATTTTCCAAATCCTGAAAAACTCAGAGCTTTGAGTCTGAATTCTTCTCAACAGGGTTTTTCCGAACCGGTGGTGGATTCTTCGACGTTCATAACAGCTTCAATTGG
Organism: Archips xylosteana; assembly: GCA_947563465.1. Taxonomy (NCBI): domain Eukaryota; kingdom Metazoa; phylum Arthropoda; class Insecta; order Lepidoptera; family Tortricidae; genus Archips; species Archips xylosteana. Next base: position 16,785,582 of record OX387344.1, read on the forward strand.
AGCCTAAATTTAATAAAATATTGACTTGGACTTTGAGTACGTTAAAATATTATTTACAATCTTAAATCAGATCCTTATTGTCTAACACGCACACACTTGCTATCGCTTTCACTATTTCTTTCTGTCAAACGGTACTAGATGGTGACAGAAAGAGATGGTGGCAAGCGCCCGCGCGTTAGACAATACTGCCTCTGCAGACCGAATTAAAGACAAAGAATTTTTGACCACATGCTTCGTCGACTTAATAAAAATGAAAAGGCACATAAAATTACCACAACCAGACAAAGGTACATATAATAATAATAAATAATACAATAAAATAACCGCCTGAATTAAAATATTTGTAGTTAATATTTATTATAATTTTTGAAGCCATCCCAAAATCCTCTTCCATCCTCTTAAATTAAGTCGTTATACCTATTTAGTGTGTGCTGGACGACTACTAAATTCAACTAGGTTTTTTCCTATTATATTAGTTTATCCCGTTGTATTTGCTTGCGTGTTGGGCCAAGGTCGGGACACTTGAGAGAAACTCAGTTATATGTATATACCTAACAGTAACCATATTTTCATTTTATTTTAAAATACAAGTACTTACTTCCAGATATCGTCTGTCATGACATGAAAGCAGCGTGTTACATTCGTATCAAAACCATTAGGTAGCTTTTTTTTAACTTTGCTATTCAAATGTACGCTTCGGATGCTGACTGGACGAGTACGTGTACGAAACAAAAACAATTTCTACCAGAGCGATGTTTTACTAGCGTCAAAGAGAGTCTGCACTGTCGTTTTAATTTGAATGTTTCGACACTGAAGCATTCGTTATCATAATAGTGGATCAGGCTTCCACGATGCAACCTTTCACACGTTCGAGGTTCTTGATTTATCTTTGTGACTTGAAACTAGCCTTTGAAATGAAGAATTCAGCGTTAGATAAATATGCAAATTGCAAAATGCTACTTTAAATTCGCGATGAGTAGGTACCTATTATTCAAACAAGATCTTATAAGTACTACGTTAATTTTTCTACCAAAAGTATATCTAGGGCTCGTATTAATTTATTATCATTATCATCATTACTAGCTAAAAGACGACAAATGCTGGACCAAGACCTCCACGAAGAGTTCCACAACGATCAAAAGTGGATCCTGCAACCTTACTAGATCGCCGGTCCATCTTGTTGAGGGTCTTTCTACGCCACGTCTTAGTGCTTATATTCTGAAAAACTCAAGAGGTGTGAGTTCGGGCTCAAATCCACGACCCATATGAGAGGCCAAACCGCTAGGCTACTATAGCTTTTTTCATTATTGTACTAGTAGGTACAAAGCAAAATGTTTTGTCTGGGATTTAGCTTGTCTGTAGCTGAAATAAGTTTCAATCCGCAACTTCTTCCAACACTTCCAACCATATTATTTTAGGCATTTGTAGTAAACACAAACGTGCCGCGTCTAAAAACAACCAAATCCTGACGCAGAAAATTCAATTATTGAAATGCGAGTAGACTACGTAAAGCACCACATCATATTTTTTGAAAAGCGTTAGCTTTACGCCGAGAACGATATATGAATATTTTAGTTTGAGAATAACGCCGCTCAGTCGCGTTTTCCGTATTCAATGAGGCACTCGCGATTCAAACTGAAGTATTTCATATTGTGCAATCTCTTTCAGCGGCAGACAATGGCAGACGCGCTGGAACGCATCACTCAACGTCACAGCTAGACGTGTATTTTTGCATCCTCACAATACTTAGCGGAAAATAATTTCTATTGTCAGTAAACACACGCCAACGCTTTGAGCGATGGCTCGACGTGTAACAGCCAGAACCGAGACTAGCCTTTGTCTATGTATTAAAAAAATGTAACGCAAGCTGTTAGCGCACAGCTATGCACCATTATAAATCTGTTTTTTCCAAGAGATAATCCACGTGCTTGTATAATACGATAAGTAAGTCAATAGTAAATAAAAATAGTCAAAGTAAGTCAATATTTTTTATCCGCTAACCTGGGCCCAATTGCATAACAAAGTACAACTTATATTACTAGCGGAACTCCCTTTCTAGTTAATATAATTGAAGCGAGAGTTCCGCTTGTAATATTAGTTGTACTTTGTTATGCAACTGGGCCCTGGTACGAATGCAAAAGAACATTGACAATATGGATAAAAAGCTTGAGTTACGATGATGCAGAAGCCCTACGATATAACACTACGAAGCATAGCACTTTTGTAAGCGCAAGAACCTTCACCATGCACACACACATACGCATCCACGAAATTCTTGTCTAATTTTTCCAATATTATATGGTGAATATGAATACCTGGGCTACCGAGGATCGATTGTTCGCCCCCAACGTTGTCAGGCACAGAGCAAGTTTCATCAAAATCCTTAGAATCGTTCCCGAGATCCCAGAAATAAATAAACATACAAGAATTGCTTGTTTAAAGGTATTAGATATGTGTAAGGTAGAAAAGAGATAAAGAATTGAATTTGACCATCGATAGAGCAACTCGAGTCTCGTAATTTACATACAAACACCTACTTACGTCAATGTAACTGTTAAATTAACCATCTTCCTCTTGAATATACTTACACACATCGAACGTATAAAAATAAGCACACATTACATAGAAGAGATATTTATTTTTATCTTTTCCTGTCAATTTTATTGTATTTCCTGTGTATCGAATATGTGTAAATAAACTTCTCTCTCTCTCTCTCTCTATCTCTCTCTCCCCCCTCTCTCTCTCTCTCTCTCTCTCTTTCAAAAGACTGGATATTTTAGTCTTCTTCTCCTTGGATACCTGCTAATTTTCTGACCACCAAGTCTCTCTATGTTACTAAAGTCTCTACGAGCTGTGTGACCAAAGTATTCCTGCACATGTTGTTGTAGATGGCTGATAAAAATATCCAACGTTCCACTTACTCAGTTTGACAATGTCGAAAATAATACTTAGTTATTACTCGAAACTACAGCACATGATCAACATCTTTTAACAATTTGTATCATAACAATTCATGTAAAATCTCGCTCAGCCAACACGAATGTGCTAACATTGCATTAAACATTGCCAGTCCGGTCAAAGCGATTTGTTTAGATATTTCAGCTGGGTCAGTATATGGCGTTCTATTCCAATCATTTATCAAGTATTAGGCAAGCGTAGCAGAAATAAAATATAGCAATTCATAGTCCTTGGACCCGTACTGTCAGCAGCGATGATGTATTTGAACGTTTTCATGGGAACCGAGGCTGCTTTGTCAACGTCCGCTATTAGAGGTCATCGCTCACTGGCCCCTACCAAGAGACATGTAGTTAGATAATCTATTATTTTCTTCCGTTTTGAACCACTGGGATTAAAAAAGACGTGAAATGAAATAGTAGATTGATAACCAAGGGTGGAAAGTGACCCATTTAACCCGAGATATTTCTGGCGCTCGAACGAAGTGAGAGCGCCAATAGTTCGAGGGGAAATGGGTAAATTCACCCGAGTTAGACACTCTACTTTTCATTTCGACTGTGAGGAAAGCAAAATACTACAATCAATCCATCCATTCATCCATCCATCCATCCATCCATCCATCCATCCATCCATCCATCCATCCATCCATCCATCCATCCATCCATCCATCCATCCATCCATCCATCCATCCATCCATCCATCCGTCCGTCCGTCCGTCCGTCCGTCCATCCGTCCATCCGTCCATCCAACAAAAGATAGATTTTTTTTTATGTCGTAAGAATGCTTAGAGTTGGCTGTATGTAATTTTTCCTTTGTCAGTTTAATGTTAGTAAGCAAATTTAAAAAGTTCGTACAACCTCCAGTGTTGTATATAAGCTCCATGGTCACGACGTGCATCTAGGTGGCCATGCCGAAACGTGGAAAGAAGTGTCACTGACGTAACTGAATTATCTTCGACTCCAAGGCTGAGCGTAAAAATTAAAAAAAAAATTACTTTTCACCCTAGAGATGAAAACGCAATTTTCCACCCGGCTATCTACCCATGAAAATTTAACTTTCCAAACAGGAGATATGAAAAAATATGTGTATAGTAAGAAATGAAAAAGGTATCAATTTTTGCGTAAAATCTCACTCACTAAATTGAAATTTTAATAAGTAAAGAATTTTAATAAATACATCTAGTATTGATTAAGTATCTATGTGCATTAAAGAGTTTACATACTAAATAACCTACAACATTCATTCAAACAGTAAAAAAGGTTATTATTATAATAATAATAATAATAATAATAATACTTTATTTCGACCAACATAGGATCATAGTGTTAGTAATACAATACATAAAAAGCTTAGATTATAATTGTTAGTGACGCTACACTTTAGTCAGTACATGAACCATACTGCAATGATTCATGTACTGACAGTCGAACCTCTGCGCGAATGCAATTATGGGAATAAGAGCGCCCAAAACAAAAATGTTGCTCTCGCTCTTGAGTACCCAGTTTAAAAACTAATAAAGCAACACGTAAGTAAGACTGACTGAGTTTTCTTGCAATCTGTGTTTTAATTTTCTCAGGTAAAGGACTGTCTTTTAGAATTTTCGTAAAGTGATATAAATTATATTTAACATTTTAACTACCTACAAGAATCAGAATTCTGTTTTGATTAGATAGCAAACATTGCAAACAAGTCAGTCTAACAATCTAAATAAGGACCAAACTACCACAATCCAGTAAACAATGCCATCCTTTGCCTAATCTCAATTAAAATCCGTTTTAAATTTGACCCTAAATTTGTGGTTCAACAAATTGCGGGTTTATGTCAAATATTAATTAAAACCACTGTAAGCCGGTAGACAGTGCAGCGATTACCCTGCAGAAGGCAAACAAGCTCACAATAGAAAAGTTTATTACAGCAGCCGCGGGTGAAGTCAGGTTTCTCGTTAAGAGGTAAATATTTGCTGAAAGCGGCAACGCGATGCCTCAGCGGAGACAATGTGACAATAGGCTACGTTGCCTCAACGTTTTCGAAGTGACTTGTCTATTTTTTTATTAGGGTGCTTTTCCCTGGGGACGTACTGTGCAGCTATGCATGCATGGATATAATTTTTTACATAAAACTGACCCGCGATTTACCTCTACCTTAACTGATGAAAAGTGAAGATGAGGCCTCGCTGGTTCAGTAAATGGATGTGAAAGCTACGTAACGAAAAGGTGTGACCATTTCCACTAATGTTAAGCTTTGTAGCCACTTGAGAAAAATGCATAGCACGCATTCACAGCACGCATCCAGAGCACGCATCTTTCCATATTAACAAACCATTAGCTTAGTTGACCCCGTTTCCACTAATGCTGGATCAATGAATATAATATTATGATCAAACGCATCCATAGTAACGTAGAAAAGAACATCTCTGGTTTCTACCAGACGACTGACCGACTGACTTTCTAGTCGCTCATCGCATCCACAAGAACAAGCGCCGCGTAATTTGCTTTTTGCGACTTTAACACAGTTTAAATTAAGCAGATTTTGGGACTTTATGAGGTTCTGCGGTCAATTTTTCAAAGCTATAGGTTCGGGGCTGCGTTCAATGTGCGCAATACTTATTTTGTACTTTCGCAGGCTCTGTGCAAACTATTATGTTTGGCAGCAGTTTCTTAACGGAGCGGGTAGGCGGCGTGCACGTAGCGGGGATGTCTCCATGATTATTCGCCGTCGCGGTGCCGGTACGTGCACGAAGTGTGTGTGTGTGTGTGTGTGTGTGTGTGTGTGTGTGTGTGTGTGTGTGTGTGTGTGTGTGTGTGTGTGTGTGTGTTGTGTTAGTGTGCTAGTGTGTAAATGATCTTACGGGAAATATAACGTAACCAGTCTTTCAGAAAAGACTATATTTTCGTTATGTTTGTTTTTGTAAATGGACTCTACTGAGTAAATGAACTTTCAGTGTGCGAGTCCGCCTCGCACTTGACCGGTATTATCTTTTTTTTATTATTACGAGAGGGAGGCGAATGAGCAAGCGTGTTATCTGACGAAAAATGATCACAACCGCCCATAAATATCAACAACTCAAAGAGTTACTGATCTGTTGGCGGCCTTTAAAAAAGGAGAGGGGATAGGGGAGGGGGAGAAGGAGAGGTGTTGGGGTTTCTACTTTCTGTTTACACCTCCTACTGTTATTATATCCTCTGTTGTGCAAGTACGAGTAAATAATGAAGTCTATGTATCGTAACGAGACGAATGTTTGCGGACCACCATCGTAAGTAATTAAGAGTTTCGGAGTCACCGAATAAGACAATATTAACAAATAACTTGGTGCCGGTCGAGTCGCTGCGTCGCGAGTGCTTTATTAAAGTTAGATTACAAAATGTAAATTATGTAGAGTAATTAAGAATGTTTCATTGCTATTTAAGATTTCCTACCCAATACAAATTACGTACATTTACAGTCAAATATTACAAATAGGCTAACTAAAGAACATTCATTCATTTTTGATATTATTTCAGCTTTGTCATCTACGAGATGGCACAATAAAGGTCGTTATAAAAGAATAATTGAATTTCAAGTGTAACGTAATGGGCCTTTTTACATTAACATAATATAAGTAAGTTTTTAAAATATTTCAGTAGGTAGGTACTCAAGAAGAGAATCTGAAATCGAGGAATGTGAACGCACGCACGCCTGCACACACAAACACACACTCACGATTGTAAAGGTGTTATTTTTATTTTTTTTACTAAAAATTATAACTGCCGATTACTCATACATTTCCATCGAAGCTAGCAAGAGTTTTACGTGCAGTTTTTGCAACTGGAATGGAGCTGTCATTCCAAATCTATGGAAAATCGCAGCTGGCAGTTAAATTGCAGTTAAATTTTAAATTGCATCTCTTGTAACGGCCTTAAGTATGCGAAAGTATGCCTGACATCAATCCTGTTTTGTTTTTAGTAAATCACTTACATTGTAAAACGTTTTCTAAAAAACAAAGGACACTTTCCCTAACATTTTATTTAAAAAATACGACCCCCAATTTTCTTTTGGGACGATGGACATAAAAAAATAACAAAAGCCTATATCGCCTTCATTTTTAACACCAACTAGACCGTGTTTTCCGTCGGCCTGAATAAGAAATTCCCTTTATTTATCTTAATAAAGTTACAAGGGCGGTCTCGGTGACTAGCGAATGGGAAAGTAAATACTGTGAAAGCAGTCAGTCACAACCTTTACGTTTTTCAAACTGTATTGACCTAATCGATTTTTTCCATTATACCTAAAAAAAAAACTAGCTTAACAAATGTATTGGAATTTTATCAATTATTATTATTTTTTTTTTTATATATTAGAGGTGGCAAACGAGCAGACGGGTCACCTGATTGCCACCAGATTTAAGTTGCCAATTTGACAAATAATGCCAGAATTGTATTATTATTAGTATTATATTGCTATAATGTACTACAGTGGGAGATAAAAAGCCGTTGTAGTTTTAGCGTCTAATTAAGCTAGTCAAAACTTTTCAACAAGCTAAATTCTTCACAAAACGTTAACTTGAGCTAATAAGGACAGTCCATAAAAAACATCACATAATTTAGATTTTAGGGTGTCCATCAATAATTACGAAATCCATATTCATACTAACATTATAAATGCGAAAGTGTGTCCGATTTAGACGAAATATGGTTTGGAGTTAAGTTTGAGACTCTAAGACGGCCATAAGATAGTTTTTTTTGCCAGAAAATCTCATAGTTCCCGCAGGATAGCGATAAACGAATTTTTGGCTGACGGAGTCGCGGGCAACAGCTAGCTAGTATTTTAATATTTTCGTTACAATACGTGTGACAAAGATAGGGGTGGGGGAATCACACGATGATCAAAATTTTTGTGATGTTATTTATGAATGGACCCCTATTACTTATTAATTACTAAATTCCATATAAACTTAAATACTGTTTTTCAACCGCCACCGTGATCCACGGGCCTAATGCCCTGATAGAGTAATCCGGTGCGGCCCACACTTCGTCACTGTCCGTTCAACGTGACCTGGCACAGATTAAGAAACACGTGTTTAAATTTAAGGCCTTTGCAAGTGTGCGGTCTGTCCTCGGTTAATCCAGGGCGAGTGGAAGATGTAAGCTGTAAACCAAATTTAAAGGAGATTATCTTCCAGATTAGGAAACAAATCGCGCTCGAATCGACTCTGTTTCGTGCTGAGAGAAGACTCCCTTTGTTTCTTAAAAAAACGACAATCAACAATCAACAATCAACAACGACAATCACACTAATATGCTAACTGCTGCTAAGAAACTTGGTATCTTATATAAGGTGGGACGGTATTTCACGCAGGAGCAACTTTTTACCTTATACAAAGCACAGATAAGATCATGTATGGAATACTGCTGCCACCTTTGGGATGGTTCTGCCAAGTATCAGTTGGCGGCGTTGGATTCGGTGGAGCATCGAGCCCGAAGACTCATTGGTGATAGTCCGACAATCGGTGGTAGGCTACAGAGCCTCGAGCACCGACGTCGAGTTGCTTGTCTTTCTGTTTTTTATCGGATACATTTTGGAGAGTGTGCGCAGGAATTACATGATTTAATTCCTCCATCTCCATTTCACCAACGGACATCCAGGCGGGGGGAGCGTCTTCATCCTTATGTGGTTAGTATTCCAGTAGCCCGTACGAAGCGGTTCGCGTCTTCCTTCCTAATGCGAACTGCTAAAGAATGGAATTCGCTCCCGTCGTCTGTATTTCCTGATAAATACAACCTGGGTCTCTTCAAGGCTAGAGTGAATAGGCTGTTACTGAACCAGTGAGGTACACCCTTGGCTTCATCTACACTTTCCATCAGGTGAGATAGTGGTCAATCACGGGTCAGTTTTTTGTAAAAAAAAAAAAAAAAAAAAATATTATAAAGGCGAAAGTTTGTGAGTGTGTGAGTGTGTATGTTTGTTACTTCTTCACGTCTAAACGGCTTGAGCGATTTTAATAAAATTTGGTATGGAGCTAGCTGACACCCTGGATTAACACATAGGCTACGTTTTACTGCGGGAAAATATCTTATTCCTATGGGAAAATCGATAACACTAATAATAAAGGCGAAAGTTTGTGAGTGTTGAGTGTGTATGTTTGTTACTTCTTCACGTCTAAACGGCTTGCATGCTTGCTTGCTTCCATGCCTGCTTGCATGTCTGCTTCCATGCGTGCTAGCATGCCTGCCTGCATGCTCACTTACATGCCTGCATGCCTGCTTGAATGCTCGCTAGCATGCCTGCTTGGATGCTTGCTTGCATTCGTGCTTGCATGCTTGCTTGCTTGCATGCTTGCTTGCATGCTTGCTTGGATGCTCGCTAGAATCCTGCTTGGATTCTCGCTTGGATTCTCGCTTGCATGCTTGCTTTCATGGTTTCTTGCAAGCTTGCTTGCTTGCATGCTGCTTGCACGCTTGTTTGCGTGTTTGCTTGCATGCTTGCTTGCAGGCTTGCTTGCTTGCGTGCTTGCTTGCATGCTTGCTTTCACGCTTCCTAGCACACTTGCTTGCCTGCTTGCTTGCATGCTTGCATGCTTGCTTGCTTGCATGCTTGCTTGCATGCTTGCTCGCATGCTTGCTCGCATGCTTGCTTGCATGCTTGCTTGCATGCTTGCTTGCTTGCATGTATGCTAACTTGCATGCTTGCTTGCTTGCATGCATGCTTGCTTGCATGCATGCTAACTTGCATGCTTGCTTGCTTGCATGCATGCTTGCTTGCATGCTTGCTTGCTTGCTTGCTTTTATGCTTGCATGCATGCTCGCTAGAATCCTTCTTGGATTCTCGCTTGCATGCTTTCTTGCATGCCTGAATGCTTCCTTGCATGCTTTCTTGCAAGCTTGCATGCTTGCTTGCATGCTGCTTACATGCTTGCGTGCATGCTTGCTTCAGGCTTGCTTGCAAAATAGCTTGCTTGCTTAATTGCTTGCTTCTCTAAAATATTTATGGTTCACGCGAGCGAAGCCGCGGATAAAAGCTAATATTAAATCTCACAAGCAGATGCTAAATAAATCATTTTTCAGTTTATCTCAAGTTGCTTTAGGCTTTGAAGTTGAAAAGTTAGTAGACGTATACCAATTTCATTAGTTACTAACCTAAAAATATAATTATCGACTACACTCCAAAGATTTTTCACCACACATTGCAATCGGTTCTCGATATATTATGCACTTGATATCAGTGACGTAGCTATCGGAGGGATAGACGATACCGTGCATCGGGGCCTTCGCGTTCAAGGAGCCCTCGGATCCTAATCAGTAAAGTCAGCAAAGCTCAAAAGTGAAAATTTCTCCACGTTATCTTAACTTAACAATTTTGGTAATAATCTGCTTCTTTTATTGTCCAACATATATCATTCTTATTGCGTTTAAATCCTTTTCATTTAAAGCTTTATTTTTCTGTGACTTGCATGCTTGTTGTGTACGGTAAAGATCAGACACTTTTTATACTATTTTGTATTTATTTAGGCTCAGAGTCACTCAGCGAGCTATGGAGAGGGCTATGCTTGGAGTTTCTCTACGGGATCGAATCAGAAACGAGGAGATCCGTAGAAGAACCGGGGTCACCGACATAGCCAAACGGATTAGCTCCTTGAAATGGCAATGGGCAGGCCATATAGCACGTAGAACAGATGGCCGTTGGGGCCAAAGGTTCTGGAATGGAGACCACGGACTGGCAAGCGCAGCGTGGGACGTCCACCAACGAGATGGACGGACGATTTGGTGAAGGCCGCAGGTTCGGGGTGGATGCTAGTCGCTTCCGATCGTAGTTATTGGGCATCAATGAGGGAGGCCTATGTCCAGCAGTGGACGTCCTACGGCTGAAATGATGATGATGATGATAATTGTATTTATACTGAATAAAACCTGCAAAAATGTAGGGCCCTTAATTTATTTTTTGCACCGAGGTCCTGAGTAGGTATCCAGCTATGCTTGACATGACACAATTGCTGGAAATTGCATTTCCAATGATACAATTTGGGCTGGTTTTGAGTCGATGTACAGACCGCAGTCCTTACAGATCATGTCTTAGCCAGTTGCATTATCTTTGTTTACGATAGGCTGGATATTCCTACGTGTGTCTGGTCCATGCAATAGGATATATTACGTTGGCTTTGTATAGTGTTTATTGGTCGTTTTGTCTTAACAACGGCGGTTTAAATTATACCCTCTGCCTCAGAATCTATTAGACTCATAATTCGATTATTAGACTTGGGAGCTGTTTCGAAACTGGCCCTTAGAGTTACAAACCTAAGGGCACAGGCCTCCTCTCAGAATGAGAGGGCTTGGGCCGTAGTTCCCACGCGGGCCCAGTGCAGATTGGGAATTCTTCTCAGGTGTATGCAGGTTTCCACACGATGTTTTCCTTCACCGTAAAGCTCATGGTAAATTACAAATGTAAATTCCGAAAAACTCAGATGTGCGAGCGGTGGACTCGAACCCACGACCCTCCACTTGAGAGACCATAGGCCAAACCACTAGGCCACCACGGCTATTTTTGTTTATTATGTACTTATCAAATATATATTCAAGTATATCCCCGCTCCGCAGATCTTTGGTTTAGCTTGTCTGAACCTTTAAAGGTTTTTCATTGCATTTTTTCATTTTTAAGATGTTTTCACGTGTCGTGAACTACACTAAAAAAATGGTTTACATTAATACAAAGCCATACGAAAATACCGTGGCGTAAAATTAATCCGGAATATTCCAGCAGATGGCTGGAAAAGTTTGAATACTCCTGTAATTTTTTCATAAAATATGTTTTTACGTGTACTGCCTTTTCGGCGAAAAAATTTTCGCAAAATGATTCATTTGGCAAATGTATCATTTCCCAAATGTTTATTTTTTCTGAAACTGTAAACTTTTCAGGATTGCTATAAAACAAACCTAACATCATCATCATCATCATAACCTAAAATAAACCTAACATAACCTAAACTAACCTACAGGATAGTCCTGAAATATATCCTGAATAGTTTACAGTTTCAGAAAAAATTAACATTTGGGAAATGAAACATTTGCCAAATGAATCAGTTTGCGAAAAATAATTCGCCGAAAAGGCAGTACACGTAAAAAAATATGAAAAAATTACAGGAGTATTCAAACTTTTCCAGCCATCTGCTGGAATATTCCGGATTAATTTTACGCCACGGTATTTTCGTATGGCTTTGATGTGAGTTCTTGGATTATGGGTGCCATTCAAATCGATATGAAACTCATAGTATCTGATCTACTCGTACCATTTCTTTACTAAAAATCGGTAAAAGATGTTGCCTTCAATTTGTGCAAATATTGCCTCCGAAATGGGCAAAGCATAAGTAGTAATAAAGTGTCGTATAAAACAATGTCATGCGTGAACGCGTCGACTGCGACCGTAAGTAATGGAGAGCCGGGTATTTGTAGACCCGGCGACGCCCTCTTAAATCCTTAACGCATGAAATTTCAACGGCCCTCGATGACCTATTGTGTTGAAGAGTTGATTTTTGTTGTAAATGTTGGTACTGATGGCATTTCAAGATTAAAGCAAAATACAGCTGATAGTGAGAGAGAATATAATCTCATTAAATAAGTCGAAATTAAAAATGAAGACGTCCAATGCTCCCCCTCCCAACAAAGCAGAACGAGACTAATAAAACGAAAGTTACCAAGAACGTCTTTAGCTAACCCCCGCTAGTCCATTTTAAAGTTAACTTCATATCATGCACCTGGACACAAAGAATGGAAAAGTAGCGAAATTAGGAAAGAGAGTGGAATAATTTGAGCCATAAATTCAAGTTTTATAACCGGCAGCGGAGTAACTGCTCCGTCGCGGTCGCCGGGAGCCGTCCTGAGACGCCACATCGACATAATTTAACTTTTTCCTATTATCTTTATGCTGACGTCGTTAAATGCTTCACTCACATATTGCGGAGCGGACATTTTTTCGTTTATATCCGCTGTACTTTAGAGTTTCGAAGTAGATACTTACTCAAAAGCTTGATCCGTATCATCGCTGACTCGGTCTTTTTAATCATTATTATCTACCAGAAGGTTTTTTATCACTAATAAATTATTGTTTCTAATTTTTAAGTTTCTAAATATGCTTTTAAGCAATGATGTGGAAGACAAAGGTTACGTCTCAAGCTACTGTTTACTTTGTATGTTGATAAATTGTTAGGTCTTTAACGCAGTCACTGATGGGAACGTATAAATGTGTATTCGTGACCTTTAGTCAGTGCTGTCATGATAATAGCAGTCAATTGAACGCACATGTCATGTACATTTCCAGCACCAGTCTTGGGTCTGTTTCGAATGTGTTAACGAATTGAATACTTATACTCGTATTTTGGTTATAAAAATCTAGTTTTCCATAAAATTATTCGGTCTATAATATAATTATTCGGTTTTAAAATCCTAGTCTTCCATAAAGTTTGTCAATTGACAAACATTTGAAGCCGTCAAAAAGTGATTCTTCCATCAGAACTTCGTATGACAATACTGAACTGTGACGTCACGTAATGCCCTACTTAAATATCTAATGGATCAACTAGGTATAATTATCATCATATATATTTAGACGACCAGATGGCCTAGTGGTTAGAGACCCTGACTATGAAGCTTGAGGTCCCGGGTTCGATTCCCGTGTCGGGGCAGATATTTGTATGAGAAATACGAATGTTTGTTCTCGGGTCTTGGGTGTTTAATATGTATTTAAGTATGTATCTATCTATATAAGTATGTTTATCCGTTGCCTAGTACCCATAACACAAGCTTTGCTAAGCTTACTTTGGAACTAGGTCAATTGGTGTGAATTGTCCCGTGATATTTATTTATTTATTTATTTATATTTTATATATTTAAAAATCAAATATTTCAGTCAATTGAAAGTTTTCCTGGTTTTTCGTGTTAAAATTAAATGCTTGTTTTATTAGATTTGTATTTTGGAATTATTGGTTAATGGTGTCAAATACCACATTATATATGACGTCATTTTGTCAGCAGATATTGCCTCAAAGTTATAATATTTCACGAGTAGATTCAAGTTACTACGACCTTCATTCGTCGCCTGTCAGTGTTTCCTACTGACACTGAGTTAGCAACTCTCCTTTATAATTAATCTATTTTTGGAGGGACACGCGTATATTGTGACGGTAAGGTAATAATTATAATTAAATCGGGGAGCAAAGTTATTGAGCGGAAAATTTCGTGAGCCCGTCAGAAATATGGGCGATAAAGTGGGCGCTCTTTCCTTCTGACTGGTGTTTCTTTGAACACGGCTTTTTATAATAATCAGGTCAATGGTCGTATTTACCAATTTTTTTGATGATTAATTAAGTGGTTTTCATAATGTTTTGCTTTTGAATAAAAAATTACTGTACCTACATTTTATTTTCTTTGAAAGTAAGTACAAAGAAAAATATCTAAAAGGGTTCGTTTCTGAACACCAAAAATTAATAAAGCGAATGTATGTAATCAAAATATCAAAAAAAAATTTCTGAAACCGCAAACTTCTCAAGATTTATTAAAACGGTAGGTATGGTAGAAAACCCAATAGATAAGGTTAGGATAATAATTTTACAACAATTAAAAATTTTAAATAAAAAATAAAACCTCCTTCAAAAAACATCCAAAAAACTATGAAATAATAATTGAACCGAACCGACCACAATAAGCATGAAAATATCTTTCTTCTAATCTGTTTTAAGTCGGTGCCTCAGCACGAGCCAGCAGGAGTGTAGAAGCCCTATAGATAGTAGGTATGTAGGTAAGTTAGATTACTAGGTCCACTCCTGCTGACTCGAGCTGAGGCACCGACTTAAAACAGATTAGAAGAAAGATATTTTCATGCTTATTGTGGTCGGTTCGGTTCAATTATTATTTCATAGTTTTTTGGATGTTTTTTGAAGGAGGTTTTATTTTTTATTTAAAATTTTTTATTTTTTGCTTTTTAGTTGTTTCTGTATAAAATAGATGCGTAGGATAAAATCATCAGTTTGACTTCGAAATAAGTTTATGTTGAAAATTCTATTTTTAAAACTCGACAGGGTTATGTCGTTTTATTACAGAGTTCCATGATACTTTCTGAATGCAAATGCTCGACTTGTCACCGAAAATACTAAAATCGCTATACGTTTCTCTTGAATTTTTGAGGAGTTTCTTCAATTCCTCATGGATCCCATCATCAGAACTGGATTTTGGTAACAACGGGACCAACCTTGAAGCATGTGCTTTCAAACAACGAAAAAAATTTCCAAATCGGTTCATAAATGACGGAGTTCTGAGGTAACACACGACAAAAAAAAAAAAAAAAAAAAAAAAAAAGAACATACAACCGAATTGAGAACCTCCTCCTTTTTTTGAAGTCGGTTAAAAAACACAGTTTTAGAGAACCTTTTTGGATTTATAGACCCATTCGATATTTGTATATATTGGTACTAGTTACTTATTTATATTTAGATATATATGCACTTATTTAAAATTTGGCATAAATTAGTAATAATAATCATGGGACGATTGACACCAATTTGACCTAGTCCTAAAATAAGCAAAGATTTTACTATGAATACTAGATGACGGATGCTTATATACATAAATACGTACTTAAATACAATATTAAACTAAACACCCAAGACTCGGGCACAAACATTAGTATTTTTCACACAAATTACCCTGACCAGGGATCGAACCGGGGACCTCCAGCTTCACAGTCAGGTTCTCTAACCAATGTTATGTTCGTCATTTTTATTATAAATAAGATTTTTGGGCTACTGATGCTATGAAAGGCAATCAAATAGATACTACCACAACACAAGCATGGCATGTCTAAATAAGGCGCCTATCGGTATCGTTAATGATTAAATCACAGGATTAAATTATGTACATCGTGCCACAACACAGTTCAACAAAACATTCCTTACTTACTTCACGATTAGTGCTTGCTTCCTCCTCACTGATCAAAAACGACTCGATAATCACAAATCAATTTTCCTAACGGTACGAACAAAATTATTTAATTGATTTCATAGATACGAGATCACTTCCCAAAGTACAAAGCCTCGAGTTTCGCGAACATTTATCCGCATCCGCATCTTAGCATCATCGGAACATCGTTTTGCTCTCAAACACGAGGCATGTGTTTGAAGGAACAAAACGTTTCACGACTAGAACTATAGTAGCCAACTCCCAAGTCAAAGTTCCCTGGGGCCAAATCCATAAGAGCGTTTTGCCACATGATCGCTTCCACGATTTGCCAAGAAAATAAAGTAGACTCGAACAAGGAAACTGGTTCCCACCACAACTGAGTTTATAAAAGTAGATATCTTTGCCACGTTCGCTGTATTCCAACTTCGCTAGTGAATATGAAACAGTTCGCGGAGTGCGAAGTTTTAAGCATCCGCAGATACGTGGTAATGGTACTGAAATATTAAGAGATTTTGAGCAACAAGCTGTTTTAAAAAGTGTTTACGAGTACTAAATTAAAATGAACATACCTACACTACGAAAGTATGTATGTATGTATGTATGTAAAACTCTTTATTGTACGTAAAACATGAAAAATAACAGTTAACAAGAAAAACAGATGTACAAAGGCGAACTTATCCCATAAAGGGATCTCTTCCAGTTAACCTTTGAACGATTGACAGGACATCAGAGACAAGAGTAGGCATACAATGCTGAGTAATAAAAAAGAGTCGAAATCAAAAGTAAACCCAAACCAATATACTTAACATAAACAATACACATACATACAAAGAATACACGCAACTACACACTAATATATTATATACTTAATGATGAAAGTACTTATTTTTAATATCATTCATAACAAAATATTTAAGACACTTTGTGTTCTATCTCACACTTAATAGAAATATTGCAGTAGTTTACTTATACTACTTCTAAAATGTAGAAAAATGCGTACGAAAAATATTCCGCATCGGTATATGAGCAAAATAAACAATAATAAATAAGGATACTTTCGATTCCCCAGAGATCAAGTTTATAAAGGACAACGATAACATTTGTTCCAACTTTTGTGCCCACTTATTTAGTTGGTTTTACATGCGTAAAAGAAAACCAACGACGGTCTTTAATACTTTAGCGGCTGACCGGAAAGTTGCGGGGTAATCGAGCATAAATAAATTAAGTAACATTTTTTTAGCTCGTAGGCAAAGCTCTTTTATACTCAACTAAAACAACATAAAGTTAAGTTAAATTTAATACTACTTTTGAGTTAACCTAACCTAACCTTGATGATTTTGGCCATCAAATCATTTAAATGTTATTTTGATAATTTGATTTTGTAAATGGGCATTTCTATTTTTCATTGTATCAAAAATTAAGAAATTGTTAACAGGTAGTTAAAATTAGTCCGCTTCGTTACGCACTTTTTCAAGCCTTTACAATAAAAAAAATGTAAAAAATCGGACAATTCTTCACTTCTTGTAAAAAAAATTGTTAAATTTTCCCGATATGTTACGTTTTTTTTTATTGTAAGGCTTGAAAAGTGCGTAACGAAGTGGACTAATTTTAATTCCCTGTTAACAATTTCTTAATTTTTGATACAACGAAAAATAGAAATGCCCAAATAATAAAATAAATTCTTCTTTTCTTTGGCTTTTGATAAAACATTACTTTAAAATAGGTATAGTAACAGAACCTTTTTGACAAAAGCAAAACTGCCCAAAACAAACCAATACCATATTAAAAACGTCAAAATTACTTATGGATCAATCACACGGGTACTCTCTTTGGACATTTATGAGTTTTATGTATACGACAATGTCGAAACGGCTTCGTGTCGTCGTCGGCTTATGGAAAACGCTTCCAAAGTAGTCTGAAACTGGCAGTAGACGCCTGAATGATGGATGATGGTGTGAAACGGATTTAACGCTAGTGATAACGTCGGTGAGGTCTGTATCTCGGAACTAGCTTATGGCTTCTCAGTGGATAAATGGACTATCTAACATTCGCAATCTAGTTCCAGTATCTTGAAACTTTTTAACTTAGTCTTGTTGAAAGCTTCCTCATCAACAAACCAGGGGCTAAATTCTGGAACGGCCCAACACGGTTTGCGAGCGGTAATTCAATCGTTTGGGAGAGGATAGGAATGGGTTGAGCTTGGGAAGAGCCTTATTTTCCTGTTAATTCGCTTTGTAAATAAATAAATAAACAAATAAATAAGGCTCATCCCAAACTCAGCCCAAACCTTTCGCAAGCCAGTGATTTTTGGCGTTCCTGAATAGCAGTTCAACCAAACCCAACCCAAACGATTGAATTACCGCTACCAAATCCGTGAAGGCCCTTTCCTGAATTTAGCCCCATATTTTTTTTACTTGGGTATAGGATGGTTACAAATTAAAATAGCACATGTGGCTTTCTGCTAGGAATATGTATTTTTTAACATATTCTCCTTTTGAGGTAATTTTCAATCATTAAGAGGGTACGATGGCTGAGAGACTTTTGAGAAATAGGTATTTTAATGAAATGTCGCTGTCTCGCCCGAACCCCTCCGTGTCAGTACAGCGAGTGCGGGACAACTGCAGCTCAGACCGTTAATAGGCGCGTAAAATTGATCAAAACAGCATTTCGTAATCCCCTGTTTTCTTCTCGAAAACTGGACCAATTCAATTATTTTTTTCAAATATAATTAGAGGATAGATTTAGCTATGCCCCTATGTTTTCCTTTTTTTGTTTATATAAGGGATTCTTTTCTGATGAGTGTCTGAAAATGACGTTGAAATTGGGTAATTTTTTCAGTTTTTGAAAGCTCATATTTCTTATGTTAATTGAAATATGGAAAAAAACGAAACCTAGGGGCATAGCTGTGGTAGATACAGATTACACAGTAAAAAAAATTTGGCTCTAAAGCTATTATCCAGGGAGGAAACAGGGGATTACGTTTGTATGGAGAAATGGTGCGCATCGAGATTAAGAGGGCTTAAGTATTTATGGTTATAATAATGTCAAGCCTTTTAACTAAACTTATGAACGTCGTAATTGGAAAAACCGGTAAAGTGCGAGTCAGACTCGTACATGAAGGGTTCCGTACGTATGTGCAATTTTTTAAAAATAGTTCCGTAAAAGATCGAGTTATAAATGCTAAACAAAACATTCCTTTTATGGCAAGCCCCTTTAATTTTTAGGAGTAACTTTAGTTTATTTTTAGTACTTAGTTGTCATAGCGGCCACAGTAATACATAATCGGTAAAAATTTCAAGTGTCTAGTCCATTACGGTTCTAGAGACAGATCCTGTAACATACGGACGGATGGACGGACAAACAGCGGAGTCTCAGTAATGTAGTAACATTAAATAATACTATCAAGTAAGTGTTAGTTAGGCATTCCAAAACCTAAATTTAAAATTTTGCCCGTAACCTTCATCTTTTTAAGTAATAGTTTAACGCGGCATAAATAAATGGTTCACCCCGTTTTGGCATTTTTTTTGTAAGTAATCATTCTGTGTGGCATTATCTATATGACTTCAGACTTTGCACATAAACTGTTATGGCAGAATCTAAATTTACATAATTTGATAACGCAGAATTTGGTTAGTCTGAATATTATTTGGTCATATTTTTCATGCTCCGAAACTTTTACTGTCTGAAAAGAACTGTTTTAGCATAATTGATTTTCGCTGAATAGTAATATGGCAAAACCTATAAATATAATTTATCAAACAAATTAGATTTTCCTGGTGGTTATAAAAAAAAACACATTTCAATTAGGTGAAAACTGATTAGGATAGGTATGCCAAGTCTGTTATCACAAAACAGTTTCACAGAATAGATGTTAAGCCAAATAGAGGGAACTCCATTGTTCTACGTATTATATTGTAAACACAATCTACGTAGGAACTAGGTCTACATCAACAAAGTTCAGCTAACTTTAAATTTGTGCATTTGACGTACTCAACGAACTCCAGATGCTAGGTTCTTACTGACTTGACTAAGAAACTAACTGTTAATTAATAAATTCCTATACACTTTCCCGGTTTTCCAATGTCAGTAAGTATTACCAGCTTAAAAACGAATAAATGAAATGAGTGAATGAATAAATTACGCTTTAGTGGTAAACTGAACCCTAAAATCATTCTTGCAAGCCCAAACACGGCTAGGTTACGTCGTTCTGTCTTGAAATTCCAGTGTCTAGCTTCCAGCTCCATCATCAGATCAGCTTGATAGTACTATAATTTGTATTATCATCAGAGCTAAGCATAATTGCCAAGTTTTGAGTCAATACAATAGTGGATCAAAATCAAATGCATAGATTCCGTTACATACACAGATACATAGCTAAATACTTACAGGTGAAGCTAATAAAAGCATGTGAGTGTGCTTAAATCTGGAACCACAGCATGCGTGCCATGCTCCCGCCTTACCAGCCTGCTTTACTTTATTATCTTCATTAAGTTCCTGGTTTTAAGCGGTTTTCATTTACTCTTGTGCCACCGTCATAACCGGCATCATCATTTAAATCATCATTATCACTATTATCATCACCGTTGCCATCATTATCATCATCATCATCATCATCCTTCTCCTAATGATATCCACTGCTGGACATAATAATGTATGGTAGGCATCCCCGAGAAAACGCTGCAATGACCGATCCTGCGTCACTTTCATCCATGCCGTCTTGGTGAAACTATTTTTACCCAGTTTTTAATATTATTATTTATTTTTATTATTATTTATTACCTTCTGTTGAACTTGTTCCAATGCTCTTATTTATAAAAATATCACATTCACGGCATTAGATATTCTCGTCGGTCATTATTAGCCAACAGCACTCTGAGATTTACTGTTCGTTTTGGAACTGCATCATGGCGGACAACGAAGCTAATGCGAAGTATCCGCTAGCTAAAAGCGGGTAGGTATATTATGCATGTAACGACCATGCTTATTGCAAGAGCCACGTTTGTATGCAGCTTGCTTGCATTGCTAATCTATCACATGCGGCTGCGGCGTCATTCCCGTAGAAATAAATGAAATCGACCTCCTTATCTTCGAAAGCACTGCGCCAACATTCCGTCCTTTATTTACCCCTTTAAGGGTTGAATTTCGAAAAAGTGCTCGCGTTCATGAAGAAACGAAGCTTTGTGCAAAATTTTAAGTTAGTTTGGCGTATGCACTGAAATGTCGGCCAGTCATTAAGTCACTTTCTTCATTTATATTATATAGTATATGGTATGTTACTAACGCTTAATGTATATTTTCATGCTATCATTTGGATTTGGATATATATTGAAAATTGTTATATTTGTTATTTAAAATTATTTCGCCTTAAGGTAAACGTCCATGTGCTCGACACTGACCCAATACATGGGACCTTCAATCTTATGTCATAGTAAGAGAAGTGACAGATGGGTGTCATCTACTGGGCGTTGAGGTGTCGAGCATTAGTACATTTACCTTATAGGTACTTCAGATTTATTAAAACGTCATCGTCATCATTTGTCACATCAAGAGATGTGACAGATTTGTCTTGGGTTGGTTTCGAACACATCCAAAGTTCTCTCCCCAAGACATTGGCTTACAGTGAAAAAAAAACGGACCACCCACTTATAATTAATATTGAAATTAAATACAAACAGCATATAAATAAATAAAAAATACTAATCATCAAAATGTAATAAATGGTCTTCCATGATAAACACTGCTTTGTTGTTTCCAAAAAGTTATTATAATTCCTAATTATATACAACAAGCCTATCATGGTTTAAGCGGTAAGCATAGATAACGCAAAAAGTAATGATATCGTTCGACCACCTCACAATCCGAAAACAAACTGTATGATTTACCGCAACCCGCTATCAGGCGGGGGCGGTTGATTTACTCGGCGCCTGATCGTGGCCGCTATCGCGATGTCTGTTACGAGATACGACAGCATACCACTGCAAAAAGTAGCCGAATACAACCGGGAAATGGAGCAAGTCTTTATACATTTTTGTTTACTATCATTCATTATGTACGACCAATCCTATCTTATTCTACTATATTATTATATTTAAATATGTGAAGATGAAGACCGATGGGCGCGAACCGTTACCGAATGGATTCCGAGGGATGGCCAAAGGAGCAGAGGCCGACCCAAGAGGAGATGGCGGGACGACCTGAGCGCTTTTCAGCTCGATTGGCAGGTGCATGCCCAGGATAGGAAAGAATGGCGGAGTAAAGGCCTTTGCCCAGCAGTGGGACATATTATTGGCTATATATAAAAAAAAGTGAAGATGTTTGGATTTTACTAATAATTATAAATTATTATTGTGTTTATGGACAGTGGTGTTCATTTAACATTAGGTGACCCACTAGGTAGTTCGTTTGTCTGGCCTCCCTAACATAAAAAAAAATAAGTTTGTTTGTTTGACGACATTTGACGTATAGGTAGATACACAAGCATTTGGATTGAGGGTGCTGTCCTTGAAGTACCTGGGCCTTCGACATCAGTCAAAGTCAGGTGAGTCAATGGTTTAAAATATTACCGTAACCATGTTTCAGGCCAAGCTCTCAGTTTCTAAATGTTTTTCGTGAAGTTATTTTTAAAGCGACCGAAAACGCGGGTTAAAGCTTTTGTAACATAATATAATATGATACGATATGATATGATATAATTATTGTGATGTGATGTGATGTGATGTGATGTGATGTGAAGTGATGTGATATGATATGAAATAATATAATCTAATTTATAAAAATCTCGTGTCACGGTGTTTGTTACCAAACTCCTCCGAAACGGCTCGACCGATTCTTAAGAAACTTTTTCTCCATATTCGGTAGGTCTGAGAATAGGTCTTAGGCTATAATTTATATGGCAAAACAACGTTTGCTGAGTCAGCTAGTATAATTATAATAAGGTGGATTACACACTGAACATAATTAGATCTAACCATTTCTAAATGGAATAAAGTACGGATAAAACGATTCCTATGCCTTTGAGCCAGTTGTTAAACTCAAAATCGCTTAATTATGAATCGATTTGAATGTACACTGTTCACAATACTTAATCACATCATTAATCAATCAGTTTTGATAATTTCGGTACACGATTTCAGTACGTGGGGATACAACTAAACGGATACTTCACGGATCAAATTATGAGTTGTAAATTATAATTATCGAAAACTACAATCCTCGGCATAGGTATTGAGACTATAATTTTGTACTTTTTTCAATGCACAGTTATTAGGACTCCAAAATTACACTAAGCTGACATTGATAATGAACCATTTTAATTTAAATTTTCTCCATTTCGGCACAATTTTACTCAAGCCGCATTTAGAAAGGTATAATTTAACCGTTAAAATAACATAGTACTGTTCCTTGAAATCCTATCATGATTACAAACAAAATGATAGCCTTCCTGCGGTAGGCTTTCAGAATAAAACCAGCCATAATCTGAAACAACGAGTTAAGGCTGGTTATCATAAAGCTTTAGGTACTTACTATACTTTAATGTAAAACAGAATGAGCCCACAGGGAGGAGTTCCGATAAACAATCTCTCATTGTTACTGAAAAGGTATCTATTTTATTTCATGATAATTTTGCGAAGTTAGTCTTGTAAATTTCCGCGAACTAAATTATGCTCTGTCTTTCTGTCACTATTTATCATCAACTTTACCCGTAGACACTTTTTAATTCTATTAAACATAAGCAGAGACTAGTAAAATTCAATAGTCACATCATAAAGAGAGCGGGCAAGAGGGGATTCTGTTTATTTGGGCACAAACGGTACATTATTCTTAAACCTAAACATAGTTACAATTCATATAAACCATTGAAGCTGCCACCAGTTGAAAGTCGACATACGAGCATGATGTATATAACTTTACTTCAAAGTAAAGTTATCACCGCCACCCAAGGACACCGGTAGTACCATTGCGACTGCTGGTGCGTTACCAGCCTTTCAAAATGTGATGAGTACACTTGCCTTTTAAAGGCACCCATATTGCAGCAAGCCGGGAAAACCTCAGCCGCAGGTCCATTCCAAATTTCGCTCGTACGGGGCAAGAAACACCGCTTAAACCGCACAGTGGAGGAGCAACATCTATCGAAGTAGTATTGATGGAAACAACTTTTCCATCGAGTAGTACGATGATGGAACTAGGCAGCTGTGACAAGTTTAAAAAGTTCATCTATTCGTAAACACTATCCCCATTGTAGATCCAAATCTCCATTCCGATTTTGTGTTAGATTTACTATTATGTACTGTTCAAGGAATATCTAAAGCAATTTTTTTTTGCTCTTAAAACAGTTACTTACAAAAAAAAGTAAGAAACCTCTTAAATTTTAACCTGAAAACTCTGTAAGGGCCGATTTAATTATCCCACAAAAACAACTCTAAAAAATACTGTGAGTAATTATAAAATGTAGATAAAACTTGGTGGAAGGGACCTGTCGCTTCCCATTAATCTTTCGCTACAGAAATTGAAAATCAGGGATGGCAGGTTGGAAAAAAACAGTCCGTTCAAACCAGAACGAATTAATTAGTGAGACGTTGGAATTTATATTCAATTTACTTTGTTCTACAATGTAGCCAAAGACCAAGGAACATCTCACACTCAATTTACGTGACATTTTGTTAAATTAAATCGATTAGGGTTAGAAATTTTACTATAATTAATACACCACTAATCACTTGTAAAGCGCCTAATAACAGATCGAGAACTCTAGCTCATCTAAAAAGTACTTTTACTTAAGGGCTTTGGTGTCGAGGCTGACTCCCAGGACAAATGTCGTGGCCTCCTTCCAATTTTTTCAGCCAAAAGAGCAATCAAATCTTCTGATGGTAAGAGATCTGCTACCAGTGACAAAATGTGCATAGTAATTATGTAGCACTGCAATACAGAATCCTTCAGAAAAGCTACGTCGATTCCCGAAACCTCAAAACTACTATGCTTTGAGACTCCAGTGAATACTGATACAACGTGACTTGAACCAATATGGTATTTTTTACGCCATTGGATTTAAACAAAAGTATGCTACTCGTAATTGTTAGTCTAGTCAACATACATAAACCACCTAACTGCCGCTTTCACGTAAATTAACGAAATTAAGTTGACCCTATCACCATCAACACAATAAAAAAAGCTAATATGTTCTAAACCATTACACGTCGATTCTCAAATTGTTAAAACACTAATTATGACCATTTCTTGTCTCAACGATTGACGAAATACCCACTGTGACAGTTTGGAATGTAAAGCTAAATTAGTAAAAGTGACAAGGCACTAAAGTTGACTTATGAGACTGACCGTACTAAAAGACAGGGACGCTAGTCCGACCAGCAGTAATAGGGACGTTATAGTCCATAATTTTAAATTTAAACATAACAAAAAATTTAGTACACCGGGACTTTTTTAAATTTTCAAATGAACTATAAAACAATCTAATTCTATGTAAAGTCGGCAGCAAAACTGGATGAGCGGTGGTGGCGTTCAAAATAACCTGCACACTCTCTTATTACCTTAGCAATAGAATCGTCTGTAGATAATTTTGGGATCCAAAACTGCTCATCCACTTTTTCCGCTGAATGTATTATAGGTGTGTTAAATTTCATCAACTGGGTATGAGACCTCTGCAAATTAACGCCTGAATCAATTATACAATTATCTGTTTAAGCAAAATAAGTAAATGAAAAAAAATTGTCTTCTCACAGATAACGTTTGCAAAACCGTCCGTTTCATTTAGTACACAAAACTAATGCGTGACACTATCGATACGAGTAACCGGTTTGCGGAGCACGTCGCGTCTGAACCTACATTCATCAATCAGCGAACCGCTGAACTCGTTACCGAGTTCCAAACAAACGGCAATGAGCCCGTTCAATATGTTCCTAACAAACTTTTTAGATCATTCACTTTCGCTCGAAGGGGTCCGACTGGTCCGAGTGCGTAACTAGTTTTTTACGCAGTATACTACCGTAAAATGTAACGAATAACTAATAATAATAAAACTTTATGGGGTTACTTTGGCTGGCATGAGTGTTGGGAAGAAAACCTTACTCGAAGATTTTACTTTCTGGGTACGGAGCTCACATTGTTTTTATGAATTTAGTTATTTCTCCTCATATTCTCGTGTCATAATAAAATTGAAGAGTGCTTAACGTCCGACCGTACCTCAACTTATTTCGAAGTAGGTAGTTCCGCTGGTAGATTGCGCCAATATTCATCATCATCATCATTTCAGCCGAAAGACACCCACTGCTGAACATAGGCCTCCCCCAAGGCTCGCCAAACAAATCGGTCCTGTGCCATCCGTATCCAACACGTTCCAGTAACCTTAATGAGTGAGTCGCTCCATCTTGTTGAAGGCCTACCTACACTGCGTCTCCCGGTCCGTGGACGCCACTCGAGAACCTTTTTGCCCCATCGGCCATCGTTACTTAATTAACCTACCTAATTAATTAAATTACCCACTGCCACTTAATAAACACATATAGGTCAACACATTCACAACCTAACTTTTAAGTCATTATAATGTTTTGTTGTTTTTAAGTTTGTTTTATCGAAGGTTGAGTGATGCGTCACAATATCAAAATTAGTGAAATTGCTGATAATTCACTACAGTAGCCAGAATAATCCTTGGCATAATTTGTTGCGGTTTAATGGTTCAGATACGATTAAACTGTTCAAGTGTTGCCATACATACTTCCGGTTTGTACCTATTTAGGTTTTGTTGCGAACTACTTTCCGCTGGCGTTCGTGTCATCACAGTGTGTTGTGTTGTTTTTTTTTTTTTTTTTTTCTGTGTTTAGTTTTTAAATGGGTCCCACTGAAAAACAGCGTTGCGGCTTGCCGCAACATTATGCTGAGTGGGGCCCAATTTATACTATTCGATGATTTATATTTGTATCTTTTCCTGTCAACTGTATTTCCTGTGTATCGAATATGTGTAAATAAACATCTCTCTCTCTCTCTCTCTCTCTCTCTCTCTCTACATTCAATAAACCAAAATACCTTGATCCCAGATTTTCGTCAAAATCGTTAGATTCGTTTGCGAGATTGTCGTAATATAATTGGCTAGTTTAGTATAGGATAGGATGAATAAACAAAAATAAATCATTACATTAGTAAATGTTGCACTTGTTTTCTATTTCATTAAATTACCTATAACTTTATCTTGACACATTTTCAGATTAAACAGTCGTAATAAAGCTGAAACTTTCAGTTAACGAGTTTCGAAGACAAGTTGCCCAACAAAAGGACATTTAATAGAAATTGAAAACAGGAAGTTAATCAGAGCTGTGCAACAGACGGCGCTACTGGAGGCGCCGTCAAATTAAACGGGTCAGCCGGTCTATTATGTATCAAAACACAAGCTCGCCTTCGATTCACAGCCGTTTCTTTCACTTAAATGCCCGTAAAAGTATGTGAAAATCAAACAAGATTAGTTGAACGCTACAATATCTGAGCTTGATCGACTATTCTTCTAGAAGAACACAATTGCCGCGTCGTTCGTCTTGAAAATAAACTGTTGTCCCTTTCTTACAAGATTAGAGAGAAAGGGACTGTTTTTCAATGACTCCATGAAATTCGCTGTCGGAACGGTGAAAAAAAAAAACAAGAAATTAAACGAGACGCAAGCCCAACTCACAATCAGAATCGTACAGAATAGAAGAAACGTAGAGCGAAGGAAGATCCCAAATGGTAAGGTTTTGGATGATGACCATGACGCAAAATTCACTGTCAACACACTAATTATTTGTAACACTAATTTAAAATCGTATTATGCACGGATGTAACAAGTTAATCTAAGTACGCACTTAGACGAACCGTCTGCTCTCATGGCCAGACCACGCAAGCTGTTAAACTTGCCCTTTAATAAGTCCCTATGGCAAAGTTAGCCAACTAAGTTACCTTAAAGTTTGCCCAGGCAGTAGCATGGTACCTATGCCACCTACGTTGCGTGAATATGAAAAGCTAAAGCGGTAAAATGAGTCCTACATAGGATAATATGAAGAGGAGGAAGAGGATCTTAAATAAAAAGACGTTACAAATCAATCTCCTCGTATTGATTAAATTAAAATCCTTTCCTAGGAGTATAAAAATATTTAAACAAAGCTTTTTCAGTTTCCTTCGATATTGAAAAAAGTTGTATACCTGCTATGTTCAGTTTGCGTCAACATCATACATAATATCCAAGTGGTACTACCTCGGACAAAGAATTAGTCTAGCGATTCAAAGGGGGAACGCTGCCAGTATCTTCGGAACCTTGCCTAAAGGGACTCCTTTAAATAATGTATTTTAGTTATTTACTATATTATATTTTTTTAAGGTTTTTAGTTTTAGGTTAATTGTTCTAGTATATATAATTTTTTTTTTTATTTCTGTATAATTAGTTCATTACTTTAATGTTATGTTATTAGAAATAAACTCCAAGTGGTTCAAGTGGTCAAGTGGTGATGGTGGTTGGTAGTGGTTCAAGTTTGTATCTGTGAAATACAGAGTCAAAGCATGGAGACGAATTTATTAATGGAAAAAGATTCAATTGTTGACATCGATGATTTCACAGAACGCTGTAAAGTGGTGTGAGTCATAATAACGGTTGCAGCTTGCCCGAGGCCAGCTTAAACTAACTGGGAGTTGCCAGAGCCCGTCTTGGCAGTCTCGTCTTCAATTGCTTTAAATTAGGTAAATAGTCAACGCTTGTTGGCACTTGTCCGTGTGACAAGTTTTAAAAGCAGTTGTGTCTTTAATGAGTTAGCCAAGTCAAGTGAAACACACCAAAAGTAACATAAGTACAACACGTAACATTATCGTATTAATTATTTATGTGCACAATACAAGAACAAGGTATTCACATTTGAACTATTTATAACGGCGATTGTAAAGTCTGTGCTGGTTCTAGCCTAAATTACCTATATAAACATATTATTTTGATTTCGAAGTATACATTCGAGAATGCATCAAGGGTCGAGACGCGCCAATATTTTGAGGTTTGTCTACAGATATCGCTACATCATGAACATATACCCCTTAAAAATAAAACTCTACGAAACCAAATAGCTCTTCGTAAAAAATAATTTATTTTTGTTCAAATTAAAGCGTACAATTTTTTAAAACATTCTGGCGATTCATATTTTTTAAACCTCAAAATATTATTCGGAGTTAACAAGGTGAAACTCGATGTAACCCCGCTTTATTTCAAAGGCACAAACGCTTCTCTTAAATGTTGTGATCTTCATTAGGTAAAATTTTTATTGCTTTCTTGAAACATATTTTTTTTGAAGCAACTGGAGCTTTTGTTTAAAAATATCTTCTTAATTTTAATAAAATTGGAAAAAAAATCGACTTCGAGGTAATACTCGTACCTACATTGTTTTGATATACTTAGTCTTAAGAAAGTGAAACAATTACTTTGCTCACCCGCGACATTATAAAAACCTTACCTTACCTAACCTTTACTGTAGAGCTTAGTAATTGTTTCAGTTCATTAATATGGACCTCTGCAAAGTAACGCCTGATTCAATAAATTACTGTCTTAAAGTCGTACCTAAATACACATACACCATTTCAAAATAAATAATTGGGTTAGAAATTGACAACTATATGTAGAGGATTGAAAATTAACCAAACCTTAACCAATCTGTACGCACAAAAACGCCCAATAAAGTTCGTACCTACAATTTGATAGTATACAAGCATATTACGTTTAGCTGTTTTTGAAAATTCACTTCTTTTTATGGACAAATCACCTCAATCGAGACTTGATACATTTCATTGGTTTACACTGTTGGCTACTGTTCATCCAAAATAAGTTGGTACTTAACTTCCTATTCATCGCATAATTCCATATACTTAACCAACTTTAGACAACCTCGTTCCCTAACATATCTAAACTCACCTTGACGTACAACTTAATAGTAAACTTTAATAAATTACGTGCTTGTATTACCTACACAGTTTACTGTTAGCGATGTAAGGAACATAAACTTCTATGTCAAACACAACAAGTTTGTCGTCAAATGCACAAGGTGTATAGGAATTCAAAATATTCACCAGAGCCATTAATTATTCCCTTGCAAGGAGAACAGTGCGTACCGGCATCCCCCACTTCTAATAAATTTATGATACCAATATAAATACTTTGGATAAGTTTCGGAGTCAGCTTAGCTGTTAGATGTGATGTTATGAAGTACGTTATGACGGGCGTGTTTACAATGTACCGTCTTGTTATGAGACGGTATGCGTCCTGCTTTCTTCCTGATCTGAAACTGAATAGGCTTAGCCTACTCAAAATGGTACAAGACATTTTCTTATTTTCATACACAACTACATATGTTCCGCTGTATTTAAGGGTTCTAGTAACAAATAGAAAACAATTCTGTAGGAAAAAATACTACATTTTTCCGCCGCTTTTCATGGAGGCAAGGTACTTCGGTAGCGTGAACCATTAGATCCTACAGATGAATTAAAATTCAGCATTTTACTGAATACCCATGGTAATTCCCACACGTTACATTGTAATGTTTCGCATTTATGACATTAATAGGATCTTTACAGAACATACATCACATTAAATCAATCAAAATGTTGTAGGTTATGTCCGCCGATTTGATTTAAGTTGCTTTTCAGTTGTTCAGCTGGAGCGTTTCCCAAAGCTTACAGTCCCTACTAGTGCACGCACAGTAGAGGCATACAGTTGAGCAATGCATTTGTCTCAGTGCACTTCTGTCTCAGTGCAGCCAGCTTCGATGATCATTCAAGCAAACCAAAGCAGCTTTGGGCTTGTAGTATGTTTCCCTGACGATCTGTGACCGCGTTTCTGTATGGTAGGTACAGGAAAACGACTATTATAGTCTGGTTTGTTTTGCAAAAAAACGACTATAGCTTGGTTTGTTTTGTTTGTTTGGTATGTATGTAAAATATATAATTTTAAGACTTCGGTAGGTGTAGAAAATACTACGTTGATTATATTCTTGTACTGATTAGTAGCAGTTTTAAATGTTTCACGGTTAACTAAATTAGACTTTATGTTGTACAGGAAATTAATTATCTTTACGATGATACTAAAAATCTTGTTCTGAATCAAATGATAAGTGAGAACGCTTCCAATTGTAGCGAGAGTACACGCAGTCAGTGTGCAAAAAGAGGCTAGACTCAGCTTAGTCTACACATTAACACACAACATTAACATACACTCGTTACTTCTTCAATCTTGAAGTTACCTTTGAATACGATGCAAATTTATGTCGAAAAATCGATTCCTCATTAAACGTAATCAAATGGTGTAGGTATATCCTGTAAAAAATATTTATGTATCTACCATACTGTTCGGGTTAATGCCCGATCTTAGAAAACACTTAACTCGAAAGCACAATTTGAAAGTGGTAAAAAAATGTGTAGAATTAGAATATGTTGTGTGTGGATTATGTTGTGTTGTAGAATTTGAATGTGTTGTTTGAATTTGTGTTTGTTTTTTTTTTTGGTTGAAATAGGTTGAACGTTTTATGGAATGGTCTTAAATTTTATTCGATCGGTATTTTTTATAGCAATTGAAAGATCTTTACCAATTGCACGTCGGAATATCAAAGATTGGTAAAAGAATGCAATCCTACTTAATAAGTCCTAAAATCTACACGTATCTCGTTCAATCCTAAACTTAAATTCAACCCTTTTCATTAAGAAAACCGAGTAAAGTTTATAATATTGTTACAGCTTATATAATAAAAGACCTCGTTCTCAGTAAACAGGAGCATCTCGATTTAATTTAAGCCCATCACGTTCCGTCGAACGCACATAATAGGTGTTACGTAATTATCGGCGAAGGCAGATAGAATTCGGGATAAAGACATAAATCAAAGAATGGTAAACAGGCGGAAACCCAAAGGGTATTCCATATTAATTAACGTCGGGCTCGAAGGCGACGAAGACAAATGCCAGAAACTCCGGTAATGTATTTTTCCGGGGCTTCCCGGGTCGGATGAAACAAATGATAATCGGCAAAGAATGAAGTCAACATTAATGAGTTTCAATTAATTATAGTTCCTGTCTTGTAAATGGGTCGTGTAATGAATGTGATAGTGACATCGGCTGGTGCTGATGGGCAGAAGATAAACTGCGGGAGGTTTTATCTGACTCCGAATTAGTCAAGTGGACAGCGCTAGTTTTTCGCGAATGTTATGTGGAAGCGGAACTAAAATTGGTCATAAATATGTAGTTCCCGATTTCTTACTCCTGGTACAAATTAATATGTTTACGAATTTCATACTTTACATACTTTTCATACTTTTTTACTTTTAGCTCAACTATTTATCTTTTTATTAGCATATTTACATTAGCGTTACCTTTAACATGTAAATAAATCTTGCAACTCTACTTTTTGACACGTCCAACGGCTGCCACACTGTAACAAAAAGCACCAATCTAGAAAAACGGTGTAGGTACCTATTAAAAATGTTTTTCCATTTATTACAGAAACTTATTTAATAAAGCAGAGTTTTAAAAGAAACCTATTTCAAAATATGCCATATAATTTGAAATACTATTATCTTAAAATTACTATTTGTAGAGAATAAAGTATTAAATAAAGCTCTATGTACATCCGCGCCGACCGCTAGCTGATTAATGAATGCTAGGTCAATGGTGTTCTTTAACACGTTAGCTGCGGCACCAATTTTTGCATACTTTCCGTTCCTGCGGCACGAGGTATAATCGGCCCGTACCGTGACCAGACGTTAGGGCGACACGCGGTCTATTAGACCCCACCTCCTTTTACAGACTAAAATCCATTTTCTGGCGCGAAATCAAAGATAAATGAGAATTTTGGTCCTTATTGATATAGACAGTGAATTGATGAACCCTAATCCACCGTCGCCCCGGGATCTGATGGCTAGTTTAGGAATTATTAGCAAAACAAAATATGGGATCTTATACACCTCGTAACGCACTGAAATAGGGCAAATTTTCGCTGCGATTAGTGATGGGAAAAATAATATCGACGTTTTTAAACTGTCTTAACTACGCAACGACTTGACCGATTTTGATCAATTATATCTCATTAGATCGTTTTAAGGGCAAAACCTGGCAAAACAACACAAAGCTATCAAAGGATACATTTTTTTTAAATAATCTAAATTGTGCTTGAAGGCGCCATAAAGAAAAAAAAACCGGCCAAGTGCGAGTCGGACTCGCGCACGAAGCGTTCCATTCTATACCATTAACAGGCACCTATTACAGACTTATTATTGGAAAATAATGGATTACGGTTTATGCATAAGGTTTATCTTTCTATTTGTATATGAAAATCTTAATGCGGTTCAATCGACGTGATGCACAACACTGGTCGCGGGAAGCTCGCGTTCAGTGCGGTACGAGGTCAGGGGGGATATGGGACGTTTTAGCCTCGTTCCGCACTGCATTAAAATTATATTAATTCAGTGCGGCACGAGGCCTAAGACATCCGGTACCAAGGTAGGTACACCACCGAGTCCGGAACCATTTAGTGATCTCAAATATATATTTATCTCTTTCCTACACTGGACCAAACCAAAGCTATGCCATTCGCACGACAGAGAAATTCACTTTTTTGCTTGCCGCACCACAGGGAAGTTGCATCAGGGGTGATTTAGGCCTCGCTTCGCAGTTAACGTGTTAACAAGTTAGGTATGAAGTATCTTCTTTTTGTATTTATTTTTCAACTTCATTTTTTATTACTTTTACGGTCATCCCGTGAAAACATATATTTCAAACTAAATACAAACTGAAATTTAGATGCACAGAAAAAAACCCCAGAAAAAAGACCAATGCTGGGAATCAACGACGAAAAAAGAAGATACTTCATACCTAACTTGTTTAAAGTTGCACAGTAGCGCCATCTCTTGGTCCAGGTGAGCGGTTAGTTCCGAAGGAGTGTTAAGTCTCTCGGTAGAGGGCATAACTTAGATGCGCGTTTTATCACTGCATAAGGTGATTATAACAGACTGAAATGTACGATGTATGGGAAAAATTCGTCGCTAACCTCTAGACCAGTGATGGTGTAGGGGTAAGCACGCAGCACGGAACGCTGAGGACCTGGGTTCGATTCCCAGCATTGGTCTTTTTTCTGGGGTTTTTTCTGTGCATCTAAATTTCAGTTTGTATTTAGTTTGAAAAATAGGTGTTCTTTAAAC
This sequence comes from Archips xylosteana, assembly GCA_947563465.1. Classification (NCBI taxonomy): domain Eukaryota; kingdom Metazoa; phylum Arthropoda; class Insecta; order Lepidoptera; family Tortricidae; genus Archips; species Archips xylosteana. The sequence goes on from OX387344.1 coordinate 16,819,645, forward strand.
CCCAACAACAAATGAAATGCCAACGACACTGTCGTTATTTATCTAGAATTGCGACCCGAGTTATAATTTGAAATATCTAATCAGTGGAAAGTTTAGCATAGACTGTTGCGACGTGATGGATGGCCCGGGGGATGTAAATGACGCGGACTTGCCGGTGCAGAGTTGAACTCTTCCGGTTATCAGATCAGTGGGCTGAGTCTGTGGTAAGTACAATATAAAGGTTCAGAATATAAACCAGTCAAATATATTTGCAAGCTTTAGATATACCTACCGAGAGGGAAATGCATAATGTATAATATAATATACATATGTATAATATTATTATATGTATCTATTTATTTGTTACACACTTTTTACACCGACTTATTTGTGCTGATTCCGGTCCAACAAGTTTGATGCACTGATATGAAGGGTTTAGCTGAAAATCAGCGCTGTAGCAGGCACCTACTGCAGCTTAATGCTGAGTCAAATTCCTTTTCGACATCTCAACTATGTTTTTTGTTTTAATTATTATTATTGTTTTTTTTTTCTGTAATAAATAATCAGTGTATTTTCTTTTTTTGATGTCGAATAAAGTTATGTCTATGTCTAAATTCTTATTTGATATATTTTACAAGGGATGTAGACTCCGATACGAGCTTTTGTGAATAATAATTGGGGACTTCATCCTATAAAAATGTACACACAGACATCACATCTATATCCTCAAAGGGGGTAGGCAGAGCTCACGAAACGCTACATTTACGTTTCGGGGCTATTTTTGGCAATTTTAGGTTTAAAGTTAGATAAAACTGGTACAATAGTGACAGTCGCTAGTCTATCGGCTACAATATACTTTACTCTATTTCTTTTGTCGCTTCTTATGACATCCACGTAAGAAATGGAGATGTGTAATTCTACACCCGTCACCATACGGGTAGATAATTTAAATTATTGTATTAATGATTTTAAGTCAGCCGAGATTAATATAACAGTATGTTAAGTTCCTATTTAATTAACAAATACATCTACATATCTAGATGATACCACAATAGTAGGAAAACGACCCTAGTTCGGGTTATAGTAGTAATATTATAGCCCGGTCTAGGGTCATTTTCAGCCGACCGAGATTAATATAATAGTATGTTGAGTTCCTATTTAATTAACAGATACATCTACATGTCTAGGTGATACCACAGAAGTACCATAGTAGTAGGGTCTTAATCTCGGTTGACTTAAAATCATTAATACAATTATGTACCCTACCCTAGTCCGATTTATAATAGTTGTTATAATATTATTATAACCCGGTTTTGGGTCGTTTTCCTACTACTGTGATATCATCTAGACATGTAGGTGTATAAATATTATTATAGACATTTATTTAAAAACTTATTTTACTTAGTGAACTAAAACAATTACTTTGCTCACCCGCGACCTTAAAATAAATAAATTAATTATAAATTATTTTACTTAGATTTTTTATAATTAATTGCAATGTTAATATGCCCTTTTTTTCAACTCTACTTAAATTTTGTTAACTTAGACAGTTTTGCTATTTTTCCGTAAACTTTCGAGTTGTAAAAACCAGACCTATTTTTTGCTGTCCCCTCTTTTATTTTTTAAGCTGGATGCTTAGTTCTGGCCAATGAGCTTATCGTAAATAAATCGTAAATTTGAAATAAAAAGCAAAAGTCTTCCGAACAATTAAATTTTGTATCCGGAGCTTGCTTGGGAACTATGTTCAAAATCTTCTCAATTTAAGTGGTGCCTAGTGTTCAGCCGTGCGACATTTAAAAGCTGCATAATTTTACTTGGAATACCCTACTCGACGGTTTACCTTTAAAATAAGAAAACGAGTCAGGTAGGTTAGCTAACATAATTTAATAAAAAAAATAATTCAATAAGATTTTCGGCACCTAAAATAATATTTTTTCATGAAATGATATATTAAACACAATGTTCACCAGCTGTGTAAATTTTTGTGGTACTTTTACCTACTTAGTAAAACGATAATTTCTTTTTTAAAGTCATAATTACCTATTTCAAGGAAATCGTGTGCATCGTGTGTCATTAATTTTGTTAACTGGATGTAAAATAATTAACCATTAAAATTTGCTTTATTTAGTGTGTAGTTTAATTGAATCTGTATTTTAACTTAACTCTTAACAAAGCTGTACCGAACTGGTTCGGACAGTATCTTGATTTGACAAATCAAATCTATCAAATTGAAGGAAGAAATTTTCAGAGTTTGTTCGTTTTGTGACATAAATTGATTAATTGAGAACAACCGGCCTTCTTTGTTCGTGTCTTTATTATTAAGAGGTTAATAATTCGATTTGAGTTACCTAGAACTTACAGTTTTGTTTGATAAACAATTATCGAAGAGTCTATTTATTTCAATGTCTAAAGATTGTAATCGGGTCTATTTCAAATCTATTTCCCTGAAATTGAACGGCCTATTATATCCATAAGTCATAAACAGAGATTCACGAATAGCAGTCACCATAATCGGCTTACCAAAGTGCCTATTAAGTATTAATAGCATTGCGTCGTGTTGTTGTTTCGTCGCAAGCTGTACAAGGCGTAAAATATTACCATCCTGATTGTATTGTTTTTATTATGCGCTTCCTCATTCAGATGATGTTGACAAACTTAAGTGTCTATTAATATATTCTAGTTTTCTGATTTATTAGAACAGTGTTCACGGTCATCGAGTTTCTATTTGATTAACTAATAAATCTAGCAATACAGAAGTAGGCACGTTGTTTTTTACATCGACAGAGGGAGAATATCGACAAAGGATCAACTGATGGTAATTGGGCACCGCCACATTATAACTAGCGACAAATGTAAGTTTTCGGATTTAAACCAAAATCTTTAACATTCGTTTTCGATTAGCAATATTGTTTTTATAGTTAGGCCCCGTCCGCACAGCGATATTTCACTGCTAGGTTTTTTATTCGCAATTCTGTAACACATTGAATCTCATGGACGTAGCCGCGCGTCTACGTCCATAAGATTCAATGTGTTACAGAATTGCGAATAAAAAACTGCGCGGTGAAATGTCGCTGTGCAGACGGGGCCTTATCCTTCTAGCTTCACAAGAAAGCACATTTTACATGAGAAATTATAAGAAGTTATTTTGATGTTTCTTGTTGATGTTACATAGATGTATAACTGAAATAATAAACAAAACATCCTCATTTAGAACAGAAGACATAGACACATAGTTACCCGAAGAAGATTTATTTATTTTTTAGGTTTAATTGTATTTAGTGTACTATGTTGTGCATGTCTAGCTTGGTTCAGTTTTAAGTTACTGTGGATCCACTGAAAATCAGCGTCGTGGCACCGTCAGCACGTGGGTGTCCTTTTTTGTAGCAACAACATTCATGTTCATGATTATGGACTGTTGTGTAATGATTTATATCATCATCATCATCATCATTTCAGCCGAAAGACGTCCACTGCTGAACATAGGCCTCCCCCAAGGCTCGCCAAACAGATCGGTCCCGTGCCTACCGCATCCAACGCGATCCCGCAACCTTAACCAGGTCGTCGTTCCATCTTGTTGGAGGCCTACCTACACTGCGTCTTCCGGTCCGTGGACGCCACTCGAGAACCTTTTTGCCCCATCGTCCATCAGTTCTACGAGCGATGTGCCCTGCCCACTGCCACTTGAGTTTGGCTATTCTTCGACCCATTTATATAAATATTTTTTATTCTATTATATTCTTTATGAGGGTTTATGCCTGCTGAGCTGGCAACGTTGCATTTTTGTTAGTTTTTCTCGATTATTCCATAAAAATTGAATGAAAATTAAAAATGTTTTGTATACAAATTGTTCCAATATATAAGTTAATGTGTCTACTGCAATAATAATTCGTGATAAGACTTTTATTTTCTTTAAAAACCGTTAGAAAAACTAACAAAAATGCAACGTTGCCAGCTCAGCTGGTATTATGTTTTGCTGCTCAATTCTCGCGATTAATATTTACTTGTAGTACTGCCTCGTGTCGACGGCTATGATCACGAATTTTTAAAGAATAAATATTAAACTGAAACAAAAAATAATAATAATAAGTTGTTCATTTGACTTCCGCCCACTCTATGAGCCCGGATTCCGCCATCTTTGATTCATTGTCTGTTTTTCGTGACGCGGCTTGGTCACGTCCCTCCCGTTAAAATTAGTTAAAAATAGTTCAATTAGTGAAAAGTGTTATTATTTCATAATGGGAAAACGAAAACGAGAACGAGATGAGGATTATCTCCTAAACAAGATAAAAAAGCTAGAAGATCGTTTGCGCAAGCGACGGGAAGAAACGGATTCCGAGTCGGCGTGGGGTGAGTCGTGTGTTATTTACTAAATAGGTACTTATTGTTGTTTGTATTTTTTTTACGAAAAGCCATATAAAGTTAATATAAAAACTATATGTGCTTTGTCGAATATCTACTTATACAAATCGCAAAACAAAAATGCGCATTTGTTAGGTTACCAAGGTCAATCTCGCAGTGCTTGTTTGATAATAAAAATCGCCCATGCCATGCCATGGATGGAGCAACGTTGACATCACGGTGGCCGTGTTATATAAAAATGCAGAGTTGGTTGATACCTATACTGATATGATACATGGTATTAGACACTAAAATTGGTTTTCTGTTGGTATTCCTAGTGCCAATCATTACAACATAGTACCGGCATAAGTGATGCGAACAGTACAATGGGACTGTTACCTTCACATGTTTCAACAATACAGAAGTACGAAATGCCACATGGTACTGGTGATGCGAATGCTTTACGGGAGCATTACCTTCACGTGTTATCCTTATGGATTGTAATGGGTACTAATGTTACTTCGTGATTCTTTCAGATCATGAAGAAAATCCTATAATGGATACAGCATCTGTTGTAGACAGTGCAAGTGCTATAGTTGTGGAAAACATACCAGTTGAAGAAAATACATCCAACTCCTTACTAATCAGTACAGCAGAAGCTGGAGATGACGAAATAACTCTTGACGAAGATTTTTTGACATTATTAGGTGACGCACCCAAAGATGAATCACCTATGGGTCCGGACGTCCAAAAGGATATAGCGGCCAGGCTGAGAGACGTTATAAAAAATGGTCTTAAAAAAGAACAAAAAGAAAAAATTATAGAGGACTATCCTTTTCCTGCGAATTGCGAAATATTTAAGGCACCAATACTAAATGCAGAAATAAAAGCAGCGGTATCTGATCTGCTACAAAAAAAAGATGCATCTATTGAAGCCAGACAAAACCAGATTGGGGTAGCACTGACTGCTTTGTGTAGAGCTTTAAATTTATTGGTTGTAGAAAAGTCAACAAAAAACCAGCTATTAGTGAAGCATATAAGTAACGCTAGCAGGCTTTTATGTGATTCACACTGTATTGACACAAGGCTGAGACGAAATTTTCTTGTGTCCACTCTAAATAACAAACTAAAAGAAACTCTTAAGGACACAAAGAGAGATAAATTTCTATTTGGAGAAGACCTGTCAGAGACGCTTAAGGCGTCAAAGGCTATAAGCAGGTCTAGCCAAGACCTAAAAAACCTGTCATCCAGAACTAAGCCCAGTACACCACGAAGTCACCCTACAAGTTCACAGAACTTTTTAAACCTGAAGTCCCCGCATCCCGGTGTCCAGAACAGGAAGCCTGTGCCATCCAGTCACCGAGCTGCGGGGTGGACTCCACAAGTAAAAAGTCAGGCGAGGAGGCCGCAGACGCAGCCCTCCAATGCTCGCGGGACTGCCCGCTACAAACAGAACACCAGGAGGACATAAACACACAGGTGATTAACACAGCTGGCCGGTTAAAATATTATTTAAATGCATGGAGAAGATTAACAGGTGACTCTTACATCTTGGATTGGATCCAGGGTTATAAAATTCCTTTTTCATCACAGCCACATCAGGCTGATTTCCCCAAAAATGTACCAAATAATGACATAGATTGTAACATCTTCCATCAAGAAATTAATAAGCTTTTAACTAAAGGAGCTATTTCTCCATGTAAAAGAGAGAATAATGATTTTTTATCTAGCATATTTTTAGTGCCTAAACCTAATGGTGAAAAACGATTCATACTAAATTTAAAAAATCTTAATAAATTTATTAAGACTTCACATTTCAAGATGGAAGATCTAAGGACAGCCACTAAACTAATTTTCTCTAATTGTTTTTTAGCTACAGTGGATATAAAAGATGCTTATTTTTTGGTACCCATTCACAAGGATTACAAAAAATATTTGAAATTTGAGTTCCTAGGGACATACTATGAATTTAATTGCTTACCTTTTGGTCTGAATACTGCTCCTCTAGTGTTCACAAAGCTCATGAGACCGGTGGTAGAACACCTACGTTTACATGGGTTCATGTCTACAATATACTTGGATGATTTTTTGCTTACCTAATGAAAAAAAAGAGAGAATTAAAAATGAGGTTCAAAAATTTATGTCTCTGGAAAAATGTAAGTTAAGGGAGTTTGCTAGATTTTTAGGCCTTCTTGTATCTGTATGTCCCGCTATAGAATATGGGTGGCTACATACTAAGATATTTGAAAGGCAAAAGTATCTAAATCTTTTGACAAATCCTGGCAATAACTATGACGTTGAGATGGTCTTAGATAAAAATGTTATGAAAGAAGATTTGAGATGGTGGTACAACAATATTGATTATTCGGTTTGCCCCATTCGTAACCACTCATTTGATTTGGTCATATACTCTGATGCTTCCTTAAGCGGTTATGGAATTTCGTGTGGTAAAGAAAGAGCTCACGGTTTTTGGACTGAAGAGGAAAAATTGTTACACATTAATATATTGGAGATGTTAGCAGCACTGTTTTCACTTAGGATTTTTGCAAAAAATTTATACAAGACCCAAATTTTATTACGTATAGACAATACAACAGCCATTGCGTGTATAAACCGCATGGGCAGTGTACAATATCCCCATCTAAACAAAATAGCTCATCAAATATGGAACTTTTGTGAAGAAAGGCATTTATATATTTTTGCATCTTACATAAAATCATCTGACAATTACATTGCAGATGCAGAGTCCAGAAGAGCCCAGACTGATATTGAATGGGAACTGGCTCCTTTTGCATACTCAAAAATAATTAAAAAATTTGGGATACCAGAGATAGACTTATTTGCCAGTAGACTCAATGCCAAATGTGACAAGTTTATCTCATGGAAACCAGATCCTTATGCTGTCTCAGTTGATGCTTTTACAGTTAATTGGTCAAATATTTTCTTCTATGCATTCCCACCGTTTTCTGTCATACTGAAAACAGTAAATAAAATCATTACAGAACAGGCAACAGGAATATTAGTCGTACCACACTGGCCAACCCAAGCTTGGTATCCAATTTTTAAAAAAATTGTTATTTCGGAAGTTATCTACTTTCAGCCTACTAATGACTTGTTAATTTCTACCATTTCCAGATCACAGCACAGCCTACACAAAACGCTTACCCTGGCTGCAGCCATATTATCAGGGAAGCATTACTGTTAAGAAGTGTACCACCTTCTTCAATTTCAATTATGATTAATTCTATTTCTGAGAGTACAAAGAAACAATATAATTGTTACCTAAAGGAGTGGTTCAATTTTTGTCAAAAGGAAAATATTAATTATTTAATTGCATCAGCTCCCAATGTTCTATATTTTCTGACAATGTTATTTACAAAGGGCTACAAGTATGGAAACCTTAATTGCTGTAGATCTGCACTATCAATTATTTTAGGTAATAACATCACTAATGATGAACGAATCAAAAGATTCATGAAGGGAGTGTTTAGGACCCGCCCTCCTTTACCCAGATACGACTTCACCTGGGATACTGACATAGTGTTGAACTTTATGTCCCAATTGTATCCAAATGATACCCTTAATTTAGAACTATTGTCCAAAAAGTTAATAACTCTGTTAGCACTGGTGACTGCCCACAGAGTACAAACCTTATCTAAAATAACTTTAGGTAATATCACTATTTCAACAAATAACATTACCATAAAAATCACCGAGTTAATTAAGACATCGCGGCCAAATGCCACTCAACCTCTTTTGATATTGCCTTACTATAATGACAAGCCTGAGATTTGTCCCGCACAAACTCTGTGTTCCTATAAGACTGCTACATCTAATATAAGATCTCTTGATTGTGATAACCTGTTTATTAGTTTTAGAAAACCACACTCCAAAGTTACCAGCCAAACACTGAGCCATTGGATTAAGGACATGCTCCAACGCAGCGGTATAGACACGAGCGTGTTCAGCGCGCACAGCACGCGTCACGCTGCCACTTCTAAGGCTAACTCGGTTGGAGTAAGCGTTGACCTAATAAGAAAAACCGCTGGTTGGAGCAGGTGCTCCTCAGTGTTTGCCAGGTACTATAAACGCGAAATTATAAGTACAACAAATGATTGCTTTGCTAGTGCTATCTTAAATTAATATTAATGGTTAAAGTAACCACTATTTTTTATTTTGTTTTTTTCTTAAACATAACTTAATTAAGTTAGTTTTTTATGTGATTATCTGGTGCCATTGAAATGAATAAGTTAAAGAGAATATAAGAATATTTTCACAGAGATTTAATTGTGTTAAATTTTTTACCTAAGGTTTAAAGTAATTCTTTAAGTTTTCTCTTATTTTATATGTGAACACATGTATGCTGTATGATTAATACATAGACATTGATAATATTTTAATTTTATTTTGCCCCATTTTTACAAGGTTTTTTGTAAACATATAAAGGCATTTAGTTTCAGTCTAATCTTCAAACATCTACAAGTAAATATTAATCGCGAGAATTGAGCAGCAAAACATAATTAATGATAAAACGAACTTACCTGGACGTGAAGTTCTATCATAATTATGTGAGCTGCTCAATTCGAAGCGATTAATATAACAATTCCCACCCTAAACACCCGGCCCAAGACTGAAACTACAGCTTATATCTTCAGGAGAGCTTTATACATAATGAATCAAAGATGGCGGAATCCGGGCTCATAGAGTGGGCGGAAGTCAAATGAACAACTTATTATTATTATTTTTTGTTTCAGTTTAATATTTATTCTTTAAAAATTCGTGATCATAGCCGTCGACACGAGGCAGTACTACAAGTAAATATTAATCGCTTCGAATTGAGCAGCTCACATAATTATGATAGAACTTCACGTCCAGGTAAGTTCGTTTTATCATTAATAAACCCTCTTAATCGAGCTATAGGTAACCTACGCAGAATAACTAAGTAGTTATGTACGTTTATACTTGCCAAGTTTTGTGACTAATTGCACCAGTTGACCTACTTGTGAAGGCATTACTACTTACTACTAACCAAATTAATTATTGTTAACTTAATAGTGACAACATAGATAGATTGTTTAATGCCCGAGCCTGAGGTTAGAACTCTCTTCCTCTGAAGTGGCTGTCCAAACATTCAAGTTGTAAACTTATTTAACATCCGCCTTGATCTGCTGACACTTCCAAACCGAATTTAAAGATCACTATAATATTTATAGGTTACTGTAAGTCACTCAAACAAGGCTCAAACGCTTAAACTTACCTTTTGGTAGTTAGGTATCTATATACTGTTAACAATAAAATAGAATCACTTAGATAAATGATTTAATTAATATCCACAATTGGCACGCGTCCGTAATGGATGTAGTGGAGGGCCGAACTGTCGCGTAGTGGACCGCATCGCCTGGGCCCGCGGCCCGGCGTGACGTCACAGGGTAGGTACGTCACCGCACACGTTGCTAACACGGCCATACTGACCATTGCTTCGCCCTCGAAGCTGTACCTGAAAGGAATACAGGAGGGGGGGTTACTATCCCCTCACCGTCTACCGTCTGCCTGACTTTAGTCAGTAACCTGTGTAATAGTAGGTACAACTGTTTGACAGTACTTCTGCCTGACATTAGTCAGTAACCTGTGTAACAGCACGTACAACTGTTTGACAGTACTTCTGCCTGACATTAGTCAGTAACCTGTGTAACAGCTCGTACAACTGTTTGACAGTACTTCTGCCTGACATTAGTCAGAGATTTGTTCAGCCGGCCAACTTCTCATATTTTCAAATGTAACCATCACTCGGTGAGTGCTGCCATTGGGTCTTGTGCCCAACGCTTCAAACCGGTCGTCCTTTAGGACTTTGACGACCTTGCCTGAACCTCCCTTACAACTTTTGTAACCTGGGTTCCCTTTACTTATGCGAATCAAAAGCACATCTCCCACCTTGTATGGAGACTTCACGTATCATTTGGCATTAAACCGCCGCATCTGCCGCTTTTGATCCTCATCCAAAAGCTCACGGGCTTTTGCTCTTGTGACTCTCAGGTCCAACACAGCCTCAGCCTCTCACCTGCCTGCGTGAGATTATTTGTCAAAAGCACTTCACACAGCGCTGTTAGCTTGTAGCCGAACAGCAACTCATTTGGAGTTCTGCCAGTTACTTTATTCACTGCATTATTCAACGCCTGCTGTGTTACCACCAATGCTTCACACCAGTTTTCTTCTGGTTCGTACAAACAAATACGCCATGGCCTTTAAGGCTTTTATCACACCTTTGGTGCTCGTTTCTGCCACCGCTTCCAAGAAGCAGTACTTGGTAAAAGCTTCTTGCAGGGCGATCACATATTGGTACCCTTCTTTACTTTTTACAAACGGCCCAAGATGATCCACGTGTACCACTTCAAATGGGGTTTCACCTTTTGGTATTGGGTGGAGCAACCCTGGTTTTCGACCAGTATCACTTTTGCCTAACAGGCATTTGAAACAGTTTTTGACATATTTAGTCACCACCTTCCTCATCCGGGGGAACCAATATTTACACCGGATGGCAGCCAGTGTTCTATCGACACCCTGATGACCGCTCTCATCATGCATAATTTTCAACACCCCCCATCTAGCATTCCGTGGTACAACCCATTTGGATCCTTCCAGCGTCTTCCTGTAGAGATGTCCCTCTTCTATCTTATAGTCATTAAAATATTGTTCACGATCTCCGTCATCGTTTCCATCTTTCAAAATACCAATAATTTAACACAACTCTTCATCAGCCACTTGACATTCAAGCAGATTTTCAGCCGCCGTAAACTCATAAGCCAAACAGGCTGGGTTACGGCTCAAGTAGTCGACGTGAGTGACTCTGTTACCCTGACGGTATTCGATTTCAAAATTAAAATCTTGCATATAAATCCATCACTGTGCAACTCGCGGATTCAGATCTTTCTTAGTACAGTCAGTTACCATTACCACTTTAAAGTTCAATCCGATCAAATACTCTCGGAAATGTTTTAGTGCTTGCACCACCGCCAATGTCTCCAGATCATATGAATGATATTTGGACTCGCGTACTACAGCTTGAATGGTTGGATTATTCAGTCACTAAATTGGATTATGTTTGCCTCCATTAGTTCATTCACCATTTTCTTCACAACTTCTCTTCTTATCAACAAATCCACTGGGATGTCACCATCGTTCATGATCAAAGGAGTTATGTCGAGGCCAACCCCTTCGCTTTCCAATCTGCAAACAGTTTTTCCAACAGCAGCAACAATACTGCCATTAATCCTTGTCATTAAAGCTGTACTTAGCTTTGCGTGCAGCCCTAGCCTTTGAGTCATGTTTTATCGAATCAAAGTCACAGAACTTCCAGTGTCAATAATAGCTTGAACAGCATTGTTATTTATGAAGCACATGGTAGACATACGTACTAACTTATTTGCGCATTAGTTGACGGATTTTAATTTCTTAAAGCACTTATCAATGGTATGCCCATAGCTGTGACAATGTGTACATTGAACGGCCCCTTTGTTTATATTCGTTGAATTAGAGGCCCCAGCATCGCTGACTCGATTCGTAATAAGCTCGCCTGTTATACTAAGTTTCGACTTACACTCAAAGCGCCGGTGACCGGGCTTGCCGCACTTGAAACAAGGTCCCATTGTTTTTTCGTAGCGGGAACGACTTGTTATCATATCGCGGTTATTTTTAGGCGGCAAACTGTTAGCCGCGCGGGCGCAATTGCGCGTTTCACTCATTGTCATTGATCTTCTTGACATTTGAGTAACCATGTTCTGCATGGTTTCACATCCTTCCAAAACAATGCTAATATTTTTGTCAACTATGCCTCCTAACATTATATCCATTTGTTGTCGCTCAGTTAGCTTCACGCCAAGTCGCTTAATTTTTGCAGACATTCGTCCTGCATAAAGCACTAAGGATTTCGCATGACTGCTTTTAAAGTTGATGATGTTCTCCATGGCGCTGAAGATATTCGCCTCTCTAGGGTAGGCTATAAATAGATCTTTTTGGAATCGCTTCCATGTCCGCTTTGTCGGAGCCCATAGATTGTACCAAGCCCTACCTTCGCCCTCGAGAGCCTGGGTCACGCGATACAGCTTCCTCCTCTCGCTCCAGTCACAAGCAGTAGCTATGTCTTCTACCTGCTGCAACCATTCCTTGACGTAGCTGCCCTCTTTGCTCGGGTCGAAGCCCGGCACGGAGCCTACGTCTGGTGTCCTGGATCTGCGCCGCACTTTTCTCGGAGGATTATACTGACTTGTCGACGACTCCGATGCAGACGCCGACACCGATCTCTCTCGACTACGGGATGATCGCGGCATCCTCACTAAAATGTCTTATCACTTTAACTTGTGTCCTTTTTCACTATAACTTCGGAGACAGCTGGTGGATAGTATCCCACCGCTGTGTTAACAATAAAATAGAATCACTTAGATAAATGATTTAATTAATATCCACAATTGGCACGCGTCCGTAATGGATGTAGTGGAGGGCCGAACTGTCGCGTAGTGGACCGCATCGCCTGGGCCCGCGGCCCGGCGTGACGTCACAGGGTAGGTACGTCACCGCACACGTTGCTAACAATACATGTATCCATTCATACTGCTGTAATTTATTTGGTTACGCCCTTGGCTTTGCCTTCATCGCAGGATTTTCTACACCACGGGAGTTTTAGAATATTCATCCTTACATGACACAGGAATTTTTTTCCCAAAATTTCAGCTATTTGTTTACACATATAGGTCCAAAGGTTTGAGCTAAGCTAACCGTTGTAGAGCATCCATTTTACTTTTTATAAGATTAACTAGCTGTTGCTCCCGACTCTGTCTGCGAAGAATAAGGGTATAAAAAATAGCCAACGACCTATTCTCAGACCTACCAATGTATAGAAAAAATTTCATAAAAATCGGTCAAGCCGTTTCGGAGAAGTTCGATAACAAACACCGTGACACGAGATTTTTGTGTATTAGAATATTATTTTAAATCAAGATTCAGTAAAATGTAATGAATATTGTTTTAAAATTTCGTGATTTTCACTCATAATAAATATTAGGTACTCTATCTACATGGAACGCAAAACAATATTTACTTGATTCGACGTTTCAGGCACAATGGCACATTGCAATGGCCGTGGTCACGCGTTGACTCAACTGAACTCAACTCAACTGTCCCACGGCCACTACAATGTGGCTGAAAAGTCGAGGTAAATATTGTTTTGCGTGATAAGTCCCGTTTAGAGTAATAGTTATAAATGTAATGTTATATATACGAATGGGCCGGCTCGTCCGGGGCAGTACCACCCTCTCACAGAAAACCGGCGTGAAGCAGCAGTAATCCTGCTTGCGTTTCGTACGGTCAGTGAGAGTGCCGGGGGCCCAATACCTCACCCCTTCCCTCTCCCCCTTCCCTTATTCCCTCTCCTTAAGGGCCGACAACGCACTGGCATCGCGTAAAGCGCTGCAGGTGTCTATGGACAGTGGTGATCATTTAACATCAGGTGACCCACTAGTTCGTTTGTCTGGCCTTTCTAACATAAAAAAAAAAAAAAAAAAAATGTGTTTCCAAACTGTATTTACTTTTGTAATAAAGTCGTAATCTTTTCTGATAAAAAGCGAAGCTTTAATGCTACGCTCATCCTCTAAGCCCGTAAGTAATGTTTATATTTTAGGTTCCCACAAAAGCCGAAGCTCTCACGTGAACAACCGAAAACAGCACTTTGTTTTTTCTAAGTCCCAGTCATTAATTTCCTAATTACAGTTTCAGAATAAAAGCCTGTTTTTGCTGTCCCATTCGTCCCTTCCGCGCGAAGCTGGGCACAATCCGGACCGGAAGGTTAATGGAAGAAAAATTACGCTGTACAAATTTGCATAACATTTTTCTCTGTCTCCCGCCGAAATTAAGTCCTCTGGCCCTGCATTCACGGCTTTGTTTAAATTACTGGAGTGAATTCCGTGATTCCGCTTGTAATATTCAATTTCGTGCTTGCTCCTTGCTCGATTCTGCATATTCTTGTTCTTCTTTTATTAGTTCTGTGTTTAACGTTTTGTGTATACTTATTAATAAGACAGCCGTGGAAAAATATTTGATTAATATTGTTATTTGTAACTGATGTATCACAAAACACAACTCCTGCAAACTTATCAATATTATTATTACCTTTTAATAATTTCACCGTTTTCATTTCTTTATTTATATTTGTGTTTGTTGTAATTAAATATCAGTTTCAAACGATAAATTGAAAAAGAAAAGTCGATAAGTTGAATTGCAATGAGATTTAACATAATGAAGCAAATACAGTTAGAAATTAAGTCAATAATTGTGAAAACTTACATTATCAAAGTATGGTATTGAAATAAATAGTCAGTGATAATAAATAAGTAAGGGAATGTCAGAGGAAGTTATCGATATAGTCAGCAGAGTTGAAACTGGCGTAGGTCCGTTGGGAAATTTGCAATCTTGGCCTCCGCTAACAAAGTTTTCAACTAAAATCCTATTGTGCTTTGTGTCATGGGAAACCGAGAACACTTGATTAGTCCGACGTTACCTTATCCTTACAGGTTGCATTCAAATACAACAAACTAACCCAACTACCATAGTATTTGTAAACCATCACTAAACCTTAATCAATATAAAAAAGAAAAGTACTTATACATGCCATTTTGACAATGTCGCCATAAAAAATAGACAAAAAGTATAAGCTAAGTTACAACTTTAAAAAAAACTCTGCAATACTTAACTATTGACACTTATGGCATGTCGTTAGCTGTCAATTTCTTAATATTCACCAACATTTAGGTTTCCGTACCCGAATGATGGCAAACGGAACCGCGCTAATGTTGTTACACTGTCCGTCCGTCCTTCTCACCGTCACCGGACTATGTCTCGAGAACATTGAAACAAGATAGACCACCGAAGTTTATGCATAATGTGTATTTCTGATGTCGATTCAACAAAAAATAAGAAAAAAAAATCAAGTGGGGTCAATCAACCAATATAAAGTGATTCCACACTGTATATTTAAGTTAACAGCAAAACTGTGCTAACATTAGATATTTTTTCATAGTATACTTACCTACAAATTTGTACGGAACCCTCAGAGCTCGAGTTCAACTCGCACTTGGCCGATTTTTCAGAAAACGTCTAGTTTGCATAAATTAGATCATTCTTTATTTATTCGCAGGGTTACCGCTGGCGGACTAGCTTACATTTTCTACAAAAACATCATGAAATAATCTGCCAATTGAAATACAGAACTTAAATAGGTAAGCACCTAAAACAACCTATCAAAAACCAATATATTTATCGCCTAAACCGCGGTACAGCAAATTCTCATTCAAAATTTCAAAGTGTTTTGTCGTAGTAATCTTGACGGCAACTGTCAAGCCCTAAGCACATAAACAGAGGAGACAAAGCCAGAAACTAAACTGTGAAAGAACAAAGCAGAAATTGTTACAAATGTAAACGAGTTTATTTTACCAAGAGCTGTGCAGATAAGAGCTGTGTTAGCAATTGATGTAAAGAAAACGAAAGCGGTCTATTTAGCTGAAATAGAGGTACTAAAATAATTGAATCGAAACGGAATCGATGGCTGAACGTAACTTAGCCCACATTACTACTTATTATGTCACCTTCTTAGTTTGTCCGCGTTGTCATAATAGTTCTCTATCGTGACTGGTTTAGGTTCTAACTTGGTCGCCTTCCTAACACGTTCTCATTCTTGGAATTTATAAAATATTGGCGATTTAGCGTAATATGGAGACCATAATATAACATGGATGAGTTAAGAAGCTGTCGACTCAGCAATGCAGAAAAGTTAGGATTGTGGGAATATAAAATTTGTACACTGAAAACATGGCATAAGTTAAGAAGAAGACGAACTAGGATTATAGCAGAAGATATCCATAGCCTTTTGTATTTTTTTTGCGCGCATAAAATTAAATTAAACAGGATCAATTGATTTTAGTTATTTGTTATTTTTCATTTCTTTTAGTCATATTTAGAAACAATTTATACAAACTGCCTTAAGTTGTGGTGAGAAATTGACTTGCATTTGTTGCATATATGCTGAATTACAATGGTAATTATTTGCATTATTGTAAAATTTGATATACATAGGTACATATTTCTAGTGATCTTACGCGTTCGTCATATTCAGCTGGGATTTGTTTCCTGTAATGTGAACACTATTTTGTCAATGAGTCAATTACTCACCTTATTATTTGTCATGAGCTATGTATGACTGTTTGTGTTCCAATAAATAAATAATTAAATCAAAGACGAATAAAATACCAATGTAAATTTTTGGAATATGAGAAAATTTCTGCATTATCTGTAGAATTTGAAACAAAAGGCAATTGACAAACTTAGGTACTTATATTTAAGGTAAACGTCCCTATGCTCGACACTGATACCGATACATGGCACCTTCAATCTTATGTCATAATAAGAGAGGTGACAGATGGGTGTCATCTACTGGGCGTTGAGGTGTTGAGCATTGGTACGTTTACCTAACTGACTGTAAGAATAAATAATTTCGATTGACTTAGGGACTTTACTCTTATTCTTCAATAATTGTTAAAACAATATAAAAACGAATCTCTTCCAGTAGGTACTTCAGGTTCTATAGTGATGTAAAGAAGCGGGCCCACGATAAGCCACGCGTCGATAAGATCTCGCCAAATCAAACACTCCCTTGGCGGTGGATAAGGCGAGGGGGTGGCGAGGCTTGTAGAACAAAACGTAAAAATGACAGACAACGAAACAAATTACGCATTTGTTCTGCAGATCGAGATGATGGGGCTGCGTGAAAAGCGAAAACTTTACGATTACCAGCTTCGGGGTGGATGTGGTTAGGAATAAACCTCAATGTTGAGTTTCTTGCCGGATTCTTCTCAACAGGGTTTTTCCGAACCGGTGGTAGATTCTTCGACGTTCATAGGAGCATCAATTGACGACTAAATTGAATAAAGAATTTTGACTTTGACTTTGCCTTTAATGTTGTTTGTGTACAGGGTCAGGTAAGGTAAATGTCCCATATTTCGGCATGTTAAGGCTCTTCAGAATTAGTTCTGTTTTCTGAATATTACTAAACATGATAGTACTCTGAAAGTTTTTCAGTGATGAATATTGATATTTTGGCAGTAATTTAATGCATGAATTATATAATTTTAGTTTGAACTTTTTTTTATATAAATTTATTTGTGGACCTCTTATTTGGCTCCTATTTCGTGATAAAATTTGGCTCTGCTCTTAAGTTCGTGAATTCGTGGTCCCTGGTTCGGTATAAAGTTTTGCATAGTAAATTATGATAATTTCTTGATAAAATAAAAAACAAATATTTACTGAGTTATAACAGATTTAAGTAAGTAACTATTTAAATTATTTTAAATAAAAAAAGATTCACTTGAGAGGGAGATTGAGCTTTTATTGCTACTTATAGCTTATAAGTAGGTTCTTTATCATTAAAATGAAAAAATAAAACTTAATATAAGTAACTTTAACATTCAAAAAATAAAAATAATGAACCTCTTTTTCAAAAACAAAACAAAATCTTTTTTCATCATCATCATTTAAGCCAAAAGACGTCCACTGCTGAACATAGGCCTCCCCCAAGGCTCGCCAAACAGATCGATCCCGTGCAATCCGCATCCAACGCGATCCCGCAACCTTAACCAGGTCGTCGCTCCATCTTATATTTATTTATTTTTATTTTTTATCTTGTTGTATGGCATTATTGTATTATTGCATTTTGTACGTCGCATGCCCCTGAAAAAAAAACCAATGGAATCAATGTTTGAGTAAATTCTTAACAAATTAAGATTCTTACCTACTTTATAAAATCAAAATAAATGTACCTATTTAGGTATTTCACATCTATTGCATATTGTTTTACCTACCACTATCTATCACGAACTTAGGAAAAAGTGTCAAAAACCGGTCCCTTATTTCGTTTCACTGTTTTATTTTAAATTCCCGTCCTTAATTTTGCAGATGAAGCTAAAAGTATATAAATTAATCAATAACTATCCTTTACGTCACAAATATACCGAGAAATAATTAAAATTAACTTAATTATAAATAAAATTGTTCGGAGGGTACATATGCGCATTTACCTTAAAAATGTAAACTTGGGTCACGTTCCAACTCGATTTATGACAATTCTAGTGAACAAAACATATAACGAATTTAGCTCATACGAAACTTCATTAACCACGTTATATGTTTTCTAATGCACATTTAAATTATATTAGTTTTTTATATAAATGTATAAGCAACCTAAATGTATCAATAAAATCCTTGATTCGGTAGTGACACGAAACAAGGGACACACGAAAAATAAAATGTCCGCTATTTCGTGAGTCGATTTATTGCAGTTTTAAGTTAATTCTATGCTTATATATGACCTTTTCCTATGTCAAATTAATTGTATAGGAACCCATACACACACTGTCAAAAGTTTTATTCAAATGGACTAACCTTTGCCTTTCCATATGCTTATGAAGTCGGAGAGTAAACCTTACGACAACAAGGAGTGTGCGCACACCGCACAGCTGATTGTGGCCGGCTGACAGTTTCGAGCGTCGTAGTAATTTCAGTTTAGACGATAAAATATAAGTACTTGGTTTTTTAAATAGATTAAAAGTCAGAGATGTTATATTTATGTGTTATTTAAATAAAAAATATCACAATTGCTTATTTTTTGCGCTAGAAAAAAAACTCACGAAATAACGTACTAGCACGAACTAGGGTGCATTTACCTTAATCTTCGTAACCATTATCATCTTGGTGATGATGATAAGTGGTATTCTATGTGTTTGTATTTTTTTTACTATAGGTATGTTCATATCAGAGTTTATTACTTTTTGTTTTAGTACCTATTGCTCTGGTGGCGTACGCTACTATTAACTTAGGCATCTGACATTTTGACATTTTAATCTGGAAAAGTTATGCAATAAAAGAATTAATAATTTATCGCTTTATTTTTGTTCTTCAGAGTTGGTGTAAAAAGGTCAGGCCCGCATCCTGCTACATACCTACTTTAAAATGAAGTCACGATTCAAAACCAAACGGCTTATTTTAGGGATCTGCTTTGCTAAAATTAATTTGACTCCTTTATAAAAACATGACTTTTTGATAGTCAATATAATTCTAAACAAGCAGTGACTCATGCCGCCCACCGAGAAATTTCTTTTATTCAATGATTTGTCGGTAATGTATGCGTAAGTGTATATAATATCTTCGTCATGATGAATCATGATCCTTTTCATCATATTAGTACGATCTAATGTTAATTTGTTTATACAAACTAATATACATAGTTCGTATCTCAAAGATGACAGTGAAGTATTTAGAAACGAAAAAGTTTCTGTTAAAAATTTCATTTTAACCTACAAGTTTTTTGCTGACTGTAGTTTTTATTGACAGTACTTACATTGCCAGTCATTGTTGCGGGCTACCAGTAGATGCTGATGGCAAGTTGTCATTGTGGCGTTTTGAGATAGACCTTTGTTTAAGAGAGGATTTTTTCCAGGTGATGATGATGACTTATATCGTCACACATTAATCCAACCAAGTCAATCCAATCACCAGAAGTGGGTGAAATTCGACTTTCGAATTCGACAAGTTAAATAAAACTTGTAAAATTAACTCATCACAATATCGGTATTTTGACTTTCCAATTATCTACCGATTTAATTGTACCTGTATATTATAACACAAAAACCATTTTTATTTTTATGCTTCTGTCTACTTGTGGGAAATTACATTTGAAATTTACCATGAGCTTTACAGTAAAGGAAATTATCGTAAAGAAACCTGCACATATCTGTGAAGCAATTCAGTAGTGTGTGAAGTTCGCATTCCGCATTGGGCGGGACCGCGTAGGAACTACGGCCCAAGTCCTCTCTTTCCCAGAGGAGGCCTGTGCCTTGCAGTGGGACGTTATATATAGGCTGGGATGATGATGTCTGCCTGTTCTTGTCTAAATAGAAATTAAAAACACTATAGATGCGTTCTAATTCTAGTACTATGATTTAAGCATACACCGTTAACGACTTCATAAACCATTATGCACGAGTCAGGACTCTGTATATCATAACTAGTTTTATGGTGATGAGTACATAAATAATTTAATGCACAGTGATGCCGTTGTGGCTAACTGTCCAGAGCATCTAGACTTAACTGACACGGGCAATGCGTTTGTAAAGCTACTGTGCAGCGTCTATGTTACACACACAAGTCTCAAGCCTGTTTAGTATAGCGAGGTACAGTGTAATTACATATGCAAAACTTAAGTAAACTGTCTCTATAACGCAGCCTTGACGCAGAATTTAATTAGGCTAAGGTAGCAATATTAACGAGCCAAAGAGGGCTTTAAATTTGTTATGTCCTGCTCTTCGTAGAGAGCTATGTTTTGTGTGACCATGTTTACCTACCTAAGTATCTTTTCTTAAAGAAGGTTTTCTGACAGTTGAATATCGCTAAAGTGTTAATAATTAAAAAGGTAAATAAATAAATAAATATCACGGGACAATTCACACCAATTGACCTAGTCCCAAAGTAAGCTAAGCAAAGCTTGTATTATGGGTACTATTTAGGCAACGGATAAACATACTATACATATAGATACGTATACATAAATAGTTAAATATTTAACACCCAAGACCCGAGAACAAACACTCGTATTTTTGATACAAATAATTTGCCCCAACACGGGAATCGAACCAAGGACCTCAAGCTTCGTAGTCAGGTTCTCTAACCACTAGGCCATCTGGTCTTTAAAATTGAACGAATAGAACTTGGAAACAGTAAAATAGAATCAAGTTTTTTCTATAAAATTTGCAAAATATTGAGATCATCGCATTTTAATTACACATTTTCATAATAATTTGATCAGTTTAATTTTAAATAGGTTATCTGAAGGATGGTCAGTCGATAAATGATCCATTGATGCCAATCAATGGCCATAACGATAAATCGTGAGACAGCTCCATAAAATATTTATTAGAAGCAAGATGGACTACCGTATATAAATTGATAGATTTAGCTCACAAATGAAACAAAATATATGTAATGTAGTCATAAGTCACAAAGTTTGGATTTTAAATAGAATTAATGCTTTTTAGGGCTCCACATCGCAAACTGAAAAAAGGACCCCTTATGGGATCACTTGGTTGACTATCTCTCTGTCTATCTGTCAGCCTGTCAAAAATATTTTTGTATACAATGCAACCCTCATTCATTAGAGCATTTCTCAACGCAATTTTTTTGATATAAAAATTAACGCAATAAAACTACTGAAAGTCTTGGTCCCCAAAAAATAACTACGCTTCTCACAAAAATATATTAATAAGATTATAGGTATATTTTACTTGTTATTAAAATATACTTATAAGAAACTCGCACTTGGCCGGTTTTAAGTTTAACCGCAAACACGCCTGATGGTTAGCGGAAATGAAGTCTAGATGGAGCTTGCCTAATAAATACCCATTCACTCTAGATTTGAAGACGGCCAAATTGTAGCGTTCCGGGAACATAGTCAGGGAATTCCATTCCTTAGCTATTCAGACAATACAGGATAAGTGAAAACGCTTGTGGAAATTTTAGGCATCTGGCACCATAAGGGCCTTCGTTTCAGGTTGGGCAAAATTGTTTTCGTATATCTGTTGGGCTGTTCTCCTCTACAGGTCGCATTTCTGAACCGATTCTCGTTAAAGGCTTTGCAAGAATAAGCTAAATGATTCTGCCCCCCTCGAGTTTCGGCTTCTGATTTTCATAGATGGTGTGGATACATTAGTATTTAATATGGAAAATTTCATTTTCTTTATTTAGGTTCACTGACCGCTCCAATTTTTTCATCTGTGACACAACCACCGACGAGCTTTATAATATGCATTGTTTTCAAAATTATAGCTGTGGGAGAGCATGGAGAAATCTTTAAATTAAATACTTTACAC
The DNA here is from genome assembly GCA_947563465.1 of Archips xylosteana. Taxonomy (NCBI): domain Eukaryota; kingdom Metazoa; phylum Arthropoda; class Insecta; order Lepidoptera; family Tortricidae; genus Archips; species Archips xylosteana. The sequence continues at coordinate 16,841,919 of OX387344.1, forward strand.
CATTTTGGAAAACTCGTGACGTTTACATTTCACAGAGTCACTAGTCAATTTCTTAAATTTTCTTGGTGTTTTTATTGCCATAGGTTGGAAAACGAGCAAGGAAGTCGCCTGATCGCTACCATCCACTGACATTCGTCCCGATACACTAGCTTAGGTCGAATGTCGCGTTATAAATGTCATTCCATAAAACCTTCGAAGAACTTGAAACCTTGCACTGATATTTCAAATTCAAAATAAATTGGTAGCTATGCCTTTCGATTCACGTTTTACCATTTGCCTACTAATTAAATTAAAGAAATCCCAATAAATTGAAATTAATTCAGCTGTTATAGTTTTCATTGGGCCTTAATTAAATACGATCAAGAGTTGGGACAAATCGGAACTGGCACTAAAAGGAAGTGCCAACATACAGGCCCTCACAGTTGGCACTAGCATTGGAACCTCACCGGAAACCGGAAGCCATGTTAATTGGATATGTCAGACGCCACTGGCTTTCACGCCCCGAGATAGTTCTCTGCTTACAAGACATTAATTATATATTAGGAACTCGTCTGGATGTGGCTTGTGGGTACGCGGTAGGAGTGGTGACATTAAAATGTACGTATTAATTATATTACTTACACAAAATTGTGATGTTCGCCCTACCAGCAACATAAGCCGAATTAAATATGTATCTCTCTTAAAAGAAATTCGAAGGTAAAATTTGCTTAGATGTCATATAGTTAAGTTACGTACATTGAGCTATCAATTCTGCACAAGGCCCTTTTTTGCAAGTTTATTAACTTAACTTTACTTTAATGAAAGTTGTAAACCCAGTGCCTTTCAAATTATGATTAGCTAGTCACAAAGTTCAAAAAGATGGAATTTTGCTTTGAATTTTGAGGAGTAGAATCATTTCTCAACGCTATCGCACAAAAGCATCAGATATACTCAAAAGTAATTCTGCTGTTTAAGAGTCGCTTGCAAGATTGATCGAAGGAAATGTCAACGACAGACGTTCCCGAAATATGAAACTTAACGTTTTGGGGAAAATCTTGAATATTATTCTTATATAAAATGACGCACCATTTAGCTAAGTGGTTTCTGTATGTGTTTCCGCGGAGCAAACATTTGTGGCCTCATATGCAATTTCTTCCAGGATACTTTAAAACACACATACCGTTGTGCACAATTGTTTTGAAAGCCATTTCTAATATGATATTTTTCCACGCTTACTGAAACATACCTACCGTTAGTTTATGAGCAAACAATGGCGTCACCAATATAAATTTCTAAAAAAATATAAACAGCTACTGAATACGATAAATTACATTTAAGATTGAAGAATGAGTAATTACAGTAACACCATTACCTCTTTTCCCAAAAACATACTTAATACTACGCTTATCTATTCAATATTTTATTATTCTTGCTGGTCAGGAAATGTATGAGTAAAAACCAGTAGCTCAACGTCAAGTTATATCGTTATACGATAGAACGTCCATGAATCAACTCATCGTCTCACAGTAAGTAGGATTCTAAATGATAGTTTTTATGGTAAGACGTAAACATATTTTGCGATGAAGCGTTAAATCATCAATTATAATTTCGCAAGCGGCAATTTCGTCCCTAGGTTTAGCAATTTCTGCCGAGTAAATTAATATCAAACGAATTGACCGTGAACGCCGCAGTTTTTAATTGTACTTCTCAAAATATTTTATACCAGAAAATCATGATTCATCACATCACACTACTTCCAGAGCTATTTAAATATTAATATTGTGTGAAGCTTTTGAAGTTTTAGGTTAGTATAAATCTGGAAATTTTGTTCTATGAACCGTCAAATTAAATGTAAAAACTAATGACATGATAGTAAATGGTTTTGATTTTCTTAATTTTTTTTTTGTAAATAGCGCGTACGTGATGTATTGTCAGTTGCAAATGACATTAACCGAGACTTGTAATATCTAAATAGTAATGTAAAGTTTATGCGAAATAAATAGGAGTTAGTTGAATCACAGCATTCCAGTAAAACTAGAAACGGAATAATTCCGAGAACATAGATTCTAGTTTCCATTTCTCACTTTGCCTAGTTCATGATGTAAAATTGTCGAATTAACATTTTGAACATGGGGTTTGGAAGACATGTCATGTTTTTATCAAAAAAAAAGAAAGCTATGGTAACTTAGTGATTTGATCTTTGGTCTCTCAAGCAGAAGGTCGTGGGTTCGAATCCAGGTTAAAGCCTCTGAGTTTTTTAAATTTATGTGTGAAATTACAATGGCATGAGTTTTTTGGTGAAGGAAATCATCTTCAGGTATTCCAATCCAAACAGGGCCTGCATGGGAATTACAGTTCAATCTTCTCATTCTAATAGGAGGCCTGCCTGTGCCTAGCAGTGGAATTTATATAAGCTAGAAATGACAATGGTGATGAAAATATTTACACAAGGTAATAAGCACATTGTCCGTGTTTGGTTGAACCATACGTTAATACGTGTAAGAATGAATGTTCTGCAGGGTTTTACTGCGAAACTTCGTATTAAACGTTCAATGCGGATCTTTGTCGCGAAAATTTAGTGTTCGTTGTGCAAGGTACAACGTCTTTACAAGCTGGCCACAAATTCACGATCTAGATTGCTTGGCAAACGATGAAGTGAAACAATAGAAGTGACCTGGAAAATAATATACCTACCTATACGAAAATTCAGGATGGTCAAATATTAGCGTGAAGGTTTTCAAAAAAGAGTGTGAGCCTAAATGTAGATCGGTTGCTGCTGTATAATAATGAACCCGCGGATCTTTGAATATCCGTAAACGGAGAAGATTTTTTTACGGAAAAAAGTCTTCAAATTAAAAAATATATGCGACTTAAATTGGGATGACTTTTTCTCATCAATCCCATAGTGTCTTTCAAAAATTTTACAGGTTTGTCGAAAGTGTTTTTTTTAGAATTAAATAGTAAGCAGTTAGCGATTATTAAATTTAAAAGCTCATTTTTAAAAGTTTCTGTATATGGTGAAAATTTCACGACAGTTAACGAAGTTTGAAGGAAAACGTATACCTACCTATTGCTTAGTAGGCTTTGCAAGTTATCGGTAATAGTCTTCCAAAACTTAATATTGAATATTTGCCGCTGTTTCGGTATCCTACACTACTCATGGCCCGACAGTTCCGACACGCGCTTGGCTGGTTTTATTCAACTCGATTTTAACCTCCATTTAAATTGAACATTCACATTTTCGTGCAATCCGGAGACGCTTGTATCATACCTCACCGCCTGCATTGTCTTCCATCCTTGGGCCCGTCGCATTCCTGGTCGGCATAGCTCACGGGACGATGGTTCCGCGTGGGTTTTATGCACTAAAACTATAAATCACGCATTTATTTCGTGAGGCACGGATCGCTGTGGCCAGTGTACGTGCTTATCTGTTATTTGCAGCGCGAACGCAATGCCGCGCTGGCGGCTTTCGGTAACATGTTGATAAATATTGGGGGAGGTTCTCAGTAAAGGCTGGCTGTTACCAAATAGGAAAAAAATATGCGATCATTCATTAAATAGTGGTTGATATTGTCAAAGTTTATTTTGAATTTTACGGTTGATACAAATGTGCAAATGTGAGGTTAAAGAAATTATGGCTGGACACTGACACCTGAGGCGAGACTGTGTCCGCTTTTTTTAATATGTGTTTATGTTGCATTTAATGTATATAATTTTGTATTTATTTTTTTGTTTGTTTTTATATCTAATGCTTAGTATAGCCGCTGGAGTGTGTCAGATGTTTTTATATGATTTGTCCTATCAGATATTACAAGTTTAGAAATTGCTCGTGGTTGAATATAAAAAATATTTTTGACAATAAATGCTCCATAGTGAAATGCTGTAATTTAGAAAATAGGTTCATGTAAATAGGATCAAGTGTACAATTACTAAATCAACCACTATTGTCCACAACACACTGCTTAGCTGGCCGTACTCTATTGGGAAACACATATTATCCCCTGGGTGCCAGCTTGTAGGCTGTGCAGCGATCATCTTGGATTTATGCCTACAGTATTATACCTCAATTAAATTCAATGATTATTAAAACTTTACTATCATTCTTTATACAGTGGTGATTTTATCTTATAGCTTTCCAAGATTCAATTCTTTAATTTTGATATTTAATATTTTGTTTATCATCCATACTATCGATATCCATACTAGGGTAAGTGTACCAGTGAATGAACACTTAAGGAAATTTTCGACTTTGAAAATTAATTTTAGGCAGTTGGGCACAGTTTATTTAAAATATTTTTTTTTTGTATAGCACAACCAACTACTCAAGTTGGCTAACATCATCATTATTCAACAGTATTACTGCACAGTTTGAAGATATATCACTATTTAAGTGAAAAAATGAACAAATGAAACCAGTGAATGAACAACTTTGAATATTTATTTATTGAATCAGGCGTTACTTTGCGGAGGTCCATATTAATGAACTAAAACAATTACTTTGCTCACCCGCGACCTTACAATAGTTACGTTTATGCAAGAAATGTGTGTTCATGCAGTTCCTCCACCTCCACACTGTACGAACACACACAAATCACATAAACCCAACCATCACCACCACCAAGCTACACTGACGCGTTTCGAACTCAACCAGAGCTCATCTTCAGAGTTACCACAACCGTATGCTAAGCTACCAAATGTTGAACACACATTTCTTGCATAAACGTAACTATTGTAAGGTCGCGGGTGAGCAAAGTAATTGTTTTAGTTCATTAACTTTGAATATGATGTTTTGTTATACTATAAATATACAAAAGCGAAATTATATTGACACAACTACATTCAAAATACTTATTTGGTCGATTCCATGTTCTAAAACAATTAAAATACAAAAATAAGAGCATTGTTCATTCACTAGATCTTGGAAACTAGTAAATGAACTTGCTATAAGTGACATAGTTCATTCACTGGAAAACTTGAACCAGTTAATGAACCTATATTTTACGTTTGTTCCAATACTGGCCTTTCGGTAGATAATATATTTGGATCAATGTCACTGAAAACGAAATCTTAATATGACTACTAGAAGGAAAGATATTGCACAAATAGAAAATCCTGCAGTCCCAGTGAATGAACACCCCCGTTCATTCACAGGATTTAGGCGATTTTTGGTTCCAGTAAAAAACACTGGATTAAAAGGTATTGTTTGTAAATAAATTACATTAAACTATATATGAATAGCACTAACAGGTCTTTAAAGCTTAAAAAAACCATACCCAATGAATGATAGATGGCGGGGACAAATGCAGTAAAACATCAGAAGTATAGTAGCTTTCGTTCTTCCTTAATACTGCTCCATAGAAAAAATGTACACCATACGTACGTCCACTTTACATCGTCGCCATTTCAAAACTGTTGCTTAGGAGTCGAAGAAATTTTACCAGAACCTGACAAGTAAAGGTGCTAGTCGAAAAAAAAATACGAGGCGTGGTAGAAACGTACCAAATTCTTATTATTTCAAAAAAATTTCGTTTTGTTCATTCACTGGTACGCTTACCCTAATGTCATATATGCGAAAGTGTGTCTGTGTGTTTGTCTGTCTATCTGTTACCTCTTCAAGCTTAAACCACTGAACTGATTTAGATATAAGTTAATATGGAGATAATTTGAGATCCTGGGAAGGACATAGGATAGTTTTTATCCCGGAAAATTGCGTAGTTCCAGCGCGATAGCAATAAAAATATTCTTCTCAGACGGAGTCGCGGGCAACGTAATAATTAAAACTACAATTAAACATAAAGATAATTAAGTAACCAATAAGTAGACTAAAACTAGAAAAAAAATATAAGTCTCCCTCTGCGGGATCCATTCCTAATCTAACCCAAGATGCTGGCTGCGTTACCTGGCTGTATAAAATAGCCGTCCTTGGTTGGAGATGCCCGGTGGCTCCAGCAACGCCGGCACGTTGACCGTGGCAAGAGAGCGGGGAATAATGTGACAGCAAGCTCGCGGCTCACACTCTTCTGGCAAGAAAGGCCACGGCGTTTCGGATTCCCATGCGCCAAACTTCTACTCCAGTCACAGCACGATAGAAATTCTGATGTCGGGCTCTAGGCACGTGCCAATGCTGGCTGATTGATGGAAAGGCCTGAAGCCAGTAGCCGCTTTCAGAGCCCATGCTGTGGATTGGGAAGGACTCATATATATGTCTGTTATTAATGTTGATTTGTGATCTTGTAGCAAATGATGAAAATTATTCTGAATTAATATTACTATTACTTTTAATAATTATTTAATATTAATGAAACAGTTGAAAATGTGTACCTAACAGTTGTGTATTTAATGTTTCTGGCTTGTTGCTTTCAAATGTATTTTGTTTATTCAAAGTTTTTTAACCTAAAATAATGTCATGTCTTTTCAGCTTTATAGCTTATGTGAAAGTCAAATATTCATTATTAGCTGAGTACTTACACAAATTAATAATAATTTCACCTTGATGGGTGTTTCTTGTTTTGATGTGTTTATTCGGTAGATGCGAATAGGCATCCATCATCCGAGCTTAATGGCTTATACAAATCAATTAGTAACTCGAAGCTTCGCCTAACGCAGATATTGATTGTTGTGTATTGATTTGCGTTTTCATTAACCACGAATTCTTACATTGTTAGGAAAATTATTAAGAAGCTAATGTACTTACGTCGAACTGTTGGGCACACGATTTCCTCACTATGCTTTCGTGGCGCGAGAGATCATGATAATTGATTTTAAATGTGCATACATTCCGAAAAACTAAGAGACAGGGCCGAACTCACATCCCTCTGTTTAAGAAGCTATTATATTATAAGCTACCACGCGGCGGAGAAAGTACTCAGTTTTGCCAAAATCAGTATACATGCTTTAGAACTTTTAAATTGTTTGTATTGCAGATTAGCTATACTTCAGAAGAAGTAGATAAGAATATCTACCTATCTTTTTCTCGCTTGATCACATTCATGTATAGTCGGGGTAAGAAAAGGTTCGTCACTTTTCGACCTGAACTCGTTGACATAGAGTCGAAAAGTGACGAACCTTTTTTTACCCCCACTAATACTAGTACGACGAAAACTGAAACGTACGAACTAAATTAGGTAAACATTTTCCTACTTACTAAAAAAAAGACGCCATCCGTAATCTACTTGGAGGAAGATTGTAGAATTGCAGGTAGTTGTTTCGGAAAGAGTTGTTCAAAGATTGTCGCTATCGCCGCGGATCCAGGCCTTTATGCGAGAAGAAGAATAAGTTTTTGTTTTACTATTCTTTAAACGTGGAAGTAAAAACCTTTGCCTTGTCCGACTGTATTATTTTTACTTACTCTTTGTCGGTCCCTTACTAAACGCTCCTTTCATCCACTCAAAGGTTGACTGGTAGAGATCCCTTAAAGGGATAAGTTCGCCTTTGTACATGCATTTCAACGGTTGTCAATAATGTATTTCTTTTTTTTTCCTTATTTTTGTACAACAAAGAGTTTACATACATACATACATACAAGAAGACTAAACAAAAAAAAATACATGCTTCAGGATATCCTCACCCCAGAATTTCTTTAGCAACTGACGGGTATACTTAATGCAAAATAGGAGCGAGGATAGCGATTCACAGCGAATAACCGGAACATTTTCATTATTATCGGTTGCCAATTTCGCTGTACGAATGTCGATACTTAGTCGAATGATGACAGTTAATTAGTGACTGTTATTGGCTAAGCCTAATTTATAACGGCGATGCGGGAATGCCAAAATGATAATGAAGACTTGTTTTGTATTTTCACTCGGGTAGTATACATTCTAAGTGAAAAAAATGCCACGGTAGAACCTGCCAAGTTGCCGCACTAAGTAATTTCTCTCATGGCATCTATCGTCTCCTGACACGTATGTCGTCACGATCACTTTCACCATCCCTTTCTACTTCCATCATTGAATGCAATAGCGATCTTGTACGGTAGTGTTAGGGAGCTGGTAGCATCACACTCAGCAGCTAAGTTACTAGACGGAACCTAGCTCCTGACTTTGATCAATTTGGATCTCAACGGTCTGAGGTAGTAGTCACTTCTATAACGAGTGGCCATCTTGTACTTACTTGGATTCACTGTTTGCATAAGGAAAACCCATGATGCTGTGATATTAGATAATGTATATATGTAAATAAAAATCAATTGCATAAAGTGTACCTAAGTACGCGTATAATTTAGAACGGCTGAACCTATTTTCTTCTTCTTAGTCGGACACTCTTGTCAGAATGGTCGTAATTGCGCAGACGAGGTATAGCTTGTCTAATTTAAAATGACGCGCCCCACCACCGCATTCGACATACAGGATTTCAAATCCTGTATGTCAAATGCGGTGGTGGGGCGCGTCATTTTAAATTAGACAAGCTCTACAGGGAGAGATGTTAGGTGGGTCGCAGACTTTTTTGAGGACAGCCCTCTTAGCAATGTGCTTCCATTTCTGCCGGTTAGAGGCGTTGCGAGTACACTGGACCATGGTGGACTCAGTACGTATAGCTTTTTTAATCAGGTCACTCCAACGAGTTGGTCGCGTTTCCTCTTACCTTCCACCTGAACCTGAACCACCAGTCTCTCCATTGAGTTCACATTCCTGGAGATTTGAACAAAACTACACCTATGTATCTAAATCTTTTTTTGTTGTATTAGTGCAGTGTAACTATTGAGAGAAGGTTTGTACGAAAGGAATCGTTGTGTTTTTTACGATAGCTTCTGCATCAGAAGAAAAACTGAAGACTGAAGTGAAAATAGCCATACAAATGACTTTGAACCTTAGGGTGATAAAGAAATTTCTTGGTCGACTATACCTAAAGTAAGTCGTTTTTGAATCTTGTGGCTACAATCTATTAATTCATGATTTGCCTCAACTGAATTGAAATAACTTAAAGTCGTGCGTCGTGCATGGCTAGCCTAGGATATAAATTACACTAATAGATGCTAAAAAACAATATTTTAATGGCACTTTGTGTCAGTAACTTGATGTGGTAAAACCAGTAGATCACCAGTGTTTGATGCCTATTATAGAACTAACATGGTTGTCAAAAGGTTACAGCTTCCTTGACTACTGATGAATGGACTGGCTATTACGTCTTGGACTTAAAAGACACCGGTCATCGGAATGTGAATGACTTAGTTACTTAATATACGCAAAAGCAGGAAATTAAATAGTAAACAAAACTGACATACATATTAAATTTTGTGAGCCTAGAAAATTACCATTTTAAGTTTCGCAGACTGGCTTATTCGATTCTGTCCACTAATTAATGAAGAGTTTTTAATTGGGTTATATTAGTTTTTAATTAGCAATTCGCTTTCTTTTCTTTGAAAATCAGAAGCTTTACAATAAAATTGAATACACGTTTAGAAAATGCCTCAAGTTATCAACAGCGACAATAAAAACACAAAAAAAAACATAATATTTTCATTACGCAAAAACACGTAAACAAAAAGTTAGTGTATCTTTATTTGAATTGATTTTGAACGTGGCTGTATGATACGTTTGCTTAGTTTACGTCATAATAGTTACATTATTTAAATATAAATAAATGGTTTGCAAATGGAAATAGAAATACAAGAACTGTAAATCTTTCTCGTATGAAATACGTAATAAAATAAGTACAATATTATACGAAACTAAGTGTCGTATCTTTATTTCCGCCATTGGATCATCAAAAGATAAAAGATAAATAAGTAGGTACTAAAGTACATCAGACATTAAGATCTAAATCTAGATTAATTTTAATGAACTGAACTGAGTCAGCGCGTTAAGGCCAGGTTTGCATTTATAACATTTTTAGCGTTCTGTATCCAAAATGGCGCCAAAAGAACCCTGCCTGAGCCTGCTGAGCCAAGTCCGCGGTGTCTATTCCGTTTGCCTATAAGTCCGTTTGTCGCAAGGCTGTATGTATATTTGAACCATCGTAACACTTGAAAAATTTCAGGATTATAAAAGTTAAAAAATAAATGGCGTTCCCACACAGTAAACCTACGAATAAATAATTATTATTCGTAGCAATAAACGCTATTCTCTCGCCGTGGTACGGAGCCCTTCATGTGTAAGTCCGACTCGCAATTGGTCGGTTCTTAATCTGAGTGCCCATTTACGGTCACCCAAAAAGCCCACTCCCGCATACAAATAAAGAAGTCCAGGACTCGATCCTTACACGGGCAAGTAAACAACTGCATTCTGCAATACAATTATAATAAATCCAGATTCATAAAAAATATAAACACCAAAATTTAAGTTGTTTACCGCACTTAAATCCCACGCCTACACAGCTTAGCTTAAATGAGACCGATACAATTTCGTATTTCCTTTTAGAGGTCACATTTTTGTATTTTCGTTGTTAATAGTTTGATGTTGTTTTTAATGTTTTAACTGAATATATGTGTTCAACCGAAATACAAAGTGACTTTAAAATTTCCTGTAAGTATGTTTATCTTATAGGTATATGTACTTCTAATAAATAGAATTGTCAACTTTTTATAAGTGAAAAAGTTGTTGTTCCATCTGCGCAAATCCTAAATTGGGGCAGTTGACATCCTTTCCAATCAAGTTTCTCAATTGCTTTACATAACAGGCGTCATAAATAACTTTTAAATTTAATTAACAATGCACACATTAAAAAGGCTAGACATAATACGCTATAAAAGTTGAAGGTGAAATGTTAAATAGACATTAAAGACATAAATCAACACTGGAGAGGCAACTCTCAAATTTTTAGTACACTTTCAAAAGTATGGTGTTCGTAGAAGATAGATATTTATATTGTTTTTTTATTTGGTTTAACTTTGAAAAGTCCTTTCATTGAACTGGTTGTATTTGTTATGAAAAAAATCATTTGTAATAATTGACGGTCGGTAAAAATTTAATTAATGCAACAATGAATCTCTTAATTTAATTGTATAAAATGTTCTTGTTTTCTGGTTTGTCATTCTTATTCAACATTAACGTCTCTTCAGGGTCAGGCTGGCAGTCCTAACTGTCTTGCAAAACTTAGTCCTCGCATTCTTATTAATGGAAACTTGTGATTTCGTAAATGTAGAAAATGTTAATAAATTTTCAAAGTAAATAAAAAAGAAGTATCGCTGCACATAAGCATAAAGCAAAAATAACTTTAAAAGGAAGCTAATGTCTAACTGCTGCCTTTTAATTTTATGTAGGTAGGTTAGTTTGCTTAGAGACGTAACCAAGGCAACGAAATAATCTTAAATACCTACTTAAGAATTATCTTTACAATACCATTCTCGCTTAAACTAACTCGTTACTTGGTAATGCTTATTGAAAAAAGTTGAATTCGATTATTGTTCAATGTACGTGCGTACTTCATTTCGTACCTCCATGGTATCTGAGGTCATCGGATTTCTGCGGCCTTGCGCGGTCGCCGACCAAGATGACACGCCGACCTGCGACATTTCGAATCCGAATACCTTGCGATCCATATTATGAATAAACCACCAACCGCCGACTATAGATCTCAAGACCCCGGCAGAAGGCTCCATTCCGATCAACACGATTTCCAAATACCATTTTTTGCGTTGTAGGAAACTGGTCCAATGATCTAATATAGAGCAGTCTTGTTTTGTTGGCGCGTATTGTATAATAATAAAAAATACCATTGTTGTTTATCAAATTAAAAATTATAATTTGTTCTTTAATTAAGGCATAATTTGGAATTACCAACGCGGGTTACAGAATTTATTGCTACAGGTCAAACCATTAGTCAAAGTCACTCCTACTTAATTATTAAGTACTTCAATAACTTGCTTTTTGCCTATCTTATGGTCGCCTAAACTCTAACGGCAAAGTGAATTGATGTTAAATGCGTTTCCTTTTTAATTTTATTCTCCTAAGTGATTAATTTTTACACTCCTAATTCGTAAGTATTGACATAGATTTTATGATTGATAGAGTATAATTACTTATTTGCCGTTACATTTATAACTTCTAATTATTGTTTAGTCAAATGTTAAGAGCACATGAGTTTGAGGTATGATTGATAATTGCGTACCGGTGAAGATACCGTTACTCAGAATTTTAAATTCTAACAAAGGCCATGTTTATCATTACAATAAATTGGTACATTTATTGATAAACATTTCTGCATCGTTATTGATGGATCTATTAGGGGATTCAAATGAGTATGCATTAATATTGTCAGTGAAAATGGGTGAACATTGTTCGGCTTGACACAGATAGCGAAAACATCTCACCGTTATATACTTATGTTTAAGTTGTTCTGAGGACCCTCGAGTCCACTTACTTGTTCTTGACAATATTATGGAGTTTTTACCGCTATTGGATGTGTTTTTACTAAATAGTAAAATTACCTATAACTTTATTTACTTACTTGTTTGACTCTGCTACTACTAATCCAATTCTAAAAAAAATAACACATGGAAAGTTGCACTATTCCTGAATACTTATGCCATATTTTATGAAGAAAAAAGAGCAAAATTCCCACAGGACGCAGATGAAAGTGCGGTCAAGTGCTAGTTCCATATGTACCTTAAGGTATATTCAGCAGTGGACGTCTTTCGGCTGAAATGATATAATTTTTAATGAACTCAAATTATGTAGAAAACCTTTACCGCCGTCCAAAACCAGTTTAGTATATTATGTTATTCATAATGTATAGAAGAATAAACTTTTACTTAATAAACTGTGCAGTACAGCATAAATTATCATTTGCGGAGATATAATTTAACAATATTTCAGGCGATTTTTAATGAGAATTAAACGATAAATTTTCTCATGCTGTAACTTTAACTACTTAGTGAAATACAACTGATTCCGTCCGTTACCTGATTCCTTTCACTTTTTATCGATTCTCGAGGAATTTATAAGACGCTTTTAAATATCCTTAAATATCTGTTTCAAAACTGGACTGCGACACACTAAATTTAGAAACATAATTTCATTTAATTTAAAAATTTATTAAGTATGTTAACGGTGTCGATAAAGTGTACAGCAAATATTCATTTAGATCTTAAAAAGCACGTGTTTTAATCTAAGTAGGTACCTAACAACTACATTTAAATTGTAATTAGTATGACCGCAAGAATTACAGTTAAGTATACAGGCTATACAGCTAAGAAATTTTTATAACTTATAATTTAAGGACCACCATACTTTCCGTTGCAATATATGGAGCGTTATAATTCAAAAAACATACCCCGTTTTCCCTTAACTCTGCTCCGCGACAGTAATACTGAAAGACCGTTTAACGTCGGCGCCGGCGCCGTGCTCGATAACCGAATCGATGTGGACCATTACCGAAAACAGGAATATGCAAGAATGCGTGGAATGTACCAGCTATTAATTGTATGGCGGATGTTGTGTCGCGAATTTTACTGTATTAAATGAAAAGGTCTTAAGTGTCCGACGTATTGGGGTTCCGTTTCTCGAAAAAAAAGCATAATTCATAAATTCGGTTAGTTGCATGTCTTTTCACCTTCCAGGATCTATTTCATGAACAGAATTATGTGGCGTAAGCATTTTTTTAAGTAAAGAGTTCTTCGGGTGTTGCAACTTACATTATTTTGGATTATTGTGGTGCTAAATCCAATTACTCCAAAACGACCCCAACCAACGCACTTGAATAACTTAATTGCTTACTTACGTCAATTGGTTTAAGTGGCGTATGGTTTTATAAATACTGAGTGTCTAGATTTCGTTGAGCAAACGTAGGTACTTCTGATTAAGTAAAAAATATGTAATAAAAAAAAATCCATGTTACGGCACTGTTCATGCGGTTGCGGCACCCGCCATATTTTTTTTACAGACGTAAGACCTTTTTCCTCTGCGCAGAAACATTGGCGTCATATGCAGGCGCCAGCGCGGAGAGTCAGGCGTCGCGTGCGCCTAAATATCACATTGAAAGGCTTGTTACGAATAATACTTGCAATGTGGTGGAAATCATTTGCCGTTTTGGTTCCGTTTGGACTAAATGTTTTTGCGTGGATGTTAATGCTATTGCGTAATGCACTTACTGAATGTTTATAGTTAGGACCTACTTTTGAATATAGTCAGATGGTGACGGGGTTGTCTTGAAAATATAAGCACTATGTCTAAGGAACTTGATAAATAACTAATATAAATTAATAAAAATACTTTTATCAAGTAGGTAGTTAGGTACTTTTCTGAAAGGATAGTTCGGATTCATTAAGTAGGTTTGGTAGGTGCAGAACATGGATCGGCAAACGTAGCGTAGAACGTCTTCAGACTCGGTGGAGCGATGATCTTTGCAAAGCGGCTGGCAAGAGCTGGATGAGAGTGGCCGAGAATCGTGCTCAGAGGCGTGCCATGGGAGAGGGCTATGTCCAGCAGGGTACGTATCAAAATATATAAAGTTTAAAACAAATAATGGACGAAATACATAATGGTCATTTGATATAATGCAATTTTCTTGGAAATTCTCAACTTTACAGGATTTTCATAAAATAAACCTAACCTAACCTGAACTAATCTGTAGATTACACGATTAAAAAAATTCGTTTAATCAATAGTTTAATAGAAAATTTTAGTATGTATTATGACCATTAGGTATTTCGTCCATTATTTGTTTTAAACTTTATATATTTTGATACGTACCTGTCCAGCAGTATACGAGCATAGGCTGATGATGGTGATGATGATGATGAAGTAGGTACAAGTATAATGTGTTAATTCTGTAACTTTTATAGGTTTTAATTAATTTATTTGGCTTAACATAAGTCCTTACTCTAGCTCTTATCATGTACTCTGGTAGGATATAGTCACAATTGGTTAAGAACTACATAATTAGAAATTTGGAACATTAGATTAAAACTGGAAGCTGCATACAGTATGTAAAGAAGTTGTACGAACAATTGTAATTTTATTGTAATTTATATGAATAAGAAGTCGTGAAGACTAATTCTTGATTCTTAATTGTTTGTTTTTAACGAGGGAAAGTACTTCTTTCATAAGAGAAATTTATCATGATTAATTTTTGCTTGAGTATTATGTGTTAACTATTAACACTAACGTCGGATCATAGCCGTACATTGGCCACACGAGTCAGCCACAAGATCGTGGCTTCTATGGACTCCTTTCCACATTACATTCCATCATCACAGTAAACAAGTAATACCTACTTATGTAGATTTGTCAGACTCCTGCGACATATTTAAAATAACATCTTCATTATAAGAACAGCCAAATCTTAAAAATATTTGTTTATCAAAGCGGATTCAATTTAATATTTACCTTAAGAATCATTTAATTTTGTTGATCCAAATTAAGAGTATTGCTTATAAAAGATATGTTTTATGAAGAACTCTGATATTTAAAATTGGCGGTTAATCAAATTCGTTGACAAAGGAGTAGGTATCCGCATTACAATTAAAAAAGTTGGAGGCACGAGATATTTTTACTCAACAAAAACGACCTTTTCAAAATAATTCGTTTCATATTCACGATTATCTTTCATTGTTGTATTTCTTTGCACTGTCACTGAATCACATTAAGTCTTATACGGCAGGTTAAAGGGCGGTCGTGACGACATATATTTTTGCTATTTAAATACAATAAAGGTTACTTCCAGATGCATCGATTCGTGAGGCGTTTAGAACCAGGAAAAAGTAAAAAAGGTCGTGCTACCCAAACCTGTTACACATTCTTGCTTTTAAATATCTTTGTCACTAAAGTCATCGCCCTCATGGTATGTAAGTCTGATTATTGTTGATTTTTCTGTTTATTTTTATTTATCTTTTATCCGCTTTTAAGTTCAATTAGAACCAGAACTACTAACTTCCCTCCAACTCCCTCGCATGCTATAAAGATTTTTCAACAAAACTTTACGTTTCCAATCTTCTTTTTGAGTATTTCTTTATTTTAGAACGAATGAACTAACTTAAATAAAGAAATCTAGAACGCGCTACTACAAGAAAAATCTGTAAACTTTCATTCTCATCTTCGTTGGTTGAAAAAGATTCTTGTTTTAAAACAAATAGTTCCGGGTTGAAGCATACGTTACAATCAATAAACACTTATCCCCTAATCATCCGTATTAATAATGATTACACGTATCGTTTCACAATACTCTATCTATAATAAAGCAATTATTTTTGTAAAAAGCTTAACAGTAGCATTAAAATTCTTTAGTGAGGTCAAACATTGTTGTCTCGTAGGGATTACTAACATTGAAATGGTAGGAAGAACCATCCGTAAACAAGCATTTGAAAAGTTCTGTGACCTCGATCCGTGTTCCGTTTTGAACATTACACTAGTCATGTCAGTAACGAGTATTACGTATTATAACATTTACAATTGACGCCCATAACGATATAAATGCGAAATGTCGAACGCGATAGAATCAGCTCTTTGCATGTTACGTTTTGACGAATTCATAACGGAAATGAGAAATAGAAAAAATTTTAATAATTTAAAAGTTTTAAAGACCTTTGTGACCCTGAACTTGTGAAAGATAAGCTGAAACATATTCAGGATGTCCTAAAGTGCAATAAAATTGTGGTAAATTTATGGCAACTCAAAAGAAAACGCAAAAACCAACGCTCTGATATGGCTACACAGCCTGCGTATTATGTCTTATGTATGTAAAAAAAGTGATTGACAAAATAAGAGGAGTTTTAGACAAATACTTCAACAAAGTAGTTCAAACGCCGTTTTCCAAAGTCGTGAAGCGAATATACGAACATCGAAGTCATCCCCTTTCAAGCACCTGATATTTATAAAATTGATTCGAAAAGGTAGTTCTTATATTGCATAGACGAGGCGAACAATAGTTAAGAAACATTACAAACAAAAATGGCCAAGTGACCAAGTCTGCCATAGACAAGCGTTTACTGTGGTCAGGACTAAACCATTGGATCGAGATCCGTTTCTACTTCGAAATGGTGCGTGAAGCGGTTAAAACCAAGATTATTAACTTGGATGAAAATTTTCTTATTCAAGAAATCATAGGCAAGAATATAAAATCATAGGCAAGGGGTAAGCTTTCGGAGAAATCGTCGGACATTGTTAGTGTTGTGTGTCGGTGTGATTGGCAGTATAAAATTAGATCAAGTGCAGGTACTTTAAAAATTCGTGCTTCTAAACCAATGTGGTAAGCCTGATATTACCTCTGTGTATACACTTTAGCGTACCTACTCGTTACCACAGCCGATGTAATCTGGCTGAAATGGAATGAAAGATACATTTTACGTGATTAAGAATCGACAACAGTGGTTATAAGTGTTTTTTAAACATTTACAAGAAACTAATTGTTGCTCGTATCTTCACAACTAAACTACATATCAAATATTTCCTCTTGATTGAGATTACAAGTCAGTACGAATTCAACAAAAATCTACTTACCAAGATTTAACAAACTAAAAGATGAAGCTTACAAAAACTGAAAGGCCAATGACCGTAAATTGTATCTCTACTAGGTACATATTTTTAAGGACCTTCCGAGTAAGGACTTTCAGTATTAATTTAGCTAAAATGGCAACGATCTTGTCTAGCCATCTTTATAAACGGTTCATATATTTTATTCCAGATTTAACTTTCTTTATTGTGAAGTGGAAAACACTAGCCTGTGATTTTTCTAAGGTAAAATCAACTTGCATAATGAGATGATTTAACACATTATGTATAGTTTGATTTTAATATGAAAGCTTTTTAAAAAAATCTCGTTAATCTTCTCATACATATCATGTGTTATCTCAATAAAAATTGTCATTACAGCTTAAGTAGTTGACGAATGATATTTTATTTAAATTAATCTCAGCATAACCAATTTTGTATATTTTAAAAAAGTTTTGCCGAGCTGCAGAAGAGTTTCTTGGCGTATACTGCACTCCTTATTTTTAATATTATGTTAATTACTATTATAAAATTATATTGAAAACCCACGTTATTTTGAGCTACCAATGGGCGATTGTCGAACATCAGATAATTTATATAGTTACAATACAATACAATGACTCTTTATTGTACACCAGGAATAGTAAGCAATACAGAAAACAGGTACACAGAGAGAAAGTTACAAGGTAAGCAATAGGCGGCCTTATCGCTTAAGAGCGATCTCATCCAGGCAACCCTTTAACAGAAAGAAGGAAGGACTAGTTTACAGCAGGTGGTGCATCAACAGTGGATCAGAAAATTAAAACGCAACAAAAATAGTACATCTACTCATGCATATATAGTACTTACATTATAATAGGTACACGTCTAAAACAAATATAAGCAGTGGGATAAACAGCCACATATAAATAAATAAATAAACTATAACAAAGCTAATTACAATAAGTAAGTACAATAAGTACGTACAATTTTATTTCTATGTCTATATATGTATGTCTAAGCCTTTTCTCCTAACTAAAGAGATCCCCAAAAGGCTCGAAACGTTGGGATTTTAAAAACTAGGTATTAAACGCGATGTTATCGGTTGAAATTGTTTTATTCCTGTGTTACAAAAATACTGTGTTTCGTGTGACTCGAGCGACGGGCCTTGGCCACTCAGCGGTCTCGAGGACGGAGTGAAGGTCGCATTCCAGTGGGTCACTATAACGTTTCATACTTTTACTTGGATACTTTTGGATGAGGGACATTTAAAAAACAACGAGCGTCAAAGCGCGTCATGTAAGCGTGTAAGCATGTGAGTGCGTTATTTTAAATTATTGAATGACCAAATTAAAGTTTCAGAGACACTGAAAACGGCCAGATCAGAAGTACTCGTTACCGACGTGCTTGTAGAAAAAGATGCTTCAATGTGAATGAAGCAAAAGAAGTCTGTGGCAACGGGGCGGACAGCAAAGCGGCGTGTTCTCTGTTCATTGCGCGGCCGAGACGATTGCCCTAACAGTGGTTACCGCCCCGCTGCTCGCTAGCATCCATTTCGTGGCTTTAGGATCGTTACGTAGTATACGTAAATGCCTACTATTGAGTATATTCATGTATGTATTAACTAAGGCATGCTTACCTATCACCTCAGTTACGAGTAAGACTGAGATGATAGGTGATCTAAGGGTCATCACAGGTACTTTTTAAATAAAATAAAAGTTAAGAGAGAATTCTGCGAACAAGAAATCGAGACCGGGTTAAACTACGCCTAGCCTCGTACGCGTGGGCGTAGCTCAACCAGTTTACATGGCGAACTTTGGTTGCACATGTGTGCATTCCGCCGTTTTCCA
Source organism: Archips xylosteana (assembly GCA_947563465.1). Taxonomy (NCBI): domain Eukaryota; kingdom Metazoa; phylum Arthropoda; class Insecta; order Lepidoptera; family Tortricidae; genus Archips; species Archips xylosteana. The sequence continues at coordinate 16,861,093 of OX387344.1, forward strand.
AAATCTCTGTTTTGACTTTTCATCGACCTGTACAAAAGTAAATTAAGTATCAGGTGTGATTATGATTACTTAAACGGCAAACTATCATTAATTTACTCGTAACAAAAACTGGATTAGTGGCAATGCTTGTAATTTATTTTGTGGGAACCGAAATAAATAATCATTGATTTTAATTTATGTGCTCTATTATTACGTCGTTTCAAACTGCTGCGACGATATTTCTATCAATTTGACGGAGTAAACAAATAAAACGGACAAAATAGATATAATTAACGTCATTTAAATTCGTTCTTTGGCAAAATAGGACTCGTAAATGGAAATAAATGGTATAAATTACTCTAGATATTGACATGGGAAACCTTTGTTTATGTGTACCTATTTGTAGACTCCCTGCTGCTCAAAGGATATTTAGAAGAATAAATAGTACATAAATAATAAAAGGCTAATTTAGTGCTTTGCACGTGTAGTAAAATGATATAAACAATATATACCCAGAATGTTAATGTATCTTAATATCATGCCTGAAGAATGAAAAATGTTTAGATGGTGCTTAAAATGTTTACGATCGGAAAAATCTTTCAAAAATAATGCTACACGTACATGAACGCCTATTTATACACCTACTTTTATTCGACAAAGGTGTCAATTGTTATGAGAAACGAACCAAGATAAAACATTTTTTTATGATGAGGTGAAAGGTAATCAAACATTGAAATAATCTCAGCAAACAATTCTTTGGCCGACTTCCTAAATTTATGCGCCTCTCATAAAATTTATAAGCGATATAAAGTTAACAAATCCTCAATCCCGAGTTATTGACGCGTGACGATATGCCGAGAGGCATTTTTATGCAGAAAAAAGTACTTAGCCTTATTTATTTGGAAGTTAAAGGTAACAAGGACTTAAGGACTTTCTTTTTCTGATGATTCACTTTCTTAACATTGCCATAATTGAAGTCAATGTTATTGTTACGTCCTCGGAACACGTGTAGGTGGTTTTAAATAGGTACGCTGCCCGTATTTTAGTTTTATCTGTATTACAAAAGCTCTGTGTGCATCAGTTTTGTCAAATTTCGCAAACTCTCAGATTTCAGCAAAAGTTGGTAAGCGTTAACGCTGCATAGTTTAACAGAAGTTTTAACAATACATTTTCTGATAAAACTATCTATGATATAGGTATTTTATGAGTTGATGCAGTAACATCCGCTTTTATTCCTAGGAAGATACTTACAGCAGCGTACCAATAGAGGGATATCTGTTAGTGACGAGGCCCCATAACAACTCGGTTCCGATCGGATTGCCGAATTATTTTCGTGACATTAATCTTATGATGATGATGACTAGCTCGTGCATACTAAACTACAACAAGGTTTTGCACGTAAAGACATACCTAATTAACTATTTTTTCGCTCTCGGGGGCTGCTAACTATTAGATCTAAGCAAATTTTAAGCGGGTATCGGATATTCTACCTACAACTTTGCAGTAACTTCGTTCGACTCCAAATATTAAAATTTGCAGAGTGACAAATCCGAGTGTAATTATTTCACGGCAATCCCAGCATCTGTTGCAGGAAACTACCGTCACGCACTTCCGACGCTGCCAGCTTTAGCATATTGTTGAACTAACTGACGGAGGATTTGCTTTTTCAGTAGCATTTATAATCGAGTTTCAGTTTTTTGGGATGGTGTTAAAATATACCAGATTTAAAAAGAATAATGGACAAATTAATTGTTAATTATGTTAATTTGATGTTATTTAATACTTATATAAATTATGGTAATAAGCCGAACTTTTGCGCTCGTGTATAGATTAAGTTAGGCAAGGTTTATTTTATGACAATCCTGTAAAATTTCAAATGAACAAATGAATTAGCAATAATTTCATATTACCTGCTGTTAAATAGTATTCTGTCTCTTTTCTTGTTTCACAAAATACTAAAGTAACTAATAATATTAAGGCACAATTGTTTCGGTGTGGACTTAAAATTGTTTTCTTTCCTGGCCCAAATAAATATACAGCATATCAAATATATACATAATTATACACAAAAATTGTTCCTGTGAGTGTACATGCCCGATATAAATTTTGAAACCATGGATGTGCCCCAAACCTATTGCATTTGAAAGGCAGTAATGTCAAGATGGTTTTAAACGACTAAAACAATACATTAGGCACATTCGGTCCATTCATGAGTTGATTGAGCGGACGAAATCGCAGCCAAAAGCTAGTAATAATTTAAATGTAATGAAAACCATGATTTAAATTTTCTGATTTACGTGCGTCAGCGCTTAATACCTTTATGGAGCATTTCAATGCAATCATTTAGGGTTTTATTACTTTTTACCGATATTTCGTCGTTATACTGTTCATCGAGACATTCTGAGTCATTTTACGACGATTCAACCGTAAATGTATTTAGGCATGAATACTAATATTTTTCTTAAATTTTATTTTTTGTGGAAAAGGTGGGCGTCACGACATGGAAGTAAAAATAAGCGACAATATTGATTGTGACTACGGCAAGGCAAGGCTCCTAAATTGAAGTGTTTCTGTAAGAGGCAGTCCTTGTAAAGGTTTCGGCGTTGCACGACATTCTTTTGTTAAGACAATTATTGTTAGTTCATTATGACATTGCTGTTTTTGCTTCTGAGCCATATGGAATAAATAGTGGCCTCGCTAAACATTTGGGTGAATCGAGACATATTTTTATTAAGTACCACTTACTCTGCGGGTGGCAATAAACTATTGTTTAATAGGTTCTTGTTACATGATAATGCTGAGACGATACGATTAGTAGCTACTTGTATCGTAACTGGTGATCGATGCATGTCTTTATTTTTCAATATTTTTCTAGATCTTTGCTACACTAACGACCGCTTTAGCCTAGTTGGTAGTGACCCTGCCTACGAAGCAAGAGGTCCTGGGTTCAAATCCCGGTAAGGGCATTTATTTGTGTGATGAGCACGAATATTTGCTCCTGAGTTATGAATGTTTTCTATGTATTTAAGTATTTATTTATTTATATAAGTATGTTTATCGTCGTCTAGTACCCATAGTACAAGCTTTGCTTAGTTTGGGACTAGGTCGATTTGTGTAAGATTGTCCCCTAATATTTTTTTTTTTTTTTTTTTTACACTTCGTATACGACGCGGTTTCCACTAGACGTGGCGATGGCGTGTTCCATGCTAATGCCCATATCCTGAGTGACCGGGCAGAATATTGGCGAGAACTTCCAAAAATAAAATATTGACACACGTCTTTTTAGGTGTTTGATCCCACTTAAATATTTTTTTTGTAAATTGCATGAATAGTGGTACCTTATTAGATTTAATTATGTTTACGATTAGGTGCATACATTATATACTAGTTGATGTTCGGACCTACGCCTCTGTTCGTAGAAATTTCACACTATTCCGGGATAAGAGTAGCCTATATTAATCTGAGATACCGACTTAGTTTAATTCTGAACCGATTTTTAAAATTCTTTCACTAATTTCTATTGATGGTAGATATTACGAGCAGCGATTGCCCCTAAATACAAACAAACATACAGTTTACCACTTTATTGTGTTAGTATAGATACTATGTAGATATGTGATAATATGCTTACCTTTTTCATCATTGCTTTTTTAATTTTGTCGCACTCCAACTCAAAACTGTGGGAACCTTATGACGAGAAACCCAATGATTCTATTTTTTTACCTAATTAAAAAGCTAAAGGAGGTGAAACCTTGGCGCCGATGACGTCATTGTGATCCTATCACGGTCTTTCAAACTTACCTTTCTTAGTTGAATCATTCATAATTCAGAACGATTCACTGTTTATATTAATTTATTAAATTAAACAACAGCAGAATAATTTGTAATATAATTAGCAGAATAATTTGTAACTATTTAGGGATTTTTGAAAAACGTCTTCATAGACGACATAGATAAACTAACTGTTGCCCGCGACTCCGTCCGCGAAGAAGAAGGGTATAAAAAATAGCCTACGACCTATTCTCAGACCCACCGAGTACAGAAAAAAAAGAGTTTTATAAAAACGGGTCGAGCCGTTTCGGAGGCGTTCGATAACCAACACCGTGACACGAGATTTTTATATATTAGACAAAGAAGAAGATACATACTTAAATACTTTAAACATCCAAGACTCGAGCACAAACATCCGTATTTTTCACACAAAATATCTGCACTGACCAGGAATCGAACCCCGGAACCTCAAGCTTCCTAGTCAGGTTCTCTAACAACTAGGTTATCCAGTCATCTAAACCCAAGTAAATGGAAACCAGTTTAATTTTCAATCATCTTCAAATTTATATTTGTAGTTACCTAAAACAAAGAACTTAAGTCGAATGAGTTGCCATAGAATTTCATTGCCATAAAAAATCTACGGGAAATAATGGCTTTGACAGATCATCCAATTTGACAGAAGATCATCCGTATTCCGCGTTTACCTATACATTTTAAAGTCTGCATAAGACCCCAGCTCTTACTCTTAATACAGCGACATGTCATATCTGACATTATCACATCATCTACGTACACCTTCCATTACGTTATGAAAAAATTGAACACTGGCGTCAAGATGCTGAGCCATTATGATAATCTTGATCGTACCGGATTACCCGTTTGTACGCTGCGTTTATATTTAAACAAGTTATATAAAAATCTTAACGTAAAACTGATAAAGAGTTAAAAACAAGAGCAAAAATTGCGCGTCTGGCACAAAGGTTGTCGCGATATGAAACTCTTAGTTTGATAGGGGTACCGGAACTATTAAAGAAAAGAAATATTAATAACTATTAAATTAAAATTTCAGAGAGAGTTATTAGCAGTGTCCGGATTAGGTAGTCCAATTTCACGAGACTTGGGTGCGTAAGCTTAGTATGGATACAGTTTATAACCCCGGAATTTCATTTGAAAAGTTTATACTTAATACTTTTAGATTTTTAGTTTTTGGCAAGTTTTATTTTCGTGTTTTATTTTAGGTATAATTGTTTGATACGCATTTCATATTACTATGTTTTATAAATTGGTGAACACTTTGCAACTGTTAAATACAAATACAATAACAAAATAAATATAAATATAAATACAATGACAAAAGTTTTATTTATCGCGTTTTCCCATATTACTTCAGTTAATATCATGTCAAGAAAGTATTCTGTAAAAATCAGCCAAGTGCGAGTCGGATTCGCGCACGAAGGGTTCCGTACCATTATCTATAAAAACGGCAAAAAAATTACGTTTATTGTATGGGAGCCCCCTTAAATATTTATTGTTTTATTTTAATTTAATTATTTATTTTCAAAGTTTATATAACTAAATATTCTGTGAATATTTAAAGCGTCTACCAGTTGCCGTTATCAATATCGAGCAAAAACGAGCAAAAAAAATCACGTTTGTTGTATGGGAGGCCCCTTAAATATTTATATTATTCTGTTTTTTAGTATTTTTTGTTATAGCGGCAACCGAAATACTATCTGTGACAATTTCAACTGTCTAGTCTAGCTATCACGGTTCGTGAGATACAGCCTGGTGACATACGGACGGACAGCGAATTCTCAGGAATAGGGTTCCGTTTTTACCCTTTGGGTACGGATTCCTAAAAATAAGAGTACCGGAATATTAAGTATAATGTTTAAGGTCATTTACCCGAAATAACACTACCTATTCTGATCAATATTAGAACAGTGGTCTTACTTAATACTCCACTGTAGAAATAGAGTTATAAAATTAAAATGATAGTTTGTTGGTCCTTAATATAAATGGATTTACTGCATGCAGGTTGATTACGTACAGAATGTTAGATACAAGACCTTTGTAACTGTATTCTGGCAAATTGTTTTGGTTAGATTGATTGAGATTAGACAAATTGACGCTACACTAAGGTAATATAAAAATAATGTAACTCTTGCCCTTACTTCATCAATATCATGTTAACTGGTTTCATTATTTTTCTCAATGAAATATAATGTTAAAGAAAGGCCTCATGATAGTCCCCTAAGTATATCGACTTCTCAAATCGAGGAAACTCAACTGCAAAATATGTTTTTTTTTTTTTTTTTTTTTTATTTATTTCTCAACGGTATTACATATACTGGCTTACTGTCTAAATCCACTCGCCAAACTGATATGACAGTTTGTTGGCGAGAACACGCTCATTACAATTTAGTTATATGTAAGTACCTATTTAAATTAAACATGCATCTAAAAACAAAATAAAAGTTACAACAAATAAATACAGAGATGTGGATACTTTTGCAAAAATGTACCCTAAGGCAGTTTTTGCAAAAGAATCCTTTTAAAAGTATTTTTAACTTTCCTTATAGTACACTGATTTCCTTCTCTTAGCCACTCAATCTTGTTAAAAATTTTTGGAACTAGGAACCCATTTGTTCGTTTACCATAATAATTTTTAGCACGACTTTGCACATATAGTTTTAATCTAACACTTTTTGTATTGTACTTGTTATTCTTAAGCGTCTTATAATCACTTACAAAATAATATTCTAAGGCAATTAAGTACTGCACTCTTATGTGTACTGGAAGAATTTTACAGTCAGTATTTGTCAGTTCTTTAATGACCGTACTAAGTGAGACTTTGAACCTCAACACGGATTCAGTAGTCGTCAGGCTTGAATTCCTGGAGTTGTGGTAACAAAGTAACATATTGGCTGATTCATCCCAATTCCGACTTCGGAGGAAACGATAAGAAGAGGTAAAAACAACATAATTAAAGTTATAATCTAAATATGATTCTTAGTAATTGGGCAGTAAGACTATACTTATATTGCTAATTTAAACACAAAGTTACAAACTTCTCTAAGGCGAAGGGGGTATATAAGATATATTTCGATGCATTAACCAGCGCCATGATCACGGCTAGACTAAAGGTCTGTCGGTGGATGTTAATGTTGGGTAGAAAATGTTCATCTAGGTACTCTTATTCTAGCACTCCCACTTTTCACTTATCACTCGAATTAACGCAAAAAGAAAACACTGTGGCAATTATGTCTAATTTGCTAACTGTAAATGCTCTTGTCAATTCAATCGACTCAATTACGCTGCGTCAGCCTTTCATTAGCTACTACAGTTACGTTTTCTGACTCACTGACTGACAAATCAACGCCCAGCCCAGACCCTTGGAACTAGAAAGCTGAAATTTTCCATACAGGTTGCTTTTATGATGTACGCAAGGAATAACGACGGATTTCTAGAAATTCCTACGGGATAGTTAGTAAACGGGATTTATTTTGTTTGATTCAGAGTGAACCTATCTCCTTAATAATGATTATTAGACTCTTTTGGCATTGGAAATTCCCACGAGATACGGAAAAAACGGGATTTGGATATTCACTAACTGATACTGATGATAATGAATTTTTGGATAATGTTTAATAAATAAAAAAGTTTTTAAATTCCTATTTTGCGCGGACGAAGTCGCGGGCTTAAACTAATTTTACTATATTTCCATAAAACTATATATTTTCTATTAAACCATATATCACGTGTCGTCTCTAAACAAATGTATTTATTACTGAAATATAGGTGCTCCAGTAAAGACAAAGCAGGAGCTTCAAAGTAGCACGATTGGTAGACCGCGTAACGCCTGAGGCAAAGATGTCTTCACTAGAGCGCACATTTCCGCTGGAGCCTCCATTTTTATCTTCCGGTCCTACTCACAATTTTATTTCCTGATGGAATTGATCCTTATCCCGCATTTGGCACTGCGTGTTGAATGTTAAATGTTAGGATAGAGAGCTAGCACGTGAGATTTATTACCAAAATAATGCTCTTAAGGATTCGTAAGCGTAAATCACAAAATTTTCGTCATCTACCTACCATAACTATCATGAGATTCAGACATAATTAAAATCCGTGGTCCTTTGTCAAGGCGTGCACCGTGACTATATCAACATTCAGTTACTTCGTTCATTCAGGTGAATATTTGATAAATATATGCGAATATCTCCAGATTGTAGTTTATCAGATGTAGTTTAGCAGAGGTTGCAGGTATCAACAGAAAAATGTAAATTGTTTTAGATTTACATAAGCTCGTTTATTTCAGTTATGATTATTATCCATTTATTATCATATAGATTTATAGTGTCGTATTTTGACACTTCATAACAGAATAAAAAAGAACAATCTATTTTCCCTACAATACCTATGTATGTAGGTTGAAAAACTCAAACATCCTTCAGCCTATTATACCGGCTAGTCTGTAACGATTGCAGAAACCTCTTTTCAACCATATTCGTGCTTTTTTTTCTTAACGGTAATGATCTCACTAACGGCGAAAAGTTAGAAAGAAAATGCTAATTGAATGATACACGCAAAATATTTTAGAACTATTTTCTAGTGCAGATACATTTTTAGTGTTTTGAGATAACGGATCTTACTTACTTAGTAAGAGTAAGAATGTTGACTTTAATGAAGTTTTTTACAATTAAAATTACGTATAAAAAATCATTTGAAGCTAATATAAAGCAGACGAGTTAGTTATCGTACAAACAAACACAAGATAATAACTTAATTATGTTTATAGTCCTGCTGCCGTCGCCGGCGCCATGGTAATCACAATTTCTGCGTCATTTTACGGAAACAATAATACAAATTCAACTAAATTCCGATGACAAATAAACAGAGACAATGTATTCCATGAATACACGTCAATATTATCAAATTTTGACCGCAGACGTAAACACATTTGATCTGAATTAATAAAATATCTCGAATAATAAAGCCGTTACGAGGTGTTGGAAAGAATTTTGTGACCAGTAATGTATGCGTTAGAATGTTGGTGACGTGCAATGTTTGTTCAAAACAGTTTGATAGATTCGTGAATGATGCTAATGTATCAATGGGATCACGTGACGCTAAAAAGGTTTTATTCCTGAAAAATGTAGTATAGGTAACAGCTAATTTGACTGAGTAAAACGTTATTTTGTGGAGCTCCATATCACACAATGTTATGATAGTTGAGTCTGTATGACATGTTGTGTAGATTTATATGAAAGTTAAGGAGGAATGGAAGCATAGGTGTGTCGCACAGACGTACCTGTCCTGCACGTATGGAAATTCTATTCCTATCCTGTCCCAATGTATGGAAAATTTGGTTTCAGTTAATGTCCTGAGGTTTGGATATGTTAAAGATTACCTTACTTAACTCTTTAGGGGTGAAACTCTAAAAACCGGCCAAGTACGAGTCGGACTCGCAGGGTTCCGTACAATTATCTATAAAAATCACGTTTGTTGTATGGAAGCCCCCTTAAATATTTGTTTTATTTTAATTTAATTATTTATTTTTAAAGTGAATATATAACTAAATATTCTGTGAATATTTAAAGCGTCTACCTGATGCCTTTATCAATACCAAGCAAAAACGAGCAAAAAAATCACGTTTGTTGTAATATTTTTTTATTTTATTCAATTTTTTAGTATTTGTTGTTATAGCGGCAACCGAAATACATCATCTGTGAAAATTTCAACTCTCTAGCTATCACGGTTCCCGAGATACATCCTGGTGACAGACGGACAGACGGACGGACAGCACGGAACACAGCTCACACGCACACTGCACGGACGGATGGAACCCTAAAAAAGGACTCTGAAAAAGTGGTATCACTCATTGAGACTTTTGTTCAGGATTATGACATACCAAAAATCCCGGGATAATTAACTAAAACCACATTTTCCATACTTTAGGTCTGGGGTCCCTTATTAGTATCTTTTCACAATTTCACTCGTCTATATAAATAAAATATACCTACAAGTATAAATATGGAAAGCATTTAATGCAGCAGTATCTTGAGAGACTGCGTAATACTAAGGCATACACGTGTTTTAAGGTGAGTTTAAGGTACGAATAGCTTAGTTAGTTAGAATACTTGAAATATGATTATTTTATGTTTAATAAAGATTTCAAAAAATATAATTATTTATTCTGTGAGATCTTATCGTTTCACTGAAGCGGTAAAGCATAATAAAAAACTCAAAACTTTCAAGTTTGTTTACGAATGTATAAAAAACATTTCAATTTAAAAAAATAAAACCGACTTCAAAAAACACCCAAAAACTAAAACGCAAAAAATAAAATAAAAATTGAACCGACTACAAACAAAAAGCATAGAAATATCTTTCTTCTAACGGTGAAGCCACACGAGCGTAATTTTGTGAGTCGTGAGCGGCAGAATTTCGGTTCGCGCCATACAATATGCGGGCCATCCCGTGACACTCACATGACACAATGTATGGCGCAACCGAAATTCTGCCGCTCACAACTCACAAAATTACGCTCGTGTGGCCTCACCCTAATCTGTTTGAAGTCGGTGCCTCAGCTCGAGCCAGCAGGAGTGGTAGAAAGAAACCCAATAGATAGTACGTACGTAAGGTCGATGGCTAGGTCCACTCCTGCTGGCTCGTGCTGAGTCACCGACTTCAAACAGATTAGGGTGAGGCCACACGAGCGTAATTTTGTGAGTTGTGAGCGGCAGAATTTCGGTTGCGCCATACATTGTGTCATGTGAGTGTCACGGGATGGCCCGCATATTGTATGGCGCGAACCGAAATTCTGCCGCTCACGACTCACAAAATTACGCTCGTGTGGCTTCACCGTTAGAAGAAAGATATTTCTATGCTTTTTGTTTGTAGTCGGTTCAATTTTTATTTTATTTTTTGCGTTTTAGTTTTTGGGTGTTTTTTGAAGTCGGTTTTATTTTTTAATTAAAAATTATTTTATTTTTTGCTTTTTAGTTGTATTTTTACATACGTATTTGTTAGATACGTAGGATAAAATCATCAGTTTGACCTCCAAATAAGTTTGTTACAAAATCTATTTTTAATACAAGTTTTTTTTTGCTCACTGTACTTTTTGCCCCTGGTTACCAAAGTACTTATAAAGACAAATCCAACGAGACCAAATTTGATAGGGTTACGTCGTTTTATTACGGAGTTCTTATGGTCACTTTCCAGTTCCATGTTCAGACCCTGGTTGCCATCTAGGATCAAAGTACTCGTCAAGACGAATCAAACGAGCCCAAACTCGACGGGGTTGTGTCGTTTTATTGTGGAGTGCCTTTGGCCATCTTCCAGCGCCATCATCAGACCCTAGTTACCATCTGGGATCAAAATGCTCGTCAACACGAATCACACGAGCCCAAACATGACGGGGTTGTGTAGTTTTATTGTTGAGGCCTTTGGCCATCTTCCAGCTCCATCATCAGACCCTGGTTACCATCTGGGATCAAAGTGCTCGTCAAAACGAATCAAACGAGCCCAAACTCGACGGGGTTGTGTCGTTTTATTGTGAAGTGCCTTTGGCCATCTTTCAGCTCCATCGTCAGACCCTGGTTACCATCTGGGATCAAAGTGCTCGTCAAGTCGAATCAAACGAGCCCGAACTCGATGGGATTGTGTCGTTTTATTGTGGAGTGCCATTGGCCATCATCCAGCTCCATCACCAGACTCTGGTTACCATCTGGGATAAAAGTGCTCGTCAAGACAAATCAAACGAGCCCAAACTCGACGGGGTTGTGTCGTTTTATTGTGAAGTGCCTTTGGCCATCTTTCAGCTCCATCGTCAGACCCTGGTTACCATCTGGGATCAAAGTGCTCGTCAAGACGAATCAAACGAGCCCGAACTCGATGGGATTGTGTCGTTTTATTGTGGAGTGCCATTGGCCATCATCCAGCTCCATCATCAGACCCTGGTTACCATCTGGGATCAAAGTGCTCGTCAAGACGAATCAAACGAGCCCAAACTCGACGGGGTTGAGTCGTTTCATTGTGGAGTGCCTTTGGCCATCTTCCAGCTCCATCATCAGACCCTGGTTACCATCTGGGATCAAAGTGCTCGTCAAGACGAATCAAACGAGCCCGAACTCGATGGGATTGTGTCGTTTTATAGTGGAGTGTCATTGGCCATCATCCAGCTCCATCACCAGACCCTGGTTACCATCTGGGATAAAAGTGCTCGTCAAGACGAATCAAACGAGCCCAAACTCGACGGGGTTGTGTCGTTTTATTGTGGAGTGCCTTTGGCCATCTTCCAGCTCCATCATCAGACCCTGGTTACCATCTGGGATCAAAGTGCTCGTCAAGACGAATCAAACGAGCCCAAACTCGACGGGGTTTGTGTCATTTTATTATAGAGTGCCTTTGGTCATCTTCCTGCTCCATCATCAGACCCTGGTTACCATCTGGGATCAAAGTGCTTGTCAAGACGAATAAAACGAGCCCAAACTCGACGGGATTGTGTCGTTTTACTTTGGAGTGCCTTTGGCCATCTTCCAGCTCCATCATCAGACCCTGGTTACCATCTGAGATCAAAGTGCTCGTCAAGACGAATGAAACAAGCCCAAACTCGACGGGGTTGCGTCGTTTTATTACAGAGTTCCTATGGCCACCATCCAGCTCCATCGTCAGACCAGCTCCATGTTGCAGTAATATTGAATTGTCATCCAATTTACACAAGCATGCAAAATTTCAATTCAGAAACCGGGAAGTGGGTTAAATTCAACTTGCAAGATTTGACCCGTTGAGGAGTTCCGTTGGCCATCTGTGATCTTCTTCATCAGATCCAGTTTATCAAATGACATTTTCTGAATGAAAATGCTTGACTAGATGCTAAAAATCCTAAAATCGTCATAGTTGTGCCTATAAAATTTGAGGGTTTCCGTCGATTTACCCAAGATTCCATCATCAGATCTTGACTTGGTGCCAATGGGACCACCTCGGAAGTATGCTCTTTTAAACAAAAAAAGAATTTTGAAAATCGGCCTACAATTGGCGGAGATATCGATGAACATACATAGAAAAAAAAAATATATAAACAGTGGAACATAGAACCTCCTCCTTTTTTTGAAGTCGGTTAAAAATACCTCAAATTTCATATTCGGCTGGGCACAAATATTCAAAATACATTTTTAATTCTATTTCACCTAGTTTTTAGCACTTTTAGTAAGTTTTTTTAAATTCCGAGACTGTAAAATGTATAGGTACTCAGTAACAGTCTGAAGATTATTTCAATCAACTTTTTTCGCAAATTTTTTGTTTACCACCTAAAATTAGGTGGGAGCATAAAAATGTTTTTAAATCAATTTTAAATACTTAGCATCAAAGCTTCGACTTATATTTATCTAGGGCAGGATGCACAGCTCTGTGACAAAAATGAAAGTAAGTATGTTGTTTCTTGAACGATGCCCCAGTCTAATGTTCAATGTTTCCTTATCAACGACATTAATATTTTTGTTCCGAAAGAAAGTGTGAGTATGTGTCGTGCTTCGTCACGCTTATAAAAGTTACTAAAACATGTTTATGTTGTAAAATCCCGTCATTAGGGAGTGTATGGATATTGGATATACTCACTTATGCTAAACACTAATTTGTCAATTAAATCTTTACAAGGTCGCGAAGAAAGGAATGCAGTGAGAGTAGTTTTAGTAACCTAACATTTTCGTCTGTTTGGAATTAGGAGCACAGATAAACAATACTCACCTTGAGGTAAATTTGGCTTTGGAATCTTAGACGTAAATTGTATGTAGCCAATAATAACTTTTGGTTTCAGGCTCATCATAAACCTACAAGTTCTTTAGAACGTCATTTCGTAAAGATAAATGCTTGTAATGAAATTTATTTTGGCATATTGCACACAGTAGGACATATAAGTTGGATATGATTGCTACATATGATGAATACATCATAAATATAAAAGATCTGAAAAAGTTCAAAGTTTACTGAAAATTATTCGCGCGTAAAGGATTGAATGCTAGCTTTAGTGCATATCTATTTTCGTCAACTGTATATTTATGTGCTACTAAATAACATAATTTAACAAGTAAGTTATGTGGTTAATTTTAATGTCCTTAATAAAATTCCAACTTTGTTAAAATACAACAATAAATGAGACATTTTTAGTGTTATTGCATTCAGTCTACCAGATAAGGTAGCGTTATCCGACACCTGGACACGCCAACTCCAAAAATCGCCCCGTCAAAGGTGAATCACGTAATTGCAGCCCTTCCCACCCATTAATGATCCGTGAAAATGGCCGATATCCATACCCCAATTGAAAACTCTCGAACAATACAGCTTTTAACACGATTCGCGCTCAGCTGCGATTTATTAGAGAATATCTTTTATTACCATTTCAGAAGTTAATTTCTGTATGACACAGATACCCCCAATAAAGTTACTTGGATCAACAATGCTATGTGAGATGATAAAAATATGTAGAGTGGGTGCCTGTGTGTGTACACGCACGCGTGACGCACACGCTCCATGCGCTTGTGTTAGTATTTCTGCAGAAGAGATGAGTTGATGTTGCAAATGTATAAAAAGCGAAGCGTCGATTTCGAAATCAACACAACGATTTGAAATTCTCTAAGGAGTGTACATACGGAGGAGCGGGCTGTGAATAAATTTCCGCATCGTAAACACTAGTACGGCTGCAGTGAATAAGTGATCTTTGAAAGAACTGTAACGTGACGTGATTTTTGTTTAACTGAAATTTCTAAGTGACGCAAGGATGCTCTATTTATTGGTAAGCTGGATTAATTTACTTATTTTAAATGAAGTAATTTTAATAAATGACCGTTTTATATAATTTTCATAAAAAAATCTTGAATCACATTTTTTTTATTTTATGAATATTTATTAGATATATTTTACGCCTTTAAAATTTTCAAAAATATTTAATTTTGAGTATGACAATTTATTTTTAAACTTGGTGTTACATTTTTTTAAAATTTCTTTTCATTTCACAGTTTGTGGTTGGAATCGGCGCAGTCGCAACTGTTGGCTCGCCTGTAGGCAGCGGCAGATGGAATCCCGAAAAATACGGTGGAACTGGCAGGTAAATGTCAGCAGTCTTGAATATTCATTTGGCATTTCAGGAAGTAGGTTAGATGCACAAATATGCTGCCTATGTATCTACTGGCATTTAATTACTTACATATTTGGCAGATGCCTTGAGTGACTATTAATAAATTTAATATCAACCTTAAAACGAGCAAAAGCGGGTAAACATTTGCATAAAAGCCGTCTTTAAAAAAGTTTTCTTTCTTCAAACTTGAAGCAGTAAAATATTAGGTATAATTTTTATTAAGACCTAGATATTTTCCAAAATAACAGCAGTAACGTACGTTCTGACTACAAAAAGCTTGATAAGGTAAATGTCCCTGTGCTCGACACTGACCCAATACATGGCACCTTCAATCCTATGTCATAGTAAGAGAGGTGACAGATGGGTGTCATCTATTGGGCGTTAGGTGTCGAGCATTAGTACGTTTACCTTATATGTTTTGTATGAAAATACAAACTGCATCATTTCTTTAACATTCAAATGACACAAAGGGTGGTAATTGGTAAAATTGCCATAAACCTTTAAAAATCACAAATAACTGTAATAGAGTTGGACATTGTGTAAAATCCATCCGAATCTCTACCACTACTTTACTCCCCAATTCTACTTTCATGCAGCAGCGGCGCTGCCGTGTACTAGTGTAAAGATAACCGCCAGCCGCCGAAGCAATGAAGATGATGATGATGAGGGCGTTGAAGTTTACCGGCATACGACGTATTATGCCTTAGCCCTTTCGGCTGTGAGCTCATTTGAATCTTCTGGGCATGTCCATATTATGGCTGGTAGTATTGGTGGTAGTGTTCACTGACCACCATGTGATCCACTTGCTTGTTAGCCTCTCCATATCATAAAAATGCGTTATTGTTTCAGCTACGATCGGCCTAGGAACGAAGGCAAATACATTCACATACCCAATCCTTACAAACACATCGACAACCCCTACGACGGTGGCTACGGGCCATACTCACACCAATACGAACCCTATGAAGGTGCAGAATCAGTAGACCAGTACAAACTGGTGCTGCAACCTGGCGATGATAACCCTTACTATAAGGATGGATACTACAAGAACAACGGCATTAAAATCATAAGCCAGCAGCATAATTATGAAGAAGATAAATACGACTTCGAGTAAGTACCTTTATATAATAATCTATATTGAACTAAGTAGCTGAATTCGCGACTTTGTTTGCATCCAGCGGGAACATTGCACTTTCCCGAGATAAAAAGTAGCTTTTATTAATACTTGCTAGTAGTAAATTTTTTTTTTAAATAGGTTTTTTTTTTAATAGGTTACTTAGTTCCAGAAATATCCCGTAAACCAAACAAATGCACAAAGTTTACCTCTTAACTATATTATTTAACAGGACCGTTAAATAGAGATAATATATGTAGATAAATCTGACCAATTTGCTCGCGATCCGACTTCTAGATTGTTAAAAAATAAAACACAAATAAGACTTTGCTAATACGATTTACCTGTCAGAGCCGAACTAAATAAACCCAAAAAGACCATTAAGAGTAAATAATCAAAATGATGGCTTAATTTTTTTTTATAGCGGAAATCAAAAGCTAAAAGAAAGAACAATGAATGCCAAAGACAAAAAGTAAAAAACCGGGTTCATTCGAAATCAGTGATTTCTAATTTTATTGTTAAATTGGGCGAGTGACAAGTTAGATTTATTCTGCCACGACTGAACTTGGCCTTACTCACTGAATGTCAGCCTTATCATTGTCATTTGCATAGAAAAATAGCTCAGTGATTTATTATAACGAAATAAAATAAATTAATTATTAAGCTTTACAAAATTAGGCTTTTTGAATACTAATTAATTACCTCACTGAACACGAATGAATGATTACATGCTTCAATTTAAAAGGCTGATTAAGTTTTCATTGCGGAAACAAACTTTCGTACACAAGTTATCTTGACCTTTGAAACTTTAATGATTAACAAATGTTGGAATGCAAATACGGGTCAATTTATAAATTCAGCCATGGCCGGATATTCAAAATAAGTCACCCAACTATTGTTAAATTGTGCAAAAAGATGTTTATAAAGATAAAACGGGTAGGACTACGGTCAAAGATCAAATCTATCTATATTTATTAAAAACAAGAAATTGACATTATTCGGCATATTATGCACGTGTGATGAAGGTGAAGTCAGTATTTAACATTGTTAATTTAACTCAAAGATGTGCGATGAGACGCGCAAGGATTAATGATACGCGAAAAATATTAAAATTACTTAATGCAAATTTATTTCAACATTGTCAGTAAATCCAACAAGTATAGCTTAATAACGTCCTTGGGTACAATATACAGTGATGCCAGTGATTCATAACTTCCGAGAGTAATTTGAACGGATTTAAAATACATAATGTGTTTAATGTTAACCTTACTTGTCTGCAGTTTCGAGACGGAAAACAAAATTCGCGCTGAAGAAAAAGCCGTGTTGAAGAATCCTAACATGATTGACGAAGGTATTGCCTCGGAAGGATTCTACGAGTACATCGGACCGGACGGTTTCATGTACAGGGTTGACTATACCGCTGACGACAAAGGTTTCAGACCCAAGCTAAAGCGATTAGAAACCCCCTATTCTGGAAAATGGGTGCGAGAAAAAATCAACTAGATAAATAAATTAATCACACACCAAAAACCAAACTCACACTCATATTAAATCAGTCATATTAAATCAGTATTTTTAAATAAGTAGGCAACAGTTATTTCTCAGTGTAGTGCACGCCTGCGATTTATTAAACTATCTGCCTTTTCATACGGGTCACGATCTGTTTCATGAACTTGACATTTGTATTTGGTTTTGCCCGAGACTGTTTTCTTTGATATCCACCGCAGCGTTTGAATACTAGGTATAAATAACGTTCATTCGAACTGAGTTAGTAGGTACACAATTTTCTTCAAAGTACAAAAGCTCTTATAACTCGCCATTTCCTTGTATCTACTTAGGCTATTTAATTTATATTTAGATAATAGATGTCTAGAATGTTGTAAATGTGATAATAAATTATAATTTTATAAATATTTGGTTTCATTGGCGATGATATTTATGACGAGGACGATGTGACATTCTACGGAACACTTTTTGTATATTTTTTGTAAAGAATACTTTAGTACGCATACCTGGGCTAAAGTTATGATCACAACGCCTCTTCAAAGAGTACATTGAGACGTGATAAAGGATACAAGAGGTTACTAAGTGCTTCTTTAGAATTTCTTTCAATTTTTATTCTAGACTTAGAAATCAGGCTTTACAAAATGTGAAAAGATTCAAAGTTGAGACCACTTGAAACGAGTGTCTAGCTACCGAATTTCTGTTAGAATTCTTTAGCGAGTTGATTGGATATCGTTGCCATGCGGCATTATTTTTTATAAAGTGATAGTTATTATGTTATTGCACATAAAGCTGAATATTGTTTTTAGTGCACGTACTTGCCACTAAGTTATACTACATCATAACTAATATTACATATTACATATTAACTAGCATACTAATCTAAACTACTACTTACTGCTAAAACTACCTCGACGTTTCGACGACATAAAATTGCAGCGGCCATAGTCACGAGTCGATTAAGATAAGTTATAGTTCGCGATTAAGACCCGCAAATTATAAGTTACAGGTAAGAATGGCGAAAGTTTAAAAATGATGCTACTTCAGTTACTTAAATAGGGGACATTTCTTGATACGTCGACCCGGCACCTTTGGCAATAACTCGGCGCTTGAGGGCAATATTTGATCTGATAACGCGATAAAAAAATACCAAGCAGCCTCGAATATCAATAAAAATATTTCGAGTGTGCCACGCCAAAAATAAACGAGTCCTCGCGGGGTATAGAGCGGAAGGATCGTAAAATCATGCGTGTTAAGGCACTGCCGGAGGAATTTGTCGAAATTGTTTTGGCTCAAGCCTGTGGAGGCTTTTATGGAGGCGTGGGGACGTTGACCGAGAGCAGTGCCAAGTGGCCGGCGCCGCTCTGCCCGCCGGAGACGCAGTGCGATCCGCAGCTGCACTGCGCAGTCTTATCTCTTTGCTCCTTCTCTAACAAAATTATTTATTACAGTAACGATACATTCCAGTTTGGACGGGAGCCGGATCCCGCTGCGCTCCTGAATTTGTCTTTTTTTAAACAAAGCGGCATAAATTTAATTGGTTTATCTTGATAACTGGAGCAGATCTCATAATAAAGTCTTGCAAACGGAACAGTACGTAGGTAAACCGAAGTAAAGGACCTGTTGTATGTAGTAGTGGACAGAATTAATATGGAGTTTCAGTCATTTTTCAAATTTGGATCGTCAATTTTTTAATACGGGCATGTTACTACTACATGCAACAGGTCATTTACTTAAGTTTTTCACCTATACACCCTTTTTATAAACTTCATTATTTTAATTTCTTTAAACAGTGAAAAAGCAAACAGTACAGCATTGTTACAAAGTTATTGGGTTTTAAATAGAATTTTATACATTTTTAAGTTGTTTTCGAATATAGAATGACGCCGAATTATGTTACTTAGTAATTCACTAATGTGTTAAGCGCCATATTAGTTTGCCATAATTTAGTAGCATTATGAATGCAGCTGGGTTTCTCGACACGTTTTTGAGGTCGACAAACGAATCAGAATACCAACAACAAGGACATCCAAGGCCACGAAACACGCATGCAAAAGTTTTGGAACGTTTGTTTCCACAACTTTTAAGTTTATGTGCGTCGAAGTTGGTTCATGAACTTCAGTCCCACAATCTCCTATGCTATTAATACACGAGAAGCGTATCAAGAAGCCTCAAGAATAGGGAGTTGTTACTTAGAATTTAAACATTTCAAGATTTTAGTTTTAAAATGGAAAGGGCACCCGGAGTTTTCAGAAGATTAGTACAATAATTATAAACATTCCTACTGTTGGAGAGATAGGTATACACAGACGGAGGTAATATGATATATTTGTTGTGCTGAAATGAACTTATTTTCAATTAATTTAAATTTAATTTTTGGGTTGCCTTTGATATTTAATATTCCAGACCAATATAGGAAAATGGGCTAGTCGGTTTGTTAATTTTATTTTAGGTTTAAAGAACATTTATTGTCTAAAGAAATTACAGATAATTTCACTTATAAGACAATTTCTATAGCTAAAAGTACAATTATTAGGTTTCACAGTGAGTTAATAGAATATCACCACTCACATGCCTTGTGCAACCACGTTTGCCAATTTATTTATTTATTTCAGTTAAGTTTTAATGATATTGTTTGAAAACACTTGTCAAATAGTTGACAGTAAAAGCAAAAAGCAGCTGAGTGGGTAATGACAATTTATACAGTGCAATGCTATATTTATACAATGTTATCAATTATATATAATTTAACTTTGTTTTTAAAGATATTAAGTGATTTGCTATTATTATATATATATTATTATTTTTATAGATACATCCTATCTATTTAACTATGCATACCATATTTAAAGCTTCCTACCACGAAAACTGGGTCGAATTTAACTTTCTTGATTTCGTTACCGACAGACGGGTACAGGTACTGTAATTTTAAACATGGAACTACCGTGAGACTCTTTCATAGAGAAAATATACGGACTTCGATCACTCATGTCTTAAAACGAGTTTAACTCGACATGTTCCCGGAGCCACACGTCTCGGCGGCTGCCAAACGTGAGTGATCCATATATTTAATGTAATGTAAATATTTTTCTTTAATATAACTAGGTTCGATTCCCAAACAAAGTAAGTTTTTGTTTTGAAATCTATGAATGCAGATTTTGCTGTCACTAAAATCAATGGCGTGGTTCCACAGAACAGATCATTGTACCTATGTCATTATAGTTTCAGACTTGCCCATACTAAATGTACCACCTGTATGTATACCAACTCACAGAACTTTCGAAAACATCGCACTATTTACTCGAAACACGCAATATCAGTCGCCACGGATCCTTACAACCAGTCGACGAGAATTTACTGCGCTCCAAATACCGTCAAGGAATAATCGTAAGCGTTTCCTTTATTTATTTAAATAAGTTAAGTTCGATTAGCGTATCGGCTGTAGCGAGACGCGAAATTGCTACTTCGTTACGCTAATCGAAATTCTTCTTTTGAAATGTGATAAAACGTAGGGGACAGGAGATTTGTTAAAAAAATGAGGGTTCTTTATTATTCACTTTAGTACCTACTTGTGAGGCATACACAGAATTAAATAATCAAACTTTTTACAAGCTTTTATTCAAATATATATTTTTTAGGAAATTGCCTTCAAATCTTGCAAGCCCCACTCACCACCCACCAGTTCTTGATCGAATTGACTTGAAATTTGGTAAGTCGTAGTAGATAGGATAACAATGCGAGCATAAAGTCAGTAATTTATTACTGACTATAAGCTCACATTGTTATCCTACTACTTGCTGCTGACTGTACTTATACAGTCAGCTTCAAGCTTGTTTTAAATTAGTAATTATTATCGAATACTTTTTACACTATTTTTCTGCGGTGTCAGTTGCAAAAAAAATACTATTAAGCCTAAGTTTTGGATGGATAGACAAAAGTGGATATTTTATGGTCGACCAAGTAAGTGCTTTACCATGGCAATGACAAGACATTGAACCTTAGGGTGGTAAAGGAATTTCTTTGTCGACTATACTTTAATGACCGCTTTAGCCTAGTTGGTAGTGACCCTGCCTACGAAGCAAGAGGTCCTGGGTTCAAATCCCGGTAAGGGCATTTATTTGTGTGATGAGCACAAATATTTGTTCCTGAGTTATGGATGTTTTCTATGTATTTAAGTATTTATTTATCTATATAAGTATGTCTATCGTCGTCTAGTACCCATAGTACAAGCTTTGCTTAGTTTGGAACTAGGTCGATTTGTGTGAGATTGTCCCCTAATATTATTATTTATATTTCGGGGTTTTTTAATTTCAGTTGACTAGTTTTTCCACACATTTGTTTAATGTTTAATGTACGTGTACGGCTTTTATGTAACTAAACTAAGTATACATTTAGAATCTACTATTGTTAGAAAAACCTTAATAGAGCTGTTTAGTGGAGTGGAAGTAGCCTCTGAAATAATCCGTATCAATTTTAAAAGTCCTTGTATAAAACACACATGGCACTTTTATATTATTCTAAATGTCTTTCGCTCTTTAAAAACTTTTCAGAGCATTTAATCATAATTTACACTGTAAGTATGCATGATAACATGCTAGGTTATCACAAATATAAATATTACTTAAAACCCTAAATTGGCGAGCGCAAAATATCTAGAAAATTGAGGGAGTACTTATTTTTTCATACGGGAGTTGGCGCTTCGTTCAAACTTTTTTATTCCTGACATAAACCAAATAACTTCTTATGAGCTTAGGTAAGCCTATATCTTCTTTAAGTTATGGTTAGGGCTGGAAGTTCATTTAACTTGTTACGCAGTCACTTTTTCACAGTGTCTACTTACTTTTTACTTTTGAAATTTGCTATGAGCTTTATGGCGAAGGAAAAAACGTGAGGAACCTACACACACTTGAAGTGGTGTGTGTGAAGTTCCCAGTTTCCACTAGGCTCACGTGGGAACTGCAGCCCAAGCCCTCTCATTCTGAGAGGAGGCCTGTGCCCTGCATTGAGACGAATATAGGCTGAGATGATGATGATAAAGTTACTTATAGCTACTATATTATATCTACTTAATAAAAGTGTACCTAAGTATGTAAAGTTACCAACTTACAAATATTATATGTACCAACCAGTGAGCGTGATATTAGACGAAATCCAACGTGTTTTTTTTTCATATTTTGTGATCAGAATAAATTATATAAAAACCGGCCAAGTGCGAGTTGGACTCGCGCACGAAGGGCTGCGTACCATTATCTATAAAAATGGCAAAAATTCACGTTTTTTGTATGGGAGCCCCCCTTAAATATTTGTTTTATTTTAATTTAATTATTTATTTTTAATGTGAATTCTGTGAATATTTCAAGCGTCTACTTGTTGCCGTTATTATTTTTTTTTTTTTTTATACAATATAGGCTTGCGTTTGGCCACAATCACGCCTGATGGAAAGCGAAGATGAGGCCTACGATGGAGCACGCTTGCCTAGTAAATGCTCATTCACCCTAGACTTGAAAGCGGCCAAATTGTAGTGTTCAGGGAACACAGTCGCAGGCAGGGAATTCCACTCCATAGCTGTGCGATTGATGAAGGAAGAGCAAAAACGCTTTGTGCGGAATTTGGGAATATTGACAACGTAAGGGTGGAGACCCCGCCTACTTCTGGTCGACCTGTGGAAGAAAGGAGCAGGCGGAATAAGGTCGTGCAGTACCGAAGCACATTCACCGAAATGCAGCCTGTAGAATACCGATAGAGAAGCCACTCTTCTGCGATGACGAAGGCTCTGGTGACAAAAATCCGCATCGCAAGCGACGCCGATGAGCCTCTTCGCTCGCTGTTCTACCGAATCCAAAGCAGCTAGCTGATATTTAGCAGAACCGTCCCAAAGGTGGCAGCAATACTCCATGCAGGATCGGACTTGGGCTCGGTAAAGACTAATGAGCTGGTCAGTAGTGAAGTATCGCCTAACCTTGGATAGGATACCAAGCTTTTTCGCAGCGGTTTTTGCCAAGGATTCAATGTAACTCCCGAAGTTCAGTTTAGCTGAGAGGTCTAAACCAAGGAGCTGAAGGCGGTCAGATATTGGTACAGGCACACCTCGGAAGGTTGGAGTTAGATTAAAGGAACTCCGTTTTGCGGAAAATAAACACGCCTGGGTTTTAGAGGCATTAAAACCGACTAAATTGACTTCGCCCCAATCGGACACTGCCTGAAGAGTTCGGTTCAAATTACCTATCATAGTCTCTCTGAGAGTGTTGGTATCTGAACCACTCGCTCGAGCATCGGACAAATATCTTTCAGACACTGTGCTGTCATCGGCTTATCCAAAAGTACCGGGATATACCAACAGGTCGTTTATATGCAGCAAGAATAGAGTGGCAGAAAGCACTGAACCCTGAGGAACACCGGCATTAATGTCCATAAGATCGGACGAACAGCCATCGATCACAACCCTAAAAGACCTACCCCGCAGGAAGTCAGCTATCCAGGTGCACAAGCCAGCAGGAATCCCATAAGAAGGGAGTTTACTCACAAGTCCATCGTGCCAAACCCTGTCAAAAGCCTTCGAGACGTCCAGAGAAACAGGAAGTGCCTCTCCGTGCCTCTCGATGGCCTCACCCCACAAATGTGTTGCGTAAATTAGAAGGTCACCAGTGGATCTACCTCGACGAAAACCATATTGATGGTCGCTAAGGAGATCACTGACTTCCAGATACGCAAGGAGGCGGTTGTTTAATACACGCTCCATGGTCTTGCAGAGAATAGAGGTGATAGCAATTGGCCTATAATCAGCAGGGTTGGCACGACTTCCCTTTTTTGGTACAGGCTGGACATTCGCAACCTTCCAGGACTCGGGGACTCTACCTTGGTTCAGAGAGAGGCGATACAGGCGTGTTAGGACAGGAGATAGCTCAGGAGCGCAGGTCCGCAAAACAATGGCTGGAATGCCGTCCGGACCACTCGCCTTGTTCACGTCTAGTGCGCGAAGCACTTTAAGGACCTCATTCTGGCGAATACATACTTTACCCATTGTATGTTCGCAACGAGGTACGCTTGGAAGTGACTGGTGTGTAGCATCTAGACGCGAATTCTCCGCAAAAAGAGAGGCAAACAAATCGGCCTTCTCCTTAGCAGAGTGCGCGAGTGACCCATCAGGTTTCAGCAGTGGCGGAAGCGACGGGCGGCAAAAGTTCACCTCGACTGACTTGGCTAGCGACCAGAATGCTTTGCTCCCAGAGGGAAAAGAAGCAAGTCTGGCGCCAATGCGGCCAACGTGGTCAAAACGAGCCTTTCGCAATACCTTTTTGCAGGACTTGGCGGCTTTGTTAAAGGCTTTCTTCAAGGCTTGACATTCCGGAGCTTTTCGTCTACGAGCGTTAGCCCAGGCCTGGAATGCAGTGCTTTTAAGTGACTCAGCACTAGCGCGTCTTGCATTGTACCAAGGGCGCGCTTTGCTATTATGAGAAGTGTAAAAGTAGGGAATGAAATACTCCATAGCCTGACGAGCAAAAAGCTACACTGAGCATATCGAGCAAAAACGAGCAAAAAAAATTACATTTGTTGTATGAGAGCCCCTTTAAATACTTATTTTATTCTGGTTTTTATTATTCTTCATTCTGGTACTTATTATTATAGCGGCAACCAAAATACATCATCTGTGAAAATTTCAACTGTCTAGCTATCACGGTTCATGAGATACAGCCTGGTGACAGACGGACAGACGGACGGACGGACAGCGAAGCCTCAGTAATAGGGTCCCGATTTTACCCTTTGGGTACGGAACCCTAAAAACCGGGCAATTGCGAGTCGGACTCGTACTTAAGGAGTCCGTACCTCCGTACAATGTTTCAAAAATAGTTCAGTAAAACAATTATAAAGATCGAAATAAAAACGCTGAAAAAAAACACGTTTCTTGTATGATGATCCCTTTAATATTTAACTTTACTTGCTCTATTTTTAATATTGTTCTTATAGTAGCCACAGTAATACATAATCGGTAAAAATTTCAAGCCATGTGACAGACAGACGAACGGACGGACGCGGAGTCTCAGTAATAGGCTCCCTTCTCTCCTTTGGGTGTGGACCCCTAAAAATTATCAACATCCTGAAATAACTGCAAAGTAGGTAGTGTTGCCTATCGATAGTATATCGATAGTATCACCACGTATCAATATTATCGATACTATCGATAGTATCGATAGTGATTTATAAGCAATACTATTGATAATGGCAATACTATCAATACTATCGATAGTTTTATGTCCAATACAATCGATAGTATCGATAGTATTGCAAAATTAGGCAATAATGACCGAAAACAATCGATACTACCGATAGTATCGATAGCTTTGTACTATCGATTGTACAAAACTATCGATACTATCGATAGTATTGATTGTTTTCGGTCAATATTGCAATACTATCGATTGTTTTGGACATAAAACTATCGATAGTATCGATAGTATTGCCATTATCAATAGTACTACTTATAAATCACTATCGATACTATCGATAGTAATATCGATATCCTGAATAGTTTGCGAGGTCAACGATCGATAGTCAAACTATCGATAGTTCTGCAACACTGCTGCAAAGTTAACAAGCATTGCAGTCACATGGAGCGCATTCTGATGACAATCAACAAGGTATATATTAACTTAAACGCGGCTTAAGTGGGTATTTAATTATATTGATAACGACGCAGCAGATTCAGGAAACTTCTGGAATGCATTTAAAGCCTTATCAGCTGGCCTGAATAACATAACCTTACAAATTAGCAAGTATTTAAGGGCTTGTCACAAGAAACCCTTAGCATAAACTACAAATTGATGAAACACCTAAATCGGTTGGACAATGAAAATTTGACAGGGATGGTGACGCCATTAACAAATAATTATTAAGTATATATTATTATGAATAATTTCATTTAATTGAAATGTATTTGAAAATTAGTAAATTCGATTGCTATTATTTCTATTCTTATTTAATTTGGTCTTTTTATTTCGTGTTTATTTAATTCAGCATTTTAGATTTTTGACTTATTGTATTTTAAATGTACTGCATGTGATTGAATATTTCTTAGGTTAAGTAAGTTGTAGTGCCACTACACGTACTATCCTGCTGGACGTCATGGCTTGTGTTGTAAGTCCACACGATCATTATTGCATAAATAAATAAACATTCAAAGACACGACTCCAGTAAATAAACGCTTTATTTTAGCATTGAAAACCAGATTAATTTTCGATTAAACGCAAAATTAGATTAATTGTTGCTTTAAAACAAATAAATAGTTATTTGACTGAGTTGGCGAACAAGTGACGTCGTAAGAAAATTATGGGAGAATTGTGTTTTGACAGCTCGTAAAAAGTAAGTCAGTTTTTTGGTGGTGTCAACGTCCTTATTGTGATCGCAACCTAATTCCTTTTTAGTCCTTTTAATAGTCAAGACAAAATACTATAGGTACTACTAATATTATAAAAGAGAAAGTTTGTGAGGATGTTTGGACGTTTGGGTGTCGGGATGTTTGAATGTTTGTTAGTCAATTATGCAATAACGGCTGAACGGATTTAGATAAAACTTGGGGTTTAGATGGAAAAGATCTGGATACATAGCATACTTCCTTTTTTATCCCAGAAAATTGCATAATTCCCACGGGATAGCGACAAACGGATTCTCGCAGATGGAGTCGCGGAAAACAGCGAAATTTATATGTTTAAGAAAAAATAGTACACCCTTGCGAAGCGGAGGTGGGCAGCTATATATCTACATATTATATATATATATATATATATATAATACTTAATATTATATGTATATATATAACAAGCTCGTAAACACAACAAATCACTTAGACCTCGCATGAAGCCACTATTTCAACCACTCGTAATCTTATAATTGGGCAAACGAAAATACCAAAACGAAACACGCAATAGTAACATGGATGTGGCCGATTTGGTCGAGGCCGGAAGAAGGGCGGCGTCGGCGCCTCCTGGCTTAATTGGCTGCCGACCAACTTCGCCAAAAAGAAACCGCGCGAACGTGATGAGGCTAAACGGAAAAAGATAGAGAGCGAAACTATATAATTTTTGTTCTTATTGTTAGGGTTTCGTATCTCAACAGGGAAAAAAACGGAATCTTCGTAGAACTTCACTGTCAGTTTGTGCATGAGTGCGTTTGTTTGTCAGCCAGTAGGTACTATTTAGTAAATGTACTTATTTAGTTGAAAAAATATCAAATATGGTATAGTTAAAATTTTATAAGCTGGGGGTTTAGGACTGCAGAACTCATCTGGTAAAGATAACATTGTTCTCGTTTGTTCTATTGTAGACGCTCTACAACGCCGACGATCCACCTGAGTACCGCTTACAATGACGAAAGGCCTTTCTTAATGAGTTAAGCTTTTGAAATTCCAACATTGTAACTTAGAGAAGACGGTAGCTATTTGTTTGCATTTTTTGTTACTTGTTCTGATTTGTTATTAGCAGTGATCGTAGATTTTGTAGCATTTTTGGTGCGGTGACGTCAAATGACACACGACAGCGACCTAGGGTTGTCGACGTGTATAATATGATTGACGTTTAAAATAATGTAATATTAGTATATCAATTTCTAATCATAAATAATTATAAACTATAACCTCAGATAAGGATATATTGCAAAACATTTTCTCATTATAGTAAATTAACCCTTCATTTCAGTATGCATATTGGGTTGGGTTTTACATGTTCTAAGAATATTTTCTGTATTTTTGATTTCTACTGCACACCCCAAAAAACACAAACAATACAGAATACAGAACATAAAACTTAATAAAAATAGATGGAGATAACAGGCGGTCTTCAAGACGAGATTTGAATCGTTTTTTTTTATTTTTATTTAATTACCAAACATCTCAACATTATTAATTTTTAAGTTATTAATTTTTTTTTTAGCATTACTGACAACCCTAGTACTGCACCAAAAATGCTACAAAATCTACGATGACTGGTTATTAGCGGTAGGCTTCAACATACGAGAACAATGTTATCTTTACCAGATTAGTTCTGCAGTCCTATATAAACCCCCAGCTTATAAAATTTTAACTATACTGTGAATATTTTAGGGTTCAGTACCCAAAGGGTAAAAACGGGACGCTAATACTGATACTTTGCTGTCCGTCCGTCTGTCCGTCTGTCACCAGGTTGTATCTCAAAAACCGTGATAGCTAGACAGTTGAAATTTTGACAGATGATGTATTTCAGTTGCCGCTATAACAACAAATAATAAAATAAAATAAATATTTAGGGGGCTCCCATACCACAAACGTGATTTTTTTGCTCGTTTTTGCTCGATATTGATAACGGGAACAGGTAGACGCTTTAAATATTCACAGAATTTTTACTTCACTTTAATTCACTTAAAAATAAATAATTAAATTAAAATAAAAAAAATATTTAAGGGGGGCACCCATACGACAAACGTGATTTTTTGCTGTTTTTATAAGTAATGGTACGGAACCCTTCGTGCGTTAGTCTGACTCGCACTTGGCCGGTTTTTTATTAGTTCAGCACCTGTCATGATTGCAGGAGGAAATTATTTTTCTGAAAAAAAAAGTTATAACTTATAATAATGTTTTAAACTTTCGCTATTCTCA
Organism: Archips xylosteana; assembly: GCA_947563465.1. Classification (NCBI taxonomy): domain Eukaryota; kingdom Metazoa; phylum Arthropoda; class Insecta; order Lepidoptera; family Tortricidae; genus Archips; species Archips xylosteana. Next base: position 16,890,221 of record OX387344.1, read on the forward strand.
CTCATAACATAACTAATATTTTGCAGGACTTAATCACGTCCCCGCAAAATATTGTTATTGTTAAAAGGTACCTACTAATTGTTAAAATTATTAGTTAATACGGTAACAAGTAAGGAAGTGTCTTACGATATTAGTTACAATACCAACCAAAACTTATTCGAACAGACAAAATAAGTCAAAAGTTCTAAGTACCTATCTAACAAATCCACAAAAAGTTAAACGTTTACCGCATCTGTTATAAAAGTGGTCACCAACTAGATTCTTTCAGTTTAACCACATTGAAAAACATAAAACTTTGTCGTCCTGTTCTGGACCAATTCCAAACAAGGTGACTGCCGGTGATATCCGCCTGGGGCATCAGTATCCACCCATTTTAATCTTCACGTCGTATAACCATTATTGAAACATGGTTGGGTTGAAAATCCTTTGTTTTCTAAGCAGAAAGAAAAAGTTTCGTGGCAAACTGCATGTTTTTGCAGTAACTAGAAGAACCGAGTTTTATGGCAAATGGATTGAATTCGCTGGGTGATTATTTGAAAGTTTGTTGAAAAAATGTGTCCGTCGAGAATTAATTTGGGTGAAGGAAATAAACTTTTATGATCCATACTATACTACATATATACGATATAGTTATATACTTTAAACATACTATATTATATTATAATACTATATACATACTATACTATATATACTATATACCTACTATTATAATATTAAGCGAGCTTCAACCGCTAAACCGATTAAGATGAAATTTGGTGTGGAGATATTTTGATATAATCCTCCTCACCGCACATGCTGAGCCCGAGCCTTTTAGATTAGATTAGATTCATTTATTTCATGATAAAAATTACAATATAAATTTGCGTTGTTGACAACAAATCCATGTATTGATTGCAGAAGAAGTTAACATGTCATTTTTGTAAACTGGAGTAATTCAAAGTTGTTGGCGAGCGCCCTCTTTTCTTGCAAGTTTTAAAAATATCCCACCTGAACTCATAACCGGGATATTAAGGTTATAAATTAAAAGAGGAAACTTTATTTCAGTTTCGTTTACATGTGCATTCCCAAAGGATCTACGAAAAGTACATAGTGGAACCACAACGTAAAATCTGTTTATTCCAAACATGGCATTAAAGTGGACTGAATAAAACGCCGGTATATAATAACATCCAACGCATCCTTATTTTTCATAGCTACAATGACCAAACATTTGGTTCGGTGCCACACAGCGTTAGGGAAACTGTCAATAGTATCATTTATTTTTACTAGCAGTCAGCTCTACATACATAATATATTTCCTTTCCGTCGTAAAACGATGCAGAGGGCCGCCGCCAATCCTCGAGATTCGGGGTAATCAAGATTTATAGATAGCCACGATATATCCAGACTAAGTCTGTCCATTATTATTAATTAAGTGCAGAAAAAGCACATATTTTCGTCTATTCAGTATGTTCTGCAAACGTTCTTCCATGTAAAAAAAACTACTTAACTCATTATTTGGTAATTATTATTTAAAATTGGGTACATTAAACTTTATTTCATCATTCAGCCGAAAGACGTCCACTGCTGAACAAAGGCCTCCCCCAAGGCTCTCCAAACAGATCGGCCCTGTGCCATCCGCATCCAATGCGTTCCCGCTACCTTCACCAGGTCGTCGCTCCATCTTGTTGGAGGCCTACCTACACTGCGTCTTCCGGTCCGCGGACGCCACTCGAGAACCTTTCGGCCCCATCGGCCGTCAGTTCTACGGGCGATGTGCCCTGCCCACTGCCACTTAAGTCTAGCGATTCTTCGAGCTATGTCCGTGACTTTAGTTCTCGCGCGGATTTCATCATTTCTAATGCGATCCCGCAGAGAAACTCCAAGCATAGCCCTCTCCATCGCCCTCTGAGTGACCTTGAGCTTCCTTATAAGACCCATCGTTAGCGGCCACGTCTCAGTGCCATAAGTCATCACTGGCAACACACACTGGTCAAAGACTTTTGACTTGAGACACTGCGGTATATCGGATGACAAGATATTGCGGAGCTTCCCGAACGCTGCCCAGCCGAGTCTAATTCGTCGATTGACCTCTTTCTCGAAGTTGCACCTACCCAATTGGATTGTATGTCCCAGATAGATTAAACTTTATTTACATGCATATAATCTGATTGATAACTCATGACATGAAAGATGTTTGCTTATACATATTTCGTTTGTCCCTAACTGAGAGTTTTAATTTTTTTTTCTATGTCATTCATAGACAAAACATAAATTCTCGACCAAAATAACTTGTTGAAGGGATAGTATTTTAAAATGAAAGACGTAAAAGGAATATAGATCTTTCTTTCGCTCAGTTACATAAAATTAGAGATTATTTACTTATTATTTTGAATGTAAATTAGAAAAAGAAAGTGACTCCCAGATAGCTTAGCGGTTAGTGACTCTGATCATGAAGCCAGAGGTATTGGATTCGAATCCCGGTTAGTCTTTGTATGCTGAATACGAATGGTAGCACCCGAGTCATGGGATATTTCATATATTTAAATGTGTGTTTATATATTAAACATTTGTACCATATTTTTCTTAGTTTGGAACTAAGTTAATAGTCCAAATTACCCCAAAATAAAGATAATCATTGATTTTTTTTTCACAATTGCGTACCTACTCGTATATTTTTTTTTGTATAACTATTTGTTTGCTAAGGAAATACTGACTAGTGTAAGGGGCCCGGTGCTTCGAATGCAAAATAAAATTAAAAGTTCTAATTTGGTTTCGCCCGCCGTAAAACAAGATATAAGCTGACAGGACTGACACACAACAGACTGCTATTTGAGCACGTAGGTTACAGACAGCTTAAACAACCTAAACCTGTTTTTTCATAACGTACGTGTATAACTGTTGAAGAAAAGTGCCTCAAAATGCACGGAATTAATTTAAAACTGGAATTTAAATGGCTTAATCCGCAGTGGAAAAAACTATCCATTAAAATATTTTGAATAATATATTGCTTGGCTCAAACAGAAAGCTCTATTTAAAAGCCATTAGAGCTGCATACGAGTCAATCGCCACTTATTCTCGGAAAAGTGATTGCGGTAGACATGTTCAAACGATGGATTCATTTTGTGTTCTATTATGCATCAAAAAATTTAAAATTAAACGACACTTTGGCTCACAGAAGCCCGTTGGTCGATTAAAATCGTTATTGATTAAAATCCTGTCCAAAAGTGCAGGGTTTATTTTCTTTTTATTCGAAAGTTTCTTATTTCTTAGTACACAACAAATTTTTAAAGGATCAAAATCAAAACAAAAGAAGGTGCCTAAGTCTTCAAGTGCCTAGGTATTTTCTTGGAACTTTTTACAGAATAGTCCTATTTTCATTTTTTTTTACAGTATTGGAAAATACTTCAATGACGGTACTATTGAAATTTATAAAAAAACCGGCCAAGCGAGTGTCGGACACGCCCAGGATAGGGTTCCGCAGCCGTTACGAAAAAATCCTTGCATACCTATCTTAGTAATTTTACTATTTATTCATACTATCCGTATTAAACAAGTAATATTTTTCCTTTGATCAATTATATGTAGATCCACAGTCGCGCGCCCGAAAATGTCCGAGCCAAATGAGCGCCACTTTGATAAAAGTGGCCTTCTTTTTTCTCAGAACGTTGCGTGAAATTGTCAAGTTTAGCTGTCAAGTGGAGTTTTGCCGCTACCGAAATTCAACTGTAATGAAGTAAAGACTAGGTTTAAATTTCTGTGTAGGTGATGATTTTATTTGTTACGCAACCAAATAAAAAAGTTCGGACATTCTTTGAAGGGGATTTTGTTCGGCAATGTGTATCTTCAGTTATAATTGATCAAAGTATTTTTCTAAGGATTTCGTATTTTGTACGGAATTTCTTAAGTAGGTATATTTTGTAGGTCAATCTGGTATTTAATCTTAAACTATTTATTAAGCTAAGCCGCGAACACACGGACGGACCAACAGACGGACAGGCAGATATGACGAAACTATAATGGTACCGTTTTTGCCATTTTAACTACGGAACCCTAAAAAAGGAACAACCATTGGTTTCTGAATAAAATATTGTTAAAATAAAACATAAAAGTTTTAAATTATTTAAGGTTAGAATAATCGATTCATAAAGTTAAGTTAGTACATTAGATTTATTTTTAACGGCATTTTGACGGCGAATCCTTTAAGTCTAATGCTGAGTTCTCGATTTTTCGACGTAGCGCATAAATCACGGAGGCATAACAGATAAGCAACATTAATATTCTATCACTACATAGTATAAAACAAAATCGCTTCCCGCTGTCTGTCTGTCCTATGTATGCTTAGATCTTTAAAACTACGCAACGGATTTTGATGCGGTTTTTTTTAATAGATAGAGTGATTCAAGAGGAATGTTTATATGTATAATACGTGCATAATTGCACCCGTGCGAAGCCGGGGTGGGTCGCTAGTATAAATTAAAGAAAAATTAACATAGAAACTTCTAGAACAATTAATACTTTAAACGGTAAAACAATTTAATTTGTAGAGCATAGTCGTTACGCTAAGCGAACTACTTAGATGCCACAGTTAGAAACCACTTCAATTTCCTCAAGTGTATTAATAAAAATAAATTCTCCACGCACAATGAGTGTATCGCTCAATGAAACTCCCCTAAAACTACAATCGTAAAGCTTGAGGAGCTCCCGTCTTGAGAGTAGATACCTAACGTATGCTAAAAAATGCAAACAGGAAAATTTAATGGTTCGTGAAGTAAGCTAGCTACGCGGAGCACCCTGGAATTGCTCTCCATATTCCTCTCGGGGGGGTACTATGTGTCGAACTCGAAAACATCGAGGATTTCCTCGAATTTAAGCATTATCGACATTCGAGCCGTGGGATGCAAGACTAAATATAGCCGGGTGGGCGAGTGTTGTAAGAAAATTCTAGTAAATAAAATAATAAATATATATCACCGGACGATTCACACCAATTGACCTAGTCCCAAAGTAAGCAAAGCTTGTATTATGTGTACTAGGCAACGAATAAACATACCTATATAGATATATACTTAAACACATATTAAACATCCGTGACTCGAGAACCATCATTTTTTGTAGTCAGGTCCTCTAACCACTAGGCCATTTGGTCGTCTAAGAAAATAAGGTGTTAAACTTTTGCGATTCTCACGCTTAAATTAATGCCACCTGGCACAATTTATATTCGGGGATATTGTGAGTGTTGTCTAGGAGTAACTAATTACAGGAAAAAAATTAAATTATTTTAATTTATTTATTTATTTATTTAATACAGAGATGTTAGTTCAGATTTTTTTCGTGACGTTGTATTGTTTTAGTATTATTACCATGGCTTGGGTGGCGAAGAATCGATTACTGCGACTTGTTATTTTCTAACAAACTTCAAGAAATATATGAAAGAAGCCATTGGTATGACTTTAAAATTCAAAATCAGTGCAGACGAACAAATGGTAACACTGCGAGAAGGAAAGGGGACTCTTATGTGGATTTCCTTAATATTACTTACTATCACTTATTATTCTAAGCTATTGACTTGAACACGAAAATTGCGTTTCGTTTTGTTTATGTTAGGGAGAAGCATGCAGATAAGCAAGCTCAATAAGGTAAATTTCCCCGTGTACTTCGTAAATATGATAACGTGTCATAAATCTTTGACAGAAATGGGGTGAATGTTATTAAATCTGAAGCAAACATCATCGATGAGACCTTCCCTAGAGCTGATATGGCGCGTGCTCGAGATAATGTTTGTCTACTTTGCAGGGATCAACTTAAAGATACCTAGACTAGATGAAGATTTTCTTTCTGTGATGGAGTATTTTCGAGGATATCATTTAGCGGGTTTAACTTTAGTCACCTGCTTTGTCTGATCTTGACAAAGATCCGAATAACTTAACACATCTAAGCAATTATTTATACAGGAGGTCCCCAAACTCAAAAATAATCTAGTACCGGGCGAGAGGCCCAGCTATAAGTTCTGAGAAAAAAGGAGAAAAAAATCTATGTCACTTCGTTAAGTGATAATCGTAATTTTTTGGAAATTACTAACACTAAAAGTGATAATGTTATTCTAAGTGACATGGATTTCTATTCAATAGGTATTTTTTCCAACAAGATGGAGCGACGACCTGGTGAAAGTTGCGGGATCGCGTTGGATGCGGATGTCACGGAACAGATCTGTTTGGCGAGCCTTGGGGGAGGCCTATGTTTAGCAGTGGACGTCTTTTGGCTGAAATGATGATGATGACGATTTTTTCCTGAACAGGTGTAACTTGACCTCTTGCCCGTTACCTGGCTATCGTTGAATTTTGGGACTCCCTGTATATTTTTGACACTTAATATTTTTTTAATCGATGGGAAAAATTCAACTTGCACACAAGCATCAAACCGTTGTAGACACCTGCAGCACCAAAAGGATAGCAGACGCATTACCAGTCAAGAGGACTGAGATTGAATTCATACCTCATGATTGTGGGGTATAGTTTCCCCTTATGTCTTACTCTACACGCCGGAACACAGCAGTGCTAGCAATGCTGCTTCGTGGGATAAGCGAGTGAAACAGTGGTAGCATTCAAAAAATTGTACACCTTAATGAATGACGGTGATTAAAATTTGTATACAAGTTAAAAATTAAGCGTACAATTGTTTCTCTATTCCCACTAGTTCAGTTGCCCAGTTCTGTTGACTGAACTAGTGGATAGGTAGGTTAGGTTAGTTAGGTATCTACAGTTGCCCGAAGGGCAAAATACCTAGAGAAATCCCTAGGTCGGAGCTCCATCAAAAACCAGGTACACAAGCTGTAGGTTGATCACGGGTATGTCCTCGTGAGAAAGAAAATTTCTATCAGTCCTCTATTCCCACTAGTTCAGTTTACTGAACTACTGAGAAAAAAAATCTCACTAGTTCAGTCAACTGAACTAGTGGGAATACTTACAGGCAATCGTTTGGGTGTTTTTTTGTGTCACAACAGGTTTTTTTCCAGTTTAGCCCTTTGTGTGTTTTATAACCAAACTGGTCGAGTTAGCTCACAAATCTTCGCTATCGTATTCTTGTACTAGTTTAAACAGTTAAAGCACACAGCACAGTTTCCTGGCCATTTCGTTAAGTTAGTAAGTATCTCGAACAGATATAAAAGTAGAAGTATCTATTCCCGTCCGTAAACAACAAAATACGAAACAAGGTACGTTTTAAAATTCCTCTCTCCTCGGACATGCCTCTCCTTCGGTAAGTGTCACTTCAGTATTTAATTAAACGAAAGCAAAGAGAAACTGAGAAGGTAGGGTAATTTGTCAAAATTAATTAAAAAGAAAACGAACGGACTGAAGAATTATTGACTTTAACAAGATGACATCGTACAGCGGAGAGCTTTCCTATGTCGTTGCGTTTTGTTTTTTTGAACGTAGATAGATGGTTACGTAATATTTTTGTACATACCAATTAACCTCAATATTTAAACCTTAATAATCCTTATCCTTCTAATATTATAAATGGGAAAGTAACTCCGTTTATCTGTCTGTCTGTTACCACTTCACGCTTAAACCGCTAAACCGATTTAGATGAAATTTGGTATGGAGATAGTTTTAGACCCTACGAAGGACATATTATCCCGGAAATATGTATAGTTCCCGCGGGATACTGATAAAATAATTCTTCGCAGACGAAGTCGTAGACGTCAGTTAGTACCTATTAAATATGATTCATAATCAAAGTCTCTTGCGTCACTAACAATGAAATCAGTTATTTGTTTAAAGGTTAGGTGAATTTTAAAGACAAATATTGAGTTGAAGTACCCATGTTCGAATTGATTTTGTGGTTGCGTGAGTACAATGAACTTTTTAAATAATGAATGTCTGCTTGAATGCTCATGTACTTTGAACAACTTAGTTAGAAATATACCTGCATACAATTTTAGGGGTAGAGTCCAGTCCGAAATTAGCTGGGCGAAAATTCGAGCGTTTTGACCGCTCGGGTAAAATGTCATTGTCCTTCGACGATTATTACTACAATGGAATGGAAGGAGTAGACTCAACAACTTTTGCCTAAACTAGGGTCACCTTCGTCATCTTTCGTTTTCAATTAATTCTGAGTATTTTAACAATATTTGAGAAAGTTAGCTGTGCCGTAAAAACGCTGAATATTGACTGGACTATTTTACACCAATACTGAGATAGTTTGATATATATTTCTAATTAGAAAAAGTGCTGCTTTTGGCATTGTTTTTTTTTACATAGACAAGTAGCGAATAACTACTTTTTGCCGATAAAAAGTAAAGATTTTTCTTTAAGTATTAGTCATCATCATCATCATCATTTCAGCCGAAAGACGTCCACTGTTGAACATAGGCCTTCCCCAAGGCTCACTAAACAGATCGGTCCCGTGCCATCCGCATCCAACACGTTCCCGCAATCTTAACCAGTATTAGTGGAATTAGTATTTATAAGTATATGTATAATATATGTAAGTATCCTAAGAGCTACAGCTACACCTACGCGCTAATTTTCCAAACACAGTACGTACCTATAACACTACCAGTAATTGCAAAGAAACAATAACTTTTTACTTTATTTTCTACCATTAACTTAGCTAGCTCTCATTAACCTACTTTTGCTTAATTATTTTCATTTTAGTATTGTTTTTACGTGAGACGTAACTCTCGGAAGCTTAGTACTTTTTATTTACTAGGTACTAGTATACAATGCAAGGTTCTTAAAGAGAAATGCTCTACAAAGAAAATTGAAATTTACCGTCAGTTTTACAACCTACATACATCTACGAGGAAATTATTTTGTGTGTGTGAAGTTCCTAGGTCACACTGGACCCGCGTGAGAACTAAAGGATAGGCTGGGATGATGGTATGATCAAGCACATTCCACATTTTATCCGCATTCTCTCCCAATCATTGGTTTCCTATTTACAAAATTGTCCGCGTTATTCAATAACCTAAAAAAAATCTCCCTAAAATTTATGAATAGTTCCCACAATGAAAGTAACGTAACAAGCTTACCATAGTGTTATTATTGTAAAGAGTGGAGAATGGCCCCTTCATCCGGATGCGGTCTTTACCTACAAAAGACGGAATTGCCGCCCTGATTGAATTATGTCCCACCTTTTCCGCCCTCGATGGGCCACCATGGCTGTGATGTATTTATGTAAATCTGGACTGCGATTAAACGTTTTTCGTACTCTCTGCCGCATGAGTGGCTCAAATTGCAATAACAATGAACGATTTTACTGTGCAGTTGCGAAAAAAATAGGGTGAATTTCACTTCAGGAAAAATTAAAAATCGTGCGTCCAGTTCCTCCGCGCGGAAGAAGTGAAATTTCGTAATGTGGAAATGAAAAAGGCACTTATACATCACTATGTAATGGACCTTATTGCAATAACTTAAAGAACTAAATTTACTTATGCATCCTTGTCTTTAAATTACTCACTAGATGGCGCTTTTATCAAGTCTCTTACAAATTTGCACAGACAGTATGAGTTCTGCATCGCACTGTCGAAGTATTTAACATCCGTTAGTATATATACAATGCGAGATTACTTGCTTCGGCAGTACATATACTAATGCTTTCATACCCCCTCCATGGTAGCGTTGGAAGTCGCATTAGAAGTTTCATTTCAAAAAAAATGTCATGATTTTTTGGTAGGGTACAAATTATACATTAAGATTTAACATTGATCTTTTCCCGTAGGAAATAAATTTATTCTGATACATAGGTACAATACAGTACAAATTTATTATGTTAATACATACTAATATAAGCTGTGGGCGTAATGATATTGTACTTAGTAGGTATAGGTTCTGTACCTATCTAGTTACTTAAAGGCGGACGTATATGCCCTTCTTAGATAACTTAATTTGCTGTCAGCGTTTATAAATACGTTCATACAAAGGCGAACCAATCCCTTAAAGGAATCTCTTTCAGTTAACCTTAGAACGAATGACAGGACATCGAAAACAAGATTAGACATGCAATACAAAGTAAAGAAAACCGCTAACTTCACTTTCAAGACGAGGATAAATGGAGTTTTTTTGATTTCTTTTGCTCCGACTTTACTTGCAAAAATTTTCACGCCCCGCCACTGAAATACTGAAAATACGCATACAATGTAGGCTCTAATAAGTATTATAATGAATGCAATAAATCTAATATTTAAGTAGTTAAACGTTGGAACAAAATGAATCTTGAGGACATAAATAGTGCGTTTTAGGTACAGCATAGAACGCCGGGACCATAGTTTTCTTTTAATTTTCTCCCCAGATGAAAACAAAATATTAGCTGACTAGTGGTTCTAAAAAACTTCCATCATATTCCAAGACAGTGAAAGTTACAAAACACGAAATCAATAAAATTCGGTCAATGATTGCAAAAAAACTAGTCTAGCTGACGTAGCTCTAGCCTAAAGAATAATAAATGTCAAATCGCTTTATGGCTTCCGTCTCCACAGAGTCGTCACAAGCTTCAGGATTTAGAGCGAATTTCCTGTTTGTAAATAAAAAAACTGAGTGACTCAAAGGCTCGCCGCGTTTTATAGACAAAAAGCCCAAAAATCCTAAATAAAAGAAGGGAAACGAACTCGTCAGCGATGGTTCGACCCCGAGCCAATTGAATTTCAAAGCTGACAAGCGTCTACCACAAAATTTATTCAAAGAATAAATCTGAAAATTTGTAGATCTAAAGGCATAAAGGCGAAGTGGCGCCGACGCGTCGACACAAAGGAATTTCTAAATTTCACGGCTTCCGCCTCGGTTGTTTGTATTTATATGAGAGGGCGGGGTAAGAAATGACAAACGAGTGCAGGGAAGTAACGACAAGTGTAGCAGAGACGGCGGCCGATGTTCCGCGCTGCCGCCTAAGGCAGCGGGTAGTTTCCTCAATCTCCCTTTAGTTACAAGAATGACATATTTATGATAAGAATACTTGAAGTAGCTTAGAAGCAAAGACCATTTTTAGTTGTCATTTAATTTTGATCCGAGCATAACAAGAAGTCGCTTGCTTGAAAACGCATCGCTTTTCTCTCATCTCGAAGAAACAGTGCTAGAGAATATAGAGCATGGAGAATAGTCTGCTGTAAGTAGAGCCCTTTTAAATTAAAACTCAATTTTTTTTAATCAAATTTACTCCTTTAAAATTAGTAATTATTATGTCTAATAGTGGGATGTCTAATAGTGAAATGGGAGTGGGCTGGTCATGTCGCCCGCAAGCATGGCTCGTGGTGCAGGGCAGTGGTAGAGTGGAGACCGTGGGGTGAGAAACGCCCGAGAGGAAGACCGCAGATGCGTTGGTACGACGATATCAAAAGACTGGCGGGAACAAAGTGGTTGGAAATTGCTCAAGACCGGAACAGATGGCATAAACTGAAGGAGGCCTACACCTTAGAGGTTGAGAATGGCTAAAGAAGAAGAAGAAGAAGAAGATGTCTAATAGTCCGTTACATACCTATGTGCATCCAAGTGTTTACCTAAGAATAAATGCTGTTTACGTACATCACCATTATAATTATCGGCCTATAAAACGTCCCGCTACAAGACAAAATCCTCCTCGAATGAATGGGCTTAGGTCGTAGTTAAAAAGTTAATTTCAAATGTAATTTCGCACATAAAAAAAACTCGAAAGGTGGCTCGAACCCACGAGCCTCTGCTACCTGCCTTACCTACTTAGTACAGAGCATTTACTTAGAAACAAAATGTTATTTCCAGCAAATATTAAACTAGCTAATTGCTGAAGCAAAACAAACGCATTTTTAAATAAAAGGCGTAGTAGCAGAGCAATCCCGTGTAGAGAGCAAAACATTATTTGTATCACAGCTGGTGCTGGTTGCCTCGCGCCGCGTCTAGGCGCTTTATGTTCTACTTGCATCTACGAAGGGGCGCAATTCTAGATCCAATCGAAATTTATCACGATTCCCAGACCCCATAAAAATACAATCAATTTATTTATGTAGCCTCACCATAGAGCTGGACTTCGTTTGCACCGAAATAGAGTAGAGAAGTAACGTTTTTGGGTTGTTAATAACAGCCGATATAATTGAAGACTAACAGTCTGTTCCACCAGTCTGCCATTTCTATTTACTTATTTTGCTCGGTTAAACAGAGATGGCACACCAGATCTAGTGAAACAGGGGGTAGGTCCAGTACGGGCATGCCAGTCGGGCATGTTCTATTATCGTTACCAGGCAAAAAAGTACAAAAAAATCCCATACCTAAATTATTTAGATGATTTTCTACTACCCTGAGATTTGAAAGAAAGCTTTAATTAAAAAAAAAACAATCAGAAGGGGCACAAGAAAACCGATATACGTCTTAACAGCTGCCTGCTCATTTCAATACCTACTGTGATTCTCATTTTTAAAATCAATCATTCATGAATAATTGATGATTTATTGATAATAAAATACGAACTGATTACTTAATTACTTTCGACCGGTCCATATGACTTAGTGTCTGGTTTTATTGGTAGTTCATTCATTCGCCTGCTAATACGTCTAGCGGCTCAATATCGCTTAATCAAGGATAGGTTGTTGAACTAATTACGATGAGATAGGAACGAAACAAATTTCATTTGGAATCCAGACTGTAAAGTAATTAGTCATTAAATTTCGTTTTTGATAATGAATATCATCAGGCGTTCATTCAACGACATAAAAAAATATAGGAAGACCTTAAGAAGAGACGCTAACAGTTTTTTTTGTATCTGTACGAAAAGCTCTCAACGATTTCTAGCTTGGAGTATATTTTTTTCCAATTTAATAAGTAAATAAGTATAGTCATTTATAAGAAATAAAAATATAATTTTGTTTTCTTTTCGTGACATCGAGAACCTTCATATTCAGAGCAAGCGGCATCAATTAGGCAGCATTTTTTTTTATTAATAGGTATGATATGTCTTGCTATGTGCATACGATACTATGCGGAGATTGAGAGACGACCTAAATATTTATCACGTAGAATGGCAGAAGCTCGCGTTTGATAGGAGAGTGGAGCTAGAGCCAAGAGTCTTTTGCCCAACAGCGGGACACAAAATCAGGCTAATTTAAATATTACTAATACAAACAAGGTCCTTTGAGAATGGAACCCTCCCATCTGGTAACTATTCGTTGCACTCACACGCCTTGCACTTTACTGAGAGCAACATGTCCTGCCACATAAACTTTACTATTATGTTCTTAATGCAACTGTTAAGTAAATAAAACATTATCATGGAGTACTGTTCATTAAAAAGTTAAATAAGTATATAAAAAGTCTGGTTATTGTATAACTTATAGAAGAATTTTACATATTTAAAATATCTCCATCTCTTTAATATATTGGGAGCATTATATACCTACCTACTTATTTTTTTATTGTATGTATTACTTTGTACATTGACGTTGTACATAATATCTCAACGGTTGTTAACAATATCTTCTAATATATGTTTGTTATCGAACTCTTACGAAACGACTTGACCGATTTTTATGAAACTTTTGTCTGTATTCGGTAGGTCTGAGAATAGGTCGTAAGCAATTTTTTATACTTACCCCTATTTTTCACAGACGGAGTCCCGGGCAACAGCTAGTTTTTATATCGTAAAAAGCTTACATCCATGTATATTTCAATAAAAAAAGTCTTTTAAAATGAAATGACATTAAATATAGAAATTGTCCAAATCATTTTGAATCAGCACTACAAAAAATATTTCTTCTACTTTTTAAAATTTATTTATTTAAGTAAGTACTCGTAATTTAAAAGTTTTCATAATATGTTCATTCTCTTTAAAACAGTTATAAGTACATAGACTGATACACTTAAAAACTTCTAACTTGTTCGTGCAGTAGGTAATTACACGCAAAAGCAAAAATATTTCTGTTCCTAGCACTGTTTTAAAAAGCCTAGCTTGTTTTCCCGTTTCCTGTTTTTACCGAGTTCCCCTTTTAAAACAACTGTTTGCCCCTGGAAATGGCATTGGGGTACAACCGCAGACTAGCCGTTATAGGTAGGTACTTACGTAAGGTGGTTCCAACCTTATTACCCCTTTTGCTATTTTACTTTGTACGAAACTTTAAAGAAGTTTATATTCCACTGGTACAAAAGTGCTCTTTGGAAACGATTGTACTCAATGCATCTTTAATTTTAAGTGAAGTTTACTTCAAGATTTAGATTACGAAATCGCAAATTTCCGCAGCTACATTTAACCATTTATTTATGGTAGTTATTGTTCTATTCTACTCTACTTATTGTATGTATTATATTGTGTAATATGTATTTAAGTTTGTGTTTATCTATATACCTAAGTAGGTTTAACCATTGCCTATTATCCATAACACAAGCTTTGCCTCCTTTGGGACTAGGTCAATTTGGTGTGAATTGTCCTGTGATATTTATTTATTATAGACGGAATGGAAAAAATCAGACGGTTTATATGTTTAAAAATGTGTATAAAATGGCAGCTTTCATTTTACTTTATTGATGAAAAAAAACTATTTTAAGTAAGTAAGCATGTCAATTGCATACGCGTATTCCTAAAAAAATATATATAGTGTTTTGACTTCATCAAACGTTATAAATAGGTATTCAACGCTAACCTACTCAATTATTTATTAAATGTTTAGTAACAATTTTTAAAATATTTATTGAAAATAACAAAAACGCATAGAATTTTAATTTCTTGGTCGCACTATAAATAGCATTCCATTTTTCAATGTTTATACGAGATTTAAAATCTTTTTAGTTTACGCAAAATATTGAACGGCTCAGTTTTATTTTGTTCTATTTCAAGCCTTAGTATGTTAAACTTAACGATTAAGTATTCATTGAGCTTTGAAAGTCGTCTCAATTTTTTTGCTAAGATGACAATCAAAGAGCAGTACTAGCGAATAGATAAGTTTTATTTTACATAAAACTGACCCGTGATTGACCCCGATTTCACTTGATGAAAAGTGCAGATGAGGCTAAAAGTGTATTTCACTAGTACATTATCAGCCTATTCACTCTACATTAACATGAAGGACAGCTGAAAAATGGACGTAGGTATTATCTGGCGAGTTTTAGTTATTAAATTGGATGTGACGTTTGTGTCGGCATGGAATTCCTAGACTTATTCTTAGTTTTAAATAAAAAGGTCATAGAGCTTGTCTAGTTTGAAATGACGCGCCCCACAACCGCGTTTGCGCACGGGATTTGGAGCTCAATTTGAGCTACAATAGAGTCTATTGTAGCTTGAATTGAGTTTCAAATCCTGTGCGTGAGTGCGGTGGTGGGGCGCGTCATTTTAAACTAGACAAGCTATGCTAGACAAGCGTCCAGTACAACGACGCGTACAGGGTGTTGTTCGGGCTGCCGCGGCACTGCAGCGCCTCGGCCATGTTCGCCGTGAGCGGCACGGACGGCTTCTACGCCATCATGAGGAAGCGCTGCGCTTCCTTGCTGGCGCGCCTGCGCGGCAGCCCTAACACCATCCTGGACGTGTTAGTTGGCAGGTGGGATTCCCCAATGTTGCGGCACTGGATGGGGTCTCATACACGCCCATTATTATGTTCAATTTAATTTAATTTAATTTAATTTAATGTTATTTTAATTTATTAACACTAGTCTATATATTGACTATATTTTACTAACACCTATGGATGATGTGCCAAAATGTGTCATTTATCCGAAATAAATATTTTTGAATTTGAATTTGAATTATACTAGAAATGTTCTAACCTGTATACATAATATTTGATAATATAAAATAGTAAATAAGCAGAGTTGGATGTGGCCCTGATTGATGCGTTTATACATAATTTGTTATAAAAAATTGTCAACGTTTAAAATCATAAATAAATAGACAGTGCGCATTAACTTGTTTGTAAATATTTTTGTGTATTTCTTCGTATCGTTTGCATCTGTATCAAATTAATGTTTATCATCATCATCATCATTCCAGTCTATATACGTCCCACTGCAGGGCACAGGCCTCCTCTCAGAATGAGAGGGCTTGGGCCGTAGTTCCCACGAGGGTCCAGTGCGGATTGGGAACTTATTGGGAAAGTATTAACCATTTTTCTAAAAAATAGCTTTTAAGTAATATCCATAAAAATAGTTTCCTGTTAAATGAATGAAGTAACTTGAACAAATTAATACCAACGACAGTCAAAAACGCAAAGTAGAATATATTACAATCATGAATTTATTTGGGACCCACATAAAGGTTAAATATCTGTCTAACTAAGTCAAAAGTTAACAATTGTGACCGTGCTCGCATTCCAGTTATTTTGTTACCTTCAAAGAAAATTAATTACACCTTTTAATATCTTGAAAGAAAAAATAGGTAAAACAAACTTAGGAAAATGACGAAGGATGTAATTGAATTTTAGTAAAACGACCACGATGCTCCCAACGAAACATTAACTGGTAACAGTGAAATAAACAAATCTCGGGGCAATTTAACCCAATGACTTGTTATTTATGGAATATTGAAATTAAATTCCTATTTAAAGGTGCTTAAATTACTCACAAAAGAGGTTTTCTGTGATCTACTCTGCTGGTTGCGTGAGAAAACTAAGTTCAAAGCACAATTTTGAAATTAATTTAAACTGGTGCCGGTGTACACTTGAGGCGAATGTTATTGTTAAATAAGATTAATTAATAAAACTGCAAAAACGTATTTGGTAAATGTTACTACAATGAATAATTTTGTTAGTAGGTACATACTAACTGCTTACATTGGGGACTACATGCAAAATAAAACGGAGGGTTTATAATTTGTCCTTTTTTAGTGAATTAGTATGTAGATGTTCATGCATGACATAACAATCCTACTAATATTATAAACGCGAAAGTTTGTAAGTATGGATGGATGGATGGATGTTTGTTACTCTTTCACGCTAAAACGGTTTGACGGATTCTGATGAAAATTGGCACACAGATAGTTTATAATCCGGATTAACATATAGGATACTTTTTATCCCGGAAAATTGCATAGTTCCCGCGGGATAGCGATAAACGAATTCTTCGCAAACGGAGTCGCGGGCAGCAGCTCGTATGATTATAAAAAAATAATTTCCATGTAAATGTCGTTTAAACTGATAAAAAAAGAATAATGAATTCTGTGCCAAAAAAATATATAGCACATAAAAGTAAAGAATCTAATCCCTTTACGCTATCAAAGCTCACCCCTTAGCCGATTGGCATTAAATAGAAAATGGGAATGGAAATTTTGCGTGCGCTTTCACTTAGTGGTGAGTGAAACATTGTGAAAACAAAATCTACTTATTTTGCTTTGCGCGTTTCACGGGTCAATTGAGTAAAAGCTTTGACGGGTTTAAACTTTTTTATTAAAGTTTTGTGCTGTGTTTGACTAGTGAACTGGGGGCTTACCACGCTCTCTTAATACGATTCAGTTTAGGCTCTAAACTGAACTGCATCGCTGCGACGTCACTTTTGCGATTCAGTTCAAGTGCGGTTCAGCGGTAGCGATACAGACATTTTCATTCACTCACTTCAGTGGTTTTCGTACCATGACGCTTCACTTGAGTGGGAATTGAATCGTTTTAGTGTCAAATTTAGCGATTGAGTATAAGTTACTCATTACGCCTGTCAAAGTTTAAGAGATAGATATATTTGGTTTGCATATAGCAGCATCCCTTTCGCGACTTAGCGTTTCAGTTTCGGACCAGAGACAATATCTGTCTTTCATTCACTTGTAAGCGATTGAGACTCAGCTCTGAGACATAGACGTCGTGGTACCAATTTCACGATTCAGTTTAGGTGCCTAAATTGAACTGCTCTGCGTTTGGATCGTTTATTGAAAGATCATGGTAAGCCCCCTGAGCGAAAGAGTATAACACCAAATAAGAGTTTTAACTAACTGATGTCTGCTGAGGTTATTAGTAAAACAATGCTTTCAGTGGATTGAATGTTTCTAGATCATAGTTAGTTAGTTTTTTTTTTGTATATGGTTCTGTGAAGTGAAGGACAATTTTATCACTATCAAATAGAATTCATTTTAAAAGGATGGACGTTGCTCGGTGAGATGATTCTATAGACCTCCTTTTGTGTCTTGTTTTTGGCCATCGACCAATGAACATCCATATTTAGCCAGGACATCATTGACTGATGCTCAGGGTGCATTGGTCCAAGCGCTCTTCGCCTCAGACGGATCCTCAAGGAAATTACAACTCTTGATAACAAGAAGAGGTTACTTGGCACACATCCCTAGCCCATAGTTTAATTTCTCACATTTACACTTCAACTGCACTGCACTGTAAAGTATGCGTTCGCCGTCGGCTCTTCGCGTTTCAATAAATCAGAAGAAATGACGCCGCGCGCGTTAAGCAGTCAGCGTCGCGCTGGGTGGTCGGCAGACGCCTTCGCGCTTATTTCACGGTGCGATGTACTACAAATAAAATTGAACTAGTAAACACGGAAATAAATTTGATGCTTGGGTAAAAAAATTGGCTTATTTTTTTGACATTTCGAATTAGCTGCAATATTTGTAGATTTTATATGTGGGGTCGTGCACACCGTATGAAACAAAAGTTGTCTCTCGTGTGGATATAAAATTAGTGACTCCGAGTCAGCAAACTTAAAATTTATTTAAATGGGCCGATAGTTGGCCAGGCGTCCCATACGCCGATGTAGACTTGACTAAAAAATATTGGCTATACCTACTTAGACCCTTAACTTTTGCCCTTTGACTTTTGCCATGTCCACAGAAAAACCGTACGACCTATGTATTAAATTCGATTCAATTTATTTATTGCATATCACATTACAAAAATAGATGTTATAGATAAGCAGGTATACGTGGTGACGCCCTGTAAGGACACAGCAATATTAGAGGGCCAATTCAGTAGGTACCTACTAATTTCATTTTACAATAATTATATTAAGCACAATTATATATAATATTATTATTGTATAGAAAGATATTTTACAAAAATAAATAAAATACACTATTGACATTTGTTGAGATACATGTAGAGTCAAGTGAAAAAATCATTTAACGAATTAATCAGCTAATAATTTATGATCCGTTACCTTAATTCGATGACATAAGAGCAAGTTGTATGCACTCATATTTTTACACATGACTGTACTAAAGTGACCTTATCATAGTAGCAGATAAGAGCCCCTGGACTATTTTCAACTGACTTTATAAAAAGGTTGTATGTTTTTTTTTTCAATTACCTAACTGTAAGACTGTAGAGCTAACTAATTCATGATTATCTTATCTACTAGTGGCACTAGTTGATGCGAAATGGGGAAAAACACGCTCTTACCTGTTCGTTTCCTTTACTAAACTTTAGAAACAAAACATAGGGTTTCTCCAAGTAATATGTTTAGCCATTGGTGCCCCAGGGCTGACAAGCGATTGAGCTCTAACTTACTTGATGATAAGTGCAGTGCATTGATGCTGAAGTTATAGCTTCCTGTTTGCGGCAAAAGTGGCGCAGTGGTGGTGGTGGTGGTCACTTCCAGCAGATTTGTGTCGTTAAATAATTTCTCAACACAAGTGCTCTTACTAACTGCCAACAAACAGATCGATTTTAAATTTTCTCGACCACACGTCTCCTATCGCATTTACTTTAAGAACATAATTTATCTCACTTCGTACATCATTACAATAATCGTGAATTTACAGAGCAAGAGTAATACGACGGCTGTAAATGGTGTAATAATGAAATATCGAGTAGAAATCGCGGTTTACGGATTAACCCATTTTAATCGAGCTATATGTTAACTGCGGTTTGTTGTCCAACAGTACAGAAATTGTGTATTTATATAATTTGAGTTTGCGTAATTTTGACAATTGCAAAACAAAGTTGAATTATAGTATGCGCCGACAGTCATTTTTAGGGTTCCGTACCCAAAGGGTAAAAACGGAAACCCTATTACTGAGACTCCGCTGTCCGTTCGTCCGTCCGTCCGTCCGTCCGTCTGTCACCAGGCTGTATCTCGGAAACCGTGATAGCTAGAGAGTTGAAATTTTCACAGATGATGTATTTCGGTTGCCGCTATAACAACAAATACTAAAAAATGGAATAAAATAAATATTTAGGGGGCTCCCATACAACAAACATGATTTTTTTGCTCGTTTTTGCTCGATATTGATAACGGCAACAGGTAGACACTTGAAATATTCACAGAATATTTAATTATATATTGACTTTAAAAATAAATCATTAAATTATAATAAAAAAAATATTTAAGGGGGGCTCCCATACAACAAACGTGATTTTTATAGATAATTGTACGGAACCCTTCGTGCGCGAGTCCGACTCGCACTTGGCCGGTTTTTTATTTTTATCTAGTTAAAATTTTGTAATAATTTTAATTTATATTTCTAATAGCTTTTGCACGCGGCTTCGCTCGCGTGAACGTGAGTCTCGAAGTTCAACTGAAATTAAAAATAACATCACGATCTTTATTTAAGTTATTGTGTTTCTAGATCCAGTGGCTCAATCAGATTTTAGATGAGCTTGATCCCGTGGAAATATTGGAATAAAAAAAATAAAAGTAGCCTCTGTCTTATTTCAGCGATCGGCATAAGACCAAATTTCATTCAGACCCGTCCAGCTGTTTTTAAGGCTGAAAGAGTTACAAACATACATTCACACATGCTCACAAACTTTCACGTTTACAATTCATTATTATGAGAGTGATGGCAAAATGTCTAAGGTGACGGTAACAATCATGGACATGTTAAGCACAGTAGTACCCAGTAATGGACAGCAAAGATTCAATGCCTTATAACCCACCACTTTACCAGTTATTACCAGTTATGACAAATGTAGTGTCCGTTTCTTAAAATTCGGGTTTACGGAAAAAATGTCCATAATTAAGTTCTTGCCATTATTGTGCTGTCACCTTACTCTGTTGCATATAAGTTTCTCGAAGATCTTAGAAGTGCAATAAAAAAGGATTTTTCGAAATTCCCACATGATACATTTTTTATTCTTCCATGAGCTTTCAAAGTTTGTCTAACTAATTTTGGCAAATGAAAATTTAAAAGTAACATGATAAAGAAAAACGAATGTTAAGTTAACTCAAGCTTAACAAACGTTTATGAATGAGGGAGT
This sequence comes from Archips xylosteana, assembly GCA_947563465.1. Classification (NCBI taxonomy): domain Eukaryota; kingdom Metazoa; phylum Arthropoda; class Insecta; order Lepidoptera; family Tortricidae; genus Archips; species Archips xylosteana. The sequence goes on from OX387344.1 coordinate 16,911,279, forward strand.
AAAAATGCTTAGGTGTTATAAATATTTTGTTAAATTCGGTAGAAAGCACGAAGAGTTAGCCAGAACAAAAGTCTGGCATTCAGCAGGATTCCAAGCACTGTATCTAAAAATTAAGTTTTTGCTTTCATCTGGTTAGTACGCACCAGCCGCTCCGGATTCTCAGTAGTTTATCCCGCCGCATGTTTTTAATTTCTTTCCCTCCTTTTGTATTTAACATTCAGCGCTTCGTGAATACAAAATACGAATCACTCGGAGCTTGCTTTCATATAATTGTTGCCATCTTTTTTACAAAAAATAAATCCGGGAATTGTTTATGGTTCATTATATTTTGTCGTGATAATGTTTGTTTTTCCAAGCGTTAGCGAACAAAAGGGATATGCAAACAATTCCGGCAAGACACTTGACAGTAAATGCGATGTCAAACAAGCAGCAAACAAGTCGTGGCCAAAACACAAATTACATTTTTTCAGGTGAGCAACAAAGGGGCAAAACAACTTAAAACAATTTGCAGAGGCGCCACTCGAAAGTGTTAAGTGGATTCGAAAATGCGACGCAAAGCGGAGAGCAGGACGGGTGCACAAATTGAGTCAAACAAACGAAACTCATCGACAAGATTCTATCGTGCAGAGTTTAAGAGCAATTTTTCTCTTAAAGCCAAACAAATGAGGCGCCATTAGATGGAGTGAGAGCGCTTAATCTATTTCTGACGAGTTCAGTGACGCCGACAAAGACAAATCGACATTAGCCTACCCACACGGCGCGAAGGCGTTCCACTTCTGTTTCAATTCCACTTTTATTTGCGGATTAACTTCTTATTAGTCATTGTGCTGGGAAGGGGCTCGAGCCTGCTATCACAAGCCTTATGAATGGCTCAATTATTTTGCCGACTCAGTACGAATTCATCTAGAGATTTTAAGCTGTATCCGCGCTAAGCATTAGTTATTGCCGTTCCTTTGAATTCTGCGCACGACCTAGTTTAGTACCTACTTAAGTTACCTACATTACGTTTTATTTTTATTCGTGAGATAATCATTATTAGATGATGAATGCTGAGCCAACAAAAAACACATATCCTATTCACTAGATTGTTAAACACGTGTCTTTAATAACCCTGGTGCCACGGGTATTAATAAACTGACAACATATTTATGCTCTCCTACTGTCGCGCATAATGATATCTATAAATTTTATGTCACTTTAGATTCATGTGATACTGTCATGTAAGTAATACTTAAATCATTTTGATTAAAACTATTACTGATTAGGTATGAAACTTGCTGTTATTTTTGTAAAAGTACACTTACACTAATTGGTCGGTTAACCCGTATAAGCGACATTAGACTGCATATCTTTACACTGACGTTTGTCTGTTCTTATTAAATTTGACGGTGCCAAACAGTAATGGCTAATGTGGTGCAGTAGTTAAAATAAATTTCATCCATGAGCAGAAGATAATAAGACACAATATCCTTTGTCTAATGGCCAAATTTCAAGCGTCTTCTAAACAACGAGCAGCAAAAATAAATAAAAGGGAGGAACGAGCGAGCGTATTTCAGAACCGACAAGTTGAAGAATGTCGAAATGTGTCATCTGTCAGTCGGTATTTAAAACGATATTTTACTCTGAAAGTGGAGAGCGCGTTTGTCGTGTATCCAAATAGTCGAGACAGCTGTCTTGCTCTAAAGATTGGGCATTTTTGAGTCAGTTAGAGGAAGCTTCGACTTGTTTAAAACAGCGAACGGGCATTCCTTGAAAAGTGGCGCATAATTTATATCAAATTCCTGGAACCTTTTTTAGAAATTGTTAGTTCAATTAAAAGCATTCATGCATTAAGTAGAGACGCACATATTTAAAAGCCGTAGTTTTTACACGACTGTTCGTTGAAAAAGAGTATTTGTTTTCAGGGTTCATGTAATGTACTGTCATGTTCTGAACATTGATGTCAACGGATTCAATTCTATTCCGGACATTCTAGAGAAATGTCTTATCTAGCAACTAATCGAAAATACTCGTTGATAATACCAGATATTCGTAAGAGTCCGGTGGTTTCACCTATGGCCTCTCAAGCAGGGGGTCGTGGGTTTGAGCCCGGGCTCGCACTTCTGAGTTGTACTGAATTTATGTGCGAAGTTACATTTTGAAATATATCGTGAAGAAAAACACTTTAAAGAAACCTGCACACGCAGGAAGAAATTCAATGGTGATGTTCCCAATCTGCATTGGGCCAGGGTGGGAACTACAACCCAAAAATTCTGTCAGGACACCTGTGCCCTGCAGTCGAACTTATATAGGCTGGAATGAGTGAGTGAGTGACACTGTAATTACTATAGGTTACTATTATCCCGGGAAAATGAGAGAGAGAGAGAGAGAGAGAGAGAGAGAGATGTTTATTTACACATTTTCGATACAAACACAGAAAAAAAAATACATTTGACAGGAAATATACAAATAAATATCGAATAGTATAAAATGCAAAGTTCCACTAGACGCAGACAAAAACGCGGGAGACAGCTCCTCTTAATATGAAAGCGAATGTTTGAATGTTAAGAGGTTTGTATGTTAGATACTCCATCTTGCAAAAACTACCCAATGGATCAAACTTGACACACATGATAGTTTACTTAGATTTCCACATACATTTTTATTTCGGAAAATTGTGTAGGTACGGCGGGATAGCAATAAACAAACTTTCACAAACAAAGTCGCAGATATCAGCTAGCATTTTTATTTATATTCCAGTAATATTACAAACGTGAAAGTTTGCATGGATGGATGGTTGAATGTGTAGATGTTTGTTACTCTTTCACGCTAACACGGTGTGACGGATTGTGATGACATTTAGCACACAGTTTAAAACCTCGATTAACATACAGGATACTTTTATCACACATTTTCCTTAGAACAGGGGTCACCAACATAGCCAAACGGTTTAGCTCGTTGAAATGGCAATGGGAAGGCCATAGCACGCAGAACAGATGGCCGTTGGGACCCAAAAGTTCTCGAATGGAGACAACGGACTTGCAAGCGCAGCGTGGGCCGTCCACCAGCGAGATGGACGGACGATTTGGTGGAGGCCGCAGGTTCAGGGTGTATGCATATCGCTTCCAAGCGTAATGATTGGGCGTCAAGAGGCCTAAGTCCAGCAGTGGATGTCCTACTGCTGAAATTATGATGATGACGATACTTTTATCCCGAAAAATTGCTCAGTTCCCGCGGGATAGCGATAAATGCATTCTCCGCAGACGGAGTCGTGGGTAACGCTAGTGTCCCTAATAAAATAGGCCTACTAGTGGTACCACGTAGACGAATCTACGTAGCAGACTACTATCTAATACGGTTACTCTTCAAGGTTCGTTAAACCGCTGTTGTGCCCGAGGCTGTTGCAGGAAGAATACAAATACAAAACGGTTCCTTGGAATAAAATAGTATATTTTTCTAAAGGGACCAGAAATATCATTCATTACATTATTCCTGCGGCTATGATCTCGTGAACGAATGAAAAATAGGCTAGTTGCCTATCCCAAATTTATGTATATCCTTCAACATCATCATATCCGGGCAAAGGATTCCTCTCAAAAAGAAAGCCCTTAGTAGCCCTTAGTCTGTAGTTCCGACGCGAGCCCGGTTCAGAATGGTATCTTCACACAAACCAAGCGTTTTCTCACGATGTTTTACTTGCTCTTCGGTGAATTTGAAATGTAATAATCTCCAAAAAACGCAGAGACGCGTGCTCGACTCGAACCCACTATCCTCGGCCTGAAAGGCCATAGGACCACTAAACTAAGACGGTTTTTAAATATAAATTTAGAAACCTGCATACACCTGTGAAGAAATTCAGTGGTGTGTGTGAAGTTCCCAATCCGCACTGGGCCCGCGTGGGAACTACACGGCCCAAGCCCTCTTATTCTGAGAGGAGGCCTGTGCCCTGCAGTGGGATGTATATAGGCTGGGCTGATGATGATGATTTAGAAAATTAGATGAGTATACATACGTAAATACCTTAAATTCCTAAAACTATAACTTATCAGACTTTGCCGTAGTCAGGTAAAAGAGATAGTCTGTAGGTATAGGACTTTTCACGTTATTTTCTCATCTTTCGACCTTTGTGAAGGCTACCGCTAAGCAATAATGTCTGGAACTGCAAAGTCCGACATGCAATAGCCTGCAAGGTAGTGGATCGTGACTTCTGCTTGTTATAGTGCTTGTTAGAAAAATAAATCGTGTGTTAATAAAAATAGGTTACAAATATGGCAACTTGCGGCACGGAAACAATGCTGATTATTAAGTATTTAACAGTATGCAGTGAGCAACAAAGTGTATAACAGTATTTTATGCAACTGTATCATAATAAGGGCCATTAGGACACGAATGCGAGTTAAGCCGAATGTCATAATAGATACGCGTGAGTGTCTTAATGGCCGATTATGAATAGTTGCATACATTACTTTTTCTTCGAGCTCAAAATAAACAATTATTAAATAATTAATACTTACATAACGGACAATAAATGAATTTTTCGATTTTAAAAGTAGCAGATTATTGCTCACTTCCATTGCCGCCTGTTTTATTTCTGGCGGCGTCAACATTATTCTGCATCACTTAATTCACCAAAGTTACAAATTCTCACAGATAAAAAGTCATTTAAATAGTGATTAAGTAACTCTTTTATTTCTTTTAACTTGAAAGTACTCCGTGCAAAAGCAAAACAAATTCCCGCTATTTTGAGACTTTTTTTTCACTATTCACAACCTTAGAATGGACCCGGGAACTTCAGGTCATACAGCCAAATTGAATGATGTTAAAATATTCATATTTAATAATGACTTTAAAATTCATTCATTGTCCGTTATTTAAGTATTCATTATTTAATAATTGTTAATGTAGGTAAACATATTTTAATTAATGTATAATGACTTTATATTAATTTCCCGCTTTATTTTTTTTTAATTTGCGACCGTACTCGTTCCATAGAGCTTGATCAGCGTGTTCTCAATTATGAAATTTCGCTTGAAAAAATAAACCTTGATTGTGATTGGTCTTACCTATTCTTACTCATTTTTAAGCAACCAATCACGTGGCACATCCATATTTAAAGAAACTCGATTATCAATATCGATTTCAGTATTCTTTTTTTGAATGTTATTATATTACTCAGTCCCGTAACATAATGAAAATTATAAGGGTTATTATGTTACTGAATTTGCACCATAGAGCATAGAACTTGGAACAAACTTATAACGTTAGTTATTATTGTATAGTTTTTGAACATATAATTGAAAGATTATAGTACGAGAGTAGAAAAAATAGAAATATTGTGGATACGCTAGCTGCCCACCAAAGCTTTGCACAGGTGTACCAATAAAGAAAATGAACCAAATCTTTTGTGCTGTTGCCCGCAACTCCGTCCGCGAAGAACAGGGGTAAGTATAAAATAAAGCCTACGACCTATTCTCAGACCTACCGAAAAAGTTTCATAAAAATCGGTCAAGCCGTTTCGGAGAATTTCGATAACAAGCAACGTGACACGAGTTTTTATATATTAGAAGATATATTCACATAAGTATGTATAACTAAAAATATAATTATGTCGAAATGTGAAACTACCGTGAGACTCACTCATAGTGAAAATAAACGGATCACTCACGTCTTAAAACGGGTCTAACTCGACATGTTTCGGTTTTCGACGTGCGACTCTAAGAAGAAGTGCTACGAATTAGCCCGAAACATGTCGAGTTAAACTCGTTTTAAGACGTGAGTGATCCGTTTATTTTCACTATGTCGAAATGTGTTGGTAGACATTTGACTTGGCTGACATATTGCAGTTTTTTTTTATTTTGTGTTGTTGAATTTAATGTAATTTAAATTAGAGTTAATAAGGAAACTAAATCGCGCACCTTTTCAAAACCAATTTCACGATGATTTCTTTGGCAGATGTGTGGAATGTCAACATGACATTTTCAATAAAAAAGGTTCAAAGGGTACGTGATTCAGTTTCCTGGACTGTACTGTGGGACTGTAGCTAGATATTTAGGAAGATAAGTACAGGGATACGCGCGTGATGCTAAACTTCAATAAATAATAAAATATTCGATTTTCTTCATACGTGGATTTATTCCTTTGGATCAGTATAACTACGTATTACAATACCATGACCAGCTCTGTCGGCTGTCCGGAGCAATCTGCCCTGGCTCGTATACCGCTGACAATTCTATTTATTTTAAAATCAAGTTCTAGAATTATTTACAAATTTTATACATAATAACATTAGACTAACCTGCCAGTTGGACAACATTTACCACTGGCTAGCGGTATAGAGCCCTTCCTAACATTACCTATATACGAGTATTTGTAGAAACAGTTACAAAAGCTGCTTAAAATTATACTTAAAATCAACCAAATTTTGTATCAGTCTCTCTAAAGTTACAAGTTATATCTCTTGGCAGTAATACAACTTGAAATAATCTCTTAAGACACATAAATTAGTAATTCAATTGGATTGGTAATTAAGATAATTACTGTAAGTGTCATCATGCATAGTAAACATGATTATCATCATCCGTTAAACTAATTCGAGTTACTTTAGTATACGCAATAAATTATTTGATTTATTAGAATTAAAAAACTAAATGATCAAAATAATTTTTTATGTTTCTTTACGACCGCATTAATTAGAGATTCTGTTTCTTTTTTACATTTTTTTTTTTATTTTCATCGACGGATGGTCGTATTTGAAAAAAAAAAGTTTCAAGTACCTAGCTTGTGAGGATATATCTCTTTCCACGAAGTATGTAATATAATGTATGTGATTAACTTTGTTTTTTTAAAACTATGCGTTCGTAATAGAGGTTTTTGTGTTTTTTAACTAAAGAACTATTTTCTGTAAAAAATATCATATTCTACTTACTTTCATACTTATATAACTTTAAAACCACTTATTTTCAAATTATTTAAAAAATGTACATGTTTACCTATTCGTGAACTTCACCACAAGCTTGAGTTTAATGTGATTAGGGTTCCGTTTTTCTTTTCTTAACTTTTAATTTTATAATAAAGACTTATGGATAGAGACCAAAAAGTTAGACTCTTTATATGGTAGTTAACTATAACGACTGACTGCAAAAAATTCCGCTGTGACATGTAAATAATAAGTATATATATAATATATATTAATTAGCCAGGAGAAGTGTCCCTCTGCTGTGCAAATGCCTCCTCCATTTTCTCCATTCATACCGATTTTGAGCAGTGTCCTTCCAGTTTCTACGGTACACGTCTAGGTATGCATAGTAGTATTATTGTTTGGTTTATTTTCGTGTCACAGCGGAAAACTTTCATACTAATTTCAATTTTCAGGCTTTACCTTCACCATTATAATTATTATCAACCTGGTACAGTACATTTTTTTTACAGATTCGGTAAAAGATCTATGAGAAAGCACCGGAACATTCCAGTTTGAAGTCACAAAAATGCTAAACCTAATTTATTGAATTACTTGTTTGACGTGCGGTTTGTTGATTGGTTTTAATAAAGTATACCAGTTTTAAGCCATAAGATTTCTACGTATAAAAGTTTCTTTAACGATAACTTATAAGTTAATTTGGGCGGTAACGAATTAAAACAAATTAGGAAGTTAAATTTGAGAGTTCAGTTATCAACAGAGGTCTGACAAGGGTTGAACAGCAGCCTTCTGTCCATAACTTTTAAAGATGCTTAACTTTAAGTTAACTTCTAAGTTTAAAAAAGCCAAGCGTCTTAATTAAAAGTAATAAAAGGCACTTAATTGTATGATTGAAAGTAAGTTTGATGGTTTCATAATTTTTTACATTTTGTTGCACTGCTTTGTGAAACTTGGCTTGAAATTCAATTTAAAACTATTAATAATATTAATTTTTAATTGCTCCTTCTTAACAAAGTCTGTGTAAAGCTTTTAATTTACAAAAAAAGACAGACATATTAATCAATTTCTTTGTGTGTCGGTCAATCCTCATTACACTCTGACGTATATTTACCACAGTAAAACGAACAAGACGCAACAACTTTTATTCAAACTGGACTCAACATTGGCACATTATTTGTATTGAAAAAAAAAAAGTAACTCGAAGCGTTATAACTCTTGTAGCAATATTTGCTGAGACGGTAGGTAATGATGAAAAGAAAATGCCGTATAAACGCTGTATATTCACCCATGCACCGAATAAATAATAGTAGTAGGCATGAAGTATATATATTTATTTATAAGACACCACTTTTGTCAAGTAATGAAAGTATTCGGACATTAAGTCACCTTTTTCATTACGTTTCGACATACAGTATCAAATAAACTAAAGCTGTACTCCAGATTGTTTTTTCCGTGAATTCCTCTGGTGAGGAGGCGAAAGCAAACAAACAAAAAAAGCCCCGTTAGTAATGACACTAATCCCACTTCTGAGTTGAGAAAATACCGGTTTAATCTAGTTCAGAAATAAGAAAAGTACGAAAAGAAAAGCCACAACTAAGTCGTATCAGGGCTTGTCGGTGTCAGTAGTTGAAGTTCAGGATTTCAGCTATTTATTACGATCCCGAATCCGGGAATTTACGCGAACGATAAAAGAACCGTAGTTTTACAGCGACATGAGGTTAGATCCTGCTGTCGCCTGTTAAGTGGCAATTATCATGCTTTCTGGGAATCCTCGCAAAGCCTACTTTACTGGCATGCTTAATTTATGAGAGCGTAATGTTGGTGATTGCTGTAATGTATTTAATGATATTATTATGTAACAAGCTTGTAGATACGACTTTTCGCGCGTGGCGTTATGTTTGAAACGACTGTACCTGAAACCAATTGACATTTACAATTAAGTAACTATATAATTCTACTTATTGTTAATTTATACGTCAGATGCATTCTCATCCAGAACATTAAACTTTTTTTTAAGAATTTAGTGTAATTACCAGAGTTCAAATAGTTGCTCATGAAACGTAGGTACCTAGTTAATATAGCGAAAGTCGGATTAGCCTTAGTAGTTTGACCTATGGTGTGTCTAAACAGAGAGCCGTGGGTTTGAGCTCAAGCTCACACTTCTGTTTTTCGAAATTTATGTGCAACATTACATTGGAAATTTACCATGAATTTTACGGTGAAGGATAACATCGTGAACAAACCTACCCACACATGCGAAGAAATTAAATTTGTGAAGTTCCCAATCCGACCTACTGGTCCCTTAAACAACAGCCTAAGCCCTCTTAGTCTGAGAAAAAGCATGTGCCCGAGTGGGACATATACACAGACCGAGATGAGTTAAGATTAGTAAAAAATTAACATTCCGTTGTGCAACAGGGAATTCATCCAAATGTATGGGAAATTTGTGTGTCACCGCGAACGCCCTCGTTTGTTATGATTACAATTTTATTTCTATTTTCATCTAGTTTTCAAGTCGCAAGCGAAGATGGCAGAAAAAACTATCTAAGCTAATAAATGTGAAACACAACAAAAATGCAATCAAATAATGACAAACAAACCACGGAATAACACCACATTTTCCTCCCCACATTAATTATGAAACAAAAATTGCATGATATTGGTTTTGCACACGAGGCTTGCACAAACAGTTTTAGCCAATAAATCGCGCCGCGCAACGCACGCGTCTAGCCAACAATGGCCAAGTATTTTTGCAACATCACCCTATAATATACAGAACAGCAAAACAAAAGGAATTGCTTTACTTTGTTTCATTAGCTATAAACTTGGTAAGTATGGTAAATTTAAAGAGCTGAAAAAGCCGATGTCTCATTTCAACAACAATGTCGCTAATATGGCATGGTTCTTATATATAGAAATTTAACTAAATTAAAACTAATCGTGATGGTTAATAATAATTAATTTGATTCAGGCTTTAACAAGATACACTTTTACAAGCTTTTATTAATAAATAGAAATCTATTGAGAGCTTAAAATCCTTTCCAACCCTCTTAACGCTCCACCTCTTCTTGACCGGATAGCCGAGTTAGAGAACCTGACTACAAAGCTTGAGGTCCCGGTACTACCTATCCTTAATACTAATGTTTGCTCTCGGGTCTTTAGTATTTAATAACTATTTAAGTATGCGTCTCCGTTGTCTTGTATCCATATCACAAGCTTAGCTTACTTTAGGACAACATCATTCTCCCGTGTTATTAATTATTACTACAACTCCTGGTTTGGCGTAATGTTAGGCTAGTCCTTTGCATACACGTCCAAATCGTCCCGCCATCTCCTTCTTGATGCACCTCATCGTCGCTGGCCGTTCTCTGGCAACCACCAAATGGCTGTGTGAGCTCACCTCTCTTAATGCATGCGACAGATGTGTGCAGCCCACTCCCATTTTAGCTTAGCAGTCTCCTTCCAAAAGTCAGCTATGCTTATTGTGTGGTATTCCTGATTTATACTTGAACTTTTGATTTAAGGAAAACCGTTCCCAAAAATACTTTCCATATATCCGTTAACCAAGTAATTATACTTCTCCCCTTTGAAGCTTTCTCGTTTTTATTTTAATCACAAATTACGCTCAAAGACACGGATTACAGTGCCAAACGACATGCATCGAACCAAAAAACGAATCAGGACAGCGGTATGCTGTTGAGACAAATAAAGTACCAGAGAACAATGGCGGAGGAGTCAGTGAATAATTTTAGCCGGCGCGCCGCGCTTCTAGGCGGAATCAAAGATATAAAGTAGCGGGATATTTTGTATGCGTTTTACGATACAATAATAAAGAAAATAAGTGAAAACATGTCGTTATGATGTGAACATGATAAAAGGCAAAAAAGTACATATAGAAAAAAAAACTAAATTTAACTTTTACCAATTTAAATATCAAATTAATTTTATTTTTGTATTTGCCAAATTCTAATCACTAAAATTGAAAAAAAAACTGATAATAGATTTAAATTAAATTATCATTTTAATATTCTAAGAAAACACAGGTTACGTCTAGGTAGAAAAAAAAAACAAATATCTGCTCTGATGCAACAAACAAGAGTTTAATATGTAAAAGATAATAAAATAATCTTACTAATATCATAAACGTATAAGTTTGTGTGGATGGATGTACGAATGAATGTGTGGATGTTTGTTACTCAGTCACGTTAAAACGGTTTGACGGATTCTGATGTATTTTGGCAAACATTTATCTTATATCCTGTATCAACATATAGGATACTTTTTATCCCGGAAAATTGCATAGTTCCCGCGGGATAGTGATAAACGAAATCTTTGCAGATGGTGTTGCGGTCAATAGCCAGTCAAAAATAAAGCAACTTTCAAACTGCATAATAAATCAGTGCGTGTGCTCTATTGCACAATAAAATCGCCAATTTAAAGTGCGACGGTTCTAGCTACGTTTTTGCCTCGACGAATACTATGCTATCTTTACAACCCTCCAGGGAAATAACGTACTGTCACGCAGAATATACTGGTGCGCCCACAATTAGAGATTGCCAGAAATTGCGTAATTACAGGCCATTAATCGATCTTGCATACACTGCTAAGCTCCCCCACTTCGTTGGTTAACTTTAATATTATTCATAGTTTGTTGATGTTAGCGAACAGTTACACGTGAGTTATGAGGCCAATTTAAGTCTCCCCACAGGATTTTTCATTACCATTTTATTGGTGAATCACCGCCGTATTTTTTTGATACTCTTATCTTTATATACATAAGGGTTCAGAATATTTACCAATTTGTGGTAGAACGAGATAAGATGAATGGGCATTAACTTTGTAAATAGGTAAGCGTGCTTTTATATTAGACCACATCCTCGCTGACTTTAATATCACGTGATTATTGATGAAATGAAAAAAGAGGATTTTGAGAAAATGGGTGACATTTTTGATTCAAATGTACCTAGATACACAGACATAATTACTGAAATAAAAAACACGAGTCAGTCATGAATTAGTAGTCAAGGTATCCATCCCCGACATAGTTCACGATTGGCTTTTCGTTCGAACCAACGTTGAAAAAGAGCCACGGATTGATTGGTTCGAAACAGAATTCCTTGGATCCCATACATCCATAATTTAATAAGTCATAGTTATCATTAGTTATGATTATCATTAATTATGAAGTGATTTATTTATAAAAAAGTATTAATTCAGGATTTTTTGAAATGCCATCTTATGGAATGCAGTAGGTTAGGCTAGATTAGTTTAATAACAATTCTGAAGAAAATACTGTTGAAATTAATCAATCAATTAATTATGAAAAATGATTCATTATAACTTATTAAATTATAGGAAACCAACAACAGAACTTCCAAAATATTTACCAAGTCAAGGATGTGTAAACTACATTAGTCTTTCAAGATAGGAAACTTTTAGCAATTGTGCCGAGTAAATAAGAAAATCCTATCTTACAATAATCCCTCCACACATAGGACGGGACCACCGGAAACAATTCCGCCAATTTCCACGTCTTCGTCCAGGGTCCGGTTTTTTTTGTCAGCACCTACATTTACCCTAACCGCGGCATTAGATGATCACCGGGGAAGAGTAATGATCGTAAATGGGAGGAAATTACCGGGCACCTTATCGTCCGATTCAATAAGCCGAGGGGAGCATAATAGAAGTGCAACTACAGCTATTCGCTTTAGCAAAGCCTGTCAATGGATGTAATTGCCTCATTCGGACTAGACCCGGTGACGGACTATTCATCTCTTTCTAGGTTTTAAATCGACTAGATCGACGTCTGTCGGGGTAATGGCTACTGTAACAGAAGCTGCTACTACTATCTAGGTTTAGTCTTCTTCTATGTTATGATTTTGGATAAGAGGGTCTGTCATGAAAGTGCCAGAATAATTTAAGTATCTTGTCGTCATATTTAATATGCTAAGGAAGCATAATAAAAGTGCCATTACAGCTTTTTGCTTTGACAAAGCTTATCAAAGGATTACCTTCTCATTCAGACTGGACGCGGGTGATAGTTTATTCACATCTTTTTAGGTTATAATTCGATTTGTCAAATGTTTATTTATCTTGGCAGATTTTTTTAATGTTATGTAGTGTTATGAGATAGAATGTTAACATGACGTCTACTTAATGGAAACTAAAACCACAGTTATATTAGGTATAGTTTGACAAGGGCATGTTATCGCTTAAATTGTAGAGGTATTAACATACAGCTCTTTCCTTGAACAACAATTTTTTTTAAGTATATACAACTTCTTTTGGTTACAGTTTTATTGAATTAAAAGAAATTATTTCTGCTTTCAATTTTATTCTTATTTTACTGCCGCATAAAATCATGGCAGAAATTGAAGCGACACAGTTTTGTCGTTCACGCAATATCCTTGTATTTTTCTCGGCATAAAAGAAAGGAAACTTTGCAAACAATACACTCACGAGCCATTAACGGCTTACACCTGTAGGATGCATATAAAACTCAACACATAGCGGCTACGAGCGTTTTTAACCTTCAATAAAACGTGTCCCGCATATGTTAAGCCGAATCTTTAAGGGCACATTTGTTCAGAAAACGCGTGACGAAATTGCGGGTGCGGGAACGCCATTGCCGTCGTTTTTCGATCACCCTCAACACTTAGCCTTCCCTTTTTAGCAATTTCTGAAGCTTTTTTCACACATCAATCTCGTTCCATTCGCGATATAAGGGTCGTGTAGGTAGTAAGTGAATTCTGTGCTTGATGCAAAATTCGATCATTTTGTAAGTGGCAAAGCGTGAGTGGTGGGCTGCGAAAACATCACGTAGATTAGAATTACACCTCTCATGAGAAAGTTTCTTTGCTTTACTTTTATTCCTGCTAGGGTGAATTATCTAAAGATAAATATATTTCTGTAGCTACTCAGCACCATCACTCACACTCACAGCACATACTCAGTACTCATACTCATCGACACTGATAACGCCACGCAATATGACCCATTCTTTAATATTTGCATGGACATTTCTTCAACTGAAACAATCTAACTTAAGTCAGCAAAACTGATTTAAAGTCCAAAGACAAATTAACGCCATCATCATCATCGTCATTTCAGCCGAAAGATATCCACTGCTGAACATAGGCTTCCCCCAAGGCTCACCAAACAGATCGGCCTATGCCACCCGCATCCAACGCGATCCCGCAACCTTAACCAGGTCGTCGCTCCATCTTGTTGGTGGCCTACCTACACTGCGTCTTCAGGTCCGTGGACACCACTCGAAAACCTTTTTTCCCCATCGGCCATCATTTCAACGAGCAATGTGCCTTGCCCACTGCCACTTGAGTCTAGCGATTCTTCGAGCTATTAACGCCATACCTTTTCATATTTCACACGTAAAATCGTCCTCGTTAAACCATAATTCTGGGACCCTAGTGAAAAGGGGTTAAGTCTGCAGAACTTAAACAGCTATTTTCTATTTTATGTATAAAAGGGGTTAAGTCGAAATCAGCTGTTCAACTTCTGCAGAACTTTTGCTTTCTGTTCCCCTTTTTCACTAGGGCCCCAGAATTATAATCTACGCGTGCGATTGAAATAAACGTTTTCTTAATAACAAATATTAAAACAGCAGCTTCCCGAGTTAATCAAGCTACTTCTCTTATTAAACAAATGGCACGGCGTTTATAGTTCAACAAACAGCAAGCACAAACACAATTTCCCGCAAGGTAACTATATAAAACAAGTAACAGCCGCCAGAGGAGCGGGGCTGATTAAACGGGGCGTTGTTAGCTGTAAAGATATAAAGATTGCGGTAGGTAAACGTAATATGGTGTCGTTCTTGTAATAGAATGGTCTCGTGTTTAGGGGCAGTGCAGTGTGATCTAGGAAACACGGATACTCCTAAAGGAGGCTAGGAGGAGGAGGGGTCCTTCTAGAGTCGATGTAAAAAACTGAGTCACCTTTATGTTTTTTTTTATTTCGAAGGTGCAATCCATATTAAAAGACACCCAGACAGCTATTTCTCACAGAAGTGTAACGTTTAGAGCCTTTTATCTGAAGTAGACAACTTTACTACTGGGTTAATAGACAAATAATAATAAAAAAAAACTGTTTATTACAAATTAGTGTTACAAAAAAATTTCTTTATATACTTAGTTACATTACAATCTTTAAAAAATAAAAATTAGAGTCAAAAAGGTACATAATAAAAATGTAAATGTTGTTACTTATGTTGTAAATTCGTATTTTATTTTTAATTTTTTGTATTTTGTTTGTATTTACATACTTATTTTCGTTGTAAATTGTACTACTATTTTGTTTCTTTATTCTATACAGGGTGTTACATTGAACGTAATACAACTCTTGTTTTTTAATTTCGTCTCCCTGATGCTAAACGCCTCTACTAGGTCTCATGTTGTTAAAGTCATCTTAATTAATTAATATTGCTGTTTAAATTTTTCCTATTTTTTGGTCTCATCGTGGTTACCCTAATTAGAGAGTTAAAAGAAAAAAGTTTGAATCTAGTTTTGTAGTGAACACTTACCTTTTTGCTTTCCTATGTTGATAATTTATGAGTAAAATTCATTCTGACACATTACTGAAGTTATTTGTCATAACAAACCAGCATTTCGCAGTTTAATTTTAAACAGAAGTCATGCCTCCTGCTTATCCGTTTACTAATATTCAGCGATCAGTGATGGTAGAACTTTATTTCACATCGCAGAGTACGATGAGGGCACAAGAACTATTTCATGAGCGATGCCCGGAGAGTTCAATCCCCACTCGTCAATTGATCAACACAAGTGTACAGAATTTGAGAGACTATTGACAGTTTACGGTCCCAGCTCATGCCCAAGGTAGAGGCCGGCGTCCAAGGTACTCAGGGGTTTTTAAAACACGAGTACTTAGGTATTTTATCCGCCACCCAGAAGCCAGCACCAGAGAAGCCGCGGCACGATTTGGTACAACCCACATTTTTATTTGGAGACTTTTGAATGCCGAAGGATTACACCCGTTTCACTTTCAACGGGTGCAAGATATTGTCTTAGCAGATTATTCCAGGAGAGTACGGTTTTGTTGTTGGCTATTACAAAACTAACACCTTAACATTTTATGGTCAGATGAAGCTACCTTCACCAGAGTAGGACTGTTTAACATACACAACGAGCACTGGTGGAGTGATGTCAATCCTCATGTGACACGGCGAGACTCGTTTCAAACACGCTTCTCAGTTAATGTTTGGGCGGGTATTCTCAATAATTATGTCATAGGACCTTATTTCATTGAAGGTAATTTAAATGGAATTAAGTACGAAGCCTTTTTAAGAAACGAGTTGCCAATGCTGTTGCAACAAATTCCCGAACAAAATTTGCAAAACATGCACTATCAACAAGACGGAGCTCCAGCACATTTTTCCCTGCGGGTTCGGAGTTACCTGGACCAAGAGTTCCCTGGACGTTGGATAGGACGCAGTGGTCCAGTGGAATGGCCGCCTCGTAGCCCGGATCTAACTCCACTGGATTATTTTTTTTGGGGTGAGCTCAAAAGACTGGTATACAAACGAGAGTCTGATACTGTTCTGGAGCTCCGCCAAAAAATAATCCAGGCGTTTGAGGTAGTAAAAACCAACGAGGTCGTACTCGGGAGAGTGCAAAGAAATCTTCGACGACGTGCAGAGCTTCAGCTTGAGCTTCAGGAAGGAGGTGGACATTTCGAACACTTGCTGAAGTACGTTTGAACTTAACAGTTAATTTTACTTTCTAATAAAAAAATATTTTTAACAGATATCACTTGTTGCTCCTTATCATTTGTTTTGATGTTTTGACACACTGATAACTGATAACAAAGCTTGAGGAATAGATACGTCAAGTAAAGTGACGTCATGATGGGTGACAACACTAGGAGATTTTAATTTCTTTATTCTGTTAGCAAATAAGCAAAAGTTAATTACGAAGTATTTTAATTACTCAATTCGTGCATTTTGTTCTCTATCGTTAACTGAGCCGGAATTACTTAATTTGTACTACGTTCAATGTAACACCCTGTAGAGTCATGTCTCTATTGTTTTCTGTTTTAATTGTTTTTCTTTAAAGCCGCCTGTTATAAAAAAAATCGTCGTATCATGGGCCACTTGACATCAATTGACCTAGGTAGTCACAAAGTAAGTAAAAATTGTGTTGTGGATGGATGTGTGGGCAACGGATAAACATATTTTAAACTAGCTTTTGCCCGCGACTCCGTCCGCGTGGAATTAGTAATTTGGGCAGCTTAGTTTTTTTATCCAATTTGCTTTTTCATCAATTATGGCTCTCCTTAGTTCCTCGATATAAAAAAAAGAAGTGTAAAAACGGAAACCCTATTACTGAGGCTCCGCTGTCCGTCCGTCCGTCTGTCACCAGGCTGTATCTCGAGAACCGTGATAGCTAGAGAGTTGAAATTTTCACTGATAATGTATTTCGGTTGCCGCTATAACATTAAATACTAAAAAATGGAATTAAATAAATATTTAAGGGGGGTCCCATACAACAAACACGATTTTTTTGCTCGTTTTTGCTCGATATTGATAACGGCAACAGGTAGTCACACAGAATATTTAATTATTATATTGACTTTAAAAATAAATCATTAAATTAAAATAAAAAAATATTTAAGGGGGGCAATACAACAAACGTGATTTTTATAGATAATTGTACGGAACCCTTCGTGCGCGAGTCCGACTCGCACTTGGCCGGTTTTATTTATTTGTTTAGATATGGCTAGGTACTTTGTGGCGTGCAAATCACGTAGTAAAAATTCTGATTTAGTAAATCAGAAAAGTACTCTTATCAAAGGTATCTATCTACTTCAACTGTCAATTTTTCAGTGCTACCTAATCTTTCTGGACTACCGAAGTCACTATTAATTGAGTATTGATTTGTTAAAATTAAGCCAGTTGTAAACAGTTGACATTATCTTGCGTACATACCAGGTCTAAGTTACTTCCCTCAGATTTATCTTAAAGGAGGATCTAAATTGAATCTCAGTATGGGGTGGAGAGCTAATAAAATCGCTACGTAAGAGTAAAGCATCCCCAACATACTATCTTGAGGAAATAGGCACATACGAGATACGAATGCTGAAAACTTTCCAGACTTAGTTTTGGATAGGTACCTTTTCTTATCTTGAACAGTATCCGTAATAGTGCTTGTATGATCTAGCACTTTCAGGAGAATTGCACAACTGCTACCCGTATTGCATGGCAAAGTATAAGGGCGCGCTTCCATTTTTTTAACATTATAATTATGATGGGAGATACAGAATCGAAAAATCACATTAAGAGTCCACCAATGCCGTTCAATGCTGTTTATAAAAAGGCTTTGTACAAAATTGGTCAATTTTATGTAAGTAAAAAAATACTTATTAGGATAATCTTGATCGTATTCGTCAATTCGTGTTTGCTTCCGATACACGATTAAACAAATTTGGCTCGATAGATATTAATGCCAAAATGAGTTCTTACTTTGATTTTGAATCCGAAAATACTCCGTTATTTGCTATGGCACTACAATCAAATAACCTACTAAGTCTGATTTACAAACAAAACGTAAATATTTATATACCTACATCGTAATTTTATTGTAAGAATTTTATTTGTGGTTTTTTGATAAGTAAAAGCTTGCACCACGCCGAAGCCACATTGCCGGGGTGCATTGGTGGCACCTTAACTGAAACACACGTAGCATTGTCATATTACAAGGGAAGCTGGGAGAGACGTGAACGTCAATTCGTATGACTGATCGGATTTTACACATCTCTGCTCCGTTTCTATAGAAGAGTAGGTACTCTAACTAACGCAGTACTTAGTTTTAAATAATATCTCTATAATGCCACCGATAAACACTCTTAACTGATATACGATTTTTAATTCATTACATGGTTATTATTTTTGATTACTTGTTTTGCTGCCTTATGTATTTGAATTTAAGTATTCCCAGTATAATTATTAGGCTCTTTTCAAGTAAGGTAACAGTTGAATGTTCGTACAGATATGAACATTAAGTAACGTTACATGTACGTTACATTGAGTCGTCCTTTTTCGTGTATGCAGCCGGCGTTCATCGATATATTAGACGTTATCACGTCAAAAACGAACAGAAGTTATATGGTCAAGATCCAAAAATACTCAGTGGGTTTGAATATCCTTTTGTCAAATTGTACAATTTTACTAACAATAGATGATAAGTTATTTGTATGCTTTTTAATAACAAAATGAAAGTATTTTTCTGAGTAAATGAATAAATTATTATTAAAAGTCAAAAAGTATAATAATGTCAAATGAGCACGTAACATTTTGTACATTTTGGCCCCGAAGTATTCTGTCCTCAAAACTTCTTGACACAAGGACATCTAGACCATAGTGAATGCTGCTTTGGAAACATTTTGACTAAAACAACATGTTGGCCAAAGCATATTCTGGACCTAAAATATTCAAACAAAATAACCTAGTGGCACCAACATTTTGTACTTTTTGACAATGTTACATCTCAACATTTTATGAATTCTATCATTTGTACCAAAATGACCTGTTACCCACGCGCCGACGGCGAAGCGCCAGCGCGTCGGCCACTCGATGTTAGTGAAGTGACTATAGTACCTACGGTTACTATAAAACTTTGAGAGCAGATGTCTAAATTGGCATTGATCACTTTTTTATAATGTGGTCTAATTCCAAAACCATTTCGAGGAATAGGTTTATTAAATCATTTTATAACATTGTAGTAAAAAAATATTAAATGATCGTGTGTATTTTTGCAAAATAATGTTTGACCTTTGTTTGACCTTTCTGTGGGCATTAAAATTTGAAATTCTTTGCAACAAGAAAAAAAAAGCCGTCCGTCTAGTTTCTCTATACTATTCTCTGTCACTTCGACGTAGTTATCATCTGTCAGCTTAAGGATACTATTTTGAAAAACATTCTTCACGTTTTTCATATTTTAATAATGGATTTATACAGGAAGTGTTTCATTCCTACCTACTTGTGGAAATGATTGTGTCAATAGCCCAAACAAATTTATTGTTCGCATTAGAGAAGATTTACAAGAGAAGTGGTGCCGCAAAGTTAATTCAAAGTTTGCAAGATGTACTATTGTTGCAAGGATCATTTTAATGTAAGTACGGATTAAATCCGCCAAAGAACTTTCAAGGGAAAACTTCTCACCATTTTATTTTATACGTACAAAAATACTATAGCCGTAAATCGTTTTTTTTTACCTATGCTCTTGGAAGAATCGGCAACTTTAGTGTTATTGTACTTATTGTTATTGTAATGTAAAGTGACATTGTCAGATGACAACTAACCATCGATTGTGACACATATTTTTTGTCATTATGTCTGTGGTTTATACACAGATTCAGCCGCGGCATGTAATTTACGAGAAGTCGTATCTTAAATTTTCAATAAATTATAAAAAAATATTGGAGTGATGAATTGCTGAAATATTCAAATTAGTTTCTTAAAATGCTCTATATTTTCGATAAAAAAAATAAAAAGGGGGGTTAGAAAAAAATGAACAATCCCAATTGCGCTTAAAAAAAATTACAATCAACAAACGTGCATGTACAGTATTAAATTAAAAAAGGATTAGTATTTTATTTTTAAAGTTTGAAGTGTAGGTTTATAAAATGCTTTGCATAATTATAATGGATTTTATTATAACTGTCAGAGCTCTTCTTATACCTGAACCGGTCTATAGGTACAAATATTGTCCACGCGCCGCTTTTCGTTCACCAGCTTTTACGAAACCGATTGCTTTACACTTGCAATTTTATGCAAAATACTGAATGTTTGGAGTCGAAATGACGCCAATCTCATGCCAACTTGATAGTGCACCGTAACCTTTAAAAGCATTGTCTGAAACTCCCCTATACTTGTAAGTAAATTTAGACACAGAAGCTATAACCGACCAACGAAAGAAAATACCCCAACGTTAAAGCTTAGGTAGTTAAAAGCCACTATATCAAACTTTGTCGTATAAATACTTAGCCATCGTATCGGCACCCTCACCGTCGTTTGTTACAGTCACGGCGCGAGATGAAAGCTGCGATACAAAACGTCGCGCTTCACGACTCACTAGCCACCGGGGTATGGACACCAGGGGTAGAATGGACGCACTGGGTGCAAAGTTAAGATTAAAGCCGGCCGGTTTGGTTTGATCATTGGCCTCTCAAGCAGAGGGTCGTGGATTCAAATCCCGGCTCGTACCTAATGAGGTTTTCGGAATTTATGTGCGAAATTACATTTTGAAATTTACCATGAGCGGTTACGGTGAAGGAAAACATCGTGAAGAACCCTGCTTAGGCCCTACGCTAGCTGACGCGGACGCCCGCCGCGTGCACCCGCACGCGGATCTAAAATGTACCGAAAATCCGTCGCACGCGCCCGCGCCACTTAACGCTGTTCATACAATTTCTTATTAGACGCGCGCACGGCGGGCGTCCGTACCGGGTAATCCGCATCAGCTAGCGTAGGCCCTTACACCTGCGAAGAAATTCAATGGTGTGTGTGTGAAGTTCCCAAACTGCACTGGGCCCGCGTGGGAACTATGGTTCAAGCCCTCTAATTCTGAGAGGAGGCCTGTGCCCTGCAGTGGGACGTATATAGGCTGGGATGATGATGATGAGAACGAGATTGACTACTTGTCAAGTTGTGCGTCATGTAGTGTGAGAGTATGGAGAGATGGATCAATTCTAAGTATTGGCATAATCTGTTGACCAAATTACAAAAGTTTAATATTAACTACTCACTCCCTTTTGTAAAATATTGCTTTTTCCGACGCAAAGAAGTTAATTGGCAATCGATGAAAATTTTAAATGTGCTTGAATATTTTTATACCGGTAGGAATAACGTTCCTTATTAACAGGAAAAAATTACAGATTTTTTGGTTTTCGTCATATAATTATAAAAAATAAAAACAATTTATTAAATCTGGGACAGCTTAATACGGGCACGAACCCGTCCGTCGCATATTGAAAAAAAAAACCTGATGTGACATTGACAAACTGAGATAAACACGCGATTAGGTTGAGTACAGTACTTACATTAAAGCTTTAGCACCTCTAATTTCAGCGACATTATACTTGTCACTACTCTTCATAAACTCCATGAGCATAATCATATCTACTTTTGGCAGATTTGATGAGTCCGCTCTAACAAAATCAGTGTTTCTATTCATATTTCACAGTTTTCAAATTCGAGTTAATCAGTATATCAGCTCCAAGTCGTCGTAGCAGCTATAAAGGTCAGGTCCAGGGTACAATGCAAGAGTTATCGTCGTAGCAGGCAATATCAAAGGTCCGGGTGTGGGTAAGCAGTCGAAAAATTAAAAGATATCCAGGGAAAATACCGAAAACTTGGAGAAAGACGCGGGCGCAAAATCGCAAGCTAAGGTTATGTACGTTGGTTTATGACAAGCTGTCAATGTCACATCTGGTTTTTTTTTTCAATATGCGACGGACTAAGGTTCGTGCCCGTATTAAGCTGTCCCAGATTTAATAAATTGTTTTTATTTTTTATAATTATATGACGCAACCAAAAAATCTGTAATTTTTTCCTGAATAAGGAACGTTATTCATACAGGTATAAAATATTCAAGCACATTTTAAATTTTCATCGATTGCCAATTATTGTTGAGGATTCCTCCTGTTCCACTTCGCCATGAAGCATCGTAACAAGCATAACTTTAACTCAGTTCGTTGCTAAGCAATTTTAGCAACGAACTGAGTTAAAGTCATCGAATTTCAACTCGTAAAATATTTGTTATTTGTGGACTTTCTTTATCAGTTCCTTTTCACCAAATGGTGACTTCTGAGAGCAAAATGCGCGAGTTACTTCAAAATAAACCCAAACCCAAATCACTATAGGTGTGCCTATAAATATCTGAAATTCCCTCGATTTCCCCTTCATCTACTTATCAGATACAGACTTGGTGACACACAAAAAAAAAATGGTTTATAAATGACGGAGTTTTGAAGTAACAAACTCAATCAAAAGAAAAATGTAAAAAATACAACAAAATTGAGAACCTCCTCCTTTTTCTGGAGTTGATTAAAAATATTAGTAGACTATATATGCAGTATAAGTAACAGTTTAAAACGCAACGCTCTCAGTGTATCCTAGCGCCGTGTACGTAAACGTATCGGAAATTCTTCGCATTTCTTTGCTGATTGTCGCCACGACTTTATCAGGACGTCGCCGATATCCGTTCCATTATAGCTCGGATAAAACTTTGATTTGATTCCGCCCAACTTGTGTGGTATAACAAAAGACTAGATTTGCAACTTTCAATCGCCAACTTTTCTTTTAGCGAGTTTCAGAACGGAGATGATGAAGTCATTCTTTTTACTTTGGGAATATTTAACTCGTGGGCGGAAGTTTCGCAACTTTTTGCTTAAAAGCGGTAGATTTATTGTGATATTGAGTTATGGTTTTACGGGCAATCCAAAAAATAGGCACAATATCGACAATCCTTCCACTATTAATTTTAAGTACTTACCTATTACTTGCTAGGTCTAATCAAATTACTAAACCGATTGTTCTTAAGTTCTATGTAACTTTTTACGTTTTTTAAGACGGCACAGAAAATATATTTTAGGTCGAGATATTTTCTGTATACTGTAATGATTTTTGATGAATTTTTGATTGAGAGAGAGAGAGAGAGAGAGATGTTTATTTACACATATTCGATACAAACAGAAAAATAAATACAAATAAAAAATATCGAATAGTATAAATTGGGCCCCACTTAGCATTATGTTGTGGCAAGCCACAACGCTGTTTTTCAGTGGGACCCATTTAAAACTAAACACAAAAAAAAACATACACACTGTAACGACACGAACGCCGGCGAATAGTTAGTAGATTGAATTTTTTCCCGTGGTAAAAAGTAGCCTATTTCACTCTAAAGCCCTTCAACTATGTCCATACAAAAAATCTCGGCAATCCGTCGCTCAGTTTCGACGTGAAAGAAGGACAAACAAACAAACAAACACAGTTACACATTTGTAATATTAGTATCATGGGTTCAAACTTCGGCTCGCGCCGCTGAGTTTTTCGGAATTTACGTGCGAAATTACATTTGACGTGTTACGGTAAAGGAAAACATCGTGAGGATACCTGCATAAACCCGCAAAGAAATTCAATGGTGTGTGTGTGAAGTTCCCAATCCGCACTGGGCCCGCGTGGGAACTACGGCCCGAGCCCTCTCATTCTGAGAGGAGGCCTGTGCCCTGCAGTGGATCTTATATAGGCTGGGATGATGATGACGATGATGATGAATATTAGTAGGTATGGAAGTATGCATTTAATATTGCTTGTTCAGTATCAAACAAGATCGCGTGGACCCCTAAAACTGAATGTGAAATCCGACCTAAATATTTCCTTGAACTTTTATAAAACACTCGCTGCAGAAGTCGTTTTGATTGATGAAGGCGACGGAACGCTTATACCAGAGAACGTTTTGAGTAATTACGGTTTACGTAACAGTGCATTTATGTACGGAACGTAAGTACAACAACTTTATTTTAATGATTAAATAGAACCTTTTTCAAACTTTCGTGATTTTCACTCATAATTATTGTACTAAATAACAACAAAAATAGCTGAGAGGGTCAAGGAACATATCATCATCATCATCATCAGCCTATGTTCGTCCACTGTTGGACATAGACCTCTCCCATGGCACGCCACTGAGCACGATCCTCGGCCACTCTTATCCAGCTCTTGCTAGCCGCCCTGCGAAGATCATCGCTCCACCGAGTCTGAGGACGTCCAACGCTACGTTTGCTGATCCGTGGTCTCCACTCAAGAACTCGTCTACCCCAACGGTTATCGGTTCTTCGGGTTATATGGCCGGCCCATTGCCACTTCAGCGTGCTAATGCGGAACATATCGCAGCTGTTAAAAGTTGCCAAGTAAATTAGTCGGCCAAAGCCGAACATTTATTGGAGTCAGGACCAAACCACTGGATCGAGTTGCACAATCCCAAAAATTCTCTCCACGGAACGTCATTCTAGTTTAGAATGGTGCGTGAAGCATTGAAATTAAAAAGTGCCTACAGAAATTTCAACCGGGAGGATGGATATAAGCTTTCGTCTTTATGGAATCCTGTTCAGTTATAAACAAATATCGGCGTCGGGATGAATGTTCGGAGAGATTATCGGATGTTGTTAGTGTTGTGTGTCGGTGTGTTGGGGTGCCGTTAAAAATCTTGATTAAGTGCGGGTAGTTCGAGTTACGGGTGCTGATTCTAATCGGAATCAAGGGTAGTTCGAAAGACTCGAGCGGCCAAACGAACATGATACCCTACACTTCAGTCAACTCTGCAATGTGGCCGAAACTTCGAGGTAAATATTATTTGCGTGATAAGTCCGATTTAGTATGATAATTATAAATGGAAGCTTTAAAACCAAGTTACTACTGTAAGATATAGCAAGCCTAATTGGTGACAATCTCTTCTTCTCTTCTTCTTCAGCCCATAGCCACCCAATGCCGAGTGTAGGCATCCTGCATTGCTCGCCACTCATCTCGGTCCAGTGCTCTCCTCATCCAGCACCTTCCCGCCACTTTGACCAGGTCGTCAGTCCACCTCATCTCCTGTCTACCAACGTTTCTCCGCCCGGTTCTGGGTCTCCACTCCATCACAGCCTTCCCCCATCTTCCATCACTCCTGCGACATATGTGTCCAGCCCACTTCCACTTTCTTTGGGTGATTACCTTGGCTATATCGGTGAGCCTTGTTCGTCTCCGGATCTCCGTATTTCGGAATCTGTCCCGGAGAGATATGCCCAACAGCACCCGCTCCATCGCCCTTTGCGTGACTTGCAGCTTGTGTATGACCTTCTGCGTGAGCGTCCAAGTTTCGGCTCCATATGTCAGCACCGGGAGGATACACTGTTCGAAGCATCTGCGCTTGAGATTAAGAGGTATGTCCCCTCTGAGCACGTCGGACAATTTACCAAATGCTGCCCAGTCTAAGCGAATTCGGCGCTGAATTTCCAGGTCTTGACCGCTCTTTTCTAGGCTCATGGTTTGACCGAGATAGACATACTCCTCCACCTTCTCCAGAACCTGTCCATGAACTGCAATGTGGGTGGCATTGGTGTCAAATAGTCCTATAGTATTTATTTTATATTCACGATCGTATCGCTCGGCGAAAAGGCTATAAATAAAGCGAAATAACTCCTTAACCAGTAAATTGAAATAATAAGGCTTTACACCCACAGCACTGATTTTCAGGTGCAAAAACTATAATAGGCTGCAGGTTATAAAGGGGCGTGTAAGCCGGTAAGCCATGTTGTCAGAGCTATTCTGGTCTACTTATTTCCTCAGGGACCGTCGCGTTATGGAACGGGGACGCACCGCACCTATCACAAACCTGAACTTTAATAAAGAAAACGATTTTAGCTTCCATAAACAGGATTCCATTCGGTCCCCTAGCGGCAATGTCTGTGAGTTATGGCTAGCGAAAAAAAATAGGCCATGAAATATCGCTGATATTATTGCTGGTATAACGTAGTAGGGCCAATGAGAACCTCTTGAGTACACCGGTTATATTTAGTAATAGAATAATACGTAAAATGTGGAATTTAGTGATTCTTTGTAGAACTTCGTTTACAAATTATAATTAGACTGCGAGTCCACATTTTCCACTCATTCATAACGCAAGACCGCATTTCGCAAAGAATTTTACTATATTTTTCTCATTTCAAATTCTCCGTAGTCGTCTAGAATCGTAAAAAGCGGATTATACTGAGTGAGCTCGCGTGGCGTATAGAATTTGTGAGAAGAACTGAGTCGGCAATATGGGCCTTATTTACTTCTCGTCACTAAGCTGCATATAATGAAAACGCACTGTCGTGTCGGGGCGTCAAACGGCAGCGCCAGTAAAAATATCCAACTACTGCGACTAACACTTCTTGGTACTTAATCTACACAATATTAATGTTTTGGAGCTTTACCATTGCCATCATTGAAAGGTGGCCAATTCGAGACAGCCGAAATTTCCTAAGTATAGGTACACCTAATTTAGTGTTCTAGTGACTATTTTTATCTACAAGACGTACTACTCCAGTGATATTTGTAGCTTATTGCTTGAATGAAAGTTTAAAACATTCATGATTTTCACTCATAACTATTATTATACAAAAAAAAACGCAATCAAGTGTGAGTAGTTCTAAAGACTCGCGCGGCTAAACGAACGTGACGTCCTACACTTCAGTCAACTCGTGACCACGGCCACTGCAATGTGGTCGAAACATCGCGGTAAATAAATTAATGCGTGATAAGTCCCGTGTCATTATCATCATCAGCCTATGTTCGTCCACTGCTGGACATAGGCCTCTCCCATGGCACGCCACTGAGCACGATTCTCGGCGACTCTCATCCAGCTCTTGCCAGCCGCCTTGCGAAGATCATCGCTCCACCGAGTCTGAGGACGTCCTACGCTACGTTTGCCGATCCGTAGTCTCCACTCAAGAACTCGTCTACCCCAACGGTTATTGGTTCTTCGGGTTATTATGGCCGGCCCATTGCCACTTCAGCGCCCCCCGAAGCGCGAAGTCCCGTGTAGGTATATAGTAATAGTTATATATGAAAGTTATATGGCAACTTCGAAACTAAAATCGTGTGCTGCTCGCGTTTCCCGCTCATATTGCTTATTGAAGTACGTTTTTTAATAATATCTATTACATATTTCTTATGATTTTATTTGCTTGATTTTAAAAATAAAGTTTACCACAGTTTTTGCTATTTCGCACGCTCACAATTCTAATATTGGCCATTTATAATGTAATAACAATTTATTTACCGAGATAAAATCACTGGTCAAGCAGCAAGTACATATTACAATTATCTTAATTTCCCTTGTTTGCAAACATTTCATGGTTATGTGCTTTTAACACGTAATTCAGTATATTTTCATTTGTGTATAATTTCCCGTGAACATGCAAATAAATTGTTTACTGTGTGAATAAGGAAGGGGGAAATGTAACAAAAAGCCTCGTTTAATATGTATAATTGTATTATTCTATTCTATTTTATGCAGGACATTGTATGCCTATATGTCGCGCATTCTGTTGACAATAAAGGAAAATGAAACAATTATGTGTACGTAACGATACGATTTCATTATTGGTTATGGCTATTTGACAATTTAACGTTACTTTGAAAAAGCTGCTGCTTAAATAGTACGAAATACTTCGTACTTGAAAGTTATCAGAAGAAATTAACAATTTTTGATTATTCGCGGTTAATTACATTAGGCATATTTGTTACGGGATCATCATCATCATCATATAGACTAAAATAAGCCAACTGCTGGACTGGTTTTATATTAAAGTTCGAGTCCAGTTTGTGCCACAAGGCGACGTTTACATTTTAATGAGTTTTACATAAATAGGTCTTTAGATTAAACCAAAATTGTGCGACCGAAAATAGGCGACTCACAATTCAAAAATTAAGTTCATTTGGCCTCATACCTAGAAAGCGTATTTAAAAAAATGCCTTTATTGGTATTACTTTGATCCCAATTGGAGATGAAAAATATCAAAACTGTTTACATCTTCTTCAGGAAGGGGCAGACTCGCGGTTGCTTGCTTATCCGCGCACGTCGCCCGTCTTGTCACTTGTCGCACGCGACGTCGACTCTTCACTATTGCGTTTCCCCAGCGTTATAGTTTCCACTGGTTGGGAATATCACTCCCAAATCTGCGACTAATTGGATGGAAGCGTGTTCAAAGGAAATTTAATAACGTAGTGTTTTGGCTCTGGTGATTGTTTTGCTCACTTTATTTATATGCGATTGAAATGGTTTACAGGTATCGCGAGTCCTTTCATTTGATAGTGCATCCTATCATCATCATCATCATCAACCCAGGCTATATACGTTTCACTGCAGGGCACAAACCTCTCAGAATTCTTAAGGGCTTAGACAGGTTCCCACGCGGGCGCAGTGCAGAATAGGAACTTCACACACATCATAGAATTTGTTCGCAGCTTTTCGTTGACCGTAAAGCTCATGGTAAATTTCAAATGTAATTTCGCACCCACGACCCTCTGCTTGTAAGGCCTTAGGTCAAACCACTATGCTACCACGACTTGCTTTTACTTTTTCTTGATGACCGTTCTTTAATTTTATTTTTATTTCGATAGGTAAGTTTTATTTGAATATCGAAAAATTGTATGGGAATAGAAGTCACCTAATGGATTTATTTTATTTTACCACCAGACAAAGTTGAAAGTTCTACGATTCTGTCTGATCTGTAAGCCTTTCAGAACCCAAACTTGCAAATATATCATTGGTCTCGAAAAGTTCTTTTTCATCTTTACGTGAAAAACCCTCTGCAAAAAAGTATCTTTACGTGAATTACATAGCGACGAGATTACATTTGTGATTACAAATGAGGCTAAGCAAGCACATATTGTGAGTCAGAAAATACAATTTCATATGCTGCTATAAATTGCGTGTTCTTATTCCAACAAAGAGCCTGGAGGACTATATCGAGGCGCCTGACTGTATCAGTTGCCATAAAAATGTTTTATGTTAGTGGCTAATAAATGACATCAGCAAATTCGGTAAGACAATACAAGAGACTATGCATCCGTTTCCTCCTTTTATTTCCTCCCCTAGCAATCATTGTTTTGGTTGACGGTTTGGTTTAAGTTACAAACGAGGAGCTATCAAATGATGTGATATTATGCAAAATTTATATCTTTCATTTTTAATTTATTTAGAATGAAATAAAAATTGTATAAAGCCGCTCTTGTTTTTTAAGATATAAAATGCAAAGTGTTCAAATTATCTATATACTTTGGATTCGTGGCTAATATTAATGTAATTTATTTTGGCATTAAATACGATTAGTAGCAATATTTTCAAACTCGTAAGTGGTGTAAATTTTATTTAGTAAAAAAATACAGCTGATACGCCCAATGGGAAAGCGAACTGGCTTGTCGTAAGTGTCGTAACTAATGAAAATTGTTTGAGCGACACGTGGACACGTCTAATCCTGTTTTTTTGTCGTGTCTGAATGGTTACAACGGGATTCTTTTACGAAGTTTTTGCTTTCCGTCCGTTTATCTGTCACACCGCTGTGTTTTTAAAACCGTAATAGGTAGACACTTGAAATTATAGATATAAGAGTCGTGTTTTAATGGGTGTTTTTACTCAATCTTTATAATGGAAATCATCAACGTACGAGTCTGATCGCATTTGGTTTTTTTCACCAGATAAAGCTGAAGATGCTAAGTATGCTGCTGTACTAATCGCGATCTGCCGTGTTCCGTGGTTGCCGGACCTGAGGCCGTATTGTCTTACGCTTCCGACGCTTGCCTTCGCTTTCACCATCTCTTTGTGTCATCATTTTATACCATTTGACAGAAAGAAATAGTGATTGCGAAGGCAAGCGTCAGAAGCGTTAGACAATAAGCCTGCTGTATAACTTTTCGTAGCACACCGCTCGGCTTCCGTCCATTGCGTCCAACCGTCATTGTTTCGGCTAAGAACGGGGGCGCCAACTCGACGCTTTTGGCAGCAGCTTCCGATAATAATATTCCCTTGTTTTCGTTAACCACCCGCCACTGTTGATACCGCAGATGTATCGCTAATTGGATCCAGTCAGATTGGTTAAAAGATAATAAAATTTTGATGTTCAGTTATAAAACGTTGCCGAGATCCGTTCGGTAATTTTAATCACGAATTAAATGAAATTAATTTCAAACTGCACGATATTTTGCGGTAGCATCAATTTAAGTTTTAATTACATGAAAGAGATTAAAGTAGCTTTTGGTAAAGAAAACATGCATGTGTACAGATTTTTTAAAAAAAAAATATTTTTTTCATTTCTTTTTATTTTTCATAAAACTAATGCTAAATTGCTGGTTAAAGACCTCCTCTTTCTATTTGTAGGTACATGATTCTGGCAACTCTATTACCGCTCGTTGTTATCAATCTCTTTATTTCTACATAAAATGATATTTAATTCAAGCAAATTGCATATTGCGTTCGTTATTTGTATTCGTGCTCATGTTTAATACGGACCTCTCCTTCTCAAACATAATTGTGATAAATTCACTTCGCTTTTATGTTATTCAATCATGCATAAATCAAAGAATTGTTGTCACATTTCTGCGAAGTTCGGTTCCTTTCATTGTTTGACGTCCCCTACGCTTTCGCGAGATTGGTTTCACTCTTTACTGCTATACGTTGACAAAACTGAAATTCACGGACAGCACCCTATCCCATCCAATTTGAACCTTATTTTCCTTTACATTTGACACAGCATTCTACTGCTAGTTTACTGTACAATTTGCACTAAATAAAACTCTATAAAGTAGCCCATAAAGTTGAGAGTAATAGTCAAGTGACAACATACATGTAGGGTCCAACTCACATCCACTAAAGTTATTGTTCTAAGGCCAAACGTCATTTCTCATTGTCATATGAAACAAATGCGAACGGTTCGCGCGAATGGGAGTAGCGATAAGTGTTCTCAATTTAACTTCAATTGTCTTGATCTGATTGATTATTCGGAAAGAAAGGGTAGGTTTTCTATTTCTGGTCGACAATATTAGTCCACACACCGTAGAAAATTGTTAAATTAAAATGTTGTAACGTAGTCATCATGTGTAAACAGTTAAACCATTGGTGCTACCCGAGGTCGTAACAGAAGTTAACGTAGATATCAAGACAGCAAACGTGTTTTACGCCTATTGTGGTAGTAAAACCACGAGTGCAAAGCACACAGAATAGTATACCACACACGCAAGCAAATAACACGTAATTGTTTTCTCTCAGATAACCTTAACACAAGAGCACTTAAAGAATGAATTCAGTTTAAAACGATAAAATTCAATACTGCAAAACTGTATTAATATTTTTGACGACTTGGCCTCTAAATAACATATTATTGTGACGAATAAGAAAATATAAGCAATGTAAAAAACAAAAACACCGACGATACGTGCTTTATGATAATTAATTTATTGAATCAGGCGTTACTTTGCGGAGGTCCATATTAATGAACTAAAACAATTACTTTGCTCACCCGCGACCTTACAATAGTTACGTTTATGCAAGAAATGTGTGTTCATGCAGTTCCTCCACCTCCACACCGTACGAACACACACAAATCACATAAACACAACTATCACCACCACCAAGCTACACCGACGCGTTTCGAACTCAACCAGAGCTCATCCTCGGAGAAATTTATTGAATCAGGCGTTACTTTGCGGAGGTCCATATTAATGAACTAAAACAATTACTTTGCTCACCCGCGACCTTACAATAGTTACGTTTATGCAAGAAATGTGTGTTCATGCAGTTCCTCCACCTCCACACCGTACGAACACACACGGCTTGACGGTTGACGGACGGTACGGTTGAGTTCGAAACGCGTCGGTGTAGCTTGGTGGTGGTGATAGTTGTGTTTATGTGATTTGTGTGTGTTCGTACGGTGTGGAGGTGGAGGAACTGCATGAACACACATTTCTTGCATAAACGTAACTATTGTAAGGTCGCGGGTGAGCAAAGTAATTGTTTTAGTTCATTATGATAATTGGTAATAAAATAAGGCTTATATTTTCTTCCTGTTCTTTAAGTTCGTCTTATCTTACTTAAAATGCTTTGTACCTACTTAGAAACAAAAGCATAGGCGTAATGCGATGAGTTACTGCCTCTTGTGCTAGAAATGAACATTTTAATGGCCCTAATAATAATAATATTGAGCAAAAGAATTGCCTACATCCTGATGAGCATAATATGACTATACTAGCTATTGTTTTCACGTATTAAGTATACCTAATCAAGAAAGAGCCTCAAGTTGATTTATACATTACCTATATAATGTGATTGCCACCAAAAATCACAAAATATGTACATAAAATACTTTAAAAGTAGAAAAACAGTACATAAAAAATGGATACACAGCATTTATTTGCGACAACAAATTGCAGACGTGCCGAAATGTAATAAAACCAACAACGTCTACACGTTACACTTACCTATGTGATAAATATTCATTGCACACGCCGAAAAAATCCCTCAGAAAGGAAATATCTAAGATTCCGTCCCCGATGTTTACACTCGCCGGCTAAGCTGCATCTAATGAAATCCCCTGTCAGGATTCAGGGCAGCCTTGCACCAGATCATATTACGATATAACTGTCTTGATAGTAGAGGAAAAAAAAATATAAATATGTAGGTACTATTATAATTTATACACGTAACTCAATGTTGGACTACTGTGTTTGTTTCTTTATTTTTGTACATTAAATAATTAAAGGAAACTATGCTCGCATGCATTTTTTGTACTCAACCAATTTTTAAAAATTCTTTCACAAATAGAAATTTACTTTCTCTGATTAATAAGTACTTAATGGTTTTGTATCATTCTGGGAAATTGGTACCTATGTTCTTTCGAAATGTAGACAACGTAACGGAAAAAAGATAATTATTTTAATAAGAAAATTCTAGGCCGGTACTTACACTGCTTTTCTACAAAGAATTTTTTTATCAGCATAGATTTTATTTTTATTGAGACTATTAGGTACCTATCCCACTGCTGGTTAAAAGCCTCCCCTTTTTCTTTCCACCTATTTCTATCCTTCGCAAATTCTTTCCAATTTAGAACAAAAATATTAACAACGCAATTATTCTATGAAACAAAATTGGTTTAACAATTTTATATAATCTAAAGCAAATAAGGCGGATAACTACCAAGTTGATTAACTGCCGTACCATACGCCCAAATGACATCATGACTGTATTATTGAAATAGTAAATTCACTTGTCGTGCTTATTAATTTCTTCATCGGTCACTAAAAATTAAACTAGAATATCTTGCACATTACTCAGATTATTTTAGTATTGTATGTATGATTGTAAAACTCTATGAAGTAGGTACATAAAAACATAAGATTATCAGTTAATAATAGAAACAGATTTAAGTTCAAACGCGAACTTATCCCTTAAAGGGATCTCTTCCAGTTAACCAGTTAGTATTCACCATAAACGGAGTCGTATACGAAATTTTATAATTCATAGTTTCTCTATGTCATAAAATTCGTACAACCACCACGGTTATATCCAAAATGAGAAAAAATTCGTATAACTCACGTCTATGATCGAGTTTGGCTCGACATGTTTCGGGCTAATCCGAAAATTTAAAAAATAATTCGAGTTATCCGTATTTTTTGCTCCGTAGGTATAGTTTTATGTTCAATGATATTTTATGTTACGACTATAAGTAAAACATCATATGAAAATTACCCAAGTATCAAAACGATTAAGCCCTACTCAAGTACAGGTGGACTTTTAGATGGCGTATTTTCAGTGTTCAATTCCTTTTCACTTATTTTGGGGATCCATTCTGATCACGATCTCATCCAACCTACTGCGGAGATAGTAAATATGGTTTATACTTCCACATTATTAATTTTCTTCCAGTTACGGGACACTAAGCGAGGGTTTACTGTATCATCTCTTGCTAAGCCATAAGTTTTTCATTTTTGTTCACAATATTATCTTGACTTACATTTTATTAACTCTCAAGGAAACTAATCTACTTTTGAAACTGGAGTATTTAAAGAAGGTTTTAAACGTTATTTTATTAGTAAGTAAGAGCTATTTCTTAATAACTTCCTAACTTAAATAATCCATGAAACCTAATGCAAAAGGACTTTATTCAGGACCTAAACCAATCTTGATCCCTCTTATTATTGGCCAACCAAGCATAAGACGAGAATAATTCAATCAGCGCGTCCGACTCAAACTTTTGTGCCGCCAAAGGGTTCCATAAGAAATCTTCGAACGTAGCCGAGTGTACATATCTTTGAGTAAAGCTTGCTTCGATTGAACAATGGGACGACTCAGCGTAGTGGACATCTAATGCTTGACCAATTTTCTTTTGTGCAAATGCCTACGATTCGAGAATATCAAACGGGTCCCCAAGCCCTGCTGATTGAGCCCTTTTTCATACGAGAACCATTGATTTTAGCAGTTCAGTGAGCATTAGTATGGACCCGGCCACTTGTCACGCCCTCTTAAAAACTAACACGATGTTTAGACATTTATCCGTTGTATCTTTCTTTTCCTGTTGTAAGGAAAACGATGTTATATTTTCATGTTCTTAAAAATTACATTACGAATTACATTTTGGCTGGTTTTTAATAACGAAAAATACGCTGTTCGTGAGGATACTAGGCATTTGTAAGCTTTAGGCTGTTTTAGTTCTTGTTTCAGCTTATTTTAAGCTTGATAGTTCCATACATTTTGACACTACTACTAAACTAAACTGAGATTAACACTAAATCGAGCTATGTTTTGAAGCAAGTGACAGTTACAGACCGGAGAATTAAGCAAAAAATTGATAGAAAACTTTAAAAAGTTAAATTTACCTGACCGTATTTAACTCACGACGCGACCGAATAAACGTTATTCAAAGAATTCGATAATTTATCGCTGTAAATGGAAAATAACTGTTACGGCGCGGAGGTTTCTAATTTTCCACTGCTGCCTCCATGTATATTTATTTCTGTGGGCTTTGTTCTTCTATCCGCGAATTAAGCTGGATCCGCGTCGAATGATTTATACAAGCCACGCTCATCCCGGTTTATTTACGAGGCTCGTTCCGCAGAATAATTACAGGGCGCTATAAACGTTTGCAAATGTAAAAAGCTTACCCTTTAATGATTACGGCCTAATTGCGCAAAGAATGAGAATACCTGAAAATGCCGTGTTATATTAGAGCTAGTGGGAACCACTTAAGCAATAAAATCGTTTTATAGCGGCGTGCCACTGCCTGCCAGTGACCAGGTAATTGCAACACGCAGATTGGTGCCGATAGGTTTCCGATTTAAGGCTCCGCGCTACATTTAAGCCTTTGTTGTATGCGACAGATTTTCAGGCTCCTAAAAGCTTGTTATGTTTCGGAAACCGTAACAGGATTTTGTCAGTTGGTTTAGAACAACTGACCAGAGAGTGGCTGTCTGTTTATCAATTGGAGTTTTATTTCAACGCGAGTTTTTGACAAGACTTTATCCACAGAAATAATAATAGAAGTACGCGCACTCACGCATTGTGCATGCTAAACGCGAGGGACCTATGTATATAAAAAACATAATTATAAAATATTTATTTTCCCAACTCAGTGTATAGCGAATTTTATTGCTGAAAACTTGAGTTATTGCAGAGATTTTGGCTCAATAAGTGAGTACCGTAATTTAGTAAAACCTAAACAAAACAAACATTATGTTGTGGTAGCCTAATGGTTTAACCTATAGCCTCTCAAGCAGAGGATCCTGAGTTTGAACCCGGACTCGCGCCTTTAATTGGTTCGGAATTTATGTGTGAAATCACATTTGAAATTTACCATGAGTTTTTCGGTGACGAAAAACATATGAAGTGAGTTAAATTTCCAATCTGCACTGGATCCGCATGGGGATTATGACCAAAACCCCATCACTCTGTGTTCTCCAGTGGGACGTATTTATACCGAAATGAAAACAAAAGAAATTATGTGGACATATTTCTTCAACCTATTTCGTTAAAAATAATTAAGAAAATACATCTAGTTCAAACAAAACGGAAAATAAAATATTTTAATATATTTTATTTAAATCAGATAAGCATATTTTTCGCTATTTATAAAATACCGATTTTTTTGTTGCGAATATTTCTTATCAGATAGGTACAAATTGTTTTATTTCAAAAATAGGTTATTTATGAAAATAGAAAAATTATAATATGCATTTTCATTCACTCATTAATTTCATTCATTCACTACTTTTTTGCAATCAGTACTTTATGTAGCTACGTGTGTAATCGTTCGCCTCACCTCTCGTTGCGTTACCTATAACTCCACAATGATTGTTTTTAACATTATCCTCTCAACTACCCTACTATTTTTAATTTTTATTTCTGTCATAAAACTACTTTCATATTTTTATCCGACTGTGATCAAGAGATAGTTAACTTAATTGTGTACTAGATTTAATCATTGTTTTCAAAACTCGCCAGGTTTATTCATACACAGAATATTTTATATGAAAGGGAAGGAGAGCGGGATTGAAAACATGAAAAAAAAAACATATATGTGTCGCATTCTAGCTGTCGTGTGTTTGCTGAGTAGCAAGGTATAGTTGGAATTTTATAAGCTGGGGGTTAGGACAGCAGAACTCATCTGGTAAAGATAACATTGTTCTCGTTTGTTGAAGCCTACCGCTAATAACAAATCAGAAGAAGTAACAAAAAATGCAAACAAATAGCTACCGTCTTCTCTAAGTTACAAGGTTGAAATTGCAAAAGCTTAACTCATTAAGAAAGGCCTTTCGTCATTGTAAGCGGTAACTACTCAGGTGGATCGTCGGCGTTGTAGTGCGTCCATAATACAAACGAGAACAATGTTATCTTTACCAGATGAGGTCTGCAGTCCTAAACCCCCAGCTTATAAAATTCCAACTATAAAAGGTTGTAGTTCATTCAAATTTTTAAGTTTTTGTGAGTAGTTTGAATGTAGATACAATTATAACTACTCTCAGGGCCCATTCATTGTACTCGAGCAAACGGCGAGACGCGTGCAAACATTCAAATTAGTCTATTGTGGCGGATTTTTACTCGCAAAATATTCGCATGAATAATAAATAGGGTTACAGGAAAAGGGTCAAGGTTGGACGCGAAGAGTGCTGATATAACTTACAAAGTAGACGTTTTGTAAATTTGCTCTCTTTCTTTTTGAATTGTTGTTCTATCTTTCTGCCTTTTACGTCGAGTAAGGATTGATAGCTACTGATTTGCTCTATCAAAGAGAATATCGGAAATGTGAGAAGCTATTTTATCGCGCTAAATGAGCACTACTTTGTTATTTTTATGGGTCATAACGTGTTTGCAATAACAACACTATTCACAACCTTGTTGCTACGTAATTTTAAGGCATAGTAAACTGAATTTAAACTGAATACAACATTGACCCTATTTAAAGCTTACTGTCAGACATGTACGTGCACACTATGAGTGAGTTTTACACAAAAGGCTTTTCACGCAGTTCCCGTTTGATACAATTTAATAATATTCTGAGGATGCTGTTAAGCAGCCGAAACACTGTAATACATTCACCATGTTTGTCGAGATACGAGCAGATGATTTCTTTGCCATCAGGCGAGAAAGAGTAGCCTCTGACAATGGCCTCCTCGGGGTATTAGCGGAGAGTCTCGATTGTCGCATTTTAAGTAGGTACTGGGTTAATTAACGACCGCTTTAGCCTAGTTGGTAGTGACCCTGCCTACGAAGCAAGAGGTCCTGGGTTCAAATCCCGGTAAGGGCATTTATTTGTGTGATGAGCACGAATATTTGTTCCTGAGTTATGGATGTTTTCTATGTATTTAAGTATTTATTTATTTATATAAGTATGTTTATCGTCGTCTAGTACCCATAGTACAAGCTTTGCTTAGTTTGGGACTAGGTCGATTTGTGTAAGATTGTCCCCTAATATTTATTTTATTTATTTATTTTATTTAATGTGGCTATCAGGGAGAAAATGAACCATGACGGTTGTTTGTGTGGACCATCTGCGGTAAATTTTTTACATTATTTTTTTAGTTGCCAATCCGCACTGGGCCCGCGTGGGGACTACGGCCCAAGCCCTCTCTTTCTAAGAGGAGGCCTGTGCCCTGCAGTGGGACGTATATAAGATGGAATGGTGGATTTTTCATTACTACATTCGTGAATCGAACTTTTGACAGTAAAAATTTTAGGTAAGTAAGTACCTACTTATAGTTTTTTAAAATGGATACCAAAACTCAATTTGGAATTTTCATTCGACCAATATCGAACGGAAGCCCCGCCCCGTAAACAACTTACCTTAGCCTTTCGTAAAAGTAATTTATTCGAGAATTTACATCACTATTCTAAACTCAACGTAACAAACATTCTATTATTGTTTATTCAGTCTATTGAAAAAGTATCTTGCACTTTTCAATGTAATGCGGGAAGAGTGCATTAGCTAGCTAATGCACTTCGGAAGGGGCATGTAATCTTATTTGCATTATAAATTTGTTCCTACACCTAATGGTATTCTGCAATTGCTTCCGAATCAGGCTACGGACACATTTGAAGGCTAAGTAAAGTTAAAAACGAGGTATGTTCGTGGCTGTTTTTATATGTTCAGTTTTTGTTTCCCGCGACTTCATCCGCGTATAATTTGGCTATCTTTGTCTCGCGAGAGCTATGCGATTCCTAGGATTAAGATTAGATTAGATTTATTTATTTCATGATAAAAGTTACAATATAAATTTGCGTTGATGTCAAAATTACAAGAATTCATACCATGATTGTCAAAATAATGTAAAATAAAAATAATTAATTATAGTGCACAAAATTTCAAAAAATAAAATGTTCTCCCAATAAGGATCGTCATTATACAAAAAGAGAAAAGAAAAACACTGTAAATATAACTATCACTATGTCAATAACTTACATTAAAAATATAATATCTCCCAATAAGGATTGTCATTTCACAATTTAAAAATAATTATTTAGTATACAATTAAAACAGGAAACAAATACAATTTTATGTAATAATTTTTAGAAATTTGAAATAATCTAATATATAAAAATCTCGTGTCACGGTGTTTGTTACCGAACTCCTCCGAAACGGCTTGATCGATTTTTATGAAACTTTTTTCTCTACATTCGGTAGGTCTGAGAATAGGTCGTAGTGTAACGGAACCTCCCCCCCCCCCTGTTTAAAAATCCCCCGCATACCTAGCTATCCTACACGTATATATATCGTTCCTATCGCGCTAGAAACCTGAGAAAACGCTGAATTAAATTGCTGAAATAAATACTGAAATATATTGCTGAAATATTGCACTAAATATTTAACTAAATATTGAACTAAATTGCCTATCCTTCTTATTAAAGCTATCAGGCTCTAAAGCTCTGAACCAAATAAATAATGAATTTATCTACTGAAATCTATGCAGCGTAGAAACCTAGGATTATTTCTATTGGACGTGATACGTGATATGGCCATGTGATCGTCTAGTACCTAAGAGAACCCTTCGTTGTGTCCGTGCCTAAGTAACCCTTGGAACTTTTAGTGAGGAATAAAGATCGGACTACCTATAAATATTTATTATATAGCGGCTAGTAACTCTTTGCTAATTTTATATGGAGAAAAAGGTTGATATTGAATCGCATGAGAGAAGGCAGCCAGTTATAGAGCTTTATCTATGTACTAGGGTGGGTAAATAAGTCTTAAAAATAGATTATAGCCTAGACAAGTAAATCAGAAGTGTTTGGAGTAGATATTATGTTTCACCTAAGCCTACAGGTTATTAAGTAGATTCCTACAGACAGAAAGATGGTATTCTAACTTAATAATATTCTATCTATTATGGTAATGTAGATATATGGTTGCCCATATTTGATTCCGGTTATAGATAACTTAAGTAGTATTGAAGAAGAGGTAAAGATAGTTAAATGTAAGTGGTAGTTTCAGGTTTATAAGGTCATTGGTCAATAGTCTGTGTCATGTACTTGTAGGCAAGGAATTTTATATTGCGGCTATGTTTGAGAGCCTCGCCCCGCTCTCAAAAGTGGTTTTCGACTCCGTACTAGGGCTCAATCCTCCTCCGCATGAACTCTGATGGAGTATACTACCTTTTCCTTGCAGGTAATTAGAATATTACATTATAATATTGTATATTAAAAGAGGGCAATCAAAGGGAATGTCAGTTATAGCCCGCGGCTGTCCCTGGGTCAATCCTGTGATCATAATGCTCCTGCATTAGCAAACCAACTCAGTGGTAATTGTAGGCTTCTTTAGTTTATCATAATGACTAAAGAGTAGCTACCGGGTCCCCTGGTACCGGTATACCACTAACTTGCTTCTGCCTTAGTTTTAGTCAGAGTGACTTCCATTGTCAGTTAATA
This sequence comes from Archips xylosteana, assembly GCA_947563465.1. Taxonomy (NCBI): domain Eukaryota; kingdom Metazoa; phylum Arthropoda; class Insecta; order Lepidoptera; family Tortricidae; genus Archips; species Archips xylosteana. The sequence goes on from OX387344.1 coordinate 16,952,133, forward strand.
AAGATAAGCATTTGGTACAACTTTCACCGTTAAATTTAGTTGGTATAACTAGCCACTACAGGACCAAATAATCCAAGGTTGCTTTACCAGGGACGACCACCGACTTCAATGGAGATTCTACTGTTTTCAACAAATAAGTATTATTCATGGTGAGTTATTGATTTCATTTTGTCTCACTCAATTGCTTCTACTAGAGTTTGTAACGTAGGACATATGGATGAAAATAAACTCCGAAATCTTTCATCCGTCGGTAAGTACTTAAGTCTGTCAAAGTAAGTATTGGTCAGTAAGGTCATTGAAGTCTCAGACTTCAATATATAAGTCAGATAGTATAACCCTCGCCTCCAACATCAAACAGTATATCGATGAGCAGTAATATTTAGTTAATAGTAACAGTATTAAATATGTTAGATGGCATATCTCAGCCCCCCCCAACATATTATAGTATAATGAAGAACTGAAGATAGTTAATGATAATAATAATAAGTATATCAGGTGGCATATTCCAGCCCTCCAACACACTACAGTATAATGAAGAACTGAAGATAGTTAATGGTAATAATGATAAGTATGTCAGGTGGCATATTCCAGCCCTCCAACACACTACAGTATAATGAAGAACTGAAGATAGTTAATGATAATAACACCTAGCCCCGATGAACCTATCCTAACAGCTAAACTATCCATCTATTCTACACGAGATTGAAAAGCTAGGAATCCGGATTCCACATTTACAACTACCGCGGGGCCCCTCTCCAACTGATAAGAGAGGGCCTATCCTAAGCTAATGCCTACGTTGAGGGGGTTGGCTCAAGACCTACTTTCTATACCCGTGTACTACTGGTACCCTTCTGAGGGGATTGGGATAGAAGAATACCAGTGTGTAATATATATATAAATAGATAAGCGGACTAGGTAGATGATGAGGTTGAAACACCGGTTATGGCGCTCCAAACCCTTCAACACCCAGGGAGAACTTAGGTCCGACTCTTGAGTTATAATACAGACCCCCACCCTTCTCCAAGAGGTGGTACCCTAACCTTAAACGCCTCCGAGAAGAGCTAGACTACAGTTACCACCGCTAGGTTGACCGCCTATCACTTCTCAGAGGTCAGCTCTTACTTAGCTGAGGTCTAGATGGCTCTCCAAAACACTAGTATAATACTCCCTGACATAGACCCCACCAAATCCCACTAAACTCCATTTTAGCTATCAAACTACCGTGAAATCTCCCAACAGTGAATATACTATAACCATGTTTGGCGATAGATACCCAGAGCCAGGCAATCACACGGAAAACCCCCCCATTAATTAACACAAGGAATAAACCAATACATAGTAAAAGTAAAACACGGCCCCGTCACGCCCCACTAAACTTCAATTTAACTATCCAATCACTATGTAATCTCCCAACAGTGAGTATTCTATAACCATGTTCGGCGATAGATACCCAGAGCCAGGCAATCACACAGAGAACCCCCCCCATCAATTAACACAAGAAATAAATCAGCACATAATAAAGGTAAAACACAGCAAAATCACAATAAAAATGAGAACGTAATAACCCAAGGAGAACCTTACCAGACCCGTAGTCAAATGCGAAAAAAGTCCCTCCTCATCTGCGCGCGCGCTTTTATAGCCTCGCCTCGACGGTACCCACCGAACACACTTTGTCATAGTATAACAATTGATCCAGTAGCGTGTCTCGGCAGCGTCATCATCATCATCATAATCTTTAACACTAAATTAAGATTAGGAGGTGAGATTTGTAATTATGATATGACATATATATATATATATATATATATATATATATATATATATATATATATATAAATGATCCACCAAACCCTTCGTACGCGCATAACTTTTGATCGACTGCACCCAAATTAGATTGTCCCTCTAAATAGACCACAAAACGTATTATGTCTTTGAACGGTTTTATTTCGTTTCTTAGCTACGTATATTTGCTACCTACAAATTAGCTACGGAGAAGTATTTGCGCCTCTTCTGGGATGTGCGAAAGGTTTTATTTTTACATTAATAGCGTAGAAATCCTCATTCTGCTAAATAACTTCATTAGATGCGTTTTTACATGTCTCGATTCAAATTAAAACTGACATTGACACGAAACACAATACCTATAAAAAAAGGTTACACTACAAACCTGTAGCATATCAATTGCCACCGTACGCAATAAATGTGTGACCCCGCGCCGACCGAACGTAAATATCCGCGTATCAAGCCAGATCGATGCTAGCCGAGCTATGCTGAGAATTCGTGGCACATAGGTACTTCTCGCGTTCCGGCCGTTTGTATGAAGCTAATCTACTGGTCATTCACTATGCCCCAGATCTATCGGCATGAAAACTGCTTGAGAACCCCGTATCTCACGCGCAGGCTACCCGCCAGACAGTGTTGGTGGTACAGAATTCATTTCTAAATCTCCGGGGTCTTTATGACGTTCACATAAGGTGCAGTATTGCCTAACCCGACTCGCAGGTAAGTTGGTCAGCCCGTGCATCGTGCTCCTATTTGAACATTTTAGCAAATAAAATATTTTAACATCATCATCATCATCCCAGCCGAGACCCCCCCCCAATACCGAACATAGGCATAAACTGAGGTCATCTATATGAAACTGGCTGTACTAGCATGTAAAAGGGGACTGTTAAACTCAGATCCGATTAATACATCTAGGTGAAATCAAATAATCCAACGAATCATAAAGTAGTAGCTTGGGTCCTTACCAAGGTACATATAAATACCAATAAAATAGTTCAACGAATCATAAGGTAAAAGCTTAGGTCCTTGCCAAGGTACATAAGAATACCAATTAAATAATCCAACGAATTATAAGGTAATAGCTTGGGTCCCTACCAAGGTACATATAAATACCTTAATACATATAATTAATGCTTTTTTTTTCTACACCATTTTACGGGCCTGAAAATATTATATATAAACATATATTTGTGAATAAGACGGCTTTCAGAATCTGAACCGTCACAGTAGGCTATAATTTATATGGCAAAACAACGTTTGCCGGGACAGCTAGTATTATATATAATAATTTTTAAAGGTCTCGTCTAGCTTTATACATTCTAAGCCGAAATGTATCGAAATCATATCCTCGATTTAGGCGTGACAATGTAACAGAGTTACTTCATAAACTATTAATTTAATCAGGCTTGCGGAGTTCCATATCTCTGAATTGAAACCGAATATCTTGCTATTCCACAGCCTCTCGAGCAAGACAGCTAAGTCTGTGCAACAATTAATGCTAAAATCACAATAATAGCATTTTTCATGAAAACATACACACACATGACAGCACAGACGCAACAGACGCTTCAATAAGTTGGACACCAAAACAACGGTAGTTAAGGTGGAACGTCACGCTCTAGGCGCGAAATTCAAAATTTTTACAGGTTTTATTTATTTTGGGTAAACGGTGTAACTGTTTAACTCCATATGGTACTTGCGGTTGTAAAACAGTGTTCTTTATATTATTATGTAAAGCTTTTTAAGAATAAAATTGTAAGCTTGATATAAAAGTTGTCAAACATAGAAATTCGGACTTTCAACGTTTTGACAACTTGTATTTCATGCTAATAGCTTTATTCTTAAAAAACTTTACACAATAGTATAAAGAACACTGTTTTACAAGCGCAAATACCATATGAAGTTAAACAGTTACACCGTTTACCGACAATAAATTAAAAACTGTAAAAAATTTGAATTTCGCGCCTAGAGCGTGCGCTTCCACCTTAAGTACGAAAGCTAGTGTTTTGTTTTTTTGGTGTTGTAGTACAATTCTGTGGGTAATTTTGGTGTCACAACGGAACTTTTTTCAGTGGTCGTTTTGTATGGTTAAGAACGATTTAACGTGGTCCAACTTCTTGGGTTCCACCCAGGTTCACAAAGTTTCACCCATTCAATATGAGTGGGTAAGAGCGGCTGACAACGGAATGGTCCGCTGAGGTAAATACAATTTCACCGTGTTGTCAAGTTTATAGTTTGGATACTGGGTTATACTGTAGCGCAACCGTCTTTTCCATCGAAGTGTGATTTTTGTTTTACAATTCAAATAGCTTCTGTGCAGCGCGGAAGGCTCTAAAGCCACTTTGAATTTATGCCAAACAAACCAGCTTCGTGAGGCTAGGCCATCTATTTGTGTATTGTAAAACATATTCGAATAACTTGTATTTACATAGAACTTTTGAGACTCAACTTCAATGGGACGTCAACAGTAATATAATAAGCCTTCCTAAATCTCTCATTTTATTTGCCATAAATAGTCAAAACTTTATTTTATTTTATTTGTAGCTTCGGCGATTTTTCATACAACATTTTTCATCCTTTATTTTACTCCATTATGAGTGGAATAAAAAAAAATGAGACGAGATTTGTGCCCAGCTGTGGGACGCAAGTAGATTGGACTATTGCTATAGAATTAAACAGAAGATAGGGGATGAGTGGTGGGCGTGAAGCAGCAGTAGTCCTGCTGCGTTTCGTACGGTCAGTGAGAGCGCCGGAGCCCAATACCTCTCCCTCTCCCACTTCCCCATTCCCTCTCCTTTTTTAAAGGCCGGCAACAGATCAGTGACTCTCTTCGAGTTATTGATATTTATGGCGGTGGTGACATTTTCCATCAGATAACCCGCTTTGCTCGTTTGCCGGAAAGAATCTAATAATAAAAAAATATTTGGAAATCAAAAACCTAGCGACTGAGTCCAATATTATTGGAGAGACCAAAGCAACCAGACTCCAGAGCTTGGACACTTTGAGAGGTTGGGAGCCGCGAAACGGGCGTACTTGGAATGGCTAAGAGTGGACATATACTTACCTCTTAGTCGTTCCTTCCTGGTGGTTACCGTTGGAATGACGAAAGTCAAGCAAACATTAAAATAGTTACTTACTATTATATAAATAATTAATGATTAGGTATATCATGGACAGTGATGTTTGGAAATATAGATAGTTCAGATCGGCATTGACGATCCCTAGTTTCAAATATCGCACTTTAGATGTCTGTAATAAAATAAAATTGTAGAGCTGTTTGAAAAAATATACCTTTTCGAGTTTCTTGCCAGATTTTTCTCAACAGGGTTTTTCCGAACCGGCGGTAGATTATTTAACATTCATAAGTGCTTGTTAAGCCTAAATGGGATAAAGATATTTTTACTATGACTTAAGCGAAGTTCTGAAAGCTTTTTGGTCTTGAAGTCAATGCCGAGAGGTGGCCCAAGATTACAAGGTGTGGCGTAGTGTCGTATCAGCGGCCAAAATCCACTTCGGGCCACTGCGCCCAGCTAGTAGGTAGTAAGTAAGTGTAATTATATAAATCTGTCTAATTGTACAGTGCATTTAAAGTAGACCGTAAGCACTTTGCACTACATACTATTCCGACTACAGAATGATATTCCAGCGTACTACGTCACACCGTCCGTAGCTCCAAAGGCCGGCATCCCGGACTGACCGCAGCCGCTTTACAAACGTTTATCACGACATTATCTCTACTCTAACTACCTGTGAATGGTGTGAATGAAGCCGTTCTGTGCTATTTATAAGGGCGTTATATAGGACTGTGGTTTCGGTGACAATTTGACAGTTAGGTATTGAATAACTTGAATTATTGGAGTAGGTAAGTGTGAAATCAGTCGCCCCATCTATATTATTTGTTTTTATCAGCAACAAGTTTAGATGTCTTTGAAAGTTTAGTTGATTGGGAGCCCCGTGTTGCAATTGGTAGCACAACTGAAACTTATAACCAGGGGATTTTAGAAAATCTTATTCGTTTTCAGAAAATTTTAGTTATTGCAGCAAGCTTTTGGGTCATCATCATCATCCCAGCCTATATTCCTCCCACTTCAGGGCACAGGCCTCCTCTAAGAATGATAGTAAAAGGAGGATTAACTTTTGGGTAAGTAGGTACCTATTGCAAAACGTTGAGGGCACTTATTGTAGAAAATGGTAAAATGACATGTAATAGGTTTCATTATTATTAACTTTTCCCTATAATAAAAAAATCATCGATCGTTAAGTGGGTAATTAAAAAAAGTAGTAGATAATACTTTTCAATAAAGAGATTGAGTTTTAGTTAAGGGGATTGTGAAATAAACGAAAAAAACTAACGTTGTACGAAACTTTTTTGACTGACAATTTTTCAACCTATGGTTAACATTGGTTAAGGTACAAGAGGGTGGAAATCGTTATCGTCGTTTGTATGAAAATCCGTGTCTTTTAAATTTATCATAATTTAAAGTGCCTCACTTATCTGAGCTCCTTTCGAAATTTTAAGATCGCCTCAAGAAAACAAAAAACTTGCGAAATGTCATCTCAGTGAGTTTTTATACAAGTAAAACACATTACGAACAAAACTTGTTAAGGGCAAGAAAACCACCCAGGAGCGTACAAGTGTTTGCAGCGTCATTAATGCACCCCAGCCCCACATCTTTAGATAACTCAGTAAAACAACTTTATTTGATGTTTGCGTCGGTGGACGCTACGACGTCATGACACTCGGGGGAAGACGTAATAAAACCTACTAAAGATGCAAGTTGATTCACGTGGAGGGCTGTCGACGATACCGCTGAAATGTAGATTTTATTTAACTTTAAAATTGTTTCAGTCGTAAAAAGTCACTGTGTTTGGTACTTGTATGCATAAAATATACCGTGTAGCCAGCGGTGACTTTTTTTAACCAAAATCTTAATTTACTGTCAAAAATTTGTAATTTAGGGACTGTTTCACCCTTTTTAGTTAAGTTAGTTCAATTTAAAAAAATATATAAAATAGCTTTTAGTGAAATATACGGATAACTCACGTCTTTAGTTGAGTTTAGCTCGACAAAATGACTCCATTAAAGACGTGAATTATCCGTACATTTCACTATGAGTGAGTCTCACGGTAGTTTCCTGTTTAAATACCTACTTATTATGGATTTTTTCATCAGGGGCAATTTTTTCAATGTCTATATTTTGCAGTTGTTCGGTAAAAACCGGTTGTCTGTAAAGTCGGTTTACGGGCGATAGTTTAACGTGACAACGTCATAACAAAACATTAAAAAAACATAGCTATGAATTAATAATTTTAAAAACCCCCAACGCAATTATGCCACTCGTATATTTGAACCGTAAATTTGAATCGTAGATCCCTTCCGCAGCTAATAAAGATCTGATAACTTTAAAACTGCTGAACCGATTTTGATGAAACATATCTAAGAACTTTCTATTAAAATAAACCGCATCCAAATCGGTTCACCCGTTTAAGAGCTATGATGCCACAGACACACACAGACAGGCTGACAGACACACACACATAGCGGTCAAACTTATAACTCCCCTCTTTTTGTGTCGGGGGTTAAAAAATAAAATCACCCATCCAAGTACTGACCGCGCCCGACGTTGCTTAACCTCGGTGATCGGACGAGAACCGGTGTTTTGATCTTGAAATCGGTGCATCCTACGGCAAAAACAATGAAATTTTCATCCCCCCTTTAATGCCTCCGCACCCCCTCCCCCGCACCCCCCTCAACAACCCCCCCGCACCACTCCCATTAAAAATTACCCGAGCGCTAGTACTAAGATTGTACATTCTGGCGCGCGCTATATCGCGCGATGATGCGTTCATCGATTTATAGACGTTGTCACGTCAAAAGAAATCTAGATAACGAAATGTGAGAGATAATGGTTAGTGAACGATGACCGTGGCGTAATCCTTTGTAACCCACAAAATCTGCAAAAACTCAGTTTTTGAGCAAATAAGGTAAACGTACCAATGCTCGACACCTCAACGCCCAGTCGATAGCACCAATCTGTCACCTCTTTTACTATGACATAAGATTGAAGGTGCCATGTATTGGGTCAGTGTCGAGCACAAGGGCGTTTTACCTTAACTTCTAGCGCTTTTAGTTCACACATTTCTATTCTTCTTACTCTACCAGCTCTATTTAGTTCTGATATTTTTTGAGATAGATATCTGTCGCTCGTGCCTAAAATACCATGTTTCCAAAATACCAGATTTTTCAAAATAGGAACTACATTATCTACGTAATAAACATGATGTTTGTTAATAAATTACTTCTTTGAGTAATCTTCGATTTTGTAATATGGTGCAACGAGAATCTGGTAAGCTCGAAATGTGGTAGGAAATGGAAAATGTACTATTTTGAAAAATCTGGTATTTTAGGAACGTGGTATTTTTGGCACGAGCGATATCTGTGACATAAAATATCAAGACGGTACGGTCAGTGAGAGCGCCTGGGGCCCCGCAATACCTCTCCCCCTCCCCTTCCCTATTCCCTCTCCTTTTTAAAGTCCGGCAACAGATCACTGACTTTCTTTGAGTTGTTGATATTTATGGGCGGTGGTGATCATTTTCCATCAGATGACTCGCTTGCTCGTTTACCTCCCCCTCAAAATAAAAATAAAAAAATCAAGATTCAAGTTCAAAAGTTAATCCACATTTTAGCTAAACACCACACATTTTTCGACTACGATAATTATGTAAGTTTTTATTGCACTTGAAACATTGTCAAGCAACTATGTAAGTCATAAAAGTACTTGAAAAGTTTCCAGATTACAGTCTCACAGCATCGGTTTTATTATGATTTGCCAGAAAGTGTATCATAAAACTTTTGAAATTTATGCAGAATTGTTGTTAATATTTTAAAACTTTAAGTACATTTACTGTGCCCTTATAGGGTAAATGTTAAAGCTGTACAATAATTGTACTTCCTTTTGAAAGATTTTCATCACATCATTTATTTAATGTTATAAATAGTTTGAGTCGATTGCTGTTTGCAATTTGCAATGCTTTGGTTAAATTATTAAAAGGTTGGGCAAGTTTCAACCTTATAAAATGTTATTTTTATAAATAACTGAAGGAATCTCTATATCTATCACTTACTCAAAAAATAGGACCGAATATCTAAAAGTTGCGGTCCATGGTTTTAGCGCAAATTTAAAAAATCTTTTTTAATCATGCTACAATATTATAGCCAACCAAGTCGTGGCTCGTAAGAATTTTTCTCTTAAAAAATAAAGCTAACACCACACATTTAGTACGTAATTAGTGTCTAATTTATTTGTGAAGTCTTTTTTGCGCAAGCATTTCTTTTAATTTGAGGGGCATACATACAAGCACGCTGATAATTATTTTGCGCCTCAATAAATAAATAAATAAATATCACGGGACAATTCACACCTATTGACCCAGTCCCAAAGTAAGCTAAGCAAAGCTTGTGTTATGGGTACTAGGCAAAGGATAAACATACTTATATAGATAGATACATACTTAAATACATATTAGACACCCAAGGCCCGAGAGCAAATATTCGTATTTTTCGTACAAATATCTGCCCCGACACGGGAATCGAACCAGGGACCTCAAGCTTCGTAGTCAGGTTCTCTAACCACTAGGCCATCTGGTCGTCAATATTTCTCAAAATCAATTTTTCCATCAAGGTCTCATTTTACTTAACGAATATTTAATGATGCAGACGCAAATTAAAGCAAAAATGAGGTAAAGCCCGTGCCTGCTCTTATTCTCAACAAAGTTCCGGATAACTCTCCCTTTAGGTACACATAATGCACTCTCCAGCGGCAAATGCATCGCTCGATAGCCTATTTCCATCCAAACCAGACCATTCTGCATACAGACAATTGTTCTTAAAGCACCCAGTCACTTAAAACGTCCCACTTTATACACAAAGGGACTTTTGCGAGCGAACTTTGAATATGTTGCACGGCTTTTTGCAGTTTGATGAAATGATACCGTTTTCCGCTGAAATGATATTTGCATTGAAAAGATGGACGATTTTAGCGCAGAGTATAAAATTGGTTATAAGGAAAAACTGGTTGAGGAAGAGACAAAATAAACATTATCCCAAAACCACTCAAATTTAATCGTTGACATAATTATAACATTGAAATGGAAACCACTGAGACTGCCGTCAAAACGAAAACATTTAATTGCGCTTTTAATATTAAATGATTTGAGGCCGTACTGTCTAACGCGCGGACACTTTCTATTGCATTTACTTTTGTTTTTCGAGTGTATTTATGTATTTATTTCTGTCAAACGGTACAATATGGCGACAGACAGAGATGGTGAAAGCGATGGCAAGCGCCTGCGCATCCGCCTATAAGGCTTCTATTTCTAATCTATAAAAAAAATCTATCTTAGGTGTAATTTACAGAATGCTAGCTAGTTCACGTCCGGATCACTTTTTACCAGCCAACAAGTGCAGCCAGATGGTGCGTCCAAATCCCGAATTTATTATCTGTTTGCAACCATTTCAGTGTTGCTATGCAATCCGACGCGTTCCCGAAATGAATGTGCGCAAATTCACACCGGTGTGATACCGAAAATCTCGTTGAGCAATATCTATCCAGCTTCGGCAGTAATCCGAATAATCCGTGCTCGATACCGCTGAGTTGCACTTTGAAAATGTTTGGGTACAGAAATGTGGGCGTGTGGGTGTTTATGATAGTGATGCACATTAGTGCTAATAAATTAATTCCAAGAATACATTTGGAAGGAGTAAATACAAATAAAAAACATCGAATAGTATAAATTGGGCCCTACTCAGCATAATGTTGCGGTGAGCCGTAACGATGTTTTTCAGTGGTGACATTCAAAGCTTTAATACCGATACCTACCTATACTATAAAAAAATATCCACAAATTAGAGTTCAAAGAATAATATACATAGTATATTATATTCTTCTGATGTATAAAAACCTCGTGTGACGGTGTTAGTGATCGCGCTCCTCCAAAACGGCTGGACCATTTGCCAGGTATGACAGATCATAATAAAACTTTAAATTCTAATGCCTTATTCATCTAACTACCTCAAATTTAATCAATCTATCCCAAATTTAATGTCATGTTAACCATGTTTTAAATACAAATCTTATGCAATAATAAAAAAACTGTACCTATTCGTTATCCCTTATGATACCTAAACAGAGAAGAAACAAGAACGAGTTTTTTTTACTAGATGGTATTTCAGGTTTTCCAGGTGTATTTTTAATGGTTTGCAAGCGCTGGGCGCGCAAGCTGCGGTAAGCCACGACTTATTACGTTCGTTGCGAGGACAATGCAACGAGGATTTAATTATTGTCACACTGTTTAAAACTAACAATAGTTGGATTAGTAAGTGTCCATTGAATGGCTGTGGGGATTGATTTCGGAGTGCTGACTGCCTGAGCCCATTAGGCATTATACGAGTAGTGCGCACATGTCAATTCCGAAATTGTCTATCATTAAAAAAATATTTATGTGCTAATTTAAATTTGAAATATCATGTAAACTCTTTATTATACATAAAACACATGAAATTATTAGGATATCGAATGAAACAGATATACAAAGGAGATCTTATCCCTTAAAGGTATTGGAAACAAGAATAGTATGTAATGAAAAGCAAATTGACCAGAAATCAAAAATTAACCTAAACAAGAAGTTCATAGAAAATACACATACATACAATGAATACATGTAAGTACACGCTAATATAAAAATAAAGATTATAGTAAACTAACACAACCCAGGAAAATAGACTACATAAAAACATATTTAAATTAATATACGCATGCACACGCAGGCAGCAGAGAACACACAACACCGATTTGATATCTGAATTTACAAAAAAAAGTTTCGAAACAAAAATAGAAAATTAATCACTTTAATTTATTCAATAAGTAGTTCAGATAATTCTACGATCCTAACTATAAGTTAAATAAATAAGTTTAAATACTTAAAATGGTATACTTAATACTCGTAATAGTTATTGCCTGTACTGTAAGTTGCATGTATAACTATTTGAAAGGTTGGAGCAAAGTTTTCCATTTCTGATTACCACGATGGCGGAATATCACTAAAATCCATAATTCACCCTCTTAACACCACACCGCAACTGCATCGTAAGCACTACGGATACTTAAGAGCTTATCTATAAAATAGTACCCAGCTTCTATTTCAGTGGTGATCCGTGCTCCAAAGCTCCTATGGGAGTTGCAGCGAAGTAATCCAACACCTGAGACGTGGCCGCTGGGTTAAAACATGAAGAGGAAGGTCCCCAAGAGTTAATAGTTGTAAGGAGGGTGTGAGATGACGGGTTCATTGTTTGTCACATTGGATATTGTAGTTCTTGCATTATAGTTATTAGTAAAAGCCTCAAGTTACACAGTCATGTGTGCGTTAATAGTTTCAGCAATTGCCACAATTTTCGGTACTTATAGCATCAGAAAAGTTTAGAGAACCCTTTCCCTTACAATAGAAAAGATAATACAATGTGAATTGTTTCATAGTTTATGTCTTTAATTTGCGAGATTTTTAGTCGAAAAAATGTAGATTGAAATTAATTTGTTGTGACCTTTGGAACGCACCTGCTTGTAATAGAATTCCACTTTTAAGTAATATGAAAAAACGAATCCAGTCAGACTAACAAAAATCTTTTTCAGACAAAAATTTATTCCGTAGAGAAAAGATGAAATGTGAAATTGAATTACCATTCAAAGTTGAAAGCTCTGTGATGTTTGTTTGTGGGAAATAGAAAAAGCGGATGCATTAGTCACACTCCCCTTGTAAGGTGTCCCTCGTACATGTAGGTGAAGGAAACCTTGGCCCCTGCTTGCACTTACTCATGAATATTTGAGTGACGTTCTTACGATACGGAAAGTGGTGAATATGCTCTCAAGATATCAAGAGTTTCTCACTGTTCGAGTTACATTTTGGACAGTAACAAGTTCCTTGATTCTTATTACACCATTTGATATTCAAGAGAGGTAAGTCGCGAGTACGAGTGCCGCAAAGTTTATAAGTACAGTGTGCTGTGAGGGTTTTGATTTGGGGTTTGCGTTATACTTACCTGCTCGCAGAAATTACTCGCTCGTAGCTCGCAAAATAAGTTTGAAAATAATCATTATTTGGTACTTAACGTTATTAATAGTTGTTATTATAAAGTGCCGCATCAGTAATAAATATTTTATGGGGATTTAAAATTGAACAAGTTATTTTGACTTTCTGTATGATCGACCGAACACGAAATATGAGGGTCGTGTTGACATTATTTTATACGTCGCGATAAGGTTTATCGAAGGCAAAGTTTCATACGCACCGAATGTAATAGGCAACTATTTGTTTGAATTATTTACTTGCCTTCCGATAACACTACCGAACGCTGCTGCAAATAATGTCAGGCGAATAATGTAAGTATTATTCAGACAAGATAACGCACAATGAATAGTTTTGAAGTTGTGTAAAAGTTTCAGAATAAATATCGTAGAATAGGCGATGGTATTCTTGCAAAATTTGTTAATATTTATACTCGCTGAGATACGTAAAGTATCAAAATGGAAAATTGATAGTAAATGAAGGCGGTTATTAAAAGGAGCACTATTCTTCACTAAACCGTTTAAAAAGGTTTCTAAATTACGCAAAAGCTCAAAATTATAGACCGTGTTTTTTTTTGCTATCGATCTTCGACAGCCTTCGTACATAAATAAAAACTGCTTGATAGTTAACTTTTTGGCCAAATCGAAAATATCAAAGTAAATGTAAAAGGTCCTTCAATGTTCCAAAAAGTTAGTGTCAAATATGACACTGTTTTAACTTCTTAATTTAATTATTGATTGTGTTTTTAGTCATAAGAATTAGCACAATTGTCTTAAAGAAATTTCTCTTTATTTGCCTGTTAAATGTTACTTTAAAATTAATGGAAATCAAAAATAGCACGGTGTATACGATAATTAGCTACTCTACTTAGTCCATGGTCAATAAGATAATTTGAAACCAGGTCATATTATTTGACCTTGCTAGTTGTTTAAAAAACGCTTGGCTACGTATTTTACTGCTTTTTTACGAAGCCACAATACACTCTGTTAATAGTCCAACTTTTATTAAAGTAAAAGAATAACGGTCGTAAACCGACCGGACAAATGAAACGTGAAATTAAAATAAAACAAAAGCTCGTATAATTGCGATAAAAGCCTGAATTATGTCCAGCTTTAAGAAAGTGAAATCCATTCTAATTAGATTTTGCGAATCTAAAGTATTTTATAAACAGAAGCGACATCAACGGACGCTGCACGACCGTCCCTTCCGCGCGTAAATTATCTCTTTATAATTTACAGGGATATTAAATTGCATGTTGCTTTTTATTTATTACGCGAGCGTGCCAAATGTAGCTGAAGCGTTATGACAAATAGTTCCTGGGTCTTCATTTGGGATAGCCTAAATTACAAAGCGGCTGAGCTAAAACGCAAACACGTTCAATTCAATTTTTGAGATAACAATGGCTCCATCGAACGGTGCCATGATTCCGCTAATATCGAAGTTGGAGAAGACACACGAAAACACATAAGTATTTATGATAAATTTATTTATTTATTTATTTGACACCCAAACAAACAAATACCCAATGATGACACCCTGCTGCCAGCTTTATGGTAATGACATAAAGGATGGCAATTACTGGGACCGTGACCAGCACTTAGACGTTTACTTCACATCCATCAGTAGTTTTCTTATGTCGACTAAATTATATACGTACATTTCAATATGACACAATGTGCTCAAAACATTATTGTATATAATGCACATTTATAATATAAAATTGTATTATTTGATTTTATAGTTAAGTAAAAACTAACACTAATGTGAAATTCACTGCAAGTAACAAAATGAATTTAAAGTTTTTACGAGCCATTTCAGACCCCGCGAATTGATTAGATGAAATCCTTTTAATCTTGTAATTTCCTAAGCGGAATCAGAGGCATTAAAGAATGTTTTTGTCCGAAGAACACGGCCTTAAATCTAAATCGGCCGAAAGTACCTGCTTTGCCATGATTTAGTACATTAATTCTTAAACTCGTTACGATTACGCCAGTTCTGCTTCAATATCACAGTTTTATCGAAAGTCATTTGTCAGGGTAGTTAATAATGGACCACTCGATGAGTTATTGGTACTCTGTGGCAGTTCAAAAAGATAATAAAAGTGGTCCTATAATATTAAGCTAGATTTTCTGCCCTGCGGCGTCGTCGCTCGGCATTTTCTTCAAAGAATTTGAATTTCTTATTATAATCGTCGACCTAGCCTGTAGAATTGTCTTAGCGTACCTAATAAAGGTCATTGTAATTGTTAAAATATCTACCTTAGATAAATTGAAATACAGATTCAAGAATAATATCCTATACTGACATATAAATAAAAAGAAATAAACTGGCTGATTAACTTACTGACTCACTCAATGAGTCACTGACAGACTGACTCATGCCTCAGCCCAAAGCCTACCCTATAAGGCTGAAATTTTGTATAGAGGTTGCCTTTACGATATAGGCAAGGAAAAAAACACAGGTTTATTTGAAATTCTCATGGGATAGGGAATAAATAGGATTTGTTTGTTTTCTGTTACATATCATGATGTTCATGAAAATTTAGATGTTGCTTTGCCAGATTTTTACTTTATTCAATGAAAGAGATGAAGCATTATACCAAAATTTTACTCAAACTACTCTATACTCTGTAGAGTTGACAAAGTTGCGGGGAAAAGCTAGTAAATGATAAACTAAAAGCTGTTGTGCGGGGCAATTGTTGTTCCTTACCTAATTGTTGTAGGCCACATTCAAAAAATTATAGTTCTGTTCTAATCTGATCTTAATATGATATTCTGCCAGTATGTTGCCAGCCGTCGGCAAAGGTAACTGAAAGACTTCCGGCTTCAAGTACCGATCGAATAATGTTTAGTTTAGATCGCTGTCTTTTAAAAAGACAGAAGATAATATATCGTAAATGAACCAGACTTTTTACCTTAGGACTAGTCTGCTCCTCGCGCTACCACTCGCTCAGCTCATCACCTTGCAGCGATATTGCTGCAGCCCCACAGTGCTCTCTCTGGCTACTCGCTCGGGTATCTAAAACTATACTTTAACTCACGCACAAAACCCAACTGAACAGGGAGCAATGGGCTTGATGAATATCATGACGTACAATGACAACTTAGGTAGGCACACCACGTCTCTGTCTTTTTCCCTTGCTAGTTCCCATGCCATTCATCGAGTGTGTGTGTGAAGTACATTATAAATTGCGGGTGCCAGGTATAAAATAAATCGTCTCCCATATGAAATATTACTAATTATTGTGCCAGTAAAATTAATACACACGCCGTACTGGCATGTTTGATTATTCATCTCATTAGAGAAGTTTCTTGGCGTGCCTTTGTAGACTACTAGTTAGATAGAGCGAGTGCACTGCCGATAGCCTAGTTTCCCACGGCAAACTTGTGCCGCGAAAGTTTGAGAATGTGTCGCCCGCCTATAGACTTGATGCATTGCAAATGGAGGTAGAGTATTTATAATTAAATCAACAAACTTTTTTCATATTAACGCTGTTTGAAAATGCTGTAAAAATTTCATGGATCTAGAAGTCTGACGATAAAGAATTAATAGAAATTAACAGAGAGAATCGTTTTGATGTTAAACTAGAACACGGTACAAATTCGTTTGACAATTTTAAGTTCCTTTTTCATGTTTTCTATTCTATACCTGCAACTTCCTCCGTTGGCGTAACATTAAATTAAATATTCAGCGTTTTGAATTTTGTGGGTAATTTAATCAATCACAACTAAGAAAATTCTCAGTTGTGATATTCTATGTTAACAGTAGCATTAAAATAATTGAGATAATAAGATGAAGGCATCTGCCGACGTTCAATCAATTTGCGTACATTGTCCAAACTCAAACAGGCACGACGCATCGCACTCGGTAAGTTTACTATGGTCCCATATCACATTTTGATAAAAGCCAAATTTTAACTTTGTAATTATTGGTAGAAGGTGTATTTTTGAGTGAAATTGAAGCAGAACTTGGAACCTTATGGTACAATTGCGAATCGGACGTCACGGGCAGTGGAACACGACGTCTGACGAGGGGTACGTCAAGAGCAATGCTATGGATTAAGCCGATTGTTTACAACACTACATATTTTGTTTTGTTATTATATAGATTAGATAACGGTTCTTAGGAAATTTCTCCGTTGACCTTCGTTTCAAAATCTCATTAACAACCATTTTTTACAGTATACATATTTGTTACGAGATGTGCTCGAAAGCACGATTAGCTTTAATAAGCTCCCAATATTTTTATGCATCACCCAGCGTCTTGACCACGGGCAGACATGTCGCTCATAGTCTTCGGCTATAACATAATGCTGGTTAGATGCGTCAAAATATCTTAAACTCATCAAAGTAATCGAGGTCCATATCCTGTAGCAAATAGTGACTGTTTTAAAAAAGCTCGCATCTCAAAATTCATAATCATAATCTTCCTGGGTGAACTTTACAGATTTGACTTGAGGGTTCAATTTAGTTTACCCATCAATGCTAGATATTACTTTTCCAAAGTAGTGACGAAATTATGTCTAAAATTTTGTTACCCGCCAATCATTAAAACTGAGCTTTCTTACACGGGTTAGTTTTGGTTTTTGAACATATGTAGGTATAATGCCCTTCCAACTTTTTGATATCTTTATCCAGGGATTCCTTGCATAATATAATTACAAATTATTATGTTATTTTAGCCGGCCGGTAAACATTTTTTATCTTCAATATCTTTAATGACATGTAAATTATGCTTTGGTAGGTTCTTAATCTGTATAATAATAATGAACGTCTGAATCAGCAAAACCTTTGTCCATAAATTATAAACTTTGAGGTTTTTCTTACTAAAACTGTCAATCTGTAACGTAAATCTGACAATATGACTAATGGACCTTTCTTAATCCCAGCTTATGCATCGCTATCCTCAAAAGTTTTCAGTCAAGAAAGGCAAAACTTTTAAGAATAGTCCCGAGCTCTAAGTACACTGCATAATTAACGTTTAACGAATCCAAATCATCTGTTTTACGACACTCGTAAAATGCTAGCAAACAAAAGCAGAACACGATCGATCGTCAATTTTTTATACTGCCGAGCGCACTTTAAAACCCTTGCATAAAACCGTCCAATCTGATCAAATTGCGAACCAATTTGGCGCGAAAACGGCGGGAAGATCGTGTTGCGGGACAAAGGCAAACAGGTTCGCGTGAAAGAACAACAGGCGTGACAAATGACGTGCAGGTGACAGTCGCGGTTATCAGCTACGAGCAGCGACGGTTGATAAATAAAACGGCGTGATTAAAGCCGTGAGTTTAAAGCGTACGGTGTAGTTGATAGATTGGTTAAATTTGGGGAATAGTTACGTTGTTAGTCATGTAGTTTTTTGTGATGGAAATAATGGTTTTCACGGGATGACCGTAAAAGTAATAAAAATGAAGTTGAAAAATAAATACAAAAAAAAGATACTTCATACCTAACTTGAAATAATTAGCATTCAAAAAATATTGAGAGTGAGAGAGAGAGATTTATACTGGAAAAAAACAAACTTGAAAGGAAAAACAATAGTAGAAACTATAAATTCGTCGCTTCGCAATGAATCTTTGTCTTCAGTGGGTCTGGAAGTTCTGTTTAGGCTTGATTAGGACTTAATGACCGATAGTAAAATTGCATGTATTTAAGTAGCAGAAGTGAACGAGTACTTGAGGTTATCAAAACGATCCACACACGACTTTACCGCTAAGGTAACAAGAAGGTGTCTAGGTCATTTTGAGCACCATAAACGCTAATTCGCTTCTGCTGTGAACTCTAGTTGCAAGCAGGATGCTATAGACGAGTGAAATTTGGAAGAACTCCTGGAAAAATTAAAGTGAAAATTCGTGGAAAATACCTTCCACCAGTATTTTTTTTCTCAGCTTTGGTGAAGATAGTAAATGTTATGATTCAAAATATAGGTACACAATAATCATTGATAAGCTAGTTCAGAAAATACGTTGATGCAAGTTTTATTCTGTAATGAAAGCTTCCATTAAAAATAGAACGCTCTTGTTAAAAAAATCCCGGACTCCATTCAGCAAGGGAATCCCAAGTTTCCGCAGCTAACTTTAGTTCTCGGCGTCACCGCCTGGGGGCGCTGTGACAAAATGTTAAGTGGAGCAGAGACCAACTTTCAAACTGTCAGGGGTGTTATCTCTGCTTCTGAAGACGAAGGCACGACTCTACTAATTACTAAGTGTTATATGGCAAGACATACTGTTTTATACAGCTGACAAATCGTTGTTGTATTATCATAAGTAAACATTTTTTAACCCCCGACACAAAAAGAGGGGTGTTATAAAATTGACCGCTATGTGTGTTTATGTGTCTGTCTATCTGTGGCATCATAGTTCTTAAACGGGTGGTCCGATTCGGATACCGCTTTTTTATTTGAAAGCTGGTTCCTTGGCGTAGGTTCTTAGACATATTTCATCAAAATTGATTTAGCCGTTTTAAAGTTATCAGCTCTTTTGTTAGCTGCGGACACAGAATGGGCATTTCCTTTATTTTCAAAATATGTGTGACCAAATTGAGTCGGGGTTTAAAAAAATTTAATTTATAGTTATTAAGTACCTAAACTTTAGCGTGAGAGTAACAAACATACACTCGCATTTTTTATAATATCAGTAGGACTTCGATTAATAAGTAAATAGTAATTTTTTTATTTTTTGAAACAACCAGTTTTTTTATAACTACCGTTAAAATTGTAAACAAGACTGACTGCCAGACAATTAGCAATGTCTAAAAAAAAATACCACTGGTTTTTATATTTTTTTTGTATAGAAAAGTCAATTATAAGAAACTAATTTCAATATTTTGTCATTTAGTTAACTACTTTTTTCAAAATTAATTACTGAAACTATTTTGGTTGATGACGTCAGATTGTAATTGAGAGCTCCCACACTGCCAAATTTCTAAATGTATCTAAATGCGTACGATAAGGCAACCCCTTTAATTATTTTTTGCGTAGTGGTAAACTTTCACTTCTGTCACTTTACTGGCGCTGTCAAAGTGCTAGATGTCAGACAGCAGGTCCAAATCAAACTCCGTAGTATAATCCACGCGTAAAATTTTGAAGAATTCTAACTGCACAGAATAAAGTACGACTTGGACCAGTCACGCAATTTACACCAATGTCAATTGAAGGTCATTTCTTATTTGGTATGTAATAAAGTCATAACATAATATTAAAATTAAATAACTACAGAAAACGGGTTAGAAAGCATTTATCTCGAAATGGTTTTCGATTTACTACACATTGCAAAAAAATAGACATCCCCAATTTACAGTTTTTTCCATAGAGTTTTCTAGTCCTTTGGTATTAAATCCCGACAAAAGCATATAATCATAAAATTGTACATTACATAATTGCAACTATTGAATAATTACAGATGAAGAAATATCTATAAAATCAGTAATCTATTGACGAGTTTCAAAAACGTTCATATTAGTAAAGTTCCTAAGAAAACTCGAGTCGTTAAAAATCTGTAAAAGCTTTTCTTTTTAATTGTTCTTCGAGTTTTCCAACAATAAAAACTTAGAACTTTCGTAAGCTGAAAACTTGTGAATTGAACTTCTGTCTCATTCAAATAAAATACAAGAACAGCTCTAGTAACTTGTTTGAATATGTACTCTTCTGAAAGAAAACAAATTAAAGTGGCCTATTTGAACAAAAATGAAATTCAAAAATGATCTAAATTATTTAGCAATGTGAAACGAGGTTTTAGTTCACACTCGTCATTATCTTCAAATTTCTATTAGAAATAAAGATCTTGACAAAATACGATCGACTGAATTTTACTCACACACTATGTGAATCAAACTTTCTCAGATAAACAAAATAGAAACGAATAAAGGCCCACTTTATTTAGAGATGTGAAGTGAGCTCCGTTATTTTATCTAATCTCCAGCCCAACGTCCCACTGCTGGGCATAAGCTTTCACCCTGAAAGAGAGGGCTTGGACTTGTAGTTCCTATGTGGGCCCAATGCTGATTGATTGAATTTTACGACCGCTTTAGCCTAGTTGGTAGTGACCCTGCCTACGAAGCAAGAGGACGTGGGTTCGAATCCCGGTAAGGGCATTTATTTGTGTGATAAGCACGAATATTTGTTCCTGAGTTATGGATGTTTTTTATGTATTTAAGTATTTATTTATCTATATAAGTATGTTTATCGTCGTCTAGTACCCATAGTACAAGCTTTGCTTAGTTTGGGACTAGGTCGATTTGTGTAAGATTGTCCCCTAATATTTATTTATTATTAATTTAAATCGTCACACGTACTATTGAACCCTACAATGCATGACTTTTTTTTTTCTGAGAAATAAAATTATATGTGATAACTATTGATGTTTGCTGTTAGGGAAAAATAATAAAAAAAAATTAAAACGCGGCGTTTCGGAAAAAGAGGTTTTTTATTCGTGTTCCTCATTGGGAACTCCATGCAGTAGAGTACAATCGACAGCATAATATACAGATACAAATATAGGGCATATTTTTGGTTTTCACATGTTACATTCTGTCTTAAATGGGAAATTTACGGAAACAATTGTTAGCTTTATTTAGGTACAACTCAACCCAGTAGTTTCACAGCCCACCAAAGTTTTTTCTTGACATCTATGATATTCGATGTATCCTGCCATCGTGACGGGGAAAAATCGCCACATATTGGCCTTTTTTGATTTTTTAGCTATAAAATGATTAGTGCTGGTAGATGTTCGACCAGCCTTCTTGGTCATCGATGGGCAACACCCTCCATGACCAAGACTATGTAAGATATTTTGGTCGAACTTTTTGTATTTTTACTTAGGACTGATGTACTTGATGTACTTAGCTTGAGACTGTTGTCGTGATGTATCATCAGCATCAGTATTATCCAGAATCAATAATAAGGATGCACAGTTTGTGACGTCGTAATACTATCATCATTCCAGCCGAATGATGTTCACTGTTAAACAAAGGCTTCCGCCAAGATTCATCAAACAGACTGGTCCTGCGCCATTGGCATCCAACGCTTTCCCATACCTTAACCAGGTCGTCGCTCCATCTTGCTCGAGGCCTACGTCTTCCGGCCCATCGACACCATTCAAGAACCTTTTAGCCCCATCGGCCATCAGTTCTACGAGGGATATGCCCTGCCCACTACCACTTGAGTCTGGCGATTCTTTGAAATATGTTAGTTACTTTAGTTTTCACGCAGATTTCATAATTTCTGTTGTGATCCCGCAGAGAAACTTCAAAAAAAATCCACTCCATTGCCCTCTGAGTGATCTTGAGCTTTTTGATGAGTGCCATAAGTCATTACTGGAAATACTGGTCTAAGACTTTTGACGTGTTATTGTATGGTGATTCTGCTGAATCAGAATGTAGGGCCTGCTGGTATTTTCTGAGTTGTCATCGACATGGGTTGTTGAAAATAGATGATATTTTGTTGAATTTGATGCCAATCCTAAAATTCTAACAAGTGATTCCGATGTTTAATGTTCATTATTTGAAATCAAGTCACTCGTAACCGGGGTCGGCTCAACTAACTCACAACTCGGCCATTAGATTTTTTTTTAATGACTGGAGTCTTT
Organism: Archips xylosteana; assembly: GCA_947563465.1. Classification (NCBI taxonomy): domain Eukaryota; kingdom Metazoa; phylum Arthropoda; class Insecta; order Lepidoptera; family Tortricidae; genus Archips; species Archips xylosteana. The sequence continues at coordinate 16,974,625 of OX387344.1, forward strand.
TCACAGTCCCGATTTATTGTTGCCTGTAATATTTCAGTGTCTAAATCACTACTGGGCTACAAAAAATACAGATCGTCTTTACTTCCAAATGGTATTGATAAAAAATACTCAATATCCACATCTTGTACGGGTTTCTTCCGGATCACCTATCAACGATACTAAATTGTAAGTGTAATAAACTACCACAAAACCACTACTAACCGTTCTTACAGATTAGTGAAATTAAAACTTATGGTCATGTCATTAAGACTCTGACAAGTGTAAGCGTTCCTCAATCGGTTTGTATGAGCAATATGAAAGTCGATGCATGGAGTACCTAATCGGGAATGTTTGAAAAATACGACTCGGCGATATGTAAATATCGCAATATTATAAAACTTAGCTTACCTACCTTTTAATTTTTTACAGTCACAATGTATGTATATATTTTTCTGGTTATTTTACCCTAAAATGATTTTTTATCGCATTTTGAAAGTTGTCAAAATCGATTCTAGCACAGAATACCGAAATTTGATCGATCATTCGATACCGTGGACGTATACCGCTACCTAGCGGCAACACGCCGAACTATGTAGTGGCCTTGCATGTAATGTATTCTTGAACGTATAGCAGATGTCGCTGCATACCTGATTTTTGACACAATTCGTAAACATGTTGGTTGTACCTAATCAGGAACTGTATGCGCTGTAGGGTTAATTGCTTAGTATGTGTGTACAGGTTACCTCACGATATTTTCCGACACCGTAAAACTTACGCGTAAGTTTCAAATGTTCACACGTAATGAATTCCGAAAAACTCAAGAGGTCCGAACCGGGGCTTAAGGTCACTATTCTTTTTTTGAGACACAATTATTTCAAAGTACTATAAAAAAAAAATAAAAAAAAAATATTAGGGGACAATCTTACACAAATCGACCTAGTCCCAAACTAAACAAAGCTTGTACTATGGGTACTAGACGACGATAAACATACTTATATAGATAAATAAATACTTAGATATATAGAAAACATCCATAACTCAGGAACAAATATTCGTGCTCATCACACAAATAAATGCCCTTACCGGGATTTGAACCCAGGACCTCTTGCTTCGTAGGCAGGGTCACTACCAACTAGGCTAAAGCACATCATCATATAGAATAGTAGTAGTAGTGTCATGATATGTTATCATATCACTTCTCATGACTTGGCAGGTGAGCCGTGGATTCTAATAAATGAGATTAGTCAATCCTGCACGTCTTTCCTTCTATAAAACGCAGCGCGTAAATAAATCAACCTAAATTTAACTGTTTTAAATGCCTCATGCAATCTGTATACGGTACTGTTTGAGTACAATCAAAGCCTTTCAGAGTCCGGTGAAGTTTGTTGATTTGAGACAATCCCTGGCCACAACAGTCACTGCCCCTTGTGTAGTCTAAATCAACAATGACCGGGATTCGCTAAACAAGCTCAGACAAACCCGGGGCAAACGTTGAGAGAATAAATAATTCGATGTTGAGTTCCTCCTTTGGCCGGAATGAATAATTAAAAAAAAATACTACCTACACGACGAGTAAGTCCCGTAGTAATAGTGTTTGTCAAAATAATTCTAGGTGCTTAATTTCTTACTTTGTTTAAGAGCGTTTATACCTGCTGAGCTGGCAACGTTGCATTTTTGTTAGTTTTTCTCGATTATTCCATAAAAATTGAATGAAAATTAAAAATGTGGTGTATACGAATTGTTCTAATATATAAGTTAATGTGTCTACTGCAATAATTATTCGTGATAGACTTTTATTTTATTTAAAAACGAACAAAGGTGACTGTGTCTAGTAAAAGGGACCACTTTGAGGATTTAAGTTTCAGAGTTATATATGCTTTTTTAAAAATTAGTCGAAAATTACGTATAATGGGTTTTGTTCCTAATCGGTTATTAACACCTTAAATATCATTTTGTGTAAAATAATACCTATATAATTATAATATTTCAGTATTCTAATAGGTCAGGAAGTTTAGTACCAAGGGTACCTACCACTTTGAGGTAATAAATTACAAGCGAAGTATTGTCATTAATCCCGATCGCTGGCATACAGGGAAGTACCTAGCGTTGACCTTGACGGTAGGATAATTGTATTTAAATTAATTTAATTTGACAAGTTGTAATTTTTTTACTTTTGTTCCAAGTGTAAAGTTTAGTGACAAAGTGGTACCTGACTTAGAATATTAATTATTTTTTTCCTTAGAAATGAATATAGGTAATGTAGAAAAAACTTGTGACAACAAGTTATTTTTTATTTTCGTAAGATTATGATGAGTAATTAAGATACTTGATTTTTTCCACTCTTGCAAGTTCTTCTTTGAATACCTTCCAAATCATTATAGTTAGTGAGACCATTGATGTCTGTATTTAATCTTTGATGATAGTAGATTAATTTGGTACCAGTCACTCCATAACTTCCTAGTAAAAGTGTATTTTTCACGAGCATAAACTTTAAAATCAATTTTCTCAACTCGTGGATTTTGCCTACTGCATGTTTAAAAATATATAAAAAAATAATGATTGTACCTATTAAAATGATTCTTTTTTCAGTGAATAGCTAATTTTACCAAGTTTTAGGATATATCAATAACTCCATACCGCCTAAGTAGTCCCTTTTCCCAGACACAGTCACAAATTATTACCTAACGGTTTTTAAAGAAAATAAAAGTCTTATCACGAATAATTATTGCAGTAGACACATTAACTTATATATTAGAACAATTCGTAGAGGTATACCACAGGCACACGGCGGCCACGACGTACAAAATACGCGTTCTTGAATCTACATAAGCACGACGACGTCTGTACACGCGTCAATGTGTGCGTAAGATGCACAGGGCTGACTATCGCAAAAAGAGATAGAAAGAGATTGCTGCGGAAAGTGAATGCCGCGCCGTTCATTGAACGCGAGCAACGTTGTAATGTAAAATAAAATGAGTAGGTAATCTAATTATCGTAGTACTTATGATTAATCTTATCGTTTGCCTAAATTAAGTGTTTAAAAATTAGTGAATGAGTGTATACCTAATTCATTTTGTAAAGACAATTAGAGAATTATTACAGTGATTGTAGACATTGATCTATTGATAGGAAATAATTAACAAATTAATTTTACAAATACCTGCTAATATAAGACATCTATTTATACATTATAGGTAACAAACTTTTAAACCTATTGGTTCTTTCCCTAGTTACCTACACTGTATATGTTGGTAATTAAAGTTGGTTATCTACCTTCTTTCGTCCTTCGGAAATCGAAAAAAACTCCTTTCCTTATCTTTGATTGTTGCCAAACACCCATACAATGCACAATATATTACCATTTCGCAAAAGTTTAGTGCCGTGCGGCCGACATGCATCGCGTTGCGCACCCGACTGTTGTCAAGCGGCGTCAAGCAATCTGCGCCTTGAGGGGTGGGGTAACTCGAATCGGTGCGGGGCGGAGCGTGTCCATTCTGTACGTTAGTACTATTATATATTCTGTGCCACAGGGTTAAGGTGGCGGAAACGCGTTTGGATGCGAATGGTGCAGAACTGATCTGTTTTGCAAGCCTTGGGAGAGACTTATGTTCAGCATTGGACGTCTTTGGGTTGAAATGATGATGATGGTTGAAAATTTTCATCCTAAGCCATAAACCACGTACCTAACATGCACAAAAACACTGTTATTCTTACCAGTAAACGCATTAAAATATTATAAAATGAGGGGCTATTTAAATCATATTATTCCACTCGGCACCTGAAACCACAGTTTAGCTGATATTCTCCGGCGATCCTGAATTTTGTCCATTTAAAGCCTGTGTCCATTGAAGAGCTTTCATAATTTACGGCTCGTACACGAAATAGAGTTGGATTCCTCAAATGCTTATGGATTATGCTAAAAGCGGGGCAGACGCCGCCCCTCTAAGCGTAGGTAAGCACATGCGTGTGTGCAAAAATTAACAAAAAATATATTGGCTGTAAGGTTTCCACTTATAAAATGCAAACTTTGTGTAAGTATTTAAGTTTCTAATTGAAATTTACAAAGCTACTATATTTTCTTGATACAGAAGGTTTAACCATAAACCTTTAACAACAAACTGCCGTCATAAAAAGTGATGACCTGACATTAAGTACTTACGTGTAAGTAAGTACTGATTTCGTATGTTCTTAATTTTGATAAAAAAAGAGGTTTCTTTTTTCTGTATCTATTTATAATTATGACAGCAGAAGATTTCTCAGTCGTATTCAGGTTTTTTTAAAGTTATCATTTCAAATAAAATCGAATGTTAAGTACTAACTAAACGTTAACAGCAAATATTGCTATACAAAATTTATGACAGATTCGCATTTTAGGGTGAGTCAACTTTTTCGTGTCGTTTATAGGTACTCCTCACTCCCCCAGTTGTCCAAAGACATCTTCACACTGTTTCATAAAAAAATGATTAGGTTGTCCAGGAGACAAAATTCCATTTCGGACTGAAATACATGGGTTCGCCCACATGACTCTTACCATAACAACGGGTGACATGAAAAAGTTGATTCACCCTTTAACAGCTTTTAAAAGATATTGGCATATCTCACTCATTGATATTGTTAACTATCCACATTTTTTTGATATAAAAACAAGCCTGAAATTTTTGAAAATAAAATAATAACATTACCAATAATATGAAAAAATAAACTTCTTCGGGTGGTAGGGATTTCAAAGTGTCCAAAGTTTTTTTTTCCCGTTCCGTTACCATTTTTCATAAACTTTATATGACCGTAACGAAATGGAGGAATCGAAAATTATATGAAAGTTTTAGGACACTTTTTTTCTCCTAGTAGGATCTAAAGAGCTCGTGATTCTGAGCAGAAATCACATAAAACTTTCCGAATTTAAAAAAAAGTCAAAAGGTACAAGAAAAAATAAAAATGCCCATTTATGATCAATAAAAAACAAATGAAAAAACTTCATACGCGATTAGCGACCTTTAATTCATATCTATATCTTTCCACTTCAGTGGACAAGTCCTTTACCTCCCCATACGAGTACCTGTAATAACAAGGCTGAAAGCACGGGACATAATGTTATTTACTTTGCGTCTAGTGCTTTAGTCCGTGTGTGGCTAGATAATAAATTTACAGCGGAACAGGTAAAGAATAAATGCTGCAAACAAGTAAAGTAAATATACGATATAGCAAACAACTTCATGGCAGAACAAGTTAGAGGTCTGTCCCATTGTTTCACTAGTATTATTTACCTCTTCGAAGATTAATTCCCCTATCACCAAACGCTTAAATGCATTTATCACTTTTGATAATATGAACCGACGACGACGAACGGATGGCCCAGTGGTTAAAGAACCTGACTATGAAGCTTGAGGTCCTGGGTTCGATTCCCGGACGAGGCAGATATTTGTGTGAAAAATACGAATTTTTTGTGGTCGAGTCTTGGATGTTTAATATATAGTGTAGTTGACTGGGGCCTTAAGGGCTTAAAATGGACCTTAAGGGTCTGCTGAGTCTATGCTACATAAATCAAATACGTATGCACTGTTTAATAGCTGTAATGAGACTGCAAACCAACTTGACAAGCAAATAAAAAACAAGATAGGAAGAATTCTAAAACAAAAGCGTTCAAAATTGGTAAAAAAAGTATAAAAACATAAATTGATATAAAAAAAGGTTGTGCCTGCGGCACATTTCTCCCCTTTTTAGTTAGCTAGTAACCTAACTAACTTTCTAAGGGGCCGTCGGAGCACGCCAGCTGTCGTTGCCACGTCCGCCACCCTAATAATCCCGTCTGCACCAGGAAATAACGCCGTCACTCGTCCTTTGGGCCATGATCCTCGAGGTAAATTACCATCAGCAATGAGGACCAGGTCTCCCACGGCCATGGTGGGGGCTTCTCCGTTGGCTGGTCTCGGTATAAGAGTGGGCAGGTATTCTCGGACCCAGCGTCGCCAGAAGTAATCTGTTAGGCGCATAGCTCTGCGCCAGCTGCTTCTACTCAGTAGGTCTGTCTCCGTCATCGTCGCAGGAATCGGTCGACCAGATGATGCGCCAAGCAGGAAATGGGCAGGGGTGAGAGCCTCTTCACCGTTAGGGTCGGACGACACATGAGTGAGCGGTCGCGCGTTGATTAGCGCCTCAGCTTCGGCCAGCAGTGTGTTCAGCACCTCATCTGACGGCGTACGCTCGGTGAGGGTCACGCGCAGAGCAGTTTTGACGCTCCGCACGAGGCGCTCCCAGGCACCACCCATAAAGGGAGCTGATGGAGGCAGGAATCGCCAGTTAATCTTCTCATTAGCCGCGTAGTTAGAAGTGGCGCTTGCGTAGAGTGTCCGCAGCTCCCTGTTGGCACCGACAAAGGCAGTCCCATTGTCTGACCATATCTCTGTAGGTGTGCCTCTTCTAGCAACAAATCGTCGCAGGGCCATAATCGCTGCATCTGCAGACAGACTGTGAACAACTTCGAGATGTATGGCACGAACGACTAGACACGTGAATAGAGCGACGTATCTTTTCTCACGCCTGCGGCCAACTGCAACTTGAATTGGGCCGAAGTAATCCAGTCCGACGAAAGTGAACGGACGTCGGTGATGCGCCAACCGGGCTTCAGGTAAATTTCCAACTGGTGGCCGAAATGTGACAGTACGACGTATGCGGCATAGTTGACATTTAAAAGCAACTGATCGGACTGTTTCTCGTAGGCTGAGCAAGTGATAGTGCTGTCGAAGTTCGTTAACTACAGTCTCTGTGTTGGCGTGGGCGGCGCGACGGTGATGATGCTCCACAAGAAGACGAACAGAAGGGTGTCTACCATCGAGGATGACAGGATGCTTAGCGTCCTCAGGTACTCCTGAAGCTGCAGTGATGCGACTGGAGAGTCGGAGTAAACCATCATCACCCATCACGGGGGCTCTTTTGGCTAGACGGCTGGCGCGTGGTAGGGGTTGGCCAGGAGTACGTAGACGTGCTACTTCGCCTGGAAAAGAGTCCAGCTGAGACTGGCGGAGAACGTGTGCCTCTGCTAGGCAAATGTCGCTGGCAGTCAACTCGCCAGAATCCATCAGGGGAGGTGTCGATGAGGAGGCGCTCATGGGCTGAAACATAAAGGTACACAAACCCCCCTCACATCGCACTAATTGAGCTACATCTAAACCCCTCCGACTGAGACTACGCCTACGCAGTAGTGTTATGAAACGGTGTGCTACAGCGGTGGCTCGCACCAACCTAAGCCATGAGCTGAAACGGCGTGGATTGGCTGAAATTGGTGCTGCAATGTTCATATCACTAATAAAATTTACTATGAAAGATGGCTTCAGTTCATCTCGGCCCAGGGTCTGTTCGACATGCGGTTCACTGGGCCAATCTGAAGAGAGCAGAAATTCAGGGCCTGAGATCCAGCGGCATTCTTGAGTTAGCGCCGTGCGCTTCAATCGAGTCGCATCATCTGCTACGTTTAAGTGACTCGGCACCCAACGCCACTCGTTGACGTTTGTAGTCTCAAGAATCTCGCCCACTCTGTGAGCGACAAAAGGCTTAAAAGAGCGTGCGTCACTGCGAAGCCAACCTAGAACTGTCATGGAATCGCACCAAAACACTCTTCGCGATGCCTTCAATCTATGTGCTTCACAGATCGACAACGCAAGACGTGCTGCAATAAGAGCACCTTGAAGCTCTAAACGCGGAATAGAAACTGGCTTTAGAGGTGTTACGCGTACTTTACTACAAATAAGTGCGAGTTTCACGTAGCCGTTGGTGTAAATAAATCTCCAGTATGCAACTGCGGCGTAGGCAGATTCGCTAGAGTCTGCAAATATGTGAAGTTCGCACTTCTCTAGTTGAAGCTCGTTCAGTGAGTACCAGCGTGGGATCTGCAAATTGGAAACAGACAATAAATCCTCAAACCAGAGGCTCCACGCGGCACAATCGCTCTGAGAGAGTTTCTCGTCCCAGTCGAGACCCTTGCGCCATGAATTTTGGAACATAATGCGGCCTCTTACGACGATGGGCGCAAGGATGCCGAGTGGGTCGTAAATTCGCATGACGTGCGCTAGCACTTCACGCTTTGTGAGACTTTTGGGCAACACCTGTTCTTTAACACCGGTATTGAAGCCGATGGTGTCGGCAGCGGGTCTCCAAATGAGACCTAGTGTGCGAACAGGTGTCGCTAGGCTACCTAAGTCTACATCTAAACTATGGCTTGCTATCGGTGCTGCCAGCAAACTCTCCTTCGGCAACAATAATAGTGCTTCGGGGTCGTTTGACACCCAACCGCGCATCTCAAACCCAGCGTTCTTATGGACAGTGTAGATATCAGCAGCTAGGCGCGCTGCCTGCTCTACCGTATCTAGACTACCTATATAATCATCCATATAATGATCCAGAACGATGGCTTTGGCTGCTTCGGGATAGCTGTCCTGAAACTCGGTGGCATTTTTATTTTTAATATATAAAGCCGTAAAAGGACTAGACGCAGCACCGAAAATCATTGACGACATTCGATATACTTTAATCGGTCCGGTAGGGTCGTCGCGCCACAAGAACCGCTGAGCATCGCGATCTTCGTGTTTAATTTTTATTTGTGGAAACATCTCACGAATATCAGCAGTTAATGCGACTCTACCTTCACGAAACCGCAACAATATTCCCAGAAGGGGTTGCAGTAGGTCTGGGCCCGTCAATAAAAACGAGTTTAGTGACGAGCCCTGCGACTTTGCCGCAGCGTCATGCACGACACGCAACTTACCTGGTTTATTCGGATTGACTACGCCGAAGTGAGGCAAGTACCAGACTATCGACTTGGTATCGCATACTTCTGTGCATAGTTCGGCGTAATCCTTCCGAAGCATGTCGTGAATGTTCTGACGGTACCTTTGCTCGTAGACGGCGTCTTTTTTCATTTTGCTCTCGAGATTTAAAAACCTAGACAAAGCAAGTCTATAACTCTCAGGCACAAGTAATTTGTCTGACTTCCAGAGCAATCCTACTTCAAACCGACCATCGGGCAATCGATGAGCTGAGCGTTCAACTATATCAACGGCGCGATCGTCGTTGGCACAGCGAGCGACGCGCTTAGAGATGCCGATAGAGTCGAGCTTATACTGTTCTCGAATTAAATGCTCTAACTCTGAGCGATCGTTCGACTGCCCAAGCTTGGTTTCGTCAAAGGTGGCGTGATTCACGAAGTCAACCAGTGCGGTCTTACTACACCCAAAACCGAACAAAACCCAACCTAGAGCCGTACGGATTGCGACCGGTTGAGTTTTACTACCGCTACGTGAAGCCTTAGCCATAGTTAGAGACCAATTGTCAATACCAATAATAATAGTGGGCTTCACGTCACCGTAGGAAAACTCATCGGCAATGTCGGCTAGGTAAGGGAATGCAGCAACGCTTTGCTTTCGAACAAACTGGCGGGCGGCACCTAAACCAACAATCGACCTAGCCCTGCGAATGAAGTGAGTCTCGTCAGCGCTGCGACCCTTGATGTGGAAATCCACGTATTGCACCGTCGTCTCCTTCCTTAAGCCACCCACGCAATCCAGATAAATCACCTTCTCAGGACCGGTAACACCTAGTTTGGTTGCGATTTCCGCGTCGATAAATGTGGCTGTCGAGCCATCGTCCAAAAGGGCGTAGGTATCTACGCTGCCAGACGGGCCGGACACAGTGACTGCAACCACTTTCAGTAATGGTCGAGAAAATGACTGCTGTGAACAAGGAAGGTTGCTGGAAGTCAACGAAGTCGTAGCGTGCGTGAGAACTTCTTTGAACTGGGGCTCGGCGCCGCAGGGCGCCGCGGCGGGATCGGTAACGTGAGGCTCGGCGACGGGCTCGGCGCGGCGCGCGGCCGCCGACGTTGACGGCTCGGCGTCGTCCTCCACCCCAACATGTGCAGCTGCGGCTCGCTCGAAATCCGTATTGTGCAGCAAAACGTGATGGCGGAAAGCGCAGCCATCAATGCCACATTGACCTTTCGCCTTGCAAAAGTTGAGTCTATGCCAACCAACCTTTAAACAACGATGGCAGACTCTATTCTTTTTCACAAAATGCCATCTGTCATCAACTGACATATGTTTAAATTTATGACAGTCAATCAAACTATGCGATTGACCGCATAAAATGCAGCAAGAAACGCTGCTCGATGCCGCCGTTGAAGACCGGCTCTTAAATGATGACGCGGACTTAGCGCGCTGGGCTTCAACAACAACATGAACTCTGTCTTTGAGCCGCCTGTTGTCCGTAGCGTGCGACACGGTCGGCGCCACACACGGCTCAAAAATAACGCCGTATCTAGACTGCAAATCAACTTCGTACTCCAGGAAATCTACGAAAAGTTCTAACTTCGAAGACTGATTCGAGTCATGATATGCAGCGTACTGTATCCATCGCGTCCGTAACAGTGGTGAAATTTTACTAATGAGCGCTTGAAAAAGTTCAGGCGAGTGCAAATAATCAGTCTGTTCTAACAAACGTACTACTTCCACACAGTTACGGACGCGGCAGGCAAACACGGCGAAATCGTTACCTTCGCCGCTCACCTTAGGAAGGGCGCGCACCGCGGCCACCTCGCGCAGCACCACGAGCTCGGGCCGGCCGAAGCGCGCCGCCAGCGCGCGCAGCACGGCGCCCGGCTCGCGCGCCGACACCAGCAGCGCGGCCACGGCCTCGCGCGCGGCGCCGCGCAGCGCCGCCCCGAGGCGCGCTAGATTTTCGACCGGGCTAAAAGTGCTCTCGGTCGAATCGTAGGTTCGTTTGAATGTCAACCAGTCTAAATGTGACTTGCCATCGAACTGAGGCAAAGCCAGGCTAACTTTACCAGGACGTATATTTTTATTGACGTTAGAAATCAAAATATCCAACGATTTTATTAGCTGCGGCACGTCCGATGCTGCAGCGACTTGTCCGGAGGGCGGCGCTGCGCCCGCTGGGAACTTGCAGGGCGGCGCAGAGCGGCCGGCCTGGACTCGCGGGTCTCGTTCCGGTACGAACGCGGCACAATCAGGCTCACCTTGCCCGACTTCAGGGACTTCATATCTGAAATTAGAACCATGATTGAGCGTACGTTCTTGATCACAATGATCTACGCTGTTGTCGACCCAATCTTGAATGGACACGCGGCTAGAGAAGGCTGAACCGCGGCGGCTCGCGTCTGCGTCAATAGCAGCGAGCTCCGCGCGCAGCTCGGCCTCTGCAGCCTCACGTTCCTGCTCGAGCCACGTTGCTGTCTGACGTTGTTTCAAGTCGGCGAGGCGGCGCGCGTGTTGCGCCTCCGCGGCCAACCGTCTGGCCACCACGGTGGCAGAAGAGCGAGACGTGGTCGTACTGGCGGGCCGGGACCGGGAGGTCGCCGGGGCTGCTGTCGCCGACATGGCGACGAGTCCGCTAGATGCGGAAGGTTGCTGTGCCTTCGAAGAAGAGCGGGACGTGGTCGGGCTCGCGGGCCGGGAGGTCGTCGGAGGTGCGGTCGCCAAGACGGCGAGAGGGCCGCTAGGTGCGGACGGTTGTTCCTCCCTCTCCGCACTTGACGAGCCTTCCGGGGCTGTCGCGAGTTTTTTCACACTGGCGCGTGTTTCTACGACCATTTTCACTACAATAAAACTACTTAATTAATTATGTATTGTGTGTACTCCCTGTTTCTTCATCCGAATGTAGGCTTGATGTTTCACTAGTTCACTTTTCTTTACAGGAGAAGGACCAAAATGTAGTTGACTGGGGCCTTAAGGGCTTAAAATGGACCTTAAGGGTCTGCTGAGTCTATGCTACATAAATCAAATACGTATGCACTGTTTAATAGCTGTAATGAGACTGCAAACCAACTTGACAAGCAAATAAAAAACAAGATAGGAAGAATTCTAAAACAAAAGCGTTCAAAATTGGTAAAAAAAGTATAAAAACATAAATTGATATAAAAAAAGGTTGTGCCTGCGGCACATATAGTATGCTTTGCTTAGTTTGGTCAACCTAGTCAGGTCAATTTGGTGTCATTTGTCCCATGATTATTATTATTATTATGAATGTTATATTGTTTGTTATGGTGACCATTGCACTTTTTCTTTTCATCAAATATGAGGTAGTACGTGAGGTACGAGTGAAGTACGCCTTTGATACACTTGTATAAATTATTAAAGAAGTAATAAACTTTTGTACCTACTTTATAACCAATTATTTAAAAAAAATATGTCCACGAAATTGACCACAAAAATTAGTCCAATCCAGTGTAAATTCAATCTCAATGCTTCGGAGCATTCATTGGCCAGTAGTCGTCGGGATGTTGGTGGCATCTGCCAATACAGGCCTCCCGATCCACTGAATTATTGATTTGATTTACATTTATGACATGACTAGCTTTTGCCCGCGGCTTCGCTCGCGTGTACCATGAGTATTCCAAAGAACTAAGATATCAAGCAAGCAAGCATGCACGCAAGCAAGCAAGCGTGCAAGAAAGCGTGCATGTAAGCGTGCAAGCAAGCGTGCAAGCAAGCCCGACTAAACTTCAGGTAGATACGGTCCTTTACAGTATTTCTTTATATACAATGTTTTTCACTAATTCGGAAGCGGGCACTAAAATAACCAGGCTTGTTAATAATATAATACCTATTATTACTTTCCCCTGTCCTGCATTAGGTATAATTCAATGTTTTCTTACCTTCTACGGAAACTTGAGTAACTGGAAGCGCTGTGTACCTACTTAGCACTGATATTATACATATTATAGTATTTTGTAAAGGTGTTGTGTGACCTTACCGCTAAGGAGTTATACCTTCCATCATCAGCTCATCTGAATAACCAGAAAGAATACAACTAAAGATCTATACGTGCATATGATAATTAAAGAAACTTCCTTTAACTCCTAACCGTTAAGGAGTTTAACCTTCCATCATCAGCTCACCCGGATAACCTGAAAGAATACAACAATCGGTCTATACGTACCTATAATATTTGAAAAATTATCCTCAACTCCTAACCGTTAAGGAGATTTACCTTCCATCATTAGCTCATCAACATGAGATGATGTCTACCAGACGCAAACACTTAAATAGCTTGAGAAAATATATGAAAAACGTAATGCGTGCCTCAAAATTTGAGGGTTACCCTCGATTTCCTTAAGATCCCGTCATCAGATCCTGATTTGGTGACAATGGGACCATCTCAGGAGTATATTGTATTCTTTCGAATAAAAAAATAATTTTTATAATCGGTCCACAATTGACCGAGAAATCGGTGAACATACCTACATAAAAATATACATATAGTGGAATGCATAACCTCCTTTTTTTTAAGTCGGTTAAAGAGCTTTTTGCAGCCTACTTACAGTATAAACTTATGAATTTTGAAATTTTAGTTTTCTACAACCAGTAAAACGCAAAATCCCGTTTTTTCCCGTTCCCGTAAGAATTTCGGGAAATGCTTTTTTAATGCTCCCCTACACTCTCCAAGGAACCCATGCCAAATTTCAGCTTTCTATGACCAGTAAAACGAAAAATCCCGTTTTTCCCGTTCCCGTGGGAATTTTGGAAAATCCTCTCTCAATGCTCCTCTACACTTCCCAAGCAACCAACATGCCGAATTTCTGCTTTCTACGACCAGTAAAACGAAAAATCCCGTTTTTTCCCGTTCCCATGGGAATTTTGGAAAGTCCTCTCTTAATCCTCCTCTACACTCTCCATGCAACCTAGATGCCGAATTTCAGCTTTCTACGACCAGTAAAACGAAAAGTCCCGTTTTTTCCCGTTCCCGTGGGAATTTTGGAAAGTCCTCTCTCAATCCTCTACACTTTCCAAGCAACCTAGATGCCGAATTTCAGCTTTCTACGACCAGTAAAACGAAAAATCCCGTTTCTTCCTTATCCCGTGGGAATTTCCAAAAATCCTTAAAACGGTTTTTTACTATTATAATTACCTACTTCTATGCCAAATTTCAAGAGTCTAGTAATTATAGTTCATAGGATCCCGTTGAACTGAATATATAAATCCCGTTTTTTCCTTATCCCGTGGGAATTTTGAAAATCCTGAAATTAATGTTTTAACTAATGTAATACCTACTTGTGTATCAAGTTTGAAGAGTCTAGTTATTATAGTTACTGTGATAGGGTCACTCGGAATCGAATATATAAATCCCGTTTTTTCCCGTCCCCGTGGGAATTCCCAAAAATCCTTCCTTAGTGGATGCCTACATTGTATAAGGTATCTATGTGCAAAATTTCAAGTCTCTAGGTCCAGTGGTTTGGGCTGTGCGTTAATATATCAACAGTCATTTAATTAGACATTTCAATCCCATCGCACCCCATCCAGGGAGATGGTATTTTACGTCCGCCACGTCGGATTTTAAAACCGTTGTTGTTTTCATAACCAGCGACCCGATAAAGTATAGAAACAACACCCATGTTGATTTTCAGACTTTGTTACCCCTTTCCCCCCTTTTAGGGGTCGAATTCTCAAAAAACCTGAAACACGTGTTTACTCATTTATCATTAAGAGTACTTCTGTGAAGTTTCGAATAAAATAGTCGAACTAATCTTGTTTCCCCATACAAACTTTGGACCCCCGTTTCACCCCCTTAGGGAGTGAATTTTGAAAAATCCTTTCTTAGTGCACCCCTAGACCTTATAAGGAACCTACATGCCAAATTTGGAATCTCTAGGCCCAGTGGTTTGGGCTGTGCGTTGATATGTCAGTCAGTCAGTCAGTCAGTCAGTCAGTCAGTTTCTTCTTTTATATATTAAGATTGAATTCAACAATCCCATACGAAACATTTTTCTTTTTATAGTTTTCTGTGCAACTTCATTGCGATACAATACTTACTTATTTATATTTATTTAATAATATAAGTTCTAAAACTGTGTTTTTATAAATAAGTGTTATGCACCTACTGTTTTGCCTGCATTTGATCCGCTTAAATGTACTTTACTATACTTGCGTAACGCTTGTCTAAAAGCAAACTTACATGTTAAAAACATACGGCATTCAAGTTAAAGAAATGGAACTAAAAAATATAAATTTATTTCAAAATTAGACATCAACTATGAAATATAATTAGGTAGGTAAATTAAAAATAAAATAAAAATTAATTGCTAAAACAAAAAAACACAAGACACAGTTATTTAACTTTAATTTAATTTAATTTAAAATTTAACTTTAATTTAAAACAAGTATGTACATTTTTAACCCCCGACACAAAAAGAGGGGTGTTATAAGTTTGACCGCTATGTGTGTGTGTCTTTCTGTCTGTCTGTCTATCTGTCTGTCTGTCTGTGTGTCTGTCTGTGGCATCATAGCTCTTCATCGGGTGAACCGATTTGGATGCGGTTTTATTTATTAGAAAGCAGGTTTCTTGGCGATAGTTCTTAGATATGTTTCATAAACATCGGTTAAGCCGTTTCAAAGTTATCAGCCCTTTTATTAGCTGCGGAAGGGATCTTGGACGCATAATGGGCATTGACTTAATGTTCAAACATACGAGTGACATAATTGCGTTGGGGGTTTTTAAAATTTTTAAGTTTTTAAGTTATATTTATTTTAAACGTTTAGCTTTGAAATTATTTCTGTCAATAGGAACAACAACTGCTATCAAAAAAATGTCATCGGCGCCTTTACCATCAACACAAACGTTCTACGCACAAGAAATATCCAGAATCGATATCGCCACCTCAAGCGTCACGTACGCCATCTCAGGCCTGTTGATTCAACATCGAAATATAATGAAACAAACAATACGTGAAAGAAGCAGAAGCTAATTCAGACTCGCACGTGTTACATTCAGCACACGTAACACGTAAGTAACGGCATCTCCGCTCCTCGCATGTGACACCTAGCGTTAGGTGCCGTGAAAAATGGTCCATTTCCCGACGGGCGGATAAATTTATCTTCCAAGACTATTGCGAGCCACGTTATGCGAGTGTTAATATTCATTGTGGAACAACAACGTGACTTTGTGGGTTATAATCTTGCGGAGTTATTTATGGAGCGCCGGCTGCTTATTGACTGGGAATGAGAGCGTTTTTTGATAAGTCTGCAGGATATATAACCATATTCTGTGATGAAACTGTCGTAACGTTGTTGCTGCATGTTTGGTTTTCTAGTCGTACAGAAGAAAGCGTTCACAATATGGTTTCAACGAACTTATAAGTGCACTGAGAGAAATAACCGTCCAATATCGGAAGGATTTTCCTTCTATTATGACTCAGTAGGAATTTTACCGTCTAGTGTGGAAGGATATTTGACCAAGTTTTTACCGTCCAAACTTTCCTTCCACTTGATTTCCTTCTGAACTTTCCTTCTTTTTTGATAGGAAAAATGGAACAATACTACCTTCCAAATGTTCAGCTTCCTTCTGATTTATTACCTTCCTTTTTTTTCCTACTGAGTCATAATAGAAGGTAATTAAACGGAAGGTAAACGCAACTGAGATTACCTTCTAATAAATTCCGACCGATTAATACCTTCCATATTTTTCCTACTGAGTCATAATAGAAGGTAATTAAACGGAAGGTAAACGCAACTGAGATTACCTTCTAATAAATTCCGCCCGATTAATACCTTCCATATTTTTCCTACTGAGTCATAATAGAAGGTAATTAAACGGAAGGTAAACGCAACTGAGATTACCTTCTAATAAATTCCGACCGATTAATACCTTCCATATTTTTCCTACTGACTAAAAAATAGAAGGAAATACCAACAGATTTATACCTACCGTAATGGAAGGTAAACGCAGTGGGAAACCTGGCAAATACCTTCCATAGTAGGAAGGATTTTCCTTCCATATGTTATAACTCCTTCTATAATGGAAGGTGAATGCGGTAGGAAAACTGGCATATACCTTCCATAGTAGGAAGGATTTTCCTTCCATATGTTATAATTCCTTTTAAAATGGAAGGTGAATGCAGTGGGAAACCTGGCAAATACCTTCCATAATAGGAAGGATTTTCCTTCCATATGTTATAATTCCTCCTAAAATGGAAGGTGAATGCGGTAGGAAAACTGGCATATACCTTCCATAGTAGGAAGGATTTTCCTTCCATATGTTATAACTCCTTCTAAAATGGAAGGTGAATGCAGTGGGAAACCTGGCAAATACCTTCCATAGTAGGAAGGATTTTCCTTCCATATGTTATAATTCCTCCTAAAATGGAAGGTGAATGCGGTAGGAAAACTGGCATATACCTTCCATAGTAGGAAGGATTTTCCTACCATATGTTGAAATTCCTTCTACAATAGAAGGTGAATACAATGGGAAAACTGGCTGGTACCGTCCGTTGGAGGAAGGAATTTCCTACCATATGCTTATAATACCTTCTAATTTGGAAGGTGAACGTAGTGGGAAAAGTGGCATGTACCTTCTATTGTAGGAAGGATATTCCTACCAAATGGAGATAACCTATCCAAATGGTAGGAAAATCCTTCCCATTACGGAAGGTGCATATCAGGATTCCTACTGGATTTACCTTCCTCTATAGTAGGTAACCTAAACATTGGTATATATAACCTACTACAATGGAAGGTAAACCCATTGGGAAGCCTGGTATGTACCTTCCATTATGGGAAGGATTTTCCTGCCAAATGGGGTAATCTATCCAAATGGTAGGAAAATCCTTCCCGTGATGGAAGGAATATACCAGGCTTCCCACTGGGTTTACCTTCTATTGTAGTAGGTAACATATACTAATGTTTAGGTTACCTACTATAGAGGAAGGTAAATCCAGTAGGAATCCTGATATGCACCTTCCATAATGGGAAGGATTTTCCTACCATTTGGATAGGTTATCTCCATTTGGTAGGAATATCCTTCATACAATAGATGGTACATGCCACTTTTCCCACTACGTTCACCTTCTATTGTAGTAGGTATTATAAACATACATGTTAGGAAACTCCTTCCTACAACGGACGGTACAAGCCAGTTTCCCACTGGCGAGGGATGAAGGTAGCCAGGTATCCCGTGTATTCATCTTCTATGTAGCAGGTTCATTATTCGTACCAAGCCTGAAAACAAGAAATTAATCAGTACTCATAAATTTTTGATTTCAAACTAATATTTAACTCTGTCAATTGAAAATGGATATATATAAGTAATAATAATTAGGATATAAAAAAAAACATGTAAATAATTCAGAGAAAAAACGTTTATTCATATTTTTATCTTTTAAATACAAACCGAAACACCTTACGTGAGTGACCCATTGTTTACATTTTACCTTACACATAATAATATATTGTTTATTTTCTCACCTTACTTGTTTACACCTTAGTAGGTTGTACTTAATATTATATTAAGTCACATAATGTTGGCTATAATTTACTGCCTTTGGTGATCGAGAGATTTCCTTTTGCTGAGTTGATCCTTACGATTCAAATATGGATTTAAGAAGGTGACTTATCGCGATTTTTGGTATAGGAAGAAGGAGGAGGTCATGCATGACGTCCTCAATATTTTGTACGGGATTTTACTTCAGAAACCTATAGTGTGGGGTATCTAATGAAAGGGCATCATGAGCCGGTTCCAAAAATTTACTTCAATATTACCTTTTGACCACTTGAAATACAAAAGTAATTGTAATCTAATTGTATTGTATGTGAAATGTAACTGTAATAATTATATTGTAGTAATAATGAACATTCAAATTACTTTCTAATTATAATTCTAACATAATTGACATGCAAAATTATTGTATAATTTAAATATTGACTGATGTCTATTCTATATACGATTCTGATTTTACATTAACTTTCACATGCCTGATGGCCGAACATAAAAATCATGGATCACTAATAATAATATGTAACCATCCTGTTTGCACTTACCATAAATGAATAAACGATTCATTCATTCATTCAAAACATACCAAGTTTGGACTCCTGCAGGTAGAAAACGAAAAGAAAAAAGTAAATGTTGATATTTTCAATATTGCTTACATGGCGTTAAAAATGAGGATATTTCGAGTTACTTGGCGTATGTTTTATAAAAATAATTCAGCAGGTTGCTACAAGAGTCCAAACTTGATATCTTTTGAAAATACTTTATGGATTTTTAGAAAACAAGTGGCCGAAAGGTAATATGTTGTGTAATTTATTTTTAGAACCGCCTCATGAAGCCCTTTTATTTTATATTCCACGAAATAGGTTTCTGAAAAAAAAAAAAACAAATCGCATACCAAAAATTGATGACTTCATAACCAATAACTACGAGATGGCTCCCCTTCTTAAATCCATAGGCTTGAGTCGTAAGGATCAACTCAGCATAAGAAAACTCCTCGATCATCAAACGCCGTAAATTGTAGCCAACATGTGCGACTAGTAAAGGCAATAAAACACACAAATTAACAAAGACACGAATCATCAACAAAGACACAACACCTTTTGTCCTTAATTTGTATAAATTATTTTATCTGCTCATCTTAACTTATGAACTACAGTTACATTGTAATTTAACTTAAATTTATAGATATTTGGACAATGAGTCAATGAGATATTTTAAAATATTAACCCATTAAACAGTCGACGTCAAAGATATATCTGTAGCGAGATGTATCTGTCTAGCATCAACATGGGGATCAAAGAACTTATTTTCCAATAATTGTTAAAACCTGATCTACTACTAGTTCAGATACAATGGCAGATTCTTTATCCTTATTAAAATCAAATTGACAAGAGCTGTGTGCTCTTTTTATGCGAGTTCTTAGTGCATTCAGTGAATCAAAATGCTCAAAACAACCTTGTCCACATCTATAGCCGTCTCCACTTAAAAAGTTTGAAGCTACATTATTACAATTCCTTTTTAAATGACTAATTAAAGTGTTAGTATCAGGAAATATACTTGAACAGTGGCCACAACTCAACATTTTGAAAACATGTAAGATACACAATTATTATTTGGACCAGTCTTCTTACAACTACGACTTATGATCCTAGTTACTGACGATTTAATCTATAGATATTTAAGCAATGAAGTGGTGCTTCAAACAAATTTGGTTCATTTTTTTGTCACTTTCCTCAGTCTCGCTTGGGCATTTCGCTTTAATGTTAAATTTAATGATTCAGCTAACTCAGATGTCGATCGGTGGTTCCAATCGAAATCCGTGTATATACCATAGACTGCCTGTTGTATAAATTCCCATACGTTATGACATTCGAGGGGATACTGGGCATGAAATGAATGAAAAAGTTGGAAACACACTTCAACTGCCTCTAGAACGGTCGGAAAAGAATACAATACTTTATCTACAACGAGGTGAGTCTGATCAATCTGGGCCCACGAGGTACCTACTGATAATACGAAAGGTTGTAGATGTATTTCGTTTTTCCACTTCAGTTTACGTGAAACTTGTTTAAGGTGCTCACGCAACTTTTCGATTCCTTCAAACACGTCAGCTTGCGTGTGGACTAAGAAAACAAAAGAATCGAGTACGTTACTTTTAGTGGGCTTCCAATTTTTGCTGACTTGATATACACCAGGGAACAGAAACGGAAGCAGCAAAAGCAGTCCAGTAGTTTGAAGTCCAACACTCTCTTCTGAAATATAAATAAAATTGTTCAAATACCTACGTCGGCTAAAAAATATTTATATCAAGAACGAAAAGACTCCTTGTTATAAACTTGCGCTGAACGTTACGTTCGAAACTCAATTGCCGTGATAAAAACATAACTATTATTTGTTTTTATCAACAGTACGTTTGCTCAACGAAATCTAAGATTATATAAATTAAGCGAAAAAGTTTTTCGGGTGCGCCGGCGGTATTCGAACCCACAACTCCTAGGTATGCGGCACAACTAACCTTTGGCTAATTCCAGTAAAACAGAAACTTTTTCTTTTTGAATTTGAGCCGTTATTTTACTTTGCACTTCGTTAGCAAGCTTTAATATATTTTCCTTCTTCGATATTAGGAAATCTTTCAGTTTGCTGCTAGATTCCAAATCACCGAACAATAACTGGAAATCCTTTTTTATCTGCAAATAAGAAATAAACGTTAGCAACTGAACTCGAAATATCAAAAACCGAAGACAAAAAATGCTACCAAAATTCCGGGCTCTGGTAATAAATGTTATATGAACCTAGATCGAATTATGCTTAGTTTTGAGATATTGCCATTTTTAACCGACTTCAAAAAAAGGAGGAGGAGAAAATGTTCGACTGTATGTATTTTTTTTATGTAAAAAAGTTACTACGAGTATGAAAGAAAGTCTTCGATCAACATGAAAGTGGTCCAAACATAATGTATTTATTATAATGTATGAAAAAATAAAAAGTTAAAAAGCATAATTCGACCTAGGTTCATATAACATTTATTAATCCATATGACCTCAAGCATGCGTGGTTAAAGTTTGTCGGATCGCTCACGCACACGGTGTCTACAACAATATACCATACTTACTAATGAGGGTCCAATATTTGGTAGGGCTAGGCCTTTATATGACGTTATATACTGCCACAGAGTGCCTTCAGTTTCTTTCAATTCTTTCATGCGAATTTCGTGAGTATCTGACCAGGCTTGTAATAATTCAGCAGACACATGTGTAGGCACATTATTTCTTAAATCGATCAGCACAGATTTAAGTTTTTCACTGTCCGGTTCTGCAAATAGAAAAATTACGTTAGAGTTAGACCATGAATCAACAATGTATATGTATAATGACTAGGCTAGCTAGACTAACATACATACCTGGAGCCAAATATGGTACTTTACTTTCCTCTTGACCTACAGGTCTAAGGCAGGAAGCCCTAGTTAGTTTTTGTGGTGTGGTGATTTTCTTCAATATCTTGATTATTATCGACGAGCCAAGAGACAAGACCGAATGCAAAGCGTTTTCTTGGAAGCATTTGTGGTATAACATTCTTGAGTTCATGGTCGGTAATACTTCTAAGGTGGTCTACATTCGTATAACCATTATCTGAAAAGAAAATCACACATAACCACACCAATCATGCATTTAAAATAGTTTGCAAGTATAGTCAACCAAGTAAGTGCTTCATCATTTTTTTAAATCAAAAAGAATACAATATGGCTCACACAAAGCTCACATTGACTTGTAAGTGAAAATGGGTCAATCAACTTTTTATTGCTGTTCTATTATGCCCGGGACTCATTAGTTGCATTCAAAGATGAAGGATGTAGAAAATATTTTATATTTTTGCTTATTTTGTTTATATATGTAATGTTTATATATGGAACAAACCAATGTTTTTATTTAATTATTTGTGCCAATTATTATTCACTATTTTCATTTAATTTCATTATAAAGTAAATTGATCACAATAACACACGTAAACAACAATTTTGACGATACCTAAGTACAATTAAAAGCACTCACCAGAAAAACTTTTCACCGTCTCATTATCAGCTCCCAGTTTAATTAAAATGTCTTCTATAGACATTTTTTAGTTTATTCACATTCACTTAGTTATATGTATACTTTCTTTTATATTAGATAATATTATAATAGGTAGATACTAGGTACAGTAGAGCTTACTATAAGTATAGCTCGCTAACATTAATAATCTGCACGACTAGTTACTCAACTACTTAATAAGTAATGAATGAGCAGTGAGCACTGAGTTTTGGTTTGCTTTTCACACACACAGACACAGACACCGAAATGCTAGGTTCAAACTTCGTGGCGTTGCATCACTTTCGCACTATAGATGTCACAGACTCGCTCGAGGGAGAGAGAAGGTATGAAACTAAATTCGTATAACGCGCAATGTTCATGTATACAACTAGATGGAAGGAAAATTAGGTGTATTCCTTCTACTTAGTAGGAATCATGATCATGTTTCCTTCTGTAGTCACAAGTAACGGAAGTGATGATGTAATTTGTGTCGGTATACTTAAGTATAATAAATAATACCTACCTTTCTAGTGGTCGTATGTATCGTAGTAAAAAACCCTCAGTGTGCGAGTTCCACTCTCACTTGACCTGTTTTAATATTGTATTAAGTAGGTATGTCTTATTATCTTCTATATAATGTCCTAAGTTACATGTCCTAAGACTAAGACCTAAGACTGCATGCCAAAATAACGTAATGCACTAATTATATTTTTAAACCCCGACGCAAAAAGAGGGGTGTTTTAAGTTTGACCGCTGTGTAATGTGTGTCTGTCTGTCTTTCTGAATGTCTGTCTGTGTGCACCTACCGCACCGTAGCTCTCTCAAACGAGTGAACCGATTTGAATGCAGTTTTTTTATTATTTGAAAGCAGGTTTTCTAGCAATGGTTCGTAGTAGAGATGCACCGAAATTCGTTTCACATTCGGTATTACCGAAGTTCGGCAGCTTTTACCGAATTTCGTCTCCGGCCGAATTTCGATTAGATCTGCCGAATATCGGCCGAAATTCGGTAGCTTAAATTAATGCTGGCAGCATTCCCTCGCTGTATAGCAAACAACATGAAATGGAAAAGTGAAAAACATTCATTTTAAAATGAAATTGGTATAGTATATGATAGGTATAAAACCAATTAGGTACTTAATGATTGTCAAAACTGTTTACCTATACATGGCATTTGACTATAGGAATGGATGGATTAATATTATGGATCACGAACGAGACCCATGTTTAAGTCTCGAATCAGTAAAAAAACCACGACCGGATTTTTTAAAATTCCCACTTGGTAAGTAAAAAACCGGCCAAGTGCGAGTCGGACTCGCGCACCGAGGGTTCCGTACAAATTCATATGTACCTATCTATGAACATCCAGTGTTAGTAGACCCCTGCGCCTAAGCAAAATTACGCAAAAGCATGCAATGTGAGGTCATTGTAGATTGGTTACTGATATAGACAGACAGACAAAAAGTGTATGCTTTTCGCAATTTTTCCTTTATCTGTGCTATAATACAGGGCTATTTGTAATTCTCTTAACCCTGAATTCCTATCACTCAAATAAATGTTTTTTGTTTTACGACTTTTTAAAATGAAGCACTTTTTTCCCATACAAATACACAGAGTATCGTAAAAATAAGAGGTAATCTCAAATTTTCAAAACGTTATTACACCAAAAATATTAAGTTATGACAAAAGCCGTAAAACAAAAAACATTTGTTTAAGTCGTAGGAGTTTAGGGTTAAAAGGATGCTAGTGAATTACAAATAACCCTGTATAAGACGTTGCTTCGTACTAAATTTCATGATTCTGAGTTCACGGGAAGAGTACCCTGTAGGTTTTGTTTGATTCCCTTGCGAGTTTCGAAAATTTGCAGCATAAACGGCTGTATCTTTTGATTGCGTTGGCTTAGGACTTTGATTTTTTCACAGCTCCAAGGGACAGTAGACGTGAGTATTTGATATGAATTTCAGCTTGATACCTCCACGCGTTCCTGAGAAAAAGGGTCTTGACAGACAGACAGACAACAAAGTGATCCTATAAGGCATAAGGGTTACGTTTTTTCCTTTTGAGTTTTTTAGTTATGTATACAAGTGCAGCAAAGAAACATATTTGCCCAAACTTTCAAACGTCATAATAAAAATGCGTCATTTTGTGGTGGATTAATATACAGAGACATTACAATCAGGTTAATTGAAAAAAAAAAATACCTAGAATTATCTAATTATTTAACAATGTTTTAATTAGTGTCCGACCGAAACACGATTTTTAGCCGAAACTGAAACCGAAACCGAATATTCGTTTTTTTTCTGATTTCGGCCGGAACGGAACCGAAACCGAAACCGAAACTTCGGTCGGACACTAGTTTTAATGGATCGGCTGGGAGGAACAAATTTTTGTTCGTATTTTGACTATAGAAATATGTACCTACCTACCAATTTACAAAAGACACCCACCTACTCGCAAAATTTAATTCATTCATGTCGATCGCGGCTATTGATTCAGTTGATTGTGCCAAGGCAGAAAAATACATGTTCATGCAGAACTATGAGTATGAAATAGTACATTGTGCATCTAGGGCCGTAAGTAAGGGATTACTAACGAGAGTTTATTAGAAGCCCGACGCCGAAGGCGGAGGTTTTTTAATGACTCGAGTTTGTAATCCCCTTACTGCCCGTGATACACACAATCATTTTCATCACATTGCGAGAAAAAAAATCCAAAAATAAAATTATTTTGTCTCTTAACACTTAGAGTCGTTTTCAAAAAATGTGTACACAATTAAGGGATTAATTAAAAACAAAATTTAATTAATTATTTTTGTGTAATGGAGTTACCCATATACTTTGTATGACTAACTTTCGTTACACAAAATTAGCGATCGTGATTTTTGTTTTGAGTAAGCCGTTAACTATGTACAAATTTTTTGGAAACGATCCTAAATTCAATAAAATAATGGCTACCCGCCAATACAGATTGTCACTTTTTCGAGTCATCTACCATAGATAATGTAAACTGTGTTCAGTTTAGAATTCGAAACATAATACGGCCAGATTCTGCCAACATGTTTTAAAAAATATTTTTACTAAAATTATTGCAAAACTATTTGATATAAATTTAAAATATAAAAATAACGAATTTTTATGAAGCGTAGATAACTTTTGTGTTGTAAAATTTGGTTTATAGCTAAGTTTTAAAGATAATAAATAAAACGTTGGCTGACTTGAAACCTCCTTAGTCTGAAATGACTTCTTTGCAAATTTTAAAACTAAAGTTAGAACTCCCTTGGGTAGAAAAACTGTACGTAAATCCATAACTCCCTCAAGAACAATTTAGACCATTGTCATTTAGTATACAGGCATGGAATAACACCATTGACGAGCAAGTGTGATGAAAAAATACTTATTAATTACTTATGTAATTAGTAGATCGCGCAGAGTTTATTCAGCAAAAGTAAAAAGCGACCCTACTTATTTCTCAAAGCGCCGGCCCGGCAATGCACTTGTAATTCAACTTAACTTAAAAACTATGTCGAATACCTACCTAGTCAGAAGGATACTCATTATTCCTTCCAAATTAACCTACCATTCGTGCAACCGTCCGAATTCGGTAGGTAAAAAAGGACAGTTCCTTCTACATATTTACCGTCTAAAATCTTTCCGTCTAACATATCCTACCAATTCAAAAGGAAAAAAAAATAACGTTCTAAATTTTAGAAGGTAATCGTATTTTAAAATAGTTGTGTACCGCAATGAAATATTTACAAATATTTATAACTAGCTTTTGCCCGCGACTCCGTCCGCGTGGAAATAGTAATTTGCCCAGCTTATTTTTTTATCCAATTTGCTTTTTCATCAATTATGGCTCCCCTTAGTTCCTCGATATAAAAAAATTACCCGCCCCTGCACCCCCCCCCCCACCCCCCACTCCAGAGCCCGTTCACATTCACTACCGTACTCCCAAGTCAAGCGCGCCTAGAGAAGTTTTACTTCAAAACCCCCCGATTTTGAAACATTCTTCCGCTCCCCTCCGCTCCTATTGGTGTTAGCGTGATAATATATAGCCTATATCCTTTGTCAGGCTCTAGACTATCTGTGTACCAAATTTTATTTAAATCGGTTCAGTAGTTTTAGCGTGAAAGCGAGACAGACAGACATACAGAGTTACTTTCGCATTTATAATATTAGTTAGGATTAGGATTATCTTTTTTATTGCACTTATAGTTACAATAGATGTGCTAAATCGTATATTTATGACAAACTATTAAGTCATTATGTTTTAGTATAGCTCACTCTCCTATACAATGCGCAAATGCCTGTTAAATTACTATGCCTACTTTAGTGCAGTAGTAAGAGTTGCTGTCCGGTTTTGTATAGGCGCTGCGACGCTCCAATAACTTTTGTTGCATTGTGTTACATCTCTTCATCGTATCGTCGTTAAAAACACCGTACAAAAATTGAAAATTTAAAATGCTTCAAAGCGACCCTACTTATTTCTCAAAGGGCCGGCAATGCACCCGTAATTCAACTTACCAACGAGTTTTCACCCCGCGCCTGATGAAGAACACTTCTGTAGAATGCTGAATACCCACTCAAGATATCATTGTTCCTTCCAAATTCAGTAGGTAAATTTTTTTTTTCCTTCTTTTTAGATATTTCTTGAAATTTCCGACTGGATTGGTAGGAAATGTGGTAATATCCTACCAAATATTAATTCCTACCAATTTGGAAGGTAAAAACTATGTCGAATACCCACCAAGTCAGAAGGATATTCATAAATAATCCCAAATTTACCTTCCAATCGTGTCACCTTCCAAATTTGGAAAGTAAAAAAATGTTTTTCCCTCTGAATAATTTCCTTCTAAAATCTTCCCAATCAAATTTCCGACTGAAATGGTAGGTAATGTGGTAATATCCTACCAATTTTGAATTCCTATCAATTTGGAAGGTAAGAACTATGTTGAATACCCACCTAGTCAGAAGGAAATTCAGTAATCCTTCAAAATTTACCTTCCATTCGTTCCACTTTCCAAATTCAGTAGGTAAAAAAATGTTTTTCCTTCTAAATGATTTTCTTCTAAAATCTTTCCAATTAAATTTCCGACTGAATTGGTAGGAAATGTGGTAACATCCTACCAAATATTAATTCCTACCAATTTGGAAGGTAAAATATATGTTGAATACCCACCAAGTCAAAAGGATATTCATAAATAATTCCAAATTTACCTTCCAATCGTGTCACCTTCCAAATTTGGAAAGTAAAAATATGTTTTTCCCTCTAAATAATTTCCTTCTAAAAACTTCCCAATCAAATTTCCGACTGAATTGGTAGGTAATGTGGTAATATCCTACCAATTTTGAATTCCTATCAATTTGGAAGGTAAGAACTATGTTGAATACCCACCTAGTCAAAAGGAAATTCAATAATCCTTCAAAATTTACCTTCCATTCGTTCCACTTTCCAAATTCAGTAGGTAAAAAAATGTTTTTCTTTCTAAATGATTTCATTCTAAAATCTTTCCAATTAAATTTCCGACTGAATTGGTAGGAAATGTGGTAACATCCTACCAAATATTAATTCCTACCAATTTGGAAGGTTAAAACTATGTCGAATACCCACCAAGTCAGAAGGATATTCATAAATAATTCCAAATTTACCTTCCAATTGTGCCACCTTCCAAATTTGGAAAGTAAAAAAATGTTTTTCCCTCTAAATAATTTCCTTCTAAAATCTTCCCAATCAAATTTCCGACTGAATTGTTAGGTAATGTGGTAATATCCTACCAAATTTGAATTCCTATCGATTTGGAAGGTAAAAACTATGTTGAATACCCACCTAGTCAGAAGGATATTCAATAATCCTTCCAAATTTACCTTCCATCCGTGCCACTTTCCAAATTCAGTAGGTAAAAAAATGTTTTTCCTTCTAAATAATTTCCTTCTAAATTATTTCCAATTAAATTTCCGACTGAATTGGTAGGAAATGTGGTAATATCCTACCAAATATTAATTCCTACCAATTTTGAAGGTAAAAACTATGTTGAATACCCACTAAGTCAGAAGGAAAGCCAATTATTCCTTTCAAATTCACCTTCCATTTTAATACCTACCAAAATCGGTGGGTAAAGTTAACCGATTCCTACTTATTATTTACCTTCTGAAATATTACCGTCTAATACATCCTACCTATTATTTTTCCCACCTATTTGGAAGGTAAATATTTTCATTTTTCCGACTAGATTGGAAGGTAATGTGGTAATATCCTACCAAATTTGAATTCCTAACAATTTGGAAGGTAAAAACTATGCTGAATACCTACCTAGTCAGAAGGATACTCATTATTCCTTCCAAATTAACCTACCATTCGTGCAACCTTCCAATTTCGGTAGGTAAAAAAAACCAGTTCCTTCTACATATTTACCGTCTAAAATCTTTCCGTCTAACATATCCTACCGATTCAAAAGGAAAAAAAAAAAAAACCTTCTAAATTTTAGAAGGTAATCGACATCCTTCCTAATTTGAAGGAATTAGTGGGACGGAAACGTCTTTTTTTTGGTAGGAAAAGCACTTAGAAGGAAGAATTCAGAAGGTATTGCCGGTTTTTTCTCTGAGTGTGTTACGTTATACAATAAAGATTAAAGAAACAAGCCCTTAGCCCTCATTTCTATTACGTAAGCTCAATTTATCTAGAACTAGCTGATGCCCGCGGCTTCGCCCCCGCTGAAGTAGATTGAAACGAGTTTTCCGTGGTAAAAAGTAGCCTATGCCACTCTCCAGCCCTTCAACTAATTCCAGACAAAAAATCAAGGCAATCCGTCCCTCAGTTTCGAAGTGAAAGAAAGACAAACAAATAACAAATACACTTTCTAAAATACTCCGTTTGCGGAGAATAGGGGTATAAAAATAGCCTATACGACCTATTCTCAGGCCTACCAAATAAAGATAAAAAATTTCATAAAAATCGGTCTAGCCGTTTCGGAGGAGTTCGATAACAAACACCGTGATACGAGATTTTTATATATTAGAAGTATGTAAGTATGGATATGGCTATGGATTTCATAATAATGTGTTTATCTTCTAGAAACAAGCCATTAAGTGATCTGAAAACCGAACAATTTTTTTCGATTCAGAAAATCCATTTAAAATAAAACCGTTTCCACCTTTTTTATTGCACAAAAACAGTTTCACGAGATTTTAAAACCGATGACAAAGGCTGCACTGAAAATGTCATGAGACCGCAACGCCAAACCAATTAACCGTATCTGGCGCTATAATTTCTCTCTGCGCTCCGTTAGGGTCGCCGGACACTGGGATATGACAAAAATCCCATAAACCAGTCGGAAATAATTCAATTCACGCCAGCCAGAATTGATCAGTGTTAGTCAGATCAACGTGAAATCTGATATTTGGCGGGGACGGTCAATTTCCTAACACCCCTAAATATCGGGACACCCCTCGTTATTATCTTAGTTACCAGCACGGCAAAATGGCTATAGTAATGTTATTTAGGTAATTTGAAATACTGGTAAGCCACCAGTCAATTTCGATAGAGAAATTTATTGTTGATGTGGCCTGATTGGTTTATTTATCTAATCCGCCACGTCAAACACTGAATTACGCTGCGGTCATTTATCTAGGTAAATTATTGACTTTATTTCAATCGGTTGGTTATTTGGATGCCGATAAGCCATAACATGTGAAGCCACACGTGATCATTTTTGGAAAATGGCCGCAAAAAATAAAATTATTATTGATGTTTCAGATTGTTCTAAAAAAAATTTTACCGAATATCGAAATATTATAACATTGTTAAAATGTAGAGGAAACGACAAGGTTGACACAATTTCGTATTCAAATGTCAATTTTCCAGTTTTTGTGGGTTGACACGTTTTGCTTATCAACATTCATATTTATGTTGTTACAACTTGCCATAGCAGAAGCTTAAATGGTAATTGCATGAAATTGCCGAATCTATAATACAATTTATCCAGCTGAAAAATACAAAAGCATCTAATACTAAGACTAGGTACCTACGCTATACTAAAAAATAGAAAAAAAATTAACACTAAAAATTACAAAAATGTATAATTACCTACCTAATAAATACCAATCCCTTAAAACACCACTGCACGGCATAGTTCCAGTCAGGCAGCATTACCGCGTTGGGTGGCCTGGCCAGGCTCAAGCCTCTTATTTAGACCAGGCGCGTAGAAATCTCTTAATAAAATTACTTGAACTGCCACCATCGGAGGACCATGAATCAATCGCAATAATTGCATAAAACCATCCTTCTTGGGGGGACGTCATTATCTCATTGCATGTCATTCGCCAACTGTTCTGCTCACCGTAAGTGTTGGTGACATTCGCCGATACATGTCCGCTCGGTGACGCGGCCAAATTGAGTTGTACGCTTTACGCACAGCGCTGATTCCGATTGACAAGTGAACAGCGGCAGTCGGGGGATGCCGCTATCAATGAGTGAGTTATGTTATGATTATTTTTCTTTTATCTACGAATAAAATTTTGCATTTAGCCTTGTAAGCCCGAATATATCTGGTCAAATTTGAAAAAACTTCACTTTGTTTTTTTTTTCTATCACACTTACGTACCTACAAACATAATTAAATATAATCCTCGTGTTCTCGTGATTGAACATATACATGCAATTTGTGTGTAAGCTTTGTGATGTACGAAAAATTTGCATTTATTCTAATCATAGGTACCTGATTTTGATCTCACGCACATATTGACACGTATACAGATACATGTATACCACAATAAAAGCCCATGTATACCATAATAAGTGTTTTTCAATGTAGTATACAAACTCATCGATTATGTTAGCATTTTACTCTTAAATACGACAAACTGATAAGAAAACTCAAACATAATCGAAGAGTTTGTATACTACATTGAAAAACACCAATTGAATACAGAACTTGGTCACACATTTTGCTGATTTTTTGTAGGAAGTACCGCCTGGAAAATTTTAAGATTTAGGCAAGTAGTAGGCTAATGTATGGTCTATTTTAAGAAAAAAATCTAGAGGTGTCACTACTTCACAACCAGCACATAAAATAAATGTTTTTTTTTTTTTAATATGGTATTTTTTTTCTTTTTTTATACGATAACTAGTATAAGTTTTTTGGGTGGCGATGCAAATCTATCTAAAGAACATCATTTCAAAATTTGAAGCAAATCGCTTGAATACATCCTGAAAAATTAAACATTAAAAAAAAAACTTGAAAAAATCATAAGTCAAAAACTATTACAAGTAGGATGTTCATACTCGGGTGAAATATTCTTCATTACAAGAGTTACTCAGAAAAAAAAACCCGAGCCCATTTGATGTAAGGGCCGACTTACTATGGAAACCCGACTATAGCCTTTATGGTTGGTTACAGTAATTAAGATAATTAAGATTTTTCGTCGCACTTAATAATATACAATGGATTCACGTCAAGCTAGATAGGTATATTATTATTTTATTAATGATAATAAACTTTTCATAAAGCTGCACAAAGAGTTTCTCGGGACTTCAACAACTTCCGGGCTTGGGGTAATGTATTCTTTTCATACACGCGCACAAGTCATCCCGTCACGTCCTGTTTGGTCTACCTCATGTATGGATGGATATTAATTGTTTTGTCTAGTTAATATTCAAAATATTTGGTGAGAGTCTTGTTCCAAACTGCACCGACTTCGAAGGCAATTTTACATAATATGATCACGGATATGTAGTTTACGATACAATACAATATAATGACTCTTTATTGTCCACCACAAAGAAAACGATACAGAAAAACAAGTACACGGAAAAAATATATACGGTAAGCAATAGGCGGCCTTATCGCTTCGGAGCGATCTCTTCCAGGCAACCTTTTTACAAAAGAATGACAGCAAGGAATATATTACAGCAGGTGGTGCAAATATAAAATAAATAGTAATATAAACAAACATTATACAAAAACAACCTCATAAGGTTAACCAATTTTAACCAAGGTGAACCAATTTTAATGAAACATGTCTATAAACCATAGCCAAGAAACCTGCCTTCATGTAAAAAAACCTTCATCCAAATCGGTTCACCCGTTTAAAAGCTTTGATGCCACAGACAGACATACACACTCTTTTTGTGTCGGGGGTTAAAAATCAATTCGCATGTATGATAAATTATCACTTGATAACAAAACGACACTTTCGGCTGTATTTAAAACCCTTGTTTTAGTAGGCTTAGTGTTTTGATCTAAGGCTAGGATCGCACCTCTGAGTTCTTCGGAATTAACGTGCGAAATTACATTTAAAATTTGCCATGAAATTTACGGTGAAGGAAAACATCTTAGGGCCTACGCTAGATGACGCGGACGCCCGCCGCGTGCGCCCCCTCGCGGGTCTAAAATGTACTGAAAATCCGTCGCACGCGCCCGCGCCACTTGGCGCTGTTCATACAATTTCTTATTAAACGCACGCACGACGGGCGTCCGTTCCGGGTAATCCGCGTCAGCTAGCGTAGGCCCTTAAAGAAATCTGGTTTGCACACGCCTGCGAAGAAATTCAGTGGTGTGTATGAAGTTTCCAATTCACACTGGTCCCACGTTAGAACTACGGCCCAAGCCTATCTTATTCTGAGAGGAGACCTTACATAGGCCGGGATGATGATGATGATAGTGATGATGATGAAGCTGTGTATGATTTTTTGGGGAAGAATCTGGTATTGGGACAGAGCTGCAGGCGTAAGCTAGTAGAATGTTAAATAGTACAAACAAACAGGATCGAGCGTCAGGAAACAATGACGCTGTCAACATAATGTGGGCTTCGAGTCCTGAAACAACAAAACACGATGTAGATATGAAATTTACTTAGGCCGGTTTGGTTAGGGTCGACATTAATCCTTACGCGATTTTATTTTAGCCGTAAAAAGGATGCCGGATTTACAAAAGTAAACTTTAGTTAAACTAATTACACCATTTTGAGTGCCTTAAATTAAGTTTTTCATTTGCACAATGATTATTAAATGGGTTCTGAATTAGTGATTAAGTTTGTTAAGAAAACTCAGCCAAATAGCGCTAAAGAATTTAATTTTGAATACTTGTGATTAAAATAAGTATGTACTTAGGTTTATTTAGGACTAGCTGTTGCTCGCGACTCTGATTGCGGAGAATTCGTTAATCGCTATCTCGCGGGAACTATGGAATTTTCCGAGATAAAGGTTATAACTATCTTTCTGTATGCGTTTATAATAACAGTAAGAGTTTCACAAGTTTAAGAAACCGGCCAAGAGCGTGTCGGACACGCCCAGGATAGGGTTCCGCAGCCGCGCGTCGTAATGACGACGTGTACAATCTGTATTCAACAAGTAATTATTCTAAGGATTATGTATTTACAGAAATTCCCAAGTTGATATATTTTCTTGGTCAGGCTGCTATTTACTCTTAAACTACTAATAATTCTAAAGCAAACTAATGTTTTTTTTTTACATTTTATTTTATCACTTTCTTGGTTGTTGTTATACATATATATCCATGCAAAATTACAGTTTTCTTGCACTAATAGCCACTGCGCTAAGCCGCGGTCAGACAGACACGACGGACGGACAGAGAGACATGACGAAACTATAAGGGTCCATTTTGGCTCCGGAACCCTAAAAATTAAAGGTACTGAAGGTCAACATATTATTATAATACAAATAGTACACAACATAGGTACTAGCAAATTTTAAAACAATATTTTAGTCACATACCTACCTAATACACAATCATCCGTCATGAATGATCGATAGAAATCTTGTCACCAGGTGTGTTTCCACAAGGACAAACAAAATTAAGGTCAAACGCAAGCAAGTTTTTATATATTGTATAAAAAAAAATTAAAATCTTATGGGAATTCGACAACTATGTCTCTAAACCAGAAAAAAACGAAATATTTTATGAAGAACAAATCATCAATAAGAATAACTGCCGAATGTACTTTAGTACAAATTATTGGATGAATAAAGAACTTTAAAAACGACTATGTTCCAAAACTGCAAAACGACTCTTATTTAGGTCTTAAGCATTACATCGGTTAGAAAAAGCGAGACTCAGGAAGAGTTATTCGTCATCGATTCAAAATGACACCAACAACAACAATGCTTTGCAAGTTTTATTAATATTTTTGATGATCAGAAACTGATAGACGGGAACTACGGCAGCGAAAACATTCAGTTACCACCCATTGAATTGGTTTCGTTCCCGCTCAAGTTTCATCTCAAAGTTTGATGGTATTGGTCTGATCAAATTAATACTGTGTAGATATTCCCGCTTACTCCATCGGAATTTGGATCATTAGTGTACAGAATACGGAGCGTCTTGTTTACAGTTGTATAAGTCTGTTTGTTCCCAATATAAATTCGGATTCATCAAAACTTAGTTCGAGTTGTTAATTTTCGTAACGGAAACCTTATTAAAAGACGCTGGAACTTGCTTGGGTCAGGGCTCAATTGCATCTGACAGTTGATCAATTATAAACTAACCTAATATTAAAATTAGCTTGAAATTTTGCAATGATGTTCATCAGTGCAGTTTTTAAACGAATATGTACCTAGTTACATAATAAAATATCCAGTAGATTTATGCAGCATAATAAGCCGTCTGAATGCACTTAAGGTGCGTGCAAACGCCTTAATGTGCTAACATAAATAAAACATTATAAAACTTGTAGTAAAACACCATTTATTTTATTAGGGTTGCACTTCGAATCAAACAGGTTATGAATATAAAACTATATAAGAAATCCCATATATATACCGCCGATGATATATATAATGCCTCGCGCGAGGCGATGGTTTATCCCTATGATAAAATACTATGTAATTTTGTGGTTATAACATCGAAAGAAAGAATTATTCCGAAAAAAAGGCCGAAATGGAACGTATTTATCGAAAATAGCGTACGGGCACTTATGGTAAGTCCCAATTAGAATTTTGAAGATGGCGTTGGCACGTCTCGATACCAATTGTACCTTTTGCAACGCAGAAGAACACGAAGTTACTCTACAACCTAACTCGTAGTCCCCAAACCCTCATGCGCATGCTGATTCAAGAATCAGAGTATAGGCCAGTAGAAAGAGCATAAGTTGAGAAGGGTTGCATTAAAGTATCAATTAGTAAGTTAGTGTGCCGAGGAGTAAAAGGTATAAATCTATGTATACTATCGGAAAAATTAAGGTCTTGAAAACAAATATGTGAAGCTATTTAGGTTCGTAAATTGACTGATGAAGTATCTTCTTCGTTGGCGACGAAACAAATCCAAGGTATACTTATGAGCACCGATTCTCTGATGTATTGAATTCCTTTGAAAACGTAACTCGTAGGTACGCTTAATGAGATAGCCTGCAGATCCGCTATTCCTCTCGCGGATGCACTGAGGTTTAACTACCGGGGTGACGGTCGGGCTGGAAAGAAATTTTAAAATTAGCCCATTTTCAACACCAAAACCTAGCCGAA
This sequence comes from Archips xylosteana, assembly GCA_947563465.1. Taxonomy (NCBI): domain Eukaryota; kingdom Metazoa; phylum Arthropoda; class Insecta; order Lepidoptera; family Tortricidae; genus Archips; species Archips xylosteana. The sequence goes on from OX387344.1 coordinate 17,010,413, forward strand.
CAATCTGCTCTAATAACCAATGAAGATGACACTTACCCGATGAAAAATCGGCCTTCTAAACAAAATCTGCTTCAACAAATAGGCGAGCAGCGAACGGACAGTATGTAAAAAGCTCCTTAAAGCCTTTCCTTCTTGTGAACGACTTAGTCACAGACTTATAAACGGGAAACTATTTCTCTTGAGAAAAAAATTGGAAACTGACTTGCGTCCGACTCCTCTTATGTCTGAAGTAATTCTGTCATCCAAATCAAAACAAACAACTCTGACAAACCCCAAACCCAATTTTTAAATTTGAATAAAATTTCTCCTATGCATGAAAATATGTATGCGGCCAGGAAAAACAGCCAGTTAAAAATAACAGTGAATAGCCAAAAAGTTTTAATTTTAAAGTATTCATGCAGCTCTATAACGCTGCAGATATCCCCCTACCAAAACAAAAAAAAATTTGGGCGAGAATTACCCAAAATAGAAGTTCCCGAACCCGAAGTGACAACCCTAATAAATAATTAACACAGATGTGACAACCCTACCAACCATATCGACAAGACAAAGTCAACATGAAATGACAAACGAACGATCAACCTCCAAAACCGATAGCGAGACCTATTATTGTCGTGGGTGTTCAATTATCCTAAACCATAAAGCTAAACATTACCTCAACTAACCGGTATTTACAACGCTTGAAGTGAACCACTGATTAGAGCAACCCTTTACGCTGAGCACCCTAATCGTTGGCTACCCCATTGAAGCTTGACTAGCAAATTAAAACTTTTCAATAACACCAAAATAATTTGAAAAGTTTACAACCGAAACACCTATCATAACCCCTATAAACAAATGCTACGCACTACCTGCTGAACAAGTACGACGAAACATTTCAAATTTCGAACGCGACAGCAGGTATCATCTAGTTCGGGAAATATACGTCAAGTCATTTCACAATCAACCGACTGTCGAAAATGCGTCATTTTTTTCAGACGGTGGTTGACTGCGAGATGTTCGACCACCACGAATGGTCGACCTACTCGAGTAACTAAGCCATGTCCAAAGGCCATAACCTAAAGTTAGGCCGCAAACCTAACAACTAACGCCTAAGACTAACTTCCTATGAAATATACCTATAAAGTAAGGTCTAAGCTAAGACTAACACCTAATGGAAATAACGAATAAACCCACGACACAAAACATAATCGCCGACAAAAAAAAACGTCAAACGACATTATTACTATAGTTTAGACGATGCGAAGTAAACAGACAAACTTACATACAAAATTTAGTACGGTCAGCGAAAAAAATAAACGTCCACAAAAATAAACGTTAATCGACATTATTGTTATAGTTTAGACGGTGCGAAGTAAACAGACAAACTTACATATAAAATTTAGTACGGTCAGCAAATAAAATACTGACCGTGCGAAAACCAACATATAACGAGTCTAGGCCAAAATAACGAATCAAAGTAAACACACGACTTTAGAATTTGGAAAAAAATTAAAACGATTTCCAAGATCACAATGATTATTAAATACAAATAACCTCCTTTATTTCAGAATGTCCTTAATGTGATAGTTTCCGACGCAATGTGAATCCAGGTCGGTAAGTTCGTAAACCTGCGGCGAAATGACTCTAGAAACACGACAACCGATAAAACGAGGTGCGAATTTCCCTCCTCGCTGCTCATCAGAACCAGACCGAGAAAAGTTCCTTCGCCAAACCAAATCGCCAAGATTAAGCCGAATTGGCGTCCTTCCTAAATTATACCTAGCGGCGTTACGTTGAAAAGCAAGGGCTAATGCGTCTTCCACCTTCGAATAAATGTCACGAAGTGATACTAAATTACTCGCACGCTCCTCCCGGCTGAGAATCAGATCTTGAATTTCAGGCTGAAGACTAGCGTTACGGGATAAATCAATTTCACGACCGTACATTAAAAAGTTCGGTGTAAAAGACGGGGCCAGGTTTATACACGAGTCTAGAAACACGCGCGACCTGGAGCAATAGAAATTGGAAGCGAAAGAAGGAGGGAGAAGAGAGCGTTAGAAGTTGGATAGAAAAAGAAAAGAGAGAAAGATAGATAAAGCGAAAGATATAGAAGGACAGATAGAAGAGGAGGCAGAAGGGAAAAAGTAATGAAAAGGGAAAAGAAGAAAACCGAGAAGGGTATACGTGGAGCAAATAGAAGAAAAATTACCTGCTCCAGTATACATAAAAGTGAAAGAAAGAGCGGGTTATAGATGACCGCGAACTAGGAACGACAACTGAAACGACTTAGAACCAACTGACAATAACTAACCCTATACCAAGCAACAAGCGGGAAAAACCGACAACAAACCAAAAAATTAAAACCGACAACAACAAAACCACAAACCACAACCAACACCTACAAACCAACAATCAAAAAAACTACGTCGACCCACACCGTTATCGCTCACACGTTTATCTACGGGTTCGGTATTCGAAACCGTTTTATATAAGCTCCGACAGTACGCGCGGTGTGTCGTAGACTGGTACCTCGACGCCACGCAGCGACGCCCTAGTCAAAAAACGCCAAAAGGTTTAGACCAAAAACGCGAAAAAATCATAAAATGCAGGGAGGTTACTCGGCGATGAAGCGATGGCATATTTCTGGGCTAAAAAAGAAAACGAAAAAACATTAAACATGCAGAGCCCACGAAACTAGGTAACCACTCAAGCACCAAGCGAAACAAACAACCGCTAAAAAAAATACAAAAAGAACAGATGGAATAGAAATGTCCGGGATTCGAACCCGGAACCTATTATTTCACTGACCGGCCTAGAATAACTCGACCGACAGAACGATAACTGCGTCGAAAAAAGGTAATGTAATCGAGATCAGACGTCCTTATAGAACGAAAATATTTCAACGCCGATCCTGTCAATAATTCGTGGAAACGACGTATGATGTATTTGGAACTGACGTTACGAGCTTCACGCTCTTCTTCGATACGATAAAAGAACTCGCGAACACAACCCTTCCCCGAAAAGGTGAAGTTCCACTTAGTGAGCGACTCCTCTTTGCGCGGAAACTGGACCTGATGCGAAACATGATGTGGCGATTCGGCCCGATGCGAAACGTGAGGTGACAACTGTTCACCTGCAACCGAGTCATAAAAACGTTCTTCATCATCATGCGCAAATATCCGACGAGGCATCAGAATGGGAGAGGCATGGCGTGGTGTATTTTGCACTCGTTCATCAATGTCTTCAGACGCCATATCGATTGTCAAAAACTAGCAGACTACGAAAGGAATAAATATTTAACGATCGTTAGATACTGAAAGCAACCAGACAAGTACGCAAAGGATTCAACGAGGCATTCACATCGACCTATACCAACAAACACAATAAAACAATAAAACATCAATTAAATCTATTCAATAGGTCTACGTCAACCTACCTTGCAGGCCCTTACACGTTCATACGGGTACTAACAACTGGTGAACTAATTACGAAAATAATTTTCTCGGGTTAGATGTTGGGAAAATAAATAAAAAATACTTTAGTAAAAGAGTTACACTTTTTATCACTTCATAACACGCAGAGTAAATTATATTAAAATTAACACTCCAGTTGCGCGAAAACCATCGAACTTCTGTCACTAAGCGGTCACAATCGGTGGAACTGAACACTACCGCACACTAGTTTAAGTAGATACAGCTCAATGTAGATCTGAAACACAAAACTAAAACATATCACGGTCGCAGAGCGACCAGTACCCCCCCATAACAAATAAATATGTCAATAATCAGATTAGTAAATTAAAAATTACTTACTTTTGTCGGGCGCCATAATTTATGCAGCATAATAAGCCGTCTGAATGCACTTAAGGTGCGTGCAAACGCCTTAATGTGCTAACATAAATAAAACATTATAAAACTTGTAGTAAAACACCATTTATTTTATTAGGGTTGCACTTCGAATCAAACAGGTTATGAATATAAAACTATATAAGAAATCCCATATATATACCGCCGATGATATATATAATGCCTCGCGCGAGGCGATGGTTTATCCCTATGATAAAATACTATGTAATTTTGTGGTTATAACATCGAAAGAAAGAATTATTCCGAAAAAAAGGCCGAAATGGAACGTATTTATCGAAAATAGCGTACGGGCACTTATGGTAAGTCCCAATTAGAATTTTGAAGATGGCGTTGGCACGTCTCGATACCAATTGTACCTTTTGCAACGCAGAAGAACACGAAGTTACTCTACAACCTAACTCGTAGTCCCCAAACCCTCATGCGCATGCTGATTCAAGAATCAGAGTATAGGCCAGTAGAAAGAGCATAAGTTGAGAAGGGTTGCATTAAAGTATCAATTAGTAAGTTAGTGTGCCGAGGAGTAAAAGGTATAAATCTATGTATACTATCGGAAAAATTAAGGTCTTGAAAACAAATATGTGAAGCTATTTAGGTTCGTAAATTGACTGATGAAGTATCTTCTTCGTTGGCGACGAAACAAATCCAAGGTATACTTATGAGCACCGATTCTCTGATGTATTGAATTCCATTGAAAACGTAACTCGTAGGTACGCTTAATGAGATAGCCTGCAGATCCGCTATTCCTCTCGCGGATGCACTGAGGTTTAACTACCGGGGTGACGGTCGGGCTGGAAAGAAATTTTAAAATTAGCCCATTTTCAACACCAAAACCTAGCCGAACAATCTGCTCTAATAACCAATGAAGATGACACTTACCCGATGAAAAATCGGCCTTCTAAACAAAATCTGCTTCAACAAATAGGCGAGCAGCGAACGGACAGTATGTAAAAAGCTCCTTAAAGCCTTTCCTTCTTGTGAACGACTTAGTCACAGACTTATAAACGGGAAACTATTTCTCTTGAGAAAAAAATTGGAAACTGACTTGCGTCCGACTCCTCTTATGTCTGAAGTAATTCTGTCATCCAAATCAAAACAAACAACTCTGACAAACCCCAAACCCAATTTTTAAATTTGAATAAAATTTCTCCTATGCATGAAAATATGTATGCGGCCAGGAAAAACAGCCAGTTAAAAATAACAGTGAATAGCCAAAAAGTTTTAATTTTAAAGTATTCATGCAGCTCTATAACGCTGCAGATAGTACAAAGCGTAATCATTAGATATACAGACTGCATAAAATTAATTCATACTTACTAATTTAAAAAACTTAATCAATTACTCTCCTTTTTTCAATCGCCGTTTCAATGTTAATTAATCCGGCTATAAATGAATAATCAAAATGAACATTCGAATTCGGTTAAGTTCTTAACTATTGAAACAAGTACTGTGATAAGTAACTTTGTTAGGTAGAATATTGTTAGGGAACAAGGTGCGAGGAAGGATCGGCCAAAGTTAGAGCACCCTTTACGTAGATCTCAAGTTTTGAGCACGACCAGATACCTGTATAAACGATAGTGAAATTTATATGCGGTTTCGTTAAGTATTTTCCGTAAAGGCCGGAATCTCTTGAATCTGACAATATCTTTTGGTTTTTAAAATATCGTGCCTCAAAAAAATATAGCTTAGTGATTTTTCATTTATTAAGTAATAAATATCATACATATATAAATATTATGTACTGTGTGTTGAAAAACGTTAATACATAATTTACAAATGGTAATTATCCCATGAAAAGGTACAGACAACCTTCGATTATCGATGCGATGTTCCAATCCATTCACCATACTTTTTTCATATAGAGAAATGTTGACACCCACCAACCGGTGCTAGCCAATTATTTTCAAAAATAGCTTTATCCCACCATTCTCACCCCAGGAGATGTAGGGTTCTTTGTCAGAACAATACTAAGTAGCACAGACACACTCTCCAGCCCGCAGCGGCAACTAGGCGAGACTCAACACGCCCCAGGCCACGTCTGTTCGCCTACTTCATTTGAATCTAGACACTTAGGTAGGTCGGAAGGTAGGTAGGTCTTAGGTAGGTATATCTTACGTAGATACAAGCTTCAATTTGTTTAACAGTAAGACAATGTTTCGTGTTAAAATAGTTTTGCGTCTTTGGCAGTAGCTTTTTTGTACTTTTCTGCGTTGCTTTATAAAGACGAACGTCGGGTGTATGATTTTAAACATTTTGACAACATTGATGACGTTTTGGTAGCATAATATATTGAAAAGTGAAACAGAAAACGCTCAGAAGCAAAAGGAATTCCAAAAGTATATTCTTACTTGATTCGTCATTTATTCATCCAATTGAAAATTAAACTAGTACCTACCTAAGAGCCCTAAACCAAATAACGATGAAATGACGTTATTTCTGTTGTTTCATCATATTTCAGTGCAGTAAAACTTTTCAATTGGCATAAAGTTACGCGAGCGGGCCTGATCAAATTATTACCATGTTGCGGCACCCGACTATTCCGTCAGAGTTGTACAGCTCTACAATCAGATAAAGCCGTATGCACCTCCAAGGCTCATACCAATAGCGACTTTCGCCCCTTGAACTCTAAGATCGTACAGCACTTGCACTGAAGTGGGCTCCAACTTAAGTCCTTTGAAGTTTAAACGGTTGGCCTGCGTGTCTTCGTAAGATGACAAGAATGATTACCGGCTATATGCGGAAGTTCTTAATAAGTATTCACAACATTTGCATCAGCCGCGCATGGTGCTACGAGTAGAGCCTTCCTCTTGAAATGTACACCAACTTCCGCGGTTTGGTTACTCTTGTAATCTCGAAGTTCATGTCGAACAACCTTAGCTTAAGTTCATTTGAATTTTAGATTGGAGCAAGCATTAAACGTAACGTGTTAAACAAGCGTTTATTAGTTTATAAAATTGCACGTAATATAGTAAAAGTGCGAATTACAACGATAGTACTTATTCAATAGCAAATTAAAACATTTCACTTATCCTCTTTGTTGGTTGCAGAGAACGATCGCAGCATTTTCTCGGACGAGCAACGGGTCATCAGTCAAGCGGAGTGGCTGCCACTCGACCGCACAGACACAAGGGGATTGCGGCCCTCGATGCACTTTTACTTTATGAATTTATAGTTCGCCACGTTTCGTTTTCCTTCCTCGTTTATCATTCCAGAGGCTGTCAAAGGATTTGAATTTGGGATTGTATAAAAGCAATTGTAATGCAATAAAACGAAGTGACATTCTTTGTGCTATTTGTAGATGAATTTCTGACTCAACGAGTATTATTGTCTAGAACCAAATGGTGTTCAATACTATTAGTTTCATTGTTACCGTTGCGCATGCCTTGAGTTACGGTGATTTGCTATTGTTATCTGGAACGTAAGCTATTCTTCCCTGGATTATGAACTTAATCAGGAATTTGTTGTTTATTACCCGACTGCGAAGAAGGAAGGGTTATGTGTTTGACCCGTATGTATGTATGTATGTATGTATGCATGTATACATGTCCATTCCTACGTCCTCTCGTAACTACACAACGGCTGAACCGATTTTGATAAATTAACGTCATTGGATTCGTCTTGATAACGCGAGTAACACTGGATACATGAAATTCTTGAAAAATCAAAATGACGGATTTTTGGCGCCAAATTTTTTATTCGAACCTATCAAGTAGGGTATCAAAATAAAGGGATTTTAAAAGGGATTACAAAAATATATACAAGTCATGTGTTTAAATTTAATTTGGAATAGCAAATTGGCAATCAATGCATTAAAACGACGACGTATCTACTTACTCAGATATCTTTGAGCAATAATTTTCTCTATGAAACCCATGTGGAAAATTAAGTACCTACATATTTCAAAATTGGTTTTGAACTTAACTATTTAGTTTTACTATTTAGTAACGGATTCCTAATTCAAATACTCAATAATTTTGGGTCTCAGGAGGTTACACTAAAAAATGCAGTCGGAGGCATGGGAGTCAGAGGCTGCATGGGATTTAATGTCACTTCATGCATGCCTCCGACTGCATTTTATCGTTGCGTTAAATTTTGAAAGACTGCCATCGACGTGTTTTAAATTCGTTTCAATGTTTAGTTTTTTTTTGTGATTTCTTTCGTTGAGTTCAGTTAGCTTTTTATTGTTATTGAACATTTTATCTTGTTTCCACCTTTTCAGTATTCCTGCAGGCGGGTTTAATGATTTTTAATTTATTATTTTATTTTCACCGCAGGCGGGTTTTTAGTTTTTTTAAATTGTAGTTTATTTTCGATGGCACTATAAATCATTATGATCTGATAACTGAAAACTTTTATTTTTAACATAACATACTTACCTACTTAGCGAACCGCATGAAGCAACTTGACCAGTGAGAGTAAAGCACCATTTAGACAAGTGACCGTATTATCTCTCCAGTGCAAGTCTCATCTGTTAGAAGAAGTGGACCACTCTTCGCTGACACTTAAATTGCGGTGGTGCGCCATGAAACAGTGAGTTTGCGACTATTATGCGTCTGATGGTAATGCAAGTTATTTGTTTTCAGACTATTATTCATACTCATTCAAATTTGTGTTCATTATATTATTAGATGCTAGTTTTAAAAGATGGTATTTATGATAGGTACCTTATTAAGGTATAGAATTTCAATCTATCATATTCACAAATGTCGGAATTCCTTAAGTCAACATTTTTCACTTAAATATTGTATCGACTTCGAAGATTAAACTCTAAACCAAGTTCCAGGATCTAGTACAATTTCAATTAAGATCACGATCAATTTGCGGAAGCCACAAAGTAATTACTAAAACCAGATGCACATCTTTAGGGTTACGTAGTCCTATAACAATATTAATTAGGTAATACAGACAGTCCATAAAGCATTATAAATTCTAAACTAGTTATAATTAGCCCACGGTCTCTCAAGGCATCCAAACTCGCGGTAAATTACATTGGGAGCAACACGCAGCTCTCGTTAACGGAGTTGGATCCCGCATTATGACGCGATGTCATCCCGTCCGCAAAGCAAATGTACCAATTATCATACCTAATGTGCCGAACATGGAAACGCGGTCTTCCCATAACGCTGGAAATGAAGTGTGTTTGTGTTTTTGATGTCTGTTTAAGATCATATTTTCAGAGATTTTGACATGTTACAGGCATCCTAACAGTAAGGCCACTCTTTCGTTGAACTACAAATGAACTAATTCAGTCTTGTGTTTTTTTCTTGAGCGTGAATGGCGATAACGTTGTCGATATTTGAAGACAAGCGTTTTATATCTTATCCAGGCTTAAAGTTCAGCGAGCCCGTTTATCTTACGGCCGTTAGATGTTGAAATGAGTTTAACTGCTTGCGAATAAAGATGTCCTTTTAAGATAAAAATATCCGAAGGGGACGAAAGAATTTTCTAGTTTCCTTCGAAGCGGTCCGTAGCAGAGGGTTCGACGGACGGCGAGTGACAATAAAATTAGATAAGTACAGGATAGTCCCGCTCGGTCCGGCCCGTCCTGTGGATGGAATCAATCGCAGTAAAACACGGAACGGCAGCCCACGACACTCGCTGACTCGATAATAACTTTTATTCGATTCCAGACCGTAGGTCGTGGCTTCAGTACTCTGTTTCTGTTGTCCACTGGAAAAAAGATGTGGTCAAAGTATATATCTGTGCGCTTTGCTGTAAAGACACGAAACGAGTGGACTAAAGGAAAACGGGAACATTGCCTCGGATTACAGATATCTCCTATTGAATCGGCTGGACGAAATATGTGAAAGTAGTTCTAGATAAAGAAACAATCGATAACTAGTCATTATTTAGGCTTAGATAACCATTCAACCTACGCTTAAATAATTCACAACACTCGATACAGAGTGAACACTTAAATAAATAATAAATAAATAAATATTAGGGGACAATCTTACACAAATCGACCTAGTCCCAAACTAAGCAAAGCTTGTACTATGGGTACCAGACGACGATAAACATACTTATATAGATAAATAAATACTTAAATACATAGAAAACATCCATAACTCAGGAACAAATATTCGTGCTCATCACACAAATAAATGCCCTTACCGGGATTCGAACCCAGGACCTCTTGCTTCGTAGGCAGGGTCACTACCAACTAGGCTAAAGCGGTCGTTACTTGGCAGCAATGTTGTTTTTTAATCGAGCATCTTTCATCATTCTATATGCTCCAAAAGTCATCATTTTTTGTAACATTAAACCTCCATCTTTAACATAATTAAAAGTCAATAAACCGATAAGCGCACCGCAAGGAAACGGTTTCAATCGCCATAACATTAAGCACGTGTCGAAAAATGAAATTGATTTTGCCCCCGCAGTTGCGTGCCGTATCACCGAGGCTCGAGTGGATGGGGAGAGGCTGCGCTAATAACTAGCTCCCCTGCCAGAGATGTTTATTTAATGGCGTACCATAGACGCTCTAATAGGGATTCGCACTTGTATCTGCACGCCGCGAAATTATTTTTCAAGACAGATCAGCGCACGCGTGGCGTGTACTGATGACGACGTTAGTCTTCATTCCGATGTAACTCAGTCGGTAACTTTTGTTATGCTCCACACTTTAATTTATGAAAACATTCATTGTCGTATTTTATGATTTTTCAGCCGAAAGACGTCCACTGCTAATCGAAGGCTTCCCCCAAAGTTTGCCAAACAGACCAATCCTGCACCATTTCGCGTCCAAAGCGTACCGGCAAACTTAACAAGGTCGTCGCTCCATCTTCTTTGGACACCCGTTCCGACGTACACTGCGTCTTCCTGTCCGTGGACGCTATTCAAGAGCCTTTTGGCTCCATTGGCCATCAGTTTTACTAGTGATGTGCCCATTTTACTTCAAATTGTTTCATTTCTATATTTCATTATCATTTAACTCAGTCTACTTAATCGGTATTTAAACTTTGAATTAGAATGTTGCTACATGACAAAGATAATAATATGTAAATGGGTTAGTCAAAAGTTTGGTTTTGTAAACTATAACTATGCTACAACTTGTACCATTTGTCTATCACAGACTTTGAAAAGACGTTATAACTGTACGTTATAAAAGTTTTCAACATCCGTACTGTTTTATTCAAAAAATTCTTGAAATTAAAATTGGTAGTTTAGTAAATGTAAGATGTTAAAAGTAAGGTGGACACAACCGTGATAGCCAAGTAGTTTGATCTATTACCTCTCAAGCAGAGGGAATTTTCGAATCGAATGAGCTTTACGATGAATGAAAATATTGTATAAGGCAACAATATATGCAAAAGAAATTCAATGGTGTATCTGAAGGTCACAATCCCCACTAGAGGAGGCCCGTGCCCTGCAGAGGGACTTCTATAGGCTAAGATAATGTTGATGAAGATGTTAGAGGCTCGATCGATAGATCGGACGACCGGGTAGTCTAGTGTTCAGAGAACCTGACTACGAAGCTTGAGGTGCCGGTTTTTATCCGTGTTCGGAGCAGATATTATTTATGAAAAATAATTATTACTTTTAGTATTCTAAAATCTCTGTAATAAAGAATATTCTCAACTCTTGGATATGTATTTGATTAGGGATGGAAATATATTTAAGTATGCATTTGTCTATACATACATACATAATTATACTTAAGTACGTTTCTAGGTCCTATAGAAAATACAAGCTTCAGAGGGTGGCTCAATTACTATCGATTGTTCTAATTATAATTTTAAATAATAATTAAATTAATTGTAAAGGTCTTTAATTGTTGCGGTTATCCAGCAACGGAGTGTAATTATAGCGGTGATATGACCAAGTTTCAACACCTAAATCACTGTGAGCTCTCACCTCTAAAAGGGAATGTCATGTAATACGCTTAAATCAAGCTAATGTGACATTTTTGGCGGCGGCCCACCGCGTATTACTACGCGAATTCGCAAAGCGTATGGCCAGATTATCATTTGAATGTGCCCTCAGACGATTGTTGGATTTCGTGACAGTTGTACAATGGGGGAACGCTGCCCCGAAGCAAAATATTTTTACCGAATAAAACCTGTGTTCCTGGTACCTACTCGAGGAAATTACGTTTTTATCAGAAGTTACATTTAACGTTTCGCCCGTTATCTCAACCTGCTTTTCCTGTGAAAGCTTCTTTTGGATTCTCTTTTAATATACTAACACGTGTTTTGATTTATAAATAAAGGGTGGATTATGTTCTCGGCTTACAATCTAATACATATATTATTAAGTCCATAACAAGGAAAATATTAAATTTGGCGAAATTTATAATTTTCACTGTTACAATTTTTGTGAACCGCACAGAAAACTTTTGGGTTCCAATTGAGCAGTGAGTAGTAAGTTTCGGAGTCGATTAGTTTTTTACAAGTCATCAAAATTCATTATAATAAAACTTGAGTAATATGCTGCTTTCCATAATAATAAAACCAGGGGATGACGAAGCATTATATAATGAAATTCACAGAAACATTTGAAGGTAATGTGGAATATTGTGTTTGTGTAAATATAGAAATCGGATGAAGGAATACTTTCTACGTACGCTTATTTCTTTAGACTTTCATTACTTACTGAAACAAATTCTCAAACTACCTGCAACTTATCTTTTTTTACACAGTTACGACATTCTCGCTTCTTTAGAGTCTTATCCTCCAGAATTCCTCCAGTGGATAAATGAGAGTATCGAGAAAATGAGAATCGTGCAGAAATTGATTTTTCCTGTGACCCAGGGCGACACTGTCTTCCATTACCGACTTTTTATTTCGACCGCAGTCTATCTTGTCTATTACCAAACAGGGACGATAACATTTTGTTGTCAAAGCAATAACGTAGGTAGGTTTGATCTTTACCATATAAATTGGCTACGGGAAAGTGTATTTGCGCAGAAAATAACCCAATTTGTGTACGTTGCCTGTAAGAGCATGCCGAATCTCAGATTCTGTTTTTATTGCTAAAAGCCCAAGACTTCTATAGAATTATTCTTGTTTCTCGAACATGATCTCATAAACTGTTCGTTACTCAGGAAGCAGCAGCGTTTATTGCTTTGATTTGTCAGATCATCCATCCCAGGTCTATCTATACCTACTCTTTTCCGTGGCCTTTATTCATCATCCAACTTGATCAGTAAACCATTTTGAAAATTAACATACATCGAATTTATGATCTAGATTATTTATTTATTTATTTATTTATTCATGTTTTGGGGCACAAACGGTACAATAAAACTTATACTACAAACAGTTACATTAAAAAATTAACCAACAAAGTTGCCACAGATTATTAACTCTTAATAATGATAATATAGGTATCTAACGGGTGTAAGAGCAACATACATGCATGCAAAAAACTACGACTAAGAAAAAGAAAAACGAGAATGTGCACCTAACCCATTCTCAGCAAACAAATACAAAAATGGCAAACAAATTACTTACTTATTACTAATGAAATTACAAATACTTTTTATTCCTTAATAGTGTATAGTTCTCGCGGGTTAGCAATAGGTAGGTAAATCATTCGCAAATGCAGTCGCACGCATAGCTCGTTCGTGATACAAATATTGCACAAGGTGGTTAAAGAAGTTCTTTAGATAATTTTAACCTTAATTTGGAAGTTTTCCGTTTTCGAGATACTTACTTCAACATACATTTTCTACTGAACATAAACAAACAAAAAGTTTCTTGATCTTTTGGATAGCAATGTACTCGTATGTAATTTTATACTAGGTCACTGGCCAACAACCGAAAAGTAGTAAAACAGTAAGCTAAAGATTGAGGTAACTTTGCTTAAAAATACTTCAATGACTTACCAATCAGCCTATAAAATATCAACATCGTCCTTCAGTTCACCCGAGTTCCGTACCTAGTGTGCAAATGCAACAATAAACTAACATCGACGATCATGTATGAAAAATCCTTGTTAGGCCAGGACAAGATAATTAAGATTTCAATCTAACTCCCATATAAAGAACACAAAAGGTTGTGCACACCATCGCAGTCTTATGCAAGTTTGACAGGTATTGTAAACAGTTTATTTGAATAAACTCTGAATAATAGACTAGTTTGAAAGCAAGCCTTACCGATAGTGTCCGCCGACGCGGCACTAACCAATCACTATAGCGGGAACAACCACGCAACTGCCTCGATCTATGCCAAGTAAATCCTGGACACAGGCAAGATTTTGTGGAATGATATGAGAAATACTATTCAGTTTCTTTTATGTTTTGTTTGTGATGTGGGCTGCTGTAGCCACGTTGTAACTTGTACACTCATAATGTATTTATATACAGGTTGTGACACTTTATTTAATCGTTAATTTTACCTACTATCTACGCGAACGAAGTTGCGAGCAAAAACTAGTGCCTTTAAATTAAATAAAAAGCATCTATAAATAAGGGGTTTATTAAGAAGGAACGAAAAGATGTTAGCTATTTTGAGCTATCATAAAAAAAACACTTAATGACTTTCAATATATATGTATACTAAAAAATACATCAAGTTCCATTCTTTAAAATAATGTTGAAACCAATGAAGTTTTTTTTGTTAATTATGCAATTTACATAACATTATTCTTTGTGACTATGAAGATAGCAGACAAATGAGTCTAGTTGCAAAAACATCAATTAATTTGTCCAGGTACCATACCAACTAAGCACTCAAATTTAAGGGTAACTTTTTAATTCAACACAGCACCGCTTCAAGTACGATCGTAAACATGTAAATAGTCGAGAGTTTCTCAAGGCGCTAACATTGTGATTCTGCTCGTCCAGGGACGACCTTAAGATAAATAATTCCGAGGACACAAACAAGATTTGAATAGGTCGCTTCTTAGTAAATACTAACCTATACCATTTGGAGCACGAAAACCCTAGAGGCATTTAAGCCTGAAAATTCTGGACTGTTCAAACCTTTTCGCCATATTATGTAGGTATTTAGAACTATTTAGCGCATATAGAAAAAGGTTTTTCTACCGGCGGTAGCAAATTATTATCGTACACAAAAAGCTTAAAAAATAAACACACGACTCAATTATAAAATAGTGAAAGCTTATGTCTTTACAGCATAGTGTTCGCGTGCGTGTAGTGATAATTTTGCTGCTGGATGTAAATGTAGGTAATAACTAAGCTTAAAATATAAATAAATCAACATGAATTCACTATTTAATTCTGTCGTACGCGACTGGTTAATCAAACATACGCGGCGAGCGGAGCAGCTCAACTTAATAACATGTGAAAACACTGTACGACCCATGTTAAGTTTGATCCCTTTCTTACACGGCCCAGCCACGACTTTTTACGATTTGTGGCGTAGCGAGCGATATCTCTGATCTGTTTGGCGAGCCTTGGGGAAAGCCTATGTTCATCAGTGGACGTCTTTCGGCTGAAATTATGATGATGATGATGAGCGATATCTCTCTCTTTATTGCGTAAGGTCGAGACGCTCATCGAACTTGTCTTGGCGCTAACTGTCTACAATTGACCGAATCCCTGAGCGAGCTAAAGAACGGACGGACTGCGGGCTGCGAATTAGCGCTGGGGCTCTGCTCTACTCTTCCCCGCACCACGTCGCAGTTTGCCCTGTTACTGTTTAGGCCGAGTTTCTTCACTAGTTATTATTACGCTGTGGCACAGCGGTTAACTGTTAACGCACTCAATGTACCTATTAGAAAAATACTTGTCGCGAAGTCGGAGTCGAACCCACAGTCGTGGTCCAGCTTTACATTTTCAGGCATTTTTTTTAATTCTAGTGTTTATTTGCCGTATATGCCCGCGGCGAATCTTGTAGGAAACATGATGTTTTCCGTAATTTAAGAAATATAAAAGCGAAAACTGTATTTTTCATGCAATTAAATGAGCTTCGAGTTATTTCGACGTGAGACGAACACCGACCGCGGCGCCGCAGACTGCGGTCAGCGTTTTAATTTTAACAACATGTGTTAATTTTCGATAATATTTAAATTTCATCTCGCTGTGAAACACGATAAATATTTGCACAGTTCTTTTATTAATTACGGAGGATACCGGATAATGATTTTTGAAAAATAACAACACAGTACAGTAGTTTAATTCATTATTGAACACTACAAATCAGTATAGTGATTGGTCAAAAATTAAAACCAAAGTATTTCCTGCCTACTAGGTGGTCTAATCTAGCGCAGAAATGAATACGAAGGACGAGGTTAAAGTATGTGGCGGATAGAAAAAGACTAAAAATTAAAATTAACAACATTAAAGTACCTCCTCCTCCTCCTCCTTCTCCTCCTCCTCGTTAAAACCTCTCTTATGATGAGACTGAAACACTTGTTACTGGATACTGATGAACGTATGTCTTATTGTTAAAATAATAGGTAATAAAAAAGAGGTAGTACAAATCTAAATTTGATACTCACCTGCCTGTTCATATTAAGGACCATTGTTACGTACAATATTCTACCTTTATTCTAATATAGTTTTTAATACTTAATTAAGTACACTTACTAACCTATTATGTATCATTTTAGAACATAACTGCTTCCATGTCCCGAGGTGGGCGTAAACAGCTGCGACACAGTTTATACTAATGCAGCTGCTTACGTTCTAATTGTTTTTAAAATATGCATGTTATTATGTTCAATAAATCTTTTAATCTTTTTTTTTTTTTTTTTAACCTACCTAGGTACATAAATCAAGAATTAAAAAGAATGGTTTGAAAAATTAAGTAAAATCTATTTTTGTGTAACTAAGAATACAAATATGAAGAAAAATAACAATAAATAAAACTTAACTACTTATTTACTACATATCTAACTAAGAACCTACTGGATTAAGTCTAAAAAAGGCTCCCGTGGCATCGTACCCAAAAGGCTGGCAGCATTCCCTCGTTGAATAGCGATGGAGATTCGTTGAGAGAGATAGAGAGCTGCCAGCCCTTTGGTCTCCAGTGATTTCAACCAGACGCTTTTGCACTTCTTTAATCAAGTTGTGTGTGCCGGGACCACAGGCCGGGACCCCAAGGACCCAGGGTCTCAAAACCGACAGCAACAAAATTCTAAGCTGAACCGAGACCCTTGGTATTTAAAAAAATCTCTATTTACTTTTTATTTTTGTGTTGTTTAATCTTTTTGCGGGTTGTTTGCCATATATCAGGTAAATAAAGTACGAACAATTTTTTTTTTCTTGACACGTTACTTTCTGATTATTTTTAAGAGACTCACTTTTACTGCGAGCCTAAAATAAAAATCTCAAAATGTAAAATAAAATCGCTGCGCTTACGCACATCAGCCCAAGCCTTACTCCATGCGAACCACTCGAGCACTCGCACCAAGTAGCCTTGTTCGCCTCCCCATGTAAACTATTGCTCATCGCGATAAGATAATGCTGTGCTGCGAAATCATGAATTATTCCACCCTGACGTTTCGCAACTACAGGAATATTTTCTCAGTTGCCTGAAGGTACCTAATCCATGAAAGTAAGCGGATCACGTCGGCTTATTTGTGTTTGTTATGAGATCGCCGCCCCTTGGCGCCTCGTAGTTGCATAGACTTGCAACCAATGCAAGTTAACGCGGAAAAGAACCAAGGGTGACCACAATAAACCTATAAAGGGTTCCATCGAAGAAAAAGGGTCATACACATAGTTTTGTTCGGGTCTCTTCTGTGGACATTGCAGAAGTTAACGGTCTATCTATAGCCAATATTTTTAGCCAAGTCTACCTATAAATCGGCATATCCATTTAAATAGAACTTAAGTTTGCTGTTGGGTGTCACTAATTTTATGTCCACAGGAGAGACGAGTTTTGTTTTTTATGCTGTGTATGACCCAAAAATATGGTAATTTACCTCCACTTTTCAGCTGTATTGCGGTGAGTTGTCAACAGTTAGACTTTATTGCATGATAAAGACGTGTTTTCATTATTAATGTAAGACTATCGTGAAATTCCGACATACGTATTGAAATAGAATAAACGGGCCACGTCTCCTTAAACGCTTTTATTAGATTGACCTATCTAACAAAGTTTGTGATGGAATCTGATGCCCTAATTTTCACCCACTTGTAATTGTAGTATCAACATGAAACTTGTAACTAAGTTTCATCTTGATACTACAGATACAATTATGCATAGTGGATGATAATTAAAATTAAGTGGTAATAAGTGTAGGACAGAACAACCAAACCTAGCCGTGTTTGGACTTGTTAGAATAGTCTCAAAGTGTACCTACTTTGACCAAAGTAAAATGCGGTGTCGTGTATCGAAATATCGAAGGCGTGTTTATTTAGATTTTTAAAATTATACATTTTATTATTAATAAATAAATAAATAAAAAAAATAGAAAAATAAGCTTTTACTTAAATGATCAAAGAACAAGAAAATAAACCTTAGGTAAACCAAACCTATCAATGTTTCATTACACAATTTGTGTAAGTTTAATTTAACTACCTACTCATGAAGTCATGACATAAGAGCACGGGTGTTTATTAAAGATAAAATTTCACCAGTTCTTCACGGCTATGTATATTTGCAGAACTCAAAACGTACTATTTCTTAATAATGCCTTAGTTTAGACAAGAAGTGACGTAATAATCACTGGTTGAATCACTAATGATCACAACGGGAAATCCTACGCCAACTCAAACACTCGTACTATTTCTCGTATTATCTGTATGTTGGGAGCGATGTAAGCAATTCTTTTGGCCAGCATTTTTCAGGGAAACATCTGTATTCAACCCACCGCCGCTGCAGTTGTCTTGCATTCTCTCTTTCTATTGCGAAAACAGAACTGGTTTCACCTGGACGTATCTGTATTGTCTGTGAACAATATCGGAATTTATGTTCCTCTGAGTAACCTTGATAACATTAACAAGCTACCAAAGCTCGCGCAATGATATATTTCTTGTATTTGCCTACTAACACGGCATTACAAGTAGATAAGTTAAGCACTATATTTGTAGGTATGGCATTGGAAACATTTCACTGGCGATAATTATTGTTTTCAATATATTTCGCCTATTAAAGTAGTTTAACTATTCAGGACGTATTGAACGGAGGATTAATTTTTAATTGAAAAGCTGTTTTCGGTTTGAACAAATAATAATGGCTCTTATGCGTTATGGTTCATATAATGGCCTTTTCACAAGCATTTATTTAACTCACAAAGTTAGTACATTTATTATGTACAATCAAGGACTTTAATTCATGAGCCACCATGGAACCTTTTCAAAGGAAAAATCATAACGATTTTCCTTGTTAATTAATGCGATGTCACTATGACGTTTACTGTGCAATGGTTACATGGTGGCTCATGAATTAAAGTCCTTGACCGTACGTACGTACAGTCGGCCAAAAATATGATCTACCACCCTACGATTGAAGTTCATTTGCTCATCATGATACAACGAGGTCAATTTTGCTTTGCAATAATATGATGACAGTGACTAATGACTTATCTCAAATAGAAAAGTAAACCTTTGCGATATTGACATCTCACAAAAACTTTTGTCAATTTTTGCCACTTTTTTGGCCGTCCGTACACCAACGTAACGTATTATACGTATGTTTTCAATTTTTTCAAATTTAGTTTCACCCATAGTATTGGATTCACTTAAAATTTGGTATTTGGTGACAATGCAAGTAGTACAGTTAACAAAAACTGCAGTCAGCGGAAAAGATTTTATTAAAGTTAATTTCTTAACAAAAAATAAATCTGTTATGTACCTATCTCTTTTATTAGTAACTAGCGACCCACTCTTACTTTGCACAGCTGCCGTGCAAAGTAAGAGTAACGTATCTCCAAAAATGACGATTCGAGAAAAACGCGATCAAAGTTTTTGTTTATCCACATCTCATTGCTTGTTTACTAATGAAGTTTAAAATTTGAAATTTACACAGTAGGTTAGAAATATTATTGTGACGATACAAAACAAAGTTTCATACAAAATTCTGTAACGCAAAGTTGCGTATCTGCATATACGTTAGTTAAGCGTGACCATGCTCTTTTTATTGCCCAAAACTGTGTAATGGCTATGACCTGTATCTTTACTTACATTACTTTTTGGAACCAAGAAACAGAACATTTTTAAGTAAATTAAAAGTGGGTAGACTATTTTATCTAAGTAGTCCCGTTATTTTATTTTATAGATATACAAATAGGTAAGATGGTTGATAATAAGTAAAGTGGAAGCTAGAAAACTTTTAATTTAATTTTATCCCAGCAACAGGATTTCTATTAATTCTTAACTTTTAGGTATCTTTTTTTACTAAATAATACTTATAAGGTCTTTTAACAAAATATTATTATCTTCTCTCCCCCTCCCTCCCCTCTAGTTAAACATACTCTTAATAAAATTATAATCAACAGCTCTCCTTGGTTTCAGAAGGTGTAACGTATTATGAAATATAATTAAAATGCCTATTATAACAAATAACAACAACCTGATTTGAATTAAACTGCACCAAAAGATTTTTCAATTTCGTTTCTGCGGGCGAGTTCTATATGACCTATCTAACGTATTTGAGATACGGGAGATAGCCATTACAAGTGCGTACAAAATTTCCAGATACGTTAGTTTGGCTATCGGTGTTTTTATTGAATTATGGCATAAAATGAAAATCTTCGATATGTATCAGATAGTATAGGATCAAAAATGTCGATTTAGCACTGTTAAGCGTAACTAACGTATCTCAAGTTACGTTACTTAGGCCTGACACGGCAGACAGGTGTAAAAGTTTTTCTTAAGCTTTAGTAAGCTAAAGCGTAAATTAAGAAAACGTATTTAGCGTATTGTAGCGTATTGTAGTTTGTAGCGGCCAGATAAAACCGTTACCCCCATAGCCGCAGTCGGTTCCGCGCGTTGGCAATAATGTTGAAACATCTCCACACCGGCGCGTAGAACTACGCGGTGGATTTGAATTGCCCAGAAGGCCGGTCGAGGTGCAGAGGCACATCGCTTCCAGCTTTCATCATCATCATCCCAGCATATAATGTATACCACTCTGTAAAAAGTTATGCGTGGTCATACATAAAAAAAAACTCGCACTTGGCCGGTTTTTATTACATATTTTTATTTTCTAAAATGTTTCATTTTTATATATTAGATATACTTGTATTTTGTAAAATTATTAAGAAGAAGTTACCAGACAAAATTAAAGCATCTCAAGATACTTGTTTTTATAAAGAAAACCTTTTAAATTATCTTACCGCATTCTACGCAGAAAACCATTTTTGCATTTTAAAATTAATGTAACCACATTTAGAAAAAAAAACTAAAGGACACGGTTAATGATATCTCTCATAATGAAAATACAGTTATTTTGAATGCTTTAATTCAATTTTTGAGCATGTAATGAGGAAATGTTTAAAAATTTAGTTTTTTCGCTCTACTGTAAAATTTGTCGAAACTGAGTTACTTGATTTTCGCTTAGGGCAGCCGAGCGACTTTGTTTCATGCTACTTATAGATTATAGCAGTACAGCAGTTTATCAACTAGTCAGTCTTATAATAGACTCTACCAAATTTTTTAATAAATAACGAATTGTTGCCGAAATTCGTACAGCAGTTTTTTGATCAACTGGGTGTGCGTACGCTTCTCTATATTATTATGTTAACCTTAAAATAATAATCTATTTACGAATAACAGTTTAAATAGTACTACTCAATAGTAAAAAAGCCGTAGTAGCCTAGCAGTTTGATCTAAGGCCTCTCAAGCAGAAGATCCTAGGTACAAATTCCCGTCTCACACCTCTGAGTTTTTCAGAATTTATGCGTGAAATTACCACAAGCTTTACCAGTGAAGGACAAACATCGTAACGAAACCTACACACACTTGCGAAGCAATTCAATGGTGTGTGTGAAGTTCCCAATCCGCACTGGGTCCACGTGGGAACTACAGCCCAAGCCCTCTCATTCTGAGAAGAGGCTTGTGCCCAGCAGTGTATAGGAATAGGTGGAGTTGATGAGTTATAAGCGTTTAATTTTAAAAATACAAAGCTTCCAACCGAGCAACATGCATTTTCCTTCAAGCAAGAAAATCCCTTTTTCCCATCTTCCACACTGATTCTCGATTAAGAGTCCGTTCTCATTTCCACCACGTGTTCGCAGAATAAGATATATAAACAACGTTATTATACTGTAATCGAGCTGCAAACGCGTCATTGGATTCATTTTATATCCAACGCCTTGAGTCCGGGTATAAAACCGGTATGTTATTCCCAGTACGAGAATCGTAACTACACGACGTGCACACAATATTAGCTTTGTTACTATTGGATGTTTTTGTACATAATGTTTACTAAATCGACGGGGAAAGGATTTGCATCCGTTACCCCATTTTTAGTGAAATAAGAAAGATATGTTATTGTTGTTTATTTAATTACCTAAATATGTATTTGGCTGGATTGTGGATCCCGTCCTAAAAAGAGGGTGCAAAATTAAATTTTGCTCCTTTGTATAATGTTGAGTCATTTAACGTCGTAAGGTTCAGCGTACACATTTTAGAGCTTAATCTATATAGAATTGTCAATTTTTGCTTGATTGACATGGAATTTCATTTTCGAAGAAATTATGTTAAATATTTCGCGGCATGAGACAAGTAAAAAATTGCCTCGACGGTTACTAGGACTTTAGTCTTACCATCAACTTTTTATATTGATGTAACCTATTAATTCTAGCCTTTATCAATTTTGATGTAACCTATTAACTCTAGCATTTATCAACTTTGATGTAACCTATTAACTCTAGCCTTTATCAATTTTGATGTAACCTATTAACTACTAGCCTTTTTCCAAGGATCCGCACGCGTATAACAGAATTAAATCAAAACGTTTATTTTGGATAAAGGCCGCAAAGGGCTCTTTTACATGTCACTTTTTTTAAACTACCGAAACTTTCGGAAGGAACATCATTGCCAAGAAGAATGCGCCGCAAGAAACTTGGCAGCATAGGATTTGAGTTGAATTGAAATTACAGGATTAAAACAAAATTTGTAGGTAGGTATAGGAATTCCCAAAAATTACGTCATTTCTGAAAAAATAAACATGAAACTAACAGATTAAAAAAAAAACAAATTACAAAGGCGAAATTATTTAGGAATTTTGAAATGGTTATCCTGTACGACTCTATAGGTTAGGTTTGTTTTATAAAAATTCTGTTCAGTTAATGGATTCAGAGTAAAAAGAGTTCGGCGAAATGATAAATTCTGACAATCATTTGATTCAATCATGAATTCGGACTTTAAATTTCATGCAACCCGATATGGACCCGCCACATACACTTCACGTTCGGAAAACTATACTTACTAATACAACTTAACACATCATAAACCCGAGGCGTGATAGGTGGTGAAATAGGGAAACGTATACGTCCACGTTACAGGTTATAAAACCTGAAATTATACATTTCATATGTAAATAAGCCATCACCCCCCTAATACTTCACAAGGCTAACACGAGTAATGGATTGCTACAACAGTATGGAAGTCATAATATTTCGCCATTATTAAAATGTAAAACTTCCATAAGGACCGTTGTGGAGTGGTACGTAGGGTTGGAACACGGTTAAAAAACGTACATAAAAGAAGAATTTGCATTATTTCATGGGGTGCGCTATAGAGTTGAAATGCAGAAATTTCTTTACTTAATTAAGACTTACTTTTTCTGAATTACTTTTATGAGACTTACTTTACTCATTTTATTGAATGGTGCATAAGAGTCCATACATCAAATTAAATATTATTGTATTGAAGAAATTAGGGTTGCCATCGCTAAAATTTGGCAACCAGGACAAAAAAATCCCCTTATTTCGGAGCTTACAACCTGGACATGTCAACTTTTTTTTATTTAATAAGCACTAGCGACCCGCCCCGGCTTCGCACGGGTGCAATGCTGATACTAAATATGCAAACATATAAACCTTTTTCTTGAATCACTCTATGTAATAAAAAAAAACCGCATCAAAGTCCGTTGCGTAGTTTTAAAGATCTAAGCATACATAGGGACAGACAGACACCGGGAAGCGACTTTGTTTTATACTATGTAGAGATGTAGTGATAATAAAAAATAGTTCAAATAGTTATAAACAATTGCTTTACTTCTTATTTTCAAAAAGTTCTTTTAATTAAAGTTAATCATTTTTAGACGATCAGATGGCCAAGTGATTAGAGAACCTGAGTACGAATCTTGAAGTCCCGGGTTCGATTCCCGCGTCGGGGCAGATATTTGTATGAAAAAGACGAATGTTTGCTCTCGGGTCTTGGGTGTTTAATATGTATTTAAGTATGTATCTATCTATATAAGTATGTTTATCCGTTTGCCTAGTATCCATAACACAAGTTTTTCTTAGCTTACTTTGGGACTAGGTCAATTGGTGTGAATTGTCCCGTGATATTTATATTTATTTAATTTATCTTTTATCGAAGTCAGTGACAAAATAGAATCTTTTTACACATTTTCAAGATAGTAGTAGGTATATTTTTAACAATTTAAAAACTAGAAAAATTCAAACGCGGACTACGAAATGAAATCCCCGCCCGGAAATTCCACGGGCGCTCTCTAAACTAGGACTCTCAGAACTTAAATAGTCATGGTATTGCATAATTGTAATAAACCCTAATTCTACTTTGTGGCTAAAATAGTTTTGTTACAGAGATCAAAGAAAAAACCGTCTTGCAGAATAAGATAGCCCTAATAATGACGCTATTTCAATCTTTTACGATAGCTAAAGAATCCTTCAAAAACTAACGCTAGATGCTTTGATCAATTATAACTGTAGATCCACAGTCGCGCGCCCGAAAATGTCCGAGCCAAATGAGCGCCACTTTGATAAAAGTGGCCTTCTTTTTTCTCAATAATTGATCAAAGGCTAGATGACACAAGCCTAATTCTACGCCAGTCGAAAGATTCAATTTTGCTCATGACATGTATGCTCTATGCTAACAGGCGCCTTGTCTAGGCTCAGTATTGATACAACGTAATACCTACTTAATTAAAACCACTACATACCCATATAAACACAAGCGTTTGCGTACTAAATTGGCTTCAAATCAAGTAATGTACAAAATAAACCGCCAGCAATTAGCGGTCGACAACCCTAGTTGTTGGTAACGCGTAAACACAAGTCGCTAACGAACCGAAGCGGCCCCTGCACAAAATTTGCAATTTCGATTGCTTGCGTGCACTACCTGCATTGTAGCCACATATGAGTGTTGGAGTTAAAAATGCAAAACGCCGGGCTACAACACTTTACAATGATTAGTCCACATGAAAATGCTAAGTTTTTTAAAAAATGTTGGCATTCTATCAAATTTAGAATGTCTATTTTATTCTAATACCAGGGACTTATCTAGATAGTAAGATTGAGTCAACATACGAGTGTTCAACACTTGAGCACACAAGCAACGCATTGAAACTTATTAATCGGACTA
Organism: Archips xylosteana; assembly: GCA_947563465.1. Taxonomy (NCBI): domain Eukaryota; kingdom Metazoa; phylum Arthropoda; class Insecta; order Lepidoptera; family Tortricidae; genus Archips; species Archips xylosteana. The sequence continues at coordinate 17,035,670 of OX387344.1, forward strand.
CGAAACATAAAAATGATTTAAGGTAGTAAGGTTGGCGAATGCGACCAGATCGCAACACACGACCGCGACCGGGTCGCGCGACCCTCTGCGTTGTATGAATTAATATGAAGCACTGATGGATCCAAGCGATCTCGTCACGCGACTTAAGTTATCCGCTGTTGACGCCCGCCGAGGAGTAAGTCAAAATGCTGGTATTTACTTCGCACAATAACGAGACACTGGGAGAATTAGTTGATACAAACCTTTTGTATTACGTGACACTTGTCACGATGTGAAAATTAAGTTGATATTCATCCTTTCCATTTTTCGAAGCTATAAATAATAACATAATAAGAATATCATCATCTTCTTCATCCTCCATTAACTAATGAAGAACTGTTTTCCTAGTTGCCGATAAATTATCCGACATACGGTATGTAGCAATCAAACACAATCGTCACCAATAAAACCCGCAAGAAAGTGGCGGTCGGTCGCGATCGCTGGTATCGGAATGCTGCTGGTCGTCTGTCGCCTGACAATCAGTACACTTAGTATAAGTTTTACTTCACCAAATACTTCTCGATCGCGTTTACGTAAAAAAATCAATTACTATGGAAACATGGACAGCGCCTCCGCGCGCGCGCGTCCATGTTTCCATAGAATTGAAATTTTTACGTAAACACGTTCGAGAAGTATTTTGGTGAAGTAAAACTTATACTAAGCGTACAGTACCATTCCTATGCCAGCGATCGACGCGGTCGTGGTTCACCTGTGGGGTTCGCCAGTCGCACAAGTCGCCAACATAACCTATCATAATCATCATCACCACCTTTACACCACGTAAAAAATGTGCGTTTTTTGGAGCCAATATTATTTTGCGAAAAGGTGGGCAACTACACTTTACCTATACAATAATAATTAGACTACCGATGAAAACGTATGGATTCTTTAGCTGAGGTTTTTGAAAACATACCAATGTTTTCATTGGTATCAGCGACATTTCAAAATCACACATTTGGTCAAAAACTTGTTTTAAGTAGGTACATAACATACATAAGTCTTAAAGTGAAAAATGCAAAAAGCCGGGCTAGCAAACTTTGCGATGATTAAAAAGTCGATGCAATGTGTAGCACTTTAACTAAGTTCTTTTTTTGTATTATTAGTGGTCGTCTAGCAGTAGCAGCAGTGATGAAGGGTCAAGAATATAATTTTCCTTTCAGGAGGAATTTTGTATTATCATAATATAGTACCTACTTAGTTGACCAATTTAGCATGTAGTAGCGTACGAAACTGATATGGAACTTAAGTCCTTTTCCTCATTGCCAAAGTCAGTTCGTGTATACAGACACATTACTACTACATGCAAGAAAGGGTTTGAGCACGCACGCCAAATTAAAAATACCTACCACGCTCAGTTCGTACGAGTATAACATTTACATAAAAAAACTCAGGTTTCCTGTCTTTAGCAGTATATTTGTTACGGTAGTAAAAACTTAAACGGTTTTGTAAAGAACCGTCATAAAATAATATCACCTTAAAGAAGCACAGGCCTATGTAAGTAGTACCTACCAGGCTTAACAGCTCATAGTCAAAGCAATAACCTTTGTCAATTACCGAACCACATCGGGCACAAAATGTCTCGGTAAGCCTAAAATGTTTCCACATTTACACATATAAGAAGATTTCATTCATAAACAAGTCTTCGATTCTCGTCGCTTTGATAACATCGTAAAATCATTTTTATGTGATCGAACATCACCTCTCCCGTAGGATTTTTGTCACAATGTTCTTTTTACGATTTGAATATAAAATCAGTTGTAGGTGTATTCAATGCTTCTTTATTTTAAAGTCCTGCTCGCGCTTCTTGGAGCGTTAACGTGTTGAATATTTTGTTTATTAACATAGTAGGAACATTTCTTTAATACGTGTCTTTACTATTACTGACTGTTACATAAAATGCTATTTCTACTGAAAAGGGTAGCAAACTGCACTATAAAGTGTTTTTTTAAGTAAGTGCCTAATGCTTTAATCTTAATTAAGTTGGTTTTGAACAAAATCATTGATGATTTTAATTCAATGTAATATACCTACGGTGCAGTTGGCAAAATATGTTGTTTTAAACGTAGATAATTTACAAATATCCAAGTTACCTACTTTAAGTAGGATTACATTGTGAAAAAGTTAGAACCAATCATCTACCAAGCTATTCCACAGAAAATCAATAGGACAAGTGTATCGAAAAAAAAACATTCTCGATTCTGACTTTCTAAAAGGTATTAATTACCTACTTAAGTATATAGTTCGTAGTAGGAACAAATAAACCGTAGGGTGGCTATAAGATAATAAGCTAATATTAAGCGAAATGAATTCAAAGTTAACTGTCTAGGTAGTCCGGTCACATTTGCTTCATTTGAACTAATTATTCATAATAATTATAATAATAATAATAATAAAAATTTGCCTTTGTTGGCCGCCTAGAGTGGAGCGCAAGAGCTAAATGCTCGAAGGATGGATGTGTTTGGCCGTAAGTGGCGAGTTGGCATTTTGAAGTTTAAAGTCCAGGGACACCTCTCCATCCTTAGCCGTTCACACCAATGTTGCCGCCTAGTTGCCCCGAGCGGGCAATAGTTTGAGGGGCCCATTTAGTGAATGGCGAGTCACCGCCTACCAAAATTTCAGTTTATGAGATATTGAAATGGTAGGTGTCCGTTATCTCACTCCATAGCCCGGTAATCCTGTCCACAACATCCCAACCCCATAGCCAATTCCATGTCGCTTCCTACCTGGCAATAGTTTGGCAACTGTGGAAGACTGTCCGCTAGCACATCCTCATGGTGTATTAGGGGATAGACCTCCATAGTTGCGCCCATCTCATTTATATTATATGATACCAAAGGCCTCTTCATGTTAGCTTCGGCCCCATAAATGCCTTTCAAATGACCGGGTCCCCATGGGCCCGTGATCGGAAATCCGTAACAACATAATAATAATATTAGGGGACAATCTTACACAAATCGACCTAGTCCCAAACTAAGCAAAGCTTGTACTGTGGGTACTATACGACGATAAACATACTTATATAGATAAATAAATACTTAAATACATAGAAAACATCCATAACTCAGGAACAAATATTCGTGCTCATCACACAAATAAATGCCCTTACCGGGATTCGAACCCAGGGCCTCTTGCTTCGTAGGCAGGGTCACTACCAACTAGGCTAAAGCGGTCGTTAAACATACAGTTAGATGTCAGAAAATACAAGAGTGATGGTACTTAATAGATTTCACGTTTTAGCGTCAGTCTAAAGTGTCATCTTTGAAAATAGTTTAGCGAGCTTTTAGCGAGACGTATATGTTGTTTTAAACCTTGAGAGAAAGTAATGGCAGCTGCGTAAAAAGTTAAAAAGCACGGCAACGTATAAATTATAGCTTCAACACCAACCATTCGGACGTTTTGCAAGTTTAACAATATTTCAGTTTTGCCGTCAAGCTCATACGGACATACCGGTTTTATTTTATTGGCAGTGCACGATCGACTGCCATCGTTTTATTTTCCATAACGCTATTTCCATACAACGTTCCGTATATTTGAAAAAGTTTTTTAGTACAATCGATCGAATCGATAAACAATATACGCTGATAGAATATATGCGTTCCACCAACCCGTCAGTTTGGCAGACGACATTGGAAGATAGTGTTGATTGTGACCAGAAAACACGATTGGACTCGTCTCCAATTTTCACTATAATTACTCATTTGATTGCGTTAAAATTTATATTGGTCCTCCGGTCAGATAACTCTATCGAATAAAATAAAAGATTAAAATTGCTTCACATGCGGCTATAACATGAACATATTGACAAATAAGATTTTATTTACGGCCAGTATCAAATTGCATGCTCCTGGCCCTAAATTTGATGTTAACAAGGCGTCAAACAAGGAGACCCGCTTTCTCCAAAACTTTTCACTGCCTGTCTCCAGGAGATATTTCAAAAACTGGCGGTCTCGTGGGAGAAAATGGGCATTGATGTCGGCGGCCGAATGTTATCAAACCTTCGATTCGCTGATGACATTGTCTTGTTCGCCCAAACTGCTCCCGAATTACAAAAAATGCTCCAAGATCTGAGCACGGCGAGCCTTGAGGTTGGACTTACCATGAATAGAGCAAAGACACAGTTAATGACCAATGGCGTGAAATGTAAGGTATCGGTTGATGGGCAAGAGCTGCATTATGTTGACGAGTACATTTACTTGGGCCAGATAGCATCCTTTGAAAACAGGCAGTCTAGAGAAATCGATAGACGTGTCGATAATGCCTGGAAGAGCTTCTGGTCCATGAAGACGCTAATGAAGGGCAACCTTCCACTTTCACTAAAGCGTAAACTTGTCGATGTGTGCATTCTGTCCATCCTAACTTCAAACTTGGTCATTGACTGAAGCTCAAAAGTCCAGGCTTGCCAACGGGCAATGGAGCGCAGTATGTTGGGTGTTCGTAGAACTGATCGCATCAGAAACACCGAACTGCGCTCCAAAACCCGCGTTGCAGATGTGGGCGTTAAGACCGCTAAGCTCAAGTGGGACTGGGCTGGTCATGTCTGCCGCATGCACCCACAGCGATGGACCCAAATTACCACTTATTGGGTTCCGCGGGATGGCCATCGAAACAGAGGCAGACCGAAGAGAAGATGGCGGGACGACTTGGACGCATATCAAGTAAAAAAAAAAAAAAAAAGAAAAGGGGAGGCCTTTGCCCAGCAGTGGGACTCTTTAACAGGCTAAAAAAAAAGTAAGTTTCAGTCAAATTGAGAACCTCTTCCTTTTTGAGTCGGTTTAAAAGGGACCCAATAAAATCAAAGTATAATTAAGTATTATCTACCTACATTGACTAAATGTAATGTTAAGTGGTAAGTCTGTACCATACATATTTATGTGTCTTAGTGATAGTAAAATTATACACCACTAATAAATGAACCATTTTGCTCTATGAGTTTACTGTTAAAAGATTTATAATTGATTAATTGGGTCGCTATTGCCCCCGAGGATAATCGGCAACGAATGGAATTTAAAATGGAATTTCTAATTAAATCGTTAATTTTAATGGTTCCGTAGATGCTAATTAGAAATGGCAAACAGCTGGATTATTCAAAAGGTGCCTGTGCTGCGTTATTGTACTTTCGATTCAAATAGGCTGTTCCGTTAAAGGAACGTAGTTAGCTTTGCGAAAAGTTTAATAGATCCTGTCAATATCGTAAATGCGAAACATTGCGGCGGGTGTATAAGTGTATTAATTATATATTTTGTTTTAAAATTTAGCGATTTTCACTCGTAATCAAAAAGCTCGCACGGCTAAACAAACGTGTTACCCTCTTCAGTCTAAATACTCGTGATCACAGCCTCTGCGATGTAGTCAAAACGTCGAGGTACTTATTTTTAGCAATTATCTAATCAACTACCAGTTGCCCGGGAATTCATCTGCGATTCATTCGTTTATCGCTATCCCACGGGAAAACTACCCTATATACTTCTCAGGGCCTGGGTCATAAACTATACATAATATATATATATCTATATATATATATATATATATAATATATATATATATTATGTATAGTTTATGACCCAGACCCTGAGAAGTATATAGGGTAGTTTAGGGGGTATATATATATATAGTTACAAACCAAATTTAATTTAAAAGTATTTCGATTGTTTAAGCGTGAAGTCAACAGACAAACTAACAGATAAAGTTACTTTTGCATTTATAATATTAGGATAGATTGCACATGACAAAAATTAAAAGAAGAAATAATAGAAGGAAGAGAAGTAAACGTTATAAGTAAACTGTATACGTCAAACAGCCAAACCACCTTCAAATTCAATCGTTTAACTTACAACAAAACAAACACTCATTTACCACATCTCGTTCGGAAAGTGAATCAGTCGACAATAATAAATGTAATAGTGACCGCACAAACCGATGACAACGTTGGATCATCGATTAGTCGGGGCTCCAAGCTACGATACAGTTAATTAAAATCCAATATTGTCCGACCAAAATTGATTGCGACCAAGCTCGCTGGTCGATCGAACTAAGCAAGTCGTTCAGGCTTTGTTGTTTTGTTGGAATAAGAGGTTATATTTACATATCTAAAACGTTGAGAAATGCTGGCAAATTTCAAAAGCTTATCAAAAAAGAGGCACTTAAATTTTTTCGATTTTTTCCTATCTTATGATAATTAGGTACGAGTATGAGCTCCAAAACATCGTTCATAGAACTGGGGCCTGTTGCATAACAAAGTACAACTAATATTACAAGCGGAACTCTCGCTTCAGTTATATTAACTAGAAAGGGAGTTCCGCTTGTAATATAAGTTGTACTTTCTTATGCAACATGCCCCTGATGGCCGATAAAGCCAAAAGGTTTTCGAATGGCGTCCACAGACCGGAAGAAGCAGTGTAATAAGTAGGCCTCCAACAAGATTTAGCGACAAACCTGGTTACGGTAGAGGGAATTCGGGTGGTGCAAAACTGGTCTGTTTGGTCGAACCTTGGGGGATGCCTATGTTCAGCAGTAGACATCTTCCGGCTTAAATGACGATGATGAGCTGAGCTCTTAAAAAAACATACAGACGAATTGAGAACCTCCTCTTTTTTTGAAGTAGGTTCAAAAAGTCGATGTGGTTCCGAATCAATAAAAATTTGTATATTTGATGAAGCCATCCTGTTCTCCTGGAGACAACGCAAAAAAAAAATTTATCGCTTAAAAAATCCTAGTCTTGTTATGTTTATGTTCATAATTCAGTTAAATATAGGTAAATACATTATCTTGGATCAGAATTCTAAATATATAAGTAGTGAGCCTTTATTTGTTCAACTAGCTTTTTCTCGCGACTTCGTCCGCGCACAAATAATATGTATGGTCAACTCCTGAGCTCTATGCCGTGGGAAATTCCAAAAATCCCTTTTTACCGAACCTGTATGACCCTAAAGGGATGGTTACTGAGAAATAAGGTTCCATTGAATTGAGTATACAAAATCCATTCTATCCTTAACCCGTGAGATTTTCCAAAATCTTAAAATTACTTTTTTTTTATAATCACCTACTAGCATGCAAAATTTGAAGTTTCTATTTGATAATTATGTATAGTTACGGAGATTGGGCCAATTTGAAGTGAAAATATAAATCCCTTTCCCTATCCCGTGGGAATTTCCAAAAATCATTTCTTAGCGGATGCCTAGGCACAGAATAACTACCAAACTTACTGAAGTTTGGTAGTTATTTTGTGCCTAGTAGTAGTTGTACTGACAATCGGTGGTTAGGGTTGTACGCTGATAGATCACTCAGTAACGGTTGCCTTTTAGACATACAGAAAAAGAAGAATATTATAAAATAAAATTAGAAACTAAAACAGAAAATAATCTAAACGGAGATTACAAAGTAAAACGTCGAGATTATTGTGCCACAGGCATTTACCCAAGACACTGGCCGCATTACCTCTCTGAAATGCTATTCCTAATTTTAGAGAGAGGTAAGTGCCAGACCTGGGGTCGCCTGAGGCCAGAACCAAACGCAATGACAGGTCTTTAATAAAAAGTTTCAGAATAAAAATGCGTTGTATTTGTAAATTCCATTTTCTTTATTACGAATTATTGGACCATTTATTGTATTAAAAATGCTAACATGATAGTTTTCTCATGTTCTTAGCTAAGTACCACCACTAATAGAGTTTCTGTAAGGGTTTTATTCTCAGTAAGTTATATTGGAAAAAAAAGATGAAAAAAAATAATTTTTTGATCATAATATTATATTTTTTACACGTTGTTTTTATTATACACGTTACAAAAAACTATGTACTCGTATCATTGAAATTCAAAACATCAAATCAGAGGAAAGTAATTCTGGAACTTTCTCACTTACTTATCATCACTTAGGTACATTCAGTTTCCCACAGTTAGGTATGTTCCTAACTTAATGATTTGACTATAACATAAAACCAAGGAAAGGCGTAAATTTTACATTCTTAAACGTGACAGACGATGCAAAATATAACCCTGATGTTTAAATCTTATTAGCGTATAAAACAATTTTAGTGCTTTGTTCTCACATTTTATACACTGAACCTACCAGACCAGCAGTTAAATAGAGTCTGACAAGACTTGTTCTTATCTTTTTATGTTGTATTCATTGACGCAATAACGACGGAATGTACTTGCCTTACATATGTAAAAAGATCTGAATCGAGACTTAAAATAATTATTATCCCGGTAATGCGTTCTTGTAGGATAATATTTTAACTTTAAACAAGAATAGTGCCCAAGAACTTTGAAGTACCTCGGCTTTCAAGATAACGTGGTAACTTCGTCTGCAATCTATAGATCTTGAATCTTGACCAAACGAACGTTGTGTTTTAAAAATGTTGCCGTAGGTAACCTGTTTTCTGGCCAAACTCGAAGATTGTAAATGCTTCTCGTGACGGTATTTTTAACACAGCTTAAAGGTAGTTACTAATTAACCTGTATCATAAAATTCATTGCAAGTACTTTGGTTTTGAAATCGTGTTATAAATTGATTGAAAGCACTTCGCCGGGCGGGCTTTGGTTTGTTCTTTATTTTAAGTCAGACACGTTTGACAGAGTATTCGAAAGTCAGGAGGGATGACCCAAGAGACCGCTGCCTTTGCGCTCCTTCTCTACTAAATAGTCTACCTATTGGCAAATTGGCGAGCGTATTCTGTCACAGACGTCCCAGTGCCAGGTTTAATGGTGTCTGTCTATCGGATTGGTGATGAACACATAGTTTCCTGCTTTTAGCTAAGCCCTGAATCACCAGCCGTTCCATTGTATTAGTTTTGCAGAACCTGAGAATTAGTAATTGTACAAGTGACGACAATCTTATTTGTTTTATATTTACCTCTTTGAGTATAGATACGTACTTCGATGACCGGTCTAACTTATTCTAAGAAAGCATCGTCAGATATCAGTAGTCTGTTGCGAATGCTCCTCATTGAACCGCGAGAAATCAAAAGTGATCTGATGATAGTTGGTAGGGCAAACGAATCATGAATGTTAAGTGTAATTTATAACCTTCCAACGCTCGAAGATACTCCAATATTCCAACGTGTCTGTGACCTTTTCTCTGCGAAAGGTATCTGACCCGTGGGCGATTGTATGTTTTCCATCATACCGTATTCCTCAGTTTTGAAAAGAGTTTTTAAATTCAATTTAAATTTTACGCCTTGAGCTGTATTACTGAATAATTAACATTAATATTAAAGAGTAACCATTTGGGTAGGTTGAATACAAAAGTACTTAGGCATCTTTAAATCCAAACAATCCCTAAGCTTTTAAAACATTCTAGAAATCAAGCCGCCTGAACCGATGCTTAAATCCATGTTAAGCTGAACCTTAAAGCTCTTGGCAATGGAAGGGATTTGTAAATAAATGACAGCTGCACCTATAATTGCGTTTCATTAAATACTTGAACATACATTATCGCCCACGGAGACGATGCTTTGTGCTATCCTCATTGTCGAGAGCTCACACAAATGGATAATACTAACCTTCCTTAGCCATAATAATAGTATCAGCTAGCCTTAGCATAGCAATTAAATTGGTGAGTACTTAAAGTTAACAGGAGACTCCCACACGCTCGTGCTCGTTAACGTAAACTGCTGTAAACGGGACAGAATTATAAAATAGCGAAAAATAGTTTATTTCTTATTATTCAAAGTAAAAATGTGACAGTAAGCGTTTATCAGTCAACGATTATAAAAGCATCCAAAATTGGATTTAAATTTCTATACATTTTTAACAATCGTCCTCCGCCATTCTGCTATTGACCCGGCCCCGGTAGCGTGCTGACAGCACCTTCCTTTGCCAGTAAAAGGGGGTAACTACGTCGGATGTGTGGTAACTTGCGCCCTTTTGGAGGTCCCAGCTGTAACGGACGCAAATTAATCCAGCAGACAATACTGACCGTGACGCAACGCACTGTTTGCAGAGACAATAACAAATTATTCATACTCGGCGATGGAATGTAAACAGAATATGATTGGCTATTAGCATGCGCACGCTAGCCCTGGTTCTCCAGGGACCAAGGGAAAGGTCTGGCGAGGGATCATCTCCCTATACTATTAACAAGTAGCCACCGAACTTTGTTCCTAGCGTATTCCAAACTTAATTTAATTAATTACGGTCCCCTTAGTGAGTCCATTTTCCTAAATATTATTTCATGTAAAGGGGGCCAAATATGCTGAGATCAAACGTGAGTGTTATTGCCGCTATAAGAAAGTAGGTAATGCCTGCGGGTTTGCTTTTGCTGTGTTCAGTGTTGTCGAGGGACCAGCTTATGCTTTATTCAATTTATGGGGTTTTGGGTTAATTATGTATAGGAAATTGTTTTATCATGACTAACGTTTCGATCAATAAGCATAAATCTCTCTATCCTGATCAAAATCACAGCTTCATAACGAAAAATTAGGGATGAGGTAACTAACGTATTTTTGAGTGGTGTATCGCACATGCGTTGCAGATGGTTTCATACTAAATTACCATATTGATATCGTTATATACCTATACCTTAATTCGACGACATAAGAGCTATGGGACATATTTATGAGCAAGTTGTGTGCACCCATAATTTTACACTTGACTGTACGTAGGTATAAGACCGATTTTGGCGCAATTCTTTTGTGTTGTATTTATTTAGTTTTTAGTTACAAAATAATTGCGATTGTTTAACTGAAATTTTAGATTTTGTTTGACTTCGCGTTTCTAGGTAGGTATGTAGTAGAAAAGAAGACTTTCTACCACAATATTTAAAGAAAAACATTTCAAGTGTTATCGACGGTTAAAGACAGTTAAAGCGATATGGCGGTGCGATATGGTACAGTTACACCAGAAGGTCAAGTGCGGGTAGTTAGAAAACTCGCGCGGCTAATAAACGAATATGATACTTTACAATTCAATTTATATTCCTCACTACGGCCGTTTGTAACATGGCCGAAAAATGCATGGAATTCTAAAGATATATTACGTGATAAGGAATAAAATTGAAATTATGTAAGTACGATTTTTTACAATTAGTCTAAATAAGTAGATAAGCTTGTTAAAGAACAAAAACCCGTTGTGGACCTATTAACGCACTTCGCGCACTCGCGGCCGCGTTCGGCTGGATTTTATTGATCATTATTCATTATAAACAGCGACATAAACTGACCACCGCATGTTGTATTAAGTCGTTAAGGGGGTTTATTGCTAGAAAAAACAACGTTGCATAAAATTAATTGCGATATTTATCACGGATAATTTACACGTGGTGAAAATAGATCGGAATGATAGGCTGCGGTCCAGCGGCGCGAAATTACTTGTTTCAACTACGAGAGTTTGCCAAGGGAGACCAAGTGAAAATGTATGCGGGAATCATCCAACAGCACCATGCGCTACTAAGTAAAAAAATAATTTTATAGATTTTTTTACAAAGACTTAAAAAATTCTACCTATAATAATATAGAGAGTGACAATAAAGTACCTACCTATAGTGGTATTTTAGTTTAGTTAATTAAAACTTGTACTGAACTGTTGTGACTCGCCTACTATTACACAAACCCTTAGTGGGTTTTCTAATAGTGGCATAATAACTCCAACCTCGTTTATTTGTGTTCTTGATTATATTAAATAAAAAATGTAAACTCGTAGTTGCAAATACATTGAGATTGCTTACGCGTTGAAATTAAAGGATTGGCATGATTAAGTAAAAGGTTAACCCCTTTATGCAATGTAATGTTTGGTATACCAATAATTTCAAAGCGAAATAAGTTTCGATCATTCACTACACCTACTTTATTTAACTCTTAGACATGTCGTGTTATCATGTTAAACACACGTTCAACAGTTGCTTAAGTTTTTGTGCTAACTCATTTACAATTTTATTCACTAACTAGGCAATCGTTAGGTACTCGTTTTCAATTTTACGCAAAGTTTTTTTTAAGTTTATACCTACTATACTTTTCCATTTCAAACATAGAAAAGGTACGTATCAAATTGCATAAAGTTTGAAAACAATATTGGACTTAATACGCAATTGTCATTTGATATAACGCTTTTTTTCTCGGAAATTATCAACTTCATAGAATTTTTAAACAAACCTACAATAACAAAACTACGTGAACAATAGATTATCTACGCTATTAATGAAAGTTCTTCTTAATAATAGTTTCACCGAAGATCATGTTATACCATTATTCACCATTATTCTTTTTAAACTTTATGTATTTTGACATATTCTCAATAAATCCTGTTATTTTCGGATTTCGTGTAGTTAACGAAGCTATGTTGCACAAATTTTGCAATTTTAATTTAGCACTACAAAACCCGCCGTACGTTGTTGATAGTATTAGGCAGTATTGACAAATAACAATTTAATATTTCGTTTTGCAATTAGCTTTTTATTTACCTGTATTTTTATGTCCTATAGAAGTTCTCTGAATAATGGCTACTTGCTGGAAAAAAATCTCATTTAGTTTTAAGTCAGTTTAATAATGTTAAATGTGCAGAACTGTCAAGCATAAACCAAGTTGAACGACTTAGTCTTGATTTATTTTTTTCCGGACGTGGCCATTTCTCGCATGGATTGAGAATGGTGAACGGTAGCGTGGTGCTATAACAACTCGATTTCCCGCCACTGACTGCGAAGTGTTGCTTCTGAAGACATGGATCTCCATGATAATATGGACTTCCGCAACGTAATGCCTGAATCAATCAATACCTAACTCACGCTTCTATCACTCTCCGGGGTAATCATCATCATCATCGCAGCCTTTATAAATACCACTGCTAGGCACAGGTCCCTCTTAGAATGAGAGGGTTTGGGCTCCCACGCCACGCCACGCGGACTCAGTGCGATTTGGGAACTTCACGCACACCATTGAAATTCATCTCAGGTGTGTCCAGGTTCCCTCACGATGTTTTCGTTCACCATAAAGCTCGTGATAAATTTCAAATCCTGGTTGATCATTCTTTGCTACTGATGCCTAATTACGTTATGTGAAAGGCTTGTAAAAAAATTACACTTCATTGCCAGACCGTGCATAGTAACTAACTACGATATACATAGTAATAGCTACGATTATATTGTTTTAATTACATCGATCACACCTGCGCCTAATTGCTATAAACACCATTTTAATCGTATAGTTGACATCGATTAGACAATCAACAAAATAATGAGGTCCATTCATTGCCCATTTATACTCGCGCGCTAGTAACGAGACGAGTCGCGAGGCAAGTCGCGAGAAGATGTCTTTACGAACATTTGCGACTCGCCTTGCGCCTCGACACGCCTCTCGCCGCGCTTGCTTCGGGAGCGGTTTTTTGGGCACGAGTTAAAAGAATTATGACGAACGCAACCCCACCTCGACAGACAGAGACAGAGTAGGTAGACAGACTAGAGGTTCCATGGTGATGCCACGAGACTCAATACGAAGGCACGAGGCGAGATACGAAGCGTGAAAGTAAATTTAGTATCAGAAAAAGGTTATCTATCGTGAACAGACAGGGAAACGAATCAATCAGCAGACGAAGTAAGTTCATACATTACACACGGCCGGTGCTGATTCGATTTACTTTATAGCTCGTAAACACAGCTGGCAACTTCTGCCACTCTCGTTTGACAGTTTATGGTAAACAAGATTTTACGCTAACGCGAATTTCCAATACCTCGTTTATATGCAGAGCATAAAATGTTTTGTACTCCAACTACGTTCGTCCTTACAGACAATGAGATTGTTGATATCTTTGATTCAGCCATTTGTGACGAGCATTTTATTATTATGCGTCTGTCGTATTTAAATGTTGCCACAAATATTTATTTTGACAATTGCGTTCATGCTTTGAATACAGAAGAGTGGAAAATTAAATACACGTTCTGAGATTAAACAACTAAAGATAAAGTGCAAAAATATTACCACATAACGATTTGTAGAAGCCAAATTGTCACAAGGTTGTACCTAAATAATAATATTATGTTCGCTTAAGTCAAATCTTTGCAAGTCGAGTTTCACCCACTTTTAGTAATTGAATTTTTCTACGGAAATGTAGTTCGGATTAGTTAGATTAGTTAGTAAGCGAAATATCTTGTATCAAAAATTATATGTCAACTTATTTTCAATAATTTGAGTTATTAAAAATCATAGCTGCTGATTAAGAGAATTTTCATTAAACTTTCAGAAGTTTCCGTGCTGTTTTCTGTAGCCGAACTCCCGGGCGAGCAATAGTGTTAACATAAAGCTTGACTTCTGCTGACTGTGTTTATGAAATCGACATTTTCAATTCCGCGACCCTTACTAAGATTTTAATTACCGCGTTGCCGCTATGTTCGAATTCTAATGGACTTTTAAATTGCAGCTATTCTTGTCTGGTGCGCGCTCCTCACTCGGGGACGGCTGGAGGCTGAACTTTCATCTGCGGACCCATTCCTCGTTAGCTTCTCCTTAAAACTTCCTCCGTAACTTCGAACAAGTTTTTTAACTTCACTGGAACTCGCTTCCATGATTAATTAATTCGATTGTGTGTGAGTTATTTGCGGCGTGATCGCTTACTCCAGTGTCCATTATTTTCATGATTTAGGTCGAGAACAGGGGTTGATTCTGCTCGGTCACTGCGCTCAACAGTCTTGTTACATTCCAGTTTTGCAGTTTTCGCTTTTTTTATTATTGAAACCTGAAAGGGAGGGGTTTCTTATGGGGTGACTCAATTAAAGCATGGAGGTGGGGGAGGTTTTTCAAAGCGTGAGCATTGTTATCTTTTCATTTTAATACCGAACATTTTTTTTAATTTATTGAATCAGGCGTTACTTTGCGGAGGTCCATATTAATGAACTAAAACAATTACTTTGCTCACCCGCGACCTTACAATAGTTACGTTTATGCAAGAAATGTGTGTTCATACAGTTCCTCCACCTCCACACTGTACGAACAGTTCGAACAGTTCGAAACGCGTCAGTGTAGCTTGGTGGTGGTGATGGTTGGGTTTATGTGATTTGTGTGTGTACGTACAGTGTGGAGGTGGAGGAACTGCATGAAAACACATTTCTTGCATAAACGTAACTATTGCAAGGTCGCGGGTGAGCAAAGTAATTGTTTTAGTTCATTTTTTTTAATGTTTGACTAATATTAGTTGACTAGCTTTTGCCCGCGACTTCGTCCGCGTAGAATTCCAATTTGTGGTAAAGCTTCTTCATCTCTTTCATTGTATAAAACAAAAATCCGGCACCGGCAACATCCATCATTATTATCATTTCATCATGAGTATCAGTTAGTGAATATTATAAATCCCGTTTATTCCCTATCCCGCGGGAATTTCAACAAATTTGTCCTTATTCTTTGCAAAATTACACTTATTTTTATCCCGCGGTTATTTTGCATTTTCCCCGAGAAAAGTAGCCTATGTCCTTAAAGCTTTCTACCGATAAAAGAACTTTTAAAATCAGCCGCGTAGTTGAGTTCACTTATTTTTTTCCCGTGGGAATTTTGATTTTTCACGGAGAAAATAGTCTATGTAAGTATGGGTTAGTGTAGCTACTCACTAATAGGTGAAAGAAATTTTCAAATCAGCCCTGAAGTGAAATTCACTTCTTAATATCCCAGGGGAATTTTGCATTTTACCGAATAAATAGTAGGTAGCCTATACCAATAAAGGATAGTGAAGCTTTCTATTGGTGATTTTTTTTTAAACTCAGCCCCGAAGTTAATTTTACTATTTTCTATACCGCGGGAATTTTGCATTTATCCGGAAAAAAGCATCCTATGTTAACCAAGGACAGTGCATCTTTTCTATTGGTGTAAGACATTTTAAAATGAGCTCCGAAGTTGAATTTTCTTTTTTCTATCCCTTGGGAATTTTGCATTTCCCCGGAAAAAAGTAGCCTATGTCAATAAAGGATAGTGTAACTTTTTACTGGTAAAAGTTTTTTTTTTTTTAATCGGCTCGGAAGTTTCAGAGATTATCTATCCCACAGGAATTTCCAAAAATCCTGCAATAAGTTTTTTTGTTGTTATGGTCATTTTCGTTAATACTGTATTTGAAAAGATTAGTAATTGTAGTTACGGAGATATGGTCCAGTTGATTTGAGTACCTACATATATAAATCCTGATTTAACTTTATCCCGTGGAAATTTTCAAAATTCTTTATATTCGCTTTATATTCTAATAGTCTAATTGCATGCCCAATTTGTACAGTTTAGTAATCTTCGTTATGGGCATAGGGTCACTCTTGATGAAATATATAAATCCCGATTATTCCTTATCCCGTGGAAATTCCGGAAAATCCTTTCTTATCGGATGCCTACGTCATACAAAGAACACACCCTCCACGTTTTAGGTCTCTACATACAGCGGTTTAGGCTGTGCGTTAATCCGGCAGTCAGTCATTTAGGACTTCAGGAAAAAGCATTTTATATGTATTTGCATTGCACCAAGCTTTTATGCGAGTTCAAGAATGATATTTGAATACTCAATTCGATTTTATTCGAAAAAGGTTGAACTCGCATAAAAGCTTCATCATCATCATCATTTCAGCCGTAGGACGTCCACTGCTGGACATAGGCCTCCCTCATTGACGTCCAATCATTACGGTTGGAAGCGACTTGCATCCACCCTGAACCTGCGGCCTTCACCAAAACGTCTGTCCATCTCGTTGGTGGACGTCCCACGCTGCGCTTGTAAAAGCAAAAGCTTGGTGAAATGCAAATACTTAATACATATAATTAGCTATTATCAGAGATCAGATCAAGACGTGGTTGACAAACGTAGACAAAAATGGTTTGCAATATTTGAAGTTTCGTTTCGTTTACAATGTGTCAAAATAAAATGTAATTTAAATCAAAAGCACTAAGGAGTATTGATATCAACTTCGAAGCAAATCACCTCCAAAATAACTTTCTACTACTTTTTGACCCCGTCAAGGGATGAATTTCAATAAAATACGAAACACGTCTTCCATCAATTTTGTTAAAGAATGTTTATGCAAAATTTGAAGTAGATTGGACCAAGGAATCACGATGTCTCATACAAACTTTGCCCCCCTTTTTTACCCCCTTAGAAGTAGAACTACGGAAAATCCTTTCTTATCGGATGCCTACGTCATACAAAGAACACACCCTCCAAGTTTCAGGTCTCTACGATCAGCGGTTTAGGCTGTGCGTTGATCCGTCAGTCAGGACAAAGGATTTTATATGTATAGATAGATAAGTGGTGTTTTTTTTTATTATGGTTGGGTTGGTGAAACTGAATACCTCTCTGTGAAGGGTTTTCATTGAAGTTTTTGATTTAAAATCTAGTCATTCTTTTGGCGCGTTGTATTCAAACATTTAGTCACTACAATTTGAAAAAATCCTTAAAAACATTTACAGTGGTATTCAATCAAACTAACTCAATCGCCAGCAGAAATATTCGGTATTATTCTTAAGGCAACTTGTATACATCCGTCTGGTATTTAAGACACGTCTCTACCATTTTCCACGGCAAAACAAAAAAATCCACTTACCCTCTTTCGAATGACCTTAACCTTACAAAAAGGGATTATCTCGCACTAATGGCGACACAAACTAATCGCATTCGCACCTTAGCTCGTTTGCGGTTTCTTAGCACGCAACGTTATTTAATTAAGGTGAGATATAAAACATCTGTAGTACCCCGCGGCACTTAACCGTGCCGCGTCGGATGGGACCTCTAAGTCCCATCTGCAGTCGTGTATTTGAACACAGAAATTCACTAATTTTATGTTTTGTTTTGAAGTCAATGCAATGCTTACAATATCGGTTTTATTTTATTATTATTATTAGAGATTTTCTTGGCACGAATGGCATGTGGTTAGTGTTTGACATAATAATAACATTGATTCGGTTTGGTATTGTTGTTCAATATGTACATTCCATCAAACGTGTCACATTGATATAACGCCACTTAAAAGATATCGATAAACTAAATAGGTAGGAAGGAAGTTATTAACGTTGCATCGTTCGTGCCAGGAAAATCTGTAGGTATAATTATTATAACAGTGATTTTTTTACTTAGCTGGTGCTAATCAGAATAATACATTAACTCTCTTTTAAATTAGTCTTTATAAATTTTGGATGCCCAAACTTCGAGTTTGTGCTTTAATATGAACAAAGTATGGTCAGATTAGTTAAAAAAATTGTTAATGCATCATAATTGTTTAGGCATTTACTGAATCAGAAATACAAGTTTTATCATCAAAAAAAATTGTTCTGCTTCTGTTGTAATTTATTGGTTAACTATACCAAAACCTGCTTCACAAGTCAGTGTAAGTGTTAAGAAAGCCTTAAGTCACTGCTCGTGATGAATATCCCATATTATGTAGGTCCCGTAATGGGCGCCAGTACTCGCGCAGATAAATGTTGGTACCTGCGGTAGTGTCGTTATTGGCATTACAGTTACATTGGATAGATGAGTCCCTAATTTCAGGGACGATAAGTTTAAGAGCACTCCTTATACACATCCTCACAGTACAATTATTAGCTATTAATATTTTAGAACTTAAGAGGTGTATTATTATGTTATTTGACGAAACAGAAAGACTACCTTTGTAACAACTTGTACATCGATAGTGTTAATCTGATCATCAAATTGCTAAGTATAAGCTCAATGTTAGCTGAAACATTAAGATTTGTCTCCGGCTTATACATAGTTGGAAGTATATAGGCTGGGATTATGATGATGATTTCCATATAATGCAATTACAATCGGACAACGTTACTTAGTTACGAAGTGATTCAAAAATATGCCGCTAATCGCTTTTTCGCTTTCTTAGCCCATTCTACGAGGCTAATAAACGTTTATGTTAAAAAAGGTTATACAAAGGGCATTCCAAATTATTTAGACAATACAGACTAAAGCGATTACCTGTGGTTCTCCGAAAAAGATTTTTTATTAATACTTTCTCACGTTATTTTTCTTGGAAACCGGAGCTGATGCCTGATTTCATTCGTATTTTTATAAAGGGCTTTTCAATAACATCCCTCCCTACTTTTAGAAAATTACGAACTGAAGGGTTTTTTTGTTAATGCCGTCTTTCGAGTAAAAATATTCTCAAATTTCGCAATAAAATCAGGGTCCTGGTAAAGAATTAGAGCCGGTTGACATGATTTTAGCAATGTAATAATTTTTTAACACAAAAATCTTTTCATAATATTGATTACAGTTCATTAACCGACTTCAAAAAAGGAGGAGATTCTATGATCGACTGTATCTATCTTTTTTTTTATTCTTAATTTGAAAATTAATAGCCTTCACGTTTAAGTTTCTTTACAAGAAATCTTTCAAATTTTGTCGACTGCGAAGATGTTAATAAAAATAATTCCCGTAACTTAGAAAATTAAATGTATTTTATTTATTTATATTTAAAACTGACCGCAGTTGACCTCTATACTGCCTGTTGGTAAGTGCAGATGAGGCCGATAGTGTAGTTCATTGATTTAGTAACACTTTTTACCGACCGACCTAAAAAATATGTTAAAAAGAACCTTCCTGAAAAGCTCTTGGCGCTAAATTGTTTCTATCCAGAAAAATATACGATGGAAACGAATACTTACGTGCACATATACAGGGTGTGTCATAACCTAACGATGATCTGGTACCAGGCAGGAGGTCAAGTTTTATACCAGTTCTCTTTGATCAATTATAACTGTAGATCCACAATCGCGCGCCTGAAAATGTCCGAGCCAAATGAGCGCCACTTTGATAAAAAGTGGCCTTCTTTTTTCTCAGTACGTTGCGCAAACGTGCGTGAAATGGTCAAGTTTAGCTGTCAAATAGTTCGGACATTCTTTGAAGGGGATTTTGTTCGGCAATGTGTATCTTCAGTTATAATTGATCAAAGCCAGTTCTGGAATAAGTAAGAAAAAGAACCATGCCACTTAGATAAGAGTCACATAATGTCTTTTAGTACCTATTAGATATTTTCAAAAAAAAATCTGTTAAGCTCCAAACACACAGACAGAGAGTGGAGGCGTGGCATTGGGGTGGCGGTGACGGTTGAAATATTCTAACTTGTATGAATGGTTGTGCGGTACCGTACCGCGAACTCGTTCATACAAGTTAGAATATTAGAACCGTCACCGCCACCGCACCGCCACGCGTCCGCTGTCTGTGCGTTTGGAGCTTTATCGCTTAACCAACTGACTGATATTTTTTCTTACTTTTTCCATAACTGTTATAACTTGACCCCTCGCCCGGTTGTCGTTGAGATTCGGGACAGCCTTTACATGTTGTTAGTAAGTACCTACCAAGGATGATATAGCGGTTTTTGTAGTTCGATTATTAAATCTAGATGGCGCTGAAATAGCCATAGGCTTTCAAGGCAAAACAATAAGACTACAGATGTTTCATATTAAGTACTACAAATGTATTATTTTTCAAAAATATTCCATAATAATACATTTGCAGTGAAATGAAATATCTGTAGTCTTATTGTTTTGCCTTCAAAGCCTCTGGCTATATTTCAGCGCCATCTAGATTTAATAATCGAACTACAAAAACCGCGGCCGATCCGTACTATGGCGACCAAGCCACCTACCAAGCTTACGAATAAACGCTTATCTAAAATTAGACCTGTTCATCATCATCGTCATCATTTCAGCCGAAAGATATCTACTGCTGAACATAAGCCTCCCCCAAAGCTCGCCAAACAGATTGGTCCCGTGCCATTGGCATCGCCCTGCACTTGTTGTACTTCAATATTGTTATTTTCATCATGTTACTTTTTACTGTTTTAAACTTTCGTGTTTTTCACTCATAACTACTATACTAAACGGGACTTATCACGCAAATAATATTTACCTCGACGTTTCGGCCACATTGCAGCAGCCGTGGTCACGAGTTAACTCACTCCCCACTCAGTCACTCACTCGTGTTTGTTTGCGTGGTAAGTCCCTTTTATTATAGCAATTATGTTACTTTTTTTCTTGTAACTAGGTACTTTCCATTACTGATAGTCCCCACCACCAAGATAAAATATCAAACTCAAGCCTGAAAAGCTATAGTGAAGCAACATAATAAGGTAAAGGAAAAGGGGAGTCATAATTAAATAAATTAACGCGGAAAGAAATTTGTTATCGTTTTCCTTTCATGTTGACAATAGAATGGGGTAAAACACTCCTACAGTCCAATTAAAAGTTGATTATCGACGGGAAATCTCAAAGTTGCTTTGAGACAAAGAATAAAGTTGTTTATATGAACTCCGCGATTCAGTGTTATTTATACTATTTAACTTGCTAAAACGCAACCACTGAAGGGCAGCTATAAGTACTTAGGACGCTGTCAACACCAACGTCGGCGCACACTGTCTATTTGTATCGGAGTAAACGAGATGCCGCTATTACTGGGCAGCCGGGTATGTTGAAATTTATCGGGCAAATATTTAATTAAAAAAAAAACTGTGGATTATTTGTGAAATATGACTCGTTAGCGGTTTAGGTATGAATATGTTGACTTCATGTTTTTAATTGCAGACGCATACGCCAAAAAAATAAAGACATAGAACCGTTTAATGATGATTTTAAGACCTATCTTTGCAATTATTTTCTATCGAGCCGATTTCGTCCAATTATGTATCGAGTCCGTCCACGGTCTTTGAAATATGATGAATATTAACATATAATTTTTTTGATGTGCTAGAACAAGCAGTTTTTCTTAAAAAACTGTTTAAATGACATCAATTTCAACAAAATTAGGTGTTGTCAGCCTCTTAACGCAAATTTTTCGATTAATGACATTTTACATCGCTCGCAGAAACAATGACCGATGGGGCCAAAAGGTTCTCGAATGGTTTCCACGGACCCGAAGACGCGGTGTAGGTTGGCCTCCAACAATTTGAAGCGACGGCTTGGGTAAGGTTGCGGGAACGTGTTGGATGCGGATGACGCAGGGCCGATCTGTTTGGCGATCCTTGTTAGAGGGCTATGTTCAGCAGAGAACGTCTTTTGGTTTGAATGATGATGATAATGATGACGACATTTTACTGTTTTTATTCTCACAGTATCAGTGTCACCCTGTCCATAAAACCGCCTCGATTATTCGCTCTAAGTTTCATTTTCAACATAAAATGGTGATAAGTAGAATTTAATTAGAATAAATAAGTATTGACAGTAAATAAAAAAGTCTAGAAAGATCTGATAACGTTATTAACGGGCCATGTGAAATTAAGATTCTGTGTAAAATAATCCGGCTTAATTTTCATGCAGCCGACCCAAACATTTGAAACATTATATTCATAACAAATACCCGAAGTTTTCCCCAAAGAGTATGTCATCCGTACAGCAGTTATCATAAATAAGATAAGCGTTTGTGTACAAACTCTTCGAGCAAAAACCCTAGTGAGGGAAACGGCCTCAGGCGCGGTTGCGTTTGCTGTATGCTTACAAATTATGTTGTATGGGGACGATAATTATCTCCCCGAATGTGGGAGCTTATGCTTTATACTTATCTTCTTTTACGCCCTTTATAAATTCTTAAGATAAAATTGTGTACGACATAATGAAAAACATTTTGTTAGGTCCTTAATACAGTTGCTAAGTTGAACAAAAGACACGATCCCAACCATAATAATAGTGTTAATGTATCACAAATAGTTTTCAACTTCGTTAACTAACGTCTAAACAAAGTTTAAATAAACTAAAATGCACATGGGGATAATGTTTTAATTGACACGTTTTCAAGTTTTAACCAACCATGAAGTGTCCTTTGGCGTACAGCCAGTACCACTTCCAAATAGATATCTTTTATTCAGGAAAACTCAAACTTTTCTCGCCATAAATCCACAAGTAGAGGGAGCCTTCATGAAATTGTAATGAGAAAGAACTATTTATGGCTAATCCTTCTGAAATAAACTGCTCGGAGCGGTGTCCGTCTGAATTTCTACGCATGACTATTGCAAGAAAGTGTCTGGAGGAGTTGCAAAATGTTTGCAACAAAAAGTAGTGGTAGTAGAGAGGGATAGATTTATAGCATTGTTAGAAGTGTGAAAGGGAAAAGAGTAGGGTTGAAGACTGATGAATGAGCTAGAAGGCAGAGTGTATTTTTGAATTGCAAATAGGGGAAATGAAACTGCCGCCGCCTCGGTCGTCTCCGCCACCCTCCAGACCTCTTCCGTCGTTATAATCATTCTTAATAACACTGGAGTGCTTTAATGAATTTATGTAGTGATCAAAGCAAGAAGCTAACTTGTAGAAACTTCAAGTGTGTACGTATAAGGTCGTGGGATTATGCCTTGTAAGCCTCTTTTCCTATTTGGATTTGTTCAACGGAACTGGCGGTAATAGAATTAGTGAAGGGTGGAGTGAATTGTTTTATTTAGTACTTTAGACAACGTTCTCGGAATATTTCACTAAGGAAATTGAGATAATTTCCTTTCATTGTTACATTACATTGAAAGTTAAAGCGCTTTAGATTTGACATCCTGTACAACGTAACAGCGGCCCTCTAAAACAGCGGTTAAGCTGCACAAATTGAAAATTTTCGAGTAGTGTCTTTCACCTCTCATAAACAGCACATTTTAATACAACAAAGGGTCCAAATGGCTCTATTTAATTATAAAGACGGGTTGTGACTGAGTTAATAGCTAGAATTTAATTCTGGTGGGTAACATTCCTCCGCAGATTGCATTCTACGAAGCGTAGCTGCGGCGCGCTCGGCTCGGTGACGGAAAGTAAAGTGCATGACGGAGATGCTACAACTAAATTAGTCGCATTTTAGGAAACAACTAAATGTTATCTATTTGAATTACTGTTCAGTTGTTTTTGATACCAGAAATATGTACAAGGACGCGCTTAAACGTAATGACATACTGATGCCTTTAAATTTATTTAAAAGCATTTTATTAACTTGCAATGAAGGTATCCTAATGTATGTACGGGTCAAATCTTGGAAGTCGAATTTGACCCACTTCCAGTGGTCGACTTCACTTGAAATTTGGTATACTTATGTAAGTTGGATGACAATACAAGTACAGTCAACAAAAAGTACAGTACTATAAAGCTTGCTCTCGAAATGAAATTTTTAACAAAAACTTATTTAAGATATAGTTAATACAAAATAGTTATAGTTAAAACAAAATATACTAACACACTGTAAACACGATAATAAACAAACTTATTTCGTGTTTGCTTTATAAAATCACTTTGGGATGTCAATCAATGAGCTACAGCTGAGCTATGCTAATCCGCAGCACACAAGCAAAACAGCTCAGCAACATGCAACGTCTGTCCGGCCGGCACATGTAAATATTTTCATACAAACGTAGTTTTACATGCATGACTACGAAGAATCAATTTAAAAATTATGCATGTATGTATCAAAAAAAAACTGAAAAAAAAAGTTTTTTGAACCTTACTTAAAAATTTATCTTTAAAAGATAAGTTCACCTTTGCACATCTGTTAGGTACATACATTTGTTTGTATCATGTTTACTAAATATTGTTATGTTTTATGTTAACATAAGTATTGTAAGTAGTAACCTAGTAAGCTAACCGTGTGTGCCCGGGCTCGTATGTCTGACTTTTGTGCAATTTATGTGCGAAATTACAATTGAAATTTACCATGAGCTTTGCGGTGAAAGAAAATATAATAGGAAACCTGCACACAAACATCTGCGAAGAAATTCAATGATAATTGATAATGTGTGTGGTGTTCCTAATCCACAATAGGCCCGCGTGAGAACTAGAGCTCAAGCCTTTTCATTCTGAGAAGAGGCTTGTGTTCTGCTATGGGAAATGGGGCGTAAGGCTGGGTAAGATGCATACTTAAATCTTACAGTCCTATATCGAAACAATACATTATTTTTTCGCAAGTGCCTATGACTGTATTCATAGGAACGCGCAATAAATTTTTTATTTAATTTTTGAAATAATCATACACTTCTTTCATTTACATCGATACAGAGCCCAAATAAATCGTGACGGCAAAAACGATTGTTCAAAGGGGCAACACTCGAAGCCCTTCAGTGGAGGGCATGCAAATTGATACCACTTCAGCTTCGCGACAAGTCGAGGACCGGGAGTAGGGAATGTCTATTGTAATTAATTCCAACTATTGTTATGGATAGCAGCATTTCAGTATTATTCCGAAATAGCTAGTTATGGCTGTAAATAAAAAGGTAATAACCAGCTTGAGTCCGCATTTTCTCTCCAGGACTCAATACTCCGTAAGAATTTTAAAAATTTAGTCATTTGACCCTTGTCTACCTCATAAAGAATCATCATCATCATCCCAGCCTATGTCCCACTGCAGAGCACAGGCCTCCTCTCAGACTGAGAGGGCCTGGGCCGTAGTTCCCACACAGGCCCAGTGCGGATTGGGAACTAAACCCACGCCATTGAATTTCTTCGTAAACAAGTGTGTGCAGGTATCCGCATGATGTTTTCTTCACCGTAAAGCTCATAGTAAATTTCGCATATAAATTCCGAAAAACGCAGAGGTGAGAGCCCGGGCACGGTCCTCTGCTTGTTTTCACATGTATTGTGTATGTCTGTATTTTTAAAAACACATTTAAAAAAAAAACTTAATAAAACAAGTAAACTGGGTCCTGAACGTAGAAATAACAATTGAAATGTATAAACACACAACAATTACCCATTTCAAAACTAATTTTCTATGACCATATTACCAATTTTCGGTATTACCTAGGTATGTTTCAATTTACCCAGCCATTAGATATTTACATTGGTTAACCTGATGACCATGTCGAAACTGCCCAACTACTGCTCGGTAGTGCAATGCAATCAGCAAAACGACAATATTGGCAATTATTCCTGAGAAATTAATTATAGTAACGATGTTACTAAATTGTAAGGACAACATAGTACCTATGCAATGTTATTATCGTTAATTTGGTATGTTAATTCGCAATTTATCGGCCTAGTTAGCTCTAACAAGTTATTAAAGCGCCGTGACAACGAAATTTCATCAACGTTTATGGCATAAAAGCTAGTAGATGACCGACAAAATTTGGGAAATTTACCTCGAGTAGGTTATTTGAATAGCCTTTGACTTTACCGAAGCACTCAGGTAGAGCTGTTGTCTTATTATCTAAAACGCAGGCTTGTTTGTCTATTGTATTACCTACTTCATTAATGAAGCATTATGATTATGATAAAAGCGCTTGATTTCCTTCCCGTGAAACTTCGCATTAAATATAATCCTGCTCTTCATCAAAAAGAATAATAAAATGTTGGTATATCGAACATAAAGATTATAAACTGTAATAAGTAATCGTTATCAGTGTGTAGTTTTGGTAACTATGTATGATTGCCAAAAAAATAAATACATGTAAATATTTAATATTATTATTTACCAGATTCAGATTTTGATTCGACTCAGGATCTGTCGATATCGACGTCACACTGATGCCTTATCCAAAGGCATAGTAAAAAATTAAATTTAGTGTCTAATTGTGATTAGTGCCATATTTGTAACGTTAGGTTTAGGTGTCGCAGACTGCCACATTTTTATTTTTAAAATTAATCAAATCAACCGTAATCAACCCATCACATGACATATCAAAAACAATAAATAAATACAAAGCGTTTTTTTTTATCTAACTGGTGGCAGCTGAGTCCAAATTATTTTTATTTGCGTCGCACCTGACTTGACACGAGGGCTTATCTGTGGTAGCCTTTTTTAAATTTACTTCTTTCGAATGGAAATGAAACGAATTTATTAGGTTTTCCATTTGGATACGATTTGATGTTATCCGCTTTAACGGTCACGCTGTTGTTCGCTGTTGCCAGTGAAGTTTCACAATATACTTATATCGAAAATCTACTAAGCCATCGTAACTCTTTCAGTAAATTATGCATACAGCTTGAAAGGAATAACCTTGGATTAAATATAAAACACTAGCCTTCCGTCCGCAGCTTCGCCCGCGATAAATTAATTTTCCCGTAGAAAAAGGTATTTTCCCGCGGTAAAAAGTAGCCTATGTTAGTCAGTGATAATGTAGCTTTCTAACGGCAAAAGAATTTTTGAAATTGGTCCAGTAGTTTCGGAGCCTATTCAATTCAAACAAACAAACAATCAAATCTTTCCTCTTTATAATATTAGTATAGATTACGCAGCGGCTTATTTTTAAAATCACGCCTGAATTTGAAATACGGTTATAATAAAAGAATGTTTTCATGTAAATTGTCCGTAAAAAAAATTGTGCCTATTTATACTTTTTTTTACTGTACTTGGATTAAATTCAGTTTCAAGATTTAAAGACAACTTAAAATGTTCGTTGTAAGTTGAATAAAAGCTTGTAAAATTTAGAACTCCACGATTATGGGTTATTTTTATTAAAATACACTATAAATTTTAAAGTATGTCGTTCTCATTTCACTCCAGCAACCCTCAAAATCATTCGTGAAATCATCGATAGTATCAATGGAGACACAATTTTCTACTAATTTTACAAATCATCGAAAATTTTATTCGATCGGTAATTTTGTAGTCATGCACATAATATTATTTTCACTTTAAAATGATATGTAGATATAGGTTGTAGGTACAAGGTGTCGTTTTGTTAATCGCCTTCCTGACGGTTGCCGCAGATATTATATTATACCACTGACGAGCATTTCAAAGCTTAAAATTCACAATTTATGTAAAATTCCAATTTTAAGTAAGTAGGTACAAATAATGAATATAAATCATTCTAACTAAAATAAATGGAAAATACAGTTTTTGCGTATATATCTTATCTATTGAATGCTATTTAAACATTCATTTACTAAAAAAATAATTTTATTCATTTAGTAGAACAATGTTAGTTAAGAATTAAATCTTGTCTTAGCCTCAATAAAGGGCAGAAAAGAGCAGTCCCTAGATAATTCCCTTTCTCCTAAAGCAATTCAATTAATATTCTTCGTCCTGACGAACAGATCTTTAATCTTTCAATGTAGTTACTTTAAGCTTTAAAAGGGTTGACATTGAAGAAAAAACTTTTTTCACTTCTCATGCTCTTAAAACGTTACTTTAGTCTCTGCATATCGGGACTAAAGCTCTTTTTTGATCTCTAGGGATTAAAGTAATTTTTTTTTAATTTACTTTGGAAACCCCTAAACTGCCAATCACGGTGTTTGTGGATGGAGGATTATTGCCATTTTCAGTGACTGGGCATAGACAATTTTTAAAGCTTTCCACAGGCCGCAGCTCGCTGCGGACGCTCCGAAGCACTCCGTAGCGCCCGCTCCGTAGCGCTCTGTAGCGTCCTGCGCTTCGGTCTGAGGAAGCCTTTAGGGCGTGGAAATAACCTCAAAATGACAACTGTATAAAAAATATTTAAAAAAAAAATAATTTCGTGAAACACCATGAATAATTACGAATATTAATCTATTTAATTATATTAAAGATGAATTCATTTTATTATACATACTTAGTCCAATTAGCTAAGAAATAATTTTCAAGTTTTAATCTGTTGGCTAAATATGCAAACATTTAAAGCGTCACTCAACAAAAAAAAAACCGCGGAACAAATTTAAACTGTTATTTGAATTCTGAACAAACGTCCATTGCTCGTATTGAGCGTACGTTGTATAAAAGTAATATTGTAGATTAGTATACCTCAAACATCGTTTTTTTCCTCGCATTCAAAGTGAAAAGTAGAGTGTTTAACGTGAGACTAAACTGCCATAATGACACGCGAATTATAGCCACCCTCGCTCTCCTCGGGTGGCTAAATATCTTGTGTCATTATGGCTTGTTTTAGTCCCTTGTTGAACAATCTACTATTATAAAAAAAAATATCTAGCAGTATAAAGAAACAGAATAGAAAACCGTCATTCATTACATAAGTGAGTTTTTAAAGCGGAGAGAGCTATAAAACTATTTCTCTGAATTCCAACCAATAGTAAAACAAACGTTTTTTAAATTGGGTCATACTCGAACGGAATTTCTATTTTATAAAATGTAAAATACGAACAGCGTTCGCTGCCAGCAATAAAGTTATTGAGCCCGCGCAGTCGACAAAAAAGACTTTATACATTGCACAGAAGTTTGGAGGAGCCAGCCAAAAAAGTGCATGCAATGTAGGTATACAGCCGAGTGCTTTGTAAATATCGTTTCATTGCAGGGAAGCTAAATTGTATCTCATTGTTGGCGGACATTAACTACAGATTATAAATCTCGCGCGCTGTCGTGTTCTCGCTTCTATGGGCTAAATGTACGACATCTGCAAACTCATTTACAACTTTTCGCAACAGGACTAATGGTGTTTCGTATAGCGTTTTTACTAAGTCACAGTATGAAACTGGTGACAAATTTTCGTATTACTTATGGCATTATGATTTGGAATGCTGCTGAGTATTAAAATAATATTTTTGACATTGTTTTTTTTTCGTTTAGTCTATCTGCCTCCCAACATTTTTTAGAAAATAATAATGACAGTTAAATTATACTTTATGAATACAAACTAAGTAGTAATTTGTACTATCAAAGGTAATTATTATACACTTTATTCAGTATACATTTTTGTATGGAATATAGTTGCAGCAGGGTGAATAAATTAGTATGCTAATAATGACATGAAAGTGACAAGACTAAGTGCATTTTTTAAATTTGCTGTCCTTCAATGTAGAAACATTGTAAGCCCCTAATGTTCGGAATAATATTTAAATATAATGATGTTTTACCAAAATTGTTACCGACGTCAAAATAATTTAAACTTTGTTAACATTTTATTGATAATGTTTTTTTTTCAGTATCTAAAAAAAAGTCGTTTTAGTCTAACGTTTGCACATGAAGCTTTTAAAGCGTCTTAGATAATAAAACACCTAATAATGGTATATTTAACAGCTTGAATAGGAATACATTTATCATAAAAATATTCATTAAAATCTTTGATAACACGCGCCACTGAATGAAACTTGATGAATTTTCCCCCATAATGGAAAACGTAATAAGAAATCGTAATTTATTTCTTATTGAAATGAGGATAATAGACGCCCAGCCGCCCTAAGAAGCAACGAATTGTTCCCTGCGGAGAGAGCACACTCCGAGAATCATGATATTAACATTATAATCCAATTTGTGGCCTCAACTGAGGTGAACTCATTATGAAAGTTCCTGCATTATTGCAACTGGCATTAGAACGTCTAATTCGAATTTCTAAAATGCATTTTATATCACGCAAGCGTCAGTTGAGCGGCTGGAGTTCTCCGAACGACTCTAATAAGATTTGGGGCCCGCACGTTACTGTCACTCACAAATTTAATAATTTTATTTAGAAAAAATTCAATTTTTTCGTCAACTTATTCATTTGCGGCATTAACATAAATTATAATTAATGAAAATAGCCATGGTAGACTAGCACCTCATTGTTTTCCAGAATGTATGTGCTAAAAAAAATTTTAAAAATTGCCACGAGTTTTACTGTGCTGTATACTGTGAAGCAACTCAATGGTGTTTGTGAAGTTTGCGTGGTACCTAGAGCCCAAACCGTCTCATTCTGAGAAGAGACCTGTGCATCTATAGGACAGGGAAAGAAATAAATATTTATTCAATTGATACTAATAATGATGTTAGAAGAGCATGCAAACAATAATATTTATTCTCATTATTTATAAAAAAAAAGAATAAAAAGAATTAGATGCTCTTCTAACACGACCGCTGAAACTATCACCAAATTTTCCAAAAATTTTCGTTGTTTTACAAAAACAGTAGTCTCCTCAGTTGGATCAAATTTTTCGTAGCTTTAAGTGGATAAGAATGTTAATTTTATTGATGCAAAGGCCACCCTGGAGGATAGACTCGGCAGAGCCGCGATCATTAGTATGCTGATGGTAAAAAAAGATAATTTTGTTGTTGGAACATACAATTTATGGATTTTTTGGGGCACTGAGGTGTAATTGCACTGAATATTTTAAATTGAATTATTTGGAATGCCGATGAGTTTTCTTTAATCTTTGGAAACTATAAAACTGCTGAAAACTTTTACATAAAAACAATTTGGAAAAGAGTATTTTTTATTTTAAATGTTCATAGAAAATTACTGTAAGACTCATTCATTACACGGTAAACACGGTGCTGGCGGCGATATTATATCATTAGGAACAGTTTTTCGGTGTATCCACTACATAATTTTTTTTTTAATGTAAACACTGTAACAGAAGTTTTTCGTTAAAACACTATTGAATTGGAAAAACCGGCCAAGTGCGAGTCGGACTCGCGCACGAAGGGTTCCGTACCATCCTACTAATATTATAAACGTAAAAGTTGGTAAGTATGGATGGATGGATGTTTGTTACTCTTTCACGCTAAAACGGTTTGACGGATTCTGATGAAATTTAGCACACAGATAGTTTATAATCCAGATTAACATATAGGATACATTTTATCCCGGAAAATTGCATAGTTCCCGCGGGATAGCGATAAACGAATTCTTCGCAAACGGAGTCGCGGGCACCAGCTCGTTATCTATAAAATCGGCAAAAGAATCTCGGTTTTTGTATGGGAGCCCCCCTTAAATATTAGTTTTATTTTGATTTAACTATTTATTTTTAAAGTGAATATATAACTAAATATTCTGTGAATATTTTTAGCGTCTACCTGTTGCCGTTATCAATATCGAGCAAAAACGAGCAAAAAAAATCACGTTAGCTGTACTGTATGGGAGCCCCCTTAAATATTTATTATATTTTGGTTTTTAGTATTTGTTGTTTGTTATAGCGGCAACCGAAATAAAACTGTGAAAATTTCAACTGTCTAGCTATCGCGGTTCATGAGATACAGCCTGGTAACGGACGGACGGACGGACAGACGGACGGACAGACGGACAGACAGCGGAGTCTCAGTAATAGGGTCCCGTTTTTACCTTTTGGGTACGGAACCCTAAAAATGGCAAAAAAATCACGTTTGTTATATGGGAGCCCCTTAAATATTTATTTTATTGTGCTTTTTAGTATTTGCTGTTATAGCGGCAACCGAAATACATCATCTGTGAAAATTTCAACTGTCTAGCTATCACGGTTCATGAGATACAGCCTGGTGACAGACGGACGGACAAACGCGCAGCGAAGTCTCAGTAATAGGGTCCCTTTTTACCCTTTGGGTACGGAACCCTAAAATGAATTTAACCCCTCGAAATAATAATTGTTTTTAGACTTATCATTTGTTATCTGCTCAAAAACTTAAAGATACCGGATGAGAGACCAAGTTACAAGAGTTTTGGAAAAAATAAGAAAACCGTCACCTAGTTACATTTTTCGAAATTATCTAATATTTTGGAAAAAATGTCTATCATCTTGCATATTTAAGTGAATTTTTTTGTTAATTTGATTCCAGAACTTGTATCACGCGACTTCTCGCCTGGTACCAGGTTCTCGTTGAAATTTGGGACCCCTTTTATACATAAAGCTCATTCAATGAACCCTAAATTTGACTCAAGGCTAATTCCAAAGAATATCACAGTATAATGCAACTGAAGAATCGCCAGAGGCGCCTTCCGCAAATCTCTTAGAAAAACTTTTTTAAACTCATTTGCACTGCATTCAATACAACATGGAAGCGTCGCAATTCTTTAACCAACCCCTACACCGCATCATTAGGGGAGTGCCACTCGTAAACCAGTCGTAATGGGTTTTATCAGGGACTATAAAATTTATTTACACATCTACTACTATATTATAGGGACTGTATTATGAAATGAGCACTGCAAACTTAGAAATGGGCACTTACTTGATGATAAAATGACGATTCAATGCGGTTGATACGGGGCAAGCAAGTAAATAAGTAGGTACGGGCAGAAAATTCGCTTTTCTGAGATCAACTGGAGACATGGGTTTTATTTCCTACTCATGTTAAAAATAATATAATTGTGAAAATACTATGATAAATATTTTTTACAATTTAATAGTGTGTTTTTTACACTCCTCCTCGGACAATTTATTAGAACAATTTTGCAATTATTAAAATTACTAGCTGCTGCCCGCGACTCCGTCTGCGAAGAATTCGTTTATCGCTATCCCGCGGTAACTATACAATTTTCCGGGATAAAAAGTATCCTTTATGTTAATCCGGATATAAACTATCTGTGTGCCAAATTTCATCAGAATCCATCAAACCGATTTAGCGTGAAAGAGTATCTAACAAACATCCATCCATACTTACAAACTTTCGAGTTTATAATATTAGTAGGATAAAACTTTTCGTACGTGTTTTTTTATTGTTAAAATTTAATTTGAATTTGGTTTAATCATTTTAATTTTAATTTAATTAGATGTAATTTAATTTGATCTAAATTATTTATTTGTTATGATTTAATTTCATTTTGTTTACAACTATAAGCTATTACTAACAAATTATATAGTCCTTGATATAAAAATAAAAAGTACATTACATTATAAGTTCATTATATTATAAGTACATCCTTAAAATAGGTACATATTGTAGGGTAGGTATAGAAGTATAAATATTACTAAAAGATGTTATCATTAAGTTTTCACATTCTTCTTAATACTTACTTCTGGAACTCCTCTAGTAGGCACATAAACGCAGAAGTAATATGTTAATCAAGTTAGTAGAACAGGAGATAAAGTTTACTTCCGATTAGTGAAACGTTGTCGACAAAGTTCTCGACTCCGTAATTATTCTACAATGACAAATTGCCGTTTTCAAACATCGAATTTAATTAAGAACAGAACGAGAATACCGTCCCAATTTCCACATACAATTCCACAGAATACGTACAGTAATCTGTTGATCTGCGGTTATATTATGGGTACGTACCATAGAACGAGCCTCTGGTATAACGAATGGAGAAAGAACCACAGCAGGTAAAAGGTTATATATATCGAGTTTAGGACCATACACGTACTCGTACACAAGCACATATGGGTAAATGTCAGTCGGCCGCGAGACCGTCGAAGAAAAATTCGTTTATCGCTATCGTGCCGGAATTATGTAATTTTACGGTATAAAAATATGCTATGTCTTTAACCGGAACTCAAACTATCTCCATAACAAATTTCATTTAAATTGGTTCAGTGGTTTAAGCGTGAAGAGGTAACCGACATACAAACCAGACATATAGACAGACAGATCGATACACAGACCGACACACTTTCGCATTTACCTATAGTATTTCAACTTCTAACTATTGCCGACACATAGTTTTTAAAAATGTTTATTTTCAGTACACTTTTGAGTTACATAATTGCATGATTCTGAAAAAAACCAGCCAAGTGCGAGTCGGACTCGCGTACCGTACCGAGGCTTCCGTACAAATTTATATGTATCTATGAACATCCAATCTTAGCAGACCCCTGCTCCTAAGCAAAATGTTCGCAGTGTGGGATCGTTGTAGAATGGTTATTGATATACAGACAGACAAAAAAAATATGCTTTTCGCAATTTTTCCTTTATCTGTGCTATAAGTCCTTGCTTCGTACCAAATTTCAAGATTCTGAGTTCACGGGAAGTAACCTGTAGGTTTTGATTCCCTTGCGAGTGTCGAAAATTTGCGGCATAAATGGCTGTATCTTTTGATTGCGTTGGCTTAGAATTTTGATTTTTCACAGATCCAAGGGACAGTTAAGTAGACCTGAGTATTTGATATAAATTTCAGCTTGATCTCCACGAACGACCTCCACGCGTTCCTGAGGAAAAGGGTCTTGACAGACGGACGGACAACAAAATGATCCTATAAGGGTTCCGCTTTTTCCTTTCGAGGTGCGGAACCCTACAAATTTACTGTGACAAACAGACGAATGATCCCATAAGGGTTTTGTCCTGTCTTTTCTTTGGATGAACGGAACTTTAAAAGCAGAGTAACATCTACTGTATTGTTGAATGTCTTTGATTGCAGGCTGCATTCCCTGCGACCGTCCCTTCGTTCCTGTAACGAGCAGTGTCGTGAAATAAATCTCGCACCCCAGCTGTAACGGGGTCGTTCCAGCCTCCTTTCAGGAGAAGGATAAAAGGTCTTTATTTTTTCCCCGCGAAGCCCTTTTATGTTCGACGTGTTTTGATTGGTTCAACTTTATTGAGCGTAAATATGTATTAAGCATTTTTAAGCGATGTTTTTCGTTTTAATAAATAAAAAATATTTGAATAGCACCTGGAAAAGCTTTCAAATATAAATAGTCTGAAGCAATTAAGGATAATAAAGCGGAGTGCACGGAAACGTACATTTTATTCAATAAAGTGACAGAGAGAAAGTCAAACAAACCGGACTCGCTAAATGCGTATTCGGCAGACAGATAAATTAAACGCCAATAGACAGCACGTCGAATAGGAAGCGTATTGGGGAAAAATTGGAAACGCCGGGCTGTATGTGTACTCCGGTTCTCGAAATTTATGCTTCAGTCTCACTCCCTTATACTGGCTCCATTAAAAGTGTCCATCTATCCGTTTGCAGATTTAAACCAAACGGTCGCCGGTCACGAATCTAAAAAACATTTATCACTCTCGATTTCCCGCCTCGACCGCGGGAGCGTGCCACGAGTATATTTTTCACGGGCCAAATACGAGGAAACTTTATGGATCTTTTGGCAATTCTAATCACGTGGCGAGTAATAAATGTGCATGGACAAAGTCAAATAGGCCTGCTCCAGAATACAACCGCTGGGAATCGAGACGTGACAATGATTCTGAGGTTGGAGAATGAGAAGGGAATAGGTAAGTCTTGTTTTTTGCGGCGCGCAATTTTCATTTTATAAACCACGGACCGCATAATCTTTTACCACGGTTTTTTGACGTGACAACGTCTACTAAATCGATGAACGCCGGCTGCATACTCGAAAAAACATGACTCATTGTAACGTACATGTAACGTTAAGTAACGTTACATTCTACAGAGCAGCGAAGCAGGTCAGTTGCAAGAGAGCGGCGAGGATCAGTTGCAAGAGAGCGGCGAGGGCCAGTTGCAAGATAGCGGCGAACGCCAGGATGTACAATGCGGGGTGCGGGGGGGGGTTGAATGTTTTGTTATGACGTTGTCACGTTAAACTATCGTCCGTAAACCGACTTTACAGACAACCGGTTTTTATCTTTTAAAATTCGTTTATCGCGTGCCCGCGCGTAATATTTCCCAAGACAAAAACTATCCTATGTCCTTTTCAGGATCTCAAACTACCTTTCACCAAATATCATTTCGATCCATAGAGCTTTAAACGTGAAAGCGTAAAAAACAAATAAATCCATATTAGCCGTTCTCATATTGTCTAAACTGCTCAAAAATCATCATCCACAATCGTCCCAGCCTATATACGTCCCACTGCAGTGCACAGTGGCTCAGATTGAGAGAGCTTGGGCCGTACTTCCCACGCGGGCCCAGTGCGGATTGGGAACTTAAATCTCCTTAAATCTGAAATACCTGGCGCCTAATGTTTCTAACGCTCAAAACTACTAGGGATTAAACATATATAATAAGCGCCGTGGTGCTGTTGGCACAGAATATATAATAGTACTAACGTACAGAATGGACACGCTCCGCCCCGCACCGATTCGAGTTACCCCACCCCTCAAGGCGCAGATTGCCGGACACCGCCCGAATCCAGAAGAGTGCGCGCGCGATGTATGTAGGCGTACGCGTGTACAGACGTCGTCGTGCTTATGTAGATTCAAGAACGCGTATTTTGTACGTCATGTCCGCTGTGTTCTGGTGGCCTAGAGGTTGGACTTATGGCCTCTCAAGCAGAGCGTCGTGCATTCAAACTCGAGTTGGCACCCCTGATTTTTTCGGAATTTATGTGCGAACTTACATTTGAAATTTACCATGAGCTTTACGGTGAAAGAAAACATCGCGAGGAAACTTGTACACATAAATTTCGAAAATAAATAAATAAATATTAGGGAACAATCTTACACAAATCTACCTAGTCCCAAACTAAGCAAAGCTTTTACTATGGGTACTAGATGACGATAAACATACTTATATAGATAAATAAATACTTCATAGAAAACATCCATAACTCGGGAACAAATATTCGTGATCATCACACAAATAAATGCCCTTACCGGGATTCGAACCCAGGTCCTCTTGCTTCGTAGGCAGGGTCACTACCAACTAGGCTAAAGCGGTCGTTAAATTCAGAGGTGCGAGCCCTGGTTTCAACCCACGGCCCTCTGCTTAAAAGACCATAAGTCAAACCACTAGGATACCACTGGTTTTGAATGAAGAATGGAATAGGTTCTAACAAAATTAATTTTGTTTATTTCCATTCTCCTAGTCACGACCATCCATTTCAAACACGCATTAAAACTAGAAAGAACTAATTCCAGTCGCTTTATTCCAGTAATTTGCTTTTCCAAAACAAACCAAGTCAACGGCATCGTAAACAGCGTCCGCCATTGCACACTGCCAATTACATCAGGCTAACAAATGGTTCATTTAAACGAGGGCTAATTGCAAAATAAATGCCCTACACGTTTACTCCATTACACAGGGAGTAACCCGTGCAATTTTACTTTTGAACCCAGCCGGCGCATGGCAATTTGAGTGCTTTGACATTCATTTATATCCATTACAGATCTGCTAAGGTAGCCGTGCACGGTCGCAGGAATGGGTCCCGTGCGGGTCGCCCCTACACTAGTAGCCGGAGAGATATGCGAAAACTCAAAAAAGCTATTAAGTTGTATAATACTTACTTCATTTGAACATAAGCTTTTACGTTGCTCCGCAACCACGTAGTACCTAGCTAGTTCTAGTAGTACAGTCCCAGGCAGAAATATCTATACAGCTATTGCTTCAAAAATATGTAAACACCGACCTTATAATTAATGGCATAAAGTTGTATAGATATTTTTGACACCTTCGTAGTGTCCAGTCGAAGGCATAAATATGTACACAGCCGTCGCGTCAAACATAATTATGTAACCTTACGGTTGATAGCATAGTGTTAGAGTTGTAGAGATATTTTTGACGCCTTCGTATATATTTTTTTATTTATTTATTTATTTCAAATTTCAAATAACAATATACATTGTGTTTGAAGTTACAATACATGTCAAAATTATATGCTAGTAATAAGTTAAAATTAATAGATCAAAATTCCATATCATAAAATTCATAAAAAACAAAAATTAGGTAACCAGTACATGTCAAACAAACATCATATATTTATGACCTTGACTGTAGATTGATATGGACCTCTACAAAGTAACGCTAGAATCAATGATTTTTCCTATACTACAACAACTCTCCTAATAATAATAAAGACGACCGGTTAGCTCAGTGGTTGGATAACCTGACTGACCTGACTGCGATGCTTAAAGTCCCGGGTGCAATCCCTGGTCAAGGCAGATAGTGTCTGAAAAAATGTCTGTGCTCGTCTTGAATGTTTAATTTGTATTTAAGTAAGTATTTATCTACATAAGTATGTTTATCCATTGTCTAGTACCCATAGTACAAGCTTTGCTTAGTTTAGGACTAGGTCGTTCAGAGTCAATTATCTCGTGATTTATTTATTTATTTATTTGACTTATTTAAATGGTTCATTAATTATTATTAGTCTTTCAGACTCATCTTTTTCAAGTACTTCTTCTTATTTTTACTATGTTTTGTCCCCACGATCTCATCCGCAATCCGCAACTGCGAAGGAAACTATTTTGAGACAAAAAATATGATATCACATATTTTTTACTCGAACCATCTAATAGAAAAATTGCGTTCGTCTTTTTATCGGTTTCGTAAAATGTTACCAAAAAAGCCAGACAAATCGTCTAACAAAAAGTAGCCTATTTAATTTTAGTTCAGAAAAACTTAACTGGATGTTTCATAATACAGCTAGTAAATTACATTACCTAACTTATCTGTTATGTTATGTTATATTAGTCTATCAAATGACCGTCTTCAGTATGTTATGGTTTAAAATTACACCATGATGCACTTTATATCCCTTCCTCGCCCCCGCGTGGGTTAACCGACCTATAACTTATCGGGAGATTGTGATACTGCCCTCGGGCTTTTTGCATCCCCTTGTTAACGTCAAATTGAACACCACGCAGGATATAGATAAATAAAACGTATATCAACTTTATTGTGCCGTGTTCCCAAAGGCTTTCCGCCATTAGAACGTTACTGATTATCTGATTCGTGATAGTTTTTGACGGACAGTATGTTTATTGGTAAAAACCAGTCATTTTATTACTCTGTTAGACATTTATACAACTACTAGCTTTTACGCACAGTTTTGCCTTTGTTAGAAATCCATAAAAAGATAGCGGTAACATTTTTAAAACACAACTTTCTCTCGAACAGCGCCATCTATTGATTCCAGATGAAGTTAGCTCGTTATCTCGATAGCCACTCCTGGATAGCGCCCTGCAAGGTAAACGTCCCTGTGCTCGATACTGACCCTATACATGGCACCTTCAATCTTTATGTCATAGTAAGAGAGGTGACAGGTGGGTGTCATCTACTGGACGTTGAGGTGTCGAGCATTGGTACGTTTTCCTTATTCTTGTTTAAAGTTAAAATATTATCCCACGGGAATTCATTACCGGAACATTAAATAGTCTATGTCACAATAGAGAAAATCTTTGTACCTACGCTAAGTTTCGTCTAAATGCGTTGAATTTTTATTGTGTGTCTCACAAACATCCAAATTTCCAAATATTTAAAAGTCTATATTAATAGGATAACTTAGTTTGTTTGTTTATGTATTATTTTACATGAATTTAAATCGAGGTTTAAAATAATTTTGCTAATAGAGCTACTCTACCCCTGATTAACAAAAGTTACTTTTTACACTCGTAGCGTAATATAGTTACTACGGGACGGCATACATAGTTGCGGGTAGTAAGTACGTGACATTTTGGGCTGCACCCCAATTTATAATCTACATAGTTACCACACAGTAACCATTCGGTTTGACAACTTTAATCACACAATAAGGTAATACTTGTCAAAAATACAACGCCCATTCAGTACGCGCCAAACGTCCCATTTTAATGGCTATGGCCGATATCGGAGGCACAAATGACTTTATCGTAATCAACTTGTTGCCCGCCTGACCGATCGCGAATCCATTATTGAAAACGCATTACAGTTATTTAATTTTATCCGTAAAGCGAGTAATTAACAAACGTTTAATTGCTATTTATTTTTACGTTTAAATTTCGAAATGACCGCACGAAATATTAATGATAATTATAGTGATTAATGATTTTATCTTCAGTGCTATGTGTGGTCCAGCCTACTTGATTTCTGCTTCACTGGCACAGGCGTTTAATCGCAGATATCATCAATCCCTTTCACACAAGTCTGTTTGGAAAGGGACCCAAAGCGTGGGTATTTTTATTATTAACTTACTTCAATTTTGCCTCTTTGAATAAAGTTTTCGTGTATGAAAATGTAATTGATTGATCACCTCTCTGGCTGCTGAGATTTCACATTTCTAGATCATATTTTTTGTCACTCGTTCGCTCTACGCAAGAGTTCCGTAGGTAATATATTTTTAAGTATATTAATACTAAACCAAATATTTATTATTCAAAAAATACCTATATTTTGAGCATAAAAAGAATCAGTAAACTAGGTAAGTACATTCGACAAAACTGAGGCCTGCCCAGTTTCAAAACTATTTTGCTTGCTGCCGTTGAAGTTCATTGGTATCGATTGGTATGGACAGAATATGTCTAGCCACTGCATGCAAAATGGACATTTAAGGTGTCAAGGCGACATTGTTTCTAAGTTGGGTAGATCTGCAGCGTCGTTCAAGCCTGTTTTTAACCGACTTCAAAAAAAGGAGGAGGTTCTCAATTCGGTTGTATGTTATTTTTTTTTTTTTTTTTTTTTTTTGTCGTGTGTTACCTCAGAACTCCGTCATTTATGAACCGATTTGGAAATTTTTTTCGTTGTTTGAAAGCACATGCTTCAAGGTTGGTCCCGTTGTTACCAAAATCCAGTTCTGATGATGGGATCCATGAGGAATTGAAGAAACTCCTCAAAAATTCAAGAGAAACGTATAGCGATTTTAGTATTTTCGGTGACAAGTCGAGCATTTGCATTCAGAAAGTATCATGGAACTCTGTAATAAAACGACATAACCCTGTCGAGTTTTAAAAATAGAATTTTCAACATAAACTTATTTCGAAGTCAAACTGATGATTTTATCCTACGCATCTATTTTATACAGAAACAACTAAAAAGCAAAAAATAAAAAATTTTAAATAAAAAATAAAACCTCCTTCAAAAAACATCCAAAAAACTATGAAATAATAATTGAACCGAACCGACCACAATAAGCATGAAAATATCTTTCTTCTAATCTGTTTGAAGTCGGTGCCTCAGCTCGAGTCAGCAGGAGTGGACCTAGTAATCTAACTTACCTACATACCTACTATCTATAGGGCTTCTACACTCCTGCTGGCTCGTGCTGAGGCACCGACTTCAAACAGATTAGAAGAAAGATATTTTCATGCTTATTGTGGTCGGTTCGGTTCAATTATTATTTCATAGTTTTTTGGATGTTTTTTGAAGGAGGTTTTATTTTTTATTTAAAATTTTTTTTAGCGTTTATTTTTATACTTTTTTTTGCTACGTTTCACCTATTTAAGGCGTCCTATTAAGTGTTTTAAGTCTTTTCGTTCCGTTTGTTAAGTATTTTAAAAATATTTATTTATTTTAAAAAATTAAAAAATTGTGCATACTTACATCAAGTGATTGTGTTAGAAGCTTATTAACTTGTAGTCACCTAAAGACATAGTAAAAAAAATATCGGGATCGGGTGTAAGTCATCTTACATACACAGGTCAGGATATCTTATTTGTTTTTTATTAATAAGAAGCGTTTTCTTTATCACCATAATATCTCCGGCCTATGTACATCCAACAGCTGGGCACAAGCCCCGGGCTTGGACTGTGTAGTTCTCACGCGGAGACAGCGCGTATTAGGAACTTCACACATCATACAATTGCTTCACAAGTATACGCAGGTTTCCTCACGGTGTTTTCCTTTACCATAAGGCTCATGCGAAAATTTTAAATAGAAGCACTCAAAGTTGCGAGCCCAAGCTCGAACCCACAATCCTCTGTTTGAGAGGCCATGGGTCAAACCCTAGGCTTCTTTTTTACAGAAAAACTAGCTTCATCCCGCCGCTTCATCCGTGTTAGAAATCCACGAAAAAAGGTTACGGTAATATTTTTAAGGGATAACGTTCGCTCGGGTAACGCCATCTATGGATGGCAGACGAAGTTAACACGTAATCTTGAAAGCGGATTTACTTCAACGATCTTATATAGCGCCCTCTATTCTTCATCACCATCGTCATCATTTCAGCCGAAAGGCGTCCACTGCTGAACATAGGCCTCCCCCAAGGCGCGCCAAACAGATTAGTCCCGCGCCATTCGCATCCAACGCGATCCCGCAACCCTAACCAGGTCGTCGCTCTATCTTGTTGGAGGCCTACCTACACTGCGTCTTTCGGTCCGTGGACGCCACTCGAGAACCTTATTGTCCCTCTATTCTTGTTTCAATTTAAAATACTATCCCTCGGGAACTCATTACCAGGATTTCAAGTATCCCATGTCTCGATCCAGATCTTTGTCCATCTGTATGCCAAGTTTCATCTTAATCCAATCAGCCGTTGTTGCGTGATTGATTAACAAACATTCAAACATCGTCACAAACTTTCAAACGTTAAAGATTCTATGGATGAATGGATGTGTGAATGTTTGTTACTCTTTCACGCTCAAACAGTTACACGAGTTCTGATGAAATTTGACACACAGATAGTTTTCACGTTCCCAACCTGCACTAGGTCCGCGTGGGAACTAAGGCCCAAGCCCTCTCGTTCTGAGGCTGGGATAATGATGATGATGATTGTTTTTAACCAAAGACCGTATTGTCTAACGCGCGGGCGCTTGCCTTCGCTTTCACCATCTCTTTCTATCACCATCTTATATGTTTTGACAGAAATAAATAGTAAATGTGAAAGCAAGCGTCAGAGCAATTCTTGTATACATACATACATACAAGAATTGCATGTATTTATACAAGAATTGCTCGTTTAAAGGTAATATATATATATATATATACAGGGTTATTTTTAATTCACTGACATCCTCTTAACCCTGAATTCCTATCACTCAAAACAAATGTTTTTTGTTTTACGACTTTTTAAAATGAAGCACTTTTTTCCCATACAAATACACAGAGTATCGTAAAAATAAGACGAAATCTCAAATTTTCAAAACGTTATTACACCAAAAATATTAAGTTATAACAAAAGCCGTAAAACAAAAAACATTTGTTTAAGTGGTAGGAGTTTAGGGTTAAAAGGATGCTAGTGAATTACAAATAACCCTGTATATATATATATATATATATATATATATATATATATATAAAACAG
This sequence comes from Archips xylosteana, assembly GCA_947563465.1. Lineage (NCBI taxonomy): Eukaryota > Metazoa > Arthropoda > Insecta > Lepidoptera > Tortricidae > Archips > Archips xylosteana. The sequence continues at coordinate 17,078,991 of OX387344.1, forward strand.
GATATAATAATAATCAGGATTTCGGAAACGGCTCCAACGATTTCGATGAAATTTGGTATATATGGGGGTTTTCGGGGATGAAAAATTGATCTAGCTTTCAACCCGAGCGGAGCTCGGTCGCCCAGGTACTGATAATTACGTCTATGCAAGAAACGTGTGTTCATGCAGTTCCTCCACCTCCACTCTGTACGAACAGACACAAATCCAACTATCACCACCACCAAACTACTCTGACACGTTTCGAACTCAGCCAGAACTCATCTCCGGGGTTGAGCTATTTTTAAAACATTGTACTATACGGAGGTACGGAACCCATTTTGTACAAATGCGAATCGCACTTGACCTTTTTTTTAAATTAAATCTTGTGAACTGATAAATAGTATGTTCTGTACACTACACTTGATTTAAGATGAAACAAAGCAAAGGACAACAGAAACAAAGTTTTTTTTTGTATTCTTTATTTTTTTGTTTTGTTTATAATATTTAAATAAGTTTCATAACAAAAGTTTAAGTAATCAGTATGTATGTATAAATAGCCTTATTCTATCTTTATGACTGTAGGTATTATCGATTGAATAGGTATTTTGTTTCTGGTTACGAAGTTTATAATATTTGTTAAATTCATATAATAAGTTGTATTGTTATGAAAATGCAAAGACATTACTTTCAGCTATTAGATCATTTGACATATTCACTAAGTATAAAAATATTAATTCAAGAATATCTATTACGAGAAAAGAAATGCACTAAATAAGTCTTAAGAAATGAATTTACAAAAATAGCCAATAAAATGTATCTGTATTTTGTACCCCTTTCCATCAGAGCAGCTGGTTTGATGAAGTTGTAAGGCTATGCGCACGCGCAGCGGACACGTGTCGATTGGCTCTCGCGGTCTCGCTCTAATTACAACTAAATACGCTATAACAATGTAGCAAGATAAATTAACAAATTTATTCCTATTCTGATATTATCTGAAATTATTATTACTCTATATTGCTCGTCTTTGTACAAAGTTTCAAGTACCTATTGGTGTTCTAATTCAGAAAATATAACTATTATTAATATACTATACAATTACATATGAGTATAATATTTATTTAGCATTGAACATTCCAAACAATTTGCAATGCACCTAACAATATAATCGAGTACCCATTCCTGAGGAACTATCCATACAAAACAAAACAAAGACATAGAGTTTACTCTATAGGCGAGGGGTCTATAGTCAATGGGCTTTAAGAGTAACATGACTAAATGAGTTAAGTACAAAAACGAGGGTAGTGTCTTTATCTGCACTGCTAAATTAATTATTTACATGTCTATATACAAAGCTATCACATCTTACAATTTTAGTCGTATCACTATTTACAATATTGCAAATTCAATGTCTCTTATTATCGTGACGATAGTACCCGGTATCACTCGTTACCTTTCGAATTAGCAAAGAAAATATTTTGGTGAGAATATTGTCCTTTGCACAAAACTTTTGTTAAACGTACACTATGTGCGGTTTTTCTGGGGTCCGGTGATGGGGTATTGTCTCGTAAGCGAACTGCTGATAGATGTGCTCCTCGCTGTCTTCCTGAAAGTATGGATTCTTATCCACACTGTGCCACGGCGGGTTGAGTGAATGGAAGTTATTCGTCACCGAGGAACCAATCATGAGATACCGGTCAGCGTCCCTCTTGTTCTCTTGTTCCCTACTCCGTGTTGAATAGCCAAGTCCATTGCTTAACTTAGACACGTCACCGTTCAACATTACACTCGTCATGACTTGCTTTGACTTATCACCTTTGCACTTTTTCAAAGGTCCCAAAAAGTATAAAACACCACCAACGACGCTTACAATGATACTCACAGTCAGCACCACAACTGCCACTATCACCCATCCGTTTGAGCACCCAAATTCAGATTCAGGAATCTGAACGAATAAAACACCTTTTAAATGTTCCGGACCTGAACATTTGATGTCTTCGTAATCAAGCGTAAGCACAGTACTTGTGTTACTGGATCTCTTGTTGCTCACTTCACATGCCATCCCAAGTTTCCACAACCACAATAATGAGCAATTACAGGTAAACGGATTACCAGATATCTCCAGCTCCTGCAGTCTATCAATGGGAAAATGTGATGCTTCTAATGTCTCCAATGCATTATTTCTCATGTAAACATGCGTCAACTTTGGATTTCCGTGAAATAGTCTAGGTGGAACTTCATTCATTTTAACATTCTCATTCATCCAAATTTTTTGAAGATTAATGTTATCCACGAAAGCTCTCGAATCAATCGTTTCAAGATCGTAAAGTCTGCTCAAATGTAAATGTTTCAAATGGAAGAGACTTTGGAAAGACAAGGGTGCAACACTTTGGAAAAAGTTACCACTGAGGTATAGGTGTGATAAGTTAACCAGTTTTGAGAGAGCCGAAGTAGGTATGGATGTCATATTGTTATCGCTCAGATCCAAGTGTCGCAGCGCAGGTAAGTTATGGAATCCGAGAGAGTCAACGTTCCCAATTATATTACTATTTAAATCTAAATGGCTCAATTCTTTCAAATAAGGCATACCATGCTTTGATACTTGTTGAATAAGGTTTTCGGACAAGTCCAAGTATTGTAATTTAACAACGTAGAAAAGATTGATCGATGGTATGTCTAATATGGAATTATTTTTGAGCGATAAGATCCTTAGCGATGACAGGGGTTCAAAAGTGTCCGGGTCGAAGCTTTCGAGTCCATTGTTTGACAAATCGAGTCTCTCCAGCACAGATAAATCTTTAAAAGTTTGTGCGTGTACGGTACGTATTTCATTATCTGACAAGTCCAAGTCGACTAGTCGCTTCAAGCCGATGAAAGTGTCCTTTTCCAGTCGTTTGAGTCGGTTGTGACTCACGTTGAGATTTATCATCTCGATATTGCTTTCGAAGTTTTTACTACCTAAGTCCTGTATTCTGTTGTAGGAGATGTCGAGGATGGTAACTTGTGTGTAGAAGGCGAAGGTGTATAAAAGATTGTTGATGGCGTTGTGCGTGAGGTTTATGTGAGCGGCTTCGGGATTGAGTTGTATGGGGACGATCTCGAGGCTGGCGTTGGCGCAGACGGCGGTGCGCAGTGCATCGTCGCAGGCGCAGCGCGCCGGGCACAAGGTGCGCGCCGTCACGCCCCACGCCCATGCTACCACCACCACCCACCAACGCCACTTCGCTACGCCGCGCGGGCCCATAACATCTCATGCGTACACCACTGGGAACCTGGAATAGAACAAAAAGTAATATTAAAATCGGATGCAACGGCACAATGCCCTTAAAGTAAACCCAAAAAAAAATTCCATCACCGTAGATGGGAATCTACCAACATCATTTTTTCTAAATTATTTTTATCGCTAAAATGAGCCGCTCCCCTGTTGGTAAATCGCCCCTAGATTCTACAGAGCAAAGTAATATACAGCATTATCGCTATCGCTTGACAAAATCTTAATATAATTTCTGCCAAAACTGTAGATAACAAAGTGTTTCTACGCAAGTTGCGCAAGGGGGAGTGAAATTGTTTGATCCAAATTAGGCCGATAAGAGGCATGCTACAACAGCAAAAAGTTTTTTCCTTGTCTTTTGTTGTGCTATAGCATAAAACAACATAAGTAGTCTCGTTGGGCAGATTGCACGGAGCGTTACGGACGAACATTATTCATGTCTGTGATTTGTTATTCAATATACCGCCATGACACGTGGCGCGGACAATATGTTTGAAACGCTTGTCATTTTACCCCGCAGACCATGCGCTACTTATAATGTTTTTACTGCTTAACATGGAATGCTAAAGTATTTTCAACTGTATTTTAAAGGCGCACAAATTGAAATAGTTCCGATGCATTCTATGAAATGGTAGAAATGATAGAACAATCTACTACTTCCAAGTGACTTTAAAGTGTATAGCATCTTCGTAAAGTTGATAATATCCATGTATCGTACCCCGCAGGTAATCAGCAATTTTATCGCTACATTATTTACTGCACACGATTTGCCTTAAGAGGGTACGATGGCTGAGAGACTTTTGAGAAATAGGTATTTTAATGAAATGTCGCTGTCTCGCCCGAACCCCTCCGTGTCAGTACAGCGAGAGCGGGACAACTGCAGCTCAGACCGTTAATAGGCGCGTAAAATTGATCAAAACAGCATTTCGTAATCCCCTGTTTTCTTCTCGAAAACTGGACCAATAAAATTATTTTTTTCAAATATAATTAGAAGGTAGATTTAGCTATGCCCCTATGTTTTCCTTTTTTTGTTTAAATGAGGGATTCTTTTCTGATGAGTGTCTGAAAATGACGTTGAAATTGGGCAATTTTTTCAGTTTTTGAAAGCTCATATTTCTTATGTTAATTGAAATATGGAAAAAAACGAAACCTAGGGGCATAGCTGTGGTAGATACAGATTACACAGTAAAAAAAATTTGGCTCTATAGCCATTATCCAGGGAGGAAATAGGGGATTACGTTTGTATGGAGAAATGGTGCGCATCGTATCCTCTTAAGACGAATGTTCGCTGTGAACGAGAAACTAGCGGGCAGTAACCGCGCCGCTAATCCTCCTTCGCCCGAACGATCCTCTACAATACCTTCCGAAATGTTCGACGATTTAACAAAGGAGCGTTTGGTACTTTAAATTAAATGTTCGGCTTTACAATTCGACGGAATGTATAATGAATAGCAGCGTAACATCTGTTAACGAAGGCGAACGATCTCGAAAGTTTTCACGCGCGGGAATAACTAATTGCGAAGGTTGGAATTCAATTTATGGGTTCTGGTGCGCCTCCCGAGAGATCAGGCTATACTAAAGTATTAATAATGCAAAACAGTGTCACGGAAAGTTTTTGATTCCAAATGCAAATTAAATTAGGAAACAAAGTTGGGAGTGCTGAGCTTGATCCAACGCTTTGTCAGTTCTCGGTGTATTATAGCATAGCCAACGTTTAACCATTAACATTGTAAAACCTATTATTCTGAAATAAAATAGAAATTTAGTAAGTGAACTTACAATATATCAAGTTGTATGTTAATTCTCCGTAAAGCGGCTTGAACGGTCATGAAGCGCGAGAAGACAGCATCAAGTCTCCCTCCGTAACTGGATATCGCCGAACGGATTACTCCAGCCCGCCCGAATTACAGAAACCGTACATACGCACACCCGATACACATTAGAACTCCCCGTATTAGGACGGATTAATTCAGTAACATTTCAAATGTATTCTAACTCACGTGAACCGAAAATATGGCAAATTTAATCATATTATTCACAACACTGTGAGATGAATGAGATGTGTCAAATGATTGGTACGTCTGTTAAACCTCTAAGGTATATTATAGCTTCAAGGCGAATCCTCATATGTTTTGAATTATGAAATCAGTTTAATTTCAATCAAAACCTTTGCCTTTTAGCTTTTGCCTTTATATAGTAAGGTTTCGTATCTACCTACGATTTGTAATCAGTTTTGGTGATTTATACGTGATCAGGTTGTAAAGTGCTCGTGTTGGTGTATCAGTTATGATAACGCGGCTGTCATCTGTCGTCATTGAGCATTAGCACAAAGTGAGCCGTGGGTAGGTGCGATCAAAAGGGAGGGCACGCCCTCCACTTCCGAGCCGAAACTGCTCCGGCCGGCACTCTTTTGTCTTTTAATTTCCTGTCCGCCAGAGTGCGGCGATGCCATCGTGAATTTCGCTTTCGTGAGCTTCGTTAACTTGTATCGGCCTTTGTTGTTGCCTATTGAACTTTTCCATTACCAACGTCATCGATTGAAACCGCTAAATTCGTTGGAAAATTCTTGTCGCCCAAATCAACTCTCGCCTCAGTCCTAGCGGAATTAACTGAGGCTCTCTCTTCGTTTTTCTTTTACAAATATGTGTTTGGAAGTTTTGTTTTGTTTGTAACGATGCTCCTAAAATGGAAATTAAATAAAAAAAAAAATAAATAAAAAATAAATAATATTTATTCAAAATACTTTCTTACACTACAATACAATTTATCTAGGAGACTTATAGGAAAAAGAAACACATATGCCTGAACTAGGATGATCCTGTGTTTCAGGCGTGAAAAATAAAAATTACATTAATATCCTTAAAAATTAACACTTGCATATAACATAACAAAACAAGACCTTAATACCTAAGGTGAATTATAAAATAATATAATTTTACCTTAATACAAAAAAAAAAAAGAAAAACTTAATATTACATGTAAAACATTATGGTCTATGTCATTATAAGTCTATCTATCTTGAAAAGAAAATAAAAATGTTCATTTAAAAACAGTCAATAATTTCTCTGTATCTTCGTAGGAAAACTTTTGGAGTTCTTCTTGGAGGGTTTTCTTAGCACGAGAGTAACTAAGTGAAAATATACCCCATTTGGCGTTTAATCTGTTGTAGAGAAAAGGCCCTAGGAATACGTAAAATCTAGAAGAGAAGGCATGTTTTTTCTTCCCCATATTACTTGGGCAAACTATATCTTTTCGTCTCTTGTTAGTAGTGTTAGTATTGTAGGGGAGTGCAGCATGCTGTTTAAGAACTGTGTGCATTATAAATATTTGTCTAACGGTTAATACATTACACGATTTATAAAGAAGGTTAGTGGAGTAGAGGAAAGGTCGAAAAGTAGAGACCTTTAGCACCGCACGCTGGGCTCTCTCTAGGGTAAGTAATGAGGTTTTTGCTGAGCCACCCCATGACGTAATGCAATAAGATAATATTGACTGACATAAGGCCAGATAGACTTGCCTGATTATTTTTAAATCCATTAAATTGCGTAGTTTTTTAAAGACGTACATTAATTTCCGAACTCGGCCACTTAAAGCTTCAATATGAGGCCTGAACGACAGAGTTTCGTCAATTATAACACCCAGATATTTTATTTTGTTAGTAAAAATAATATTTGGACACTTGCACTGCATAATAGCAGGGTCTTTACAGTGATGGGCGAAGAGATTTTGGTTAGGTGGAACCAAATTTGATTTACGCATTGCAAAATGGATGAAATTAGTTTTATCTGTGTTTAGAGTTAGTAGATGTTGCTGAAGCCAGTTATTTACGACATTAAAGCCTTTTTGTGCATAATAATAAACCTCTTGTTCTGAAGCTGCTGAAAACAACAGAGCAGTATCATCTGCATAGGATATGATTTCACCTGCATCCAACTTTAAGTTACAGAGATCATTGATATAAATCAAAAAGAGGGTGGGTCCTAAAATGCTTCCTTGGGGAACCCCAAAAGAGGTGTTTTTTAGGTCGGAACTGATGATATTGCCAATTTTCACACATTGAGTACGCCCATCCAAGTAACTTGCAAATAATTTAAGTTGGGTGCCTCTTATACCTAGAAAATCAAGTTTTTGCAATAGAATAGGTATGGAAACTGTGTCAAAAGCTTTCGCAAGATCCAGGAATATTCCCACCGTCCGCTTGACCTTGTCCAGGGCCTGTACTACATAGTCAGTGAGGTTATGTACAGCGTCCGCAGTCGACAGTTTCGACCGAAAACCAAATTGACTATTTGACAACATGGAATTTTTCTCTAGATATTGGACAAGTCTGTTATTTATAATTTTTTCCAATAGTTTAGATATAGCTGGTAGTAACGAAATAGGCCTATAGTTTGTTATTTTATCTTTGTCCCCAGCTTTATGAACAGGAACAACTACAGCTTTTTTCAAACAATTAGGAAAAATTCCATCAGCCAAGCATTTTCTAAAAATGTAAGTAAGTGGTGCCACCAGTATGTGCTTAAATTGCTTTAATATTTTAGTCGAAATTTTATCCCAACCAACCGCCGTACCGTCTTTTAGGCTCATAATGGTCCTATCCACTTCAGCTTCATCGGTATCTAATAACACAAATGATTTAAGAGTATTATTTCTAGAAAATTGAGAGTTTGAAGCTGTCTTATGTGACTGAAACCGAACTTTATCTGCTAAACTTTTTCCTATGTTAATAAAATATTCGTTTGTGCTATTCACGGTAGTTAGATGTGAAGAGTTAGCTTTTAATAATAATCCTGAAGGTGATTCATGCTCTTTTGACATAAAAGTAACATTTTTTATGTAATCCCAGACTTTTTTGCTGTTTGATCCAGCCTTTTGTAATTCATTTTTATCGTAGCTATGCTTAATATTTTTTAGAAGGTCGTTACAAAAATTCCGGTACCTTTTGTACGATAATTGTAAAATCAGATTGTCCGGATTAGACTTAGCCTTCTTATGTAGTTTGTCCCTATGTCTCATACAACGGATTAAACCTGGCGTTATCCACGGCTTAATATTGTAATATTTATTGTTTAATCTAGTGCACGTCGTGTTTTTTATTATTGCTTGTTGAACACTTTTTATTAAATACGACATGCAAAAATCCGCGTCATCAGAATTGTAAACTGGGTTAAAGTCAATGTTGCATAAATCATGTTCAAGTTTATGAAGATTTAATTTGGAAATTGTATGCGTGCGTATTATATTAGGTAATTTATGCTTTAAGGTTAATAGAGCAGCGTTATGGTCGGTTATTGTTGAGTTAGTTACAAGCGCTATTGAAGGGAGATTCGATTTAATCATGAAATGGTCTAAACAAGAGCCACTTTGGTGTGTGGGAAGCGTGTGCGCCGGGAGTAGGCCGTGATAGGAGCATAAATTCAGATAGTCTTGGGCAGCAGAGTCGTTACTTTCAGGACGTATATTGATATTTATATCTCCTAGTAAAATTACATTTTTGAAAGTTGTTAAACGTTCTAATGTTTCGCTTAGAGAATTAAGAAAAATATTAATGTTTCTAAAAGAAGGGGGCCTGTACAAAGCTAACACAGCAAACTCAGCTCCATATTTGATTAGTAATCGGTTGCATTCTAATATATTAGGCTCTTCGACGGTAATATCTAGGTTGTTCTTAGCATAAATAACTATACCATCATTTTGATTGTAATTAATCGTGCTCGAGTGCGTATTATAGCCAGGCATGCGCGGTAAATTACTATATTTACCTAGCCAACACTCAGTTAAAACAATGATGTCACAGTTAATGTCCAGTCTTTGTCGAAAAGTACTGAAGTTATCAAAGTTTTTAGAGATACTTCGAATGTTTTGTGTTAAGATAGTTAGAGGGTTACTGTACGCAGACAGATATTGTTTGCACCTTTCAACCTCACAAGCCCTTGACTCGGATACAGAGAAATTATCAAGGTCAGAAATCAAACTATCAATCATAGTAAACAAAAATAAAATAAAAAGTTCTGGAATTAAATTTAAAAAAGGCGCTCTTAGGCGCCTTCATAATTTATAGAGTTAATGTACCTCTTTTCAGCTGTTTTTTTCGCAGGACAATCAGAGTCACCGGTTGGGTGATTGCAAGGCTTCTTAAAGCGGGAACATGTCGCACATCTGGGTGGCTCAGCCTTCTTGGCACATTCCTTCATTTCATGACCTACTGCACCACAATGGCCGCAGGTATTGACCTCCTCTCGACATGTCTTTGCCGCGTGACCGTACTGCTGGCATTTAAAGCACCTAGTAACAAGAGTGAAGTCTCGAACAGGGCATGACGACCAATTTATAAATACCCTCTCCCTTGTTATCAAGGCCTTACGTATATGTGCTGGGACTTCAATTATATAGTTGCAGGTCTCGGCTCCTTTCTTTCCAGACTTATGGCTTAATTTAATAGAGGTCAAAAACATATCGAGATTCAAACCTTGAGAATTTTCTGCTAAATTTTGTTGGTACAAACAGGTATACACTTCTGTCTCTTGCATCGATGTGGGCACTCCGATGAGAATTAGTCTAGGCCTTCGCTTTTGTGGCTCATCCACAGTGAGCCCAGAGGATGTCAATTGCGCCGATTTCTTTAATTTCTCGATGTCCCCTTTGCTGTCGGTGCTGATGATCACTCCACCATTCTTGGTTTTGCGCACACCTCGCACGTGCAGCTTCATTTCTTCAGGCCGTATAAGTCGTTGTACAAGAATCTTAGTCTCCTCGCTGGACTTCAATTTATCAGTTGGGTAAATTCCTATCGAGCTGACATTGCTGGGTTGGATGTATTGGTCCGAATTCTTTCTAACCATATCGGCAAAAGAAACTGATTGTGCGTTTGGCTTTGAAGATTCTTCAATGCGCTTAGTGAGGTCTTGAAGTCGCTGCGAAAGTTCTTGCTTCTCGTTTAGGGCTTGAAGGGTCATGTGCACTTTAAAAGCTTTTTGCTTTAGGGATTGATACTCCACGGCCATTTGCGATGACCCATGTCCCACTTTGCGGCACAAGTTACTTATTTTCAGCTTCTGTTCTGAGTTCAACTTGCCTTCATTTGAGATATTGCACACCTCATTTAGGCACTGTTGAATAGAGGACAACCAGTTTTGGATCTCAGGCGTGGTAGCCATTTCCGGGAGTTCGTTCACTTCTTGGGCGGGATTGTGGGGCGCAGGCAGGGGCGAAGACGGAGGGCTGCGCTGCGTTAGCGCACTCCTGTTAAAAGGACTGCCTTCCATTGTCAAATATTCTTATATTTTATGTAAAAACACAGTAACATTGCAAACTCAAAACACTAATTCACTTTACGCGAGAAACGTCTGACCTAGATAGATCGTTAGAGCTAGGTCACGATTTATGCAAGTGATTAATTTATAATGTTAAAATAACGAATTAGACACGTCCGAACTCATCGGCTGCGTAATGATATCGAATATTCCCTTATTGAAAAGTTCTGCTGGCCTGTTATAGAATTTCAATACGGGATTTCAATAAAGTGTCTTGTCGTTATTTCGTTAGAATCTGAATCTTTGAATAATAAAAGGCAAATTTCATGCATAACTTTGTATTCAATTTGCCTTTGTGGTTGTCTAATCTAATTAGGAATTTGTCTATAGTTTGCATTGCATGCATAATATTTGCTGCTTTGTTTTATCAAATACATTATGAATGTACTCAACATAGTAAAATAATTAGGGAGCAACATTATTGCCTGTTGCCTGTTGTTTAGTTGCCTGTTGGTGCTTGCTTGAACATAATAACAGGGTCAATGGTATTTTCAAGTTTGCTTGTGTCATTAACCATTGATCATAACCGAGACCTCAACTGGTCACGGCCACGAACTAATAAAATTTTAATGTCATGCTCACAGTGATCGATTTTGTTTTGATATATTTGATTGGACAGTAACAGTGAATACTTTCGTAATGACTAATGATGTCCAAAGTTAACAGCTTTATCAAGTTTGTAATTACAACAAATTTCATGAAGCATGACTGTAGTGTATTTGGAGCGACAGGGCCGGTGACTATCCTAATTGTGCCATAACATTCTAATATAGTTCCGAACTTCAGACCACGCGAAGGGATGTACGTAATTTGCTCTAAATTCAATATCTAAGGGTACGCACACAATACGATCGTATTTATAACATTAAATGTCATCGGTTCCATTTAAATTACGGAAACTATACAGTTCAGCCTAATTGCGGGAGGGCGATCGCTCCCTCCGGCCAGCGGCTGCAAACGGTTCCCACTAAAGTTATCATGGTGTTAATACAACTTGAGACGTTACTGGAACAAAGGACGGTTTACGAGGGGCGTTGAGACAATAAAACCAGTGTAAAAGTCGGCTAACCGCTTCTCTCTCTCAAGGAAAATATCAGCGTTCTCCTATTTTATGATTCGCCTGATACATACGGTGCAAAAGAAATCCTGAGTATCCATATAACATTCACAGGACGCACATATTTTTAAGATGTTTAGCTTTGCCGTTATTTACATGGTTTTAGAAGGATACCGGAAGTGCGTACGTGTTTTCTGATTTGACGGTAGTTGGTCGGTGAGTAGTCGGAGTGGCGGCGGGCACTAACGGACATAATGAGAAAACTTACCCGGTTGCTGAGAAGTCTGCCGCTCCAATAGTTGCTGAGAGCGTGGCAAAAACCAAGCGGAGCGACTAGCGGTGATTCGATTGAAACTTTACGTTCAGCTTTGCTTACAAATGTTACAAGTTTTTTTTGCCGTCTAAGTGGAAATAATTACTTTGAAACAGTCAGTTGCCATTTCTTTTTTGACTTAAATAAAAAAATAAGTCTGATTTCCGCGTCATAAATTAAAAGGAAAATAATGTTTTAAATACTGCAAGGACTATTGATTTGAATGCGAAGGGGCTTAATATTTATCGTAACGTAATTTTAATGAAAATAAAGAAAAAGGTAACTTAAAATACTAATTGCAACTGGAAGTAGATCTATGTAGGAACAAAGACGCGAAAGAATTAACTGAGCCTTAAAAATGACTAGAGTTATTAAAAAGCGACTCGGAACCAAAGAAAAACTCAAAGACAATCAGAACTTTTCGCCGTGGAACTCGATGAATGGCGCAGCTGCAAATTCATTTTAATTAAGTGGACTTCGAAATAACAAAGTATAATGGTGAATGCGTGTTGAGTGCCTAAACCATTGAGAGATTAAATAGATAGACGCATAGATAGATAAAGTGCGGGTGTCAAAATCAATAATAGCGGGAGGTACATAATTACTTAAAAGCAATTTTTAAGTAAAGTGATGTTTTTCAACCGATTATTTATATGAGGAATCAAAAGTTTCAGTAGATCTTCTGCTTAAACATTATAGCAATATAATCAAATCAACTTAAAGGCTGTGGCTAGCAAATTTTAATATCACCGGTAAAATCTGCCAATAGTTCAGCGCTGCCACTATTGATTTTGCAATCACAGCCAGATTAGAGCTCCGGCTTCAGCGTGATTATTATTCAGAGATTTAATTACTGCACGCTTGAATTATGCGAGGTGAAATATTATTTATACCTACTTATTCTCAATTAGTTCGCGCACCACAAAAGTTTTTGTTACACGCTGCGAGCATGGTTCAATTTTCGAATGCGTAAAAGCAAATAAGTATAAAACCGATGATAGTTTTTCAATGTTTAAAATCAATTTATCGTTTGCGATAGCATTTCCGAAATTGAATTCTATGTGGAGTCATCCCGCGAAGCCAGTGTTTGCCTTCCGTTCAGTTTACTTACTTTAACGACCTGAAAATGTTTTCAGTGCAAACCGTGACACATTCATGCGTAAGGCATGTTTGCATTCTCTGTAAGCCGAACAGCATTCATAAATTAGCCTCAGGCTAAATATGAATTCTGGCTAGCGTTACATTGTCCTTATTTACATATGTTGAAGAGAGGCGTGAGTTACTGATTAGCTGGGTTGGGCACAAGTAATAATAAAGCAGTTATGTAATTTTTGCTCATGTTAGAAACGCTGACATAGGTTCATTTTGAATATGCGAGAATGAACTATCGTAACTCTAAATTTCAACACTCGTAATAAATAAATATAATTAACATAATGAGGTAGCGACCGAAAACGACATCCGCCGCATCGTTATACGTCCACAATGCAGACGCTTGCCACAAAATATCTTCAGAGCAAGACGCGCTGCAACGGATGAAATAAAAAAGTTTACCGAACAAAGCGTCTACACAATACCATTTTCTCTTTCAGAGCAACAGAGCAGGTCTAGTGAATCAAGCTTCTCTATGGGCGCCTTTATAAACGCAATAATGAGGAGTGCCAAGGCGGCATTCAGGCGTGCACCCTAACGAGAAGCGCCGATGAATCGCCCATGAGGCGAGCACAAAACTTGCCACTTGCCGCTGTAATAGCGCTCGCCGCCAAGCGCCGCCGCACGCGCCGCGCCGTCGGCCGCGCCTCTCGCCGCCAACCTAAAGGGCTTTTAGCTAACACCAACTTGCTTTCGCTTTGACTTTCATCGCCAGCTAAGGATTAGGCGTCTCGCCCCGATTGGATGCGGCCTACGGTTGAATAGTCAATGAGCGAATTCAGGCCAAAGCAACGAAGACACGAATTTAAAGGAAGTTTACGATTTGCTTATGTGCTGAAATAAGTAGTTCCATGTTGCTTTTATGAAGTTTTTCTAAGTTTATTACCTATAATTAACGGAATTGCAACCCGCTCTTTCACATTCCCTTTCATATTTCATATAAAAGTACATGAACCAATCTGAAAAATTGAGTTGCTTCTATTCGTTATAACCGTTCAAATATTATGGTTTTATTTTGGCCTTAGACATTTTCAAGAGCAGAAGTTACTCCAGCCCTGTTCCAAATTTACCCCGCAAGCCCACGATGGTACGGTTTTCAATGCCTACACATTTCCAAACTTCCGATTGTAACTCGAGGAAAAAACGAACAACTGCCATGAATTGTTTGCCTGTTATTAAAACTTTTCCTTTGAGAAATGGAGTCGGTAACAAAATTAAAAAGTTACCGTTTGCATAATCATAACTTTAAGTTTGGGTAGATGGTGTAAGAGGCTGAAGACTATTTAAAGCGAGGTGGCTTCGGGAGTTGCAAATGACGTGCTTACGTTGGTGATATCGAGCGGATCGTGCGCTAAGCCCGCAAAATGGGCTCGGCCCAAATGAAGACGCGTCGCGAACCTCGTCTTAGGGAATACCTACTGCAAAATTAGTCAATACTATCGCTGCCATCTCTAGCAAAGTCGGTGAGGCTGAATAATGAAATAGCTCGTTGAGGCGGTGGATAGGCGCTATCGACACTCGGGGGCCATTGGAACGCGATCGCGCGACCGAGCCGAGGCGAAAATCCCACGGATTCCGTATGAGGTATCTGCCGGCTCTTTTAGGGTTATTAAATGGAGTGGGTTTTAGGGAAATGAGCCGGGAAATATATTTGTTCTCCCTTTGGCCGAAGAAATCCGTGTTTGGGTAAATAAAGAACGCCTATAAAATAAATTAGGGAAGTTCACACTTTGTCTTCATTGCGGGCGGGCCGGGTAGCGCTCTCATCCACACGCTCATATGGCGGTTTGCCAATAAGAAGGCTGAAACTAGAATAGTTTTCAGTTTTCAGCCTGTTGTTTTGTTTATACGAATGGAAATGGAACAATGGTAATGCAGTTTTGGCACAAAATGGTTTTGTTTATGTATTACAACAGAACTTTTGTATGAACGATCAAAAAAGTTTCAACTTTAACTATTACATTATCAATCATCAATCAATAGTTAGCATATCGTTGACAAATTATATGATTTTTGTTAATTAATTACCTCTTACATCTATTGTTACTAGTAACTGAATAAGTAATCTTGAAAAACGTTTGTCCAAAAGCAGGATGTCGAACGAATAATCTTGCTACACGTTTTGCTACAAAACCTTTCCATCTGCAATATTCTCTCTGACATATTCATTTGCTTCGACTCAGTTTTATTACAGGCGAACACGAACACGGCCTTGCACCTAGCTTCGACTGATATAAAGCTGCAGCATACTCACACAAGACTAAGCTTGCCCACGACTCAGTAAGCGCAACTCGCAACAAAATCCAACGTTTCCGTTTCCATTTAGAGGCGCAACGTGCAAGGGATTCACGGTAACGTATTCTGCGTTCCCGCCTGAGACGGGGTTACGGTGCGGCGGCTACGGTAATGCGTTTTATGAATGAATGAATGAATGAAATGGACGCATGAATGGAAGGATTTCACTTCCAACTAACCATTGGTTTGAGCAAAAACGCAATCGACCACCAACGGAAACGGAACGCGTCCCAATATTACTTTTACCGTGAACTACCGTTTTAATTTACTACCTATTTTCAGTTGGAAATTTGAAAAATTGAAATCGCATTGTGGAAATAAAAAGCTTAGTTTTATTAGTTTTAAAGATATTGAACCAATTTCGAGTAGAATTCGACGCTGTGCACTGACTCCGGTGCAGTTTTACGATACATAAAATTTAGTGCTGAACTGAATAAGTTTACGACACTTCACGGGAAAAAGGGATCGCGAATATTTACGCCACCTGATTTATAGAACGATCTCACCTTACGGCCTTTCAATATTTTTATTATCCAAGCCATCATAGCTTGAAAACTGTAATGTTAAATAAATTATGTATCATCATTTTAAATAACTACTTCGATGAAAACATAAAAAGCTGTCGTTTATTTCTCCAACATTTACGGTTAATACATAATTGAACGTCGCAAAACGTTTTTCCAATTGGCTACTTTCCTAACTAGTCAGTCTTTTAGATTATCAATAAATATTGGACACGTATTTTTTATTTTGTCAATTAAACAAAAAAATTACGAAGATATGGCGCGTTGAAGTTTCGCGTGACGTCACTTGTTCCTACACTTTGTATGAGCGTTTTAGGAACAAGTGACGTCACGCGGAACTTCAACGCGCCATATCTTCGTCATTTTTTGTTTAATTGTCAAAAGAAAAATTACGTGTCTAATATTTTTTGATAATGTAAAATACGGACTAATAAGAATTATTATTTTTTTACCTAGGAAACATCCCTATTCTAAAAACTCGACATGCTTTTTATAAAATAATACAGGCAATTCCCGCGGCAAAATATCTTTAACTTTTTCAATGAACGTTTAAATAGACTCGATTCGCATCGCACTTGTAACTATATTTTTTCTCAAAGATAATTACGGAATTAGGATAGAGCGGTAAGCTTTTATGTCTTAATGCTTAAGTAATGAATGCTTCTCAAAGGCCCTGGTCTTAATTTGATTTGCTCGGACTGGGCGTTTGATTACGGTGGCTTGTACTGTTTCCTCTGCAAATAATCAGGAACACGTAACAAGGAAGTTTCAGCGGTCTACGTGCGAATCTTAACGCTTTGGCGAGCTTGTCGTGAAAGGATGCTTAATTTCGAACATGGAATGCACCACTTGCCAGTGAGACGAAGACAGATTTTAATGCAGAATTGCAGACTGAAGTTAATGGAATGAGAATAAAATCTGTCTACATAACAAAAGAAGATGGTGGTCTTGATTATGACCGTAATGTAAACAATAAACAAAGTCATTTAAAATTCAAGAGTTACGTAAGTAATATTTGACAGCTTTGTGTAACCTTCACAACCCTTTTTAACTACACAAAGTGAAGAAATACCGTGTTATAATTATTTAATAATATAGATTTGTAGTAATACGTTCGTTTACATTTGTTTCGTAGCTACTACCCAGACCGTAGTCACCGTAGTCATTTGATGCAAATTTGTCTCTCATATCACAACATGAATACTGTTGTACTGTACTAAATAATTCAATATTTGAACCCACAATCGGTGCCCTCCACTCAATCCTAAGCTTAGTGGCCTACAAAATACCCGGTGCTTAGTTCTTTCGCCAGTCTAACATAGACAACACACAAACAACAAGACAAACTCCATTCCGGCCCGCACCTGCCGCTGGCGGTTGAGTGGTGATTGTAAAAAGTCACATGTACCGTAACCGTAACCACTTGCTTAGAAGCTGACCGTTTGACAGCTGCTTCCTCTCGACCGGTCGAGCTGCTGCGAATGTTACGGATCGGCCACGACTGTGCATTGTGACCGATTTCTGTTCATTGCGCGGTCGAAACGACTACCGCATATCAGTTAGCTTGCAAAACCCGCAACGTATTAGAAACTCGTAGGCCACGCTGCCTAGTCGCGAATATACATAGCAGGGCCTTTCGAGGCAATTTAACTAACGGATTCAGCAATATCTAATGCTAACTAAATTAATGTGAAATAAGATTTAGAGGACAGCGACTAAATTAGTTTATATTTAAAGACATTAGAAATTGGTTTATTTTTATAAAAATATTTGCTCAACTTCATTCTGAATTTTTTTTGTTGTTGTTATAATTTCCTAGTCGGACGCTAAGCTAGAAATCTCTAATATTTACAATTACGTAGACAAAGCCACTTGAAACCGAAAATAAAAACCATGCAATTCAGTGCCCAGTCTGAATTTCGAAAAATCCCTTTATAGTACACCTCTATGAACCTCAAGAAATATGTGTGCCAATATTTCAAGTCTCTCGGTCCAGTGTTTTAGGTTGCGCGTTGTTTGTCAGTCAGTCAGTCATTCAGTAACGTTTCTCTCTTATAGGTAAGAATAGATGTACCTAATGAACAAGCAAATTGGCATACGAACGATCGTTAAACGATAAATGGAAAAGCCGTGTTTTCATAAGTAAAACACCATCAAAAACAAAATCAAATACAAAAACATGTGAAAGAAATTAGCAGAACGAATTTCGAAATCTTGTAAACAGATCTCTCGTTTAAGCCGTACTATTCAAAATATCTTCTCACGTCGAATCAGTTCTGCTTTGTTACGTGACTACTACTAGTAAAGCTTTAATCTCCAAACCAATATAATTACCATGGTAAAGTAACTCGAGTACAAAATATATCTATAAACTGTTTCCCACGAACGCCTACTTCAGTGGCCACACTCCGTTATCCAATGATCTGAATCTATGATAGTTTAATTGTACTATACGATATTAGTTACAGATAGTTACCGAAACTCTGCGGCGGTGAATATCGGATTTCAGACGGCGTCGTCGCATTCAAATTTTATAAAACTGACAAGTCCCTTGGACCGGAAAACCACAGCCATCGGCTCGCATCGGCCTACAGAGATTGATAAAAGACCGCCGCTGCTGCTGCTAAATAATTCTTAATCACGACTTCAATGCTGTTCTAGAATCGTATTGGTTGTGAAACTGTTCATAGATCAATCCAATTTAAAACGCGGTACATAACTAGTTAACAAGAGATTTATAACATTCTTTGAATACTTCTAATAGTTAGTTACGGTAAAATTTCAAAATCATTGCATATTTGGTTTTGCTGTTCCGATTTAGCGGTAAAAATATTATAACCAATACATAATAGCAGTATAAATATTTTTAAAGCCAAATAAAAAGCTCCAACCGCAACCGGTAGACAGACAGCCGTATTATAAAGCACTACTTCACACTGAGAGGGTACAAAAACAAAACTAATAAGAGCCCACTAATCTCGTGGTCTCGAACCGCCGACAGTTCCGTTCGATATCAAATTTAGGATAAACCAAACTCAAAACGTTCTCACCGCGCCGCTCCAGCGCGCATGAATATAACGTCTTTCATAAAGCCTTAATTATTTTTCTTGTGAACCAATACAATCATTTTAATTACGCCCGTGATTGATACTCCACATCTCGGCATTCGTCATGGTACTAGATGATATTACGCTATTATTACGAGTAGTAAAAACTATTGTGAATGCTTCATAACAGATCAAAATAAATTTCGGCTCGCACGTTTCGTTGATGGTAAACATAATCTAAAATATCTGAACGCATTGATACCTGCTACAGATATTAATTTGGAACCGGTTTGTACTTTTGAAAGCATGGACGTTACATTTATTATTGCTTAGGCCAATGATTAATGGTATCTTTATTAGCAGAAGCAAGCGACTCCAATTTGTTAACGGTACGCAGTATTAAGTTATGTTCTTCAAAGGGACCTAAGTAGTACAGTAACTGTTACTCCGTATTATATTCACTAAGTATCGTACCTTAACTAGAGACATAACAATATAACAAAGAAACTATATCCTGCGCGAGACTGAGCTACAAATAGTCCGCCCTATTCGAATTCACGTCAAGTCGACGTATTTGTAATTCAACACGGAGTCCCCGGCAGGGCTGCCTCGCGGTTAAGAGTTCGCTTGCCCAGAGGGATACTAGAGCTTCTTGGCGACTGATAAAGTGATGCTACGCTGAAACATACTCCGCCACGTCGACAGGTACCTCATAAAATAAAGAAAATTACATTCAGAGAGATTTCAAAAAATGTTTTCTACATAGATATCAGACTGTTAATGCAGTAAACAGTTGCCGCAGTAACAAGTACGCACTTCAGATAGTAAAAGCAAAATACTGTACATAATCCCCATTTTACTTAGTTCATAAAATGTAAGACTTATCTTCAGACTATGCAAATAATTTTAAGACCCTTTATATTAACATTAAACGAGACACGACCGACAGGATAAGCTTTTGATTTGCATCTTGAAAATATTTACTCTTGTTGATAACCTGCTTCACTTTAAAATATTTTTTTTATAGATTCCGTTGACACCCCTACACGTTCTCTATTGTTTCACCTAAGGCCGCTTCAGTGCACACATGTACAATCAAGAAAGTTAGAGTTAATAAAACAGTTCAGCGATGAATTGCAGGGAGTGAGATCTTTTGCAGTATCGTAGCGAAAATTTAATTCAGAAACTGCAGCAACGCATGCTTTTGTAAAAGTATTGCAATTTAGGCACTTAGCTCTTTCATACGCTACGGGCGTACTCAAAGTATAATGAGGAGATCTGTAGGATAACCAAATTTACTGACATAGCTCGGAGAGTCGCCAGATTAAAGTGGCAGTAAGCAGACCACATTGCTCGTTGAACCGATGGCCGGATGGGGCAGTAAGATTCTAGAGTCGAGGTAGCAAAGGAAGGCCCCCAACAAGATAGACCGAACGGTATGGTAAAGGAACCACTTGGTTGCGGGCAATGTAGGACCAACCGTTGTGAAACTCTTTGGCGGAGGCCTTTATCTCAGTGGACTTTCTTTTGGGCTGATATGGTGATGGGCAAAGAACCAAATTACAAAGCCTCTTCTTCAAAAAAGAGCCTTCTCAAAGGGGCAACAACGTACGCAATTGCTTTCTATCGCGTGGTCCAGTTTCTCTTTTTCCAAATTATTATGTAAAAGAAAGATTGATTTTAAGATTTTTTTAAGTACGCTCGCCGTACGTCTCCTTCAATTATTTTCCAAGGATACGTCTAATAAAAACAGATAACATTTTTTAGTGACAACTGACAAAGATAATAGAATCACTACGTATCAACAATAGCGATGACAAATTACTCTAAATAAATATACAGTAACGGAGCACTAGTAGAGCAAGCACCACATAATTTAATGAGTACATTATGCTACCGTGCATAATCAAATTAAGTTATACTCGTAACCTAATTAGTGCAACCGGCAACTGCAACAAAGCCCTAAAATTCATTATGGCCAAAGCGTTGCAGTATAAGCAATTTAGGTCGTCTCTAATTTCGTCCACCTACAAGCCACGTAAACCGCTGTTGAGACGACGGACGCTTTCCACGTCCGAGGAGATCCTCTTGATTAAGTGAACTGGGGGAAGGTCGATGGCTTTATGGCACGATTTGCATTTACACGAGCCGGGGCACGGATTACACCGACACTTATCCCCCTGCCGAAATGAGGCGCGCACCGCTACAACCGAACAAGCCTTTGTTTATATACAACGAAAAATTTTTCACCCCCCATTCGTTTTGACGGGCCGTTTCTAAAGGTTTTCACGACGAAAATGGTTTACGACATGTATTTCGTGAGCACTTTGGATTTCTCGCCCGCGATCCTCTTTTTTGCCTGATTACTTATCTATTTTGGACAGGAAAGGATATATATTTAGCTTTTTGGAGTAACTTTTGTACGTCCATAATACTTACTTACTATATTTTTTACGTTACATGCCTTTATTTTACTTGCAATGTTTGCTATACAACGTTTGCTAAGATACAAGTAAGTCGAATTTCACCCACTAATCAAATTTAGCACGGATACCGGTAGTTTAAAGAGTTTGAAAGACAATGTAAGTTCAAGCAACAAAAAGTGCAGTAAAAATGTAATTGTTACAAAAACTTACACTTACTATTTTACAACTGATCGTAAGAGTATCTAATCCAATTCGATATCCTGTTAAGCCATTAGAGTTAATGTTACCTAATACGTACAGGTAAAATCGTTGTGCTAATTTCTAATAACTATGCATTTCCATTTAATATAGCGTTTGGTTTTGCCAAATTGCGGTTTCACATTATCCTCTAGCCGCCTTCCTTTGTGTAAATTGCTGAATCAACTGCACCAGATAATACCGTTAGCCTAACAAAGCGCACATTACACCTACTCAAAATAGTTGTCGAAAAGCTGAACACGAGAACAAAGCGGACTTCAAGTGCTGTAGTGTACTGGCAAAACAACGTTCAGAAATCCCTGCTGACCCACTTTCGGATAACCACCTTTGAATCGCCCTGACAAAAGCATGTCGATAGAGGAACATAATGTCTGCCCGGCAGTCGAAGCCTCAATTTAGAGCCCGCATGAGCCTATCTAGAGATCAGGTCGTAGAACAACGAAGCCGACGACGTGTAGCCAATCGCCCCCCAGCGTTATGGCATATAACCATTGCCAGTATTACAGAAACCGAACATTCTTTACGAGAACACGTCGCATCGCGTCGACACTAAAAACATGAAACGAGTTGAGCTTTATTGCCGTCTTTGTTAAAAATACAGCAACGAGGATAATCCAAAACAAAGCTCTTATCAAAATTAGGTTAAAATATCAGCAAAACGTTCCGTCAAAACAGTCTAGCTGGCTACGTAATTGAATACATGAATTTTTAAAAGCAAGCTCATTCGCAACAGCTGCCATAACGTATTCACGGATAGGGAAACCTTTTTGTTTATCCATAAATAAATAAGTCATAATATCATAGTATCTAAATTATCAGCAAGTTCTGTTTATGTAAACATACATGAAGGTAGCAGCTATTCATTGTGGGGCATACAATCGCCCTATTTACCGCGCTGTCGCCGCCGCACACACCGATACCCTTAATCAGGGAAATTGCTTAGTAATAGAGCCCAACTAAAATTTGTATGATAATGAAACTGGGCACCGCGCTGCCGAGCTTCCACGGTGATTTTCTGTCGTTAAGCAACCTTACGTAATAGGGGTTACTTCGCGGAAAAAATAACGACACTCCCGTAACTGTTATAGCTTTTAAAGTCGCTAATTGGTTAATTATAATACGTTGGTTTTATGCGTCACATCCTTAATGTTCTTAAGCATGCACCGGGCAGTGGCTAGCTGGTAATATTTTTATTATATGGCGATGTAGGTTGAACTAGAGATAGTGAGTGTATCGAATTATGTTAGTATAATTAACGGCGTATTGCTACTTAACGATCAATTGAGATTAATACTCCTGTTGGTAGAGATATCTTGAATTTCCTACTTAAATTTTGATTCATAAAGATAATCTCAAACAAATATAGAATGTGTTGCTTAATATTACACGTAAGCTACGTTTAAGTAACCGTCGTAGACATTTCAAGAATAAATTATCGTTAACCTACTGATATTAGAATGTAACTTATTTGAACGGATAAGATCGCGCTTAATAACCATACAAAATCATACTCTCTTCTAGTTTCGTGGTCATGGGAAGACTAGTCAATTCATTTTAATGCTTAACAGCAAAACACTCAATATTACAAGTACCTGAGAGATCAGCGACTTTCGAGATTTCTGTGAAGTTTTCTATAGTTTTTAGGGTTCCGTACCTCAAAAGGAAAAACGGAACCCTTATAGGATCACTTTGTTGTCCGTCCGTCCGTGTGTCCGTCCGTCCGTCTGTCTGTCAAGACCCTTTTTCTCAGGAACGCGTGGAGATATCAAGCTGAAATTTATATCAAATACTCAAGTCTACTGTCCCTTGGAGCTGTGAAAAAATCAAACATCTAAGCCAACGCAATCAAAAGATACAGCCGTTTATGACGCAAATTTCCGCATAGGTATTTTCGAAACTCGCAAGGGAATCAAAACCTACAGGGTACCTCCCGTGAACTCAGAATCTTGAAATTTGGTAGAAAGCAAGGTCTTATAGCACAGAGAAAGGAAAAATTGCGAAAAGCATAATTTTTTTTGTCTGTCTGTCTATATCAGTAACCAATCTACAATGATCCCACACTGCGCACATTTTGCTTAGGAGCAGGGGTCTGCTAAGACTGGATGTTCATAGATACATATAAATTTGTATGGAACCCTCGGTGCGCGAGTCCGACTCGCACTTGGCCGGTTTTTTTTCCTTATAACCTATACTGATCAATATCATCATCAGCATCATCTTAGTCAAAAGACGTCCACTGCTAGAGAAATGCCTCCCCATAGAGTTCCACGACGCTTGGCCCTGTGCTCTCCTCGCGCCCAAGTGGTTCCTGCGGTTTACCAGATAGCCGTTGCATATTGTTGGAACCCTTCCTGCGCCACGTCTTCAGGATCGCGGGTGCCACTCTAGAACCTTACTGCCCTATCAGCCGTCGGTTCTACGACCAATGTGCCCTGCCCACTGCCACTTAAGTCTGGCGACCACTGGCGACTCTTCGAACTACGTCAGTCAGAAAATTATTCGTCAAAAAAGTAAAGCTTATAAATAAGTCATCCATAAATGACATGAACGTTAAATAATTCCACGGCAAAATTGTGTCAATTAACATTAGAAACGTGAATTCGCTCACCCCTAAAAATGTCGAACGACTTCAGTCTGTCGATCACGTTTGAGCCCTATCCTACTCGTATATGATCATTTGGCCGCAGCAGCCCTGTGATTGACACATTGGCTATACGCATCACTCAAACACCGCTCTAAATCTGTCGTATCTGTCTGAAAGGGGTATCATTGAAAAATGATTGTCCATATTTCATCAGCGGGTACGACGGTCGAGATGTCAAATGTCCTAGTAAGTTTTGGGTTTTATTTTTACGAATCCTAATTGAAATTTTAAAGGAAATTCTTGCTTTGGCGTTTTTATTATTAGCCTTCCGTCCTTAGCTTCGCCCGCGGTAAATTAATTATCCCGTAGAAATAAAAACCGTATAGGATGGCACTAGTCCAGACATAATACAATAACTTGGATCGTAAGTATTGGAGATATTTTATAAAACACCTTTACACGGATAATCGGGTGGTGCATTATTCGTCGACAAATACTTGAACTGAAACAATTACTTTGCTCATCCGCGACCTTAATCAGTTCATTAATATGGACCTCCGCAAAGTAACGCCTGATTCAATAAATTAGACAAATACTTGGTCGTACATTAACTGCATCCGTGCATTGTCGTCCAAGATAACATTTTCCTTTCCGCATGTTATATTATAAATATGTACACGTAACGCACATCTATTTCTACTAACCAAGCTCTGACAAAATATCCAAATTAATCTTATTTGCAGAATAGGCGACAACAATCTTACGTTTCCCGCCCCAACTCAACTTTGTTTCCGTTCGTAAACCTTCCGTTAGCACAGGCGATATATCAGAGCAGTGAATCCAGCAAACTGTTGCAGTTGGTATACGAAACAGTTTTTCAATCTCACTACAAATGGTACAACATTTACAAAGCTTAGCTTAGAACGAGCATCGTACAAATGGTGCGGGCACAGGTGTTGGTTTATTGAAAAAAGATACAAATTACCCCTTTCTTTGGGATGATGGCGCATTGATCCCTGTTAGCAGATTAGGGCAAGTTCGGGGTTCTTAAACCCTTTGCGTTTTTATTTCGCGCCGGTCTCCGTGCGCTCATAGGACTTACTTAAATAGAAAGTTTTAGGGCAATTTAGTATCGTAGTTTAGTTACTGTTAGTAGGGTCGGTAGTAGTAGTACACAGGTAGGGAATTCTTAAAATAAATTGTTTTAAGCGGGTGGCTTTTCTCTCTCGCCCCTAAACTATTACCGGATCTAAAGCAGTATTTGTTTAACTCAAATTCTTTTTTAATAAAAAAGTAAATGCGTACCAACCTAAGCGTAGGCAGCTCAGCTTGTTGTTATAAGGCGCCGTTACGTGGAGTCATGAGTCCGACACACGGGCAGCCCCTCTCCTGCGCATATCCTAAAACAACAAAAATCCACATGAAATAAAAACAAAACTAAATCACACGGTAAGTAACGAGACAATACAGCGAACCCCAAACTTTAATAGCTTTATAAGCACAGCACGACATATCAATGAATAGAATATAATTCCTTTACATTTGTATCGCATTAAACCCACAAACTTTATTATCTCTTTGGGCAACAGTTACTGCCATTATAAAGCATCGATAAAGGAGATTCTCCCTCAGGGCCCTATAAAAGCAGACCTTCATAAACAAGCAATATCTCTTTTATACATCCTCGTAATTCGTTTTCGTTCTTATTTCCCCGCAAGTATGATAAACGAACACAAATATAAAGAAAACAAATATATGTCAAAAGTTTGTAAAAAAAAAATTTTAGATGCAAAAATTTAGTTTAGGAAAACGGTAAAATTCTGATTTCTGCTATTCCGTTTCGTTTATTCCGTCCGAGTCAAACGGAACCCGCATAGCTTGAATCTAACGATAAAACTTCCCCGGTAAACGTCCCGGATGCCGAAACAAAACGTGCAGAAAAGTCAGGTCACAGACGGTACAGGTGTGCCGGGAACTAGCGAGTCCTCTAATCAAGCGGAAATGTGGCCCGGAGCAGCTGACCCGCCCGAACTTACCACATGAAAAGGCTGCCAACCTTAAAATAATTTAAATCGGAATCACTCAACCGTTCAAAACGTATTCGGCTTAGAGAAAGAATTTTTCTTTTATAACTAAAACGTTACTTAACATCAAAAGGGTTTATCACTGGCTGGATGAAACAAATAAAAAAACGAGTGTTATCGCGAGAAAAAACTGGGCATAAACACTCTTACAATCAATTTAACAATGCCACAGGGTTACATCACAGGCTCAAATTAATGTAGTGTTTCAAACAAAGAGCCTGGGCACTCGGCTTATCTAAGAGAAAGCGAGCCGTGGTGGCCGCGCGCCGCTCCCGACCGGCCGCGCAAAACGCGCGCCGATGTCCGGATAACAGAGTGAGCATTCTTTTGTTTTCATTATGGATAACCGCGCCTCGTTACCACGAAGATCTTCGTAAACCTTTTGACATTTCGCTAAAAGGTTCATTTTGGCTGATTAATGTTGTAATTCCTCCGGTTGCTGGTACAAAAAAAGACACTCGAAGCATTTATACGGTGACGGGTCGTGAGCGCGAGAAAAATGGAGGGAATTTATCAAAAGCCGTGTATCGTAGCAGAACGGCCGACGGGCATCTATTTTAATACGAGCGCTATAGTTGAAAGAGGCACGTTGGATTTGAGTGCGATACTAAAAACTTGCTAGGCCAATTTTACTTTTCACCCGTGAGAACGAAACCTATGAAAAGGGAGCAGCAACTTTGTTATAAAATTTCATACAAATTGGAACTTGGTGTAGTTTGGTTACTGGCTGCAATCTAAATGGGTGCTAAGAGCTGATCTATTGCCGGACGATACGGTATATTTAGATGGAGCCTTCGGACCAGATCGGACGGATACGCGCCTGTCGACCGTTTCCCCACATTAACAAAGGTTTAAATTTCAGCGACCACCCCCATACGTTACACGTTTAATTGCGTTAGGATAATGTGCGGCGGTTGTTACAACTGTACGATCGATCGTCGTTAGATAAGCGCTTGTTTAGGGTACAGGCGACCGCCGTAGGGCCTTATAATGTACCGTTTATGCCTTTATTGCTCAATAACAGTTCTATCCATAAACTGAAGGGGGATACTGCATTATTAATCAAACGTTGGCGCTCTTACGATCTTTACCGTGTGTTAAATGTTTCATTAGAATATAAAATTTTATTATTCCTACCAATTTTAATTAGGTTTGCACGTAGGTACTTACTTAAAAATAGGCGGGTTTGAGCGTGGTTGAATAAATTTCGGTTGGAGCAGCTCTGGTTACGAACTTTGGGCCAATTATCGTTTAACTAGCTCAAATGCGGTTTGTCGTGACTCGAGTGCGGTATTTGTTACAAATTTTTATTCGTGACTGCCGCGCAATACAGACTTGTATATGGAAACGTTAATACTCTTATTATTAATGAAGTTTGCAGCTCAAAGCTAAACAGGAACACCTGCCACAAAGGCAGCGTCAGGTGCTAGCTCTAACAATCTAGCTCATTAGTACAGAGAATTTTGCTTTGCATAACTGCAAAAAAATCCATCGCAGATTAATTCGAGTTAAACTTGTTAATTTTTATGCTGCGCCCGTTAACGAGGTAACTCGTCGTGCCTAACAAAGTTGCGTTGCAGCGAGTTTGGACGAGCGCTTTTAGAATCCTTACCGTCGCGGACGGCTCCTTAATTTTCTTTGAAAACTCTTTAAATTTTGCATCGCTTTCAACTTTTTAAGAATTAGGAATGCTTAACGTAAACTATAATTTGTTGCAAGATGGAACGATGGTTAAATATTAAGTGACGTAAAAGTTCTTATGTAGGTAAACTACTTGTAACGTAATTGAGCATTTCAGTTTATTTTTTAATATAATTTCAACGGATTCAAAACTGCTGGTCACGTAATATATAAAGTTCAAATCACAATGTCTTGAATGCTATTGTAACACCAACTATCATCTTACTCGGTTCATACAATGAATGGTATCACATACGTCTCAATGGATGGGACCACGGTATTCCAGCAATGCATAGTCATTTTCTGAATGGTATAATACGAATAAAGACGTAGGCATGGGTAAGTAATAGTCCAAGTGGGCGTTTATGCCCATTCACATGGTTCACAAGCGACGGGCAAATGCAGAGCATTTTCTTTTCCGAACAGGTAGTTTTTCATAGATTTTATCGAGGCAACCCGCAGTTTATAGTGGTCAGAACCAAATAAAAGAGACAGTTGATAAATTTTATGTTTGAACTGAAGATGTTGATAAATAACTGAACTGAATGTGCCCTGGTAGGTATGACTTAATCATTAAACTCCTGTTACAGTTGATCACACATATTAAACTTAACTGTAGATAAGTAACTACTAGCTACATGTTTTGAAATATTCCTATCCCAAATATTTGAAGTAGAAATTAACACCGATGGATGGAATCCATCCTAGGTTTATTGAAAGGAAAACGGTCACACTACAACGAATCGCTTATATTAAATTTCATAATGAAGTCAATCGATTCTAAACTGCCAAAATTTAACTTGACAGGATACCTAATCTTCTATTTGAAGTGGAAGATGGTGAGTGCGGCATCAGAGTTATTGTACTCTTCTAAAGTTCCAAGAACACTCGAAGACAACTCGAGGGTCATTCCACCCTGCTGACCTTCACCAACTTTATATTAGAATCATTCAACTTCAACAAGAGGAGTTGTCCAAGTATATCTTAGTTCGAGTCTACTGACTTGAATGGAATCTTTGCGTGGTTCACAATATTGATGTTAATGTAAACTTTTGGAACAATATTGCAGCATAATGTATATTATATATAACATTGCTCAACGCAATAATCGAAGTATCAATATTCTAAATTATGATGCCATTTATGATAGAAGTCAGCAATTATTCCCAGCCCGAAAGGCATAGCTTTCCAAATTGATAAGTGAATTTAGTATTGTTAATAAATTGTAAACAGTTTTTATTGTAACCAACGATATAAACTTGCAGCTAATATATATTCAAAAGAAGATTTAAGACTATAAAAAGATGAGATAGTCCCAGAATGCTCGATGCATTTCCTCTCTGTACTGCAAAGCTCAGCTTTTGGGTGAAGTGTGACCCTGTTCTTAATTCGCCAGACATTTTCGACACTTCTTTGATAAATTGTTTCGTATCTGACGAGCACAACTCAGAATTTTTATTTGAGCACCTTTCACGAATAGGTAATTTTCACCAATAGTATCCTACATCATTCTCATTTCAGAATGAGCACAATTGTTTAACACAAATAACATGGATCGGTTTCATTTATTCACTAACTGAATGTAAATCAGAGCTGATATTTGCTCCGAATACATGTAACAAATCTGTTCATTTTAAAATAATGCATTATTTGCTTCGTTTATTTGGTACGGCGTTATTGTACTGGTACAATAAATTATTATTTGCCGTTAAACTTCTGTAGCATCCACGAACCATTCATCAGAACTTTTCTCATCTATTACCAAATTAACAGCATCGCATACAATGTTACGTTCAAAATAATTCATGAGTGCATTAGTTTTCTAATGCGGCACTCAGATTTATCTACATGCAATCAAAAACAATAAGTATTTATTTGAACAAAAAGCAATAACTACCAGACAAAAAATTCATAATAACTATAACCTTGTAAATAAAAAAGCTAGCTTTTTGATGTTTACTTTAAGGCAATTTTTATTCAATATACCTACTTCACGATCACGTACTACCTGCCACTGTACAGTGAAACTGTCTAATTAACTTCCGGGAGCAGTGTTTCCAGACAACTGTGATATCAGGGCTTTTAAAAAAAGGATTTATACTTCCTTTAAAGGCCGGCAACAGATTAGTGACTCTGTTTGAGTTGTTGATATTTATGGGCGGTGGTACCTAATCATTTCCCATCAGATGATGAGATGACCTGCTTGCGTGCGGAGAGACTTTGCTCGAAGTTGACGACTATATCTACCTGGGACATACAATCCAATTAGGTAGGTTCAACTAGGTAGGTTCAATTAGGTAGGTCAATCGACGAATTAGACTCAGCTGGGCAGCGTTCGGGAAGCTCCGAAATTTCTTGTCATCCAATATACCGCAGTGTCTCAAGTCAAAAGTCTTTGACCAGTGTGTGTTGCCAGTGATGACTTATAGCACTGAGACGTGGCCGCTAACGATGGGCCTCATAAGAAAGCTCAAAGTCACTCAGAGGGCGATGGAAAGGTAGCCCTTTCCATTGCTTGCTTCCTCCTTTTTTTCCTTTTCTTTGCTTGGAGTTTCTCTGAGGGATCGCATTAGAAATGATGAAATCCGCTCAAGAACTAAAGTCACGGACATACTGCGGGCATAGCTCGAAGAATCGCTAGACTTAAGTGGCAGTGGGCAGGGCACATCGCTCGTAGAACTAACGGCCGATGGGGCCGAAAGGTTCTTGAGTGGCGTCCGCGGACCGGAAGACGCAGTGTAGGTAGGCCTCCAACAAGATGGAGCGACGACCTGGTGAAGGTGGCGGGAACGCATTGGATGCGGATGGCGCAGGGCCGATCTGATTGGCGAGCCTTGGGGGAGGCCTATATTCAGCAGTGAACGTCTTTCGGCTGAAATGATGATGATGACCTGCTTGCTCATTTGCCTCCCTTTCATAATAATAAAAAAAAAATTAAGCATGCAACAGACAGTAAAGTATAATGGAATTATAGGTGAAAAACTTACTTAAGTAAAGGACCTATTGTATTTTACAGTGCTTAGAATCGATATGGAGCTTAAGTAATTTTTAGGGTTCTGTACCCAAAGGGTAAAAACGGGACCCTATTATCTGAGGCTCCGCTGTCCGTCCGTCTGTCACCAGGCTGTATTTCATGAACCGTGATAGCTAGACAGTTGAAATTTTCACAGATGATGTATTTCGGTTGCCGCTATAACAACAAAAAAAAACTAAAAACAGAACAAAATAAATATTTAAGGGGGCTCCCATACAACAAACGTATTTGCTCGTATTTGCTCGATATTGTTAACGGCAACAGGTAGACGCTTGAAGTATTCACAGAATATTAAGTTATATATTCACTTTAAAAATAAATAATTAAATTAAAATAAAACAAATATTTAAGGGGGGCTCCCATACAACAAACGTGATTTTTTGCCGTTTTTATAGATAATGGTACGCAGCCCTTCGTGCGCGAGTCCAACTCGCACTTGGCCGGTTTTTATATAATTTATTCTGATCACAAAATATGAAAAAAAACACGTTGGATTTCGTCTAATATCACGCTCACTGGTTGGTACATATAATATTTGTAAGTTGGTAACTTTACATACTTAGGTACACTTTTATTAAGTAGATATAATATAGTAGCAAGTAACTTTATCATCATCATCTCAGCCTATATTCGTCTCAATGCAGGGCACAGGCCTCCTCTCAGAATGAGAGGGCTTGGGCTGCAGTTCCCACGTGAGCCTAGTGGAAACTGGGAACTTCACACACACCACTTCAAGTGTGTGTAGGTTCCTCACGTTTTTTCCTTCGCCATAAAGCTCATAGCAAATTTCAAAAGTAATAAGTAAGTAGACACTGAAAAAGTGACTGCGTAACAAGTTAAATGAACTTCCAGCCCTAACCATAACTTAAAGAAGATATAGGCTTACCTAAGCTCATAAGAAGTTATTTGGTTTATGTCAGGAATAATGTATATTTCATATTTAATTAATATTTAATGTATATTTCACAACTATTGGCTCGAAATTATGCGATAGCATTCCGGCGAAATTTAAACTGGTGGATGATGTATTTGCTGATCGGAGCAGTTGCATAGGTAATCTTGAACGCTTAGCTCCAACCTCAGTAGAGGAAGTATCTAAAATTATCTCTAGTTTGGACTCTAATGCCAGTGCGGGTGTAGATGGTGTTAATACTAAAACCATAAAGTGTATAAGTAGTTTCATCGTCGAGGAGCTGACTGACTGTATCAATGAATGCTTTAAAAAAGGCGAATTTCCGGACTCTTTAAAGATTGCTAGAGTTACCCCCATTTACAAATCGGGCTTAAAATCAGATCCTGGAAACCATCGTCCCATATCAGTACTGCCTATTACATCAAAAATATTTGAGAAAATCATTTATATTAGACTAACAGAGTATTTGGATTCAATTAATTTTCTATTTAAAAGACAATATGGCTTCCGTCCAAAAAGTAACACATCATCAGCCTCAATTGACCTTGTAACCAAAATAAAAAACAATATTGACTCTAAAAAGATAGCACTAGGCGTGTTCATAGATCTCAAGAAGGCGTTTGATACAGTCAGTCATGCCCTGCTTCTAAACAAATTAAAATCCATTGGAATTACGGGCAGCGCCTTTAATATTTTTCAATCATATTTAAAAAATAGATACCAGATAGTTAAAATAGAACAATACAGTAGCTCTCCGTTACCTATCACCTACGGCGTGCCACAGGGATCAATCCTGGGTCCTTTGCTCTTTCTGATTTATGTTAATAATCTACATGAAGTAGGATTACAGGGCCATTTAACTTTGTATGCAGACGATACATGTCTATTTTACTTTGGAGACTCGCTTTCTGATATAATACAACAGGCTCAACAAGATCTGGATATATTGTTCATTTGGTTTCA
The DNA here is from genome assembly GCA_947563465.1 of Archips xylosteana. Taxonomy (NCBI): domain Eukaryota; kingdom Metazoa; phylum Arthropoda; class Insecta; order Lepidoptera; family Tortricidae; genus Archips; species Archips xylosteana. Next base: position 17,111,881 of record OX387344.1, read on the forward strand.
GCAAAATTTACTTACAATAAATACCACTAAAACCTGTTATATAATTTTTTCGGCTATAAATAAAAAAATAGAAAAGAATTGTCATCTTTACATAAATGGCGAGGAACTGCAGGAGAAGGATCATGAAAGGTACCTAGGATTGATTCTTGATAGTAAACTGACATGGAAGCCTCATATTGCTAGTATCGTGCCTAAACTATCATCTCTAGCAGGTGCAATATATAGATTGGTAGGCTGTCTCCCTAAAAACATTCGCATCACTATCTATAATTCTTTAGTCAAGCCACATCTAGAGTACTTGGTGGAAGTTTGGGGAAATGCTGCACCATCTAATCTCAAAAGTCTTCAAATTGCACAAAATAAGATTCTAAAAACTCTGTTTCATTATGATTTTTTAACACCCTCTAAAAAACTATATAAAGAAACAAAAGTAATGTATTTGAAACAAATATACGCGTACAAAACCTGTATATTAATACATAAAATCTTAAATAATACAATACATACGGAAATAACGTTTAACAAAAAAAGCGACTTCCAAAAAATACAATTAAGAAATGCTGAGCACATATCATTAAGAGTTCCTAGAACTCGATATGGACACCAAAATTTGATGTATGAGGGTGCTAAATTATATAATTCCCTACCAAAATCCGTAAAAGATAGCAAATCACTTAATATCTTTAAAAACAAAGTTAAATTATATATAATTGATAACATTGTATAAATATAGCATTGCACTGTATAAATTGTCATTACCCACTCAGCTGCTTTTTGCTTTTACTGTCAACTATTTGACAAGTGATTTCAAACAATATCATTAAAACTTAACTGTAATAAATAAATAAATTGGCAAAGGTGGTTGCACAAGGCATGTGAGTGGTGATATTCTATTAACTCACTGTGAAACCTAATAATTGTACTTTTAGCTATAGAAATTGTCTTATAAGTGAAATTATCTGTAATTTCTTTAGACAATAAATGTTCTTTAAACCTAATAAAAAAGTTTGAACGAAGCGCCAACTCCCGTATGAAAAAATAAGTACTCCCTCAATTTTCTAGATATTTTGCAGTTTTCATAGATAATAGTACGGAATCCTTCGTGCGCGAGTCCGACTGGCACTTGGCCGGTTTTTTTTAATTTGGAACGTCATTGTGTTACTCGGACACGTTATTAATACATACAACAGGTCCCTTACTTTTCGTTGCTTAGCGCCATAATAAGTGGACCATTCTACTTTTAAGTAACCATTAATCTTTTGTGAAATAAATATAAGGCATACCTGGTGATTTTGTCAAGTGTACCTTATTTTGTGGAAAAAATTGGTAACTCAGCGGAAAATAGGTACCTACATCAATTTCCATACAAATGGCGGGGACAAGCATGTTCACTGCGTTACCTACTTTATAGATAATAATAATAACTTTTTATACGTAGGGATAATTTTAAATGTAAGCTTAATTATGTGGCTATTTAAATCTTTAATGATAAAAACGAGCACTTTACCGTTTTTGTAAAAAAAATATTTGAAGAGCACATTACAAAAAATTACTGGTCAACGAAAAGTAGAATGACACATCTAACGGTGTGCAGCTATTTGACCCTTAGTGTAGTTAAATGTCGCATCCCTAATAATTCGCACATGCAGTAAGGTCACATTTAACGACCGCTTTAACGACCGCTTTAGCCTAGTTGGTAGTGACCCTGCCTACGAAGCAAGAGGTCCTGGGTTTAAATCCCAGTAAGGGCATTTATTTGTGTGATGAGCACAAATATTTGTTCCTGAGTTATGGATGTTTTCTGTGTATTTAAGTATTTATTTATCTATATAAGTATGTCTATCGTCGTCTAGTACCCATAGTACAAGCTTTGCTTAGTTTGGGACTAGGTCGATTTGTGTGAGATTGTCCCCTAATATTATTTATTTATTTATTTATTATTTATTTCTGCGGGGAAAGTAATTATAAGGCGTCATCTCGGGCTTGCCATAAAAACCTTAGGGATGTACGTTAACCTTTATAGCCCCGCGCAACATGTAGACGGTAATAACGTAGTAATGTGATGTAGACAAGTGATATAACGTCCCACCCTCGGCGCAGGTAGTGCACGCAACGGGTGACACGTTGTACCGGCAGACACAGAAGTGTAAATGGCATCTGAATATGAAAAAAAAACAAAGACTAAGTGATTGACTTTTTTAAAGAAATATAGTGATTTACTTATCTCAATGTATGTATGCATAGACGAGTGTTTGTTTAATAAGTCAATAGTAAAAAGTATAATGATATATTACAAAAGTAATCTTTCATCGAAACTTCGATGTCAAAAGTTACAAGGATCGTGGTTTAATTATGATTGAACGACGGAGCTTTTTCCGTTGGATTATTATCGTAAAATAAACGTATTAAATCAGCGAGTTTATTTAAAGCAAATTCACTTGCCAACATTCCTGTACAGCTAGTAGGTATTTTGGATTATTATTAATTATAACGCGCGACTGCCGGCACGCGGGGTTTGTGGGGGTGAAAAAATGCAAAATATACATTTAATTTCAACCCTCCGATGGTAGCAGGGGGAAGTACCCACTAATTAATTAGAAGCCCACCTGCCTAGCAAAACACCCTGTGTAAAATTGTGGTGGTGTGTACCGAGTCGAAATAAAACTGTTTCACTCAGTTAATTATGATATTAAAGACATGCTGGCATGCAACTAGCGGTACCTTTATGCCACGTAATGTCATAATTTATTCGAATACATAGACGTAATTGTGTCGGCTTTCTTACGAGTAGGTCAGAAATAGCAATAACGAATTCATGAAATTAAAACTACCTAAGTAGTGAAATCATTCTTCTACATTAATATAGGTACTTCTCATTAGTGTTTGGTCGTGAATCTACAGTGTTAAACGGACTGCATTGATATTGTAGACAGGTTATATTAAGACATTATTGTGCTACCTTTACCCCAAAAACAAAGTAAATACAAACGAGGCTAACGTTTGAAAAAATGCACTCTAATGTTGCCTCTTTGTTAAACCCCTCCGACCTAGTCACGTCATCGTCCGTCACTTCACCCATTTTCAAGTTTTATTTCCGTAAAAAATTGCCCCTACATCGCATGGGCTAGGCAAATTTGTAAGTAATATTTATGAGAAAGCAGGGCAGAATAATGATATGTATATTATTTGGGCCTCTGAGCGAGCACCCCAGGAGCCGCGGAGAGCAACATTTGTCAATGCCTGCGCAGGTGGGCGGTAGCTATGATCCTTGTTATTACTTTATTTTTTGGCTCATTTCAATAATCTTTCTTGCTACTAACGTATGCATGTCGGGAGACCGGGTTGTTTATTTTTCAACCTGAACACGTTATTAAGTTCATGTGTGGTCCCGTTTATAGCGGACTATTTGGATGATTAACGCTATTTACAATACGTTCCTTATTGAATTTTAAGTTCAGCTCACGAGTCTTTATCTTTTTACTATTCTGTGTGAATAAATTACAACAACAAATAAATGTACGCAGCGTGGCGTCGGCAATAATTAAACCAAATGTATAATCGGCGACGGCACCTGCCTGGTAGTGGTTCGACAATTTAATAAACGTCAGATAAGTGAGTTTTAATCCCCACCAGTCATTGACCGGATCATAACCGAAAATCTTCAGTAAGTCAGTGAGCGGAGTCACGGAGCGAGACGTGAAAAACGACGTCCATTAAGGAAGTGAATACATTTAAAATAATCGGCTTAGTCGTCCGACGTTGACGTATATTCGTACTTATCTCACGAAGATACCGGCACAGATATCCCCAACTAATCCCTTACACAAACATCTGAAAAAGTCTCGGTACTCCTTGTAAGGCTGATCCGAGTAATTGAATGCCCGCAGTCAGCTCTTTGACTTGAACAAAAGTGTCCAATAATTTATGCCTATAATCTGACGCGCGCTGCGCACACCCAGCTTTTATTCGTTTTTGGAATCGGAACTATATTATCCTTAGCGGCGTTTGAGTATTAACAGTACAATGGCGGCGACAGTCACAATATTACCCGCATGCGTTTTCTTTATTCGATTCTTTACTAGCTGTCACGCCCTCCGGTGTGATATTTATACGCGCGGGATTAACACTATATTTACCAGAATTTATGTCCCTTGCTTGAAGAAGAAATTCAAAGTTACTAAGCAGATAAAGCCCGTAAACTTGTCTTTAGTCACGAAAATAGACACATTCAAGTGTCCCGAACACCAAGCATACCACGGATCTTTAAAGTAATCAGGATGTCTCCATTAATTTTTAAGGACTTCCTTTGAGAAGAAACGCCGTGTTTGCTTTGAAAACAAGGATACTTTTAATGGAGTTACAATTCTTTGACCCTCAAAAACACGATTCCTGAAGAGTAAGTTACGAGATATTACCTATTTATAAAACTCCTTTAAACAAAGACATCGTTTGAATATTATCTCAAATTCACCAGAGTTATTGTGTACAAACTTACCTTACACAGAATCAAAATTAACGAATATTGTCGTTGCTCGCAGTGGGTCGCATGAAAATGTTTCGAGCGGAACAGGCAAGAATTGGCAAAGAGGCTTATTGAGTATTCTGCCGTCGTGCATTCATACACAACTTATCGATTTCTGAGTTAAAACTGTAACCATAGCTCCAATTAAAGGAACATTCAAGGCAAATGCGAATACATGTAAACATATTAGTATAGCATTTTACGTCGCCTTTCCTTAAGATATTTTTAGTAATCTGGTGCTATAAAAATGCTAAGGTGAGTCTTAGTGACACTTAACAAGGTAGTGAAGTGGCTTCCACATCGTCGAAGCGCGCCGAGATATGAATTATTACGAGAGGGGCTTGACAGTCTGTATCTAAATTTGAAGTAGTGTTTTGACGCGAACATCTCTCACCGCACTCGAGGCTGCGTCACTGTGAATGTGTACAAATAATTATGAGGACAGTTCCCACCGGAACGGTGCTGAAGCACCTTTCGAGATGAGGCGGAGGCGGGACTTCGGAATTTCAAACTCTAAATTAATAAGTGTCACTCGATTCACGTTGCTTAGCACACAATAATATAAAAAATCCAAGTTATTTCCTGTCACATAGTTTTCTGTGAATGCAAACACCAAATAAATATTGGGCTGTCACTTTGAAGCACGTTAGGCTATAAAGACTTGATGTATGTTTCTATAGCGGTTTGATGAATTGTAATCACGTTTAGTAGGCAATTAAGCGGAGAGCTTCTAAAGAAGTTGCCGATAGGCACAAATCGCTCAGCGGGAGCACTCTCCGGAGTCGCATCGAGAGTGACGTCTCCGTTCTCGCCGCGCTCGCACATTAACTGTAACGTTTCCTCGGCGCCTGCGCACATGTAGCGACATTTAAAAACCCTCTTCCCGTGCCGTCGCCTCTGACGAATTAAGTTATTAACGCTTTGGGACAGCTGCTCTAAACAAATCAATGTGCCTCCTCCGCCCGACCATTTCGAACGTGAGTTCTTTGCTCGTCGCCAGTTTTATGACCATTTTATGTACCCTTTCATATTCAACTTTCAGTAGTTAAAGCGAGGGTGTAACGCGTCTGTTGTTAGCATAAAATATATGAATATGACTGATTTGTAAAATTACTTTCATATCTTTGAAGTACCTTGGCTGTTAAAATTTACCACTTTGAGTTTAGATTATCTTTGATGTTCCCGATAGTGGTTGTGTTATTTGCGTAATAATACCTCAGGTATTAATATCGTAAATTAACTACTTGACAAGTGAGGCGTTAGTTTGCGTAATGCTTTTGGCGGAATTTGTTAGCACCAATAGGGAAGCCGCTTTGAAGTGCCTGCGTGGTGAAATTACTAAAATCATAACGAGGTGACTATTTTGACTACCTTGTCAGCAATAATTCTACTTAACGGCGGGATATTTTGCAGAGGAGAGTCTTCACGTTATCTCCGGCTTGTCATCGAGCCGTGTTGGAAATGTCGTAAAGGGGGTGGTTATAAATTATTTACCGTTTCCGTGTAAATTCCGTGTATTTGTCACCCCGGGCCAAGGCATGTATTAAGATATTGCTTCGTATTCCTGCGGGTCTCATTACGGGCGGGGCGGGCCGGCGACACCTATAATACTTCATCTTTAACAGGGGCGCGGGAAGAAAAAGCGCTACTCTCCGTAACAGCTCCTGTAAATGTTACAAGAATCTCGCCGGGCTCTCTCATTTTCATAAAACGTCCATCGCGACGCTCTTCAGTGCGTTCTTTTTTGCCGGATAATATATTTACTTTTAATTTCATTAGGAGCAAACGTTCCGTGGGAAAGAGCGGGAAAGCGATTCGCTAAAAAGGTTGTTTTGATGGTAGTTACATTAAGGTAATTGGTGTACGGCTGCGAAACACCTTTATAGCCCATCGCAGCGGTCGTTTGGGGCTGCGCTAGGCCAATCATTGTCAGTCTTCGCCGCCGGCCAAATTTAATACGGGATACAATGTTAATGGAACGAATTTAAGTATCTTACGGATAAATTGGCTCTCAAGATTTATAGAACAACAAACGCACATATATTCAAATTTAGAGCCATTCAAATTGTGCAATCTTTTACTGTAAGGGTAAGAACATCGATACATTTACAAATAGAACGCTTAAAGTAAGACAGCTTTCAGCTATAAACTGTAACAACGACACGTACCTACAATTCTATCAAAATATATCAGCATGGGTAGGGGAGACCGAGGACAGTTGACACAGAGGAGAGTAGACACAACGTTGATTTTTTAGAACTTATTAACTGCTAGCGAGCTCGCAATAGCGCGTGTTTGATAGCTCGAGACTAGAACTAAAAAACGCGCGCTATTGCGAGCTCTCTAGCAGTTACTAAGTTCTAAAAAAATCGACGTTCTTTCTTCTCTCCTCTGTGTCAACTGTCCTCGGTCTCCCCTACTCCTCCAGTGATTAGGTGACTTGTAATTGAAATGAGATGTCATAATTCCACCCGCGTGATAGCGATTGCACCCGCGCTCGTCAACGCGCCCACGGATCAATTTACTCACACAATGACTTTAATAAAGTCATTCACTGCCAGATAGAGAGCAATAATTTCATATGAGTATGAAAGAAATTCTATGTCGATGCTATCTCGAGCGTGAGTCGCGAGTGCGGGAGGAAACTGAGAGACGTTATTAAAAAAGCACATGTGGCTCGAGATGCGTATCGCAGTGTCTGTTAATTACTTTTGACACGCAGCATATGATTCAATTATCATTATGATTTATTCGGAAAGAACAGAGTGGTGCGGGGCGCGGCGGGAGGGGCTCGGCTTGCCAGTTTATTTAAGCGTTAACTATCGCATTAATTTCTACGATGGATCGCCTTTCCACCAGATGGCAAGCCAATTCTCACAGGACGGTAGCCGACTTTTTTTGTTGAAAAACGTCTTGTTGACACGCTACCGATTTGTGTGGGCCAAAATCCGGGTCTTCGACATCCGATCGATGCTAAATATTTCCAATGAACGTGTTAACTTCCTGATCGAACATGCATGAGAAACGTTAAGAGTTTATGTCAATTTTATTATGTCGCTCAACTTATTTGATTATACAAATCTTCCTCAGGACTGTAGTAAAACTATAAATTGTATGATTATCGCGTGCCACATCTAAGAAGTTAGTGTTATCCACATAAAAAACAGCTTTAATTGCTTAACTCAACCGTCCCGTAACCACATAATTCACGTTAAAACTGCTTTCACACCAAAGATCGCCCTGACTTCATTATAAGCCCGGAGCGTACAAAAACCTGTTGGTAATAAATACTAATTACATGTAAAATAACATGATAACATCACAGACGAAATGTGAATCGACATTCCTAGAACTACAAGCTACAATGCTGTCGGTTGCGTTGAAAAAATTGTCGTTACCATACATAGTAAATCTCGCGTGACACGTAATGGTTTAAAGGGCTTATTTATCGTCGTCGGTCGCTTCTAGTGATCCATTTAATATATATTATCACACTTTAAGTCATCAACAAACGTGAGAAGATAGCCGTTGACCCGGTTCGTGATATTTGTCTCATTTCGAGGATTATAAGTGATCGCTGCGAACGGCAATGTCTTCCGTTTGTTGAATCTGCCTTTACAGTAAATAACGTAGTTGGTATAAGGCTCTTTGACGTCCCTCGTGCGAGTAAGCACGGTATATATTTATACCCGGTTTAAAATGGCTTTGCTTTTCGAGTGTTCTTGAATGACAAAAGAGGACTTAGCCAGTCCCGTAAAGAAGGGATCTCCAGTTAATTCTAAAGACGTTTCAATGACGCTTTAGATTGCATTTAATGGAGCTAATGTTTTCTAAATTCATATCCGGTTGAGGTAAAAAATGTGCTCGAAAAAATCACGGACTTTAAATACTTAAAAGGATAATCGATTTGAAGCCGAAACACCTGGACTGCATTGAACAGCAGAAATGAAAATAACGAGCGCAGACAAGTACGTATTCAAACTGATCAATAATGTTCGGCTAGATGCTCAAGTAGGCATAAATCCTTTATGATTTTTTACATTTTTATATAGTATTCTAACAAACAAATTCCATTAAGCTTACAACACGTGTAGGTATGTTGTTGTAATAAATTGACGAGCTAAAATAAACGGGGTCACTTTACATACAAAGTTAAAGTAACCCGTTATTATTCCTCGTTAGTGTTTAGTTTAATAAAGTTTAATCTCACAACAACGAAGTAACGTAGTAATCGTTTGTGGGGCAACATCTTGGCGGAGTTCCCACATTAGCTACCACATGGCCAGAATTGATATTTGTCTCCCGTACACCAGTCTACTTCCAGTTAAACCAGTTATGTATTAAAAATACAACCTACGATGGAGAGCAAAAATTATTTTCAATTTCGAAAAGTCAGTGGCGAAGTTATTAAAAAGTAGGCAACTTTAAAGCAGCAGGATGCAGGATTAAAAGCGCAATATGATTCGCTTAATATAGTTTTTTTCTAAGCGTAGAGGAAATACGTGTTATTGCAGCTTATGTTTCCAAGTCGCCCGCTGCGATATCTGAAACACCCGTCCGTTTTTTGTGACAGACCAACTCAGTGCCATAAATAATAGGTAGGGGTTCCAAACCATACGAGCTTTGTAATAAATTCGTTGCTCCTTTTGGTAGCAAAAGAGCGGGCCATCCACGATTGAATTATGGTGATGCGCTAAGCCAGCGAACGCCGCTGGAATCCGGCGTTTTTATTTTCTTTTCATTTCGCGTTAAGCCTGCTCTTTACATTTGTATCATTATTTTCATATGTATTCTACGAAGTCACGTCTTTGTAGTATTGAGAGCCACTACGAATATTTCTTATTCCGCTAGTCCCTCGAACGAGGCGTGTATTAAGTTACATAGTACTCACGGCCATTTGAAAAAGACAACACGCAGATGGTGCATCCGTATTGGTTTTCTTTTAAAACATGGAACGAAATCACATGGGACCGTCAATATTTCCTTTCCAAGTAAAACAAAGGCATTTATCCGTGTACCGTTTTAAAAGGAGCTTGGGACTTGAAAAAGTAAACTTGACATTTAACGTGGATGTACAAGATTCAATTACATTTTTCCTTTTCGGTTCGTGAACTGTTGGGCTAGATATTAACTAAATTGTGAAAAATTTTCCAGAGAGAACAGTGTAGTAATATATAAATATTGTGTTCGAAAATAGAAACTAATAATTTCATTAAGATCACTTTGTAAACGCAGTACCATGCAACATGTAGGTAACTTTGAGAATGCATTATCACTGCTACAAGACCTCTGCCGGACCTTTTATCAACAACATCTGTTCACGACACGACTTATCTATAGGTATAAGTACATACATATAAACTAATGTTTTATTGAACGTGAATCAAACACGCAATACTATAAACAAAGAGCTGGTTTCAATCGTAAAATGCCTAGTTTTTAGTCATCAAATTTAAATGTACCTATCGTCTAACATAATCAAAAGCTGATTTCGATTGCAAGGCAGGTTAATTACGTTGATGAATTGTGAAGGCACTTTAGAATGGTAGATGGAGAGAGTAGGTGGTGTAGGATTACTAAGGTGACTTGAGCCAGAGTGCAGCGGTGACTGCGACGGACGGCGCGGCGGCGTGCGGCGTGCCTTGACGTGCGCCCGGCAGGTTGCGAGTGCCTCTCAAATTACCCCCGGATAAGTCAATCATTGGGAAACGTCCACGTTTGCCCGAAATAAAACACTGTTCGAATGTTGCGTGTGGCGCTCTCGGCATAATGTGTAGCGACAGCCGACATGTTTTGTGCGAGAAAATAAAATTGATGGCGTAGGGACCGCTCCAGACTTAAATAGCACAGTATTCGTGTTGCAGTTACACTTTTGTCTATTTTATGACTGGCGTCACGGTCCGGCTCTGTTTTTCTTTTGTTTTCATTTCTGCGTGTAGCGTATTAGTGCTCTGACAAGTATTCGTGTCAGCCGGATATTGCCGTCACAAATTGTGGCGCATTATCTAAACGTTCGGTGTGTTTTATTTAAACGAGTGGCGCTTTTCCCTTGGTGCTTAAGCGTTTAACAGTTCTGAGGGAAGTAATTGGACAAGTGTTAGATACGTTAGCCAAGTAGGCGAGTAGAAACCGGCGGCGAGGTCCAATTTCCTGCTCCGGCCGCAGTCTTCGACGAGCAAATAGCTCTTTGCAAATCAAACAAGGGACCGTCTGGCGAATCCACATATCAACTTCGCATTGTTTCTCCCATCATTCCGGGCTAACCAGAGGCGTTTTCGATTATCCGCCCTCCGGAGAACAAAGCCTCTGACCGCAGAACCAAGTCAATTACATAGTTCAACAACTCAGCCCTTATAACTTTCATGGGCTGCCACTGGAATACAGAAAAGGGTATCTGTTTTCAATATACAGGGCGCGCGATGCGATTGACCCTTTCGAGTGTCCGCATTGACTTTTAAATTACTAATCCCGCGGGAGCAAACAGAAACAGTGGCTCCGGGGCGCTTGTTTACACGCTCGAGAACACTCGCATATCTTCATTAGCGGGCAGTCGCGGCGCGGCTTGACCTGCTTGCTTAGCACTCGTCTACTCCCGACTCCCGGCTCCCCACCAGGGGCCTACCTGGGAAATCTCATTACCATTCTTCTATTCAAACAACTCGGCTTGAATTTCGATTGTGATGATAAATTTCGAAGTTTACGACGAGAATTTATATGAGTTTATTATAATAATATAGCCCTACGTAAATAATGCACGTTGGGCACAACCATGCGCAACAAATTGACACGTATTTAACTGAACATAAACACATGGTCACGCTTAGTGAAAACACAGTCATTCACGTCGTTTTGACTACCACTTCTGGAATGCAACTCGTTTTCCGGAAACAATTTATTTAACTTAGCAAGCGCTATTTTAGTAGCAGTGGAGAATACTGTAGGGACTTATTAATGTTTATCTAAGCATCAGAATAAGAATGCATCGGACGGGCGAGCGGTTGGCCAGAGCGGCCCCCGTGGGGAGCAACCAAGCGCACCCATTTCGACTGATAGCTCTATACCAGGCTTTTTTTCTATGTCAGATACAAGCCGTCTACCCTTTCAACTCGAATGGATTACTTAATTTTTGTACGTCGGGTCTGTACCCTTTGCGATATTCGATGTCGAAATAAATTAACGTTATCCATTGTGAACCAAACGCCATGAATCGGGAATTTGTGGTCTGTTTGAATTGTTTGCATGGGGCTGAATATTATTTCATCAAATTTTCATGTCAGCTTTATTATTTTGACAGATTGGTACATAAAACCTGGCCGTTCCCTTCAAACACGTCTAGGCAATTTATAAAACGATAAACGAAATGGATGGAGTCATTTAAAAGAATAGGTATTCGTGTAGGCTCTGCCAGTACAAAGAACTTAGTTAAGCTAAAATAATCAAGTCATTCCGAGGCTTCTTTAAATAATGTTCGTTCTTAGAATGAATCAGAACGTGATTGAGGCTTTGAATTTAAAACATCGGATAAAAAATGAAGCTCAATATTTTTATTCCACACGAAGAAGGTAGTTCCAATGCTCAGTACTTTTGAGTCATGACGGGGAAAGCGACCATTCGATTGTTGCATAAGCAGGATTGGTATGATTATGCATTTTGATTACTGATGCATTCCAATGGAATAACATAATTACAGGTTATTAATTTTTATATCGTCATTAAAATAAGAGGACATCACGCTCTCTGCTGCTTCACTGCGTATTAATAAGGCAAAATTGTTAATAATAACAATAGACAGAGAAAATAAAAGTACCGATTAAGAGTGTTAAACTGCCGTGACTGATTGAAATTCGGCTCGCCAGCTTTGGGCGTCTATTGTATTCATAATAATAGAACTGTTTATGTTTAGGTAGCGTTTTTTTTCACTTTGCTACAAAAAAGTCCATAATAAGCATCCGTCTACCTGGAACGGTAAACCATCCATCATGCCCCATAACGAGAAATTACAGTCTGTTATTGGCTTCTAGGAAATTTTAGTCGCTTCAGAATAGAAACTTTAATCTTTATTTGCAAACATTGTAGGGCTTTATAATCGATCGTCGTAATAAATAAGCTACATTGACTTGTCAACCTTTTACACAATAGAGCCTTTCCGAATCAAAACGAGATAGTATCACTTAACAACTGAATAATGTTTAGACATAAATTACAAAACAGTATCTTTATTTATAAATGCGAGCGTATACGCTTTGGGACTGTTTGTAATGAAGAGAACTCGAACAAAGCAGCGAGAACGCGAGACAAGGAACGTTTGCTGCTCGAGCACTTAATTATTCTAGATGGTTAATACGTATTACCATAATTCATAAAGGGCAGAATTAAACGTTGGACTGTTTTGACGAGCGTACATGTTAAGTTGTCGGTACATCTAATATGCAGATTAGTGAACGGATACGTTGTCCGAGCCGCGATTCGATCCGCGGCTTGCGTAGTTCATGTAGAAATTATTACCAAGGTCCAAGGAAAGGACATAAGCGATTTTCATATTTCACTAAAATAAATCATTTTTTTTTCATCATAAAATCATCATAGCTGAAAGACGTCTACTTTTAAACATAAGCCTTTTCCAAGGAGGTCTAGAGCGACCTGTTTATGTTACCCGCAGCCTAGGTTGCACGGGATAATTATCAAAATAATTATTTCATAATAATTATCACGATAATTACGTATTGATAATTATCAATGATAATAACTTTTCAACCTGCACATGACTTTATGCGTACCTAAACCCTATGGTACCGATATGCACATACCTAATCATCTTGATAATTTCCAACCCTGCCTTCAGCTAAGGGCCGGCGCCCACTGCCGGCACGGCACGGCATGGCATGGCAAAGGATTTTATTGCTAATCAAGTTATTTCGAATCTTATAACAATGAGTTTAGAATTCATGTTACTTTATTTCGATACCACGATGCCGCGACGTGCCGAGGGATGCTGCAGTATGACGCGACGCGCCGCGGAATGCTGCGGCATGCCGTGCCATGCCACGGGATGCCGCGGCGTCGCGCGAGACGTATCGGTCACTTTGTGTCGAGAAATTACATATGATTGCTAACTTTTTAAATTTTTCATAGTCCATTCTGTAATAATAATAGAATTTTCGCATGTCGTATCTCAAATCATTAAACAAGTTGCCGAATTCACCTTTTGTAAATCTTGTTTTCCAGCACCCAGAATCGTCTTTTCGTCAAATTAGTAGTTTTTATTTGTCTCTCTTCGCATCCCAGTCAACCATAACGACGCAACCAACTTCGAATCCTCGCGGAGCAAAACTGATTGATGCCAGAGTAGCTGGGCTTTCAGCAGGATGCCACGGCATGCCACGGGATGTCACGTCATGCCACGGCATGCCGTGCCACGTCATGCCTCGGCATGCCACGGAACGCTGCGGGATGCCCCAGCATAACCTGTCATGCCATGCCGTGCCGTGCCGGCAGTGGGCGCCGGCCCTAATGGCTTCACACGGTCTTTACCAGATTGTCCGTACGCCTAAAGGGAGACCTACCAACTTTTTAAACGCGTTTAAGGTACCGAAACTAATAACTAATTCCATCATTATAGGTACCTAAATACATAACGTACTTACATATTACTATTGAAGTACTAAACTAACAAAAATTTAGAGGCCACCCAAACAAAAATAGCCCGTAAAAAAAATCTCAGAATAAACCGAAGACATGTAGAATGAAACCGGGTTACAATAAAAATCTAGATACATAATACGTTCAGGCGACGACATGTAAATCTCAACAGCAAATACACAACGTTTGAAATAAATGTGCATATCATTACACTAACAAGAGATGGCGCGGGCGAGCGGGTGTGTGGTCCCAACAGTCTTGATACTCTGACATTTCATTCTTTATTCTTGAAAAAAAAAAACCATTTTATTCCTATCTATTAATGGGCTACACGCTTGTAAGCCATTTTGGTCGCTTGGATCATTAGAAGGGAATATTCGAGAGCTTTAATTAATTAACAGCTATTATCCAAATGAGAGTTATTACGGCGGTGTCGCAAGTAACCGTAGCTTACTAAAACCTTTTGTCCGCATAGTACACTTACGAAAATTATGAAGGGTTAATGACAATAAACGGTTCTATTTTCTAACACACAAGAGTTCATTCCTATACGGTTTAATTTCAAAATATGCATGCATACCACAAGCTGTTATTGTTGCCTAGAAATAGTAAAACTAATAGAGCCTTAAATAAATTCTTCGTCACAGCCGAGTGGAATAAAGAACGTGATACATTATGCATCGTAATGACTTAGCAGAAACAGCGGATCGCTTGCATTAACTGACTTTTGTTTATTCATATCGTTCCCTACCACCTCGCCAGGTGGACTGACGAATGTTAAAATGTTGGTTTAGAATAGATGTATATTTAATGAAAAAAGCGCTGTCAATCTTTTAATATACAAAAAGGGAAGTACAGACTGACTCGTCAACGGAAATTTGCAAGAAAAGCTTTATGACGATATAATAGCCAAGGAATAAGAACTCATTAATAGAGATTCTGCAACAGGGCCGATGCCGCGAATTTAAGCTAGTGTTACAATATAAAAATAATCCAATGATCCTAATAACGCATTATTAAGATGTATACGTTAATCTAACAAAAAACTTATCATATGTATCACGTATGCAAAGTATCCATTGTGTAAAAGTAGATTGTTCTACTGATAGAGACTTATTAAGCGTTCATTGTTAATGAAAATTTATAGTGAGTACCTAGGTATAATAAAAGGATTTAAGCATGAGTCATCTAAGAGTTTAATTAGATTGTTATATAATAGACTTCAGACTAGAGTCCAGAGGGAATAATTGCATAAGAAGAAACGGTACGATTCAGTTAAACTAACACCCCTAACTCTGCTTTGTATAAAGCACTCTTCTGTAGAGTGATGTTTAAGCACCTAACGATATAACATAACCCAAAGTATGTTAATGTGACTATAATGGACCAGAAAACAATACAGAGGATAGGTAATAGAATTCCTAACTTATATAGAGCGGGCTCCATCAATCATCCGAGATATCGGATATGATCTTATCTGAAATGAAACTCATCATTTATAGATCTGTCCGTCGGCGCTGGACGAATGTTATTAATAGATTTCTATCTGGTCATCAACTGATTCTGGTAACGGTAATCCCGGTCATTTTGTCGGTTCACTGATATCGGTAACAAATTGTATCTGCCGTCACTCGAATTTGGAATGTGGCGGTGAGTGCGGCGGCCAGTCATTTCTGTTTCTGACGAATTGATTTTACAAATGAGATTTTGCTATCGTTTTATCGAACGTGTATGCGTTTGTAGGTTTGTTGCTTCTAGTAAGCCAGAAATTAAGCAAATGAGGACTCTACACTTTAAATTTTGGCCTTTAATTAAATTCAAACTAATTGCAACGTACAAGCACATTAAATTTAAAGGTTATAATTGACTTGCATAGTCTATATGTGTGTTAAGATCAAATCTTGCAACCGATTTTCAAGTACTTTTAGTGATCGGTTTGACTTAAAATTTGGTACGAATTATAGTTTTGGTGATAGAGGAAATACTAACAGTCAACAAAAATGCAGTCAGCATAAATTAAGACTTGTAATGAAGATTTGGTTGGTAAGACTTGTCATATGTGTGATTTGACTAATCTGGTAAAGTGATATCTATTTTATTTTAATTTGACTACTGTTTGAGTAATAGGAAAACTTAATTTATATTGGAGCTTATATTTAATAGCTCTGATATCAGAATAACCATATACTTAAATAGGATTTAGTTAACGTAATTTGAGCTTTGGTCCTTAATGACTCGGTTGTAAACCACTAAAACGTAACGACACTGCATTAATGGCTAATAATTCGTCTAGTGACGATTTCGAAACGCCCGAGCATTCCGTGAGATGTAAGATTAGTGTTACTGACAGCAACGATAACTTAAAACTTTTTTCTTGTATGTACGATAATCGCACCGGTGAGTGGAAAGGCCTTAGATGGAGTCGTAAGATAAAAAAAAACTTGTCAATATCGTTATTACGTCTATCAAAGATGGACTTACTTAACGAGATTGTAGGCTTCTTATCCGGTTAATGATTGTAATATCTACGTTCGTGTTTAACAAGAATTTTTGTGGGTTATCTCGGCAGATGTGTACGTAACTGAAAACGATAATAATACAAACGGGATCTGTTATTAAACGGGTCTCGAGTAGGTATATTTAATGTTTACTTGAAATGTTTATCATTATTATTGCAAACAGGGAAGAAACTACTGAATACTAAGCCTGGTATAATAATACAAGTAAAAATTATATCATGTAATCATTCCAGCAACAAATGATTTTTACATAGAATATTCAAAACAGCGGACAAAAACTCAGCAGAATTTTATCTACCGCTGTCAATCGCTCATTTTAGAGACAAATTTTATTGAAGTTATTGCTACAAAGCTTTACAACATAAAAATAAAGCTTTGACAATTTTGTTCCTTATACTAGGTCTGTGGGTATAATACTGAATAATGTATAAGTTTTAATAAAAGATCAACAATAGCTGTCTCTTTAAGGAACTTGGCAATAGCTTCGGGTTGAGCTCAAACGATGACACGGCAAATTTAAGCGCGACGCTGACGCCATTGAAGTTATTTCAATCTCTACCCGATCATCTTAGCCTAGCCTTTTAATATCTCGTGTAATAAGACAAGTAATTTACTATTAAATACTTTTGTTCTATATCTGCTGGTCACGGATTTAAAGAATTAGTTTTAAGCTACTAGTTTTTATTTGAATTCATATTTTAGTTTTAATTTAGTTTCCTAAGTTTTGTTTTCAATAGACGACCAGATGGCCTAGTGGTTAGAGAACCTGCCTACGAAGCTTGAGGTCCCGGGTTCGATTCCCGGTTGGGACAGATATTTTTGTGACAAATAGGAATGTTTGTGCTTGAGTCTTGGATGTTTGATATGTATTTAAGTATGTATTTATCTATATAAATATGTTTATCCGTTGTCTAGTACCCATAGTACAAGCTTTGCTTAGTTTGGGATTAGGTCAATTGGTGTCAATCGTCCCACGATTTATTTATTATTATTTATTTATTAATAATTGTATGATTTAATCTATTTTATTGTATACCTAAATTTTAATTCTTTAGAATTTCAATTCTTTAGAATTAAAATTTATGTATACAACAAAGTATTGTCCATTCCTGATAATTAAGGTGATGTTATGTGATTTTGAACCACTTTATGCTTACACATGTCAATACAGTATGACAGGCGCTTTACATCCCGTTAATAAGTATTATTAATTCAAAAAATTGTAAGTACATACGTGCGTATGTTTTTTTACACTGGATCTGGATGTAAATATAAAAAATCCTGAAATCAACCGCTTTAGTCTAGGCGCTAAATTTAGCGACATGTCGCACATACTTTCTTCATTATCACGTGACGACGTCGAGATGTGGGACCATGATGTTATTTAAAAAAAATCCCATGGGGATCTAGTAAAATCTCAAAATTTTAATTTCATTGCCAGACCTAATGACTCACGTGAGTGAAACCGTAATATTGACGTAGATGAAATAGGTATAGATTTAGATTTACTCAAATTTGTAGCCTCCTTTAGGCACAATATCTTCTATCTTTTAGACGACCAGATGCAGTGATTAGAGAACTTGACTACGAAGCTTGAGGTCCCGGGTTCGATTCTCGAGTCGGGGCAGATATTTGTATGAAAAATACGTAAGTTTGTTCTCGGGTCTTACTTACTTACTTACTCCGTTGGCGCAGCGACCCAAAGTGAATCTTGGCCTCCGATACGAGACAGCGCCATATCTGTCGATCTTGCACAGTGTTCCGCCAATTTGCGGCTTGCAGTCCATCAAGGTCGGACTCCACGGCGTCACTCCAGCGATACCTAGGGCGGCCCACCGGACGACGGCCAGTCATACGACCCTCATATGCTCTCTTCGCGCCACGATCTTCACCCATTCTTTCCAAATGGCCGAGCCATCGGAGTCTCGGGTCTTGGGTGATTAATATGTATTTAAGTAGGTATGTATTTATCTATATAAGTTTATCCGTTGCCTAGTACCCATTACACAAGCTTTGCTTAGCTTACTTTGGGACTAGGACTGTCCCGTGATATTTGTTTATTTATTTTACAATATGAAGAAATACAGAAAGAAACGCACAATGAATTTCATTGCTCATGATTTGATCCTATAAGTATTACGTCTAGTGTTTCATTTTATGCCCAACCCATTGCCTCCGCCATCAAACTAAAGAGTTGTTTGTAGGCGGACATTTTAATGAGAATCGCCTAAAGTCGTCCCTATAACTTGTCACGTTGCTGCAATTTACATAACACATCAACGCATTATACTGGTATGTCCATATTAATAGGTTTACATAGTGAAGTGCACTCGGCTGAGCCTCAAACGCGCCTCATAGGCTGACGCTTATACAAATATATTCAGCAGGTGTCCACGTATTTACATACAATTTCCAAAGACATACAGATGATCAGTACCTCTTAGTATTAAATCCGGTGTGATCGGTTTCAAAAGCGATTTGGGCATGATGTGGGCAAATAAGGGATTAAATTAGAATGTTGTTGGCGGATCTGTTTTCTATAACAGTTTTTAATGATTTACGGTTAAAACTATATTAGACTGCTTTCATTTTGAGTGCGCGGAGAGATACAGTGAGTATTGTGTGTTTGGATCGAGTGATACGTGAGAACGCGTCCAATGGTAACGAGTGAGCGCACAGTCGACGCTCAAAAATGAGGGTCAGATAGAGCTTGATCTACAATATAAACATCCATCTGCAATTTCTTCAGACTACCGTGATCATGAGGCAGATAGACACGTCGAAGTCTTCATCCTGTACAAAATATGTCTTATCTGATATATAGGTATCTTAAAGTATCTGATACAAAAAGTTTAAGCAATTATCATTGTTATGCTTTTTGTCATAAGCTCTTGATGACGACGTCATCTTTTGCGCAAAACTCAGACGAGAAAGAAAAATTGTAATCATGTAATCATGTCTAATGTTAATTTTCAAAGCAGAACGAGACTGACACAATTCAAATAATTATTCTCATTTCAAAATTGAACTACGATGTTAAAAGACAAACAGGTTTAGTTTTGAAATGAGAATAATTCCAAATGGGTCAGTATCGTTCTGAAGGTGCAATTTGCTGTCCGTAATCTAGTTAGCCAAAACAAAAGTGAATTCTAATTAAAAATAATTCAACAAACGTTTTAAAAACTGTAAACCGTGAACTAGTTCCACGCACAATAACTTATTCACACGAGACAACCGTGGCTAAAACAATATCTTATTCAATAGAAACACTTTACAGAATTAATCCGTCAACTGAATTCAGCAGGAAACGCAAAGCTAACAAAGCACGCATAGTGAATTGTGATTTGTGGGCCACCCTAGTGTAGGGTTGCGCCCACGGACATCGTGACGGGGCCTGCCCTCAACTGCATGCAGGAAGACTTCGAAAATTTCGTATACTCCTAGACCTCCAGAGTTGCACATGTTTCGTCCCCTTCATTCATGAGACGAGTGAGAAGATGGCGCGATGTTCGCATACGGTATAAAGGATACCGTCGCTGCAGAACATAATATTATTATAGACTGCGCTGTCATAGACCTCCCAAAGTCGCAAAGCCCTTTGTCTCATTTATTAGGTGAGCGAGACAGGTCTAGAGATTCATGAACGGTTTTTCTAATGTATCCAAATCTTAAAAAAAATATGAAACACATAATATAGTAATAGTGACATACATAACTTAACGTTGGTACTGCTTATATTTTTAAAAACTTTTATCTAACTTGAAATGTTTATTAAGGCAAATCTTGCAAATCTAATTTCACCTATTTCTAGTGGTCAGACTTGACTTTAATTCTATTGTAAATATTTCATTCTGTTAAGTAGTTTTAGGTGGTTACGATTAGATGATAGGTACTATTATTTGTGATTGCTTTGGTTGAATATTCTGTATTATAAGTGTGATTTTAAAAATAAATGATAAAATTTGGAAAATGTAGTTTTTATGATAAAACAGTCTATAAATAGCGGGGTGAGCAAAAAACTTATTATATTTCTTTTCCTCGCCTACTCAATCTAGAAATTACACCAACACAGGCAACATTATCCGATACAAAACTCTTTCTGCTCTTATTTTTATTAGCAAGTCCAACTAAGTTGCGAGCTCTTTGCCTTCGTCGCAGGGGACTTGGCTTTGCCAGGCAATACTCGCTCGCTGAAACTCACGAGATGCTACAGGAATACCAATAAGAACACATAGCAGCGTAATAGATCCTTGGTGTTGGAAAAGCGTTTCGCTACATACAATATGGGGATGATTAATTTAATGACTGCAGAAAAATATCACGCTTATGATAGCAAAGCTGTTTTGCCATCACTGTATTTATATGTATAGGTAAAACTTGTCTAATAAATTGTGGAGATTTTAAAAATACAAAGTGTAATCTTCTTAACACGTCCCCGCAATATTTTGTTATTTGTAAATTAACCAGCACGAAATTTCTTTCATCGTGTATATAAAAAAAAATTATGGTTATTTTATTTTATGCTAGCACGTGTTAGTGTAGATTACTTTAATCAAACAAGTATACACAAGTATTCGGGATTTATGTTATGGAGGCACGCATTTTTGAAATTATTAATACAGTGTGTGACGATGATGTTAGTGCATAATGCTTATCATCAAAATGCAATGTAACCCAAAACGTGGTATTTAATATCACATTATCGGTTTGCATTTGGCGCTTTATCATTTTGACAGTGTGGGACTTTTTCGTTAACGACCTTTATTTTTTTATGCGTACTTAAATATTGATTTCACATACACGCACGGTTATTACAATACAAACAAACACCCTATTTGCTTTGACAATGAATGATTTTTATAAATAAATAACTAAACAGTACTTAGAATATTATCTAAAATACCTTATGATAATTGTTGTCTATCTTTGCAAACTTAAAGATTCACAGCATGGCCTTATTAAATAAATTTTAGATATGCCAATAAAATAAACTAAACGGTTACTGAAATCGTCACTTATATTGAACAGGTATCGATACTTTATGGACCAACACCATCCTATATAAAAATATAAGCCTACAATGCAAGCAACGTTGGCTGGCGTCTAAAACTTTCATTATCATTTTATTATTACTATTTACTTTATTTCGGAGGACGCCTTTTATGGTGCTGTAAATATTTTATACGACGATAACAGCTAGGTAACCATAGATAAAACAAATTGATCGGGATAGAGACCAGTGTCAGGAAGGTTTACGTGATGCGTGGGAGGACTTAATTGATTCGACGAGATTGTGCGAACGACGCCTCCCATATATTAATATTTAACGTCCCGGATCGGAACGCTAATGCATAATTCTTTAGATAAACTAGCGCAACATAGGCTATTAGTACAATGAAATGCTTGAGATATCGCTTTTTTATAGCCCGCTTGCATAATCAGAGCTGATAAAGTTGGACTTGGTCGGTTGAACTGAATGACTTAATTCACAAGTTACGGGTGCTGTTAGTAGATATATGAGGACGTAATAGACTAGTTCAAAACAATAAAGCGAGTTAATAGTTTAATACGGATTTAAAATACAATTAGTATTAGTACTAGAGACAGCTTAGCATAGGAGTAGAATCAAATGACAGTCTAGACATTTCAGTTAAGGCTATTAACTAGGCAGTTTTATGTAAAGTTATATATTAGACAATGACAACTGCCATGTAGGTTGAGATATTTGATAATCTGTTTAGTTGTTATTGTTACAAACACAAACAAGCATCAAGTGCCATCCAATATTGTCTCGAACATATTACGAGCGCGTAAAGCTACAAAATCAATATAATCATGCTTAACTAGCTGAGACAGAACGTAATTTCACAGAATTTGCCTTTACATTAATCTCATCAAAATCCGTTGCCGTAAGCAAACGCTTACGCGTAAACACACAGCAAACGTTTTCCACAAAATATTGAGATTCGAGCACATAAATTCTTAGTATCAACATTATGAATTCCCCTTTTAATGTAACTCTGTATATGCTTATGCTTATATTTTTATTAGTATTTAATTAAGTGTTAGTCGGAAGCTCGAGACATTAGGCGCGCGTGCGTTGAGATTACGTCGGAGCCGAGACGCGGCGAACTCGCCCCATATTGTACGGTAATGGAAAGCCGTATTAAATGTGCCTTAACCCTAATAGTACGTTATCGAGCATCTTATGTTTTATTCAGAAGAGATTAGCAGTGGGCCGGGCGCGGCCGCGCGTGCCTCGCAGGATTTTTCTTAACGCATTCAACCAAAACTGTACCGATATTAAAATATCAAATTAAACGCCACGGGATAGTTAAGCTGGCGTCGACTTAGCTCGTTCAAATAATTATGATTCGGTTTAGAAATTACCTTTTACTGCTACGGAAAAGGTAATTTTCAAATTTGATTACAAAACTGCTGGAGACAACGCGCTTACTATACATTTAAAAGATCTAATTATTTCGAATTGCGGTAGTAAAAGTTTCTTAGGCCTCGGCTTATTTAGTACGTGAAGGTAGAGATACTTACACGAACTAGCCATAAATGTAAAAAGCATCGATTTAAATTGTTAACTTTCCAAAACGTTAGATAAATGCTTTGTAATTGCCGCTATTACGGTGAAAGCGATAGCGTTTTAGTTCGCTAAAAAAGTAAAGGCACTAAAAACTATATTGATGACGAGTTACAGTTTCATATTCATAAACGTATTGAAAGTAGAGTTTAATATCGTCATTAGAATCAGTGTGAATGTGATTGATTTTGACAATTCTATTTCAATAGTCATTCCATAAGTATTCAATGCTGCATTCCCACATATTGTACTAATAAAAAGCCGGTTGAGTCACGCAATACGTAAAATCAAACAAGATAAAGCGATAACCTTTAGGGTCGCTCATAATACAATGTGACTTTCATCGGTTTCACCTTTGGGCCCTTCTGCTATCGTATGCAGACCATTAATTAAATTTTCAAACTTTTGTAATAACCAAAAGTACTTTTAATTCTTAAACTTTCATTGTGCGAAGACTACTTTGAACTGATTTTTGCGGACCATCTGAACAATTAAGCTGTATTTTGCATAGTTTTAGTCGAACCCACTCATAATAATACAATTAATCATGAAAACATTTTGAAGTATAATTTGACTTTATTGTTCTCTACAACTCGCCCGCTTAATTGATGAAGCTTCCAGTGAATTCTCGTGTAAAGTTTAAGCGTATGGTTAATTAAATTAATTTAAAAAATCCCTTCGCAATTAACCTTCGCCTGAGATACGTAGCATACCTACCCGACCGTCCCGAATTAATAATAATTACTTTGACGTACAATTTGAGATGGAATCCGGAGCCACAAAAGGACGCAACGGCCTCGAATCGATGCTCGCTTGACGGGCAGCTGCAGAATGAAATTATGAGCAGTTTTATTTCCCGGCGACCGACGGGCCTGTGCTGCGCTTGCGCTTGCACCTGCCCGCCGCTCGGCCGCGATTGACACCTACCCCATTATAAAGATACACGAGGCCCAACGATGCCCTGGGAGAAAAAATCCCAACAATAGCCTGATCGCAGCCGCATGAAAACTTATTATTAGCCTTTTATAAGCTCAGCCATTCATTTTTAGTTCTTCATACAATCCTAACCATTAAGTAAGGCGTGTGGGCAGTGTGGGCTCACAGCTAAATAAAACTATTGTTGCGCCTAACAAAACGTCCAAGTGAACATCTTCATAAAACTACATCTCACTCTGCCTATTGTTACGAAAGGTTGCGTTCGCGTCGAAGGGCCGATATTTTAAAGGGGAATTTATTGCCAATTTCGGAGAATGTTTACCGAAAAGTGACTGAATGGAAGGCGAGTGAATTACTTTATTGTAATGATAAAGGAAGTCAGATTGAAAACGTCCGATGAAAGCCGACGTCAGCCGGGCCGGGGCCTGTTTGATGATAATGATTTATGGCGACAGGAGCACGACGCGATTTTAGCACGTTAATGCTAAGAAAGATAAATGTGTCGAGATGTCTTTGTCGGGGGCGGGAAATATTACGTCGACGTTACTCAAATCACAATACGTGACGATATTATAAGGTAGGCGAGGCTGCTGTTTATGTAAACATTCTAGCGTTGAGTTAGGTATGCAATAGCAACGAGTAACAACACGCCCTCATAACTGACGCTGACCGCAGGCGTGAACAAAAATATAACCGCAGAAGTCAGACCACAGACTGGTCGTGCAGTGGTTCATCTCGCAGATGCGCTAAATTTAGCCGAGCGACCAGCGCAGCGCCCGAACTGGATTAGTGACGGAGCAAGGTGTCAACCACACGCGCGACTCTTAATACATGCTTATTGGAAACATAAACACGTTAGTTCAGTAGGCGTAACTGGTTACAAGCTGCTTGTTGAGCAGTTCCTTATTGTTTCTTAGTACCTAATTGTTTTCGAGAATACTTCTTAGAAACGTTAACAGTACTCCCCGTCACCTAAATGTTCAAGACTTAATTTGACTCAAGGGAAGAAGACCGTTAAGATACTCGAATGACGTATAGCTCCACGTAACAATTATCTTTAGTGGCCGTCATCATTGACCACCGAGTAGGCACATAAAAAGTATTTACTAGAACGCACAAAATTAGTACGTTATCTGAAATGTACAGCGATGATCATTAACTAAGAGTACAAATGAAGCCACCAAAATTGTCTTGTGTTAACGACAGTGGTGCGTTAATGATTGCGGCGGCGTGTTCGGGGGCGAAACTGAACCTTCCGGTTATGAGGCGTCTCGGCAGGACGGGACTTCGTTAGCCGCCGCTCCTGTAATGACTCGCTTAATTCGAGATAATTACGCTCCCAGCAAACGTGGGCTCGAGAAATTTATCGAGACTCCTCCAGACGAAATGGAACTTGTTTCGCAATATTTTGTTTCATGTACTACTTATTCACCGTAGGCCGCCTTTAAAACCCCTTAATAAGACTATAAACTATAATGAAACACAATGTGATGAATAAATAGCCAGTTTATTCGTTTTTAAATGCACACCCTAATTCAAATGCACCGACCGTGCCGCGCCCTTCCTATCACGCAGTTTGAATTTCCGCTCATATTTTAATAACATAAAGAATCACGAACACAGCAGTCAAATATCATTTCTTTTTAATCAGAAGTGATTCATGCAAAACATTTGAGATTCGAGCGAGAGACTGCTGACGGTCGGCACGACTTTGCCCGCGCCCGCGGTTCGCTCATCCGCTGAACCATTTTAATATTCCTTACGAAACAAGGAGTTCCCTTTATTTTAAAGTTGTTCTTTTATACTTGTTGTTTTTGTGAGTGTCGCTTAGACATTCTGTCAGTCGGTTACGAATAATTCACATTAAATACACCTACCGCGCGCGGCCGCCCTGTGAATGCTAAGCCGAGGCGCGGGCGCGCCGGCAGTCGTGCCGCGCTGGAATTGGAAATGAGTGCGGTTGATGTTTTGTTTTAATAAACTCACATATTTGCCTTCAAAGTAAAAGGTTTTATTTGATTTGTTCTCCCGGCCAAACGAGTTTCAGTTATACAACGATTAGGGTTGGAACCCGGTTACAGGGAAAAGGCAAAGTTGAGTTTGAATTTAGAAGTTTCGCTCAAACGAAATTGGACGGTTCTTACGCCATCGGTGTCTACTATTGCGTACCTCTGTTTTCTTAAACGTATTTGCTCAATAAATTGGATCCGAAGTTAGATAGTAGGTTTAGTGTAATGCCATAAAGAGAGTTTCGTTGCGGTCAAGTCGGTTGGAGGTTATCTTCGAGAGCAGTGCGATGGCTTTGATATTATTGTTTCTATTACAAATATTACGTCTAGACTGGTAGGAACGCGGTGAGAGCAAAACGAATTCAGTGCAGTCGAGATGCCTATGCAGCCGGCACAGGGACCGGCCTATTGTTAGCGTGATACGCCGCGGTAAATCTCCACCGATCCCATCATAATATCTACTAGTGGATATAATTATGCCATAAATTCCCTTTTGCGTCTGCACCAGCGAATGCTAATTCATACAAATTAAATTTAAGTTCATGGACCGTAAAACGTTTTTGTTGGTTAATTTTACTTTGGATCCTTTAACATAATATCATGGTCTACATAGGTAAATATAAATTTACCATGACCGATTAGGCTATTTTATTAGGGTTCTAAGGGCAAAACCGGCCAAGAGCGTGTCGGACACGCCCAAGGTAGGGTTCCGTAGCCATTACGAAAAAATCAAGTAATATTTTTCTAAGAGTTTCGTATGTGTACGGAATCATCCAAGTTTAGGTATGTTTTATACCTTAGGCTACTATTTACTCTAAAACTACAAATAATTTCCAAGCAATCTTAGCCGCTATAATTTTCCTAGTAAATTTGATATATTTACTACCATTCTGATTTTTTTCAAATTTTTCCACCCAACAGTTTAGATTTTAGAGGGGGGGGGGGGCGGTCGATTTTAATGAAAATTTTCACTTTAAAGTTGGATATTTCGCAAACGGATCACTGAATAGAAAAATCATGTTAGCAACCCTGCAATGGTTTTAAAAGACCTATCAAACGATACCCCACACTATAGGGTTAGTCGAGAAAAAAAATCCCCCCCCCCCCCCTTACACCTTACAGCTTATTTCTTTTATCCAATTTGCTTTTTCATCAATTATGGCTCTCCTTAGTTCCTCGATATAAAAAAAAAATACCCCCCCCCCCGCAACCTCCTACCCCCCTCACTGACCCCCACCGAACCCCTCCCCCCGCACACCCGCGTTCACATTCACCACCGTACCTACTCCCAAGTCACTACTTCTAAAAACTGTTCTATAAATTCTTAAAATAGACGTATCTTTCTTATTTGTGAACCGATTCAAATGAAACAAACACTAAATGTTAATCCAAGAAAATACCAACATATCAGTGAAAACCGCATCCTTCTAGGTTAAGCCGTTTCTGAGATTAGCGCGCACAAACGTACAGACAAACAGACAATAATTCTAAAAAACATTGTTTTGGGTTCTATTGCGCTAGTGAATAGCCCTAGTGACAGTTTTTCTCAAATATCTTCAATGTACAGACACCGACTTGTTACTGATTTATTATATGTATAGAAGATATAGATATATAAAAGAATAGATTTTACCACTTTGTTGGCGTAACTGATATGTATATTCATGCCAAATTACAGCTTTCTATTACTAACGATCTCTGAGCTTAGCCGCGGACTGACAGACAGACAGACAGACATGGTGAAACTATAAGGGTTCCTAGTTGACTACGGAACCCTAAAAAGATCACTTTGACAAGCATATTTTTTAAGGAACGAGTACACTTTTGAAGTTAAAATTAAAGCAGCAGAATGAATATTTGGATCATACACCTTTTTATGTTCGCGTCTCTCCTGTGGGCATGGCAAAAGTTAAGGGTCTACAGCCAATATTTTTTATACAAGTCTACATCGGCGTGCGGGACGCCTGGCCAACTTTCGGCCCATTTAATAAATCTCAAGTTTGCTGACTCGGAGTCACTAAATTTTATATCCACAGTACCTACCTCTACCATGAGTTACACTAGTTTACAGTGACCGTACTCGCTAGCGACGGCGTAAATGATTTGTATGGAGAATTGTGTACAGCGCCTCTAGCGGTCACTTACGGAAGTACAATTCTCCATACAAATCATTTACGCCGTCGCTAGCGAGTACGGTCACTGTACCTCTACCATGAGTTACACTAGTTTACAGTAACCGAACTCGCTAGCGACGGCGTAAATGATTTGTATGGAGAATTGTACTTCCGTAAGTGACCACTAGAGGCGCTGTACACAATTCTCCATACAAATCATTTACGCCGTCGCTAGCGAGTACGGTCACTGTAAACTAGTGTAACTCATGGTAGAGGAACTGTAAACTAGTGTAACTCATGTTAGAGGTACAGGACAGACAACTTTTGTTTCTTACGGTGTGTATGATCCATTTAGAGCTTGTGTCTTGGAGTTGTAAATAGATCAAATATTATGATCATGTGGACTTCACATGATCATAATATTTAATCTTTTTAATGTGTACTTTCATACAGAAAACGTGGGTATCAAAACTTACCTATGGGATTTTCCCCGTTGACAAAAAATTATCAAATTCGGCTAGACGCAAGGCGTCATAAAGACAGATTATGGTAATAATCCGAGAATCTTTGCTAATGGTATATTGGCCGGATTATTTGGTTTTGTTGTTTTTAACCGGAGAAGAATTGTATGAAAAAAAAATTGTGAAAAATCTGCAATATTGGCTAAGTCACACGTGTAGGTAAACTAGTTTTAACCGACTGCGCTATACGGAAGTTACTAATTATTGTGACCAGCACTAAATTTTGCAAACATAATGGTTCTCAAAGTGGTAGCCTGGTGGTTGATCTATATTTTGGCCTCTCAAGTAGAGGGTTGTGGGTTCGAACCCGAGCTCGTACCTCTGAGTTTTTCGAAGTTTATGTACGAAATTACATTTGAAATTTACCATGTGCTTTACGGTGAAGGGAAAGATCCAGAGGAAACCCGCACGCAGTTGAGAAGATATCCAATGGTATGTGTGAAGTTCCCAATCCGCACTGAACCCTTGTGGGAACTATCCACTCGGTTGCTTTTTCCGTTTACTGACATTTATTGAATAGTAATTTCAGACAATGTCATTATTGTATTAAGGAATAAGTTTTATTGAAATAAATAAATAAATAAATTGGCAACCGTAGTTGCATAAAGCATGTGAGGTTATGGTCCAAGCCCTCTCATTCTGAGAGCAGGCCTGTGCTCTGCTTTAGGACGTTTGTAGGCTGGAATGATGATGATGATGAATGATTCTCACTTTATATTATTATGTAGCATATGCAGGTAGGGTAGGTCTATCGAAGCTAGCCGGCTATCACGCACGTGACGACCCATGTTCGTGACACACGAATATCAATATTATTTCTAGTCTAGCAACTCTAGCATGCGTGGTTGAGCGTAGCTTTATATCGCTTGTTAGCTACCAAACTATTTTTTATGATTTCGTAGCCAAAAGGTGATAAATGGAACCCTAATAATGTCACTACACTACGCGTATCCGCCCGTCTATCCGTCTGCCTGAATCTCAAGAACCCTATTAAATACCTAAATTTTAACTCTTAATGATACTATAGTGTTCAAGAATGTCTAGATGAAAATTTTTTTTGTTCTATTCTAGGATTTGTAAAAATGTTAAAATGACATATTTAACTTACTATTATTATTGTGATAGTTAAATGATAGGTATTGCTGAATGTGATATGATATAATAAATAAATGCTAATGTGTGTGTAGGTTTGCATTTATAAATTTGTAAAACTAACTACCTACCTGTTAAATTTTAACTTTAATTAGCTGTAAAAATGCTCAATAATGTTTTTAAATAATAATAATATATTTTATGCTGACACTGTTTTAGGATAACAATATTAATGTAATGAGTATCTGTCCTACTGTAGCTGTGCCCTTACCTACAGGGTTCACATTGAAGCTTTATTCTACTTGTGTAACACCAAAATGTGGTAATGTGAAACGCAATAAATAAATAAACAGCTGAAATTTATAAGCTATCCTATATCTTTCCCAGGATCACAAACTGTCACTATACTATTATAATGGTAATTACGTCTGGAAAAACATTCTCTTTACAATAAATTTAGAATAAACATTGCAACCGCACCGTTATTTTTTGA
The DNA here is from genome assembly GCA_947563465.1 of Archips xylosteana. Lineage (NCBI taxonomy): Eukaryota > Metazoa > Arthropoda > Insecta > Lepidoptera > Tortricidae > Archips > Archips xylosteana. The sequence continues at coordinate 17,142,318 of OX387344.1, forward strand.
ATGGATGATACGACAAGCACGCTTCCTTATTGATTTCGTGTTGTGATATCGCGCTGTTTGGCCGGCACTATTAATTCTTCAACAATGCGACGACCAGTGCTACGTCATGTTTTTCCATCTTGTTCTCATTGTTGTTATTTGTAATTGATTTTTTATTTGTAACTTCGACTGAAAGTTAACTGTATCGGGCCGAGATTTAAGCGTACCTAACAATATCGATTATGTTCCGGCTTGTTTCTGATAGAAAGAGAAAGTAAAATTCAATCTAAACTCACAAGCAAACACCGCGAAAGATCCCGGAGACTGTAGACAGAAGAAAAACAAAACTGTACGTTGAATCGGCTGGGGCGAAGGAGAGTGAAAAATCAAAACTCAAAAGCACGAAAGGGCTGGAATGTCCCAATAAATTACACCTGCTTCCATGAAGCATAAAGGGAAGATATTGTTTTTAAAAATACATCCCGGGCGAGTGATTACGGCTTGGCAGCTAACCCACACAAGGAATTCCGATAGTTTTTGCGGCGGTAAAAACTGATATTTCGTTCGGCCGCGTTCTGCCATACACTGAGTTAATGCGGGTCGAGATTGTGCATGCGTCCCTATCTGTGGTGGAGGTTAGAGCAGGACGAATGTTTGTTTCACGTGAGGAAGGTTGAATCGCATTTTATGGTAAGTTGGAGGACAGGTGCAACGCGTCCACCTGCGGAGTGCGGAGCCGGTGGCGCGCCGGCGAGATGCGATCGAAGGACATCGAACCTTCCCACTCGCCGCGCTATCTATAGATAATGCCGTCCCCATAACTCTGAGGCGAATGCTACATAAATTAGCAGGTGATATGTGAGGAAACGCGAACGGGATAAGAACGTTTGTACAAGACGCTCCACATTCAAGATCGACGAGATAACGAAATCACACGGAACAGACTCCGTTAAGGTTCGCAGTAATCTCGAAACACGAACTGTTAATCACCGGGATACTTAACGTGTACGCTGCGCTGTTGTGAACTGACGTCGCTTACTTGCCACGATAGAAACAAAAGGCAATCAGCTTCTAAAAACAATGGTTGGTTCATTTGTTTCTTTTTTGGTTTTAATTAAAACATTTGTTGTTGCTTCAAGTAATGAAACCGCACTCAAACAACAGACACGAGCAACAGCAATTACAACAATTCTAGCAAACATGACTGTGCTTTTAGTTTAAAGTAACTTTAGCAATTGAAAATTCACTCAGTGTACGTTTTTACCCTGTTTAACGTCTATAAGTGCAGTTTTAGTAAAAAATAAAAATAAACAAATCCAAACGCAATTGATGGCTTTTCTGATTCAATAATTCTAGTCTTTTATTACCCATGTTTTATGCTTTAAAGCCAAATTTGGCTAAAGACGCCATCGACATAAATAGGGTGTCAAATAAAAGCTGAAAGTACGCGTTAAAATCACACACATACTTTTTTATATCGTCATAAAAAAACATTCATAGAATACAAGAAATGAAGCCATAAAATAAGTTCACGTGACATTGCGTAAAGGCTTACACAAATATTCTTCCAAGGATCGTAAGAGCAAAGCATGACAGATGAAATGAATGGTCAAGCGTTTAGTTTAGTATTATAACATTCAAGTGCGTGCCAACGATTGCTCGTAATCTTTTATGGAACGGCGTTTACTGTAAGCAGGACTTATCTAATGTTTTTCTCGCATCGTAGTGAAAATGCTGGCGGGAAAGCTGTGTAATTTACTTAGTCATAAATGTAATATAACATACAGTTGGTTGTTATCAGATAAATAATAGTGACGCAAGCTAATTTATGTACACGTAATTAGAAGTACCGACATAGTTCTAAATAGCTATGATACGCAAAAAAAAATAGTTTTGTATCTGTCTTGTAAATAACAAATATCTTTTACAAAATTGCCATATTGTGTGTTGTCAAAACACATATTCCTAGTACGTATGAAAATACAACGTTGTTTTCTTGCTTTGTATTTTCATTATGATGAAAAAGCAAAAAGTGTTCACACAAAATAGGTCTCTCATAAATTGTGGTTTTTCGTTAAAATACAAAGTAAGTACAGGTGAACAACTATATTAACAAACTTATTTCACTTGAAATATATAAAAATATACTTTCTTTGAAGTCGACGTTGCCGCAAATGAACACTAATTCTCTGTTTCATTGTAAAACAGAATTCTTGAAGACTGTATTTCGAAGACGCAATTCTTCGAAACATATACAATGTAATTATTTATTTGCGAGTTCGTGTTATTTTCTTTTATTGCGTCACGCAATATAATATCCAATGTTTTCGAAACTTAATCCACAATATTACAGCAGATATTTGGGTTATTTTAACTGAACATTCCTGTAAATGTCTTACAGGTTTTTTATTTGTGATTGACAAATTTCTTCCTGTTCATTGACCGATGTTCAAAAAACACCGCGTCAATGGCGTGACAAAATTTTCAATCAAAGTTTTGAATAAAAACCTTTCAGGGGCGTTCACGTAAAACAACCATTTGCGGATATACTCCGGATTCATTTTAAGATATTTTGTGTAAGTTGAAAAGTTGAGAAAGTATTGTGCTGTGTAAGTACCTACTACTTAAATTTCTTGAAAAATATAAACATACATAGCCTGCTAAAATAAGGGGGTTCCTTTTGGCTTTCTCGTAGTCGAGTAAAAATGCTTCTTTCTTGTCTTGTTTACTCTGACAAATATTACCTGTGAACAAAAGATACATTATTATTAACTATTTATCAACAAAAATTTCGAATGCGTCTAGATATCACCGCGTCTACTCACACGCAGCTAAAATTAGCGTGTTAGGTCCGATTGACAGTCAGCCTTAGTGCTCTTGTCAGCGAGCCTAATTTAGTCCCAATATTTGTAGTCCATTTCGCTGAAAGCGTTATTATTTGTACTCGATATGCTGTAACATGTTATACTGCAAGTATAATATTGTTGAAATAATACATTGTAAGTCAATAAATTGTATGTATGCTCAATTAATTCGTACTTTCCTTTTACTTACAATAAATAAAATAGTTTGGCCTTCGATCGTAAAACAGAATTCTTACTTAGAGAATGTATTTCGAGGACCTTCTTCTTTTAACAAATAAATGATTGATTGATTGGTTATACTTTCGTGAAAAAAAGTGATTTTAGTCATGTCTGGGATTGTAAATAAGGTGTAGCACGTACATATTATGTGGAGCCCAAAATGTGTTTAACATAGAACCACAATTCATGCTCATTTAGTTTTTTTTATCAAATAATCAGTATGGTACGTAAAAATTAACTTTTTAAAGTGTTCTATTTTTTTGATTTATTTAAGCAACTATGTAAACTTATATTTATTTATTTCTTCGCTTGCAACTATTTTTACAGGTATTAACCTAATACAACAGTGTAACTAATTTTATTAATACTATTACATTACATATGTATCTAATTCGTTCCTATTGTAACAAATAATAAAATATGAAATTATAATATAACAAATTAGTAATAGTGAAAAAACGATGTGCTCTGAACTATAATGTTTACTTAAAAAGAGGCACTAGCTTAATGTCCTGTAATTTTATTAACAATACATTTGCTCGAAAAATTCACTTTCAAAGGATGTATATACATGGCTCGTAAATTCATTTTACCACACTAGTGCGATTTTTTTATAGTTTTTTTTGAATTCTCCATTTTAAAAGTTTACAAGCAAAGAGTTTTATGTGAAAAAATAAAAAAATATCGATTTATACGTAGAAAAATATATAAATATACAAAACTAAGGTAATGAATTTGCAAAATTGATTGTTATTATTATAAACTGTAATTTAATTACCGCAGATTTTAATGATTTCCACCTTTTATTTATTCGAAAAAATCGCAGTGGCTGAACGCGTCGAATCTTTGCCTGATAATTTTAGTTAACCTAATTAAAAACAAAACTTACGCATGCGCATTACGGACGCGCCATTTTTGTAAAACTTTGCATTGTTTTGAGTTGTGGATAGTATATGTACAAAAACCAAACAAAATGAGTGATGTTTAAGTGATGAAGTCGACAATAACATGGAATTAATTCCGCCCGATATTTAAAGTAAGGCGCAAACCGCGCAAAATAATCTTTTGCTACCAATAAGTATCTCGAGAAATTTGTTTTTATTTTACAATTTTGTGTTATTAATGGCCTATTTTCTCACAAATGTATTGTAAAACGTCGTATGATACACGGTTGGCAAGGTTTTACAACCTCGTGACGATGAAAACCCTCGCCGTGCGGCTCGGGTTTATCACTCGTCAACTCATTTGTAAAACCATACTTACCAACCTTGTATCACAAATAACTATTACGGAATAAAAATATTTTTCGGAGACCTGGTGACGTGCGTGACACACAGGTCTGACAATAATGTTGTAACTAAGTACAATACTGATGTTTCATAGTTGTAACCGTTGGTGGAGAAATAAATAATATTATATTATTATTATTATTATTTATTGCTGTACTAGCTGTTGCCCGCGACTCCGTCCGCGAAAATAAAAAAATAGCCTACGACCTATTCTCAGACCTACCGAATATAGAGAAAAAAGTTTCATTAAAATCAGTCAAGCCATTTCGGTGGAGTTCGATAACAAACACCGTGACACGAGAGATATTAGATAGATTTTATTTTAACATAACTGTACAGTTTTTATCATACGCACCATTCCGTCTCGTTCCGACAGAACATATTGCTTTTATATTTGCCAAAACACGAGTGGTAAGTTTAACCAAGCAAGTATCGGCAAATCCGGGCAGTAGTCTGTAGTCGGTATATCCGGCGGTCGGAAGAAGCGAATTCTATCCGGATATTGAATATCGATCGTACACCCTTAACCCTGATGTATCGCCGGTCGTTACAGGCCCTCTAGGGAGTATAAAGGGATATTTACCGATTATTCAATTGTGCCCCGCAAAAAAATACAATAACGATTTCTGATGGGGTAATTGGCTACTGATGGTGTAAAAAATACGGCTTTACTGGGTCACTTTAGTTTTATTGCGGTGGTTACTTTTAGTGCCAATTCCTAAAATTACCTCAGTAAACCGTATTTATAATTTTTTAAAAGCTTTTATTTGACTTGCCGTGTAAGTAACGGGTTAAATCTTGAAAGTTGAATTTAAGTACAAGATTTGACTGGAGACTTTATTTTTCAACTCAAAATTTTTACTTTTACGGTCATCCCGTGAAATCCATATATTTCATACCAAATAAAAACTGAAACATGGATGCACGGAAAAACCCAGAAAAAGACCAGCGCTGGGAATCGAACCCTGGTCCTCAGCATTCCGTGCTGCGTGCTAAACCCCACCTGTAGTTGGTGGTGACCAGTGGTGGTGTAGGGGTTTAACACGGTTCCTCAGCATTCCGTGCTGCGTGCTAAACCCCTACACCACCACTGGTGACCACTAACTACTGGTGACCGACCAGTGGTGGTGTAGGGGTTTAGCACGCAGCACGGAATGCTGAGGACCTGGGTTTGATTCCCAGCGCTGGTCTTCTTTCTGGGTTTTTCTGTGCATGCATGGTTCATTTTGTATTTAGTATGAAATAAATGTAAGTACAGTCAGGAAAAGTACAAAAAAACTAGTATTGAAAATGAAATTTATAACAAAAATCCTTTAAGAGCAATTTCGTAACACCATAGCAGATAATATGCCGTGAGAAATCAGTGTGCTAAAATGGATAAAAAAAATATCTTTATGTACAAATATTGCCACTCACGGAGCCAAATTAAAATAGGGTGCTGACACCACCAATCAACTGGCGTACTTTTTATGAACTTTCAAAACACAATTCTCCCTTAGAGTTTGAATGGCAATAGTAACTTATAATGTCACTTGTTCGCCAACTCAATCAACTAGTTATTTATTTGATTTAAAGCACGAAAAAATTGAATTTTGCAGTTAATCGAAAATTAATCTGGTTTTCAGGGCTAAAATAGAGCGTTTTTTTACTAGAGTCGTGTCTTAGAATTATTTTTTAATGGCGTCAACATCCCTATTGTGACTAATGTACATACTTACATAATTCGTGTATAGTGTATGTATGAGAGAAATCCATAATGTAGAAAATTTCACATATAAGTATATGTAAGTTACGATCGTATAATGTTTTAAGTTATGGTGAGCGTGCACCTTGAGATAATTTATGGAGCATTCGGGCCCATGTTGTTTATACCCGTGTTTTTAAACAGAATCTGTTTAATGGTTGTGCCAGCAAGGTATGTGTTGATACAAATTAATAATGCCTTGATTACTTGAAATTATAAATAAAAATATGCTTTACATATTTGGGTTGTTCTAATTGCTTGTTAAAAATTGATGAATTTGATGATACTGTATTTTTAAATTCAGGATATAAGTGGGCTAGATAGAAAATGTTCTAGCGGCTAAGTGCCTATAAACCTGTCATTGTTCTAAGTACGACGAGCATAAGTCGGGTCAGAGTATTTGTTGCTTTCGTATACTTCGTATTCTTTATTTGTTTGTCTGCTTCAAATCTTACTAGTGAATTTTAATCCACTTAACTTACTTAAGAGGTAATAAAGACCTCCGATGACATTGTAATAATCTAGTACGGTTAGCAAAAAAATGTGATATTACAAGTAAACGCTTTGTGTATTTGCCTGCACCATCTTTCTGGTTATAAAGCCAGTTTCGGATGAACATAGAGTTACGCCGCTCTTCATATAACAGTCCCGCGTCAACACATAAACTTTTCGTGGCGAATCGTTTTGTATTCAGTAGTAATCCCTTTATGTCCGCAAGGGCGACACCGCCTTAACGATGATAAAGTACTCTTCAGCCGTTCCGTACCTACAAATGTGCCGCGAAGCTATAAAATATTAAGCCGTCACCGCGCGGAATATTTTCAGTTTTAAGTGTAAAATATCAAGTGTCTCCCCAACCGCGAGCTCGCAAAGTAAAATGTTTATGAATGTAAGAAAGTTTGAGTTCGGGAGCGAACTTTTAACGTCTCTTGGTGGAGCCGGGATTACACGGGAACTGCGTTAGGTCAACCGCTGAGACCGGATAATGGAATAAAATTGTGGACTTTTCACACCGCGGTGATTCAAACGTGTGCCAATGAAGGGAATTGTGGCGGGTAGCGAGATATGGGAGAGAACACGTGTGGCAACTATTAATGCCATGGAAATGTTTGGAAACTACTGTTGCTGTTAGGTAAGTATTGGATTTTGTGGTGGCCTAGTGGTTTTTCCTATGGCCTCCCAAGCAGGGTTGTGGGTTCAAATTCCGGCTCGCACCTCTGAGTTTTTCGGAATTTATGTGCGAAATTACATTTGAAATTTACCATGAGCTTCACGGTGAAGGAAAACATCGTGAGGAAACTTACATACACCTGCGAAAAAATTCATGGTGTGTGTGAAGTTCCCAATCCGCACTGGGTCCGCGTGGGAAAACCTCTCTCATTCTGAGAGGAGGCAAGTGCGCTGCAGTTCCCATGGCTGTGTTGATGAATTATTGGATATTATGTGTAGTATAAGTTAGTCTTAGCTCTTACCCGCGTTTTCGCTCGCGTAAACCATTAGGTTGAGTGTAAATGAAATTCCGAGATTAAACAAAAATTCCTTATTTATTACATTTTGGTCTTACTTTCGTTGTATGAAGAATAGGTTTGGGTGAGAGAGCCTTAGCGATGGAAATTTCGGGATTTTGCATACGTAGGTACATCCGAGTAAAAAGTAGCCTGTGTCATTTCCGAGACCCAGTTGTTAAAGTCAATAAAAGGAACAAAACCTTTTCTGTTTGACGTCAGGATGGCCGAGTGGTTAGAGATGCTGACTACGAAGCTTGAGGTCCCGGGTTCGATCCCCGGTCGAGGCAGATATTGTATGAGAAATGTGAATATTTCTGCTCGAGTCTTAGTTGTTTAATATGTATTTAAGTATGTATTTATCTATATATGTTTGATTATGCGTTTTCTAGTACCCATAGTACAAGCTTTGCTTAGTTTGGGACTAGGTCAATTGGTGTTAATCGTTCCATAATTTATTTGTGTATTTTATATCAAAAAATATTGATATTCTATTGATTTTTCTTTTTGCTTGTAGGTAAGTATCAATCTAAATTACATGTACTGAGAGTGTCTTAATTCTGAAATAACTAATATGGTAGTGAGATTATAAGAAAAAAAATATTTCAAAGCGTTTTAACGTGCATTTCACACTTTCTAATGTGTTGGGGCGCGGGGAGGATTATATTATTAAATTTATTTAAATGGGACACAGAAATCAAACACACGTACTCTCAGTTCTTGTCGGTCGTCCATTGACATTATTTATTTTTTTTCTAATCTGCTAAGACCACAGATAATACATGCCCCTTTTTAAGAAAAAATAAATAAATAAATTGACAGATGGCATTGGGCTTGAGTCAAACCGCTTGACAAATGACAACCACTGACTGACATTGACATTGACACTTAAGATAGCTAAGTTAAGAGGTTATTTATTTTTCAGAATACCTTAGCAAAAATGAATTAATTAAAAATTATAACAAACAAATTAGTGCCATTAGTGGAGTCATAATAAATATTACAATAATTATTATTTTAATATTACAATTGTCAATATGTATTGGAATTAGAATTAATTTCAGGTATAGAAAACAAAACAAATACAATTACATCAGTGGAAACCTCGTCACATTATACAATATATTATTTTGTCAATTAGTTATTTAATAAAACCTTATAAATCTAATCTACTTGTTTTTCTTAACAATCTCCCTCTCGAACTGTATCGAGGTTCCTGGTTGTTAATAATAGGTGTTGACGGACCAGGTAAGTTTACATTGTTATCACTATTGTTAATTCTTTGATTGTTTTCACAAACTGTATCTAAACTACTAGTTGGACTACTTCGACTTGACAAATTAAACAAATCATGTTCACTTGACAAATTCAATACATTATCATTTGATGGACTTTGTATATTTTCCTCATTTAAAGGACTTATATTATTTGACTGACTTGACTCAACAGACATAAAAGAATCATTCATAGAATTTGACTTTGAATTATTAATTTGACTTTTATTTGCACAATTTGACTCTTGACTTTGAGCACTAATTAAATAATCTGGAATAAAATAATGATATCTCACATTATCCTTCCCCTTCAAATAATTCTCATACTGACTTGAACATTGACTCATTGACTCAATTTCATCTTTTGACTCTGACTTATGTTTACTGACTTTAAATGTTTGACTTGACTGTTCAGACCGCGACCCCAACATTGTTTGACTGTAATCGTTTGCAAGACTGCGATTATTGACATTATGACCATTTGACTTATTGACTTCATTATTTGACTGTGATAGACACGACTTAGACAACTTAATATGTTGTGTATTTCTCCTATATATTGTACCATTGTCACCCTTCACTAGGTATGATCTAGGAAAGTTAGATTTAGATAAAATACAGCCTTTTGACCACGCTAGATCTTTAGGACTTTTCTTAAAATATACTTCATCATTTGGATGAAAATCTTTAGATTCACTAGCACTCTTATCATAATATGACCTTCTTTTTTCTATTACCTCAGACTTACTTTTTATATGATCAGAAAATTTGACAATTTTAGGTTTCAAATTATTAGTTTTTGTAGGTAATTTAGTTCTTAGTACTCTAGACATAAGTAGTTCTGATGGAGACTTTAATTTTCCTCTAGAAGTTGTTCTATACTGTAATAGACCTATATAGAAATCTGTACCTGACAATTCACACCTTCTAAATATATTTTTTATTATTTTTACAGAAATTTCTGCAAGACCATTGGACCTTGGAAAGTGTGGACTAGATGTAATGTGTTCTATATCCCAGTCCTTTGTGAACTTTTGGAACTCTTGGGAATTGTATGGAGGACCACCGTCGCTCACAAGTTGCAACGGAATTCCATGTCGAGCAAAAATTGACTTTAAATGAGTTATGACTGTTTGGCTTCGATGATCTGTGTTTAAATGAGCTATTTCAATGTAATTAGAATAGTAATCCACTACAAGAAGATATTTTTTATTATTATAATCAAATAAATCTGTTGCTACTTTTTGCCATGGCAAAGTTGGCTGTTCATGTGTTAATAATGTTTCTTTTGTTTTATTTGAACTATATATCATACAAGCTTCACACTGTCTTATTTTCATTTCAATATCATGATAAATATTTGGCCAAAATACTAGACCACGGGCCAAATTTTTAGTTTTTTCCATTCCCATGTGACCTTCATGCAATTTTTCCAATATTTCTGACCGCATTGATTTGGGAATTATTACAGACTGATTTTTAAAAACTATTTCATCTATTACATGAATTTCGTCACGACTATTCCAATATGGTAACGTCACTGGGTCACATTGTTGTTTGCTGTTTGGCCATCCTGTCTTATAGTATTCTTTTAATTTTTGTAAAACCATGTCTGAACCTGTATGACACACAATTTCCTGTAATTTATTCTGTGTTATAGCTATACTAGAGGTTAATAACTTTATTTGACGGATCATTTTGTTCTCTAATTCATCTAAATCAGATTCATCTACCCCTGTGTTCATTATTGGAGCCCTTGACAAAGTATCAGACACATACATTTCTGTACCTTTTGTGTAAGAAACTATTAGATCATATGACTGCAATGTAATCATCATTCTTTGCAAACGTGCTGGGACATCTGAAAGTGGCTTCTTGAACAGTGTTACCAGAGGCTGATGATCAGTTTCTACATGAGTAGTTTTACCATAAATATACTGATGAAATTTTTTACATCCAAAAACAATGGCATATAATTCTTTCTCTATCTGAGCATAGTTTTGTTGTGTTTTTGTAAGAGATTTGGATGAATAAGCAATAGGGTTTTTCCCATGAAAAATTACTGCACCTACAGCATTTTGACTAGAATCAACTGACATTCGGACTGGCTTATTAACATCATAGTGCACTAGAACAGGCGACTGACAAATTAGATATTTTAAATTTAAAAATTGCTTATCATGATTATGTGTCCACTGCCATATGTTTTGTTTTTTAAGAAGATCTCTAAGAATACTGGTTTCATGAGCTAAGTTAGGTATATATGAACCTAAATAATTTACCATACCTAAAAATCTTTGGAGATCCTTGACATTTTCTGGCTTAGGCATTTTCATGATAGCTTCAACCTTAGAATTATCTGCTGAAATACCATTTTTATTAAAAACATGTCCTACATATGTTACTTCTGTCTTACTGAACTGACACTTAGACTTGTTAAACTTTAAGTGAACTTCTCTAGCCTTTTTTAAGACATTTTCTAACCTTGCATCATGCTCTGCTTGGTTTACACCAAATATCAGAATATCATCAACAAATATAAGAACGCCAGGCAGTTCGCTAAATAAATCTGTCATAATTCTGTGAAAGATTTCACCACTTGAGTTAATGCCATACGGTAATCGAAGAAACTTGTATCTGCCAAATTGAGTATTAAATGTACAGAGGTCACTGCTCACAGAGTCTAATTTTATCATCCAATACCCTGAATTAGCATCCAATTTCGAAAAAACTGCAGCACCAGCTACTTTTGATCGCAACTCGTCTAAAGTAGGATAAGGAAAGAGAGGCCTTTTTATTGCTTTATTAAGATTTCTTGGGTCGAGACAAATTCTCAATCCTCCATTAGGTTTTTCCACTGGTACTATAGCATTTACCCACGGAGTTGGTTTGGTGACTTTCTGAATGACCTGCAGCTCCTCCATTCTATCCAATTCGGATTTAAGTTTAGGGTGCAATGCAAAGGGAATTCTGCGTACCGGGCAAATTTTAGGTGTGATGCTACTGTCTAAATCTAAATGAGCTTCACCTGGTAAACATCCTAACCCTTCAAACACATCAGAGTAATTCTCAATGATTGCTTGTTGCACCTTTGGTTAGCATTTTGTGTATTTGTAAGTTCAAATAGTCTTTTAACAATATCACAGTCCTCGCAAGTTTTCCAGCCCAAAATTGTTGCACACTTACATTTAACGACAGTAAACATAATGTTGACACAGCGTCCATTGTCAAATGAACAATCCAGCATGACCCTACCTAAGTTTTCAATTAATTGACCTGAAAATGAAAAAATATTATCATATGCACTTTGAATTGGAATTTTAACATTGCAGCTTTTTTCTAATTGTTGTAAAGTATCTAATGAAATTACGTTAATATCTGCTCCAGTGTCAATTTGACAACTAAAAACTTGGTTATGAAAATTTAAGTTAATTTTCCAATTTGACGATTTATTATTGTGGCAATTATTTACAACATTTATTACAAAATCTTGTGAAAAATTATTTTCATTATTAATGTCCGATTCATTTAAATTTTCTAAATTAATATAACTTACATTTTTGTTATTTTTACTTTGGTCTTTGTAGTAACAACATAATGCAAAATGGTTTGGCTTTTTGCAAATTGAACAAATTTTTCCTTGTGCTGGACATCTGACACGGTGCCGTTGGCCACATCTTTTGCAGATTGTATTGCTGTCCCTTGATTTGCTGTTTGACCTGAAATGTGCTGAAAAAGAATTTGTAGGTCTTCGTTCTCGACTGGTACTATTGTTTCGATAATTTTGTTGAAAGTCTGGCTTGGATTTTGATCTTGATCTTGATGTAGATGTTGATGGACGTCCTGACGGGGTTGAATTTCTGCTTGTGCGGGTATTTCGATATATTGCCTGAACTTGTAACTCGGAATCTTCATTTCCCAATTTTTTAGATCTTTGACACGACAATTCCATTGTTTTTGCGACTTCTACTGCTTCATTTATGTCTTTCAATTGTTTTTGTAATAGGTTTTCCTTGATTAGATTATTTCTTATTCCGATTATGCACATATCCTTGACCAATGAGTCTTTTAAGTTTTCAAATTTACAACTAGTCGAAAGATTATTTAAACATGTAACATAGTCATCTAGATTTTCATTCGGTTTTTGAAATCTTGTGAAAAAATTATATCTCTCAACGGTTATATTTTTAAATTCGTTAAATTTTGAATCGTATTTTTCTAATATGGAGGGTAGCGTTTCTTGCTTTATATCAACGTTAAACGAATTAAAAATTTCAAGTCCTTCATCTCCGATCGAATTTAAAAATATCGCTATTTGCTTTTGATTAGGTATATTTTCTAGGTCATTGGCTTCAAAATATATCATGAATTTCTGTTTCCACAGTTTCCATTTCTGAGAGTTTGCGCACTCCTTGCCGCCGTTTTCTTTAGACAGGCAAAATGGCTTAAGTCCATTTGCAAGAATAATATTTCGTACCTTTGTGTTTGTGTCCGTGTTCTCCATTCCGACTTCCGACTTCTGACACCATGTGTTGGGGCGCGGGGAGGATTATATTATTAAATTTATTTAAATGGGACACAGAAATCAAACACACGTACTCTCAGTTCTTGTCGGTCGTCCATTGACATTATTTATTTTTTTTCTAATCTGCTAAGACCACAGATAATACATCTAAAAGGCTAGTTAAAATACAAACGCGTGAAATTGATTATCCGTTGACAATTAAGTGTAATTATAGTTGATTTAAGCGATCTGTGGACAAGGATCTAGGAGTGCGCGCACGCAGCCTTCAGTTTACAGCTGCATTTAATTGTCGACGGTCACGCAACTTTGCATCTGCCTTAATCTTCGGAACGCCTACTAATTTTCCATCCCAGTGCGTTGACAGCTGGTCTTGTCGAGAATCATTACTATTACTGCAAATGGGTAAAAAGAAGCTAATTTGCTTGGTAGCAATGAGTGAGTAATGACAAAAACCGGTGTGCTATTCATTCGTTTCGCGGCTGCGCTAAAACCACAGAACTAAATAACAAGAAGAATAAAAATGTAAATTAGAATATAATTTTTTGTTTATAAAAAATAATTTCTGCCAATTTTCTTGAGGCGCATTTCTCTTGGCAATGATGGTTTTTCCTAAAGCGCTAGTAGTGCAAAAAAATAGACGAAAAGAGTCCTTTGCGCCCGACCTACTTACAGAACAAGTGTTTTGATTTTGATTTTCAAAAGAGCTAAAAACGCGACCGCTCATGTGGCTATAAAGTAGTACCTACATATTTATTTTCCCAGTTCAGTCTGTAATGAAGTTGCCTTCTCAAAACAAGAGTTATTGCAGAGATGATGGTTCCAAAAGGATTAAATTTATTTAGCAAGTGCTGTAATCTATTAAAATCTATAAACACATACACACAGAAAAACGTGCTGGTTAACAGACGGTCAGGCGAAAAAATGGCAAAATCGGTGGTAGAAGTACACACGGTAATATTTCAATTCTTGTTAATATTAGTCCTGTGGCTAACAATAAGTTAAAATTAAAACCAAACGAACGCATCACAAGTTTGCGTAAGCCTTTAACAGCGGCCTGATTGAGGCTAGTTTATTTATTGATAATAATAGACAAAAAGCCAAACCAATCACCCCCGGTCCTGACAGGCCATTAAAAATCGTTATAATTGGAAACGAAAGCACTTTATCGAAATATACTGCGCTATTTATTTTAACTACTGATGTATATAGCCTCGAGACAAATGGAGGATTAGTTCGCTACATCAGCTGCCTACACGAGCCGCGTCTGACTACTATACAGCCCAATAACGAACGTTGAATTATAGAAGTGTGTTCAACAGAAAACTATAAATTTTAAAGCAGGACTTCGTTCGTGGAGGTATAAATCACAGTGTGCTTAAGAAACTTGTAACAATATACTTTGCTTTTGTCTTATGTTATGTATTTTTTCAACGTTCTAGCTCATCATTTGCATGAATGCAACTGTTGACAAGAATGATACTGATCACTGTGTAGTGTCATCTTTGATCGTTAAGTAGATAGTAAATATTCCTTTATCCAAATTATATTTGAAATGAAAATTCGAGAGTATTCCTTCGATCACCATTTGTAGTACATACAAAGGTCGCAGGAATGCTATCCTACTCATTTTATTAATGCGAAAATTTGTGAATGTATGTTTGTTTGTGTTTTTTACTCTCTTACGCTAAAATGGCTGGAGATATTTGAATGAATTTTGGTATATAGATAGCTTAATTTCTATAACAACGCGTAGAATATTTTTTATTCCCATAGACCTTTATTTTCATACTCCACTCGAGGGTCTTAAAAAAACTTTTTTCCTCAAATCTGCCTTTTTGTTCGTTCAAGAATTGTTTGTACCCAGTGATAGTCGCGCTATCAAGCAAAGCTAATAACATATCATACAGGGTGTCCCTAAAACCAACGCTAACATGAGGAATGGTGATAGAACAACTCATAAGCAGTCAGATTAAGCAAATTTGACCTTCATGAAAATTTCATGGTTTTCAAGATATTGGCAGTTTAAAACAACTCGTGATTATTGATAACCTGCACAAGTTTATCGATTGCCACCACTGCAAATTTAAGTATTTTGTAAATCTGTTTTTGCAGGATGTTACCAAAAACATATCCTATCGAATTTAATCTAAATTTATTACATGCTATGATGCTATAGCGGTAAAAATAATAAACAAAACCGAATTAAATAAATTTAATAATTTAACCTGCGGTTTGATGCATGTAATAAATTTATATTTTACTTATGAGGTTGTTCTATCTCCCCTCCTCATTTTGGCGTTCGTTTTAGGGACACCCTGTATATCTAAATCAGTTGAGCCGTTGAGTACAAACGGACATAAGAATGGACACACTATACAGGTCAATAAAAAAGCTGCTATGAACCTTATGCTAATTCTCTTTATTAAACTCCGCCATTAGTAATTACAGCATGGACTAGTCTTTTGAAATGTTAAAACAATAACCCTCTAAACAACACTGTAGTTTTCCATTTATTCTATTCAAAAGTAACAACGTAACACTTTGGACAGTGACCAACAATCTTCACAATTAAGAGAATCAAGGCGTACATTTGATATGTTAATTATTTGAGGCCCAACATCGCTCAACCACTAGATTACTTTCGGGCAGTTGGGTAGGATTGATCTAAAGTAAGGTGATATAGGACGAACCGGCTCGGACGGGCAGCGGGCCGGCCAGATCAATTTTCTGTTTACAACCGCCGGCTATCAAAGAAAACCGCCTCAGATCGACTAATTGGTAGTAATAGTACCACGTAAACACAGCCCAAGAGACCTCCCTGACTCTACCTTAACTAAAACCTCCTTCGAATCGATCGAACACTAAATCAACCAGAAGTATAGGCTTAGCGTCGTCTTCTTTAAAATACGACTACACATAAATCAAGAAAAAAAGTTAAGCGCTTTCGAATAGGTACTGGGACTCGTGAGAATTTGGCGAAGTTTCGGTTAATCGCCAGCCTTGGTATTGAAGAAACTTTGTATGGAAATTGAAGTTTCACAGCCTACGGGATTTAGACAGTGCCGAAATATATTTCGCCACGACATTCAATGGTCCGAAACAAAGTGCGTGTAAAAGAAGAAAACAATGGGACAGTAACGTTTCATACCTTTAGTACCTACATCAAAAACTTATAAAGTTATTAGCATGCAATTTATAAATATGTATGCTGTAGTTATTGCGCTAATAACAAATTTTAGGTTTTAGGGAATCTTGTTACTATTTTGATAAAAATAAAAACGGTCTTTAATTGAGAATCTCAGTTTCCGTCTTTCTGAAAAATGTTGATAAAGTTCAGTGATCCCTAAAGTTAACTCGTCTTGTCCATATAAGTTAATTTAATGTTACAGGATAGGACACCATTGTTTGGGTAGTATGACCCTCTTAAATCCGTCCGCTTTTCAAATTTGAACAACCTGAAGACCATTTAAAGGTTACAGGCCGAGATTTGGTCACGTACAGTTAACCCTTTCAACGCCAACGACACTTATAGGTGTCACAAAGTACAGTGTCAAAGTGATCTTGACACAATGACATAAGATTCAAAGCAGGTTTACGTTTTGTCGAGGCGTGGCGTTGAAAGGGTTAATTAAATCAACTCGACAGCCGAGATCAATTCGCTTCTGACCCTAACTTTAATTACTGTTCGTTCCAAAAAATACATTAATAATCTACAAAAGTTTCGCCAAAATAATTCTGAGATCCGTGTTATCTTCGGGTTATTACGGGAAAATGTTTAACGAGGAAAATAAATTACTTCTCATTACACGAGGACTGGATCAAAACGCTCCGTATACTTGAATCAAAAATTTAATTTTCTTAAGAGTTTGCAAAATTTACCACTTGTAATACTTTGTTAGAGGAAGTAGCTGTTTATGTAGGTCCCTAGTTAATATAATATTATTTCATAACAGACTGTTTAAGACGAAGTTTCATTTATGATAAAGGTATTTTTATTTAACGTAAAAGAAAGTGAAGAGCGACTGGGCCACGCCAATTACGGGCTAGTTTTAAATTAGGCATGCATCAACGGTGAACTTAATAGAACTCCCTAAGATTTTTTGCCCGAACCCTCGTGAAATTGGGCCGGCCGACGTAGTGGGTAATTTAGAAAACAAGACGCGGCCCTCCAAAATGTAAGGATAAATTGGACGAGCATGGATCAATGGACTACGCTTATTTAAATGTTGCTACTTATTTTAATATGGTAAGTAGAGCCGCATGCTTAAAACAAACGTGCGACGTTTCCACGTTTGTTTTGAAGTATTTACGTACCTAGTTTATATGGTACAAAATGTTTTTGTTTTAGTACGGTTACTATGAAACCACGTGCAATGCTCTAGGAATACCCAATTAGGAAGCCAGACCTAGGACAACAAACCTGCACTGTTTGCCATATTGATTGTTATTATATACTGTTCTCCATTCTATTCGAGAACAATTATCTCTTAATCATTCCCCTAAACAGTAAGAAGAAACACGCTATGCATGCAAGTATTAGCTATGTATAAAGTTATTCCAATATACCGTGAAAGAGTTCAGAACTAGTTTCCGGGGCCCGGTAGAGCTACCTCAGGAAATATCTTACCGTATTATAGTCAAAAGCTTCGTGGAAGTTGTACGAAGGTTTCGTTTAGTGGAAATTCCTTGCGTGTTTCAGCGGACACAAACCACACGCCCACTGAGTCTCATCTTACACGAAAAAGATACTCAATAAATATTTAAAGCGACACACGATTCGCGAGGCGGCTAACGAATACAAATCATAACGCCCGCCGCCTTTTTGTTGGTACATCACAATTCATATCCCTTTATTTGAATAATAATACGTGCTGCCACAAATGTATCGCGTTTCATGGCAGTCAATTCTAATTTATGTAGACAACTAGTACAAGTGGGCAGGGAATAGTTAAAAAGTTGTAAGCAAACTAACTTTACTCGGAACTCCAACACAAACATTGAAGACAAGTAAGTAATCTTTCCAAGTAGCCGGAAAGTGATAAGACAAACGAAAAAGTTTAAGTGCCTTTTTATCGATCTTGGGCAATCATTTATGACCGTTTCAACTAAATTATTTCAACAACTACATTTTTGACATTTTAACTGATATGGGTATGTGTAACGTCATCACAGATAACTTAATGACGGCTACGAAAATAAAACCGTTTAACTTTTCACATTAAGTATAACTTGACTTAATATTTTATCATTAGTGTAAAAAGTATGCGCCAAATTTTAAAACGAGCTTAACGAAACATCCCATTCCCTTAATTAATTCATCAACACATACCTTTTATCCATGTACAGGTGAGGTTTTTCAATTAGGGCCCATTCAAGGAAAAGAGCGACAGTCGTTAACTGAAAACTTGCTAAGGGACAGCGTCCTGTCAAGCACTGTCACGACTCACGACCAAATCCAGTTCAGGCACAGAACACGCGAAACAATGCTTTGTTAATTTTTCGTTTGAGTATCACGAGATCGAGTGCGAGTGTAGTGGGAGGAAGATTGGGACGCGTGTGCTCCCGACGCGCGCTCGGCGTAGACTGGTCCAGTCCACGACTGGTCCGCCCGTGGGTACCAACCCACCCCGATTCGCGCACCCTATGGGCAACGCGTGCTCCATACAATTTTCCATAAATTTTCGCATAAGCTTCGAAGCCACGCTGTCAAAAGCTGTTTCTACTGGAGCTCCCTGGCAACGCTTAGTACCGCGTAATTGAATTACCTGTAATGCCGGCTTTTTTCACTCATGATTTAAAGCATAGATTGGGATGATTTATGATTATTTAATTTGGGTGTATCTTCCTTGTAAATAAGATCACATTATTATCTTTATCATCTATATGATTGTTTAAGTTTAAATCGTCAGCATGTATTTTCAAGAACACATTTAAAATACCTAAATTTCAAATTTTCGTAGCAGACTTAATTTAATCACCCGTAGTAGGTATTCCTCGATAAGTGCAATGTAAATGTTTTCTTTTTCAGTCTCCGATATAAGTAGTACGAGTATGCCTGAAAGCACAAATTCTATATAAGTAAACGGAAGTATAAAAACTGTAAGTTTATCTTGTAAGCATTTAATTGAAATCATAAATATTGTGTTTTTATCTTAATATATTTTGTTTTAAATTGAAATGATACATGCGCAGGAAACACTAAGTTTACTTTAGTAGTGAGGCATTTAATTATTAAATCGCCTTCGAATGAACAGTCAGCAAAGAAAATGGACTAACATTGTTCAACTTTATTACCTACTACCCAAAATTATTAGTTATTGTAGAAGAAGGTTGGATCTCATACTCTCATAGTCGTATCTTAAGTGGAAGAAAGTCGTAAGTCGACTAATAAAACGAAAATATCACTAAAATATGAAAAAATAATATATTTAAATAAGTAATATATTTTTCACCTCACTAGCTCGGAAAGCCCTTTTTGTTTGTTTGACATCTATTGAGAAAATCACTTTTTATCCACATGTGAAGAAAGAGTTTTGACATTTGAGGGCAGCTTAAGTGATATTTGACAGCTAACAAAACGTAAAACGTTAAAATTGCTGAATTTTTAAAATCACAATTAATGGATTGCATCGAGTAAAAAACACTAAATACAGTCTTACAACTTTATTTTAATTCATAAATATCAGCTTTCAACATTAACCTTCATTCTTGTTGTAGAAACGGATAAAATGTTATGACAGTCCAAGTAAGTCGATGTGCGAACAAAACGCATCCGAAATAATAAAAAAAAAACTTAATTCAAAACTTTTCAATTAATATTCGCATGTTTTTCTAATTATTTTCCTCGCTGTAGTGAGGTGAAAAGTTTTGTGTTATACACGGGTGAAAAGTTATTTTACGTCTCGTGTGTTGAAACACTCACTATCGAAAGGATTCTATTTTTGAACCACTCGCTTCGCTCGTGGTCAATCAAAGAATCCTTTCGATAGCTCTTGTTTCAAATGAACACTCGCTGGTAAAATACAACTTTCCCCCCTTGTATAACAAATAACTATAGGTAATATTTGACTTAGGTACATTAAAGTTACTACATGAAACAAGTTTAAAAAGTGAACAGAACACCGTACAAAATCAGATACCTTGTAGTAAGAAACTTTATACCTATTTGCTGTTGTCCGCTTGATTCTTTTTTTTATTTATTAAGCTATCATAAAGACATCCGGTAAGATGTTGTGGACAAGGCTAATCAAAAATCTGGCCAGGAAGGAAATTGGCATTAGTAAAATAACTAGGTACCTACAAATTACCAACAAAAATGTTGCCATACATCAAATCGATTTGGTAAAGAAATAAGTATATGTGTAGGTTTTTCAAGTCAATGCGATGATTAGAACTGTATCAAATTCGACTTGCAGATTTAATTACAGACAGACACACCTACAGACACCCGGACAGGTGAAACTGAGTATGATAACGCCTCTGTTATAATCACGCTCGTGCTAAAATGTAACTAAAAAAAATACTTAGACACAAAATTCCAAATAAAATAAATAAATAAATATTAGGGGACAATCTTACACAAATCGATCTAGTCCCAAACTAAGCAAAGCTTGTACTATGGGTACTAGACGACGATAAACATACTTATATAAATAAAATAAATTCTTAAATACATAGAAAACATCCATAACTCAGGAACAAATATTCGTGCTCATCACGCAAATGTCACCATAACAGGAACAACATCAACACAACTTCAACCACCGTCAGGTGTTGAAGTTCACCATAAAGATGTCACAAAATACGCGAAATAAGTTATTGCTGAAAAAATATTTATTAAAACAAGCTTTTGTTTGCTTTGTGCTTATATCGCAATGTCATCCAATTTTCAAAGGTAATCATCGGTACCTTTCAATTCTACATCATAAATAATAAAAAACCGGCCAAGTGCGAGTCGAACTCGCGCACCGAGGGTTCCGTACAAATTTATATGTATCTATGACATCCAGTCTTAGCAGACCCCTGCTCCTAAGCAAAATGTGCGCAGTGTGGGATCATTGTAGATTGGTTACTGATATAGACAGATAGAGAAAAAAATTATGCTTTTCGCAATTTTTCCTTTATTAGTGCTATAAGACCTTGCTTGGTACCAAATTTCAAGATTCTGAGTTCACGAGAAGTACCCTGTAGGTTTTGATTCCCTTGCGAGTAGTTGCGAGTTTGAAAATATGCGACTTAAATTGCTGTTTCTTTTGATTGTGTTGACATAGAAGTTTGATTGTGTTACAGTTTAAAGGTATTATACCTAGACCTGAGTATTTGATATGAATTTCAATTTAATACCTTTATGCGTTCATGAGGAAAAGGGTAGTAACTTTAAAATTATTAAAAATATTTTTATAATATGATGTAACTAAAAAATTACGGTTTTCGCAATTTTTCTTTTATCTGTGCTATGAGACGTTGCTTCGTACCAAATTTCAAGATTCTGAGTTCACGGGAAGTACCCTGTAGGCTTTGATTCCCTTGCGAGTGTCGAAAATTTGCGGCATAAATAGATTGGTTACTGATATAGGTAGTGATATAGACAGACAGACAAAAAAGTTTATGTTTTTCGCAATTTTTCCTTTATCTGTGCTATAAGACCTTGCTTTGTACCAAATTTCAAGATTCTGAGTTCACGGGAAGTACCCTGTAGGTTTTGATTCCTTGCGAGTGTCGAAAATTTGCGGCATAAATAGATTGGTTACTGATATAGACAGACAGACAAAAAAAATTATGCTTTTCGTAATTTTTCCTTTATCTGTGCTATAAGACCTTGCTTCGTACCAAATTTCAAGATTCTGAGTTCACGGGAAGTACCCTAGGTTTTGATTCCCTTGCGAGTTTCGAAAATATGCAGAAATTTGCGTCATTAACGGCTGTATCTTTTGATTGCGTTGGCTTAGAAGTTTGATTTTTTCACAGCTTCAAGGGACAGTACATTTCAGCTTGATACCTGCAAGCGTTCCTGAGAAAAATGGTCTTGACAGACGGACGGACGGACGGACGGACGGACAACAAAGTGATCCTATAAGGGTTCCGTTTTTTCCTTTTGAGGCACGGAACCCTAAAAACAGGCTGATTCTTATAGTATAAATCTTCCCAGGTGAATTTTTCGCTTCGAGCCCTTATCTTTCAAAACAAACGGTATCGTCATAGTATTAAGGTTCAAATTTAATGTAATGGCTCGAAGCGAAAAATTCACCTGGTAAGATTTATACTATACATTGACTTCTACGTCAAAAAAGTCTTTGATGCTTTATGCCATACAATTGACATTGAACCTTAGTTTTGACTATGAATTGCAGACGAAGTTAACACGTCGTCTTGAAAGCCGAGGTATAGTACGAATTTTTTGAGGTGTCCCGATCTCGTTACAGCTCACCTTTTGAACAAAGCCATTTGGTATTCCATTATGTCCTAAAGTAAATAATTCTCAGTTTAAAATGAACGGAAATATAAGATAAAATGATAAATTTGTTTGTTTGTTTGTTTTTGTTGTTTTGGCTACATGTCTACGACGCATTCAATGTTGAAAAATATTATCTGCCAACAAAGTTTCATTGAAAATTAACTCTTTATTGTAAATAATAAAGTCGTTATTTCAATGAGCTTTTTTATCTTATAATTCTGTTCATTTTAAACTGAGGATTGTGCACTTGAGGACATAATAGAATACAATGGCTTTGTTCGAAATGTGGGCTACTAACGAGATCGGGACACCTCAAAAAATTCGTACTATACCTCGGCTACGGTACATTATGTACTTCAACGTTCTTAAACATCGCCCTCTATTCCTGTTTAAATTTTAAAAAAAAAATTATTTTACGGAAGTTCAATACCGGGAAAATTAAGTATTCTAAGTCTCAATACAGATCTTTGTCCATCGTTACCGGAAGTTTCATTTGAATCTGTTCGGCCGTTATTGTGTTATTGACTACCAAACATTCAAACATCTTAACAAACTTTCTCATTTATAATATTAGTAGCGTAATATAGGTTAAGATTCCAACATTGCGCCAGACCTGAGGCCATATTGTCTAACGCGCGGGCGCTTGCTATAGCCTTCACTATTTCTTTTTGTCAAACGGTATAAGATGCTGACAGAAAGAGATGGTGGGATGGTGTGGAGGTCAAGAGGGAAGGCCTTTGCCCAGCAGTAGAATACTAATGACAGACTAAATAAAAAAAAGGATATGATAGGATAGGACCCCAGCAACTAGCGTTGCAAATTAAAAAAAAAAAAGCTTGTAAAAAGAACACCTAGCACTCAGGTAGGTGGTCTACCGCAAATAAATTAAATGAATGAAACAGAATAATTTTAACGCCAGCGCTATTTATTTGACACTGGCAGGTGTGTAAATTTAATAGTATAACCGGAACAAAACTAACTAAATCGGTTCGATCATAAACAAGACCATTAGCTTTTTACGACTACAACAGAACTAACGCCAAGATGCGTGGGAATTACGAGTTTATACAATTCACTTGAATACTGATAAAAATCAACTTAGCATTATTTATTTAGCCATGAAAATACACTAAATATATATGGCTCCTTTTCAAATTCTTAATAATCTTGTTGTTAAAATATCTACATGTCACAGACGTTTCACCTAAAACATAAGATGAAACGTTCCGAGAAAAAGGTAGTCCTTGGTGATACACTACCGTGCCTCCAGATATCATAACTTTGCCTTTAAGATATTACTTGTAACTTGTCAGGCTTGTAAAGCTAGTGAGACCCTAGGGGTTTCGTTTGAGTAAAACAAAATAATATTTTTAGACGTATTATTTGGCCCCTAGGGCTTAACTGACAGAAAAAACCAGCCAAGTGCGAGTCGGACTCGCGCACGAAGGGTTCCGTACCATTATCTAGAAAAACGGCAAAAAAAAACACGTTTGTTGTACCTATGGATGGGATAAATATTTGATTTAATTTAATTGTTTATTTTTAAAGTGAATATATAACTTAACATTCTGTGAATATTTCAAGCGTTTACCTGTTGCCGTTATCAGTAGGTGTCGAGCAAAAACGAGCAAAAATGTATGGGAGCCCCCTTAAATATTTATTTTATTCTGTTTTTAGTATTTGTTGTTATAGTGGCAACCGAAGTACACCAACTGTCTATCTATCACGGTTCATGAGATACAGCCTGCAGGTGACAGACGGACAGACGGACGGACAGCGAAGTCTCAGTAACAGGGTCCCGTTTTTAACCTTTGGATACGGAACCCTAAAAAAGATCTCGAGGGTCGCGGATTCGAGAGTTGAGTTGGAAAGCGTTTCTTAGCAAGGCTTTCCTGGATTAGGGTCCGAAGCGTAGACTGCCGGTGCTGGACAAAGACTGTAGCTGTGGCTCCAGGGTCAGCAAGCAACAGGAGTAGGCCATATCGTAGAAACAAGGACAGGTCTTCGGTTCCAGGCAGCAAGCCGAAGAAAGAGAGCAGGGGAAGATGTGCGGATGTTGGAGTTGGTACCAGATTCCAGCTCGTGCTGTGCCGCCCTAAAATTAAGTCTTGTTTGGACAACAATCGTCGGAGGTGGTAGAAAAAATGTATGTATGTAGATAAATTAAATTAAACAGTCCGTTACAATTTTGAATCTAAAGGCTCAGCGATTAAAAATAAAAATGTAATACAGTAGAAATTTAAAATAATTGAGACAAAAGAGATCTTAGGGCCAAAATAAATTAATTAACCCTTTATGGACCCATTTATTGGAGCAAACTACCACAGAATCAAAAGCAGCTATCGAATGCGTACCTGACA
The DNA here is from genome assembly GCA_947563465.1 of Archips xylosteana. Taxonomy (NCBI): domain Eukaryota; kingdom Metazoa; phylum Arthropoda; class Insecta; order Lepidoptera; family Tortricidae; genus Archips; species Archips xylosteana. The sequence goes on from OX387344.1 coordinate 17,167,531, forward strand.
AAGGATATTTTTAAAGCTAGTCGTATTTTCAATAATTACAGTGGAAATTGTGACGTATAGTGTAGTAAATAAGGATGAAATTCCAACTCAATGCATGTGGTCGCTAAATCGCCTCTGCCTTATAAAGGGTTAAAAAACAAAGACTGCTAGCAATTTTGAAAACACAGAATAAAAGTTGAGAAACAATAATAAGATTTTGCTAAGTTACAAATAAAAATCTGAAAGAGAAACACAAGTTCGAAACACACAGTTAAAGATTGATATTTGCCAATGACTTACCACATTTGGGCAGTTACAATGAATTTAAATTATTATAATATTGAAAGTACTGCATTGTTTCTTTCAGGCGAGTATGATTTACTGCGGAGTGCCGAATTTTGAGCGTGCGCAGCTTTTTATGCGAAATTTTGGCATATTTATTATAATCAGATGTTTTAAGTATGTTTCAAAATTCAACGACATCACCCACATATCCTTTTGCCCGCGTGGGAACTTCGGCTCAAGCCCTCTCATTCTGAGAGGAGGCCTGTGCCCTCCAGTGGGACGTATATAGGCTGGAATGATGAAAATTGTGATAGTGATGATATGTATTGTCCAACAGTTTGTACATATAGCAATACATATTATTATCTATTGTGCAACTAACATAATCATTTTCATTGGCCTCTCTAATACTAAAAGTACATTGTTGGGCCTTTTTCTATGTCATATGATATCGAAAACTGAATTGTGAATGCTTAATATGTAATGGGTATAATAAAAATGCATACGTCTAATCATGTTTCGCTTAAATGGGTTTTCGATGTCTGAATTGGGTAGTTACTCAAATTTCACGGCAATATTTTTAGTCAATCATTTTACAATGGCAGCTAGATGGGGGCTTCAAATTGTACGAACACATAAGTTGAGAAGAATCTCAAAAATGTTTAACAGTTTATTAGCCCAAAAGTACGTATGAGACTGGACATATAGACTCAAGTGGATTACGCTACTTATCTTATCAGATACGACAAGGTACTCAAGTGCTCTCCTCACAACTTCAACCATTTTACTGGATATCCTTTTCATATTTACATTTTCCTAGAACCTTCCTAGAACCATCGCAATACGCCATCTAGGGGCATTTTCCGGAAAACACTTTACAAAGTGCGTGTTCTGTAGCTTCCATGATCCCTTGATAGATGGCGTTATGCAATGCCCAAAGTGTTAATTGAAACATAAGGCGCCTATATTGTATCCAGTGTCCTAGAAAATGAATTACTTTTATTTAAACTTAGTATTACTGACTTCATACGTTGGCATTCGGTTACTGGAAACACATTATCTAACCACAATGAAATTTTACGTGAGACTTCTTTAAAGGTATTGAAGCTAGCTAGTCAATACCATTTTATAGTGTCTGTTTTGGAATTTATGTCTTTGTTTAAGTGTCATATTTAGTTAATAAAAAAACAGTAAGTAACTTAATTTTCAACTGCTTTTGGATTAAATTGTTTATTAATTTTATACCCATCACACAATAATTACTTACATAGTTCGAAAATCTTCTTACATGTTTGAGTAAGAGATTCTTTGTATTTTTCTGTCTCTGTCGCAACATACTTCATCATTATACATAAAGTGGTACATGTACATAAAAAGGCTATTAATTTCACTTAAACGCAAGTCATTATGACAAATTGAACACAGAAACATTTTAAATTCATTGTAACTTATCACATCACTGTTGAGTTTACAAGCTATTGCCGGCGACTCCATCTGCGAATTATTCGTTTCTCGCTATTCCGCAGAAACTATAGTTTTTTCCGAGATAACCATCATAATATGTTAATCCAGCTTATAAACTATCTGTGAGCCAAACTTTATCTGAATCCGTCAAACTGTTTTAGCGTGAAAGAGTAACAAATATCCACACATCCATGCATCCATCCACACAAACTTTTAAGTTTTAAATATAAGTGGGATTCAACCACTTTCTAAAAGCATATTTTTCCATTATGTGCTAATTCGTATTCAATATGTACACCTGTGCAGAATTCCACCTTCCCACTTCTGCTCCCGGTGAACAAGTAGGAATAATTATCACTAATTATTCCCATCATTTCTAATGCGATCCCGCAGAGAAACTCCAAGCATAGCCCTCTCCATCGCCCTCTGAGTGACCTTGAGCTTCCTTATAAGACCCATCGTTAGCGGCCACGTCTCAGTGCCATAAGTCATCACTGGCAACACACACTGGTCAAAGACTTTTGACTTGAGACACTGCTGTATATCGGATGACAAGATATTGCGGAGCTTCCCGAACGCTGCCCAGCCGAGTCTAATTCGTCGATTGACCTCTTTCTCGAAGTTGAACCTACCCAATTGGATTGTATGTCCCAGATAGATAAAGTCATCAACAACTTCGAGCAAAGTATCTCCGATTACGACGGGAGTTGGTATAACATGGGCGTTCGACATGACCTTCGTCTTGTCCATGTTCAATTTAAGACCAACTCTCTCGGAGACTCTTCCGAGGTCAGCGAGTATCGCAATGAGGTCCTCCAAGGTCTCAGCCAAAAGCACCACGTCGTCGGCAAATCGAAGGTGAGTGAAGTATTCGCTATTTACATTGATTCCACGCCCTTCCCAGTTCAGAGAAATGATGAAATCCGCGCAAGAACTAAAGTCACGGACATAGCTCGAAGAATCGCTAGACTTAAGTGGCAGTGGGCAGGGCACATCGCTCGTAGAACTGACGGCCGATGGGGCCGAAAGGTTCTCGAGTGGCATCCGCGGACCGGAAGACGCAGTGTAGGTAGGCCTCCAACAAGATGGAGCGACGACCTGGTGAAGGTAGCGGGAACGCATTGGATGCGGATGGCGCAGGGCCGATCTGTTTGGCGAGCCTTAAGGAAGGCCTATGTTCAGCAGTGGACGTCTTTCGGCTGAAATGATGATGAATTATTCCCATAAAATCGAATATAAAAAGATTTTGGGGTTCGCTGTGCTCATAAGAAATAGAAATAGAAATTTATCATGAGCTTTATGATGAAGGAAACATCATGAGGAACACGCCTGCGTAGAAATTATTGAAGACCTATGGCCTCTCAAGCAGAGGATCGTGGGTTCACTTCTGAGATTTATGGAATTTCACGAAATGCCTGCGAAGAAATTCAATAGAGCATGTGAAGTTCCCAATCTGCACTGGGCCCGAATGGGAACTACAGCCTTCTCATTCTGTGAGCCGGTCTACATCCTGCAGTGTAACATATAGTCATAGGCCGAGATAAGGAATATCATATAAAAAAATCAAAATACATCTATGTAGACAGCATAGCAACAAGCACGTAGAAAGCAAAAGTTTTCCCATTTCTGGCTATACTTCTTTATGACCTAATTTTTTTTTCCCACACACACTGTCACCCACTGCCATCGCTTCACAACGTAGAGCAATTACTTGCACTGTGATTTTACCAATAAACGCTTAAAAAGTCGTAAAAGTTGTTTTAGTCTTTGGCTTGTACGACTTTTCTTCTTTGCGTTCTTCAAACAAACAATGCTACAAATGTAAAGAAGAAAATGAGCAATTAGACGGGACACTATAATGTGTGAAGACGTTAGGTGTTCTCACGGGTATAGTAGCGTTTAAGCAACTGAAATGAGTCAGAATAGAAGTCTGTGCGAAGTTTTCGCACTCATAGAGGCAAATGAACTCGGGGTGGGAGTAATAGTGACGCTAAATAGATATAATGAAACGAAAGACGAGGGCTAAGCATTTCAGTAAGCGTCCAGAAGGACAGTTATAATAAAGAAAAGTTTTAATCTACTCGTTAGGTAAATGAGATTAGAGAAAATCCTTACTTATTGAAAAAGATAATTATGAACCGATAAATCCCTTTTCAGGGACTTCATTTGGTACTCTCACGATATACTCATGCGATTGACAATTACAGTCGTGTTCGGAAATTTGTGAACACGTAGATAGATCAGAAGAAATAGCATGTTTTTAGAAATATTTCTACGCAATAAATCGATTCAAAGTTTATTTGTAAATAAATTCTTGACGATTGCAATGCATCAAATTGATCGACACAGGTAACGACCTTATATATATAAAGTAATCAACGTTTACTACAAGTAAGAATCATAACAAATAGTAGTACCAAACCAAAATAAATATTCTGATTTGACCCGACCAAAAGTCAATAATAATTGAAAAGATGTCATAATCGGCCACTACCGCCGTAGCGATAGCGTATTTTGATTGCAAATCTACGATAAACGACCAACAAATTCTATGACAATCATTGCGAACTGCTATTTTTCTAATCAAATGGTTAAACGAACCATTTCCATCCATAGCTGTGTTGTATTTGAGCTGTAAATCAGTCAATGGTGGGACAGGATCTAATATTATTATCGGTAATTATCTGGTAATATCTGTTTAAGTGGCGCTTAATCATCCGATATCCACATCGAAGCGATAGCGATAGCTGCCTCATTCATCACAGTGCGCTTCTGCAACTCAGTCAAACATTCCAGTGCTGTGACTTGTGCTTTTTTACGAGTGCGTGTTATAATGCATAGAGTCTTCTGACAATGGTACGTAAATGGAAACATATAACTCTAAACAATAATACAACATTAAGTAGCAGTATTGTGGCGTTTTTGAGGATTTGCTTTGAGTAATTCCACGCTGAATTGTTGTGATAAGACCACCTAAGCAAACAAAATATGATGTTTCTCTTTCGTTGTAGCTTATGTTGTATAATTGTTACACATTTGTCTCATTGGTATTCAACGTTTAAGAGAAATTATTCAAATATTTGGTAAGATATTTTCATAATTTAAATAATAAGAGTTGTTATTTAGACTCCAAATGTAGAGTTGCACAGAAACTCACTGAAATTTAAATGGAAGCATTATCGCACGGTGTAGTTAACACTGTATTCATTAGTATACCTACTATATTATTAAGTGTAGTATAATTAGTGTTTTTATAATTATATAACGTGCAGTGTACAGACAGAGAAATTTCAAATTAAGATGAAAATCATATTTATTTACTTATAAGGTGAATTATAAGAAAGAATTTCGTCTTTTTTCTACTCAGTAAAAACTTCACTCACTTAAAACCATACAATTATATTTGAAAACGGTATCATTCGAAATGGAGCCGTTTTGGAGTTATATTAAAATTACATTCTGCTATATAAAACTTATTTCTATTATTTTCATTACAGAATTAATGCTTTGAGCCTAGCATCTACTAACTAATAATCATCATAATACGAAGAACTAAGAATAGGCATGAAATCTAAGTCATATTTAAGAAAATCTCGAACTCTACATCGTATATAAATATTTATGAAATTGTAATAACCACTATAGATACAAGGTCTTAAGAGGCTATTCCAATTTCATAACATTTTAAATACGAGGTTGAGTCAGAGGCCTTTCGATGTTCAACCTTTATAAAATTGCTACCCTATGATGATCACACCTAATCCATTTTGATCCTTGCATAACAAAGATATCTGGGTTTTTTGCACAATCAGTGAACACAGTCTTATAAATTAGATAATCATTCACATTATTTGATATTTATAAATAAATTAATGTCACTAAAATAAAACTATTGCAAAAGGTTGTGATAGCGTCACTCCGAGCCCTTGGCCGATAAGCAAGATTTTATTAAACGTTTTGTAGAAGTATGCTATCGGTAGTTTTTAATTTAATCTAGCTCGCGACAATTTCTACTGCTGAATGTGTTGGTTAGAATATGATATTTAATCAAGTCAGTGTTAAGAATCGTTTAAAAAAAAATTTAATTAGTTTTTTTTAATCCTTAATTCTTATTTAAATTTTCAAATTATATAAAATCAAATAATTTACATTAAAGCTACTTAAACGTAGCTAGTAAAATATATATAAATAAATGTTTTAATCGAATGCAATCCATGTAAACCTCACTACGTTAAATGGAATGTTTGTATGTATTACTAAATTTTACTATAGCAACATTGCATGTTTTTTAACAATTTTTACTTATCATTCTTGTCAACGTATCGATTCAACTAATCCAACGACTGTAACGTTCTTATAACTGAATCCGATTATACCAGCAAAAATCTAAAGTCCGTTTTATTCAAAACCACATCCCGAAGAAACGACAAGTTTAGGGATTTTACATGATCCGGTTCGAAGGACCATGTAAAATCCCTAAACTTGCCTTCACGTTTTCTTTGCTACGTTTAAGTAGCTTTAATGTAAATTATTTGATTTTATATAATTTGAAAATTTAAATAAGAATTAAGCATTAAATTATTTTTTTTTAAACGATTCTTAACAGTCAGATTATAAGACAACAAGATGGACGACGATCTGGTAAAGGTCGCAGATACCACTTGGATGTGGGCAACGCAGAACCGATCGGCGTGTTGTGGAGGATTTTGTCCAGTAGTGGGTCTTTTGGCTGAGTCAGATTATAAACTAATTTATTTTATAAAAACAATATTGGTAATCTACAGTGAGCAATCTTCATTTTTAACTTAGTTTTGTTTTTTAATTAGCCTAATGGATGTCCCACTGCTGGGCAAAGGCCTCCCCTTTTTCTTTTCACCCGTCTTTGTCCCTCGCAAAATCCCGCCAAAATGGATCAAAACGGTCCAAGTCATCCCGCCATCTCCGTTTTGGTCTGCCCCTGCTCCGGTACGCGTCGCTTGGAACCCAATCGGTGACGATTTTTGCCCAGCGATCCGGATGCATTCGGCAGAGATGTCCCTTAACACTTAGTTATAGACAAGTTTATTCAAAATAGAGTAATTTAAACGTTAACATTTTTCACATCTTAAAACGAGTTTAACTCGACTTGTTTCGGATTTAATCCGTAGCCCTTCTTCCCGGAGGCACACGTCACGGTGGCTGCCAAACCAGTGTTCAGTGCACGTTTGGCAGCCGCCGTAACGTCTGGTTCCGGGAAGAAGGGCTACGGATTATTCCGAAACATGACGAGTTAAATTCGTTTTAAAACGTGAGTACTTAATCCGTATATTTTCACTAGGAGTGAGTCTCACGGTAGTTTCTTATTTGAAGTAAACATTTTTGTTGACATGTTCGTTTGCGCTAATTTTATACTGGTAAAGTACAAAGTCACTTATTCGCTGGGTATGACTTCGACAAAGTCGAAAAACCGATATCCGTAGCTCGCAAAATTTCCTGTTTTTAGGGTTCCGTACCAAAGGGTAAAAATGGGAACCCTATTACTGAGGCTCCGCTGTCCGTACGTCTGTCTGTCTGTCCGTCTGTCACCAGGCTGTATCTCGGAAACCGTGATAGCTAGAGAGTTGAAATTTTCACAGATGGTGTATTTTGGTTGCCGCTATAACAACAAATACTAAAAAATGGAATAAAATAAATATTTAAGGGGGCTCCCATTCAACAAACGTGATTTTTTTGCTCGTTTTTGCTCGATATTGATAACGACGTTAACGACGTTTTGGACGTTTGAAATATTCACAGAATATTTAATTATATATTATAATTATATTATTTAATTATTTAACGACCGCTTTAGCCTAGTTGGTAGTGACCCTGCCTACGAAGCAAGAGGTCCTGGGTTCAAATCCCGGTAAGGGCATTTATTTGTGTGATGAGCACGAATATTTGTTCCTGAGTTATGGATGTTTTCTATGTATTTAAGTATTTATTTATCTATATAAGTATGTTTATCGTCGTCTAGTACCCATAGTACAAGCTTTGCTTAGTTTGGGACTAGGTCGATTTGTGTAAGATTGTCCCCTAATATTTATTTATTTATTTATTTATTTATTTATATATTAATTTAGTTTAAAAATAAATCATTAAATAAAAATAAAAAATAAAAATTAAGGGGGTTCCCATACAACAAACGTGATTTTTTATTTTAACACGTCATAAATCGTAAACCACATTTTTTTATAGATAATGGTACTACGGAACCCTTCGTGCGCGAGTCCGACTCGCACTTGGCAGGTTTTTTTTAGATACGTACACAAGTAATCACTTATAACTTATAATCCTCCTTAATTGATGAAAGATATAAGTTGTATACTTATTTCTACAAATTTTAATTAAAATTTTTGTTCTGATCCGAATTCCGAATTATCATCATTTCGGCCAAAAGACGTGCACTGCTGAACATAGGCTTCCCCCAAGGCTCGCCAAACAGATCGGTCCCGTGCCATCCGCATCCAACGCGATCTCGCAACCTTAACCAGGTCGTCGCTGCACACAAATGATCAGTGACTCCTAAAAGGAGGTCCGTGGAACCATGGGGTGGAATGGCCACCAGACCCGTGACACCAGACCAGAAGCCGTATTGTCTAAGGGCCTAAGCACACGGCGTTTTTTAAAGGCGCCGTCGACGCGCGTTTGTATCGATACAAACGCGATAAAAACACGCGGGTTGTTATGGCTGTTCTATGGAATGAAAAACGCGTTTTAAAGCGGGTTTTCTAAAATGCGCGTCGTCGGTGCGTTTAAAAAACGCCGTATGCTAGGGGCCTAACGCACGGACGCTTGCCATCACTTTCACCATCTCTCTCTGTCGCCGTCTCATACCGTTTGACAGAAAGAAATAGTGAATGCGATAGCAAGTGTCAGCGCGTTAGACAATAAGCATAAGTAGCGGCATGAAATGGTTCGTCACTTTTCAACCTTAACTCTTTGACGTAGAGTCGAAGAGTGACGAACATTTTCATTCCGCAACTGTACCTAGTAATCCGTGTCCCGTAAATCGCAATGCAATCGTATGTAATCCAAATGTCTATCATTTGTATTTCGCCAAAAATATGACCAATTAGGGTTCCATAGGCATATATATGACGACCAGATGGCCTATTGGTTAGAGAACCTGACTACGAAGCTTTAGGTCTCGGGTTCGATTCCCGTGTCGGGGCAGATATTTGTATGAAAATTTCTTGGGTCTTGGGTGTTAAATATATATTTAAGTCTGTATCTATCTACATAAGTATGTTTATCCGTTGCTTAGTACCCATAAGTCCAATAACACAAGCTTTGCTTAGCTTACTTTGGGACTAGGTCAGGTGTGAATTGTCCCGTAATATTTATATTTATAGGCAAAAAAGTTGTAATTTAGTTTAAATTTAAATGATTCAAGTCTCTCACACATTTAAAACATTTAAGAGGGTTTATACCTGCTGAGCTGGCAACGTTGCATTTTTGTTAGTTTTTGTCGATTATTCCATAAAAATTGAATGAAAATTAAAAATGTTTTGTATACAAATTGTTCTAATATATAAGTTAATGTGTCTACTGCTATAATAATTCGAGATAGACATTTATTTTCTTAAAAAACGAACAAATTATTACCTAACAGTTTTTAAAGAAAATAAAAGTCTTATCACGAATTATTATTGCAGTAGACACATTTTGTATTCATAAATTTTTAATTTTCATTCAATTTTTATGGAATAATCGAGAAAAACTAACAAAAATGCAACGTTGCCAGCTCAGCAGGTATAAACCCTCTTAAGGAAGGGACTAATATTTTGTTACTCCACGTCCACAAATGCAAGACAGCTACGTGCGATACATGTTTGTTTTCATGTCAACTCCACCCACATAAAGCTTCGAGTTTGTTCTCAAAGTTAAATAAAGCTTAGTACTCGAAAATAACATGCTGACAATAGGGTAGGTATGTAGATTATTAGAAGCGGGTTTTTGCATTAAAACATAGTCATGCGTTTAAGGTTGCCATCCGTCCGGGTTTCCCCGGATTTGTCCTAGTTTAGAGAGCGTCCAGGGAACGTCCGGGAGGGGTTCCATTTGTAGTCCGGGTTTGAATTGTAGTAGTTAGATTGTAGTTCCGCTAGTAGTAGTACAGATTAAAATAAAACAAACAAAAAACGATGATGTGTCCGGTTTCTGAGCTCCAAAATCCGGGGATCGTACGCTTTTTGTCCTGGTTGCCTAATTTTAGAGATGGCAATCCTACATGCGTTGCACAGGTACCTACAGCTATCTTGCACGTATGGGTGCGTTGAAGCAAGATCAATTAGTTCGGATGTGGACCTCAGCAACGGAACGCTATCCTGGGCGTGTTCGACACGCTCTTGGCCGGTTTTATAGATAATGGTACGGAACCCTTCGTGCGCGAGTCCGACTCGCACTTAGCCGGTTTTTTATTAGTTAGATTCTTGTTAGATTGTTGTTTGCTCTTAAGCTACAAATAATTCTCAAGCAAACTTAGCCGTAATAGTTTTCCTTGTAAATTTGATACATTTACTTATTCCTATCCTGATTTTTTTCATAATTTTCATACCAACAGTTTAGCTTTTAGAGGGGGGGGACGCTTGAATTGCACTTAAAAGATGACTATTTCGCAACCGAATCAATACATCGAAAAATCGTCTTCGCAATCTCGTAATGATTTTAAAAGAACTATCCAACGATACCCCACGCTATATGGTTAGACAAAAAAAAAATCACCGTTACTTTAAGTCCATGGGAGACAACCGAAAAATTTTTTTTCTACAGACATGTCTGTCTGTAGAAACTATAAGGCTTCTGTTTTGCCATTTGTCTCCGAAACCCTAAAAAGGATTTATTCTTTATTCCGTATTTAGTGCAGATGCATATCACCCATCGAAATAATTCCCTTAATTTTAACAATCAATTAAAAAGTATTAATAAGTTAGATAAGTAGCAGACATTTACTTATCTATCATGTTGTTATTATTGTCATTTCGACATTTTTCATCCGACTGTCGAAGGAGGGTTATGTTTTTACAAGCTTTTATTTAGTTTTTTTAGTTCAAACTAGCCTTCACTCCCAGTTTCACATGCGCAAACTATTAAAATCCAGTTGAATTGAAATTCCGTGATTTTACAGTACTCCCTTGAGAATTCCCAAAATCTAAAACGTGGCCTCCATTTGCGTTGCTCAGCTGTTGATAAGAATTGCGAATTTAAATTCGAAAATCCCGATTATCTGCGAATGTCGGAATAAATAGTAACCCGTGCACATACAATCACTAACTTTCACATTAATAATATAAAGCGAACTTGTATAGACCAAAGTTAACTTCGAGTTAAGTGCTAACCTAACCCAGGTCAAGAAGTGTCAACAATCAATTTATACTTTTAACCCTGCTGCAAGCGGGCCCTAGTTTCACTTGACTATTGACTAGCACTATTACCATACATAGCACTACCGTAATTGTGCTAATCAATGGTGCAAATGAAACTACGGCGCAAGCGAAAGCAGCCCTAAGTCATCTTCTTATTATTCTCTTCTACATGTAAATAAAACTCTCCTCTACATGTGCAGTATCGATCGGCATTTGTTTCGAGCAATGACCAGACATTTTGTTATTTTGGTATTAAAATGGGGAACATGTAATAGAGCATTTTTATCACTTGGCCAAAGCCATGCCTCATCATGTCACCATCATATCAGCCGAAAACCGTCTGCTGGACGAAGAATTATAATTTAAGAGTTACCCTCTTATCTGTGGCGTAATTGCCACTTATCCCATTCTTCCGCCAGCTTTTAGACTTCTTGATATGACCCCGGCGTAAATTTTGTTTTCACTTCTCATGCTCTTAAAATGTTACTTTAGTCTCTTCATATCGGGACTAAAGCTCTTTTTTGATCTCTAGGGATTAAAGTAAATTTTTTTTAATTGACTATGGAAACCCCTAAACTGCCAATCACGGTGTTTGTGAATGGAGGATTAACGCCATTTTCAGTAACTGGGTATAGACAATTTTATAGCTTTCCACAGACCGAAGCGCAGGGCTTTTCTTTTTCCGATAGATTTGAACAATCAAAAATTTTGTTATTAGTATCCTTTCCTGAACAACTTATTCTTTCCAATCCCTTCCAGCATCACTTGGCAAAAGCTTCCAACTTAAATCTGTCTCTTTATCTTGGTTTACCCTTGAATCGTAGACACTCTTTTCATCGATTATTAGTTCATAGACAACGTTTCCCGTATTTTCATTTCATCGACTATATTCATGTCATCGAACGGTTAAATCATGGTTTTTTAAATCGCCGATTATTAAATTGTAGAATAATTATTTCATGATTTGTTTATTCTACAGAATTTTATATCGTTATTTTTTATTTCATGTTTTATTCGGGAGCCCCTTTTCTCCCATAATCTTTTTTATCCGAATTTTGAAAGTCAGAAATCGATGTCCATAATATTCTTGCTCATAAATATCGATGGTCATAATTTTTTTAAAGCATATCGCTTAATTGTTCTAACTGCATTGATCCATAATCCTATTGATCATAACTTTAAAAAGTCATAATATTGATATCAATAAAATTTAACGGAATATCGTTGATTATTCAGAAACATTGTAAGGCATATATCTTAAAGTAATAATGGTTTTCAGTCATAATTTTGCATTACCTAAAATGCACTTAGCATATACATCGAAATCTATAACATCTAAAGGAATATCGATAATTATTCAGAAACATTGTAAGGCATATCGCTGGCAGCGAGCGAGCGAAGCGAGCAAGCAAGACCTTTCAGGGCAGAAGCGACTCGGACAGGTTAGGTTCAGAAGGCCTTAGCCTTCGATGTTAGGTATTTTTTTATGACAGCACAGAAAAGGATTATTACCTTTAATATTATGAAATGTCATACAACCATGACACTGAATGTTATTACAAAGTAATATTATGCCTAAAAATATTTGAAGACGTGAGTGGATGAAGGGGGTATGTCGCATTTTTTTCATTTTCGGTTTTATGCCATAAATGAAGGTTCTAAGTCATAATGCAACACCCGACGCTATCAGTTCTCATGTTTTTAAGCTATAACAGCTTTAAACCCAGTGTATGAAGGGCCTATGTACAAGAATAACTTACGTTCTTCGTGAATGAAGGTGCTAAGGGCACATGACTCTAGAAGTGGTTACCAGTTTGCGAGTTAATGTAACAGAAGGAAGTGTCATGTACGCACTTAGCTCCTTCATCCATGTTATGAGACAAACTTTTATTTTCTCTTATTCTGACATATCCGATATCCAAAAAAAAAGAAAACATTATAGGGATCAGCTGAAATTTATAAACTCTGAATGCATGTATTTTTACGAAGAAATTCTACTAAATCAATAAATTTTGTTACAATAAACACTTTCATTTATTTAACTTCTTTTCTTTGCAGAACAGCTTAAAGGAGAAAGAAGGGGTTATGTAATTTTTTTATAAAAAAAAATGTTTTTTAAAAGCATTTATTAAAAAAAACAATAGATCAGGCTATTTGGTTGATTTTTATAAAAGTAACAATACCCTCTTCAATTTAGAAACAAAATTACAACGTAAAAACCTTTAACTGCGATTTACTCGAAATAATGTTTTTGTGACATACCCCCTTCATCCACTCATGTCTTTAATTATGACCTGCGAAAAAAGACCATGCAATAATTATTATGAGTGACTTTATTACCTTTAACATTATGAAGAGTGATGCATTCATGACACTGAATGATATACTTATTGTTCCTTACAGTAATTATGACTTAAGAAAATCGTAACTCCAATTTGTGTTGTTTAATATTATGACTTCCGATAATATGACAAAAAAAAAAATTATGACAGGAAACGTTATGGGCTTGAAAATTTGGAACAAAAATGTTATGGGAGTCATTATAGACCCGTTTTATTCAAATCGTATTAATAATGTTTCATAGAAAATTATTCACATCTGTATTAATAGACAACTAATTTGTTTAGTAATCAATGAAACACTAATAATTGTAGTTGCTTTTTATAAAGCAAGACTTCCAGGGTGGTCATAAAAAAAATACCTAACACCAAAGGCTAATGCGGGAGCTTCGCTACGCTGCGCTCCCGCATTAGCCTTTGAACCTAACCTATCCGAGTCGCTTCCGCTCCGACCCGTCTTGCCCGCTCGCTGTAGTAAAACGAGATTTGTAATAAAACGTCGGTGAAATGAAATTTGATATTTAGATATTCTGTCTTGTGATTAGTTTAGGAAATATATGTTCTAAAAAACAATAATCCTTGTACAGTTATTCTAGGAATTAAGAAAATTTGTAATGTATAATCGATGAAACCAGATTACTGCTAAAGATATTATGGGAACTGCATATTCTATACATCATTTTCGATGAAATGAAATTCGATGAAAAATTTGTCTACGATTTAAGGGGGATACCCTTTATGTTAGTACCTACCTATCCAACTCCGATTTCCACATAAGTAAAATACTATACTCCAGACGTACATCTTCACTAGGTACGGTTACTATTATGAACGTGTCGATTTAGTTTCTCTTTTCGTGAAATAAAACATTGTCATCATCATTGTCATGAGATGAGAAACGTCTACTGTTCCCTGGCCCTTCGACCGTCACGCCACAATGAACAATAAACTCGCCTGTTGCATCCATCATCCGCTGACATTTCTCTCGGTGTCCTCGGTCCACCTAATGGGAGTCCTGTCAATGCCTCATCCTCCAGCTCGTGATCGCCACTCCACAAAAGTCGTCTCCCTTGTGGACATGAAATTAGTGACTCCGAGTCAGCAATTTAAGATTTATCTAAATGGGCCGAAAGTTGGCCAGGCGTCCCGCACGCTGATGTAGACTTGAGTAAAAAATATTGGCTGTAGACCCTTAACTTTTGCCATGCCCACAGGAGAGACGCGAACAATAAAATGTGTATAACCCACTCGAGAACCTTTCTCCCACAACGGCATAAAACATAGCACTATCATAAAATAATGAAAGAAAGAAAGAAAGAAAGAAAAATATTTATTCGTGACCAAATCTTAATAAAATTAACAAAGAAAAACGGTAAAAAAAAAGATACAAACATTGTCACGAAATGGTCCCAACTCAGCATGATGTCGGCCGTGAAGCCGATGCTGGTCTTCCGTTGGAACCATTTCACCAACAATAAAACATAAACTGTTCAGTGAAACCGACAACTGAAAAATTAATCACTAAACACACCAAAAAAAAAAAAAAATACAAAAGGAAACTATATAAAGCATACAAGAAAACAAAACGCACAATGGTGTCTGCATAGATAATGTATTGTGTTGCAGGATGACCGTTCCATGTCGCGGACGACTGGCTCTGTCGTGTTGCAAGTGGGAGCCCTAGAACTGTTGGCGAGGTATTCCATGAACAATGGACGGGCGACTAGTGTGCTTTCGTCGTTACATGAGTTCAGAGTGCAAGAGGCCGAACAGGTCGGCGGCAAGCAATGGAACTGGAAATACTTGAGGGTAAGTGTGGATTTCAAACAATGAACCCAACGTATTTTTACTGAAGTAAACGTAACCGTAATACTATGATAACCAATGTACAGTTGCGGAATAAAAAGGTTCGCCACTTTTTGACTCTATGTCAACGAGTTAAGGGCGAAAAGTGACGAACCTTTTCATTCCGCTACTATACTAAAAGCAACGAGATAAATTCAGCACGCAAAATACAAATGTCTCAAGGCGGCACTGCGATTTGTTGTGCAATTAGCTCATACCCATCGAGACATAACTCATAACCTATGGGTTTTACATTGCCACCAATAATTGCCGAGGGATGTTAATAAAATGTTTACCTACTGATCTGCCTCAACAAACGCTTCAATTGAAGTTGTGCATGACTAGTATGCATGTACGATTAAAACGCTCATATTGAATCCTTTGTCTATGTTCATGTTATGTTCTGATAAGAATCTTAAGTAGATATTTACGCATTTCCTCCTTTCAATTAGTACTAAAACAAATAATTATGCGGTAAATAAAACGCATCTTTAACATTTACTCCCTTGACAAAATTTCAGCATGAATTTATCGTAAGCTGCGACTGACAAAGATACATGGGATATGAAACTTTAACCAATTTTTAAAAAACTCCAGCATTGTATCAAATTGCATACATTAAAAAAAACATCCTTTTGCGTCTTCCTTGAGGCTGCTCTATTAGATATTATGCTATAAACTATAATGCTAAATAAACATGTTAAAAATAATATCTTTTACGATATTATTTTTGTTTCAGGACCAATTTGACCAAAAAGACTTAGAAGGTCTTTATAGAAAATATGATGACAAATTGAGAGAGTCTCTAATTTATATTTACATAACTCTGTTAGTATTTTTTTCAACGATACACATATGTTTAGTTATTGTGAGTACATACACAGAGGTGAGTGAATTTACTTTCTACTGAAGTACCTGGGCGACCGAGCTTCGCTCGGGCTAAAACTAGAGTTTACACGTATTCCGAGCCTTGTTCGCCCCTGAAAACTCCCACATAGCAAATTTCATTGAAATTTTTCGACCCGATTCGACTTGTTTTTTAGTAATTATTTTTAAGCAAGTCAAATGGCGTGAGAACTATGGCTCAAGTCCTTTCATTCTGAGAGGCCTGTGCCCTGTAGTGGGACGTATATAGGCTGGGATGATGATGATGATGATGAAGTCAAATGTAAATGAAGTTTGCCGAAGTACTGCAGCTAATCATAAGTATATACTTATCATAGATTTACAAATTCAGAGAACTATGACTTGTGATGATATCAAGTGTCTTGTTGTTACGCAATGTTTTAATTTCCCCAACTAATTTAACTCTGTAAAATTTTGATCATGTCTGAATTTTTTTTTCCGTAGTTAGTTTTTTTATTGTAAGTCGTAGTAGCCTAGTGGTTTGATCTACAGCCTCTCAAGCAGATGGTCGAGGGTACAAACTCAAGCTCGTACCTCTGAATTGTTCGGAATTTATGTGCGTAATTACGTTTGTATGTAACTTGTATTTACAATGAAGGAAAACATCTGCGAAGAAATTCAATAGTGTGTGTTAAGTTCTCAATGCGCAATGGGCCCGTGTGGGTGCTGTGCTATGCAGTGGGACGTATAAAGACTGGGATGATGATGATGTATTATTTTCAGTTGAGATAGAGTAGCATCTGGGCATTTCTATTTTTCGTTGTAACCAAAATTAAGAAATTATTAACAAGGAGTTAAAATTAGTCCGTTTGGTTTACACACTTTTTCAAGCCTTTACAATAAAAAAACGTAACAAATCGGACAAGTTAACAATGTTTAACAAGAAGTGTTGAATTGTCCGGTTTGTTACTTTTTTTTTTTATTGTTAAACTTGAAAAAGTTCGTAACCAAACGGACTAATTTTAACTCCCTGTTAACAATTTCTTAATTTTGAGTACAACGAAAAATAGAAATGCCTATCTATGAAGCAATTATTAAGCTTCAAACCTATTTTTGCAGCAAATAGTCAGCAATGATTTCAATAATAAACTATTTATTTGCCACGTATTCTGATCTCTGGAGGGAGGGAGGAACGGAGGGAGGGAGGGAGGTTACGGAGGGAGGGACGGACGGATTGAGGGAGGGACGGACGGACGGAGGGAAAGAGGGACGGACGGACGGAGAGACGGACGGACGGAGGGACGGACGGACGGATGGACGGACGGGTGGATGGACGGACGGATGGATGGACGGACGGATGGATGGATGGACGGATGGATGATGATGATGATGACGATGATGATGATGATGATGATGATGATGATGATGATGATGATGATGATGATGATGATGCATGTTTGAGAAAAACTCTTGATCAACTCGTGATCTCTTTTAATTATAGACGATAGTACATTACCTAGAAAGAAAATTTGTCGAATCACCATTAAACCTAAACTAATCAAACGTTCTTTGTTTCTTTTCAGCAAATATTATGGAAATCTACGTATTTGTCATTGGCGATGTACATTCTAAGGATAGCGGTACCTATGCTGTTTCTCTGCAAATGTTTCTACAATCCATTGAAGCAGAAATGGTTCTGGATACCCATTTTTGTAACGTTCGTCATCACGCTTGACCTAGTGTTTACTGGTAAGGGGATAAAATGTAGACGTGAAAGAACAGTTGGTAATACGAGTACAGAGGTACGGTCGCGTGCTTTGATTTGGGACCCACTTCGAAAAAATAGGTATCCTATGAATTCCTCAATATGACTGGACTGTCAACCTTAAGTGGGTCCCAAATTAAAGCTCGTGACCGTATAACTAAATGGAAACAAAGATGAAACTTTGCGAAACCATCATCATTAAACGGTCACATTGAAAGACCCACGTTGTTTATGATTTGGCAGACGCACTGCCGATGAACAAAACTCATCTAAAAATGTATTTATCTTACCAGGAGGCAGTTGTGAGAAAAACTAAAGATGGCGCTTACTTGTAGCGCTTCCAATAACATAAAACCATTAATCATAGAGACGCACCCTCCTCCTAGGTCTCATATATTTCTGCGCGAAACACAAAAACTCTTTTGTTTTTCTATCTTTACAAGGTAAACTGCTATTACTTTGCCATACTATGTCTACTTTTGTACATAAAAGAAATAAAAGTGTTCCACGCTAGAGCGTGAAACACTTTGTCTTAGAAGACAAACAAACTTCCTTTTTGAGCGAGGATTTTAGTAATAGTAAATAACTTTTTACTAAAAAATTATTGACTCAGTACTTGTATTTTCATCCAAACTATATATCCGGGTCATACACAGCGTAAGAAACAAAAGTTGTCTGTCCTATGGACATAAATTTAGCGACTCCGAGCCAGAAAACTTAAGATTTATTTAAATGGGACAAAAGTTGGCCAGCCGTCCCACAGTTCAATGTAGAATTGACTAAAAAATATTGGCTATTGACACTTAACTTTTTCCATGTCCACAGAAGAGACCCGAAAAAACAAATGTATATTACCCATCCGTACCAAATTTCAAGGCGATGCCATTAACCGTTCAAGAGCTCCATCCTTTGGGGACGATCCTGGCTGGACCACCAGAATATCACTATTATTATATTTTCACCGAGCCTACCCTAAGTATTTACGCTACATTTCAGCTTAATCATAGAACTTGAACTAGTCGAAAAATGATTTGTATATTTTAAACGACAACTTACATAATAATGTTGCAAGTTAAATAAAAACTTGTAAATACTTAATTTTGTTTGAACTTGGCTTGACACGCTACCGCGTGTCTAGATAAAGGGGCATTTACATTGAAGGGATGTTTACAAAAAACAACATAACTAAATAAACTGCTTGACACTTGTAGAGAAACAATTTTACTGACAACAGGGTGTCAACCTATACTAGTCAGTTTTGTTGCTTTTAGGGTTCCGTACCCAAAGGGTAAAAACAGAAACCCTATTACTGAGGCTCCGCTGTCCGTTCGTCCGTCTGTCTGTCCGTCTGTCACCAGGCTGTATCTCAGGAACCATGATAGCTAAAGAGTTGAAATTTTCACAAATGATGTATTTTGGTTGCCGCTATAACAACAAATACTAAAAAATGGATTTAAATAAATATTTAAGGGGGCTCCCATACAACAAACATGATTTTTTTGCTCGTTTTTGCTCGATATTGATAACAGCAACAGGTAGACACTTGAAATATTCACATAATATTTAATTATATATTGTCTTTAAAAATAAATCATTAAATTAAAATAAAAAAATATTTAAGTGGGGCTCCCATACAACAAACGTGATTTTTATAGATAATTGTACGGAACCCTTCGTGCGCAAGTCCGACTCGCACTTGGCCGGTTTTGTAAACACCCCTTCAGTTGCATCAAATTTGACAGATACTTTCAAATATGAAACGTCTTCGCTACCGCGAATATTATGTACTAGCCTTCCGTCCGCAGCTTCGCCCGCGATAAAATTAATTTTCCCGTAGGAAAAGGTATTTTACCGCGGTAAAAAGTAGCCTATGTCACCCTGTGGTAGTGTAGCTTTCTAACGGCAAAAGATTTTTTGAAATCGGTCCGGTAGTATCGGAGCCTAATCAATGCAAACAAACAAACAAACATACAAACAAACAATCAAATCTTTCCTCTTTATAATATTAGTATAGATATCATCGTTCCCAGCATTGTTATTACAATCCATGAACAATAGATATTTATTATGACTTTAAAAATTATTTTATTTTTCAGACATCGCCGTCCCAATTTTTAGTGACTACGAAGGCATGTCCCTACGGCCAGCCTATGCGACTATGGCCCTCCTCTCGATATATATTTTCTTACCAATGAGAAACAATTTCCTTGCCATTCTGCTGGGCATTCTAGTCAGTGTAATATACGTACTTATCTTCGCATTGGTTACTTACATCGGTGATCCGCGTGTAACAGTAGTGGTAAGTACATTGATAATCTCAATCATTGTTTTATTGTTGGCTGTTTCAATAGCAAGCTTAATAACCATACCTATAGTTGACTATGCTTACAATGCCTTCTGTCAAAAATAATCTACCACGTTGAATTAATATAAAAACTTCTTACTTGTTTTTTCTTACCCTGATAACAACATTCTTAACATAATAAGTTCAAACACACTAGGTATACAATATGCTCAGTAGGATTACCGCGAATTTATCATTATCTTTTATTGCTTTTCTAAGCCATTTTCACGTAGGTAATATTTTTCTAGATCACCTCCTTCGCTGACTTTGCTATAGTAACATCATGCATGGGACCTCTCGTAAGTTTATGTTTTTTTTCATTTAATACCGAACAAAATGCATAAACGAAAATAAAAATAAAAATCACAGATTGAAGTTATTACAGGGATTACTCAAGAGATAAACCACAAAAGGATAATGCAAAAGTCGTTTTTCATAAATCATAATGTAAGCGATCAATCATCAAATCTACTCACACCACTAAAACACGACATGTACTTTAATGATAAACAGCATGTAGAATGCTCATGCGATATAAAAATAAATAATTTGAATGATTACTTTAATCCCTCGAAATCTGACGCCACGCTTGAATTGTTTCAATGAAATGCTATATCATCAAAAAACATTTTGTTTATATTTTTCACTATACAATAAATATTAAAAGGCTTGTTCGTTGCTATTATAGGCTAAGGAACTACGGCCCAATCCCTCTCACTCGGAAAGGAGTTCTGTGCCCTGCTGGAATGATAATGATAGTTATTAATTTGTGATGGCCACGCCTTTTAGGTAGACCATAAATAGAGCCATGCAGTGGATAGGATCAGATGAAATATGTTTAAAATTAATAAATTGTACTCACTACTCACGAATCAATTGAATCGTGACCCATTGTTGGACCCTTTCACGATAATTGTCGCATTGTATTATATTGTACAACGTTTATTCTATCAATTCGTCTTATTACCTACAGTAATTGTAGTAACTAGTAGTAATGATAGGTAATGATAATACTCTAGGTCAGTTTATCTAAAAAAATGCAACTACTGAAGAACGTATAAACATAAAAAAAATACTATACTAAGGGGCTGTTTCACCACACATTGATTAATTTTAACTGACGGATAAATGTGATGCCGTCTCCATCTATTCAAACAAAACAAACAGAGACGGCATCACATTTATCCGACAAATAAATTTGATCAATGGATGGTGAAACGGGGGGTTAAACTTGTAAATTATTTCCGACGTTCAGGAGCTACAAACCACATTTATTTAACAGTTCCAAGTTTATTCAATACCACTTATGTACTAATGCTTAAAAATCAGTGTTCAGCGTCTATAATTTGGTTACATAAGCAATCTCATACATTACATATTTATCAATTTCGATATTTCAATTAGAATGTTGTCTTCTTAATTATCTACATACTTACATGATAATCAGGAATACCCGGCGTTTCAGGTTGCTTCGGATACACTTTACCTTATCGGCGTCAATTTGATGGGCGTTTACTTCAGGCTCATGAACGAGATAGTGACGAGGCGTTCGTTCCTCGACCGACGGGCTTGCGTCGAAAGTACACTGCGCCTGAAGTTCGTTAAGGATCAGGAGGTATTCTTTACAAGCTTTTATTTACCTTCACCTGTCCCATTGACACCTGTGTGTCATCATTCATCAAATCTTGCAAGTTAAATTTGACTCACTTCTCGATATTAGATTGAGCTGAAATTTTGCATGCATGTGTAAATCGGATGGCAATGCTAGAATATTATGATATAGAGCTGATCTGATAATAGAGTTGGAAAGTGGCCATAGGAAATCAGTAATGAAACGACATAACCCCATAGAATTTGGACTCGTTTGATTCTTCTTGACGAGTACTTTAGTTCTAGATTATAACTAGGGGCAAGAGCTACAGTCGGAAAAAACACTTGTATTAAAAATAGAATTTTTAGCGAAAACTTATTACGCTTTGGATTTATACCTTAAACCAGATAAGGGAACTTATTCACACAAGTGATGGCAGCCCTTCATAGTAGAGAGTTCGCTTGGAACTTACTAGTTACCTAATGCATTATCATCAAGTTTCTATAATTAGTTTATGAAATTTCCAACATTCGCTTATAAGATTATACGTAAACATATAAGTACCTATATTTATCGTCGTCTAGTCTAGTACCCATACTTAGTATAAGCTTTGCTTAGTTTGGGACTAGGTAGGTTGATTTTTGTAAGATTGTCCCCTAATATTTACTATTATTATTTATTTATTATTACATAGTTATTTTGATTATGATTTTACTTTAAATTTTTAAAGACAACAGTTTAGCTTGTGAACGGGGGAACATTGACTCTTAACAAAAATTTGCTAACACTACGCGTCACTAAGACATGGTGAAACTCTAAAATTAAGAGCCGAAAAGAACCTTATTTACATTTCATCTCATAAACAGTACATACTCGTAAAAACCTACTCTGAAAAATCCTACCAGCTTCATTTCACGATTCGAAAGTGTTGTGGAAACTAGAAAAGTTATAAAGTTTCTTAAACAAATGAACGAAAACAGATGTTATTAAATAAATAAATAAATAAATAAATATCACGGGACAATTCACACCAATTGACCTAGTCCCAAAGTAAGCTAAGGAAAGCTTGTGTTATGGGTACTAAGCAATGGATAAACATACTTATATAGATAGATACATACTTAAATAAATATTAAACACCCAAGACCCGAGAACAAACATTCGTATTTTTCATACAAATATCTGCCCCGACGCGGGAATCGAACCCGGGACCTCAAGCTTCGTAGTCAGGTTCTCTAACCACTAGGCCATCTGGTCGCCTAAATGCAGAGATCAATATGGATCAAAGGTAAAAATGTAAAGGTAAAATTAAAAAAATGACAAAGTAATAAAATAACACGTAACGCAAACTCTATTAATACTGCTGTGATTTCATTAAAACAAGACAATACAGGCAAGGCAAGACAGGGTCACCAACGAGAGGGTCCCAGAAATTGCACAACTGCCTAGCCTAACCGCTCTTCTTAAACAGAGACGCTTGTGTACAGAATGGAACCCTCTCGATTACCACGACATGTCTTGCTTGGCGCAGTGGCAAATGCTAAGATAAACGTCGGAAGACCGTTGCTCAGATTTAAGGACTGTGCTAAAGTGTGATATAGCTTTATTTAAAATTGACCACTACGACTGGGAAAAGCTGGCGGAAAACCGCTCTGTTTGGCGCGAACGTATTTTGGAGAGCCGCAAATATTGCGATGAGGCCTGGTTCAAGGCACTTGCTGACAAGAGACAGAAGCGACATCAAGGCAGCTCTGCATCAACTTCCACCAGTCCACAAACGTCTCGCATCGGACTAATCGGCCACGAAAAGCGTTGTACACAGGCAATACGCCTTAATTCGTATGAAACAGATGCATAGGCCTAAATGATGATGATGATAATTTAATTAATGTTAACTAAATCTGCTACCACAGGGGACCGAAGAGCTGGCAGCTTCCTCGCTCAACGTATCAGCATTGCTATACAGCGAGGTAATGCTGCCATTATCTTTGGGTCCATGCCGTGGGGAGAACCATTTATTAATTTTATTTAGTTTTTAGTTTACTTAGTTTTATTTTATTTTTAATTAAAGTTTTAATCTGCTTTAATTTTAAAGTAAATATTATATTGCTTCCAGGAACGACTTATGTTGAGTATTATCCCAGAACACATCGTCTCAAGAGTCCGACAAGACATACGAGCCATGTTTATGGGAATACAATCACACACCCTGAGTTCCGCCATGAGATCATTCAAGTAAGAATTCATTCATCATCGTCATTATCATAATAGGCATATTGAAAGGTACACGAAATTTTCAAGATTGTCGAAATCCGTGCTAAAACCTACTTTTTGCTGCCTTATGCTGCATTTATAGTACCTACTTAATATGTGTCAGGGGCTAAAATAGTACCTTATCTGCGATATCCAATGACATCCTTTTCAATAAAGATGCGTAGTATTTCCTAAATCGTGGGATTCCCTTAAAAATATCAATTAGCAACGTCGATTAGTTGTCCTTACTCTAATCAGTTATTAACCCATGACTAACCGATTTCTGATTGTCACAACGTTAACTTTTATCCTCTTTTAATAAAAGAGATATCATAGGCCATCGATAATTTTATTAATTTGTGAGTCATTTCAATGTATCCAACTTGGCTAAGTCTTCAAAAATTTGTATTCCATTTTGAACTTTTTCTGT
Source organism: Archips xylosteana (assembly GCA_947563465.1). Taxonomy (NCBI): domain Eukaryota; kingdom Metazoa; phylum Arthropoda; class Insecta; order Lepidoptera; family Tortricidae; genus Archips; species Archips xylosteana. Next base: position 17,192,058 of record OX387344.1, read on the forward strand.
ACAATTGACGCAATGAATCTCTAAATGCTAAATTGTTGTTAAACAGCGACCAGGTTTCCCATAAAAATCCTTAATTTTCCGCAGTAAAAGTATCTTATGTCGATCTCTGGGTCATTCATGTTTAACTTTTCATCCGAATCTGTACTGCTTAGCTGTTCACCCATGATGAAGCGACAACGAAAAACATACTTTTACATTAAGGTATATTAATAGTGGGATTACAGTTTAATGATCCAGCACTGACCTAGATTTTGATTTTATTGCATAGATAATTTAATCTTCAATATTTTAGCCAATTGTACGTAGAAGAGCACGATAACGTAAGCATACTTTACGCAGACGTCGTAAATTATACGAAGATATCAACCACGCTATCGCCAATGCGGATGGTGGAACTCCTGAATGAACTGTTTGGACGATTCGATGAAGCTTCTGAGGTAATATAATCAGTTGTAAAAACATTGTGAAAATTTGAATTTTTACTAAACTTTTTGTAAAATAGAGGTTACAACAGTACAGGCCCAAATTATATATATATATTATTACATCGAATAATTGTATGAACAATTTCTTTATAATCAATCTAGTGACATTGAAAATATGGCACAGGTCAGGTTCGTTTAATTTATAATCTCACTATACTTGGATTTTTTAAGCATTATAAATAGGGTAAACAATCTTGATAAGTCTTTTTATCGAAAAACGCTTTTTTAAAAAGTAGTAACTACTACTTAAGAAACCAAAAAAATGTAAATGACCAATATGTCCTTTGTACCTACTTGTTCCACATTTGCTGTGATTTATTTTCCAAAAGCGTTTTTCAATAAAAAGACACAATAAGATCTATTAAGTACCTTCTTTCTAATACCAAAAAAACGAAGTGTAGTTTAACGAAAATAATGTATAAAATATATCCTATTTAGAAAAGCTTAAGCCAATATGCAATTAAATTAGGGTAATTCAGAACTATTGGCTGGCTTGCATACTATTGTCAATGTTTTATGGACTCTCGAATGTGGCTGTAAAGAGACGAGGTATATAGTCTACATATAGCAACTTTTGATACTTACTTAATATTTATGGTAGGCTAAAATATTTCCCATGACTAAGTAAAAGAGTAGAGTATTAAGTATTGCAGTGTAAGGATACTACGCAAGGCAACTTTACCTACGATATTGAATTCTATGTGATCTCTTTCAGGAATACGACGTTCTTCGAATAAAATTCTTGGGTGATTGTTATTACTGCGTGAGTGGTATTCCAAAACCAACAACGCAGCATGCAAAAAACTGTGTTGATCTAGGCCTTGAAATGATTCATACAATCAAAGACGTCAGGTAAGTTACAAACAAATCTGTAGTTAAATAATTGTATAAGTAACATGCCATTTTTCTGTTTCGGACAAGCGAGTTATAGCATGATATACTAATGTAGAGTTCCTTTGAGAGTGGTTTGGTTATTTTTCCTTTTGTAGTTTATGTGCTCTAACATTTCCTCGTAACAATTTCAGAGAAAAACGGTCATTAAACATAGACATGAGAATAGGTGTTCATTCAGGCAGGATTCTAAGCGGATTGGTAGGAATAAGAAAATGGCAATTTGATATCTGGTCGAAAGATGCCACTATAGCTAATAAGATGGAATCTACAGGAAAAGCAGGGTAAGACATAATTCAAGGTAGATTCGATATGGTACTTATAAATGTATTAATGTAATAGACATTCTAACTATGTTTCAGGAAAGTTCATGTAACGAAACAAACTCTTGAGCTGTTGATAGATTTTGCAAGGGAATACATAATTGAACCAAATTTTGAATCTCAAAACGATCCATTCATAATTCAAAATAGGTTGGAAACCTATTTACTTTCGAGACCGGAAAGAGTAAGTTATCGCATTTGTTTCTGTAATAATGAGTTTGTCAATTATTATCTGTTAACGCGTGCCAAGATAATACAATGTTCTTAAAAATTAAAAACAATAGAACAACAACTTTAATACTTATACCAAGCTGATCGGATAAAAATTATAAATTTGATTGTTTTCAGCCTATTACAGAATACAAACCGTACCGACGTGCGTCTGTTGGCTTCAACAAAATGATAAAAAAGAGAGTAAGTCGCCCTTTCTTAGCTTTAAGTTATTAAATATCCACAGCATTTACAAAATAACCCTACGCTGTATTTCCAGTAGCGATCGGAAAATAAAAGCCAAATAAATTATCGAAGAACTACTACTTTCATGGACGAAAATTTAGTGGAATATCAACAAATGTTGAAAGCAGCTGATGCCCAAATGGCTAAAGAAATTGAAGACATGACAAATGGCAAGTACGTAGTACAACAGTATTTTTATTTTATATTCTCTCTTTTGGCTTTTTACATTTATTTTTAATTTTTTTAGAGAGCACTTCAGAAAAGAATCAAAATTGAACCGGTTCACATTGATGTTTCAAGATTGTAAGCTTGAGAAAACTTTTCTTTTGCTACCGGATCCTCTTTTCAAATATTATATTACTTGCTGTCTTGTGATATTCTTGCTGATAGTGGTAGTCAATACCCTAACTACTGACTGGTAAGCAAAGGTTATGTTCAATAATAGCCAAGTTTTCAAATAAAATTAAAACTAATAAAAACACGAATCTAATTGATCTGTTCATTACAGGTATTGTTGCGTTCGATGGTATACGATTGTTGTTCTCTTCACCCTCGTTTTTGGACTTGTTGTGATGCAACCTTTAACGTGGTTCCAATTTTTCTGGACTAAATACAGAGGACTCGAGCAGCCCCGTAACACGTTTTTACGATTTGTATACGATATATCGGAGAACATTACTAAGTCAGCAAAAATAAGGACGGCTATTTACCTGCTCATTAGTTTTGGATTAGCCGCTACGTCAATGGTTAACGTTTTGGATTGCGTTGAAGTCAAAACGGATGATCCTGAAGTAGACACTGTTTTATCGAACTGTGTTTCTTCGTGGGTAATCTCTTTTCTACTTTATTGCATTCTTGATATTCTAGTATGCACGCAACAGAAAATTAATGGTCATTTATTTTCAGCACGTAACACAATGCTGGGGTTTGGCCTTGTTATTAAATTTTCTCTTCAGTAGAGTATTTTTCATATTCAAATGGATCGTAGCTGGCGGAATGACTATATTCTACTTGTGGGTCGTCTGGGAAATCAAAACCACTCTTTTTGCAGAAGATGCTACGTGGAATGTGGGTTTAGACCCCCGTTTGTCCCACACTCTCTCCGTTATCTTTATCACCATTACTTTGTATTGGATCGACAGAACTACAGAGTACAGAAACAGATTAGATCACTTGTGGCAATTACAGCTAACGGAAGAGCAACAAGAAGCAGAGACAATGTTAAAAGTGAACAATATGCTTCTTGAAAATATACTACCAGCACACGTAGGTTGGTATTTATATCTTATTTTACTTCTGATTGTGAAACAAGAATATACTATACCTATATACTTTTTATTCTTTTCAGTTCAGGTTTATCTGGATTTGAACAGATCTATAGACGAATTGTATTACGAAAAGTATGACAACGTAGCGGTTATGTTTGCATCGTTAACTGATTACAAACTCGGTGTAGAGGAGAACTCGGACGAGAAATTTATGTTGAGTATACTAGATGAAGTGATATCTGACTTCGACAGGCTACTTCTCACAGGCACCTCAGTATACAAAGTAGAAAAAATAAAGATGGCTGGTTGGACATACATGGCTGCATGCGGCTTGGACCCTAACCGAAGAGAATCACTGGATTCCAGTTCGTATCATGACAGGCGCCAAAATACACCATACAATAGAGCAATAGTTATCACAATGGTTGAATTTGCTGCGGCCATGATGATGCAGCTGCAAAACTTCAATAGAGGATCGTTCCAAAGCTTTGAAGGAATGAATTTACGTATTGGTGTGTAGATTTTTTTTTAAGCTTACTCTTGCGTGGGGATGCTAAGTTATATTGTGTATAAATAACATTCTTATCTATTATTATTAACAGGTATTTCTAATGGAGAAGTGGCAGCGGGCGTCGTAGGCTCTATAAAACCGCTTTACGATATCTGGGGCCATGCCGTAAATATGGCCTCAAGAATGGATTCTACTGGACAAACTGGAAAAATTCAAGTAATACTTCAATTTATTCTCAACCTTGCCATGATAAGTACCATAATATCGAAGCTCAAAAGATCGAATTTCACCAGACCAAAAAACAAAATTGAACCGTCAAATGTTTATTTGACATAAACTTTAAAATCCCGAAAGTACGCTTGACTGAAAGCTTACAAAACCGAAGACAGATATATGTAGATATTTACCTACCTTTGATCAAACAATAACGTAGATGAATAACTTAATTTGGTCCTGGCACTTTTCCGACTTCTGCCGCGGCTGCTGCTGTACCTGCCTATCACTTCTCCTCATTTCGCGCGTCGTCGTACCAAGTTTCTCTAAAACCTAACGTACAAAGAAATATGTTTATAATGATAGTACAGTGGAATCATGATCAAATACTTAAATTCATTTAGTTGACATTTTAAAGTACTTAGGTATATTTGCTATCGGCGTTTCGTACTTTCAGTATTTTATTTTCAATGTGTTAAGCGTCGATATTATGTATGATTACTATACGTACTTACCCCTGTTAAATATAACGTTGAAAAAGTGCAATTAGTACGAGTGTTGCAACAAAAACAAAAAGTTATTTTTATTTACCACTTCTATTTCAACAGGTAACAGAAAACACAGCAAAGATTCTAGATGAATGTGGGATCATGACCATGTATCGCGGTGAAACATTCGTCAAGGGTGCAGGCTATATCAAAACTTACTTTGTTCCGTTAGACGAAAACTTCGACTTAGTCAAGAGAGAAGTCTGCCCGAACTATAACGTTGGCCTAGGTTATAGAAACCGGTATTACAGTTCGCGTAATATTACTTCGTCGGAATCTGATTACGGTCCTGATTCACCTACTTATGCTAGACAACTGTCAGTTTATAGTGATGATCACAATGAAGTATTGTCATTCACAGACGATTTAGAAGAGGAAAATGATACCGACGATCGGTTAACCGCCGTTACTTCAAGCGATGCTGTAAGTGACGATATTTTGTCAGTGTCATCATTAGCATCAGAACCTGAATATCTAGAAACTCGTTGTTGATTTGAATTAAGTAATCTCTCTCTGGAAATCGTAGTTGGTTATAGTGGTGCGATCCCTTAGGATCCACCAAACGGCTAAACGGGTCTAGAATTAAAAAAATTACGGCAGTCTCATGTCATTGGTAAATGAGTCGTTTTCAAGAAATTTGTACACAATTAAGGGATCTATTTAAAACAAAATTTAATTGATTCCTTTGTATAACCAAAGTTACCCATATAGTTTGTATGACTAACTTTCGTTACATTAAGAAAGCGATCGTGATTTTGTTTTTATTAAGCCATTAACTATGTATTTGAAAATAACTCAACTATCAAAGTAGTATAAAGTGAAGTGAATAAAAAATTTTATTATTATTACTCGTTATAAGATTTTTTATTTAATATAATATTTATTTTAATTAAATACATATTGTTTCATTTACTTCAGATTATAAGCTAGCTTACTTATATCTTTAGGATTACACCGTTTTTGTCTTTTATACATCTGGAAACATTAAATAAAACATCAAGGCGATCTGTTCCGACTTCCTTGTTGCATTCCTCCAAAACCGTCTTTAAGGCATGTCTTTGTTTCTTTATTACAAACTTCACAGTTTCATCTATTATGAAATGACCGTCTTTTTTCACAACTTTTAGATCATCAAGCGCACAGAAAAACGTCCTTAGAAACTTTTCATCTTTCTTTGATTCCTTCCTTTGCAATAGCTCCAAGACAGTTAGATCAACTCCATATTGGCTGGTACATTTGATAATACTTTCAAATACTCTTGCAGTTTTTTCGTTTTCCACTTGTAAAACCTTAAAACAAATTATGTTAATGATTATTCATTGAAGACTAAGTATTGCCTAATGAACATGAAACTGGTTTTAGACAGACCGAACATGTTTAAACCCTTTTTGAAAAACGTTCAGATACGGCCTACTATGTTTTACAGCAGTTTCTGTTTTCTAAACATATCTTAATAATTAACAGTAACTAGTGACAGCGAATACCTTAAAGTTTAAGAACGTACTAGTTGCTGGCAATGTTGTATAATCCAAACTCGTTTTAGGGTCAGTGAGATACGAGTTGAGAGGGAAATCGATGGTATTTTTATACTAAAACTATTGCTAACAACATTTTTTGACTAGGATTGTGAGTGCTTCGCTTGCATCGTTTTCTTTTTTATTAATGACTATAACTAGTTTTCTAGCAAAAAATATCCTGTAACACAAAGTTGAAAGCCTAGGCCTAGTGGTTTGATCTATGGCCTCTCAAGCAGAGGGTCGTGGGTTCAAATCCCGGCTCGCACCTCGTGAGCTTTTTGAAATTTATGTGCGAAATTTAATTTGAAATTTACCATGAGCTTTTTACGTTGAAGAAAAACATCGTGAGAAAACCTGCATCCACCTGCGAACAAATTCATTGGTGTGTGTGAAGTTCCCAATCCGAACTGGGCCTGCGTGGGAACTACGAGACGAGCCCTGTGCCCTGTAGTGGGACGTATATAGGCTGGGATGATGATGATGACAAAGTTAAGGCCCCTTGTTTGTACCTACTCTTGAGACCAGTTGTTTTTTCTCATCACTATATCTCAGCAAGTATATAAGTAACGATTAAGTTGGTAAGATATTACCAAACGTAATTCCTGTGGTGTATTGTTTATGTTGTCAATTATTATTAAAAGTTTTTTTTTAATATAAAAATTCATGGGACGATAGACGGAGATGAGTGACGGAAAGAAAAGGAGGCTTTTGTACTGGGCAAAGATAATACTTACCTATGTATAAACATAGATAAATACATTTCGTACATATACCGTAAAACGTGGTGACTGAAGTATCAGAACGACTTCAAAAAACCGGCCAAGCGCGAGTCGAACTCGCGCACGAAGGGTTCCGTATTATTATCTATGAAAACGGCAAAAAAAACACGTTTTTTGTATGGGAGCCACCCTTAAATATTGCCGAAATACATCATCTGTGAAATTTTCAACTATCTAGCTATCACGGTTCATGTTATACAGCCTGGTGACAAACGGACGGACGGACAGACGGACGGACAGCGGAGCCTCAGATTTAGGGTCCCGATTTTACCCTTTGGGTACGACACCCTAAAAAGTAGTTTGACCATGAGTTCACAAATTTATATTTGCGTTTGTTACTACCAGTCAATGTCTTTGTCAATTTTCTTTTCGTCTATAGGTATAATACCAAGAACTCACCCCGTCAGAACAATTTCTATTTTAAAGCAATTTTAAATGTACCTATCAGAGTACCTAATCACAGTCAGGTACGGTACTTAAATGCATGTAGGTATAGTTCGAGAACAAATAATCGTATTTTTCATGGAAAAGTTTGCCTGATTCGAATTCCATTATAAACCTTTTGCAGAGTAGAAAAAGTTTAGATCCTACATATTCTTCGACATATTTTGGTTAGGCAGATACGCGCTTGAGACGCTTCAAGAATCAAGACCCAGATACTTATCTAGGTTAGAAATATTCAGCTTTTTCGGAAACAAACGTGATCACTTGACAACATCACTTTTATCTGGATTTTTTAAAGTTCTCGCCTTAATTTAAAAAAAAAACTCACCATTTCACTTGCACACTCCAAAACGAATATAAAACAAAAGATTGCTACGTAACGCATTTTTAAAAAATAAAACGATTGAATTAACAAATAAATAAAGGTCTCCAAGTCTGTTAGTCTTATGGCCTTTGAAAGTTAAGTGAGCTTGAACCGAATAAATTGTATTTTATATAGGTAGGTATGAGTACGTCAACTACGTCAGAAGAGGATAAATAAGTTGACTTCGTCCTTAGTAAAATAAAATACCTATAAGTTCTTAAAGACTTCACTTTACATTAATAGACAGACAAGAATCTACGTAAAACAATACCTATCGACGTCACCGATAGTCATACGAATATGAAAATTTTAAATAGATAAAATACCTACTTACGGCAATGTTTTGTGGTTTTAACTTGTATAGGTACTAAATTCCTGTTATGTCAGGTACCTATTTCATGTACGTGTGTAATTGTAAACTAATTCGTACTAATATATTACATTTACTTGTGCCAAAGTAAGCTCGTTTTAAATCTATATAAATAAAAATGAATCACCGAAATGTTTGTACGCGCATAACTTCCGATCGACTGCACCAAATTAGATAATTCTTTTTTTGTTGCGTTTGTTACTGTCAGGAGGAGGTTTTAATGAAAGAAATTTTAGAAAAAATACAATGGGGCGAAGCCGCGGGTATCAGCTATAGTAAATAAAAGATAACGTTGAAAAGGAAAACTGTATTTACAAATTGAAAATTAAATATAATTTTTAACAACATAATATAACAATAGAACAGAGTCTCAACACCGTCACCTAATAAATACTCGTACTAGACTAATAATCATAAAGTCTTAAAGCTGGCTGAAAAATGCCAATTAAAACACAACATGCGTAGGAGTAGCGCGATAGTAGCACTTGAAGACTTCAAAAGCTGTGTCCGCAGCATCCTTTCCTTTCTTAATGCTGCATTGTTCTAGAGCCTTCTTAACTCCTGCCTTGTCCGCACCCTGAGGCAACTTGGACAAAGCTACGTCGACGTCCAACCTTCCATCACGGTTGAGAATTCCAGCCTTTTGGAAGAAGCAAAGCGTGAACTTCTTTAGACTTTCGTCATCCTTGAAATTTCCTTTCTTCGCTTCGGCCAGGACCTCAGGTTTGACCCCGGATTGCTTCATACATTCTACTGTATGCTGTTGAACTTTGTCTTTTTGCGTTCGTGACAACTCGACATTCTAAAAAAAAGGTAAGTATGTATAAAAATTAGTTAGTAGGTAGGTGGAAAAATAGGAACATCACGCACAAAACCAAAATCCACCTGGTACGCACACTGGTTTTCTCCATCGCGCTTTATGGTGCAGAGACATGGACACTCAAAGCTGCTGATAGACAAAGAGTGGATTCCTTTGAAATGTGGTGCTGGCGTCGTTTATTAAGGATACCATGTACTGCCCACCGTACAAACGTCTCTGTGCTGAAGGAGCTCAAATTGGAGAAAACACAGCGTCTATCTTCGATCTGCCTACAACGCATATTGCGTTACTTTGGTCATGTAGCGCGTAGGGGAGCGGACAATTTGGAGAGGTTAATGGTGACCGGAAAAATAGAGGGTAAAAGACCTCGAGGCCGAAGTCCCAAACGATGGTCAGATCAGATCTCCGAACAACTGGACTTAACAGTCAGCGCTGCACTTCATCAAGCGACTGAACGGGAACGCAGCCGATGGCGACAACTAGTGGACAAAATTAAGAGTCACGATCCTCAGCAGTGAGGGAGCGATTAAGATGATGATGAGTAGGTAGGTACCAGTGGCGGGGCGTGAAAATTTTTGTAAGTAAAGCAGAAGCATAACAATAAATTAAAAATTTTAAAAACCCCCAACGCAATTAAGTCTAAGATCCTTCCGAAGCATGCAAAAGAGCTGATAACTTTGAAACGACTGGACCAATTTTGATGAAACATATCTAAGAACCATCGCCAAGAAGCCTGCTTTCAAATAAAAAAAAACCATTTATCCTCTTCTTGAAAACGCAATAATGGAAGAGAAGCTTTTTGGCAACTTCGAAAATTTAGTCAACCCGAGGGGAATCGGGTTGTTAGTTCCCTTCGCCACTGGTAGATACAATAAAAATCATGTATGTACCTAATCTATGTACATATATTCTTAGTTAGTCTTCTTTTTTAAATGCAAAGAAAACGAAATATGTAGAAATGTATTAGTGGATGAACGAATAACTATAATTTTTTTATTTCAAAAGAATCTTATAAATTAGGTTACTTACTTTGGCATAAGCCACAGCCAAGACAGCCAATAACAAGGAAAAGGTTCTCATTTTGCGTCTGTGGAAGTGTTTTTCCAAAGCAGCTAATACGATTAGTGAATAAACTGAGAATACTACAGCTCTTTTTATATAGAACACGAAGGAAATCTAGTTAAAGTAATAGTACTTAGGAAGTAAATACTGTGGATGTCATTACGATAGTATGTCAGGGTTTCCATCTACCCTGAGGTTTAAGAAAATATGATCTACTATCTAGTACATTCAGATAACCTTCTTACTGTATTTTTAGAGGTTAATAGAATTGATGAACATAACACCACAATAAGTACTTATACCTATTATAATTGTGCAATAGATAGGTATTTCGCTTTTGTGATTCAACGATCTCTAGACTAGACTAGTCTAGTCTAGACTAGGCTAGGTTAACTAAGTCGCTGTGATATATTGTATGTTTAGACCCTTAATTTGACAATGTACAATGGTACCATCAATACCACCATTAATGGTACCATTAATACCATCTTTTTGTATTTTTTTTTAAATATATAATTGTCAGGACTTCTAATTTAAGACAGAGTTGGAATACCCAACTTTTAGAAATTTTGCCAAAATAAGGGTTAAGTTCAAGTTAGTTTAGTGTATCGTTCTAACTTATAGTATAGTTTTCGCATTGTTAATGCAATAATTAAAATTATGTACCTACTCGTATGTACGATTGACAGGTGATTTCTACTTACTTAAATAACTTTTTTTTGTGACATCTCGGATAAGTATTGTCTGTCCATGACAATAGTATTTGAATGTCCTTGAAAACGTCAGTTCATTGAAAAAAAAACGGTCAAGTGCGAGTCGGACTCGCGCACGGAGGGTTCCGTACCATTATCTATAAAAACGGCAAAAAAATCACGTTTGTTCTGTAGCAGCTCCCTTAAATATTTGTTGTATTTTATTTTAATTATTTATTTTTATAGTGAATATATAACTTAATATTCTGTAAATATTTCAAGCGTTTCAAACTTAATTGCAGTTATTAATATCGAGCAAAAAATCACGTTTGTTGTATGGGAGCCCCCTTAAATATTTATTTAATTTTTAGACGACCAGATGGCCTAGTGGTTAGAGAACCTGACTACGAAGCTTGAGGTCCCGGGTTCGATTTCCGTGTCGGGGCAGATATTTGTATGAAAAATACGAATGTTTGTTCTTGGGTCTTGGGTGTTTAATATGTATTTAAGTATATATGTATCTATATAAGTATGTTTATCCGTTGTCTAGTACCCATAATACAAGCTTTACTTAGCTTACTTTGGGACTAGGTCAATTGGTCCCGTGATATTTATTATTTATTATTAATTCTGTTTTTTAGTATTTGTTGTTATAGCGGCAACCGAAATACCTACATCGTCTGTGAAAATTTCAACTGTCTAGCTATCACGGTTCCTGAGATACAGTCTGGTGACAGACGGACAGAGGGACGGACAGCGAAATCTCAGTAATAGGGTCCCGTTTATACTCTTTGGGTACGGAACCCTGAAAACGGCAAAAAAATCACGTTTGTTGTATGGGAGCCCCCCTTAAATATTTGTTTTATTTTAATTTAATTAAGTATTTATTTTTTAAGTGAATATATGTATAACTAAATATTTTGTGAATATTTCAAGCGTCTACCTGTTGCCGTTATCAATATCCAGCAAAAACGAGCAAAAAAATCACGTTTGTTGTATGGGAGCCCTCCTAAATATTTATTTTATTCTGTTTTTTAGTATTTGTTGTTTTATAGCGGCAACCGAAATACATCATCTGTGAAAATTTCAACTGTCTAGCTATCACGGTTCTTGAGATACAGCCTGGTGACAGACGGACAGATGGACGGACAGCGAAGTCTCAGTAATAGGGTCCCGTTTTTAGCCTTTGGGTACGGAACCCTAAAAAGATTTTTAAGTACCTACTTTCAAGTGTCATCTGCTAAAAAAATACAAATACAAAAAAAATACAAAATAATTTATTTGACAAAAACAACATTTTACATATAAACATTGATATCCATCAGACACCAAACTAGGCTAAGCCTGTATTTTGGTCATCTGCGAGTGCGGTTAACAAAACAATGAAATAATATGATTTTATCTTAAAAACTTTGAATAATTATTTTTAAAACATACATATTTGTTAATTATTCGATACATCTTCATTTAAATAGGTATTTGATGTTATTCCCTAGCCTATCTTGAAAAAGCAAAGAGTATTCGAGATACATTACGTAACTACAATGGGAAGGTATTACAGAAAACTAGCCCTTAAAATAATTATTTAGCTAGCAAGTTCGACATAAATATTTAACTGTCCTATCTAACTTGCAAAGCAAGGTGGCTGATTGCCAGTTGGCAGTGACACGTCAGAAGTCAAGTTCTAGACTTGGTCACAGCCGTTGATCTAGGTCACACCATTTAGACCGTTTTTACAACGCATAGTTAATTGGCCTACAACTCGAGACAATTTTCCTTCTAGACAAACTTAATTTAATAAAGTACTGATTGCTGAATCAATTTTCATGTAAGAATTGACGCTAGTCATAGATTAAAATAACAAATTATTATTCAGTAGGACGGTGAAACCTTACAAGTCTCAAAGAGAGGTAACTGTTGGTTCGCAGAAACAAAATAACCGGCTAAAAGTTATTGATTTTGCAAAATAATAATTTAAGGGGTTTATTCTATTTAGGTAGGTATTACATTAGCATATGTTGGGTCAAGGTGTTTGTATTACAGACAAAGAGTCACATCTGAAAATCGTAGGTAGTAGGTATAGAGCATAATAAGTAGTAGGTACCTATTTATTTACTTTCTTTACGTAATAGGGTTTCTTGAAGTAGAGTTCCTACCGTGGGAAAACCACAAAAAACAAAGCTTTGCCGAGTGGATTAAATAAGATACGAGATTTTAAGATCTAATTACGTAATGATTGTATGTAAGTATAATACTTTTTATGCTAGTAAAAATACTGAAATAAACCAATATCTTAAAATCATTAAAATAATATTGACCATGAAATTCTCTTACCTTTTCCGAAACGTACCTAAAGATAAGTTTGACAAAGTAGGAATCTCAGTTAATTTTTAATGGAAGTTAGTTCTCAAACTTCCGTAAATTAGCTATTTTAACAATTCCCTGAGAGAGAAGTGATGGATAAAATACCAACTTCAATCTAATCTAATTTGAACTAATCACAAAGCAATAGACTGGCCTGGTATTAACTAATTTCAACCAATCAGGAAGGAACAAAGCGTTTGTGTTACGTCATAATCAATAAATTGAGTAAAGAACGAGCTTGAATTACATTCTTTTTTTGAAACTCTTTTTCTTTTTTTTTTGAAAGATATAGAACGTTGATGAAATTTTGACACCTCAACGCCCAGTAGATGACACCCATCTGTCACCTCTCTTACTATGACATAAGATTGAAGGTGCCATGTATTGGGTCAGTGTCAAGCACAGGGACATTTACCTTATCTAAGACTGTGTTTGTAAAATTACAACTCACGGATTTAAACTTAGTAAAAAAACTAGAAAAACTTACTTAAACTTAGTAGAAAATTAAACACTTCAATTTAAAACGGAATTCTCAAACAGGTACAGTCGGCCAAGAAAGTGGTCTACCACTTTTGACAAAAGTTTCTGTGAGATCAAATTTTCACTAAGGTTGACTTTTCTAACGGAGTGTAAGAGATGCACAAATATGACGTATCGTCTATTATCTGAGATTCCTGTCATTTAAAGTCATGGGTTATATTATTTTGACCTTTGTTATAAATGCAGTAGGCTATCATTTTGCGGTAATGTTATATATAATTCCCTTCAATGAAAACCATTTCGAGCTTTTTCAAGAAAAACTTTTTGCAACTGGAAAATAAATACATACGAACGATTTCATTGGTACGGTCAAGTGCAAAAATAAGTATCGATCTAATCCTCCCATCGTTATATACCTATACCTTAATTCGACGACATAAGAGCTATGGGACATATTTATGAGCAAGTTGTGTGCACCCATATTTTTACACTTGACTGTAATAAGAACATTGCAAGTTAAGTAAAAGCATGTAAAAATAGTAACACTTATAAATAGACGTGGCACAGAAATATGATTTTCCGAAAGCTCTGAATCAATAAGAGAACATTGATGTTGTTTTAAGTCATAATATAATTTGGAAAAGGTTTTTCCATCCTGAAGCAAAACCCTAAAGATTAACCTCTATACGGCTTCAGCATACAGGGCAGCAGCGCTAGTGGTCGGTCCGCCCACTGGCTAATAGTCTGTCGACGTCAAGGCACTGAAAATCGTTAGTGCTTAGTGCTTTGAATAGCTGAGAACTGAATTTTTAGGAGCCCTAATCGTGTATTGGTAAGTGGCAAAGTTGCTGATAATGTAGTGTTCAGTTTCTACAGAATTTCTGTACCTATCACGTATACATATCCTCGCGAATCCTAGTGTACTTCATTACTTTATAAAGCACAAATCAATTGTAGGAATAACTTGAATTTGACATAGGTTAGTCATCCCAGATCCACTGCTACACAGGCCTCCTCTCAGAATGAGAAGGCTTTAGCTTTGGCCGTAGTTCCTACGCGGACCCAGTGCGGATTAGAAACTTCACACATACCATTGAGTTTCTTCGCAGGTGTGCGCAAATTTGCTTACCTACGATGTTTTTCCTTTACCGTACAGCTCATGGTAAATTTCAAACGTGATTTCGCACATCAATTTCGAAAAACTCAAAGGTGCGAACCTGGGCTCAAACCCCCGACCCATGGCTTGAGAGGCCATAAGTCAAACCACTAGACTACCATGGATTTTTACTTCAATTATGTTTAACATAGAAGTACCAATGGCTGACTCTCAGTACTAAGTATTAGGACTTTCCCATACTCGACCTGCAACATACGGCCCGCTATGTATCTATAGTGGCTCATCTAGCATAGTGTATGTACCCGATTTTAAAAAGCCCAATTATGTTATAACACATTTGCGGTCCTTAAACATCTAAAAAGACGGTACGTAGGTGAATATGACTATCATAAAAGGACTTCTAGAATTCGATAGAATAATTGCTTCCAGACTTCCAAACCATGGCAGACGAGTCATCAGAACCGGCTTGTCAACTCCGCAGACGTCGGTCGTCAGGCAATCCCAACTTGCCTTTGAACCTGGAGGTCGGCTACCAAGTTAGCGAGGGTGGGCCCAGTCAAGGCACGCCGTCGCCAAGCTGTATTAGATTTGTAGGCAGCAGCGGCACCAGAGACCCATCCTCGTCGTCTGCTCTGATTGAGTTTCGGAAGAAGCAGCAGTCTTTTGATATACAGGTAATTGTGAGTAGCAAATGAAGACTCTTTGAGTGGCGTCCTTTCATGTTATGTTAGTAATGTAGGACGGTTGAACAGCTTTCATTAATTTAGTTATCAAGGCTTGCAGGCCTACCTACAAAGGTGCTCAAAGCTATTGAACAAGACCGCTTTGTCGGTGGCGATAGTGCATGTTCTAATATCCTTAGTTGCTCCGTTATAGTTACCCAATATCACTCCATAAATATTATAAAGTAGCTCTTGCCCGCGACTCCGTCTGCAAATAATTCGTATGAACTATCCCGCGGGAACTATACGATTTTCCGGGATAAAAAGTACCTATCCTATGCCCTTCCCTCCCACGATCTCAAACTGTCTCCATACCTCATCTAAATCGATTCAGTGGTTTAACCGTGAAGATGTAACAGGCAGATAGATAGACAGACAGACACACTTTCGCATTAATTATATTTTCGCATTTATAAGTACTAGCTGTTGCCCGCGACTCCGTCCGCGAAGAATTCGTTTATCGCTATCCCGCGGGAACTATTCAATTTTCCGAGATAAAAACTATCCTATGTTATTTATTCCTAAGGTCTCAAACTATCTCCATACCAAATTTCATGTAAATCCGTTCAGCCGTTATTGCGTGATAGAGTAACAAACATTCAAATATCCAAACATCTTCACAAACTTTCACATTTATAATATTAAGTAGGATTAGTATGGATACACTGTCTGGCAAACACCTTCTTAATAGATAGTAGCCAGTAATAGATAATTATAATTGACGATGGATATTTTTATAGTTTTTTTGAAGACCATAAAAAAGACCTGCAGTACCAGCCGTTACATACATAGCCGTAACATTTTTGAAGACTTTGGTTTCAATATACTTACTTAGTTAAATTCTATAAACAGTATCTACTTAGGTACTTCACCGATGTAGCCCAATTCATTAATTAAGTATTAGATCCCTAAGAAACAGACGAGTGATGGAATACATAATTTAGTAATATCAGGTATTTTTATGTTGCTAGACTCAGCAGAAACACATGTATCAAGAACTTCTTGTTTCTCAGGTGGAAGAATGCGAGGAGGAGGAGATAGTGATCGACAGCGACGACGAAGGCGGGGCGGAGGGGACCGAGGCGACCCCAGCAGCTAACCGCGCCATCACACCCACACCCATTCAGGACTTCGCAGCCAACGTCGTTTACACTGAAGGTTTATCATTCGTCAAAGTAACCCGGGGAAATCTAATCAGCCGAAAGGCGTCCACTTCTGAACATAGGCCTCCCCAAGGTTGGCCAAACTGACCGATCCTGCGCCATTCGCATCCAAAGCGTTCTCGCAAGGTTAACCAGGGCCCAATTGCATAACAAAGTACAACTTATATTACAAGCGGAACCCCCTTTCTAGTTAATATAACTGAAGCGAGAGTTCCGCTTGTAATTTTAGATGTACTTTGTTATGCAATTGGGCCCAGGTTGTCACTCCATCTCGTTGGAGTCCTACTTACTGCGTCTGCCGGTCCGTGGACATTTGAGAACCTTATGGCTCCTTCGCGGCCGTAAATTTTGCGAGCGATGTACCGGTCACCTGCCCACTGCCACTTGAGAAATCGAATGAAATCTCTCTCAGTTTTCCGAAATTCCAAAGACATGTCGTCCCCACAGGTATATCTAAAATAGTAAAACCAGTGTGACAGAGCAATGTGAAGGTGAGTCGGTCGTGTTTAGTTCGAACGCGATCAGCGCTAAAAATACCAGCAACCATCTTTTCTAAAGCCTAGTGGTTGAATTATGACATCTGTAGCTGAGGGTCGTAGGTTCAAATCAAGGCTCACACCTCTTAAGTTTTTCGGAATTTAAGTGCGAAGTTACATTTGAAATTTACCATGAGGTTTACGGCGAAGGAAAACGTGAGGAAATGTGCATCCACCTACGGAGAAATTCAATGGCGTGTGTGAAGTTCCCAACCCGCACTGGGCCCGCGTGGGAACTACAACCCAAGCCCTCTCATCCTGAGAGGTGGCCTGTGTCCAGTGGTGGGACGTTAAAAGGCCGAGATGATGATGACAAAACTTAGGGAATATTAAATACGAGCTGCTGCCCGCGACTCCGTCTGCGAAGAATTCGTTTATCGCTATCCCGCGGGAACTATGCAATTTTCCAGGATAAAAAGTATCCTGTATGTTAATCCGGATTATAAACTATCTGTGTGCCAAATTTCATCAGAATCCGTTTAACCGTTTTAGCGTGAAAGAGTACCAAACATCCATCCATCTATCCATCCATACCTACTTACAAACTTTCGCGTTTATAATATTACTGCCGTGTCATGACAAAACACTGTAACTTGAGTTACAGTGTTTTGTGCTAACACCGTTAAATTAACTATTTGGACCCTAATCTATATATGCATGCTTAGAGAAACTGATTTTCTATCAAAAACATTGAAAAACGTCATTGCAATTTACACTGTAACTCTTAAAACGTAGGGTCTTGATTAGACTAAACACTGTATTATCTCCAGATACCGTGTTTTGCCAAAACAAACTCACATTTTCTTAGTATAGTATCAAGAGTTACAGTGTTTTGTCGCAACAATCACACGAGAAATTAGTCCAAGTCCTTGTTTATTTTAAGTCGGGACTTCTTCAAGGCTCCTTTCTAAAGACTAAGAAATATATATTAAGATGAGAATGTTGGTTTTATGAATAGTGATGTTAGCAATATATTACTTAATTAAATTTAAAGTAGCATTTTCTTATGATTATATGTCATTAAGTATCACGTTACAGTGTTTTGTTATAGCAACTCTCATATATTGATAAAGGACATAACGACATAACACGTTTTTGCTTGAAAATTCATGTAAAAAGTAAAAATTTTAAAATTATTTTTCTTTGTCCACTTCTAGTAGCACATTATCCGTGATTTGTCCAAATTTTATTGCAATCAGATCAATATTCACTGTTCTGTAGCCAATTAAAGAAAGCAAAAGTTTTTTGCGATTTCTGAAAAATAGGTGTTTTTTAGATACAGTGTTTTGCCATGACACGGCAGATTAGTAGGAAGTAGGATTTTCTGCTGGCTAGTTAATTACAGAGTGTGATGCCCTTGACTTACCTACTTATTTAAACTATTAATATATTTATTTTCGTTTACAGGTCCACAAATATCTGATTTCTTGAAGGTAAAAGCACTGGAGCAGGACTGCGTTACGGATGTCTCGGATGCGGATTCCGACGAGGAGCAAGAAGGATGAACTACTTTACTGCTGCTAAATATTATGTACTACGTACGTATTTAAATGAAATTATTGTATTTATTTTAATAATATCCAATAAATTATACGGTTTGTTGATAGTTTTGAATATTTTTTACAGTCGCGGAATGAAAAGGTTAGTCACTTTTTGACTGTATGTCAACGAATTTAAGATCGGAAAGTGACGAACATTTTCATTCCGCGACTAAGTATACCTTGCTAAAAGCCGAATTTAGACCTGCAAGAAGAGTCGTGCAAATTGCATTACATTGCGAGGCCGTAAAGCGACCGAGATTGAAGCGTTCAATGGAGCGCCGCAATCTAATGCAACTCGCACGATTTTTCTTGCAGATATAAACTCGGCTTTAGAAACGCATACCTTTACTCATAAAAGCAACGGCCAGTATGCTTAGTATAAGTTTTTACTTCACCAAAATACTTCTCGATCGCGTTTACGTAAAAATTTCAATTCTATGGAAACATAGACGCGCGCGCGCGGAGGCGCTGTCCATGTTTCCATAGTAATTGATTTTTTTACGTAAACGCGATCGAGAAGTATTTTGGTGAAGTAAAACTTATACTAAGCGTACTAGTCACGACCAACACACGATCGAAAGTGCGGCGAGCGTTTCCAGTGCGTGTGCTGTGCTCCTAGGTAAAAACGCATGCCGTGCCGTCGGGCCTTAAAGTATAAATCTTGAGTTTTAAGAAATTGGGAATATTGTAGACGATTACTAAATTTCTATATATTAGTTTGAAAACTTAAGTATGCCTAGCAACCAACAACGTACACCAAGGGTAAGGATTTATATTAGTCGGCTCTGAAGGCCTCCGCCTTTATAGTAGCGCACCTTTGACTTAGTGGAGATGTCTTGATGCTCGAAAAATAACTCGCCTTAAAATAA
The DNA here is from genome assembly GCA_947563465.1 of Archips xylosteana. Taxonomy (NCBI): domain Eukaryota; kingdom Metazoa; phylum Arthropoda; class Insecta; order Lepidoptera; family Tortricidae; genus Archips; species Archips xylosteana. The sequence continues at coordinate 17,211,593 of OX387344.1, forward strand.
TGTCCAGTGATTGGAACTCTGGGAGCTAAACTTTAACAAAACTTGTAAAGCTGTCATAGTGTTCAATTTAACTCTATATCGAAATCTCAGATTTTCAGTAGTTTATTAATATTTTCATGTCTGTAAGCAGAAGCACTGTTTCTTGCCCGCTTGGCAAGTTTTGTTAAAGTTTAGCTCCCAGAGTTCCGATCACTGATAATGACTTTGATTATAGTTACCTGTGTCACATATTCTTAAGAATCTTGGCCGCTTCGATCTAACGTTTCGGCTATTTGATTGTGTGGTAGTATGCTCCAATAAATGGGGTAAGGCCGCCTATTGCTTACCTTGTATCTTTCTCTCTGTGTACCTGTTTTCTGTGTTGCTTACTATTCCTGGTGTACAATAAAGAGTCATTGTATTGTATTGTATTTTATTATTAAGGGTGAATAAGGGGTGAATCTATAAAATTGGCTTCATATATGAAACAATTGAGACTAAAATGCACGTTTTTTTTTCACTTCCCGCATACGATAGGATAAGGCCTGGATTACTAGCTAGCTAGGTAGCTGAAAAGATGACAACACCAATAAAAATAGATTTTTACAAGCCGACAATCGCTATTTCCCCGTAGATTTCGTATGGCAAAAGCTAGCTGTGACGTTACTTATTTGGCAACAGGGCCAAGATTTCTTTTTTGCCAACTTAATATAGTCTAATTTAGACTGCGTATCCACCGGAGCTGTGCGAGGATGCGTTGCGAGGGATGTGTTTGTCATGAAACAATAGAAACACTTCATTTAAAAGGTCCTAAGTGAATGAAGTGTTTCTATTGGTTCATGACAAACACATCCCTCGCAACGCATCATCGCACATCTCTGGTGGAAACGCAGCCTATGCCGACCCATGCTATAGGTATTACCCGTATTCAAATAAAAGATATTAGGGTGAGTGGGGGTAAGATGAAAAGCAGTATAAGATGAAAAACACTTGGGTGCTACGAGTAGTTTTTCATCTTACACTGCTTTTCATCTTACCCCCACTCACTATAATTTTTAATTTTTTAATTGCACTTTATTATGTTAAAATTCCTTTATATTTTACATAAGACCATATTCTTTATAATATAAAATTATGTACTCACATTGTTTTATATGTAAAAAAGAATGAATTTTAGACTAAATATACTATTAGTTCAGTTTCGCAAGATAATTCAATATTATTTACAAACATTTTATAAAAATAGTGTAATATCAATAATTGTGATAGTAATTATGATTGTAGCATAATGAAAATTAAAAATAAACTCCAACATAAACAACAATCGTTAAATGTTTATGTAGTTTGAGGGTTTTCAACTAATAGAACTTTTGACTGTGACTATTACATTGACACGAATCTACAGTTTTGGCGATAAAAACCAAATTCAGTCAATAATTAAAACTATTGAGTAACAGTTCAATCAATTGTGAAATTTATAAAAACACATTGTCAAAAGAATTCATAAAGACAAAGCAATTGTAGGTCGGTCCTTTAGAACTCGCTGCTTAGGGCATGTTTTCACTAGGACACCATGGCAGCGTAACCAATACCAGTAGCAACAAAAATAGCAGGTATACATTTTCATGGAATCCCACCTGGGATCCGATTTACGACCTAGAAAATCACTAAAAAAAACATTCGAAAATAGTAAAAACTGTGTATTCCTAGAAAACTACACCTAAAATTATATTTTCGACTAGTTGACAATATCAATTAGAGCTGCTATTATTTACTACTCTACTCGTTTGTCAGTTTCTACACATTTTTTTACTATTTTAGAGTAGTAATTTCAAGGATGTGGTTTTAATAGTCGGGCGCCTGGTGACCATTTGTCTTGGTTGTGCGACTAACCAGTACATTTCGTTGGGGTCTTAGTGAACAGTGTCCTTTAAATAAGTAGGTAGCATATTTATTTGATCAGTATAAGATTGATCGATAGAATTCTTAACTTAGTTTGAAAATAAACAGAGACCAATAAATTTCACGTGTAGTCCAAAAAGCGGGCCGGTATTCTTAGACTCTGGCCATTGTCATTGCGCTCAAGGACTCACACTCGTATTTTTTTAGTTCAATTATTAACAAGAAAAAAAAAGGGAAAAATAAAGAAGAGAAGAAGTCAAGAAGAGTGTTTTCTACACTTCATATGGAATCCGAGTGATTTGCTACAGAGAATAAGCAGTTATGTTATAAGTAATAAATATGTCAAAATAAATACAATAAAATACTGATGTGACATCACATCAGTATTTTAAAGCGGGCCGGTTTTTTTTAGACCCGGGCCATTGTCATTGTTCTTAAGGACTAAAACTTGTATTTTTCAATTAAAAATCAACTGTCAGCCGTTAAGAGGAGTGGTTTCTACACTTCATATAGAATCAGAGTTATCCGGACGATTTTCTAGCAATAAGGTTTACAGAGAATAAGCAGTTATAGCTATGTCAGTTAGAGACCACATCAATATTTAACTTGTACTTTGTAAGGAATTCTTTCTTGCGAAGTGATGAAGCTAATGCATGTTAAGCAATTGATCGACATGGGGCTTACCTAGTGACTTTAGTATACACTAGCTTTTACCCGCGGCTTGATCGAAATTCCGGGATTTTACTAATTTACCGTGGGAATCCCCAAAGCTTACATCGTTGTCATTAACGTTGCATAAAAAAAGACTCGTGTCAAATTCAGTTTCTCTAATCGTAGCGGCTGAACTTTCACGATTTTATCTCGATCCCGTGGGAAATCGGGATAAAAAGTAGCCCTATATGTTATTCCAAACGTCCAGCTATTTAAATACCAAACTTCATCCAAATCCTTCCAGCCCTTTTAGCGTTAAGGAGTACCAAACATACGCACATATACACAAACTTTCGCTTTCCTTGGCAACCAAGTTAAAGAAATTTCCGTAACCTTGGCAACCAAATTAAACAAATTTCCGAAACCATAGCAACCAAGTTAAATAAATTTCCGTAACCTTGGCAACCAAGTTTCCTTGGCATCGAATCCCCTTTTAACGCTTGAAAGCTGTAAGACTTTCAATTCCGTGATTTTTCTGATATTTTAATTATTTTTCTGCTATTCTGAGCGGGCACGAATCCAACAAACCAAAAATCATTGAAATAATTCAGCCGTTCTGTACTAATAAATGATGTAACTAAAACGGTTTGTTTTATATACATAGACTAGCTGTTGCGAGCGACTCCGTCTGCGATTAATAGGGTTATAAAAAATAGCGTAAGACCTATTCTCAGACCTACCAAATATAGACAAAAAATTTCATAAAAATCGATCAAGCCGTTTCGGAGGATTTCGATAACAAACACTGTGGCACGAGATTTTATATATTAGATAGGATTTAACGAGCGTTCTGACCACGAATGCTTTAGAAAGTTCTCGAATACACCGTACGTCTGTTAATTCTGTAGTCATATAGACGCACACATGCATCCTAAAAGCCTGAATAAGTCTCTGGCTAGCAGCGAATAAGCTTACACATACACATTGTTTTGCTTTACAAAATCGTTAGTAGTATTTTAAATCACGTGCAATTCAGCTTCTGTATGATAATGAAACATGTTTCTCTGGTCTAGAACTACATTGACTTAAAATTACACGAGTTTAATAATAGGAAAGTGTCTATGTACGGTGAAATCGAATTCCGGCGGCGTTGTCGAGTCGCGCTTGTGTCCTCCGGCTAGTAATTTTAGTACTACGAAATTTGTTTTGGCTACCTTTAGGAGATCCGTTACCTGTAAAATGCATATTTAAAGGATTAGATATCGCTATTGCTGACTACCCAACAATATATTTACTGCCATTGTGTACAAATGAAAAATCGACCAACAGTGACCATTTTGAATTATGACCTAAGATTATTATTATTTAATCGTATGGCGTAAAACATTAAACAATTACACTAAAGAAAGTAACTATAAACTAGCTATAAATCCACATAAAACCAAAAATAAAGCCCTTAAAAATGAACTTTGACAAAAAAATTGTGCTAAAAAAAATTATGACCAAATTTATTTTCGTCATAAATTAATTAAACCTTAATTGGACTGGTCATTATTTCTTTCGGCCTATATCAATTTTGTCAATTTTACCATGAAACATGATTCCATTTTCGACGATATTCTGGATGAACATCTTTCATTTGACGTATAATTTGGAATGGACGATTTTCCATTTGTAATTAATGATAGTATATAGGACAAAACAATAATAAAAACCGGTCAAGTGCGAGTCGGACTCATACAGGAAGGGTTCCGTACCTCTATAAAATGTTTTAAAAATAGTAAAAATTACAAAGATCCAGTTAAAAACGCTGAAAAAGCACGTTTCTTGTATGAGCACCCCACTGTAATTTTTAACTTTATCTTCTGTTTAGTATATTTTGTTGTTACAGCGGCCATAGTAATACATAATAGATGAAAATTTCAAGTGTCTAGCCATTACGGTAACAAGAGATAGAACCCTTTGACAGACGGACGGACAGCGGAGTCTCAGTAATAGGGTCCCTTTGGCGCCCATTGAGTACGGAACCCTAAAAAAGCAATGCAATTAAATATCAATACTTTACCTCTTGGTCTGGTGTTGTGACAGTTTCTAAAAGCGACCTAGCCCGCTGGAAGTGTTTACAGCCGCCTAAGTATAGTATCACAGGATTTTCGTATCTGTAACAAATAAAAAGGCATCACAAACCCACATTATAACAAAATGATTATTTAAAATGACGACCAGGGCCCAATTGCATAACAACGTACAACTTATATTACAAGCGGAACTCCCTTTCTAGTTAATATAACTGAAGCGAGAGTTCCGCTTGTAATATTACTTGTACTTTGTTATGCAATTGGGCCCTGATGGCCCAGTGGTTAGAGAACCTAACTATGAAGCTTGAGGTCCCGGGTTCGATTCCCGTGTCGGGGCAGATATTTGTATGAAAAATACGAATGTTTGTTCTCGGGTCAATTCATGGGTGTTTAATATGTATTTAAGTATGTATGTAATTATGTTTATCCGTTGCCTAGTACCCATAACACAAGCTTTGCCTAGCTTACTTTGGGACTAGGTCAATTGGTGTGAATTGTCCCGTGATATATTTTTTTTTTAAATGAAAACCTTGTTCATTTAACGGGACCAAAAAATTCAAGGTCGTAGCGCTTAACGTATACCTACTTTAAAAAATGCTGTGAAACACTGCCATTTTTTTATACAAAAGAAAAGATGAAGAAGAAAAGAGAGTTTACCAGCAAATCAAATATTGGCGATAAGTTGATTTGCCAAATATAAGATGAATTGTATACCTACGTGAAAACCAGCCAAATCAAATCTTAAGCTTCAATTTAACAGAAGTTATCTACTTTATACATATTTGTACTTCTAAATATATTTCAGTATTATCTGCAATACTTGGCACCGATTTAGATCTCAATCAGTTTGACGGCGAAGTCTACAACCAATCATAAATCTTTAGTATTGAACTTGGCTAAAATTTTTCACATTTATGTTTTTGGTGGGATTGTGCTTATACGGGAAATAAATGACGAAAGCCCATTCGATTCCTTAGCAACATATAAAACTTGATGCGAAGCGCTAATAACTATAAATTTTAAAATTTAAAAAACCCCAACGCAATTTGATCACAACATATTTGAAAATAAAGTAAATGCCCATTATGCGTCTAAGATCCCTTCCGCAGCTAATAAAAGAGCTGATAAGTTTGAAACAACTGAACAAATTTTGATGAAACATGTCTAATAACCATCGCCATGACACATTCAAATAAAAAAAACCGCATTGCAACCGGTTCACCTGTGTAAGAGCTATGATGTACGCCAGACAGACACGCACGCACGCACACACACAAATAGCAGTTACTAATATCCCTCTTTTTGTGTCGGGGGTGAGGAACTATAAAAACTTACTGCAGCGGCTGAGTCATCTCGCAAAACTCGTGGTAGTGTACTTGAGGCGGTGTGAGAACCGACAGGGGGGCGAAGCGATGCTTGTATCGCACGGCTTCGTTGTCGAATTCAGATTGAGGCTGCCGGATCTTGCCTTGCAGTTTGAACGCTACTAGTGCCTGGTGAAATAGATACAATTAGAATATTTGAGGGTCACATAATAAGTCGAATAAACAAATGGAGAAAAACAATTATTAATTGGTACCCAAAGTATAAAATAAGGAAAAGAGGCAGACCATTAAAACGCTGGACCGATGAGATAAAAGCAATGGCAGGCAGTTTATGGACTAGGTTAGCTGGAGACAGAATAGGCTAGTTTCCTAAAAAAATCTAATTAGTTCGTCATTTAAATTATCAAAAAATATTGGACACGTATTTTTTCTTTTGTCAATTGAACAAAAAATGACGGAGATATTGTATGTTGAAGTTCCGCGTGACGTCACGATTCGCTACACTTTTTAGCGAACCGTGACGTCACGAGCCCCCACTCCCGAACTTTGTCGCGCTTTATCTTTGTCGTTTTTTGTTCAATTGACAAAATAAAAAAAAACGTGTTCAATATTTTTTGATAATTTAAATGTCAGACTAATTGTAATAGTGTTTTTTTTACCCAGGACACTACCCTATTGTATGTAGACAGTTGAGGGAGGCCTTTGCCAACGCCAACAGGCAAACAGATACCGAATTTTGAGATAGTTATTATTAAGTTATATTTATGTACCTAAATTCAAAAATCTGAAAAAAAGGCTATTATTATTACTAGCTGTTGCCCGCGATTACGTCTGCGAAAAATAGGGGTAGGGGGTTTTATATTGTAATTCATACGTTTTTTTTTAGTATTCATCATAAGTTTGAAAAGGCGACTTTCTGCCAAGTTTCTTGCGATGCGTTCTTCTTGGCAATGACAGTCCTTACGATAGCGCTGGTAGTTTTTAAAAAAGTGACATGTAAAAGAGCCCTTTGCGGTCTACTTGCAGAATAAACGTTTTGATTTTGATTTTCGAATGTGGGACTCTGGAAACGCAAGCAGGGTACGTATCAAAACATATAAAGTTTAAAACAAATAATGGACGAAATACATAATGGTCATTTGATATAATGCAATTTTCTTGGAAATTCTCAACTTTACAGGATTTTCATAAAATAAACCTAACCTAACCTAAACCAATCTGTAGATTAAACGATTAAAAAAATTCGTTTAATCAATAGTTTCATAGAAAATTTTAGTATGTATTATGACCATTATGTATTTCGTCCATTGTTTGTTTTAAACTTTATATATTTTGATACGTACCCCGCAAGCAACCCAGTAATGGATCATAATTACAAAAAAATAAGCGAATATTCTCACCTTATAATACCCCCCGCACATATTCTGCATGACCTGGCACATGAGCGCCTCCCGCGCATAGGGCCTCGTGCGCTTCTTCTGCTTGCGCGCGCCGCTCTTCTTAGCGTCGGCTCTCCGCACGCCCTCGCCGGCGAGCCCTTCCGCCCGCCCTAGCGCTGACACTAACCAACCGTAGAGGAACTCGTACAGATACCTGTAAAGTAACAGAAAAAAATCGTCATCACCATCGTCTTCAGCCAATTTTTTTGGTTTCGTGCAACCAAAGATGATATAGACTGGATTAGCAAATCGTCATAGTACAGATCGCCCGCAGAAAAATAGTTCGATTATTAAATCTAGATGGCGCTGAAATTTAGCCCGAGGCTTTCAAAGCAAAACAATAAGACTACAGATGTTTCATAGTACTACAAATGTATTATTTTTCATTTTTTTTTTGTCTTATTGTTTAGCGCCATCTAGATTTAATAATGGGCATTATTTGAAACTGATGCAATTTATTTTTTCTGAAATACGAGGGGCTAAGGAACGCGCGCAAGTATCAAGTTGAAGACATGAAGTTTCTATTTTAAGCTTATTCCGTCAAATGATACAATCTTTTGAAATGTATTTTCATATGAAAATCTAGGGAAAAAACATAAAGGCCTTCCCGTTGCAATAAAATTATGGCAGAATACATGTCAAGAAAAAGTTTTAAAATCACTGCTCCACAAAAAAATATTTATTTTCAAAGTAAGTTTTGTACGACACCCCAAGTGCGTGAATACAACTCACTAGCAATTTTTCATGCCCATTAATATCTCCAGCGCTGGTTCCCAAACGCAATCGACGCTTATTTTTCACTGCTTAACTTGTTCACTGTCCCCATACAAAACGATTTCACAAACTCGCACGTCCAAGTGAAATCCGCTAAGAAAAATCATCATGTCCACACTGCAGGCACCCGGACAGAGGTGTTAAGAGGGTGATATTTTCACGTGATAAAAGTCTTATCACGAATTATTATTGCAGTAGACACATTAACTTATTTATTAGAACAATTTGTATTTAAAACATTTTTAGTTTTCATTCAATTTTTATGGAATAATCGAGAAAAACTAACAAAAATGCAACGTTGCCAGCTCAGCAGGTATAAACCCTCTTAAGTTGGACTCACCAGAAGATATAATGGTACTCGTGCACGCTGTACAGTTCCAGTTCGAGCCCGGAGAGAAGGTACGCGATCATGACTCTGAGCACGTGGTACAGGAGCCAAGTGCCGAAGCAGGCGCGCGGGGCAGTGCCGGCGGCGCCGCTGACCACCGCGTCCACGCTTTCTGCCTGCAGTTGACAATGTTGTAACGAGTTCAAGGTGAAACCAGCTCTGGGTTGCTTAGCAAGACGGGGCGAAAACGATCGCTTATAGCCTAGGATCTGCTTATACAACGACCTTCACCGAGCTGGTTATTGGATGAAAAGTGTTTTATATGAAATTAAATATGTTAATAAATATATTGCAAGTGGGTTGACTAAAAAATTTCAGTCCAGAATATGATTAATTTTTTTTTTATTTGTTTTAAAACATTTTACCGTTTCGGTTAATAGACAAATGACGTACCAATCAAAAGTATAAAGCCTATAGAATATGCAAACGTTAGGTTGACTAACCAGACCAGCGCAAATATCGATTTACCTGTTTTTAAAAGTTATGACCGGAAAAAATAGTCAACCTAACGTTTGCATATTCTATAGGCTTCATATTTCTGATTGGTAGGTATTGCATTTGTCTATTAACCGAAACGTAGAATAGTAAAAAAAAATTTACTTAACTGAAATTTTTTAGTCGACCCACTTGCAATATATTTATCAACATATTTAATTTCATATAAAATATCTCGGTGAAGGTCGTTGTATGAGCGGATCCTAGGCTATTACAGCCCGGCCACGACATCACGAGACCGGCGGCAGCGGCGAGCGTTTTATCAGTTCATTGCGTGTGCCACCAGATAATCACTGTGCGGCGAGCGTCTCGGCCGCGCAATGAACGGAGAAAACGCTCGCCGCTGCTGCCGGTCGCGTAATGTCCTGGCCGAGCCATTACTGTGATATGCTTATGGTTCGGCCATGACTGCCCGGGATTGGCGGCGCTGCGAGCGTTTTATCAATTCATTGCGTGTGCATCGAGGTAACAACTGTGCGGCGAGCGTGTTGACCGCGCGATGAACAGAGAAAACGCACGCCGCGCCGCTAGTTGCGCGTAGCCGTGCTCGGATGGTTTACAACCAGAGATGTGCTATGTAACTATGCTGCGAGGATGTCAAAGGTACGTTGTCAAAGGTAGGTGACAGCTATGTATGTAACCGTTCGAGAAAGATCCAGAGCGCTCATCTCTCCATATAAAAAAACAGAAAAGTTTTTTTTTTTCTCTTTTTTTTCGAGGCTTCAGTCCACCTGTGTGACTATGCCAGCCTCATTGGGAGACTCAATGGCCAAATTCATCAAACACTTTCATCAAACACTGCTCCTGCTACGTTCAGATTCTCTGGCTGCAAAAGAATGTTTGATGAACTTGTAAACAGAATAGTTGATCCCGTTTCCAACGTGCTACGCTATGTGAACCGATGAATATGATTGATGGATAAAAATCACATCCATAGCAACCAACAAAAATATGAATACACTTAAAGTACCAAAAATATGTATACACGCCTTTATGCCCTGGTAATAGAGTCGTGGATGCATATTTTTGGTACTTTGGGTGTATTCATATTTTTGTTGCTGACTGTACCATAGCACGTCTCTAGTAGAAAGGCACCCTTAAAGTGGAAGTAGCCCTCCTTAAGATTGTTACTTTACTCTTTAATAGTACCTATTTTTGTATGTGATATATGAAAACATGGTTAAGAAGCTCAAAATCGCTCAGAGATCCATGGAGAGAGCCATGTTAGGGCTTAGTCTGAGAGACAGAGTGCGGAATGATTGCATCCGGAAACGCACTAAAGTAACAGACATCTTGAGACGCATTGCACGACTGAAATGGAACTGGGCGGGGCATGTGGCACGCGGAGTGGATAACCGCTGGGCCCATAGAGTGCTGGTGTGGAGACCGCGGACCACAAGAAGAAGTGTAGGCAGACCCCAGATGAGATGGTCTGATGACATAAAAAGATACGCCGGACCGTACTGGCTCAGGAAGACGAAGAATAGGACGAAGTGGAGGAGATCAGGAGAGGGTTGCATTCAGCAGTGGATAGAAAAAGCCTGAAAAAGAAGAAGAGAAGATATGAAAACTATCGCGGATAGCATAATATCAGGCTACTAACCTCTTCTTGTAGGGCGGCAAACTCGTCCAACAACAAAGCGAGCTTGTCCCGTTGCCGCGCTCGGTTGTGCCCGCAAACTTGCAGTAGCACTGCGAAAGGACGCACGCACCGAGCGAGGAAATTCTCTACGAACTCGCGAGCCTGCAACGGACAAGTATTATCAATAATTAAAATCAGGAATCTGTTAGGTCAGTAATTATTTCAGTTTCAAGATTGTTACGTCCACTGTTGGACATAGGTCCACTCATTAATAACCAATAATTACGGTTCGATCCGCTCGTTGAGCTACTCTGAGCCTATTTTCATTATGCCCTCAGTGAAACACCACGTCTCGGATCCATGATGTAGTCGTAGGAGCAATCTTCGGGGTACTTTTTTGCGTGCGTAATTTTAAACAAAACTCCAATTACCTAGTAAGTATGTTAATTACCTCTATCATACATCACAAACTGATAGAGAATCTGACTTGCGACGTCGTGAGCAAAGATGATTTGGCGTCAGATATGGCGGTTTGACAAAACTCTGCACAGATTCGCATAATATCTGGCGGAAGACGTCAGTCTGCTTGTCTGGTATTATATCAGTCTGAGGTGAAGAATCTGACCTGTGGCGTTGCCAGCACTGCCGATGGGGCGTTATACCGAGTGGATATAAGTTCTGCCCTAATTCATGCAATATCTGACAGTAGTCATTTTGCAGGCAGTATATTTAATTTTATAGTAGTTCTAGTCAGTAGCGTATCTTGAGTTATTTTCTTGAGGGGGCTTGACCCCTGAGTTGCCATGGCCGTAGGGGCGAAGCAGAGTCGATGCCCTAATCCTATGGGCACTAGACCATTCTAGGGTGGGCATGGCTCTATTTGCGCCTCTGGTCCTAGTGTCTGGCATTCTATTAGTCTAAGACGCAAGCCACACAGGAGAGACATGGGACGGGGGCGCGTCGCAGTCCGCGTTGTTTGTTCGCAGGCCGGGTCTCCGCCCAGTCTCTTGTCGGCTTTGGATCGCGACGCTTCTATAAATTTAACATGAAAACCGATTCAAGGGGCGCCGCAAGTGCGGCGCGCCCCCTCCAACGTCTCTTCCGTGAGACTTACGCCTTATACCCTGTCTATTTAACAGAGTTAGCAAAGCGTTCTCTCTGTTGCACTTTTGTATGCAAATGAAAGGGACAAGAAACTGTCAGTGGGCGTCAACAATCGCACGTCGCGTCGATGGCGGGCTCGGCTTACAATGCCGTTTGTTGGAATATTCGTAATATTTCTCGTGATTTTTGTTTGTAGTCAGAGGCACCTCAAATAATTACATTTCATGTTTATTCAACATCATCATCATCATCATCGTCATTTCAGCCGAAAGACGTCCACTGCTGAACATAGGCCTCCCCAAGGCTCGCCAAACAGATCGGCTGTTTTTATTCATCTATTAATCATAATTATGTAATTTAAAGTAGTAGATAATAATATTTAAATATGTGCCCTGCAGTGGGACGTATGTGCATTCTGTTTTCTAGGACTAACTCTGTTAAATAGACAGAGTATAGGTAGATAATCTGACCTGTGGCGTCGCCACCATGGGCGACTTGGGCGTCAGGGCGGGCGGGTTGACGAAGCTCCGCACAGACTCGCGCAGGATCTCGCGGAAGGCGTGCGGCGGGCGCGGGGCCGCGGGCGCGTTCATGGCGCCCTGGGCCATGGAGGCCGTGGTCGCCGGGGACGGGCTGAGGTATAGCAGCTGGAGGGCCGAGCGGGACAGTATGCAGGCGCGCTGCCGGCTGAACTCCATGAAGAAGTCCTGTAGAAAAGAAAAACAAAAATAAAAACCGGTTGTCTGTAAAGTCGGTTTACGGACGATAGTTTAACGTGACAACGGCATAACAAAACATTCAAAAAACAAAAATTAAACCAGGCGGTCCCCCATTTAAGTACTGACCGCGCCCGACGTTGCTTAACCTCGGTGATCGGACGAGAACCGGTGTTTTGTAAAATATCTTGAAAACGGTGCATCCTACAACAAAATCAATGAAATTGTCATCCCCCTTTAAAGGGGGTGATCCATTTGCTACTAAAGTCCGCAGACTTTTAAGTGCTCCATTGGCGGTTTTAGACCGTTGGCTCGCGAGTTCGTTGGCGTACCGGCGGTTTTGCTCGCCAATGGATCACCCCCTTAATACTCCCGCAAATTGAAAATTACCCGAGCGCTAGTACTAAGATCCTGGCGTTCGCTGCTCTCTTGTACATACTGGCCTTCACTGCTCTGTACGTACATGTACGTTACATTGCGTCATCCTTTTTCGTGCGTGCAGCCGGCGTTCATCGATTTATTAGACGTTGTCACGTCAAAAATGCATGTAGGCTTCTAAGGGCTCTTTTACTCTTTCAACCAGCGTTTTTGGACCATGATTGCCAAGAAGAATGCTCCGCAAGAAACTTGTCAGGAAGTCTTTTTTTTTTAAAAGAAAACTCTCAGAAGAATGAGAAACTGACGAACCATCTGAGGTCTAACGAATTGGGACCGTGTTAAAAAAAGAAATAATTAATATAAAGAAACATTGGTATTTTAAAAACGAACTTTATGACTACTTTCTGTTGACTGTGGTTCTCTAATTTTTCGCCGAAAATATTTTTCCCAGCTGATCCATTTCCTTACTGTTTTATTTCCCAGCTGTTTTTTTTTCTGAAACTGCAAGACGAAAAGGCAGGATCCCGTTGACTATAGGTACAGTCGGTTCCCTAACATAAGTATCCACTTTTCTATACAGTTAGTATGGAAAAGTGGATACTTAAGTTAGGGAACCGACTGTACTTGCACTGTCATCCGATCTACATTATGTATACTAAATTTCATGTCAATTCAATTACGAATTCGATGTTCTAGGTTCAGCAGATTGCGCGGGTAGTACAGCGGCGCAATGCTGCTGGCGTTATGGGGACTTATGAACCAGCCACTTGTCAGCACAAACATATATCGCTGCTTCTCATGAAAAGGGTTACAAAACAAAATAAATAAAATAAATAAAGGTATAGTATTTTTTGTATTTGTAGGTTCAGTATTATTTGCTGTAATCTGCCTGGAGAACTCTATGGAGGCCAATCTCCACATCAAATTTAAAAGCCAAAGTAGACCGGAAAATTTATCATTTAAATAAATAAATATCACGGGACAATTCACACCAATTGACCTAGTCCCAAAGTAAGCTAAGCATAGCTTGTGTTATGGGTAGAGTCATGTGGGGTAACTGTACGCAGTGTGGGTAAGTGTACGCAATCCCATTCATTTCGGACTGAAATGCATGGGATTGCGTACACTTACCCACTGCGTACAGTTACCCCACATGACTCTACAAGGCAACGGATAAACATACTTAAGTACATATTAAAGACCCGAGAACAAATATTCGTATTATTCATACAAATATCTGCCCCGACGCGGGAATCGAACCCGGGACCTCAAGCTTCGTAGTCAGGTTCTCTACCTACTAGGCCAACTGGTCGTCTAAAAATGGAATCCAATTCGATTTCAAATCTTACTAGTAAAAGATATAATATTAAACGCAACAGCATTTAATTTTGTGTTGTGGCACTATTCTGCAAATCAGCAGTCCGCTTGCGAACCGTGTGATTGTGTCGTATTCTCAGTCTAGCTACAGCCGTTAATATAAATAACATATTCACCAATGCCGTATGGAAGTTGGTGCACGACGTGATTTTCCAAGCGCGCCGCAGTCGCGCCACGAGCTCGTCGCAGTAGGCTAGTGCCTCCGCCCGCGGCTTGATACGCGTGTAGCGAGGGAACGTGGGAGGAAGCAACCTCTGGTTGATCATCGGCTCGAACCCCATAGGGTTTGGGGAGTCCGCTGGAACAAAGGTTTTTACAATACGTTTACTTTTAGTTTACCACTGACAGATGGCTTGCCTTCATTTCATTTCCAACTTTAACACCATACAAATAAAGTATCTATTACAAAATCTGCAAACGTGGGTAACAGTATTCTAAAATTGGCTTTATTTGTAGGTGGCTTAAGTTGAATATGAAATGAAGGCAAACCATCTGTCAGTGGTAAACTTTATGTAATTTTACTGTAGCACGATTGGTACACGAATCTAAGCTACACGATGATTTTTAATCGGTGATCAGTATGCTTAGTATAAGTTTTCCTTCACTTCAATACTTCTCGATCGCGTTTACGTAAAAAAATCAATTACTATGGAAACATGGACAGCGCCTCCGCGCGCGCGCGTCCATGTTTCCATAGAATTGAAATTTTTACGTAAACGCGATCGAGAAGTATTTTGGTGAAGTAAAACTTATACTAATCGTACAGGAACTAATTTCTCTAGATCAGTATTCGGTGGTGATCACGTTTAAGTCGCAGTTACATGAAACAAAACGTATTTTTTTTAACTTTAACAATGATTATTTAGAAAATCACTTTTTAACTAAAATCATTGTCACCCAACACATGATTTAGTCTATGAGCTTAAAACCTCTTTGACGAGTCAGTTTCCTCAACAAACTGACGCTGTACCTATCAAATTAGCCGCCAAAGCGATGACACTTGACAAAACTACTTAACTTCAACAAATGTAGGATGAATATGATGTATTCGGTGGATGGAGGAAGATTTAAAAATAAAGTTTTTTTACGTGAAACAGAGACTTCATTGCTTTTAGGTCTAGACGAGGTCTCGTCTATTAAGAGGGTTTATACCTGCTGAGCTGGCAACGTTGCATTTTTGTTAGTTTTTCTCGATTATTTCATAAAAATTGAATGAAAATTAAAAATGTATTGAATACAAATTGTTCTAATATATAAGTTAATGTGTCTACTGCAATAATAATTCGTGATAAGACTTTTATTTTCTTTAAAAACCGTTAGGTAATAATTTGTTCGTTTTTAAAGAAAATAAAAGCAATGCAACGTTGCCAGCTCAGCAGGTATAAACCCTCTTAAATTGCAATTTTGCCTAGGGATCAATATTTTTCAACTCCTGATCACTGATTAAAATCATTGTGTATATAAAATTCAAAGTCCAGAGTTTAACGCTGTCACCGTCTCATACAGTTTGCCAGAAAAAAACAGCGAATGCGATAGCAAGTGTTAAAGCGTTAGGCCGGGGCCGCACTGGTAAGGCGACCGGCGATGCGACGCGACGGCGACTAAATCAAACATAGTTCGAGTTAAGTGAGCGGCCGCAGCGGCCGCAGCGGCGACGGCGACTATATCAACTATGTTTGATTTAGTCGCCGTCACGTCGCGTCGCCGGTCGCCAACATGGCCTCTGACTGACTGACTGCTATATTGACTGCTGAATTTAGCTTCAAATTCCAAATTAAAAATAACAATAATGATTGTGTTATGTCTCTACGTCGACATTGGCAAAATACGCCTTATTAAAGTAGCAAGGGTGAAAGCCAAGGAAAAAAAAAATAATAATGATTTCTATCTACAGTCTATGCTTTAGTCATTAAAAACTCACAATTCTCAACAGGTTGTGTTCCTTTCGGAGATGTCCTGATGATGACTTTCATCATTTCAGAGCAACCGTTGAGCAGAGCAACGCAGTCAGCTCCAGACTGGGAATCCTTCTTAGTGATCAAGAGAAGAGCTTGGTAGAACATTCTAGTGAACCTTATTCTAGCAGCAAGTGCACTCCAGAGATTGTCCTGGAAACGTTTTAAATGTTTTTATGGAGTTTCTGTGGCGATGAATTAGAAAAAGACTGGCAATAATAAAGATTTCTATACTCTTGAAATATTCATCAAACTGGAGAGAATGACGCCAACAGTGTTTTAGATATAAATTGTCATCTATGTTGTAATTTTTGTTTCTAACTGAATCTTGATACAGTCTGATTGTAATTTGAATTTGTTGGAAGCAGCCTAACACTGTAAGCTGTGCACCTTCACAATATATAGTATTCCTTACAATTTATAAATCACCCCCATCAATTGCGATAAAAGTTTGACTGGTTGCAGATTTTAAATGCGGATATATTTGATTTTGATAGCAATTCTTAATCTTACCTCATCATCAGCACCCCGGGCCTTCTTGTTTAGCTCTTCTTCCTGTTCTCGGAGCATAGAGATGCATTTTTGCTCAGAAACCTCCAAGTTGGGATCAAAAGTGTTGCCTGTCTGTGGGTTTGAGCCCAGACGATAACCATAACCCATTGGTTGAAAATCCTCCTCTTCAAACACTTGGGCCCTGAAATACAAGACTTCGTCAGACTTTAAGTCACAAGTTTAGTATGCCATAGTGAAATAATACGGATAAGTTTAGCTCAACGTGTTTTGGCCATTACACATTCTTATTAGAGCAACACGCCACGGCGGCTGCCAAACGTGCTCTAAGAAGGTCTACGGATTAGCCCGAAACATGTCCAGCTAAACTCAATCATCCCAAATGTGAAGCATAGCCACAAAAAAATAGTTGAAGTGACAGAATCAACTTACTTGTTAATACAATCCCTTATACAATCCAGTAGTTTATATACGGCTATGCAATAAGCCTTCAGTGTCTTGTTCACTATTGAATGTGGCTGATGCAAGTACAGGTTGGTGAAAACGGTCTGGGCCAAGGAATGGCCCTCCAGCCAGGATACTATGCTAGCCACGGTGGCATCAATTATCCCAATCAGTTCATTTGGTTCAAGATCATCAATTTTCAATTTTCCAGCCTGTAGTCATCCAATTTCAAGATAATGTTAAATTTTATGGTTCATGCATAGAAAAAATGGTAGACCAATTAAAAAAAACCGGCCAATTGCGAGTCGGACTCGCGCACGAAGGGTTCCGTACAATTATCTATAAAAATCACGTTTGTTGTATGGGAGCCCCCCTTAAATATTTTTTATTTTAATTTCATGATTTATTTTTAAATTCAATATATTATAAATAAATATTCTGTGAATATTTCAAGCGTCTACCTGTTGCCGTTATCAATATCGAGCAAAAACGAGCAAAAAAAATGGGAAATTGGAAATACAAGATAAATATTTATTTTATTCCATTTTTAGGGTTCCTTAGTCAACTAGGAACCCTTATAGTTTCGCCATGTCTGTCTGTCTGTCTGGCCGTCCGCGGCTAAGCTCAGAGATCGTTAGTACTAGAAAGCTGTAATCTGGCATGAATATACATATCAGTCACGTCAACAAAGTGGTAAAATAAAAAATATTTTTTTTTTAGGGTACAGACGATTGCCTCACTTAAGTAACCACGTTGAATAAGAGGTATTGAACGCGCACTACTACTATTACTACTATTACCCTACTTTATTTCGCTAAAAAGTAGTTCTACAAACTGCATTTCGTCATTACTTTTAAAAAAGCTCGTATCTCAAACTCCATAATCTGGCGAAGTGAACTTTACTTAGTGTGCATCAAGGTTCAGTTTGGTTTACATATTGAATTGAGATACGAGCTTTTTTCAAAGCAGTGACGATTTCATTCATGAAATACCTTGCATTCGAGACTCAGGACGAATTGTCTTTTTTGTTGCAGTGTATTTTTTTTTGTTTACTTTGAATGTTAAAAATAATATGTATGTATGAATGTTGTTATGGAATTTAAACAAATTAATAGGTATATGTAATTTGATAAAATTTTGTAGTTCTGTATTTTCGTTCCTATTTTATTTTTTTTTGTAAATCGATAATATTAGCTTTTTTCAAAGTAGTGACGATTTTCACTATTAAAAAGAAAACAATTGTTTTATTTTTAATAGTATTACTCAAAATTAAAATCATTGCGCAACCTACTGTGAATATAGTCACTACTTTGAAAAAAGCTCGTATCTCAAAATCAATAATCTGGCTAATTTTTTTTTTTTTTTTTTTTTTTTTTTTTTTTTTTTTTTTTTTTTTAAATTGAACTTTACTGAGTGTGCAATAAAGTTCAGTTTGGTTTACGTATTGAATTGAGATACGAGATTTTTATAAAGTAGTGGCGATATTATTAACCGCCATTCTTAACTACATACATACATACATACATAGATGGCACAGCACAGTTGGTCACTATCACCATTCAAATAGTTAAATCAAAGTTTAGACTTGCAAGAATGTGAAAGTTGCATTACATAGCAGCGCTGGATTGGCCACTTCAATCTCGTTCGCTTTGCTGCCTCGCAATGTATGCAACTAGGTCTTAGTCTTAGGTCTAAACTCGGCTTATTATTCCGTTCGTGTCAGTTTTTTTGCTTTCATTTATTGCCACTACTAGATGGCAGCACTGCGCTGCTTATCGTCAGAACAATTCACTTTATTATTATTTATTCCTGTTGTCACACTCGTATAAGATTTTGTGTGCTAGTTTATTCCTCGCTTCTTGAAATTTTAGAAGCTGGAAAATCAAAAAACTTCAATTAGTATGCTGGGAATCGATCCGTCAACCTCGTGCGTCAAAGCCCACTGGACCAAACGATAGCTTAATTAACACTACGAAAATTAAAACTGGTTGTTGCAAACTGACGTCATTAGAAATGTTTCATCATCATTCGTTCTCAACTTAAAACGATTTACCCGCAATTAAGATTATTTACTCGTCAATTTTCTACCGCAATATAGATTCGTTTTTTTCCTTCGAACCAACCACAGTGTCACTACGCTAAATAAATACATACCAACCTAATTTATTTCTACGATGTCATCCATTCATTTTACTACTTTTATGAAGGAAAAAATAGTCGTGTTATTTGAGCATAACACTTCTATTGGTGAAATAGCTCGTCAGCTCAATTTAATACGGTAAGTTAAAATATTATGCAAATCTTGTAAAGTTTAAACCTTTAACCGTTGTATAATAGTTTCGTTATGTTGTTTGTATAAATTTGCATTATGATAAAAAAGTAGATAGGTAATAAAATAAACATTAGACTTAACATAATTTTCTTTTACAGAGAGAAACCTTCAAGCTGTGGGTAAACCGGTATGGAGATTCTGGCGACATAGAAAGGAAGCGGCCAGTTTTTCAACCTATTATGTTTACACCTCAATCTGCACGTTATCAAGACATTGTTGCAAGACATACTGCAAACCCTAGCAACTGCTCACGGTAAAGCAGTAAAGACAGTGCTGAAACACACTCTGCTGGGTTTAAAAAATACGGACCAGAAAATAAATCGCACTGTCCTACGTTCACCGAAAACAAAGGGTTCGTCTTGCTGAAGAATATTTAAATTTTGTTAGGTGTGACAATATAATTATATGTATTCACTGACAAAAAGTCGTTTATGTCTGACAAAGATGATCGCAAGATACTAAATATGGCGGAAACACGCAGATTATGTTTAATTAATATTGTGGGACTTGTGGGTTACTAACCAGAACTAGCGGCAGAAAAACCTTAGCTTATTGGGGATAGATGTCAACTATGGGGCCTGGTGAAATTGTGGAAGTTGGTGGTCGCAAAATATTTGGATGGTTGGGCGATTTTATTATTATTATTAACTGGCCGTCAAAAATTCCAGATCTAAACGTTATCGAATATTTATGGGGTCTAACGTATCCATCTAACGTAAAGATAACGCAATACCTCAGGGAACTAGTTTATTCAACTTGGGAATCTTCCTTTTTCTTTGAATTTTCGCATAGATATGCGAGGTAGTGACTTAAGTTTAACACTAGTAAATAGTATGAGAAGCCGCCTTCAACAAATAATCAACAATGAAGGTCGATCCTTGAGGTATTGAAAATTAAATAACTAAGTTTCTTCTGCCCGCTTGAAACTGCTAAGCTTATTTTTGTAAATATTTAAGTAAGATGGCCAAGTGATGGTATTGTAGTTTAGATAAAACATAACGCATGTTTCTGTCTAAATATTTACATGATGATTCACTATGTGCCTATCTGCTTTTATAAAATAAGTTAAATCATAAGTAGCAATTATGTTTAACACTCACTTTCCTAACTCATTAGTAGTTTTAAATTACGAAGTGTTATAGTTTGTTTACAGGTATTGTCAGAATAAATAATGTTAATCGAATTAAACAAAATGTGTTTTTTCTGTAAGAAAATAAAAATCTTTTTTTAAAACCTATTTTATTTTTTCATTTACACAAATTCTGTATTAGATTCAAATTGAAATAAAACTTGGAAACTTATTAAACAACCTACTTAATACGAAAAGCAAATAAAAAAAACGCAAAACGAAATTAATTGCCGAAATCATCTTTGAGACTCGAACCCTAAGCCTCACGTTTTGTAAGCCAGCACTGGACCGCTAAGCCACGAAGTATGTTAATAGCATGAGCAAAAATAAGCACCTATTGGTATTAGAAACGGTAGTTTGTTCAACTAGGCATGCATTGATCTTATACCATACAAACATTTACCCACATTTATGTTTATAATATTCATTCAACTCCAGTGCGCATTCAAAGCAACGTATCTGAGTGGATACTTAAGTGAGGGCAACGACTGACCATCCCATACCTCCCATACCTCCCATAGACGTAAAGGGGGTGATTTTTTTTTCTCGACTAAACCTATAGTGTGGGGTATCGTTGGATAGGTCTTTTAAAACCATTGTGGGGTTGCTAACATGATTTTTCTATTCAGTTATCTGTTTGCGAAATATCCAACTTTAAAATGAAAAATTTCATTAAATTCGACTGTCCCCCCCCCCCCCCTCTAAAATCTAAACAGTTGGGTGGAAAAATTTGAAAAAATTCAGAATGGTAGTAAATATATCAAATTTACTAGGAAAATTATAGCGGCTAAGATTGCTTGGAAATTATTTGTAGTTTTAGAGTAAATAGTAGCCTAAGGTATAAAACATACCTAAACTTGGATGATTCCGTACACATACGAAATCCTTAGAAAAATATTACTTGATTTTTTCGTAATGGCTACGGAACCCTACCTTGGGCGTGTCCGACACGCTCTTGCCCGGTTTTTAGTATTTGTTGTTATAGTGGCAACCAAAATACATCATCTGTGAAAATTTCAACTCTCTAGCTATCACGGTTCCCGAGATACAGCCTGGTGACAGACGGACAGACAGACAGTAGAGCCTCAGTAATAGGGTCCCGTTTTTACCCTTTGGGTACGGAACCCTAATAATTGCAAAATAGGTGTCCCGGAAACAGTTTTAAGCTGGCCGTGTATAAATTTTACCTGAACAGCTTGTTGGAAGTTAAGAGGCTTTGATACACCACGGTTGCAAAGTATTCCTGCATCCATCTTAGGATCCATCATCTCGATGGCGGACATTGCTTCAAACAAACCAAACAGGTGACCATCATGCAGCAGTTCACCTAGTTGGAGGTCTGAAAGATACAACAAATATATAAATATATGGGCAGAATTGTAAAAAAAATAAATAAATAAATATGACGGGACAATTTACACCAATTGACCTAGTCCCAAACTAAGCAAAGCTTGTACTATGGGTACTAGACAACGGATAAACATACTTATATATATATAAATACATACTTAAATACATATTAAACATCCAAGACTTGAGCACAAACATTTGTATTTTTCACACAAATATCTGCCCCGACCGGGAATCAAACCCAGGACCTCAAGCTTCATAGTCAGGTTCTCTAACAACTAGGCTATCCGGCCTGTCTGTTAATAATGTAATGTCATTTTCTTTGTTGGATTGCTTTCAAACACATACGGAAGACTGATGTTGTTAGACACATTAGGCATCCAGTATTTCAGATTAGCTCCCTTTGGTACTGGCTTACTCTGAAGAAAGGACCACACAAAATAAGTGAAGTTAAAAATTTAATTTTTACTTAACCTCTCATATGCCTATACCTTCCTGTCGTATACTGGAGAGGCTCGCACACTTGTAAGAATAAAAATCTTAGATACACATTTAAAGGTACAACAGCTGTAGGAACGGATGTGGCACCAGGAATATAACGGTACAAATGTGGGAGCATCAACGGCATACAATTGGTTAATACCAGCTTTTCCGCTGACTACTTTTATTAATAAATCTGATTTTCAGGGCTAAAATAAAGTGTTCCTTTAAAAGATTAGGTTTCATCATCCCTATTGCGTAGCTAGTAGTGACTTTGAGAAGCTTGCAATGTTCAAAATGTAACAAAATTATCAACATAATATGTTTACCTTGTATATGTTTGAAGAAATCCGTTGTAACATCAACCCAGTTGTAAGTGACTTCAGGTGAACCTGGCATAGACTCCATGGTCCTGTACAAAACACAACTCATAAACATAGTTTCAGTCTACAAGTCTTAGTTATAATAAAACTATTCATGACACATCTTTACTCGTAAACCACTCATCAACCCAGCCTATATACGTCCCACTGCAGGGCACAGGCCTCCTCTCAGAATGAGAGGGGTTGGGCCGTAGTTCCCACGCGGGCCCAGTACGGATTGGGAACTTCACACATACCATTGAATTTCTCCTTCACCGTAAAGCTGATGGTAAATTTCAAATGTAATTTTGCACATAAATTCTGAAAAACTCAAGAGGTGCAAGCCGGGGTTTGAACCCACAACCCTCTGCTTGAGAGGCCATAGGTCAAACCACTAGGCCACTAGATCTGGTATTTGAATTGAAATACTGGGATTTTACTAAATTCTAACCTCACTGTCCTCACATACTTTTTAAAGTACAAATCCATCATAACTCCCGAATCTACTATGTGGATATGTTCTCATTTCAATGAAATAAGAACTTTAAATATGTACAAATAATTTCCAAAATCACAGAACTGGGTTTTCTAAGTTTAGTCTTTAACACGGTCTGTTAGAAAATGTAAGGACTTACAGGGTTTAGTTTGGTTAAAATTTTGGATTCTTACACAAATATTGTGAGAATAATCACAATAAAAAATTGAGTATTTATTATTCTAAAGCTCTATATTCAAATCTATCCAGATTTTTAGCATGAAGGAATAACAAACATGCAGGCAAAATCATACTCACCAACTTTTGCATTTATAATATTGTTGAAAAGTAGGATTATTAACCAACCTTGACTTAAAGAAAAAAGAGGGTATATAAAATAAACTGGGACTAGTGTGACATGCAATACTTTCATGGGGTGCAGATAAAACAGGACCTGTAATTGTCGACCCAGACAAACAAACCCTTCAAGTTGGTAATTCAAACCCTTGTGGCAATAACATGAGGGTTTGAATAATCAGGCAGGTCATACATTAATGTTGTTTGCTCCTGGTCGAGAAATACCAAGTCGTATTTTAACCGCACCCTTTTCATGCTGTCATACGAATAAAGCGGAATGTATACCGAATAAAGCGGTAATATGAAATGCCTTAGTTTACAAACTAAGCCACAAAGCAACCGGATAAAGCTTAGTTTACAAACTAAGGCATTTCATATTACCGCTTTATTCGGTTGGGGGTGCGATATATGAATTAGTTTATATTGGCAAAATAATAGAGTTACAAGGATTTCATTTAAGTATACATATTTAATGAATGGAGGTTTCATGTGAGACCAATATTATGGTAAGAATTAAATTATTAACCATGAAAACTGTTGGCTATCGGTCCAATAAATTAAATTATTAGTCTAATTCACACTAACCAAGAAGAATAAGAAAAAGTGGCAAGCACTACCTACATCACATGCATATCTGTACTAACCCGACACCATCGTAATAACCGTCATTATCACCCATTATAAACTTCTTATAAACCGGGATAATTTCCCAGTAAAATTACCATCAGTTTGTACAATACTGGATAAGATAATCAATACAACTTAGTTATCCAAGCCGACATAGGATTTTTTTAGCCTAACCTGACTGACAGTGACAGCGAGCAAAATATGGAAAACCACAGAGTAGAAATTATGTGTAACTGTCATCGAGCTGTCTGCTATCTACCATGTGAGATCATTTTCACATGTTGGCTTACCTTTATTACTTTCAGGTTTGATTCAGTATCTTCGCGCGCGACAATTATTTGTTGTAAAATACTTGAAAGTGGCAATGTCGATCTCTAGCTTGAAACTCCATGCTTGAAACTCTTTTACACTAAAAGGACTGGACGGATTTGAATGAAATTTAGTACGTATAGGTAGATAATTATAATAATTAAATTTGATCTCGGGTTCTATCTTATATTGCAAACTTTTATATTAAGCTTATTAATTGATTTCTGGATTGACTGATCATCCTTGTAGAGTTGTTATAAATTGGAGGTTAAATAAAATAGTAGGTACTGTAACTTTTAAATGTATTTAATAAAATTAACAGATGAAGTTTCTACAATCGGTGAGCTTTCGGTGACAGGGTCGTAAACATCACTGTTTAATTGATCAGACTCAGAAGCCATCGTGTCTGAAGCAGGCGTCGGCTTCCCTTCTGGTTTTGATAAACTTACTCCATTGAATCCCATATCCATACAGTCAAAGTGAAGAATCTGACAAAGAAAATAGACCAAAGTTTGAAATCTGTGTCTCCGTTGAATTTGATTCAAAAAAAGCCTAATTTAGGTGCTAATCTGAGTGAGATTTAATACTTTTTAAACCATTCCATTCGTTACAGACCGAGATAAGAAAACTACTTTGGGGCTTTTTAGCCATAAGGTGGTGTTCTAAAAGTTGGACACCTTAAAGGCGGTATTTAAAATTGGTACGAAAATTAATTGTTGTAATCACGATAATTAATTAGGTAGGTAGTTTTGTGTTACAACGGAACGTTTTCCAGTCAGTCGTATCTACCAGTTAACTTTGGTCCAATTTTTGGTCTCCACACATCAGTTCATCCTTTTTGCTCGTGCGACATTTCTTTTCCTCGTATTATTATTGGTTTGAGTTATAAATTGCTGTAATCGCTTACCAATACCGGCGCTTTATCTATTCGCGTGTCCATGTCCATGCAAACGTGTAATTCTTGTCCCATAATGGTAATATCAAAGAGTCTTATGCATAAATCGACAAGTCCAGGTGGTAGGTACGGCACCGGAATGGGAACGCAAAACGGTGGTGGGTTTCGAGCTGAAATAATAGATAATGTTATCAATACTCTGACGTCACAGTGCGTGAAGGTATATTTTAATGGGTCCTACTAAAAAACTAAGCAACCGCAACATTAAACCGAGTGGGGCAAATTTATATCCGACGTTCATTTTTTTTTTCAAATGTACCTAGTAAGTTTTTGTTTTTTTTTGCGTGCCAAACATAATTGAATGAATGATTTTCTCTCACTCTGTCTCTCTCGACTTTATCGTGGGTAGTTCATTTTGCATACTTACGTTACTCAGCTTGGAAAAGTAAAACAGTATCATTAAACCAATTTGGCGAACACACTACTATGCTCCCTTGTGGAGTTGTGGCACAATAGTTAAGTAATTATACTACTCGACGCTAGATATCGCTAAATAGTCGTAAAAAAATTTTCGTTATAAATTTCCAGATGGGAATTTACTTAGCTAAATAATAATCGTTTACCCACCTGAAAATGAACTTTTGTAAATACTAGCGTTGTTCATTTGCACATCCATAGCTATCATATATTCCTCCGGATCGAATGTTAAAATTGCACACGCTGAAAAGAAAAATAAGAAAGTATAAATAACTAAATCATGGGCGATCGATTGACACCAATTGACCTAGTCCTAAAGTCAGCAAGCTTGTAATATGGGTGCTAGAAAACAGATAAATATATTTATATACATACATAAATAGGCACATACGCATTCAAATACATATTAAATATCCATGACTCGAGCACAAATATAAGTATTACTTAATACTAATACAATTTTTGTATTTTTCATACAAATATCTGCCCCGACAGGGAGTCGAACCGGGGCCTGAAGCTTCGTCGTCAGGTTCTATAACCACTAGGCATATCCGGTTATCAAAATGCCTGAAATTAACAGTTCTCTCGAAATTTAATTTTTAGTTCCAAATTACTGAGCTTTGATTTGATGCTTTCATCATATTTCAAAAAGACTTACTTTGTCTGTCAAATTTGATGCTCTGTATCCTGATTCCTGTACAGCATGAGCACCGTAGAGCCTCGCATTTACAAGGTCCGCCAGTGAATGGTAGCCGCAGCATCCAACCAGGCTTGTACCACGGACGGGGCATCATCTTGGTTACGGTCTGATAATAACGAAGTTAAACATGAAAGGAAAATTACTTAATCATTTTAATTATTTACAGGTAAAAAACTTAAACAAGGCCCCTCTTGCATGTAACATCATCAGTACAAGCAAGTTGACGTTTCGCATTCTAATAAATAGGTACTTATTATGTACTGTTAGGTACTTAAATACAGTTTCATACATTACTACGTTCAAGAAGGCATTCTTAAGTTTTTATCTTTATTGTAGTACTTGCTGATGCTCGCGACTTCGCCCCCGCAGAAGTTTTCTTTTTTGAAAACCCTTGTCCTTGCAATTACGAACACGATAAAAAAATAATTATCCAATGTGATGCAGTGGTTCTCGAGTTTTGCGCTTAGACACACATTTGGCGATTCATTTTTATTTATATACTTAGAATACAAAATTTCTGCGGCAAAATCACGCCTGTGAAAATACCACTCGAAAATTCTTTCAAATATACGAGTTTGTCTTTGACAATCCACTAATATTTACTATCTTTCTGATATTTATTTTGTTCGTTTTTACTTAGTAAGTATACATTTTACAGTAATGGAAAAATCTTACCTGATTTGTCTCCAAGTCGTAATACACTGAGAAATCTGTTACATCCATAACCTCATTGGAGAAAAAAGATTTTCCAAACTTATGCGAAAGTCCTGAAAAGACAACATTTAAAAATAAAGTATAAGTAATAAGCTCTATCATCATTATTTTAGGTCACACCTACTGATAATGTCGATAACTAATGACAAAGTTATTAGCACTTGTCGGCTTATTTTTTTAGAAATGTGAGTGTGAGATGTGTCTACAATACTACCAGAACAAATTTTGATCAAACACCAGAATAGAAATATCAACGCTCATAATTAAAGCAACAAAGTGATAAAACACACACCAACAGACACTAGCTTTTTTTATAAATCTTGCTTGTCTATCGACACAACGCAAAAAATCGCAACATGGGATGCAAAGAAACAACGACTCACCGGCAGAAAAATCCAAACACCCCAGCACCAAAAACAAAAGCACCGTCGTTTTCATTTCGAACAGTGAACTTGGCTATTCTTCCTATCTCAAGGGACACCGTACAAATAACTAAGTCACACGTAATATATCGGTTAAGGATCGATTTGTGTTTAGTATGCAAGCTGCGAGAAGCGACGCAAACCGTCTTGCGGTACTTTCTAGTGAAAACGTCCACTGCACGCTGTTAACGTTTTTAACTGCACGCTAATTCTCTCTCATTCTTCATATCATCATTGACGTAGTTATGCAGTAAAACAAATGTGTCATGCGAAAAATAATTTATTAACATCCAAGAATAAATAAATAAACTTAACTAGTACTTACATATATTATCTACTACTAATAAGTTAAGAACTTATCAGGCATTTTTTTTTAAATAAGTAATACAACTAAGTATATTTTAAACCGAATTGCACATAACGAAAACTTGTTTATTTTATTTAAGGGCTACTATGCAACTGTAGAGTGCGCGAATATTATTGTAAGGAATTTAGCTACATTTTAGACGAGAAACAGTTATGTTTTACTTAGTCCAATTTTCTAGTAATGTTACACAGTTTCAAGCGAAATAATTATTACGTGACTTTTGTCGAGACTCTCACTCCCTCGCCTGAGATTGGGTGAGATTCCGCTTTATCCCGTCCCTAAGCATCTCACGTAATTAATGGGCGCCCCCTAGTGATTCAAGACTCTATGCGCAAGGCAACCGGTCTTATGGACAGTATAAATCTTATAGTTGCAAATTGACAACCTTTCATTATTTTAACACCTGAAAATTACTGCAGGAATCGAAAGAGTTTCGCCTCCTGAACACGGAAAAATATTTATTATAATTTATTTCTCCATATTAAAAAAAATACAACAAATTTAAAAACATATATGTACTTACAAATACATCCACAGAATAGATATTTTTCCTTTACCCTTTTCACTAGAAAAAAGAGCTGTCATAATTTTAAATTAGATAACAACCTTAACGTCAAATTTACGTCATCACTTTTTTTAATAGAGACTAGACAAAAGTAATGGATCTATTCTATCGTTGCGCTCTTTTAGAATAAGCACATCTTTAAAAAATTGTAACAAATTAATTAATAATCCTAGTGAAAATTTAAAACTATCAGCGTCTTTCTCTTTCCAAACAGAATAAACAGAACGAATCAAATTATAGTCTTAGAAATATGAAATGTTGTCAATTTTTGAGAGTGCGTTCGCAGAAGAGCTATAAACATTAAATTACTGTGTGAAACTTTGCCATATTTTAGAGAAAAAAGTCGTGTTTCATTAAGTCCAGTTTTCTAGTAATATTACCCAGTTTCATGCGAAAAAATTAATTAAGTAACTCTCTCTCCCTGACGTGAGATTAGGTGAGATTCAGCTCTATCTAGTCCCCTCACTAAATATCTCACATAATTAATGGACGCCCCCTAATGGTTTAAAACTCTACGTGCAAGCCAACTGGTCTTATGGACAGTATAAATCTTACAGTTCTATGTTGTAAATTTTTGGGTATTATTTTCTTACGGTATTTTCGCTAGAGGTAAGATAAACGATAAATACGTATTTGAAGAGTTAAGACGTTTTTTGTTATTTGCGATCGAAAAGATCAAACAGTGATTTGACATTGTTCTCGTCGTATTCTTCAATATCGTCATCTCCTGCGTCGATGACGGCATCCACTCCACCTTGAGGATTGGGTATCGGAATCCCCCCATTTTCTCCGGGATCCACCATAGCCAGGCCGTTAGCGCCCATTCTGTAAGTAACAAAGAAAAACCATTATACTTAGTTTCGTCTCGGTTAGAATAGGTCGTAGGCTATTTTTTTGTATAACTACCCCTATTCTTCGCGGACGGAGTCGCGGACAACAGCTAGTCTTCTTCTTCTAATATATAAAAATCTCGTATCACGGTGTTTGTTATCGAACTCCTCCGGAACGGCTTGACCGATTTTTATGAAACTTTTTTCTATATTCGGCAGGTCTTAGGCTATTTTTTATACCTACCTGTGTTCTTCGCGGACGGAGTCGCGGGAAACAGCTAGTGTACTATAATTTTACAGGGGATGGTTTTAACTTCATCATAATCTTCATCACGTGAAATTATCCAATGCCAGTTAAGCGGATTTGCACTATCCCCGACGAAACTGAATCACGTACCAGGGTGGACCCTTTCCATTGCAAATGTTATGTAAGGGTGAGGCCACACGAGCGTAATTTTGTGAGTCGTGAGCGGCAGAATTTCGGTCCGCGCCATACGTGACACAACACAATGTATGGCGCGACCGAAATTCTGCCGCTCACGACTCACAAAATTACGCTCGTGTGGCCGCACCCTTAATGAACCGAAACAATTACTTTGTTCACCCGCTACCTTACGATATTTACGTTTTTGTAAGAACAGCAAAAATTAAAATAAAAAAGAAAAATAAGAAATAAAATGTTCTGTTGACATTCCATACATCTGCTAAAGAAATCATCGTGAAATTGGTTGTGAAAAGGTTCCACCCTGATCGCCATTCAGTTTCCTTGACTGTATATGGAAAACTATTAGCACTAAATAGTCGATCGATAATTTTTAGCGCAATTACAAAGGTGAAAGTAATTTATGGGAATCATTAGATAAATAACAGGAAAATATTAACTAGGTACTGTGTAATTGCAGTCTTTAAAACACCCGTCACGTAAATAATTTAGCTCTGTCGCCGTCGCAAATAGCGAAAGAAAATCGTTTAAGTACGCGTAATGGTCACTTGCTAGAAAAATAAAACTCAATTTAGTGTTAAGCTCAGCTTAACAGCGTCATTTTATAAAACTGTTTAATGAAGCATTAAGCATTATACAAGGTTTAACGAATAAATCTAGATATATTTTTTCCAGCAAGACAAAATTATACATAAATTATTAAGATCACCACATAAAACAAAGTCGCTTCCCGCTGTCTGTCTGTCCCTATGTAAGCTTAGATCTTTAAAACTACGCAACGGACTTTGATGCGGTTTTTTTTAATAGATAGAGTGACTCAAGAGGAAAGTTTATATCTATAATATGCCCCACCCGGCGAAGCCGGGGCGGGTCGCTAGTTATACATAAATTTCATAGCGAATATGGTGCGAATGGGAACAGCCCGCGCGCAATCAACAGGTAATGGAGGTTTGAACCGGTTCCCCGTGCGATGTTATTATAGCGCGAGGTATAGGTAACGCCACCAGAGTTGAGGCCACGCACACAACCACATCTCATGTAATGACAGCACAACGTCAAAATCCCGCTGTCATTACATGAGATGTGGTTGTGTGCGTGGCCTCAACTCTGGTGGCGTTACCTATAAGGGAATGTGCGGCACAAACTTGTGTTAAGTTTATGAGTGTGAAGTGATAAGCTGCGTACGGACTGCGCGCACTGTACGCGTACCCGGGCTTGCGTGTCCTGGAACGCCATGTCCGTACGCCATGTACGCGTACACAGCTATACAGTGTAATTTAATGTTTTATTTTTGTAATTTAGTTAATGTTTGTATTGATATAATAATAAAAATAATAAATAAAAAGTGACAGTCAAGAACTGGCTAAGTGAGAGTCCAACTAGGTTGGTACAGATACAGTCGAGGAAACTGAATTGCGTACCAGGGTGGAACCTTTTCACAATCATTTTCCCGATAATTTCTTTGGCAGATGTACGGAATGTCAACATGATATTTGCGACAAAAAGGTCCCACCCTAGTACGCAATTCAGTTCCCTAACTGTACTTACAGAGGTAGATCTACGTCTTTAATGTGTCAGATAGAAACGTTTTTTTTTATGATTTGGCTTTTTAAAACAGATGGACAGACAGACATTGATCCAATTCCACATCTTTCTATTTGAGGCAAGGAACTCCAAAACTTCAAAATATTTAGGACAAAAAAGGTCCATAGTACGAATGATTCTGACTTTCGTCCCTATTTCTTTTGAGCTACGACACATTAAAAGAAAATATATACCTTAAACAATCGAAAGCCATGTTGAAGAGCTCGAACTGCCTCCACTGTCCGGTCATCGCCAAACAAAAGTGAAAGTTCCTTCCAGGGAAGAATACGTTATAGAATTTGGCGCACACTTTCAAGTTTCTTAGTCGCGGCGGGTTAATGCATATCGGCTTCGGATTTTTCCCTGAAATCATTAAAAAACATTTTGAGCATAGCAAGTGCCTATTTTTTAAAAAAATGAACTGATCATCAATTGTTTTGACCATATCGTTCAAACCATCCACCAAATTATTGCGAAAGGCAAACGAATTTCTTACAATTAGGAGCGGATAAAGTTTTGTACGCGTATAAAAATTATTTTCTGTGACTGCTTAGACTCAATTTTTAATAAATTGGCAGGCCGTGTTGATCTTTTTAAGTCAATTTCTATGAAAATGACTCTACATTTATATGTATAGGCATGATTTACAGTACAAAACCTATAAAGGTAAGCAAAGGAAGAATCGTACCGTGCCTGAACGGTGTGATCAAAACCAAAGGCAATGAAAACCAAAACTGACTCGTGTGTTGATGAACTAAGTTTCGATGAAGTACCTGACATAGAGTTTTCATAAAGAATCCTGTCATTCATAGACATGGCCACATCGAACGCGAAATCGCCTGGATGGTAAGTGACCTTCATACAGGCTTTTTGATTGAACAAGTCCAGCACATATCCTGTACAGCATTTGCAGACTCCATAGGAACACGTGCATCTCCTAGAAGGTTCGTCGTCATCGTCTTCCTCCGATGTAGACGTTGTGTTCTGAGTTACTTGGGTCTGTCTAGAACGTAGAGATAATTGGGCGAGCTTTCTTGCCTTGAGTCTCTCTAGGAATATCAAAGCGCTATCGGGTACTTCCAGATCTTGCAAATCCGCCTGTGATACGTTCGTGCTTACCTGTTGAGGGACTAAAAAATTTTTTTTTATCAGAATCACTCAAAGTAAGCTTTTTGCCATCGTTCAAATGAACGGTACACTAAAAGAACATGTCGTCTTTTTTGAAAATGTGATTTTAATCTCAAAATATAGAGCACGCAATAAACTATAACTTACCACTTAGTTACAGATAAAAATATTTAAGTAACTTCCTTTTTTTACCATTCTGAAAAAACATGTATACAAAAATTAAAATGGTTAATTACGTCCTTCCCAACAAAAAGTTGATAATGCGACTAGACATGTTCTTTCCGTATAACCTTCAAATTGAATAAGCTACAATCAAAATATACCTATATAAGTATCGTTTTGTTTGATTTTGTTGCTTGTCTTGACTGTACAAAAAATTCGATGTGCTACGCAGTTGAAAAAGCTAGTGCGTGTATTCTGCCCGTAGAATTTTTACTTTATTTTAATCAGAAATGTTGACATGTAGCTTAAGTTATTAATAAATTATAGAGTCAATTTTCAAAATACCTTTAGGTTTCCCTTATTACTTAATTATTGAATCCCAAGGAGTCGTCCGTAGTTAAGCTTACTACTTTCTAACTTTTGTATACAAAATAAACAGTAATTTTTGTGTGTGGTCGTGCAGAGAACTATCCTTTCGAGAAGGTGCATAAAAACCACCTGACCACAACTTTTTAGTAATGGCGCTCACTTGCACTTTCACGACTCTGGCTTTACTTACAAGGTACACTAGGTAATTTTAGCTTAAGAAATATTTTTTTAAATTTCAAGTTCACGGGTGTAAAAAGAGTGAAAAATTTACCATCACCACGGACGTGAGGAAACAAGGCCACTGTCACAAGTAATAACACAAATGTATCCATGACAATAAAAGCTGAACACGCGACGCTGCGCGGGCGACGGACGGATTATGCGCGAATAATACTGCGGTTCAATTCATACGCGGATTTGAACCGGTTAGAGGGAAATATCTCCGTTTAAGTACTTAATACATATTTACGAAGAGAGATTGCACTACCTACCTAATCTACATGCATTTAAATATATATGTATAGATAGACGACCAGATGGCCAAGTGGTTAGTGACTATTGAGACTATGAAGCTTGAGGTCCCGGGTTCGATTCCCGCGTCGGGGCAGATATTTGTATGAAAAATACGATATAGGAGCGCCAAATAAAGCCTAAATTGAATTAAGAATTTTGACTTTGAAACACCTCTTTTGTTACGAGGATGAAATGTACTTTTCGATTTATTTTCTGAAGTTGACTTTCTTTTAAATAAAACATCGTAATTAATTACTTAACACCTTTTAATAAATAATAATTATTCTACTAAAAAATAATATGGCTCGGTTTGAACACTTTTCAACACATTTTTACAACATAAAACCAAAATAAATACTTATTCTAATATCCACATAAACAGCACCGAATCTACAGTTTTTAGTATTTCTTTCTTAATCAATTTACAATTTCCTTCCGTCAAAGAAATCTCCGACTGCGTCTCCTATGGCATCAAGTGGTCCCCCGTCGTCGTCGTCATCACCTCCTCCTCCAAATATTCCTCCGCCTCCTCCAAAGAGACCACCACCACCACTGTCACCTCCCCCGAAGATAGCACCGGCTGCGTTAGAGAGGAAC
Source organism: Archips xylosteana (assembly GCA_947563465.1). Taxonomy (NCBI): domain Eukaryota; kingdom Metazoa; phylum Arthropoda; class Insecta; order Lepidoptera; family Tortricidae; genus Archips; species Archips xylosteana. Next base: position 17,245,876 of record OX387344.1, read on the forward strand.
CCTCCACGATCATCATCGTCGTCATTGCTGTTTCCGAAGAGGCTGACAGGGGCGGGCCCTGACGATACTGGTTTTGGTTTTAAACCGGTTTGAACTCCACTGGTCCCCAATCTGTAGCAATGCAGCAACAATTATGTTATTTGAAATGGCTTCATGACTTTAGTTGTTTACTAATAATCAGTTTAATTTATTTTCGAATACAATGTTGAAGTAAGGCAGTTCTTAATCTCATACATGCTATAAACCATTAAAATAACAAAATAATACATAATTGTTATTTGTAAGTACTCAAAAAAATTACCCGAAACATCGGAAGGAAGCCGAATATATTTGGAACCCGGCAATGTCCGCATTGATGTCCAAACAGGCAAATGCGTTTCGATTCCGTATCCGAATGTTTGAAATTTCGGCACAAACCTGAACAAACGGAGCTCTGCCTGGATTGAAACAAATTGGAGGCGGGTCACTGGCTGAAAAACAAAATACGCTTAACATAGTGAACTTAACAGAACAACATTTAAATACAAGATGATGATGAACATTGCATGATTTACCCGAAACTCTACGCCGTACAACAGTTCTATTGTTTACACTCATTCTAACATCAAACACGAAATCCTCTGGGACAAAACTTATATTACCACACGCTTTCATTTGGAATCTCTCCATTATAGTTCCAGTGCAACAACCACATTGTCCCCGAACGCAGGAACAGGGAAATCTGAATACGGAACCATTTACTTTTTGTGGTACTGCGGTGGTAGTTTCTTCTTCAAGTAGCGGTATTTCAGTAATACTGGGGACTGATGTAACATTTGCTATTTCACTTTGCACTACTGGTTCCACGACAGGTGCATCTTGTACTAAATTCGCTTCGTTGTCACCAGCTGGTTCTTCTATGTAATCTTCGTCATCTTCTACATAGTTCTCATCGTCTTGCGTTACGTGTATCGGCAAAACTATCGTTGCTTGTTGCCTTAACACAGGCGTAGGATTTAACGCCCGTCTCCAAATACTCTTTGGAATTTGAAAGTTTATAACTTCATAGCTTCTGTCGTTAGTTAAAATAATTTCACCTGAAATAGAATACAAATAATTAACCAATACATATTATAAATAGTGTAACAAAATCAGGCTACTCACATAATCCTATTTTACTTAAATTTATAAGACAGTATAATAACAATAATATATTTAATTTTGTCATTGTTTTTCTACGCGGAGCAGGTCGTCAATTTCACTTTCTATTGAACAGTGTCCTGGCTGGCTTACGGGTTAAAATTGCATGTGAAGCAAGTCACCACGAAGTATTTAAGTGATTTGTGTGACTAAGAACCAATACTCATTTTACATGCTGAGGCTACGAGCACAAGAAACAAGTTTTAAATATTTAACGCTTTAACTGGAGAAAGTTGGGTGTTACCTAAAAGTTATTTATTACTATAAATATTGAGCATTCAACAATAATATATTATGAGAATGATTCTTTTTAATATGAATATGAGGATAATGCTTTGTCATTTGAAAAAGGTGGGAAATAATTTTTTTAGGAGTTCTGTGTTGGTATTGTGGTGCCAATGATAGGTAACAAATGTGTATCAATTGGCAAAATAGGTATGTATGGATCAGAAAATAGTTAAATTTTAGATTTCTTCTTACATTATTATTTGGCACTAAGTACATACTATATGGGTCATGCACAGAATTGGAAACAAAAATAGCCCTTCCTCTAAGCAACATTACCTTGTTCGTGACTTGGAGTCATCACGCTTTAAATATTTTTGATGAGAAAAAGTTCTTAAGTGCCGTGCCATAAGCTTAAAAAACCACAGGAAAGACGAATTCAAAATACTTGTATGAATGATCCTTAACTGGTCCAATTTTATGATTTCTCATTTCTGTTATGATTTCACTAAAAGAACCTATGTAACGTTGATTTTTAATTGCAGATAGTTATAGTTTCTTATCAATCTCATTATTTTGATCTTTATCACTTAATACAAAATACTCTATTTAATTATTTACTTATAGTAGAAACCACTTACAGAGTGGTGGTCAATATTAGAACGAAGGTCAGTGGCAGACCACCGGCTCGTTGGTCAGATGCATCTGGCATCGAAAGTAGTGACTGGCACAGCTTTTACCAAGCGATTTTATTTGATTGATTTAGACACATAAAATCGTGAATATTTGGTAATACCTATCTACTCGTACATTCTTCAGTGTATCCATTAGCTATTTTAAATAACTTTTATCATCGCAATATGATTTGGAATGTGTAATTTTATTATATTATTCATATTGATTATTTACTGTTATTAATAAACTCAAAATGTTATCTATTTCATTGACTAGGTACTACGAGAAACATTATGAGCACAAGGTAAACATCTTTGCAATAATAACTCCAGACAATATACACAACATTTACTTTATTTTAAATCAGTCAAAATAACCACTTACATTACATTGCTATTTACAGCGACATTAAATAAGAATAAGTTAAGAATAAATAAGTAATCCCTACATAGCACAAACTTAGATCTAAAACTCTTTAAGGTCATACTCGGTCCCAATCACCACGCATCATTTTATTTTGTCTCCCTCTGTGTTTTTTTTTCTTTTGATTGTCATTTCCAGACAACCCTAGAGATTCACTGAAGGCTTCTAGTCCGAGAATATCATCATCATTGTTATTACGACCCTTGGCGCCCTTAGGTTTCTTGACGTTATTATTATTTCGGTTTTTCTTTTTATTTTTCCCGAATAAGCCAATTTCTTCTCCAACTGTTTCACCAATCTCTGATAATCCGAGAACATCGTAGTCATTGAAATCGTTACCTCTGTTCTTTTTTGGCAATGACAATCCTCCATAAAAGTCATTTGATACGACTTGGTTATGGTGAGCTCGACTCTGATCAGATGATTGGTCAGGTTTTATCGACGTATTTTCTTCAGAATGAGAATCAAGGTCATGGACTATTTGAACCATATCGTCGTTAATAACATCTTCTGATGACATAGCAAATGCAGCAGTAGAAGTTGTCTTAGGGGTTATGGTTTCAATTTTCTCGTAATTGGTTTGTTCCCTATTAGTCGTCATCATACTAGATACTTTAGCGCTTGTCGGTAATATAGGGGTTACTGGTACAACGGAGAGTTGCCCTGTAAGTTGGGCCAGCGACATCTCAAGACCGGGGTCTTCGAACTGATTTTCATCCTTTACAGTTAGCTCAGCTAACGTTGTCATTGGTTTTTGTGTAACAATTAATACAGGTTCAAATGTTTGTTCTTTTACTGCGCTGGACATAGGAGTGCTTTCTGTTAATGAAACTCCGGCGGTAGTTATCTTTATTGTTGGTGTCGCGACAGTAGAGGAAATTGTTGGAGATGTTTCGAAAGTTGGAGTGACTTCTACGCTGGTGGAAGTAGGAGGACGTCTAGATGGGCGCGGTGGCCTGTTTTCAGGGCGCCTTGTTGGTTTGCGTGTTGGCCTTCTATTTACAGGGCGAACTCTAACAGTAGTTGTTCTAGTAACAGCGGGTCTTGGTGTAGTGGTCCTGTTGGGTCTTCTTGAAGGGCGTCTGGAAGGTCGTGGTCGCCTTGTAGTTGTTGTAGTAGTTGTGGTAGTCGTAGTAGTAGGTGCTTGCTTCTTCTTATTCTTGTTTTTATTTTTGTTCACCTTCTTGCTACCTGATGAACCAAACAAGTTTCCTAAAATATCTTCACCAAGAATACTGAAACCCGTGTAGTCTGCACTTTCCACGTCATTACCGGCATCAGCTGTAAATAAAATGATAAAGTATAAGATAAAGCATATAATTTTATTACGTGTATTTTAAATGATTCAGTAAATATGAAAGAGGTTCTTACTATCATCATCATCATCGTCGTCGTCATCGTCGTCATCCCCAACGAGACCGAATGCATCAACATCATCGTCATCATCATCGTCGTCATCATCGTCGTCGTCGTCGATCTTTTCGTCCTGCGGAACCAAGGGTAGTGGATCAGCTGCTTCTGAAGTGACTCCTCTGGGTCCAAACTTGAAGCAGGATACTCTCACAGCTGCTTCAACAAGGCTTTTCGATTGGAGCTCTAGACCTAAACATGCCCTGAATTCTTCGCCCGCCCGCGCAATATTGTAAACTCTTCCGCAGAATTTTGAAATACCGCCTGGCAGAGGCATGCACACTGGAGTGGGCTTGCGACCTGTTGACCAACATCATAAATGTTTTAACTGTTCGAAACCAACTGCATATTACTGCGTCAGTGAAAATATTGTATGTATGTAGGTAGGTTAAACTCTTTATTGTACAGTCGAGGAAACTGAACTACGTAAAAGACTAGAATCTTTTCGCCATCAATTTGAAGATAATTACTTTGGCAGATGTATGGAATGTTAAAAAGACATTTCTAACGAAAAGTTTCCACCCTGGTACGCGATTCAGTTACTTCGACTGTTTGACATGAAATTAATAGATAACAAGGGAAACAGATGTACAAAGGCGAACTTATCCCTTATAGAAATCTCTTTCATTAAAATATGTTTTGTTAGAAATTAAATTGTAATACAAGCTTTCTTTGCTGAATGTACTTTTCGTTGAGTGTACTTCCATGCATTGTCATGCCATTAAGCATTGAAATTCCGTCCTGCTCCTGCGGAGACCCTTAATTTCGCTGCTTAATTATTGTATTATCACCTGACTTACATAAGTATACCAAATTTCAGCTTAATCGGACAGGTTTGCGAATTTGGAAACAACAACTACAGATAAAGGCGTCAAAAATGTCTCTACAACTCTATATCACTAACCATACAGTTATTGTTTTTCAGTCTCAGTAATACGAGCAGTCTCCAGGAGGATGAGAGGCACTAGAAGACATATCAAAACTGATAAGAACTGAGAAGACTGAGCAGAATATCTATACTGAAAAATAATCCCCCCTCCCCTCTCATTTTCCATTACTATTTTTATTCTTTATTCTTTTTATTACGCTATGTTCTGTGGCATCGAATTGATTTTTATGTTTTTTTTTAACTTTAATTTTTTTATTATGATAGGGAGGAAAACGAGCAAGCGAGTCATCTATGATGGAAAATGATCACCATCGCCCATAAATATCAACAACTCAAAGAGAATCACTAATCTGTTGCCGGCCTTTAAAGGTTTAAACCCTTTAACTAAGTATTTTAATAGCATGTTACCAATAAATTATCTATTCATCAGGTGACTCGCCTGCCGTTTGCCCCCAATCATATAAAAAATCCTTCAAACAGACATACAAACGTTACAAGCTTGTAACAAAAACTAGTTAAGTACTTACTAGAAAGAGTGCGGTTGGTGATGACCTTCTTTCCAAAGCTCAATGAGACAGACATTTTATCGCCGCTGAGATACATAAGCGAAGCGCATCCTGGAATAAAAAATATTTTATAAGTTAAACTTACACGACTTTCATTCAGACTGCAGGAAAAGTCACCTTTACTTGCTTTCCATTTAGTATTGGCCTCTACTTCGTTTTTTTAGCATTAGAAATAGGGTAAACAATCTTGATGAGTCCTTTTTCGAAAAACTCTTTCAAAAAAAGCAACTATTATTTATGAAACCTAAGGAATGTAAATGACCATATTATTATGTCCTTGCTAATTGACAAGATTTCATATTTCTAAGACTATAATTTGATTCGTTCTCTGTATTCTGTTTGGAAAGAGAAAGACGCTGATAGTTTTAAATTTTCACTAGGATTATTAATTAATTTATTACAATTTTTTAAAGATGTGCTTATTCTAAAAGGGCATAACTCTAAAACCACAATACAATAGATCCATTACTTTTGTCTAGTCTCTATCAAAAAAAAAAGTGATGACGTAAATTTTAAGTTAAGGTTGTTATCAAATTTAAAATTATTACAGCTTTTTTTCTGGTGAAAAAGGTAAAGGAAACATATATATCCTGTTGTGGTATTGATAAATTTAGATTATGAATGTATTTTTTAAATATGGAGAGATAAATTATAATAAATATTTTGTCCGTGTTCAGGAGGCGAAACTATTTCTATTCTTGTAGTAATTTTCAGGTGTCAAAAAAATTAAATCTCGTCAATTTTATTTTTCAAAAGTGGTTTTCAATAAAAAGACACGTCAAGATCGCTTACCTTCTTTCTAATGCTAACAAAAACGAAGTATTCTAATTGACATCGAACTATTCTTACAAACTGAGAACACCCTAAGTTACAATATCATATAGGTATAATGTTCATGTTGAATATTTGCCGCCAGAATAACAATATAAACTATTTAACAAAAGAAAACGACTATAAATATAATTAGAAGTCTAAAAATGAATGAAATGTAAATTAAAACTACAAAGTAAAAACATCAAGACTTTCTGCCCCAAGATACTGGCCGCATTGCCTCTCTGAACTACTATTTCCAATGTTTGAGAGAGGTAAGTTCCAGTTCCAGCCCTGAGGCCGCCTGAGGTCAGAACCAAATGACAGGTCTAAATAATATTAAACTATGTAACTATTAGAACTTTTCTACACTACAAAACTAGAAACAAAAGAATTGATTATACAGTACGTTATGCAGCTTTGTTCTTTGTTCAGTTACAAACTGTACGTAAGCTAAAAAAAAAGCTCTGCATAGAATCCTAATCTAAACGTAGTCTAACCAGCCCAGTAAGTAAAAAATATCGCTATACTTGAAATGTTTAGGTAGTTAACTAAATGTTAACACACTTCAGTTTCCAAATTTGGCACATTCAAGGATTCAAAACATTTTATTTATCTAATTGTAATACAAACTAGACTAACGTATTTTTATATAGAAAAGTAAATGTTTAGATAGTTTAATGGGAGAATTACAGTATTTAAGACATCAGTTGACATTGTTTTGTTTACATTTAGTTAATTACCTAAACCTTTCAAGTATAGGTACTCATTAATTTTATGTTCTCTTTATTCTGAATTTCACAGTGCATTTAGTTCTCACTGTAATGTTGTAATAAAATTAAATAACTTACCTGGTCCGTTCAAGTTCATAACAGACAATTGGAAATCCCGACAACAGTTACAGTAAGCCTCCGAGCATTTGCAATATTTGTTGATACTGTTATTGTTACTGTCGTCCTGTTTTTCATCGCTGCCATTGCGTATGCTTTTCTTGTTGTTTTTTTGTTTTTCTGTAATAAAAAGTACACATATTTTACTAATACAATACAACATTACATCGAGTCGTAATATATTCTTTTTTGTACGATACGCGTGTGGAACGTAGTAAATTACCAACACGTTTCGGTCCTAAAAAACTCGCTCCTGTCGTTTTTTAACATAACCGAATCTCGTTGGGAATTGCCCACGTTCCGCACTTGTATCGTAAAACAACTATATTTATTTCTTCCCTGTAGACTATTTTTAATTTTCCTGATTTATACTAGTAAGTAAAAAAAAAATAAGTGTACCTCTATGATCATTAAAAAATAGGCTGGAAATACACATGCTTGCACATTTTCATACTTGTAGCTTGCATATAGGTACTCGTGTCATATTTGTATGAAGTTTGACTTTCGCATGCCAGCTACTTGCACAAAAATGTGCAAGTTACAGGCATGTATAACACAGGCTATATGTCTGCCGAATGTCAGTCTTTAGCTACAGTGGTTTAGGCTGTGCGTTGTCTACCAGTCTGTCATGTTACTTTAATCATAATCGTGTGACACATCGCGTGTGCGATATGTAGCAAAGCTTACGTTACTGTAAGCACTTAATGAATATAAAACACGGTCATTATCAGTTTTTAAAGCCTAAACGCATCACTGGTTTACGTGCTGAAAAAAATAACGAGCTAGTGCGTGGCTTAAAGCATTTAAACCATTTTTGACGGTTAAACTGGCATTTATGTTGATTGTGACTGTTGTATTAATTTGTGCACAATTAAACCGTTCTCGACATTAGTGTACATGTTACAAGTATTTTATTATCTTGATTTCTATCGTATATATTTCAGTTTATTATTGAGTCAATCAACTTTAATGAACTGAAATAATTACTTTGCTCACCCGCGACCTAAAAGTGAGCAAAGTAATATTTCAGTTCATTGATATGAACCTCCGTAAAGTACCTAACGCCTGATTCAATAAATTATCAATCAACTTTGTCAGGTTCTACTCCAAAATATTCAGGGATTTATTACATTATATACTTATCTATTGCTCAAGTAGACATATTTATGTTATGTTTGTATATTGTCATCTGTGCGGAAAATAGTAGTTTTGTCCCCTGGACCACCATATTTTAAGCTAATACGTTATTCTGATTTGGTTAATTAACATTACTCTTGAAACAACAAAGTATCGAGCAAGAACCTGGCTTGATTAAACATAGCTTTAAAAAGAACAAATTATGAATAGTCAAGAAAAAGTTCGTTTTACACTTTTACACTGATAGCTTCAAATTTTATAAGTTACGGGTAGTTTTAACTCCAGTGGTCAAACTCCAGTGGTCAAACTAAATTGAAATTCGGCACATACCTATGTACTTATATGGAGATTTGATGACAGTGAAAAGGCTTTTAATTATGTACATTATATTCGAAAACTTATCGTACCTTCGAAATACTTTTTGAAAGCTGTACATCCTTTTATCACTATCAATTAAAAATGAGAAGTTTAGGCTGTGCCAAGATCAGCAACGGCCATAAAATCGTTACAATACTCGTACTATCTTTCGTGTGTTCAAATACATCTGAAATTCTGCTCATATGGTTTCGTTGTCTCACTTACAATTATTTTATTAACCATGATGAATTCTAAACTATTACGTTCCCTTTTGAAAATTAAATTTTAGTTGCTTTACGTTTACTAAATTGGAATACATTTTTGTATTTTTTTTTTTTACCTTTTTTGCTGACTTTACATTTTTATTGACCAAATTTCAATTCAGTCTGATCACTAGAAATATGTGAAGTTCGACTTGCAATTTTTATCCTAACAAACCCAAATATTAAAGAAAACATAAGCATGCAGAAAACAGCGGCATGAGAATTTTCATTTTAAATATATAAAATAAAGAGTCCTGAGGGAATGACTCATCAAAGTCCAGCCCAAATGCTCGGACCAAAAAAGGCAAAAAAATAATATGTGACATCGAAATGGAATGCATATTTGTAAAATTCGCACGAAATAGGGTATTCAGTAACACGGAATTAGCCCCGTGCGTAAGCTAGTTTAAGAAGATACAGTCATCTCAATCATCATCATCATCATTTCAGACGTAAGACGTCCACTGCTAGACATAGGACTCCCTCATTGATACCCAATTCTTACGGTTGAAAGCGGATCACATCCACCTTGAGCCTGCGGCCTTTACCAAATGTCCGTTGGTCTCGTTGATGGACGCCCCACGCTGCGCTTTCCAGTCCGTATCATCTCAATCCCATACATATTTTCATTGCCACTAATAATACTCACTTATACTTTTAGATGCGGCGAAAGCCAAGAGTACGAATATGAGAAGAAGCTCGAAAACCAGGGAGAGCCTCATTCTGAAGACTCGGTCCCCGTCTGAAAAATGAAACACCTATGTAATAAGACTAACCTTTACTTCAAAAATCATTATATCTGGCAGTTGATTTGAAATTACGGAATTTCACGAAATTCTTATGCGAATTCCCAAAAATTACATCGTGACTAACTTAAAGAAAGTTATTTGCCGTGGCAGCGTAGTGGTCCAAACTTTGGCCTCTCGAGCAGAGAATCATGGGTTTTCAAACCCGCTCGCACCTCTGAGAATTTATGTACGAAATTACATTAGAAATTTACCGCAAGATTTTCACTTAAGGAAAATACGTATACCCTGAAGAAACCAGCACACATCTGCGAAGAAATTCAATGGTGTGTGTAAAGTTCCCAATCCACACTGATGACTGATTCACTCACTGACGACTGATTCATTCTGGGAGATGTCTGTGCCCAGCCATTGGACGTTTATAGACCAAGATTAAAAAAATGCAAATAAAATTAGGTGACACAGCCTATTTCTAACCTTGATTAATGTAAACCAAATTAATGGCCAAAACATTTTTAAAGTAGTGGTCGTGAAACCATTTGAACCGGTTTTAAGGTTTGGACTAAAACTATTCGCCTAAAAACAATTAGAAAGCATGTCTTCGACCTAAAAGTTATACATCCTTTGTTGAACGTATGTATACTTGAATTTTTCTAAAATATTCTGCGGAATAGATAAAGACTGAATATGTATACAATTAATACGAACATTACATTACATTAACATGTTCAGCTATTTCAACACTCTATCCTATCCTGGAACAATTGATTCCCATGAAGAAAATGTAATTTTTGGGAATTCCCACGGGAACCATCATCATCATCCCAGCCTAATACGTCCCACTGCAGGGCACAGGCCACCTCTCAGAATAAGAGAAAAAAAAATTATCTTCTAATATATAAAAATCTCGTGTCACGGTGTTTGTTATCGAACCCCTCCGAGACGGCTTTGCCGATTTTTATGAAACATTTTTCTCCATACTCGGTAGGTCTGAGAATAGGTCGTAGGCTATTTTTTGTATACCTAGCCCTATTCCTCGAGGACGGAGTCGCGGACAACAGCTAGTAATGTTATAAAGTTATAAACAATATGATGCAATAATAAGTGCTATGTTTCTATCTGGTCTTACTGCTTCCATTTAGGTACTAATGGGTCATACATAGGGAAAAACAAAAGTTGTCTCTCCTGTGGACATAAAATTGGCGACTCCTAATTACCAAGCTCAAGATTTATTTGAATGGGCCGAAAGTTGGCCAGGCGTCCCATACGCGGATGTAGACTAGACTAGAAAATATTGTAGTCCCGTAACTTTTGCCATATCCACAGGAGACGCATACAAAAAATTGTGTATGACCTTACGTATGTTTAATCGTTATTTTGTACCCGTTTAGGTTAATTGGAGTTTCCTTTCATATTTTTTTATACAACTACACGAATACGTCATTGATATGGTATAAGGATCTGATGCAACTTGGGTAATTCTCAGAGGCTGGCCCACATCGCACTTTCACGGAACTCATCGGCGCCGGAGTTTCTATGGTACTTTAGATAAACATTCTCTCGAAATTTCTTTAACTTGCGTGAAGTTTGATAAGCTCTATGAGTTTCATTTTTGTTTCGTTTTAAAAATTTCATTTTTAAGACTAAATAAATAAAGTGATAGTTTTTTATTTCAATAAATTAAACTTCATGTAAGTGAGTCAAAATCGTGAAATAAATCGATGTTTTTGCAATTGCAAATTGAAATTAATGAATATTGGCAAAAAGTATAGTTTTTAAGGCTTTAACTGATATTTTTTAATACTAGCATCTTTATTCATGAAGTTGTTCTTAAGAATTGAAAAACAATGTCACTTCGCGCGTTGAACTCGTTCCCTCCAAATATAATCAAGTCATTTAATTTCGCCTTGATTTTTGTAAAAATATCAATAAACTGTGTTTATTATACTAGTAATAATTAAATACCAAAATTTCACTTACCTTTCAAAAGAAAACTTGAGTGACAACTTAAAAAATAATATCCAGATGATAATAACCAGCTGTCCCACTACAGACGTCCACAAATTAATTAATGAATATAATTTAGAAATCACTGTACAGTTCTAAAAACGCAGAAGACACCGGCTTAACCGCAGCACAGGTTTGATATAACCGCCTTGAACTCGGACCCAGAGAAATGTGCAGTGACGTATAACACTCGTTGAGAAAGGAAAACTGGAGTTCGTTTGTCCCTTTCGCTCGCTACGTGATAGAATGAGGCGGGTGTCTGCGAAGACTCAGTTGGATGCCTATGTAGAATTTAGTGTCAAGCCAATGTTATTAACGTGATTGAATGCAGGAAAGAGCTCTTCACACATCATTTACAGTGCGACAAACTGGAGTAGACGGATACGAAAAAATTATTTCCTAAATTTATAACGAGGTCTGTAGTTATAGTACATTGTGCATCTAGGGCCGTAAGTAGGGGATTACTAACAAGTGTCAATTAGAAGCCCGACGCCGAAGGCGGAGGGCTTTTAATGACTCGAGTTTGTAATCCCCTTACTGCCCGTGATACACACAATGATTTTCATCATATTGCAAGGAAAAAAAACCAAAAAAAAAATTATTTTGCCTCTAAACATTTAAATTGAATAAAATAATGGCTACCCGACAATACAGATTGTCACTTTTTTCGAGTCATCTACCATAGATAATGTAAACTGCGTTTAGCTTAGAATGGTCATACGGCCTGATTCTGCCAACATGTTAAAAAAATATTTACTAAAATTATTGCAAAACTATTTGATATAAATTTAAAATATAAAAATAACGAATTTTTATGATGCGTAGATAAAGCGATAAGCGTAGTTTTGTGTTGTAAAATTGGGTTATAGCTAAGTTTTAAAGATATAAATAAAACGTTGGCTGACTTGAAACCTCCTTAGTCTGAAATGTCTTGTTTGCATATTTTAAAACTAAAGTCAGAACTCCCTTGGATAGAAAAACTGTACGTAAATCCATAACTCCCTTAAGAACAATTTAGGTCATTGTCATTTAGTATACAGGCATGGAATAACTCCATTGACGAGCAAGTGTGATGAAAATGTTAATAACTGATAAGGTTTAGATGTTAGACGTTTAATATCTTCTTCTTCTTCTAATATATAAAAATCTCGAGTCGCGGTGTTTGTTATCGAACTCCTCCGAAACGGCTTGACCGATTTTTATCAAATTTTGCGGTGACAGCTATTAACAATAAAAATACATTAATTAAATTATTTAAACCATGATTCTTATGCATTTAACCAGCGACACGGGGGCTGAACTCCTACACGAAATAGATTAGAACTGAAGAATAACGTTTTCTTCTAAATAACTAAGTAACGATTTATTTCGGTTTTACTCGAACAGAACGTAATTAAATAGGTGGTACCAATTTTTTATCGTTTTCGGTTAAGAGGGTTTATACCTGCTGAGCTGGCAACGTTGCATTTTCGTTAGTTTTTCTCGATTATTCCATAAAAATTGAATGAAAATTAAAAATGTTTTGAATACAAATTGTTCTAATAAATAAGTTAATGTGTCTACTGCAATAATAATTCTTGATAAGACTTTTATTTTCTTTAAAAACCGCTAGGTAATAATTTGTTCGTTTTTAAAGAAAGTAAAAGTCTATCACAAATTATTATTGCAGTAGACATTAACTTATATAGTAGACATTAACTTATATATTAGAACAATTTGTATTCATTTTATATTTAATTTTTAATGTATTGACGAAGTAAACATTTTTTTAGTTTTTTGTTTTCACTTGTTTTGTGATTTTGTTTGTTTTTTTTTATTGTTTGTTGTTGTTTTTTTTTTATTTATTTATCTTTGTTTAAACAAGCCACATTCCTTATCAATGTCAGGCCAGGCAAATGCGTCATCCGATATACTGTTGGAGTGTCCTATCTGCGCGGATCGTAAACTGTATAAGGGGACCAGGGGTTTGAACGTACATTGCAGCCGCCGTCATGTTCCTCGAGTGGGCGCGGACCCCACTGGTGTCGGTGATACTCGTGGGGATAATTCTTGTGATGGGAATGTTGGTCAACCTGACAGTGCGTCCCTCAGCAGTAAATTGGGCCGTCTGAAGCGTAGTTGCAAGTTGATAAAACGTATCCCCAAGGCGGCGCGTGTGGCGGTGGCGCGAAGCTTTTCGAACTGTGTTGCCAAAGTTGTTCACGAAAACACAGTTAGTGCTTGGGAAAATTTGCTTACTTTCGCGTACTCAGCTTTGCATGTTGATTCGGGCACCCGTGATCGGTCGCTCTCTGCTCTCATCAAAGAAAACGTATCTCGTACCCGCGCAGCAGATTTTCTTCACGATATCATTACTGATGAAAGTAGTAGGGTGCCCTTGAATTTTAACAGGGCAAAGGCTGTGGAAACCAAACTCGCAGATGGAAACGTGAAGGGGGCCGCGAAACTTTTGTTCTCGAATGACTCTTTGGCCACGAATTCCTTGGAGACTCTTTCGGTCCTTCGTGACAAACATCCTGCACCCTCTGCTAGTTCACAACTTCCTGGTCCAACCTCTGACACCAGTCAGCGTCTTACAGTTAATGAGGAGGCGGTGCGGGGCGCAATTTGCTCTTTTCCCAACGGATCTGCTGGTGGCCTGGATGGTCTTACTCCACAACATTTGAAGGATCTTACCGGCCATACGGTGGGAGATGCTGGTAAATCACTTGTGGGTGACTTGACATCTTTGGTGAACCTTATGTTGGCGGGTGGAGTCCCTGGGGAGATAGTTCCGGTCCTTTACGGCGCCAATCTTGTGGCTTTGTCAAAAAAATATGGGGGTATACGTCCCATTGCCGTGGGTAGCACGATACGTCGTCTGGCGTCTAAGTTGTGTTGCCGGGCTCTTCGCGTACGGCTGACTGACAAATTTAAGCCGCGCCAGCTGGGTTTTGGTGTGCGGGGGGGTTGCGAAGCGGCAGTTCACGCAGCTCGCACCTTTCTCAGCTCTAGTGACTATGACATTTTGGTCAAAATTGACGTCAAGAATGCATTTAATTCGATCGACAGGGGTGTTCTGTTAAGCGAAATTCAGAAGGAGGCGCCAGAAATTTTTGATTATTTGTTCCAATGTTACAGCACCCCGTCTAAATTGCTTTTTGGAGTTGATGAAATTGCCTCGAGTGTGGGTTGCCAGCAGGGAGACCCATTGGGTCCTGTGATGTTTAGTCTCGCCATTCATCCCATTATATCCTCATTGATTTCTAAATTCAATCTGTGGTATTTGGATGATGGCACGTTGGGTGGGGTAGCGTCTTCAGTCATTCAGGATTTACAGGCCATTATAGACCAGTTTCACAGGATTGGATTGGAACTCAATTTCGCTAAGTGTGAGCTTTATTTTTCAGATGCACTTTCACATGCCTCCCGTTTGGATATTTTGTCTCGCATCAGTGTACTGGCGCCAAACATTGCCATAGTAGGCCGGGATTCGCTCAGCCTTCTCGGTGTCCCCATTTTTGAGGACGCCATCCCATCTTGCGTGAATTCCAAATTGGAAAATTTTCAGCAATCGTCAGATCGGCTTTTAGAATTACATCCTCACGTGGCTATTTTTATTTTGCGCATTTGCCTTTTTACGCCCAAGTTCATGTTTTTGCTCCGTTGCTGTCCGTTATGGAAGTATCCACAAGTGACGGCAGAGGTTGATGCTTTGCTTCGTGAGATGGTGTCGAAGATTGTTAACACTATCTTCGACGACCGCTGTTGGATCCAGGCGTCCCTCCCGATAAGCCTCGGCGGGCTTGGTATCAGGACAACCTCAAGCACATCTCTGCCGGCTTTCTTAGCCTCCGTCAACAATTCGGATCTGCTCATCAGAGAGATATTAAACGTTTCCAGCTCTTTTGATGTGGTGGGCCCGTATTTGACGGAGGCTACGGAAGCCTGGCGCAACTTATGTCCAGGAGAGCGTGTGCCGACGGCCTCAAGTGCATGCATTCAGCGTTTGTGGGACATGCCAATGTTGAGGATGATTCACGACGATCTTATCCATCAGTCCACGGATGCTGCAGATAAGGCGAGACTTCTTGCTGTCACTGAGAAGGAGTCTGGTCACTGGCTGCGCGCATTACCTTCTGTAAATTTGGGCACAGTTTTGGATCCCATGCATCTGCGCATAGCCGTTTGTTTGCGTCTGGGGGCTAGAGCATGTGAACCACACCGATGTCAGTGTGGAAAGGTAGTTGACCACCTGGGCCGCCACGGGTTGTCTTGTGTCCGGAGTGCGGGCCGTCTATTTCGCCACGGTGCTCTTAACGATCTCATCCGTCGGGCCCTCACCACTGCATCGGTCCCGGCTACTCTGGAGCCATGTGGTTTGTTGAGGGATGACGGAAAGAGGCCAGATGGTGTTACCTTGGTGCCGTGGACGTTGGGGCGATCTTTGGTGTGGGACGTGACCTGTGTCGACACTTTTGCTGCGTCTCACGTCCAAGGCGCCGCACTCAGGGCGGGGGCAGCTGCTGAGCAGGCTCAGATGAGCAAGCGCCGTAAATATTCAGGTTTGACTGATTACCATGAGTTTGCGGCGCTTGCTTTTGAAACGATGGGGCCGTGGTCTGCGGATACGAAGGGGGTGCTGAAGGACTTGTCCAGGAGGTTGGTCCTGGCTTCGGGTGACCCTAGGGCTGGTGTTTATCTTGCTCAGAGGTTGGGGATAGCGGTCCAAAGAGGAAATGCGGCCAGCGTTTTGGGGACGATGCCAGTGACTTCCTTCGATGACGTGTTTGCCTTGTAGCGGGTAGTTTTAGTCTATTTTAAGTTATGGTGATGGGACGTATGTTTTTTTTTTGTTTTAATTAATTTGTTATTTGTGTGTACTTTTTGTAATTTGTAAATTTTCATAAATAAAAGGGTTTATCTATTATAACGTAAAAAAAAAAAAAAAAAAAAAAAAAAAAAAAAAAAAAAAATTCAAAACATTTTTAATTTTCATTCAATTTTTATGGAATAATCGAGAAAAACTAACAAAAATGCAACGTTGCCTTGCCAGCTCAGCAGGTATAAACCCTCTTAATAAAACGTTTTAAACCGCTTATTTCTGTTTTTTGAGTTCAGCACGACTTCAATTCAGACAACGCATCGCATCTGGTGAGGATAAACTTTTAAATAAGTTACATAATAGACAAGAAAAAACTTCAGAAACGATATTCAACTGTGTGTAAACCAGTGTAAAAGAACAGTGTTAGAGACCCTGACTATGAAGCTTGAGGTCCCGGGTTCGATTCCCGTGTCGGGGCAGATATTTGTATGAAAAATACGAATGTTTGTTCTCGGGTCTTGGGTGTTTAATATGTATTTAAGTATGGATCTATCTATATAAGTATGTTTATCCGTTGCCTAGTACCCATAACACAAGCTTTGCTAAGCTTACTTTGAGACTAGGCCAATTGGTGTGAATTGTCCCGTGATATTTATTTATTTATTTATTGTCTATAGGAACTGCTATTTACAAGTGTTGCAGATGACATGGTAATAGTTCATACAAATTGTTCAGTGGCGATCCTTACATAGAAGCCCAAAAGCCGGGCTTGCCTTATAAATCTCAAATCAAGATTAAAAATAAAAGCCAAACCTCGTCCAAACGAAAAAAGTTCTAATAAAATTACTTTCATAATAACGCGCTTTATTTTACGTAAAATACCAAGAATTGCATAACAAATCCGCTGCGCGGCCCAGCGGCGCTGTACGGCGGCCGACGCGGCGATAGGAGATAGTAGCGACGTTATAAATAGCATGACATCTCGCTCGCTCTTGTGGGCTTTTACGGGGCTTCGAAACGCTCTCTTCATACTTAGGAAAACGTTAGTTTTGCAAATATCTATGTATAGCTGCATATATAGCGCTTTCTTTGCAATTTTGAATCTGGCTTACGGTGTGAAGTTTGCTGCGTTTGGTTTAGAACGCGAGTGCGCGGGCGAGATGAATAACTTCACGATTGTTTATATCGAATCGTGGGCCATACCATGCAAGGCGTTGTAAAATGCGTGAATTTATGTAATTACAAAATAAATAGGTATTCTTGTTTTAGTGCGTTGCGTGTGAGAATGAGTCTGTAAAATTTAAAATTCTGTCTAGTAATAGAATGAAGTGTGCTTTGGTAAGCTTGCCCAAACTGAGTAAAGCGGCAACAAGAAAACGTAAACGAGAGTCGTGTCGACCTGTGTTCACTGAACATAATTTGTTAACACTGCCAAGTCTATATATATATGAGGCAGCTGTATTTATTAAACAAAATATAGAACTATTCCCTCCTGTAAAAAATTTAACTAATAGATCGCTGCGACAATATAAGATAACGGTACCACCCTACAATTTAAAAATGAGGAAAAAGAGTGCATACCACATGTGCATTCAAATATATAATAAAATTCCAGCGACATATAAGACCCTATCAAATTCTGAATTAAAGTGTAAACTGAAAAATATATTAATTAAAAATTGTTTCTATAGTATCGATGAATTTTTTAAGCATGCGTTCTAGTTATTTTAATTTGTTTTTACATTATATTGCTTTCACAAAATTAAATTGATATTAATGAATTGATAAATGATGATGACATAATTTAAATGAATTTCAAATTTTTATTTAGTATTGTATAAATTGACATAAGTGAGATTGCTTTTAGATTTTTATATTAATTGTGACCAGTAGCTATATTTGTTATTTATTTTTTTTAAATTTTTATTTGCATGCATCAATATTGTGACAATTTAAAGCTACTATTATTGAGTAAGATTAACATTATTATTATTAATCATGAAAATTTTCACATGCCGTGTAGGCCGAACATATGATAGCTCTAATGTGTTTTTGTAACATCTTTTATACCGTATGTTCTGTGAATAAACATTTCATTTCAAGATGGATTTACCTACATTAAATTATAAAAAAATACTAAAACATATCTCTCGGCTTGCCATAGCCTGATACCCTAGGCACGCCACTGAAATTGTTGTCACCCACCTCACAACATCCGCAGTCCCGCATGCTGCGGTTAAAAACGGTTTTGACCGTTCATTTATTCCATTTCGTTTTAAACAAATTGATGAGTAAAGAATGATTTCGAACTGTTTTATGAACGTCATTTTGAATACCGTTTTTGAGCCCTGCAAAAAATGTGACGATGCAACTGTATTGGCCACGGGGCACACCTGCAGTTATACCAAACTGTCAGTTGAAGGCATTCAGTTAAAAGTACGCCAGGAGACTTTAGGACGGCTCGCCTATTTTAATGTTTCCCTTTCAAATTACCTCGAAACAAAAAATTAATATGCTTCGTCTTTTGAAAATTAAATTCAGAACTACGTGGTTTCGTGCTGTTTTCTACAACAACGAGTATTTCTCATTTTAAACAAATACTACTTTTTACCAGCAAATCTGAACTCTGAAGTACTTCATCACCATCATCGTCATCATGAATTCAGCCAAACAGATCGGTCCAGCGTTATCCGCATCCAACGCAAACGGACACGTCGATCTGAATTACTTAATAAAGAATTATTATGTAGAATAATTTTAACCACACTCAGAGACGTCAATTAATATGTATAGTAAGCTACTGAACTATATTATAGGACAGGATTTATTTTCTGTCATGTAATTTAGCTACTTAACTATTAATTAAAAGTATTAACAAAGTAATTAAATTAATATACAATTTCTTTCTTTACATGGGAATCTGTCACTGATGAAAAAAATTAATGAAAAGTAGTTATGAAGCCATGGTGGCCTAGAAGCAGAGGGTCGTGGGCTCAAATCCGGGCTCGCACCTATGAGTTTTTCGAAATTCACGTATTGATATCCCACCAAAAACATAAATGTAAAAAAAGAGGCCAATTTCTATAACAAAAAAAGTAGTGATATCAGAAAAGGTTCCAAGGTAAGCACATACTGCTAACGGTCAAATCAATCCCACTAAAAACATTTTATGTATATTCACTCCAAAGAAATGGCTTGGCCATTTCATTGTTCCAATATAGACATTTCCATGAACTTACAATTCGCCGGGTGCGTGGAAAAACCCGATATTCCTATCTAATGTATTGTAGACGCAGTTTTCTTTTTTCAACAGTCAATTATTTCGATTTATCGGATTTGACCACGCACCCCTATGTCATGAAACTGCCAAGCCATTTTATTAATATACATGAAATGTTTTTAGTGGAATTGATAAGATCGTTAGCAGTCAGTGCGTAGCGTGGAACCTATTCCGATATCACTACTTTTTGCGTTGAAATATGCGCTATAAATGCCCGTGTCTAAAAATTTAGTGTTAGCAGAGAGAGACCTGCTTCTAAGCAAAATGTACGCAGTCAGAGGTAATTTTATATTGGATTGGTATAGACAAATAGACATTAAAATTTAAGATTTTCAGACTATATAATTACTGTTGTCACATAAGTATTTAAGTGCCACTTTCATACCAAATTTTAAGTTTCTAGGACAACTGGCTACCCTATAGATTTTCATTCCATTGCGATTTTTGCCAACCTTTTTTAATGACTGAATCTTTTGATTGCGTTGACTTAGAAGTTTGATTTTTCACGGCTTGGAGTGATTGCAGAATTGACTATTTAATATTAATTTCAGCTTGATATCTCCACGAACTGAAACAATTACCTTACTTACCCGCGACCTTATGATAGCGGGTGAGCAAAGTAATTGTTTCAGTTCATTGATATGGATCACCGCAAAGTTACGCCTGATTCAATAAATTATTTGATATCTCCACGTGATTCTGAGATAAAGAGTCTCAACAGACGTACAGATAGTGATCATATAAAAGGGTTCTGTTTTTTTTTTTGAGGTAAAGAATCCTAAAAACTTTAATACGACAAAACATTTAAAAACTAAATTCCTTTATAGGTTGGATATCTACGCGATCAAAAAGACATACGCTGCAAAAAACTTTATTGTACTTTCCTAGCAAATTTTATGAGGCATGTGCTGTAATAAACAGATGCAATAATTATTCATTGGGTTTTTACTGTTTGAATTTAAATAACAATTGCCTATAATTAATTGGAGGCTTGATAACACAGGTACAAAATTACTCGTTAGTTGACGAATGACTGATTAATTGATTGAAATTTGTAAGCACAACTCAACTGGAACTGGTAAAGGAGTTTGAAATTTTTTACAAGGGTTCCTTATTTAACATGTTGTATTGTGCGTGCGTGCGTGCGTGTGTGTGTGTGTGTGTGTGTGTGTGTGTGTGTAAAGATTGGACATATTTGGATGAAATTTGGTAGGTATATAGATAGCTTGACGTTTGGAATAACACATAGACTTCTTTATATCCTGATATTCTCATTTTTATGCAACGTTAATAAAGAGCACTATGTAATTTATATTATTCGATATTTTTTATTTGTATATTTCCTGTCAAATGTATTTTTTTTCTGTGTTTGTATCGAATATATGTGTAAATAAACATCTCTCTCTCTCTCTCTCTTTCTAATTCTTGGGAATTCCCTCCACAAGTTTCGGTAAATCCCGGAATTTTAAATATATATATAAAATAAAAAGCTATTCATGTCCTATCAAAAAAAAATTAAATCCGTTATTAAATCAGAAAGTTCTAAAATAATAAACATTAAATAAAAATTGATAAATTTCTCCTTTTTTAGCAGTCGGTTAAAAAAAGAATGACATGTTGGTGTCAGTTTATTTTACAGAGGATTATAATCTGTATTGACGGCTTTGTGGTAAATTCTAGAAGCTCTATAAAAGTTCTTTGGTCTCGGATGTGCATTAAACGTAGTACTGTCGTTACTAATTGGTCACTAAAATCATGTGAATATCACTACCTACCCAAAACATCAGTATGCGAGTTTTATGTGCATTTACAGAATGTAATGATTCTCTTTGAATTAAAACTACTACACAGATATCCATACTAACATTATAAATGCGAAAGTGTGTCTGTCTGTCTGTTACCTCTTCACACTTAAACCGCTGAAACGATTTAGATGAAATTTAGTATGACGATAGTATAAGACCCTGGGACATAGGATAGTTTTATCCCGAAACATTGCAGAGTTCCCGTGGGATAGCGATAAACGAATTTTTTGCAGACGGATTCGCTGGCAGCTAGTAATTACTAAAATAAGAAAGACCTCACGTACGTCAAACGTGAAGATCTACAGACAGACAGATAGAGTTACTTTTGAATTTATAATACCCATACTTCCATACATACTTAATACATATTACAAATGTGAAAGTGTGTTAGTTTGTTTATTTCTCCATCTTTCACGTTGAAACTGAGCAAGGGATTGCCGTGATTTTTTTGTATGGACATAGTTGAAGGGCTGGAGAGTAACATAAGCTACTTTTTACCACGGGAAAATAGCTCATTCCCACTGGATAACACGTTTTAATCTACTTCAGCGGTTTTTAGCTGCGAGCATCAGCTAGTTAGGATGCTGTTTTGCAATACTGAGTCAACTCACTGTCATTTTGCAATACAATGTCAACAATAAAAATTCTTTTGTAAGGGTTGACATTGTATTGCAGAATTAACCAGGGTTAACACACTATTGCAAAACAGCATCCAGTTATTAATAAGGAAGTAAGGTTATAGATAGTAAACTTATTTAAAAACATGAAATGCCACCAGACCTAAAATGATTATTTTAATAGTGACCAAGTCAAGATAAAATGACTAGGGGACGCAAGCGCAGCACCCAGAGCCGGCTGTATGACACGGTCACTTTCTACACGGAGAAAGTAGTCAGGATCGGGCGTTAGCTTGTTTTTGTTTATTTTACCAATTCCACAATTGACACAGAAGTGAAATTGTTGTAAGAGTTAACACGGGCCTGGTAATAATTTACGATGACTGGATGACTATGTAATTCTTTGTTAGATATTGAATTTAAAGGAAGTGAATTTTGTTTGTTTTGTACATTTGTAGTGATATTTTTTTCAGTTCTAAAGCATACGTAAGTATTTGAATAGACGCCGCCGATTTATATCATCATCATCATCCCAGTCTATTTACGTCCCACTGGTGGGCACAAGCCTCCTCTCAGAATGAGAGGGCCCGTACCTCTAGTTCCCACGAGGGCAGAGTGCGGATTGAAAATTTTAAACACACACCATTGAATTAATTCGCAGGTAAATTTCAATTATTTATTGGCCGAACCACTAAGTGACCCATGGCTTCGGCCGATTTATTTAGCGAAATATAAAAAATAATTAATGTATGTTATTTTTTTTTAGTACTTACCTACCGCTTACTGGCTTTATCCGACTAGTGCTTCTAGCCAGGGTATCTGCACTTTTCTTGACACCGTTGGTTTCTTTCATCATAATCTGTTAATTTTATGCATTCAGGGCTTAAGTATAGTATAGTAGCAAAGTATAATGTCATCGAACGTCCAGGTAATTTTACGTTACGCCCAATTAGCCCCAAATACAAGTAAATTATGAACGAAAATTGCGAAAGTTTAAAACATTATGCGTACTTTTTTACGGAAAGAAAATAAACAATGTTGCCGTATTTAACTCTACATAAATGTATAAGTTAGCAACACAGTGTTCTAGTACATCACACTGGTCGCGTATGGCCAGTGTTAGGGCATTGACCTCGATGTGGGGCAGTATGCCGTATTGCACTTGGCCGCGTATGGGAATGCAGCTAGGGAACAAAGATAGAACCTTGACTAACAGCATTTCTCTTGATTCTTTGATTATTGCGTTTTATTTACTCTTAACTAGGCGAGGAATTAATGAAAAATAAAAAACAAAAGAAAGACAAAATTGGACTTCTTTTGATTTCATAAATTGTTAATTTGTTGATAAAATTAAGAGCTCTCAAAATAAAATTTAGTGTTTTTATATTTATCATTGTTTGCGCAAAAGGATAAAATTTTCTTGTCCTTTACCCAAAACAAAAGGAATAATTTTGGTTCAACTAGAAATTTTGCTGAAATTTTGGAAAATTACAGTTCTAAATTACGTGTCACATTACGTAAGATATTATGTGTACCTACTTTAAAAAGTGAAGAAACTGCTCCGTATCCGCCGTATCGCTTTAGCCTAGTTGGTAGTGACCCTGCCTACGAAGCAAGAGGTCCTGGGTTCAAATCCCGGTAAGGGCATTTATTTGTGTGATGAGCACGAATATTTGTTCCTGAGCTATGGATGTTTTCTATGTATTTAAGTATTTATTTATCTATATAAGTATGTTTATCGTCGTCTAGTACCCATAGTACAAGCTTTGCTTAGTTTGGGACTAGGTCGATTTGTGTAAGATTGTCCCCTAATATTTATTTATTTTAATAACACCGTTATTTTTAATCGATGAATGAACTCTACATAAGAGTAATCAGCATAAAGCATATTACGCAAGTCTCAAAAATACCCGGCAACCAAACATTGAAGTAAACAAGTTACCATAACCCGCCCGCTTTCACGATGCATCTCACTGGTGCATATCATTATATATTGCTTTATGCTTTATTTAAATTTCACCTTCTATTGTGAGGTGAAACGGGCCGGAGCGAGATCGGAGGAAAGCAGTGTCCGCCGAGCGACGGCGACGTTCGCCTCTTCGAGTCCTACCGCAGCTCAAGTAGCGTGGTTGCCTTCGTGCAAGCATTTAAAAAAATTAGTATTCATTCAAGTTGGAATAAATTTTTGAATATGTCGGTCAAAATAGCTTTTGCGCTATTGGCGGTTGTGGTGGCGGCCCGCGGCGCGACCATTTTAGGTGAGTACTTTGTTTGATTAGTGAGTTAAGTATGTACCCAGCGTAGGGGCCGCGTCAATTGAATCGATACGATGAATTAAGTAGATACTTAATGAGAAAGCGTGAAGTGAGATTGGGTATGCACATAGACGAGTAGAGTTTGTAGCATTGCTTTTTTGCGGTTCGATGGCTTTCTTTTTTAATGGATGTGGTAAATCCATAAGTGTTTTAAATATGTGTTCTTGCTGAATAAATTATTTTAATTGATGTTTCAAAAAATAAATAAACTAGTGAGTGGAGTGAATAGTTTTTATTTTATGTTTTGTTGCTCGCCTCGACTATAATTTAAATTGTGTTATTTGTGAAGCTGCAAGTATCTTGTTGCATCTGGCTACTACTACTTCTGACTTTTTCATCCACACAAAGGTTGACTGGTAGAGATTCCTTAAAGGTATCAGTTCACCCTATTACATATATCTCAACTTTTGTAAATTGTGTTTATTTCTTTATTTTGTACAATAACGAGTTCACGTACATACTTCTCCGTGTAGTTCTAATGAATCTGCAAAAAACTTGGGACAATCTTCCCTGAACGTACCTACTCTAAAAGATGTTAGAGTGAAAAGCTTAGTAGATGCTAAACCGAGAAAATTGAAACCGAACTGAAACTGTAGTAGTAGTATTATAGTAGTAGTCGTATTATTGTATTAGTAGAGAGTAGTTTCAGTTTCATTAAAATTTTCTTATATTCGTACCAATTCGTATCGGTGTGTCTATTTTGCTTTTCTATTTTCAATATGTCATCCTACCCAACTACAAAGTGACGTCCATTATATTTACTTTCATAAAAGGTTATATATCATTCAAAATATTAGAAAATGAATTTTGAACATTATGTACATTGAATCAATGTTTGTGCTAGTTCAGATAATAATACCCTGCAATAATTTTTTACTGATAATTTTCATTCAAGATGGTGTACTGAAACTTTTGTCGATATCTATTAAATATGTGTGTATGTATGTAAACTCTTTATTGTACAAAAATAAGGAAAAAAAAAGAAAAACATTATTGACAACCGTTGAAATGCATATTATCAAATATTATTGAGAAACTTTAACAATGATTTATTTATTTATTTATTTATTTATTGATAATAATTTACATTTACAGGCTTACAGTATGAACCAGGCGCCTATAATGCTAGGATGATACATTAATAATTACAATAATAATATTTATCTAACATTATTCTACGTAAACATATTGCAGTAGTTGTAGTTATGATATACAATTGAAATTGCCAGACCACTGGCTTCATTATGTGATTCCTTAAGTACATCTTAAAATGAAACCCGCCCGAAAGGCACTTGCCTACGTTAAAGTGTTCAGCATAACCGTTACACACTCGTTACACAATTGCCGCATAACAAATATCAACATAACAACAGACAAAAAACAATGGTCCGAACTTTCTTTATTCTAATCTCAATTCATAACAGAGCCATATGGTTGGAAACGAAAACTGAGCGAGTGAAAGTAGAAATAGCATACGTGAAAGTGACCACTCTGCACGTAATTTTGGACGTGTTCAAGCTACTGTGAACGCCAAATTGACAATTAACAATCTACGTAGCCAGAATATTCATTAAAATTTCTATACCCAAGTCGTTTTCTATACTGTACAATATTCTTTTCTATAGCTGTTGCACGCGACTCCGTCTGCGAACAATTCGCTGTCCCACGGGAACTAAAATGCAATTTTTGGGATAAAAACTATATCCTATTCCGAGACTCAAATTATCTCTATACCAAGTTTCACTTTTGCATTTGCCTATAATATTAGTAAGGATTGAAGTGAAATTTATTGAAATTACTCTGACATAAATTCTGGTCATGAACCGGCCGTCTATTACTTATCGGCCGACCCTATGGCATAGGTCCAATGTATCGGATGGCAAATGCCATGCATGCCAGTACAGTAGTGGTACATGGTAAAATAATTCAGGCATTGAAACGAATTTTTTAATTGATTGGTAGTTTATTATTTTTATTTAATCACTTTACTAGAGTAATTTTGCAAAATCCCTGTGACACTTGCAATGATAGCTTTTATAGAGTGCTGTTAAAGTACAATGTAGCCGTAACATCGATGTAGTTTTAACAATATTTTTAAATCCCTGAAGTTTAGGGGAGACCGAGGACAGTTGACACAGAGGAGAGTAGAAACAACGTCGGTTTTTTAGAACTTATTAACTGCTAGAGAGCTCGCAATTGCGCGCGTTTTTTAGTTCAAGTCTCGAGCTATCAAACACGCGCTATTGCGAGCTCGCTAGCAGTTAATAAGTTCTAAAAAATCGACGTTGTGTCTACTCTCCTCTGTGTCAACTGTCCTCGGTCTCCCTACATACTGTCAGAGGAATCATTGTTTAAATATGACTCTACCACAGTAGATATTATTTAATGGCACGTCTATTAAGAAAAGTTTACCACCCCTTTAACGTATTATTTCATTTAGTAAAGGACTCTATAATGAAACGTTTTTTTGACACAGAGATGAATTACGACTCAAGTAATGGGCAAGTTGAATGACGTACGTATAAAGCTGCGTACGGACTGCGCGCACATTACGCGTACCCTACGCGAACCCGGGTACGCAGTAACATATAAGATCATTGCGGGTACGCGTATAGGTAACGCCACCAGAGTTGAGGCCACGCACACAACCACATCTCTTGTAATGACAGCGGGATTGTGACGTTGTGTTGTCGTTAAACGTCAACACAACGTCAAAATCCCGCTGTCATTACATGAGATGTGGTTGTGTGCGTGGCCTCAACTCTGGCGGCGTTACCTCTACCCGGGCTCGCGTAGGGTACGCGTAATGTGCGCGCAGTCCGTACGCAGCTTTATATTCGTCAACAAAATAGAGTGCTCGCGATGAAGGTTAATGTTAGTATATTCGACCAAGTAAATGCTTTACCATTTTTTATGACAGTTCCTATAAGTAAATCAAAGTAAAAACAATAAGTCTGAATGTCACATTGACTTGTAAGTGAAAATAGCCTTTGATATTTAAGCCGTACAGCTGACATTAGGGTGACCTTAGGGTGGTAAAGGAATTTCTTGGTCGACTATACAAGCTAGCTTTTGAATTTATCGCTACATGCAAGCGATTCCAGTGGTAATAAAACGGGCTATCTAGACGCTCTGCCACCGTGGAGCTGGCCCCGAGGCTTTAAAAGAACATAGTGATCCATCTAATAAGAATATTTAATTTGAAATTACAGACTTTGTCAACGCTGATGTCGCGAAGAAGGTGTTTGATATGCCGGAGCTGCGCCAGGAGCAAACGAATCGCAACTGCATGTGCAAAGGACCAGCCTGTGTGTGCTGCGTCGACTTCAATGTCACTTTGATTGACTTAGGAGGACCAGGTATTAAATAATAAATAAATAAATCGTGGGACTATTTACACCAATTGGCCTAGTTCCAAACTAAGCAAAGCTTGCACTATGGGATCTAGAGAACGGATAATAGTATTTTATACAATCGTTGCATAATGAAGGCTCTTAAAGTCGAGTACCGTGTTTAGGCCACGAGGCTTGCCGAGTGGCCTAAGTAAGGTACGAGATTTTAAGAGCTAATTATGTAACTATTGTATACAATACTTTTGTTTGTAATTAGTTTATAATAAAATTATTTAATGTCAAAAAACTTGGGATCTAAATCGTACCTAATTTTCAAATGACAGAAAACCAGTTTTAAAATCATTGCGTAGAAATATACGAATGTAGTTAGTGAATTAGGCGTTTCCTTCCGGAGGTCCATGTCTGTCTAGGAATTAGAGGAAATCCCAACCACTTTTATGTTCGTATAACTTTTTTGACATTCTGTTTAAAAATAATAAAACACTTCTTATCTCATCAAAAACCCGTTCAATCTTACCCTCTCACCTTTACTCACCTTTAGTTTTCACGTAGCTGTTTGAATTTTGAAATCTAATTTACTTTTGTTTTTAATTACAGGATGTGTTCACATGAAGTACCTATCTCCAGAGGAAGGTTTCTCCGTCAATGTCTCGTATGGCAAGAATCTTATCCACAGCTCCCAGATAAAAGGTAATATATCTAACTTCTTACTTACTTACTTACTCCGTTGGCTCAGCGACCCTAAGTGGATCTTGGCCTCCAATACGATCTCCTCCCAAACTATCTAACTAAATTAAACTATATAACTTCTGGTGGTTCAATATAAATACTGTTAACATAGTGTAAAAAAAATAAAGAAATGGTATAAGGCCTGTGCCCTGCAGTGGGACGTATATGGGCTGGGATCATGAATGAACATCCCTATCTTGAACATATTCAAAAAAACAGAAGCAAGTTCCATTCCTTAGCACTCCGTATTGTAAAAAACAAAGTGAAGAACTTTGTGCGAATGACCTTAATATTAACAACAAGGATAGAGTCTCTTCCCACGCCACGCTAAGTATGTAAATGTTGTTCCTGCAATTTTAATTATGTTATTTCTCCCAGGAAACAATCCACCACCAATCTGCCTTGAGATGTTCGGGTCTTTTGCCCAAACCTGTGCAACGTTCAATGACTTGGCTCCGACAGCTGACGGCCTTCGCGGTTGCCTAGAACTAGAACTTCGAGTTCTGAAGGAAACTCAGATGGAGTTCCCTATTGGATGCTTCAAGTCTAAAGCTGGTGGGATGGAGATGGAAGAACCACCTGCAGAGACTGAAGAGTGAGTTATCTTGATAATCCAATCAGTGGCGTAACTATATCATTTTAAGGCCCGTGGCAAATACTTTAGATGGGACTCTCACAGTAAAAATCGTCACGTTGTAATTTAATATTAATGTTATGGCCGGGGTCCTCTAGGGTCGGGGGCCCGTGACATTTTGTCAGCCCTGCCGCCCTATTGTTAGGCCACTGAGTCCAATTTTATCAAAAAGATTGTATATGATTTTATCTCGCAATAATATTCTTCTGGAGTG
This sequence comes from Archips xylosteana, assembly GCA_947563465.1. NCBI lineage: Eukaryota > Metazoa > Arthropoda > Insecta > Lepidoptera > Tortricidae > Archips > Archips xylosteana. Next base: position 17,275,204 of record OX387344.1, read on the forward strand.
CTTGCGCGATGAAGACGACATTTTAAATAAAAATTCCAAATTCAAAAGACAGATCTACCTTAGGCCATAATGGCGTTATACACCATCATCATCATATTCTTTTATTCTTTCTTAAACTTAAAAAATGTGACATCTAAAAAGCCCTTTACGACCTTTGTACTTACAGAACGAACGTTTTGATTTCGATTTTGGCAGTAGCTTGCAAGAAAATAATTGCGAACATAGCTTGTAAAAGCTTGTATTTAAAATGTTTTTTTTTTAACAATAACTTAATCTATATGTATAAAACAAGAAACTGACTGACTGACTGACTGACTGACTGACATATCAACGCACAGCCCAAACCACTGGGCCTAGAGATTCCAAATTTGGCATGTAGGTTCCTTATAAGGTCTAGGGGTGCACTAAGAAAGGATTTTTCAAAATTCACTCCCTAAAGGGGTGAAAAGGGGGTCCAAAGTTTGTATGGGGAAACAAGATTAGTTCGACTATTTTATTCGAAACTTCACAGAAGTACTCCTAATGGTAAATGAGTAAACAAGTGTTTCAGGTTTTTTGAGAATTCAACCCCTAAAAGGGGGGAAAGGGGTAACAAATCTGAAAATCAACATGGGTGTTGTTTCTATGGTTTATCGGGTCGCTGGTTATGAAAACAACAACGGTTTTAAAATCCGATGTGGCGGACGTAAAATACCATCTCCCTGGATGGGGTTGAAATTTCTAATTAAACTAAATGACTGTTGATATATCAACGCACAGCCCAAACCACTGGACCTAGAGACTTGAAATTTTGCACATAAATACCTTATACAATTTAGGCATCCAGGATTTTTGGGAATTCCCACGGGGACGGGAAAAAACGGGATTTATATATTCGATTCCGAGTGACCCTACCTCATTAACTATAATAACTAGACTCTTCAAACTTGATACACAAGTAGGTATTACATTAGTTAAAACATTAATTTCAGGATTTTTCAAAATTCCCACGGGATAAGGAAAATACGGGATTTATATATTCAGTTCAACGGGATCCTATGAAGTATAATTACTAGACTCTTGAAATTTGGCATAAAAGTAGGTAATTATAATAGTAAAAAACTGTTTGAAGGATTTTCGGAAATTCCTTCGGGATAAGGAAAAAACGGAATTTTTCGCTTTACTGGTCGTAGAAAGCTGAGATTCGGCATCTAGGTTGCTTGGAGAGTGTAGAGGAGGATTATGAGAGGACTTTCCAAAATTCTCATGGGAACGGGAAAAAACGGGATTTTTCGGTTTACTGGTCGTAGAAAGCTGAAATTTGGCATGTAGGTTGCTTGAGAAGTGTAGAAGAGCATTAAGGGAGGACTATACAAAATTCCCACGGGAACGGGAAAAAACGGGATTTTTCGTTTTACTAGCCGCAGAAAGCTGAAATTTGGCAAGTGGGTTTCTTGGGGAGTGTAGGGGAGTATTAAGAAAGAATTTCCCGAAATTCTTACGGGAACGGGAAAATACGGGATTTTTCGTTTTACTGGTCGTAGAAAGCTGAAATTCGGCATGTAGGTTGCTTAAGGAGTGTAGAGTAGCATTGTGAGAGAAATTTCAAAAATTCCCACGGGAACGGGAAAAAACCGGGATTTATATATTCGATTCCGAGGGACCCTATCTCAGTAAATATAATAACTAGACTCTTCAAACTTGATACACAAGTAGGTATTACATTAGTTAAAACATGTATTGCAAAATTTTTTAAAATTCCCACGGAATAAGGAAAAAACGGAATTTATATATTCAGTTCAACGGAATCCTATAAACTATAATTACTAGACTCTTAAAATTTGGCATATAAGTAGGTAATTATAAAAGTAAAAAACTGTTTTAAGATTTTTTGGAAATTCCCACGGGATAAAGAAAAAACGGGATTTAACGTTTTACTGGTTGTAGAAAGCTGAAATTCGGCATATAGGTTGCTTGGGTAGTGTAGAGGAGCATTGAGAGAGGATTTTCCAAAATTCCCACGGGAACGGGAAAAAACGGGATTTTTCGTTTTACTGGTCGTAGAAAGCTGAAATTTGGCATGTAGGTTGCTTGGGGAGTGTAGAGGAGCATTGAGAGAGGACTTTCCAAAATTCTTACGGGAACGGGAAAAAACGGGATTTTTCGTTTTACTGGCCCTAGAAAGCTGAAATTTGGAAAGTGGATTTCCTGGGGAGTGTAGGGGAGTATTAAGAAACTATTTTCCGAAATTCTTACGGGAACGGGAAAATACGGGATTTTGCGTTTTACTGATTGTAAGCTAAAATTTCAAAATTCATAAGTTAATACTGTAAGTAGGCCGCAAAGGGCTCTTTAACCGACTTCAAAAAAAGGAGGAGGTTATGCATTCCACTTAATGTATTTTTTTTATGTAAGTATGTTCACCGATTTCTCGGTCAATTGTGGACCGATTTTAAAAATTATTTTTTTATCCGAAAGAATATAATATACTACTGAGATGGTCCCATTGTCACGCAAGCAAGCAAGCGTGCATGCATGCTTGCATCTTGCTTGCATGCTTGCTTGCTTGCCTGTATGCTTGCTTGCTTGATATCTTGGTGCTTTGGAATTCTCATGAAACACGCGAGCGAAGCCGCGGGCAAAAGCTAGTTTTATAATATTTTTTGTATTGTTTCTCATTCAAACAGTAACAAAAATATTTTCTTCCAGGGAAACAGAAGAAACTACCGAAGAAACTCCTGAAGAAACCGGAGGCTTTGACGCGGAAGGATTTTTATTGGGCGTCTACCAGACTGCTGAACAGGGCGTCGCGTTCCTTAGCAGCATCCTCGACTTGCCCAATAAGCTGAATTCAACCAGGCCCATCAAGCCCCAATCTACCACCTTGAAACCAGAAGTCAGCTCAGTGGAAAATGTACAGAGGAGGGCTCCGAAAAACTTGAAACATCCCAATCAACTGTGATAAGATTACCAAACATGTATTCTTAACAAAACGTTGAGCATATTGGTGGCTCATTCAAATGCCAATTGTGTGTTTAGGTTCAAATAATTCCTAATTAACTACTAAGTACAAAACAGCATTTCTAGATAGCTTGCTGCACCTAAGGAGTTTCTAAAGGCTTCCGAACTGAATTTATTAGCGAGTTTTCTATTTATTACTGCTTAAAATAAAACTATTAATTTAAGGTTTAAGATTTAATAATAAATATTTTTACGATTCTCTTTCTTTTGTTTATGCTGTTTTTTCTGTGTAATTTTGTTTCGAATCCAAATAGTTTATCCCTTCGAGAATGGCGGAGCGGCATTGGTTTCCAGCAGATAGACACCGAAGAAGCTGGAAAGATAAAAAAAAACAATATTAATTTTATTTCGTTATATGAGTTCTCGTAATGAACCGAAACAATTACTTTGCTTACCCGCGACCTTACGATAGTTACGTTTATGCAGTTCCTCCACCTCCACACTGTACGAACACACACAAATCACACAAACCCAACCCCAGACATAACCCCAGAAGAATAGTGAGTTCTCGTACTCACTATTCTTCTATAAATTGTTTGAGATAGTGTGAGTCTATGCACTTACGGAATAAAACCAATACTGTATAGGTATGTAATCGTTATATATCACGCCCGTATAATTGATCAAAGACGCCCGTACTTAGTTTTAGTGGAATATACAGGATGTCCCAAAATTCAACGATATCAGGATAACGTTGAGTATTGGACACCCGTATCCAAGGGTGTGAGGTCAAGATAGACCAAGTTCTGGTAAAATAAGAAAAAAAAACAAGTTACTTAGCTAAGCGATAATGGAATCACATAACATACCACTTTTATACTTCGTTTTTAGGGTTCCGTATTCAACTAGGAACCCTTATAGTTTCGCCATGTCTGTCCGTCTGTCTGTTTGTCTGTCTGTCCGTCCGCGGCTCAGCTCAAGAGACTGTTAGTACTAGAAAGCTGTAATTTGGCATGAATATATATATCAGTCACGCCAACAAAGTGGTTAAATAAAAAAAATTTTTTTAGGGTACCTCCCGCCCCATAGACGTAAAGTGCGGGTGATTTTTTTTCTCGACTAACCCTATAGTGTGGGGTATTATTGGATAGGTATTTGAAAATTAATAGGGGTTTGCTAAAACAATTTTTTGATAAAGTGAATATTTTCGGAGATATTCACTCCGAAAGTTCAAAATAATATGTCCCCCCCCCCTCTAACTTTTGACCGCACGTTCAAAAAAATATGAAAAAAATCACGTATGTTAAACATACTTAATAAAAACTTTCTAGGAAAATTATTTTCAACTTAATCAGTTGAGCAGATTTTAAAATTTTGTAAAAAAAATTTCTAAACTAAGATTGTAATTTAACCGCCACTGTAAGAATTTTCTTTTCTTTTGAGTACTATAAGATCACGCTAACAGTACCTTCTTTCAAAAAAAAAAATTGAAAGCGGTTCATATAATAAAGAATTACATCTGAAAAACCATCAACATACATACTAGTTCTAGTAGACTGTAGATTAGATTAGTTACCCAATTCGCCGATAGATGGCGCTGTACCGGTAACGTTGAAATTCTAGGTACATCGCGCTGTTAACCCTAGCGCGCGGTGGGAGTTGGGACCAAAACAACCAAATTAATAAAGTATGCAAAGATTTTTTCGTACCTGCTACGGAACCCTATCTTGGGCGTGTCTGACACGCTCTTGTTTTATTATTAGAAAAAGGGTAAACAATCTCCACGAAACTTTTTATAGAAATTCGCTATTAAAAAATAATAACTGTTACTTATGGAACCAAAAGAATGAAAATGAGCAATCCTTGCTACTTGTTACAAATTTACTGACTTATTTTTCAAACGTATTTTTCAGTAAAACACGTCAAGATCGCTAACCTTCTTTCTAATGCTACATAAACGAAGTGTACTTAGTATTAGATATTTTGGAACAAACGTCAAGTAGGTACTATCGACATATTATCGCTTAACTGAGTGACATGTTTTTTTTTTAATTATTTCCTGGACTATAACTTGGTTTCGACCGGTACCAGGTTATCATTGGGTTTTAGGAAACACTGAATCAAAACTTACCTGATCTTTGGTCTCAAGCCGCCCATCTGAAGTCGTAGAGGCATAATGTTGCAAGTTTGTAGAATAGCGGCCAAGTAATTGACACACTGTCTGCCTGTAAAACCGCCACTTGTGAGGGACTCGCCGAAGTAATGTACAGCTCGTTCGTGGTCACAGGCATGAGAATCGCAGCCAGGCATAGATTCTCCGCCGTTGGGGTAGAAGTCTACATCGGCCAGGTCGGCCAAGTAACCGTTGACTCCACAGTTGGTGTGAATAACTTCGGTGTAGGATGCGTCGGTGGGTTGGAAGCGATCGCTGTGGTTTATCCAACCTACCAAAGACGGATCCAAGCCTGAAAGTTACAAATATCCAAAATGAATGAATGAATCTCTCTCTCTCTCTATATGCTAGTAATACATAAGTATTTTAGTTTTAAGTACGAGCGTTCCAGAATGTTCACTAAAATACGTTTTATTGGATATACGTCTACAAACACAAAAAGTATTAAGATTTAAAACGGTAAACAGGCTAAGTAGGTACTATTTGTGAAATAAGAACCTAAAAACAGACAGACCATAATTTATCTACCTAAAAATATGTGGATAGACATATCGGCCCTAAGTACCTTTTTAAACGTTGTGTTTAAACTATGTACCTACATATAATTATATTAATTTTAATACAATTACTATTTGCTATAAACATCACTTTGCTGCCAACATAGAGGTAATAAATGTATGTATGTATGTAATTTTTTTATAGTACAAAGAAATAAGACAAAAACAAAACACTATTGACAACCATTACGATCATTCATTAAGTACAACGTAAAAACCTGATATTAAATAAGTTTTGTAAACATTTCATTTTTAATACAAACTTTTATCCTGATTGTAGGTACATTTTGCTGACTATACTTGCAAAGTCATCCAACCTACATTATATATCCATACCAAGTTTCAAGTAAACACCATAAACCGTTAAAGAATTCCCTGCTGCAGAGACGACCCTGACCGGACCACTAGAATTTTACTACCAAATTATTATACTGTCACCTAACTTACATAAATATACTAAATTTCCGGTCAATGGATATCCCATGTGAGGTGGTCGAAAAATGGTTTGGAAATTTTGAAACCACAACTTACAAACAAAGATAAAAGTTAAATAAAAGGTTGTACTTAATAAGTGTAATAACAAAAGAATGTGTTAGTCGTTAGGCATAACAAAAGAATGTGTTAGTCGTTAGGCATAATGTTTCTGTAAACTGCGATTACTTATAAGCCCCCAATATGTCGACGTATCTACGGTATCTACCAGCATCGTGATCGCTTGAACTTGCGTAGCTATATCAGGACCCCATTAAAAATAATCACGATTTTCAAAACATGTCTATTGAACGTTAAAGAAAAACCGTTTTGTACTAATCTGTGAAGGACTACAGGTCTGCTTACCAGTCACATAAGTAACGCTTCCTTCGACATGTCTTCCAACAATACCAGCTTTATGTCCTCCTAACCCGTGCCCCACGATGTGGTACTGTGCAGGACTGGAGAACGAAGCCTCATTCAGCCAGTTTATGAACTCGGCCACGGCTCGGCCTGAGCTCACGGTGTTTTCCAGAGCCGCAGAGTAAAGTCCGCTGGAGCCCTCACTCCAGTCCACGACTATTACATTCACATCTTCAGCGGCTAGGAAGGCTGGAAGACAAATGATAGTCGTTTTTATTAATTTAATTCCTTATTTATACTGAAACACTTAGGTGCCTATCTCACTTTTTTAATTCGTCTCTATTGGGGGAAACAGAGGGTACGCGGGGCTCTCCCGCTAGGGGCCTATACCTTACCCACTAAAAACCGCACGGATTCCCTCGTTGCCATTGTGAACGCCACGGGAGCATGAAGAGACATCGCGACGCCCACTGGCCGCCCCAGGATGGGGCTCGTCTGTTGACAATGTGCAATGCGGGCTTGGCATTCCCGGCCTCCCCCGCTGCACTGGTGTCGGATTGTTTTACTACCTCCCTGTGGTATGAGACCGTAACAACTCGATTGCCTAAATTTTTGTAGCATATGTGGGTAAATATAACTTTTTGAGAATAAGCACGGCCTTGTGGGTACGTCCAGTCTGTTACCGAACAATAAACGAGTGTGACGTATATTTGCTGTTTTCTTCAGTATCCTGAAATACAGGACATTTGGCGACGAGGATCGATTCCACGTGGATATCATCGTGAATATTATGGCAGATAAGCACGGATTTTTCGGCGGCAGCCTCGCTTTCGACCATCACACGCAGGAGTGGAATATTTTTTTTAGTCGGTTTACTCACTATTGTGCGGCGAGTGACATTAATAACGAAACCGATAAGTCAGGAGTAAAGCGACGAGCCCTGCTGTTGTCTACTTTGGTCGAGGATACATACCGTGTCGTCAGAGATTTGTTTTTCCCGGAGCAGCTAGAGAATCAGGAATTCGTAAGCTTGGTGACAAAATTGCAAGATCATTTTGCTACTAAACGGAGTTCTTTTGCCGAAAGATTTAAATTTTACAAGGCGGAGCAGCGTCCCGGGGAAGATCTTTTAGAATGGGCGGCACGAGTGCGAAGTCTGGCGTTGTACTGCGAGTTTAATTCGGAACTTGGGACAGCGTTGCGAGACCGTTTTGTTCTCGGGCTCGAGAATACAAAGGAGAAAGAAAAATTGTTCGCTGAAAGTGTCAACACGTTAACGTTCGCTAAGGCACTTGAGCTGGCGCAAAGTGTGCGCTGTGCCCGCTTGGCGCTGCATGGGTCGCGTACTGAGGCCGGCCCGGCGCCGGCACAGCCAGTGTTCGCGCTGCGCGTGGGGCCGGGCCCCGCCGCGGCTCGACGGGCTCCGGCTAAAAAGAGTTGTAGTGTGTGCGGTTATAACAATCATGATAAGGAACAGTGCCGTTTCGCTAATTTTACGTGCAAAAAGTGTTTTAAAAAGGGCCATCTCAAGAGAATGTGCTCAGTTAATGTACAAAACAACCACTTTTTAGCTGCGGAGGATGATTTTTTAAGCCTTGAAGGTATTTATGATTTATTTAATATTCAATGCATAAACGGTAAACCGATGCGGCAGGTCGTGTCGATTGCGGGTAAACAGTTTTTATGCGAAGCTGACAGCGGTAGTGCTGTCTCTGTTTTGCCAGCTGATGTTTACGATTTAAAACTTAAAAACAATTTCCCATTAAAATCTTGCAAAGTTATTTTAAACTGTTATAATGGTTCTAGGATTGCACCTTTAGGTTGTGTATTATTACCTGTGACTTACGAGGGTCGCACTAAATCAATCACGTTTTACATAATCGATACGAAAAGTAAACAACCCATATTGCTAGGTCGCGATTTTATAAGCAGTTTTAATATGCAGTTATGTACGATCAGTTGTAATAACTTGCAGGAAAGTAACTTAGTCTCGGAACTTAAAAATAAATATTCGCAATTATTTTTGAATGATCTAGGCCAGTTCAACAAGTATAAAGTTACTTTGAAAATTAAAACGGACGCTCGATTACGTTTTTTTAAACCGAGGACCGTACCTCTGGCTCTTAGAGACAAAGTGGAGAGTGAGCTCGAGAGGTTATTAAGCCTTGGCATCATCGAGCGGGTGGAGACGGCCGAGGTGGCGTCGCCCATCGTGCCGGTGCTGCGCCGCGACGGCGGCGTGCGCATCTGCGGCGACTACTCGGTCACGCTCAACCCGGCGCTGCTCGTGGACAGCTACCCGCTGCCGCGCATTGAGGACCTGTTCGCGCGGCTGCACGGCGGCGTCCAGTTTAGCAAACTCGACCTTTCTCGAGCGTATAACCAGCTGGTACTGGATGATTCAAAAAAGCTAACGTGCATAAATACGCATAAAGGTCTATTTTGTTATAATAGGTTGGTTTTTGGACTCGCGAGCGCGCCGAGCATATTTCAACGAACATTGGATCAGCTGTTAGCCGGTATTGACGGCGTTTGCATATTTTTGGACGATATTTTGGTTACCGGACCGTCGACGTCGGTTCATTTAGATAGATTAGATAAAGTTTTGAGTAAACTGCAAGAGGCAGGTTTCAGGTTACAGGCGGATAAGTGCGAGTTGTTTAAGGACTCGGTCGAGTATTTAGGTTTTCTTATCGATAGGAATGGTTTACAGAAAACAAATGCTAAAGTGGACGCCATTTTAAAGAGCGATCACCCGAAAAACGAAAAAGAATTAAAATCATTTTTAGGAATGATTAATTATTACAGATGTTTTATTCCGAACGTGTCGAGCATGTTAGCGCCGTTGCATTCGTTACTGCGTAAAGATGAAAAATGGGTCTGGGGCGAAGAGCAAGCGCAGGCTTTCGAAAGCGTAAAAAAGGAGTTGGGCAGTGAGCGAGTGCTCGCGCATTACGACCCGGCGCTACCGACGGTGGTGACGGCGGACGCGGGGCCGCGCGGGCTGGGCGCCGTGCTGGCGCAGCGGCAGCCCGGCGGCGCCGAGCGCGTCGTCGCGTACGCCTCGCGCTCGCTCTCCAGGGCCGAACTCAACTACGCGCAGATTCAGAAGGAGGCGACGTCCATTGTTTTCGCGATAAAAAAATTTCATCATTACTTATATGGCCGATCATCGCCGTTCACTTTGCGTACCGATCACAAACCACTGCTGACGATTTTTGGCACTAAAAAAGGGGTACCAGAAATGGCGGCAAATCGTCTTCAGAGGTACGCTTTATTTTTATCAGCGTATAACTTTCGGATAGAATATGTTCGAAGTGAGAACAATGTCGCTGATTTTTTGTCGCGAGCGATTGCAACACCAGTAACAGACAATGTTGAATTGGCTGAAGAACAGATGTTATTTATTAATTATGTTTCAAACTCCATCCTGAAACCGATAACGGTCAGTGATATTCGGCGGGAAACCGAATGCGATGAAACATTGCGTACAGTAGCAAATTTCATTAAACGAGGTTGGCCACCTAAATTGCCTGATAGTGTTATTAAACCATATTTTAACTGTAAACATGAATTAAGTGTAGAGAATGGTTGTATTTTGAGGGGCCATAAAGTGGTGATTCCGGTAGTTTTTAGAGAGAGATTATTAAATGAATTACATGAATCACATTTCGGGGTCATAAAAACAAAATCAGAAGCTCGCTCACGAATGTGGTGGCCTAATATTGATCGTCACATAGAGGAAAAAATAGGTTCTTGCAATGTGTGTAAAGCGCACCGCAGTGCGCCGGGCCGCAGCCCGCTGGCACCATGGCCCTACCCGGAGCAGCCCTGGGAGCGCGTCCATTTGGACATGTTTACGCTGGAACATAGGCAATTCCTCATTGTTGTCGATTCTCATTCTAAGTGGGTAGAATGTTTCCAAATGATGCGTACTGACAGTGAAGCAATAATTGAAAAGATTATTGAATTATTTAGTAGATTTGGTTTAGTGCGAACCCTAGTCACAGATAATGCAGCAAATTTTTGTTCCAATGTTTTTGAAAACTTCTGTGAAGCTAACGGTATTAAACATTTGACAATAGCACCTTATCATCCGGCTTCGAATGGCCAGGCCGAGAACACCGTCAAGACGATTAAAAGAGGATTAAAATTATTAATAGCAGAAAACAATTGCAATAAATCATTATTACAAAAATTAAATAAATTTTTATTTAACTATAGAAATTCAGTTCATTGCACGACGGGGTTCTCGCCTGCACAGCTATTGCTGGGCCGTCCGCTGCGCTGTCGCCTCGACCTGCTGCGCGGCCGCGACGTCGCCGGCGCGGCGCCGCCGCCGAGGCACGCGCCCTCCTCCGCAGCTAAACAAGTTTGTGACAAACAGATCTCGCAGAGTGACCGCTATGGCGGAAAACGGAAAATAGATTTTAAGATTGGACAAAAAGTGCTTGTAAAATGTTTTTATAATAACGGAATGAAACACGTTTGGAGAGACGGTTTAGTACAAAAGAGTCTTGGATCGCGGATTTATTGGGTCTATGTACCCGCGTTGGACATTCAAGTAAAAAAACACATAGATTTTTTGTTGCCTTACAAAGGTACAGATAGAGGCTCCGCAGTGGACGACGACGACGACGTCAGTATTTCGGATTTAAATGGAGGAGACGGTGCATTTTCATCTTTCCAAGACATTCGTAACTCAGAATGCAACGAAGACATTGCGGCAGACCACGGCTCCGTAAGGACAGAAACATTAGAAGAGGATGAAAACCTGGAGGGATCATTTCAGTCTATCTCAGATGTAGAATCTCCTCAACGACAACAGAACGAAACCCTGCAGGATACCAATGCATCTACCAGCCCTGAAATACTGCAGGAGGAAGAATATCCGCAGCTGGAGCCTCAACCTGCAGAACCTGATGAGAATTCAGACAGAGCCTCTAGAAATGTCCGTCTCACAAGAAACCAAAATGTCCGTTATAAAAATTTCTTTAAGTAATTGTAGTCTTATGTATTAAAAAATCTTTAAATGTTAAGGTTAATTACTTTGGTGAGGATTGTTTGTATTTAATGGTGGAGGGATTTTAGCATATGTGGGTAAATATAACTTTTTGAGAATAAGCACGGCCTTGTGGGTACGTCCAGTCTGTTACCGAACAATAAACGAGTGTGACGTATATTTGCTGTTTTCTTCAGTATCCTGAAATACAGGACAATTTTATAAGTGACATTAAGTGTGGCAAAGATTTTGAACACTAGCTGCGAGGTGTTACGTTTGAAAACATGCCTATAGTCAACGGCCGTTATGAACGTGTACTGCCTTTTCGGCGAATTATTTTTCGCAAACTGATTCATTTGGCAAATGTTTCATTTCCCAAATGTTAATTTTTTCTGAAACTGTAAACTATTCAGGATATATTTCAGGACTATCCTGTAGGTTAGGTTAGGTTGGTTAGGTTTGTTTTATAACAATCCTGAAAAGTTTACAGTTTCAAAAAAAATAAACATTTGGGAAATGAAAAATTTACTAAATGAATCATTTTGCGAAAAGTTTTTCGCCGAAACATTAGTAAACTATGACACATTGCACAACATCAAATTTCTGAATATGATGTAATACAATGTGACCCATAGGAACAAAATGCTATACTTAGTATTTTGTCACACGCAACAAGTATGTACAGATTATTTAAAAGCGAAAAAGTTTTTCGGGTGCGCCGGTGGGATTCGAACCCATGTCTCCTGGGTATGCGCCCCAACGGGTGTTCTACCAATTGAACCACGTCGCATCCAACCGACTCCCCCGAAATTCTTAATCGCTTACATACGCCAACAGTGGCAACTTTTTCGCTTTTAATTAATTCGGTGAGCAGCCGTACTGCTAATAAAATAAATAATATAAGTATGTACAGCATTTATTTTCCTGTGGTTGACATTGTCAATGCTCAGAAATTTCATGTTGTGCCACGTGTCAGGATTTACTTCATAGCAGCTGTGAACTGTAAGTAATTCACGCTTCTCTCATTCTCCGCTGACCAAAATATTCACTCCACGCCATTGTTACCTCCTAACCAGAGAGCAGTAATATTAACTAAAGAAAAAACTGACATCAATAATTTGGACGTTAAAGTCCTTACCTGGTACAAGAACCGTGACAAGCGCTGAAGTGACGCCGCCATCTCTCCATCCGTGAAGCAGAACGATGGTCCTCCTGGAGTTACTGAACTCAGTTAGCTCCAAAAGCCCAGGATTGTTTATCAGCAGAGGCTGACTTGTCGTCGGGTTATTCCTGGGACAGGCGAGAATATTAAATTGGTTTAAAGCTTATTTTTCATCGATATTAACGTTGGTGACGCGTGCTTCATAAATCTATTTGTTTTTACGAAAACCTGGCTGCTCATACACAAATAATAAAAAGTTATCGCCTCCACACTCTGAGCAACTCTAGAGAGCAGCGCCATCAATCGTCACTATTTTTAACTCCCGACACATAAAGTGGGGTGTTATAAGTTTGACTGTTATGTGTGTGTGTGTGCCTCGGTGTCTGTCTGTAGCATCATGGCTCTTAAACGGGTGAACCGATTTGGATGCGTTTTTTTTATTTGAAAGCAGGTTTCTTGGCGATGGTTCTTAGACATGTTTCATTAAAATTGGTTCAGTCGTTTCAAAGTTATCTTTATTACCTATAACATGACTATAATATAATATGAATAGCCCTGAAGAAAATCGACCTGCCTCGCCTCAAATTACTTGGTAAGTTGGTATGCAGTAAACAAAGTAATGCCAAATACTGATAAAGCTACGTATCCAGGTAGATTTACAATTAATCTTCAAAAGATTAAAAAGTGATAGCACCAGGAACCAAGAAGGATTAATCAATGAGTATAAGCCGGAAACTTTAGATTATTTATAATAGGTATAAGAAAATAAAGTTATTGTTACTTCACGCATCTTTCGAAGACACTAAGTGTGTAACACTTTTAATAAATAAATAATAAATAATAATATTAGGGGACAATCTCACACAAATCTACCTAGTCCCAAACTAAGCAAAGCTTGTACTATGGGTACTAGACGACGATAGACATACTTATATAGATAAATAAATACTTAAATTAACTTATCGCGGGCGAAGCTGCGGACGGAAGGCTAGTGTGATATAATTAGAAAAACAAACCTAGTGAAGAGATGGTAGACGTTGGATGAAGAAGGGTTAAAACGAGCGACTTCCGAGATGTCATTCAGCGTCATCCACATGTCAACGAGGTGGTAGTTTCCTGCCGAGTCCTTCACATGTTGGTAACGCAGGTCATCAAGCTTCCTCAAAATTGGGTTCGGCGGCAGAGCTGTAAAGTTATACTTACACATATTAATTTTGTTACAAACAAATATCGGTGGCCAACAATTGAGGCAATATCTAACTGGATATGGAAATGATAAAATGAAATAGCATTTTATACAATCGTTTCGTAATTGGGCTTCTTAAAGTTGAGTATGTACCGTGATTAAGGCACGAGGCTTTGCGGAGTGGTCTAAGAAAGGAACGAAATTTTAAAACCAGTTTTTATACAGTACTTTTTATACTGAAACTAACCAATATCTTAAAATCAATAAAGAAACATAACTATAAATTCTCTCAAAAAATTAAAAAGGTTCTCGAATGGCGTCCACGGACCGGAAGATGCAGTGTAGGTAGCCCTCCAACAAGATGGAGCACGACCTGGTTAAGGTTGCGGGATCGCGTTGGATGCGGGTGGCACGGAACTGATCAGTTTGGCGATTTGCAGCAGTGGACGTCTTTCGGCTGAAATGGTGATGATGATGATAAATTCTCTGAACTTTTGCTAAGTACTTATAATTTGTACTAGGTTTTGCCCGCGACTCCGTCCGCGTGGAATTACTTATTTGGGCAGCTTATTTTTTTATCCAATTTGCTTTTTCATCAATTATGGCTCTCCTTAGTTCCTCGATATAAAAAAACCGGCCAAGAGCGTGTCGGACACGCCCAAGATAGGGTTCCGTAGAAGGTACGAAAAAATCTTTGTATACTTTATTAATGCGGTACCTTGTTTTGGTCCCAACTCCCACCGCGCGCAGAATACCAACGTCGGTGGTACAGCGCCATCTATCGGCGAATTGGGTAACTAATCTACTTATGACCTAGTACATAATATGTTGATGGTTTTTCAGATGTAATTCCTTATTATATGAACCGATTTCAATTATTTTTTTTTATTTGAAAGGAGATACTGTTAGCGTGATCTTATAGGTACTTAAAGAAAAAAAATGCTTGCAGTGGCGGTTAAATTACAATCTTAGTTTAGAAATATTTTTTTAAAAAAAACTTAAAAACTGCTCAACTGATTAAGTTGAAAATAATTTTCCTAGAAATTTTTTATTAAGTTTAACTTACGTGATTTTTTTCATATTTTTTAGACGTGCGGTTCAAAAGTTAGAGGGGGGGACACATTATTTTGAACTTTCGGAGTGAATATCTCCGAAAACATTCACTTTATCAAAAAATGGTTCTAGCAAACCCCTATTTATTTTCAAATACCTATCCAATGATACCCCACACTATAGGATTAGTCGAGAAAAAAAAAATCACCCCCACTTTACGTCTATGGGAGGTACCCTAAAAAAAATTTTTTTAGTTTTTTTTATTTAACCGCTTTGTCGGCATGACTAATATATATATTCATGCCAAATTACAGCTTTCTAGTACTAACAGTCTCTGAGCTTAGCCGCGGACAGACAGACGGACAGACATGGTGAAACTATAAGGGTTCCTAGTTGACTACGGAACCCTAAAAAATGATAACTTGACACTCATCGTCATATTACCCCCCCCCCCCCGCAGCCCGCAACCCTGCCCAACCCCCCGCACCCCCCGCACCCCGTCACGTCATAAATGTCGTAATTGTCAAATTCAGTGAAGAGAGAGTTAGAATTATGACGTTCGTTTTTAGGGTTCCGCACCCAAAGGTTAAAAACAGGAACCCTATTACTGAGGCTCCACTGTCCGTCCGTCTGTCCGTCCGTCTGTCTGTCCGTCTGTCGCCAGGCTGTATCTCGGGAACCGTGATAGCTTGAGAGTTGAAATTTTCACAGATGATGTATTTTGGTTGCTGCTTTAACAACAAATACTAAAAGTGGAATAAAATAAATATTTAAGGGGGCTCCCATACAACAAACGTGATTTTTTTTGCTCGTTTTTGCTCGATATTGATAACGGCAACAGGTAGACGCTTGAAATATTCACAGAATATATAATTATATATTGACTTTAAAAATAAATCATTAAATTAAAATAAAAAAATATTTAAAGGGGCTGTATGGGAGCCCCTTTAAATATTTTTTTATTAAGGAAAACTTATACTAAGCGTACTGGTAGTGGTAGTGGCCACACCGTTGTCACACCACTAGGTATAGAGACTTATCCTTTCGCTTTCGTCGAAAATTCTGGTTGGACTTCCCAAACGTCGAATACATACAGTAAAGACGACGAAAATAAGTGATATATATCATTAATAATTCTACTTTTTAAAATCCGACCCTGTTGGATTAGGTTAAAGGATGAGGGAGGCTATTTAGACGAAAGCCTTCCTGGCTGTACTTTTTTTACTGTACTTGAATTGTTTGTCATCCAAATTACATATCCATGCCTAATGGTATATAAACAAACATTTCAAGTTAAAAACCAAACTTTTGAGTAAAATGTTATTAAAGACATACCCGCGCTCAATCCAATAATGCAAGCAATTAACAAAAAAACGATTCTCAACATCGTGTCCGTTCAAAGAGTGCCAACAGGCCTCTTGCACCTTTTGATAATTTCATCGAATATTTATGATAATTACCTAATCCAAATCAATCAATCAATTTTATCAATGATATAGCCAATTATGCGATACCTATAACTTACAGTCGAGGAAACTGAATTGCGTACCAGGATGGAACCTTTTAGTTACAAATGTCATGTTGACATTCCCTACATCTGCCAAAGAAATCATCGGGAATTGACTGTGAAGAGGTTCCACCCTGGTACGCGATTCAGTTTCCTCGACTGTACGTAAACAACTAGGATTGCAGTCCTACAAAAATAATATGCGATTTATGTTGAACCTAATGCGACTTTAACCATATTATGCTTAGTAGAAACATAAATTACCACGCATTATAAAAATGCATTAACGATTTGTTATCATCAAAATATCTTTATCAAAAACAATTAGCGCTAAACCTTGTTCCATATAGTAATAGACAAATTTCACGTAGGTACAAGCATTATTGTACAATACAGTGATACAAAACCCCTCTTAATACACACCACAGTACCGCCTACACGTATGAGTTAGTATACCTACCTACTCCTCATCCGAAATTTTACTTTATTAACAAGACTTAAATATACTTGTACCTAAAATAAAAACATTTTAACAAGAAATTAATCCGCCGAAAAAAAACTGCAAGCAACAAATAGTAAACCTTTCTCAAAAATATCCGTAATATTTGACATTATTCTTTACATATCAGAACGCGAAGTGCATAGTTTATGGTCAGTAAAAAATTAAAAAGTTAAAAACATTGCAGGCTCGATAAACTCGACAACAATGTCGCATACAAATTCCATTATTTTCGAGTCTCAAACTTTTTTAAAAGTTAATACGGCCATGGAAATAAGTTGGCACTATTCGTATTTCGTATACAGCCAACTCAAATGACCGCAAGTGCTTGTGCATAAATTGTGTTCAAACTATAATAAACGTTAAGTGTACTTTGTTTTTCCATTCTTATTATTGGTACCTTGGGACACATACTTACGAAAAGTACGTTAAAATGTAAGGTTCGTAGAACCAACACAAGCTTAAATTGACGCAATATTTCCATACATTGGTCGAACGTTCAAAATGTAATGCGTAAAGGTACGACTTCTACTTGTTGTTTAGAAAATTTTAGCTGTGTCAGGCTTGTAATATTTTGTATGTATAATACGCATGCTTGCATCAGTTTGGTCTAATGCTATATGGAACAAAGTATTGAAGAGTAGAAAATAATTTATTTCTATTTTTATTGCCTGGATCTAAAATTATCTTTATTGGATTAATATATTTTTGGAAGTAAATGGGTAATCTAAAAGATAATTTGGCGTTAAAACCAGTGGTTTGGCAACGAACACAGTCCAGTTGGTCAAAAAAAATGTTCGTGGCCAAGTGTGTGTTGGTACTGTTTGCTGCTTCGGCAGGTAACAACTTTATTACAATGGGTTAAAGTATATTTTCAAACTGTGTTCATTTACAAGTCAAATAATAAAGCATTATTTTTTTACACCGTTCAGATTTATTGAAAATCATTCAGAACGCATAAATCAAGCCAATGAGAACATTTTTGTAAAAATAAGAATTTTAATACAAGCTTTTTGATGACTATACTTTTACAGTTACATATCGCTGTACTACCTAATTTTAAAACAATCCGATAGCTAAAAGTTGTACATAAAAATACTTACCTACGTACTAAAAATAACACGACAAGTTAAAAGCTTTTATTGAAGAGTATACTTGTAAAGAAATTTGTGTGCAAAAATACCCTATTATTTTTGATTGCCAGTGTAGGTAACAGCAAAATTAGAGTCACCAAACAATAGAAGATGGGTTTAATATAAGCAATTACCTAGGTAGGTCTAGCTCATTAAAACCGTTTACATAAAATTATGAGAAAGATTGCAATTTAGTTATAGTAGCATTTCTCTCTTTAAAATAGATTATTTTAATTTTTGGTTCATTTCATTTTCAGTATCCGGATTTGGCCTGAGTTTATCTGATGTCCAGTTCCATCTATTCACCCGGTTAGTATCTAGATTCAAACTTAAGTGAGCAAAATATTTTCTTAAATAAGTACTCCGATATTTTTTGCGCCCATGAAAATATGTGATGTTTTTTTGCCATATATCTTTTATTCACCGGTGGAGATAATGTTACAACAAAACCATAGCCAGGATTAACGAGCACTAGCATAGGTACGTTTTTGGGATTGCGAGACCAAAACGGCAACATTAATTTTGGTGTAAAACTACAAAACGTTATGTAGAGATTTGGAGTACCTATAGATGTCTTGTATGACATTTGAAAATTTTGAAGCATTTTTTATTAGATGAATATTGTCGAAAATAATTGCTTCGAAAGCAGAATAATTACCCCCATGGCGAACACAGTAATACTTAATTCCCTATACCGTGAGAATTTCGAAAAATCACTTCTTAGTGATCCTCTGATTCTCAAGGAATATGTGTGCTAAATTTGAAGTCTCTTGCAACAGTTATGCCTGCTGTGCCTTGTCCTGCCTTGTCCTGTCAGTCAGTCATTCACGTTATTCTTTTATACTTAGGTATAAAAAAATCTTAAAGTCGAAAAAAACTGCTGAACGTTTTCTTTTTTTATATAGGAACCACCCGACTGTGAGCCAGCCGATCTTCCCTTCTATCGACTCAATGGTGCAGTCCGATTTCTTGCCTAGTCGTCGCACTATTATTACTATCCATAGCAATGGAGAGTCCGTTGGTGGAAATTTCAACGCATTTGTTATTCCTGGTAAGTATGTAAATGAACCCTGACTCTCGACTTCTCTTCCTGAATGTCCGTCTCCGGATTTTAATACGCTGTTTTTTACCTGGTAAGTACCGTGTTTAAGTACTTGGGCACTTGTTCTACCAAGGGAGAGGAAGCGATTAGCTATGGACTATTTTCTCGCTCAACAATCGAACAAAAGAAACAGATCCCGTGTCGGTAAAAGAGAGATATATATTATTAGTGGTTTCCCGCGACTCCGTCTGCGAAGAATAGGGGTATAAAAAATAGCATACGACTTATTCTCAGACCTACCATTTAGTTAGACAAAAAAGTTTCATAAAAATCAGTTAACCCGTTTCGGAGGAGTTCAATAACATACACCGAGACACGAGATTTTTATATATATGATTTTTATATATTAGATTTTTCGTCCCTGCTGGTGCTTCATTGCTTTGATCTTCGACGAAAATTTTACTTTATACTTACTGTAGAGGAAAAAAGTCATTTTATGCAGCCCACATCCAGCTTAATTACAAATTGTATGAGCATGAGAAAAGAAAAAAAAAGAAATGCAAAGATAATTATTACCTCTAATCCATCCACAAAATGAAAACTAATGTAACAGACATATTGCTCATAGAACAGATGGCCATAGGGGTCGCTGGGTAATGAAGTGGCGACCGCGTACAGGAAAGAAAAATTTTTATGTTGGTAAGCTTTCGCAAAATGGGCTGGTAAAGATCGCGGGAAGTCTGTAGATGCGAGTATCACTAAGCCGATAATCGTAGAGATTCTTAGGGAACGTCCATTATTTAGCAGTGACGTCTTCCACCATGATAACATGATTAGGTAATAATAAAATTATGTGTGCAGACACACATATATTTTGTGGCAATATTTCTAGCCTAACGAGAAGTATAAATAAAAAAAAAATTAAATAGCTTACATGATGCATTTCTTGCAGCTCACCTTAACAATGAAGACGTCAACGTGATCGCAGTAGACTGGAGCCAAGGCTCTTTCCTGTACTCTATTGGCCTTGCAAACGCACCACAAGCTGCAGAAATGATTGCTCAAATCATCAATTTTCTTCAAGACAATTTCGGATACAGCCCCAGCTTGTGCCGCATTGTCGGTGTTGGTCTCGGAGGACACATTGCTGGCCTAGTCGCTAGACACGTTAGAGGAGATATATCACACATCGTTGGTAAGTTTTATCTACGAATACCGTTATTTAGTGATAGCATAATGGTTTCACCAATGGATTCTCAACCAGATTACTTGAGATCTTCAGAATTTACGTGCGTGGGAATTCAATGGTGTGCATGAAGTTTCCAATCCACACTAGGCCCATGTGGGAACATCAGCCTAAGCTCTTTCATTCTGAAAGGAGGCTTGCGCCGAGCAATGGGACGTACATAGGTCTAAGATGAAGATGACTCAGAAATAGTAATGGTTTATAATTACATCAAAAAGTTTCCTTTGATAGGATAAAGCTTGTTTTCCTCCCTCATCTGTAGGTGATATGATTTTTTGCTCCACTCAAATAATTTATTTTAAATGAAATCTAGTACTGTCTGGTATTTTTGCTGTCTTTGTTTAGCTCTGGACCCCTCCTTCCACGGCTGGACTCACCACCCCGACATACTCAACGCTGACGATGCCGGTGTCGTCGAAGTCTTGCACACAACCAGCGGCATTCTGGGCTACGACTATCCCCTGGGTACCATTGACTTCTACCCCAACGGAGGAACCTTCCAGAATGGATGCGCAACCGATTCTTCTTGCAGCCACATCTACTCCTACGTCTTCTATGCCGAGTCTTTGGTCGCTAAGGCTAGTGGCGGCAATGAGTTCGTTGGAACTGCTTGTGATAGCTATGAAGACGCCATTGTGATGGCTTGTGAAGGCGAAAGAGACGCTGTCTTCGGCGGTCTCGACGTGAAGACTACGTACGTAAAAATTAATATTTGTACCATGAACAAATTGTGGTGGATTTTAATGTATTTCTAATGCTTTCATTTATTTTACAGTGAATCTGGTATCTACGTGTTCGTCACCAACTTTGCGCAGCCATTCGCCCAGGGTTAAACCGCATTATTGAAAAATTAACAATTAAATATTGTCAGGAAGATGTTTCTTATTCTACTTTTATTTTTCAATCCATCATTATTTATTTTTATTTACTTTGAAAGATACCAAGTCTAGTTTTTATAGGTCGGTACTACTCATGGGAATCAAAAAAGATTTTCTCAAAATTGTGGCTTTGTCGGTCATTTTTGTTCAAGGAGTCTTATATCGTTTAATACTTCAATTAATTAAACTAAACCATTTATCAAGTGTATAATCAGTTATCAAACCGATAAATATTGCAATACGAAATAATTATCCTGTTGCAATAGATAAAGTAATAAATTAATATAAGGACCGAGAAACCAATAGTACTAACTACAAAATATAATAATAGTAGTATTAGTTACGAGATTTATGATGCCGACTGTACTATATCGAAATACTCCGGTTTATGATTTGCGACTGTGTAAAAAAACATATTTCATAGTAATGCTTCAGCGTCACTTTAAACATAATGATAGCCAAAACTATAAAATGCATATGATTAGATATCTTGAAAATATGTTTATCAAAGACCAGTAGTCGGGACAACACTAAATGTCTTATTTCCGCTTTTATTGCCCTGAATCAAGTAATTATCAATTGGATTATGTGTTCTTAGAAGTAAATGGGTAATCTATGATAATTTTTCGATTATAACCAGTGGTTTGGTGACAGATACAGTCCAGTTGGTTTACAAAATGTTCGTGGCCAAGTGCGCTTTGGTTATGTGTGCTGCTGCGGCAGGTAGGAACATTTTAATCACGTGTTTAAGTTTCTTTTCAATGTACTCGTACTGTTTATTACTATTGCTAGATACAACCTAAAAGTTATAATTATAATTATTATTGTTTATAATATTATGATGAAACTTTTCTCAGTGAGTCGATGTCGCGATCGAAATAATGCGAGCTTCAAGGTTGGCTACCGAATTTCAAATCTCTACTTCTAATACTTTGGGCTGTCCACAATAACTAGATATCGTTGGTTCCAGAGAGTTTTTAGGCAATTTTTAGGCATTACGAACCCTTACTTTCATACTTGACAATACGCAATAAATCGAAGCTGGGCCAATTAACATATATGGAAGAAGTAAAGGATTATGTTATGTAGTAAACTAGAATTAGGAATGTGATCTATGAAAATGTAATTCTGCAACTTACAAGAGCAACCAATTACTTTTGCAGTAAGTAAATTTCGTAAGAGCACTATCTAGTCTAGAACAATCCGTTATAGTAGACGCCCCCGCGCAATAAGTCGGTAATCGCAAAATGTAAATGTTACAGGAAAAATGATTAACTGTTTTTGTTGAATATCTTAGCAACCGATTAGAATACTGAAGGATATATGAAATGAAAGCTAATTTTTTATGTGATATTTTATAAAAATTAATACTTAAAAATGTACACATTATGCAATTAAAGAAAATTTATTTTACAGATAATAAGTTGAAATTAATTTCCAGTAATAGTAACTTACCGGATTATTGTGGTGAAAATGCTAAAATTGTGGATTGGTAACAGCATACTGCTGACTTTTATAATGTATTTTTTTCTTTTAAGAGCTAAACTGAGTTTTTGTTAAACCTATGGACCTCCGCAAATTAACGCCTGATTCAATAAACGTATTGGTAGACAACATGAACAATAGACTTAGGTACAGATAGATGAGTACTAACACAAACACACTTTTATAGGCCTGTTCAAACGTATTATGCAAATAAATCTATCCACTGAAGATGGAACTTGCAATAGGTAAGAAAATATTACGTTTATTTACTCACTAACCATTGACCTATAAAACTTTGTTAGTCAATATTGCCGTATAAAGTTTATTCAATAAATTACAGTTTTATCGCTTACCAAAAATTTGTCAAAAATTATTTACGACAACAAACCGGTAACAGCAGAGTACCAAATATCAAAATAATAAAAGTATGTGTATTGGTGTGCAGCGACACTTTTGCCGTCGTATTTGACTTTGTAGATTTCCGTACAATAAACCCGTCATTCTAAATATCTTCGTTAGTTGCATTAAAAAAAATCTGAAAAAAATACATAATGATGTATTCCAACCTGTAGATTCAGAATTTAGCATAACCAAAAAGTCCATACAATACAATACAATACAATGACTCTTTATTGTACACCACAAATAATACAATACAGTAAAACAAGTACATGAAAAAAAAAAGAAATAAGTTAAGCAATGGGCGGCCTTATCGCTTCGAAGCGATCTCTTCCAGGCAACCTTTAAAAAAGAAGAAAGAAAGCAAGGAATGCATGCATGCATGGTTATCCATAACATAACATTACCGAATTATTGCTCGGGGGCGTCGAGATAATGCAAATAAAAAGTAACGTAAATGTGATGTTGATTTTTGAAATAGATAAGACAAGACACAATTTCCGAAGCATGATTTCCTTTCGTTTTAAAATGTTGCAGTCGAATTGTTAAAACCATTGCTAATCAAACTTTAGCCAAATTGTATTACGGTCATGCACTGGGTCTCCGTTTCGGCAGTTTTGAGTTCTATACTTGAAATACATAATATTGGAAAGATTAGTCTAGCTAGAGAGTAAATCAGCTAGGTAAAATTAGCAGAGTTGTGTCAAGGTGCCAAATGCCCGAACCTCGCTGAATAGAAGCTGCTAACGCTAAACATATAGGTACCGCTGTATTGTGTGACGTATCCCAACAATAATCCAGCTGGACATTACTCCGCCGTTATACGTATACAAAACAGTTCTATATTTTAAAATGGCTAGCCATTATATACTACGGCGGTTACTGCAATTTGACTGCAACATTGCTAAAACAACTATTGAAAATAGTGTCTATGTTATGGGTGCAATAAATACGCACATAATAGTTATTTATCACTATGAGATGGAAGTGATTTACTTAATGTATACGTTGAAAAGTTGTAATCCAAAGTATTTCTTTGAGGTAAACCACAATTAAGGATAACGTTAGAGTAGAATACCAATTCTAAAATTGTCTCAACTTAATCTAGACCAATGTTTTTTCTTGCGAAAAACGTGTACCTAATTAAAACATTGGATGCCAAGTTTAAAGTTGAAATGGGTAGGTACTAAATAAACACTTAGTAAAAAATTAAATAAACATTATAACGTAACTGAACACTATTGTTGCTTGCCATATAATTTTCAAATCAAAATTACTTTTTACTGCTTTATTAAAGATCGCAAGACAAAATTCAAGGATGTTTTCACCTCACTAGCTCGGAAAGCCCTTTTTGTTTGTTTGACATCTATTGAGAAAATCGCTTTTTATCCACATGTGAAGAAAGAGTTTTGACATTTGAAGGCAGCTTACGTGATATTTGACAGCTAACAAAACGTAAAACGTTAAAAGTGCTGAATTTTGAACATCACAATTAATGAATTGCATCCAGTAAAAAACACTAAATACAGTCTTACAACTTTATTTTAATTCATAAATATCAGCATTCAACATTAACCTTCATTCTTGTTGTAAAAACGGATAAAATGTTCTGACAGTCCAAGTAAGTCGATGTGCGAACAAAACGCATCCGAAATAATAAAAAAATACTTAAGTCAAAACTTTTCAATTAATTATTTTGAGTGAATAAATAAATAATAATTGATAGTACAAACCCTTTTTCTTATTTTCCTCGCTGTAGTGAGGTGAAAAGTTTTGTGTTATACACGGGTGAAAAGTTATTTTACGTCTCGTGTGTTGAAACACTCGCTATCGAAAGGATTCTATTTTTGAACCACTCGCTTCGCTCGTGGTCAATCATAGAATCCTTTCGATAGCTTGTGTTTCAAATGGACACTCGCAGGTAAAATACAACTTTCCCCCCTTGTATAACAAATAACTATTGTCCCTTTGTGAATTCATATTTGGCGATATCATAGGTATTACGTGGTTTATGTTCTACAATAATTTTATCCATTCCTCAATGCCAATTCCTTTTATCATAGCTTATCATATTGCATATCTTTAATGAAATTAAATCTGTAATGTCATTGAAGACATGTAATTGATCGATGTTTTATTTCGAAATATAATATATATTATCTATCATAAAAACAATTTCTATGATATCGCTACTTAAAAAAAAAACTTACGTCTAATAAAATTCAGAGAAAAGAAGGTGTTAGAAAATAACTATAAATATTTGGATAAATTATTTAGAGTCACACCCTTTTCCTCAGCCTTTTGACTTCTTGATGTGAGCATTAACGTTTGCCTTAATTTAGTTGAAATAATTAAATATTAATCTTCCTCTTCCTCTCTTTCCTTAAAATTTTCTCTATCAAATGATTGTAAAAGAAATCGTGCCGAATATGCTCTATAATTTTTCCCCTTTTTAACCCAATAGCTTTTAAGAAGTATCCATTATTCGCAACAGATGACAAATCCTCGCTTTGAATTTTCCTTTCTGTATAAGTTATTTTTTCTTCTTTCCATCCTCTCTTTCTCCTCCATCACATATTAAAACCTGCCTCTATCTCTTTGCGTCAGTATCCAACTCTCACTTCCTTATAATGCTGTGCTTCAGATGTAAACCTTAACGGCGTTTTTATCTTTCTGTGATATTTTGACTTTAAGCAGATAGTTCTTAAGCAAGTTTGGTTTGAAGTATGTTTTTGTATTTTTTATTTCTTCAACTTATTTTTTTTTACTTTTACGGTCGTCCCGTGAAATCCCTATATTTCATACTAAATACAAACTATAATAATAATAATAATAACACAGTTACACACCCACCCCGCCTCTAGTTTGCCTTTGTTGGCCGCCTAGAGTGGAGCGCAAGAGCTAAATGCTCGAAGGATGGATGTGTTTGGCCGTAAGCGGCGAGTTGGCATTTTGAAGTTTAAAGTCCAGGGACACCTCTCCATCCTTAGCCGTTCACACCAATGTTGCCGCCTAGTTGCCCCGAGCGGGCAATAGTTTGAGGGGCCCATTTAGTGAATGGCGAGTCACCGCCTACCAAAAGTTCAGTTTATGAGATATTGAAATGGTAGGTGTCCGTTATCTCACTCCATAGCCCGGTAATCCTGTCCACAACATCCCAACCCCATAGCCAATTCCATGTCGCTTCCTACCTGGCAATAGTTTCGCAACTGTGGAGTACTGTCCGCTAGCACATCCTCATGGTGTATTAGGGGATAGACCTCCATAGTTGCGCCCATCTCATTTATATTATATGGTACCAAAGGCCTCTTCATGTTGGCTTCGGCCCCATGAATGCCTTTCAAATGACCGGTTCCCCATGGGCCCGTGATCGGAAATCCGTACCAACATAATAATAATAATAGCAATTCAACGTGGGAATGCTGCCTGCGTGATGGGCACCCTACCTAAGGGGCCAAATTTAGATTGTAATTTTTAGTTTTAATTTTTGTTTAGTATTTTAAGTTAGTTTTATTTATGTTAATTTTAATATTAGTCTCTGTTTTTGTACCTACTTTTATTGTTTAATAAAGTATTAAATTATAATAATAATAATTTATTTATCCAAATATTTATAAGAAGGCGGTACTCCTGGACACTGCGCGGATAGTCAGGAGGTTCCTCTCTCTGTCGCCCTAACCACCGATAGCTTAGGCCCCGCCTCGCTGCCGGTGGCACCCTAGGTTAGGTTTTTATAATGATTTTACGTTTTGTATGTATAGTTTTATATTTTACTTTTTGTATAATTATTGTAAAAATCTAACCTAAGAGAAAAAAATATAAATAAAGAGGATAATAATAATAATAATCGTATATTTTCTCCTCACAAAAGTACATAGGTAACAGCAATAGTTATAAATAATACAACATTATGTTAGTTTAGTTAGATACTAGTAACCTTTGCGAGGGCCTGGAGTCTGAACTAAGTAAAACCTGTATTACAGATCTCCAGGCAAACTGAAACATAGATGCACAGAAAAAAACCCCAGAAAAAAGACCAATGCTGGGAATCGAACCCAGGTCCTCGGCATTCCGTGCCGCGTGCTTACCCCTACACCAACACTGGTCAAGAGTTTACACCAAGGATGATAATAGACTGGATTGGCAGTCGCCATAGTACAGATCGGCCGCGGTTTTTGCACTTCGATTATTAAATCTAGATGGCGCTGAAATATAGCTAGAGGCTTTGAAGGCAAAACAATAAGACTACAGATATTTCATATCACTGCAAATGTATTATTATGCAATATTTTTGAAAAATAATACATTTGTAGTAATATGAAACATCTCTAGTCTTATTGTTTTGCCTTCAAAGCCTCTGGCTATATTTCAGCGCCATCTAGATTTAATAATCGAACTACAAAAACCGCGGCCGATCCGTACTATGGCGACTGCCAATCCATTTTATATAATCCTTGGTTTACACGCAAATTTTTCCTATGCATCATACATTCCAGCTTGTCATAATCACTTAAGCAGTGATACAGCGTTGTTAAAGTATGGCCTTGTAGCGACATCTCTTGTCCGGGTGTGCGGTTAGTTCCGTAAGAGTGTTGATGTTTCTTGTTAAGAACTAAACATAGATGGCACTGTATCACTGCTTAAGTGATTATGGCAAGCTGGAATGTATGATGCATAGGAAAAATTTGCGTGTAAACTCCTGACCAGTGATGGTGTAGGGGTAAGCACGCGGCACGGAATGCCGAGGACCTGTGTTCGATTCCCAGCATTGGTCTTTTTTCTGGGGTTTTTTTCTGTGCATCTATGTTTCAGTTTGTATTTCGTATGAAATATATATATAGTTCTTGTTATTGAACGCTTTCTTAGCCATATCCATGCTCTATAAATACTTATAGTTTTCTTTACATGGCATTTTTTTTTAAGTATCCGGGTTCGGATTGTCACCTACCGATTGCGAGTTCCATTTATACACCAGGTCAGTATATTTCAATTAAACTACACAATTTACTTTTTTCGACATAATTACAATGGTATCAAATAAACTTCCGTCATCGATCTTCCACGATCCGTAGAAAAGGGAACAGTGGAACCCATTATAAATGACGATTGATGCCAAATAATGTTACAAATACCAATTACCTAGCAATTTACACGTAAAGCCCAATTTTACGGCAAACTTATCACTCAAGATTTCGGTTTTTTAATATAGCCAGTAAAATTATTAAATTATCGTTTCAGGCAGAACCCGACTCTAAGCCAGCCGATCTTCCCTTCAGTGGACTCAATCCTGTCGTCTCTCTTCTTGCCCTCTCGTCGTACCATCATCACCATCCACAGCAATGGAGAGTCTGTCAGTGGAAACTTCAACGCCTTCGTTATTCCTGGTATGTATTTTAAATTATTTTTCACCTCACTAGCTCGGAAAGCCCTTTTTGTTTGTTTGACATCTATTGAGAAAATCGCTTTTTATCCACATGTGAAGAAAGAGTTTTGACATTTGAGGGCAGCTTAAGTGATATTTGACAGCTAACAAAACGTAAAACGTTAAAAGTGCTGAATTTTTAAAATCACAATTAATGAATTGCATCGAGTAAAAAACACTAAATACAGTCTTACAACTTTATTTTAATTCATAAATATCAGCATTAAACATTAACCTTCATTCTTGTTGTAAAAACGGATAAAATGTTATGACAGTCCAAGTAAGTCGATGTGCGAACAAAACGCATCCGAAATAATAAAAAAAAAACTTAAGTCAAAACTTTTCAATTAAATATTCGCATGTTTTTCTAATTATTTTCTTCGCTGTAGTGAGGTGAAAAGTTTTGTGTTATACACGGGTGAAAAGTTATTTTACGTCTCGTGTGTTGAAACACTCACTATCGAAAGGATTCTATTTTTGAACCACTCGCTTCGCTCGTGGTCAATCATAGAATCCTTTCGATAGCTCTTGTTTCAAATGAACACTCGCTGGTAAAATACAACTTTCCCCTCTTGTATAACAAATAACTATTTAACGAAGACCCCCCACCCCCTCCCTAAAATTGGTCGTTGGTTTCGCGATTTTTCTTCACCGGTCTTTATTGGCGGCGTGGCAATAAAAATAGTGTTTAGTATAGCTAGTGATATTGAATAATCAACTAAT
This sequence comes from Archips xylosteana, assembly GCA_947563465.1. Classification (NCBI taxonomy): domain Eukaryota; kingdom Metazoa; phylum Arthropoda; class Insecta; order Lepidoptera; family Tortricidae; genus Archips; species Archips xylosteana. The sequence goes on from OX387344.1 coordinate 17,304,445, forward strand.
CATAATTGACTACCGCCGCGATGTCGTCTTAAAAACCATCTAACTCTTATTATATCATCAGATAACTACTCTTGAGTTGATTATTACTCTTGAGTTGTGCTGTCTACAAATCTCAGGTTAGATATTATGCTGCCTCCGATCGATACACTTCTATCCCAGATCTCTCAAACTATGTATTCGGTGTAGATGTTGAACAGTAAGGGTAGGTACTACTAACCTGAGATTTGCAAAGAACAAGACTCTTTAAGTATACAGACCTCTCAATACCGGTTTGTATTTTAAGAATCCAAAGACGTCTTCGACCATAATGTTCGAAATACTGCTCGATTTCGCTTTAGTACTTTACTTAAAATATATAAATTTACTAAAGGAAAATAGGCTGTACTAAATCAGAAAGAAGATCGCTCTGTACTTCTGATCAAAATACATTAAACACGTGTCATTTTGTTTTTCGTACTGTGACTTTTGTAAGGCAACTCATTATGACGAAGATTTTTCCGTAATTTTCAACTTTAGCATGTTTTTATTACAGCTCACCTCAACAATGAAGACGTTAACGTGATCGCCGTGGACTGGAGCCGAGGGTCTTTCCTGTACTCTATTGGTCTGGCCAACGCCCCTCAAGCTGGTGAAATGATTGCCGAGATCATTAATGTCCTCGTTATTAACTTCGGATATAACCCCAACTTGGTCCGCATTGTCGGTGTTGGTCTCGGAGGACACATTGCTGGTCTTGTAGCAAGGCACATTAACGGAAATGTGCCCCATGTCGTTGGTAATTATTTGCTTATATTTTATTGTTTATTGATTTACTATATTAATCCACCTTCTCTCGTATTTCCCTTTCAACATGCATGCTAACAGTAGGAAACATGTTTAAGAACTTTTTAAGATAATTAATCTTTTTCAAGAGAGTGGGTTTATTTGAATGTAAAATGATTTAGATTATGTATTCAGTAACGAAATTCTTTATTTTTGATGAAGGTACTTTTCTTCAATGTATTACGTTATAAACTTTTGCCTTAAGATGTATTGATCAATACTTTTGTTTAGCTCTGGACCCCTCCTTCCACGGCTGGACTCACCACCCCGACTTACTCAACGCTAACGACGCCGGTGTCGTCGAAGTCTTGCACACAACCGGCGGTATTCTGGGCTACGACTATCCCGTGGGTACCATTGACTTCTACCCCAACGGAGGATCCTTCCAGAATGGATGCGCAACCGATTCTTCTTGCAGCCACATCTACTCCTACGTCTTCTATGCCGAGTCTTTGAACGCTAGGGCTAATGGTGGCAATGAGTTCGTTGGAACTGCTTGTCATAGCTATGAAGACGCCATTGTGATGGCTTGTGAAGGCGAAAAAGACGCTGTCTTTGGCGGTCTTGACGTTAAGACTACGTACGTAAAAATAAATATTTGTACCATGAAGATTTGTGGGTGTATTTGAATGTATTTTTTCTAAATACTTTCGTTTATTTTTCAGTGAATCTGGAATCTACGTGTTCACCACCAACTTTGCCCAGCCGTTCGCTCAGGGTTAAAAATGCATATTTTTGTAAAATATATACAATCCTGTTTAACGAGATACGGAGATTATAAAACTTTTTTAGAATCGTTGTTTTATTTTTCCTTTTCCCTCCCTTCCCTCTTCCGTTCCTTTTTATAATTATAGAATCCAAATTCATCGATATTTAAATGTTGGTCCCTGCGACCTTAACAATATTGTCGGTCCATCTTAATGTGGTCCTTCCCACTCTGCGTCTTCCAGTTCTAAGTCACCATTCTAAAACCATACTGCCCCATCAGCCGTCAGTTCTACGAGCAACATACCATGCCCAAAGCCACTTACGTCTGGTAGCTATGTCAGTAACTTTGATTCTCCTGCGGTTCTCCTTATGTCTGATTCGATCACGCAATGAAGCATAGCTCGCTCTTTCGCTCTTTGAGGACTTTTAGCTTTCTTATGAGGCCCATTATAACCGATCAGGTCTATCGTATGCCATCACTGGATACACGAACACTGGTCAAAGACTATAAGGAACATAACGTCAATATTTCATAGCATTTTTGAGAAAAATAATTAACATTACATTTTCGAACAGTGTCATGAAAAATAATTTGGCATAATTATCTGGCAGTATAGAATTATCTAGACCTCCGCTAATTACTACTAGGTACTGTTTGACCCATTAAATTTTGCAATCATAAATATGTAGTTTTATCTAGGTATATTTCATACTAAATACAAACTGAAACATAGATGCACAGAAAAAACCCCTGAAAAAAAGACCAATGCATGGGAATCGAACCCAGGTCCCAGGCCCAGATAGGTGCTTACCGCTACTTTTTTTATGTGCATCTATGTTTCAGTTTGTATTTAGCATGAAATATATGGATTTCACGAATTTACCGTAAAAGTAAAAAAAAAAATTGTAGTTAGTTGAAAAAATAAAAAATACAAAAAGATACTTCAAACCAAACTTGTTACATTTATCTATTGTTAAAACGTAGTCTATTGTATCTGTATACTTAGTATATTTTAGCTACTAAGATAAGATTACGGTTAATGTGTGATGCAGGATGTAAACACTCCCTAAATCTTTGTAAAAACAACGTACTCACTTACGTGGCACCTGTAACCCAAAAATGATTATAATTACAATGATCAATTCAAAATTGTGCTTAATATGACATATCTAATCTCTTTATCATTAAAAATGTGATAAAATTAGAATATATAGTGGAAACCATAAATCAGAAGTAACCTACCAATCGGGACAACCATGAAACTGTTGTTGGCGTTGGCTGCCCTCATCGCATGTCAGTATTAACAATGAATGTTATTCTTGAAATCTTAACATTTCGCTTTGTGAAAAAAGACCAGTAATGTGACAGAGATCTGGTTTTTTTATTGCCATCTAGCTGAATTATATTGTAAACTATTTATTGACATACTATATGCTAGTATTATGTACCTAAATAAGTTTAAAATAACAGTAATTTAAAACAAATAGTAAATAAATTAATTTGATTATTTGTTTAAGTGAGCGCTGGAAGTGCAATTCCTCTGGTGCCAGGGGATAACAGCAACTATGTCGACGGAGAAAGCCGCTATATCTGGATGCCTGATGGTGAAGGGGTGCCTCATCTGGTAGATCTTCAAGAACCTGTTGATGAAGCACTTTTGAACTCCAGAAATGGTGCCAACAATCAGTACTGGCTGTTCACCAGGTAAGCCATTTTAAATAGAAAGCACTTAACTGACTTCTAGTATGTTTCGAATACGACTAAATCCTAAAATAGTAACATCGACATTATGGTATATTTTATTACAAGCTTTTATTTAACTTGCAACACGTATAAGTAATTTGTTATGAGTGAGACATTATATTGCAATATTTGTTTGTTCGGGTCAAATATCGTATTAAACCTAAGTACCTACCTACTTTTAGATTGCATTGGCTTAAAATTTGGTACAGCTATGTAAGTAGTTTGGATAAAAATGAAAATACAGTAACTAAAAAGCACAGTCCGCCAAAAAGCTTGTATTTTTTTACAAAAACGTGTTTATTCTAAAATACAATTCGTCTCTTTCAGACAAAACCCCAACAATGCCCAAGTAATTGTTCACGGCAATGCTAACACCATTTGGAACTCCAACTACAACGCCAACCGCCAATTAAAGGTCGTTGTTCACGGTTGGAACAGCAACGGGAACAGTGGCATCAACCCCCTCATCACCTCAGCCTTCCTAGCAGTGGCAGACGCAAACGTTATCGTTTTAGACTGGCGTGCCCTCGCTAATTCCAACTATGCCACGGCTGCCAACGGCGTGCCTGGTGTGGGCCAGTTTCTTGGAAACTTCCTGGTTTGGCTCATCAACACGGCTGGAGGAAACTGGAACAACGTACACTTGGTCGGCTTCAGTTTAGGAGCTCACATCGTTGGCAGCGCTGGCCGTACTGCCGGTGGTCGTCCCGTGAGGGTCACTGGTAAGCTAATATTTTCGATAATTTTGCAAAAGAAAACATTACAAATCTTTTTTTATTTGCCTCGGATAAAAATCCGTTTTCCGGGATCCCTTGGTTTTCCATAATTTAATAATTCATAGTATATTCTTCATATTCACCGTTAGTCATACATTGATTTATTTCTGAAACAGTACTCTTTCAGGATTTTTTTAAATGCCATCTTAGAGAAAGCAATTTTTAAATTCCAAAAAAAACCGTTTCAGAAATGTATCACTTTATGACTAACGTTAATTATGAGGAATGATACATTATGACTTGTTAAATTATGTGAAACCATAGAGACCTCTGCTGCAGCTGCAGTTGTTATAATTATATAACTGCCAAAGAATGTATGCCATGATCTTCAATGTTTTCTGTGACTTAGGTTTGGATCCCGCCGGTCCCCTATGGAGCGGTAACGGCAACGCTTTGAACGCCAACGCTGGTGTATATGTAGAGTGCATACATACTGATGGCGGTCTCCTGGGTATCCATAACGCTATTGGCAACGCAGACTTCTACCCCAACGGTGGAAGGAATCCACAACCCGGTTGTTGGATTAGCACCTGCTCTCACAGCCGTGCCTACGAGCTCTTCGCTTCATCAGTCCGCACCAATCATTTGGTTGGTCGCCAATGCGGCAATTGGAATCAAGCTATCAACAATCAATGCACTGGAGGGCAATTGCAGATGGGTAACGGCAATCTCAACAAGCGAGGGTAAGTTTCATCAATTAATTTGATGACTGTGAACGAATATAATGAGAGAATTTTTTATTAACATGGGACAATTTTGCTAGTTTCTTCTTCTGTGCCTGTTTCTAGTGTTTGCTATTATTCGGTAAAAAAAATTGAGAAAACGACGTATTATGAGATGTAATGGTGTACAAACGGTGACAGCGAGAATCTCTATTAACATAGTTATTTTAATCACCAAGGCAATGTGATAAACTGGTAATAAACCAATTTATTCAGATAAAAAAAAATTGTGAACAAGGAAGTTAATTGCTTATGTAAGTTATGTAGGTCCGTACCCTGATTATATGAGCTGGTGCTAAAATAAATCCTAGTTTCAGGAATATGCACGTAGAGAACATCAATCAAATATAATAATCTAAATCTCATAATTATCAATAGGTAATTATGAAGAAGTGATCAATAGCTGATTTTTTCTTAGATAGTCATTGAATCAATTTTATCAGCTTGGCGAGCGTGTTTAGGCCGTGTGGGTAACAATTCAGATAACGTATCAGTAACAAATCTTAAAAAAAAAAACTTAAACAATAAAAATCCCCTCTTGCAAGTAAGTAGTATCTAGTTTCAAAACTACAGGCAACTTATGTCAGTTTTCTAATTTGGAACGTCAACTTGATTATCCAGATACGTTACTACAACATACATAAATATGGGTATGTATTACAATACCGAAGTACGAAAGACCGAATGTATTAAAACATCGAATGGGTCAAAAGACCGACACGATTTTTTTCTGAAACCGTTAACTTTTAAAGATTGTTATAAAACAAACCTAACCTAACCTAATGGGTTCTGTATTATGCCGTTTTAATAAATTCTGAGAAGTTTACGGTTTCAGAAAAAAATCGTGTCGGTCTTTTGACCCATTCGATGTTTTAATACATTCGGTCTTTCGTACTTCGGTATTGTAATACATACCCATAAATATAAATTAAAAAATTTAAACCCCCAACGCAATATGTCACTCGTATGTTTGAACATTAAGTCAATGCCCGTTATGCGTCTAAGATCCCTTCCGCGGCTAACAAAAGAGCTGATAACTTTGAAACGGCTAAACCGATTTTGATGAAACATATTTAAGAAACATTGCCAAGAAACCTGCTTTCTATTAAAAAACCGCATCCAAATCGGTGCACCCGTTTAAGAGCTATGATGCCACAGACAAACACACACACAAAGCGGTCTAACTTATAACAACCCTCTTTTTGTGTCGGGGGCTTTGATCAGTTATAACTGTAGATCCACAGTCGCGCGCCCGAAAATGTCCGAGCCAAATGAGCGCCACTTTGATAAAAGTGGCCTTCTTTTTTCTCAGAACGTTGCGTGAAATTGTCAAGTTTAGCTGTCAAGTGGAGTTTTGCTGCTACCGAAATTCGACTGTAATGAAGTAAAGACTAGGTTCAAATTTCTGTGTAGGTGATGATTTTATTTGTTACGCAACCAAATAAAAAAGTTCGGACATTCTTTGAAGGGGATTTTGTTCGGCAATGTGTATCTTCAGTTATAATTGATCAAAGGTCGGGGGTTAAAAAGAGGAATTATTTAAGTTTTTACTTACAATGGGAGTAAGCCATTTGATTTTTAACTTTTTTTCGTGTTTTCAGAAACGGCATGTTCGGTCTATCTACTGGGAACTCCTGGCCCTTCTAAAGACTACAACTTTATGATCATATTTTACTAACATGAAAAAAAAAACATTTTTTGCACGAAATTGTCTTTTATTACTTACCTTATACAAAATTGTTTCAACAAATAATAAGTCCCTATCTCTACCAGAGAGTGTGGTGCTTATGTATTTATTGGTAAAGTGAATGATATAATTTTGCATGGAAAATATTTATGCACATTTGTAATAAAGACAAATGCCTAAAACTATGCTAAGACAATGGGCGAAAATAGTCATAATGAATGATTAATACAAAACGCGTTTGTTCTGGGTACTTTAATAGATATTTTTAAGGCTTATACGAAAATAGAATAGTAAAATTATCTCGAGTAGCAAAGCCCTAAGTCAGCCGTTGTTGTGACTAAAAATACTACGACGGACTTATTTTCCTAATATAAACCTAAAACGGGTCTTTCCCTGTCCTCCGATCGGAACTCCGATTGAATGGGGTTCGTGTTTCCCATGCCTCCGATTGAATGGGTTTTGTTTTTATCACTTACTTTACTTAACCAAAAGTACAGTCAAAGGTATTATACTGTTATTTTTGACCGATTGTCCGCGTCGATATTAACGATGTCAACTGTACAGTCAATAAAAGACTAAAGTAAAACTAGACCAAAATATTCCCGCTCCTCCTACCAATCGGAGTTCCGATCGGAGGACAGGGAAAGAAAGGCCCACTTAAAAGGCGCGTAATTTAACTAAGTCTAAACCTAAAAGCTTTTATTTACTAATATCACCCAGGTCGGGTGTGTGCCCTAAAGACTCGCTACATTCCTCGTTGTTTGACAATGCCAATAACTTTTCCAAGAAAAGAGCAAGCTCTATGGTCACCTGTGAATCGAACAAACTGCTGTTTTAGTTTTTAGTCTCCACAGCAATACATAGCTGTCTGCCAAATGGAATATTTGCGGCATTTCGCTGTTCTGGTCGTTACAGCCACCGTGTCCGCCTGAATGACGTAGTTAGAAGCATAATGGTGGCCGTTCCATTTGCCAAGCTACTAGCGTCATTCTTTCCGGTATCTTGCCATCGTCACGTGCCAGCCCAACCGGCTCCAACGTAAACGGTACGTTGACGTTGGTAAGAGCCTGACCGATTATAAGAATTTGTCACACCGACAATGTTGTTCATACATAATACGGGCTGCGTGCATCCAGTGTGGCAAATCCTATAACGTTGGCGAGATAAACCGATCCACGTTGTTACCACAATAGCAACGATGGTGTACGACTATGTTCGCGCCTATTCTTACCAATGCCTATACCTATACCTTTTTTAACCAACGAGAAGATACTGTAGGTATGTAACTTTTTTAAGCAAGAAAATGAAGCAGGTTAAAATCAGAATATTGTGTGTGGGCGTGGATAATGTATAAGTAAATATTTATAGGTGCCAATTTAATCGAAAACATTTTTTTCAATAGTAATAATCCATGATATTACCTATCAATCAATTGATTTGATAAAATCTTAATAAATACCCTAGCAGAGAAGGATTAATAGTTTAATTCCGATTGGCTATGAAGCTTATAGTGGTTTTTGCTGCTCTTGTTGCCTGTTAGTAATTATGTTAAGTGTTATTTAATGTTCATTGACTTGATACAGTGGGAAGTATATACGGTGGGATGAATGAATGAAAAAAATGATAAAAATTTAATATTTTCTGTGTATTTAGTTCCCACGGGATTATGATATACACACGTCAAATTCCAAAGTTTCGACTGTTAAGTTCAAACGCATGAAATTTTATATAGGGGTTCTTCGTGGAACATCAAGGTAGATCATGCTGTTATAGGGATGATGACACCATAAATCCATATTTTCAAGTTGCGACTCTAGTAAAGAAACATTTTGTTTTAACACTTAAAGCCATAGTAGTTTTCAATTAACTGTAAAATTACATTTCTAGCTGCATTAAAACAAATAAATAGTTAGTTGATTGGCACCTTAATTCTCAAAGATTGGCACAGAAGTGACACTTTACTAGAGAAACGCTACACAATATAGGTTCAATCACAAAATTACTTTACCTACTAGGAATTTAATAACGTCATTTTCTTTGTGTAAGAACTAATTATCAGGTATGTTGTACCTACAGCTCTAACGAAACACAAAATCATCCAGTATAAATCAAAACAAATTCTAATAAACAAATCTCTCCGGATAAAACCGTACTAATTATTGTTTTGTAACTTGATATTAATAAACTGGTTCTCAGATATGACTAACTAGCTTTAGGTAGACCTTAAATAAATGAGTTAGTATCAAGTAGGTAGTAAGAATAACGCAAAAATTCTTTAAAGCAACTCGTCAGAAATTTTTTATTTCGTCTAGGTACTGCAATGTCACTGTAGACGACTGCTGACAACATGCCTCAAAAACACTACTCGATACTAATTCAATCGAACAGCGTTAGAAAATATTTCTATAATAATAACTGAACTAAACAAAACAATCATCTGATCTGCATGCGTATGCATCGGGGACTAGGTATAAGTCCGTACCATCATCGACACATCACCTATCTTGCTCTTAAGGCCACCACAAACTGCAGCGCGGGGCATGCGCGCGACGCCGATGGAGCGTGCCTAGCGCGGTCTATAACACTAAACCATATATACGGTGACATACACCGGCAGTGTTGTGCAGCACGCTGGGCACGCTCCGTCGGCGTCGCGCGCACATCCTGCGCTGCAGTCTGTGGAGGACTTTACTACTGATAAAATACAAAATTGCGAGGATGACAGAGACAACCGGCATGAGGAATTTTTTACCGCGCAAAACTGTCGCATGTTTTGTTACGACCCGTGGTTACGACGCAAACTGTTATTAGTAAGAAAAGTACAATTATAATGAAAATAGAAGAACATCAAATGTTTAAACAAACTAAACATATTAAAACTTGATTTAATTACGTTATGATATCATTACAGGAATGGAAAACTCTTTTACGCCTTTAATTTTTTTTATTAAGTTCACCAATTTACAGAAAAAAAAGAGTATTAAAGCATTAAAAAGTCCTTCACGCTGCATCATTAATATACCTTAGCATTTATGTAAGTCCTTTAAACCACGTTATATAATGCTAGGAAAAAATATACGTCCTTTACGCCCATAGTTTAGCTACGCCATGAAGTAAATGTAGTACGTAAATGAAGAACAGTAAAGGTCGTAAAGGACAGAATAATAAAATAAGGTTCCAAATGGTAGGTCTTAAAGGGCAACGTGTATGATACTAGGACTTTACGACGTGGTCTAAATTTCATGACATCCTTTACATTCCATGTGATTTTGAGTGTGGTATTTACACCCACAAAACAAAGCAGTTTTGATGTTGAGCTATGAAAAATTCTGGGGTGTAAAGGTCAAATTTTGCGAGATATCAAAATTTTAAGTATACAGATCGATGGAGCTTAAAATTCTGAACAAAACTGTATATATAACTCATTTTCGGCATTTTGTCCTTTACGCCAATTGAACCTAAAGGTATCGAATCTTGACGAATAAAAAAGTCAGGTGGCGATAACGCGGTTAGAAATACGTCAGCTGGTTATTTATAACATGAAAATGTTCTGGCTCCTGCCTTCATTTATTTAGACATTATAGGACTGGTGGTGGAGCTTTGCTCTTCCTTAAACTCAGGCGCTCTTTCGACTCAATACTTATTTAAAATTCATGTAATTTCTGTGTTCATGAACTTAATTAATTGTCATCAAACTGTCACCAAATCAACTTCAGAATTTTAACATGTTTGGGAGGCTGGCCAACCCACGGAACCGCAGTTGACGAACACGGGGCTTCATGATACAACTCTCTGAAACATTATACGAGTTATGGTCTGAGAGGAGGATTAGTCATGAAAATCTGTTGCTGGCTCGGGGTATGTCAGTAATTGTTTGCCTTTTAAGTATTTTACAATACCCCAGTAAGAGGTTTGTAAGAGGTCTAAATCAGATAATCGATTATTTTTTGACCTAAATATATTTTTTGGCCGAATGATTGTCTGTCAGTAAGACAGTTATAAATACATACAGTAACGTTACTCTTAAATTAGCAAATGATAATTAATGTTTCTTTTTTGCATTTCAGGAGTGGCCTTTACGGATTGACCACGGGTGGCTGGTGGCCTTACTAAATGATTTCTCTCTAATAAGCGATCAACACAAGCGAGTTAATAACCTACTTATGTGATTAAATCATTAAAAGGCGCCACAATGTTGTTTTATCACTATTAATTTAATTCAATCAGGCGTGAATTTTAATCAAGTCTCGTGCCGAAAAGTTTTTTTACAAATCTGAAATAAAATATCGGCCGCTAAGCAATGCTCCTATCAGCTACCATGACTAAACTCCTGACAAACTGAGCTGTCAATTGACATAAGTATATATTATATATGAAGTACATAAATACATAAATAGAAGTAATGACCTACATAATGATGGCAAGGAGCAACTACAGTTGAATCAATTAAATAACCACCTCACGCAGAATGTGGACAACTATATGTCCATACTTAAAAGCCATAAAGATAATATATGCTTTTATCTTGAGCTATTTAAGTACTCTTTTCTCTACTGTCTGCTACCCACCAATCCCACCATACGTGCACGACGGCTACGACTTTGCAAACCTTATAATATATAAATAATAATAATATTAGGGGACAATCTCACACAAATCGACCTAGTCCCAAACTAAGCAAAGCTTGTACTATGGGTACTAGACGACGATAGACATACTTATATAGATAAATAAATACTTAAATACATAGAAAACATCCATAACTCAGGAACAAATATTCGTGCTCATCACACAAATAAATGCCCTTACCGGGATTTGAACCCAGGACCTCTTGCTTCGTAGGCAGGGTCACTACCAACTAGGCTAAAGCGGTCGTTATGTCTTTTCATTTCGAAACTCTCGTCCACTTCCAGATAAATCGTCATTATGTTATGTCACACAGACTTAACTGTCACAAATTGTAACACGGCAAACCTCCGTGGTGCGCAACTGTCCGCTTACAGAAAAACAAAATTCTAAATTCTGAACTATTGATTTTCTTTTGTTTTTTTTTCATGTTATTGTGCATTGGCTCTACAATTTAGCAAGGCTATGCCGAAAATTGATTTCTTTAGATATAATTGTAATTTATATTTATTTTACGTGGGGTGCCACTATAACCGGCTAGCCGGTCGGAGAAATAACAGACTATGTAGTACATAAAAATATAATACAGTATAATATATAAATATTAAATAAATATTAAATATTAAAATAAATATTAGGGGACAATCTTACACAAATCGACCTAGTCCCAAACTAAGCAAAGCTTGTACTATGGGTACTAGACGACAATAAACATACTTATATAGATAAATAAATACTTAAATACATAGAAAACATCCATAACTCAGGAACAAATATTCGTGCTCATCACGCAAATAAATGCCCTTACCGGGATTTGAACCCAGGACCTCTTGCTTCGTAGGCAGGGTCACTACCAACTAGGCTAAAGCGGTCGTCAATATAATATATATGTATATACAAATTGTTCCAGTCAGCACTGCTCTTCAATAAAATAATAAAAAACACTGGCCTAAGGTTCTCTGGACAGGCGGGAAGGCAGGGCAGGGTATTCAAGTAGCCTCGGAGCGTCCAATAGGGGGTTCAAGCTTCACCGGCGGTCTGCTCCGAGGCAATAGAGCAGAACGTTCTTAGGTAGATTGGAGCGTGGAATCGTAGGCAGAAGCGGAAAAGGAAGGGCTGGAAGAAATTAATACCTTGCTTTACTGCTTGCTTGAAGCACCCATCCAAGTCTCGTTTTAATGCCTAGGTCAGCGAAAGAAAACTAAACGAGACTTGGATTAGGTTTCACAATTTATCTACAAGAAAATAGAGAGAAAGAACGGAACAAATAATATTTACAGTACCTGCAATAGCGGTAGCCCTTAATAATATAAGCAACTCGGTAAATTGTTAGTGCTTTTACCAAATATAAATTACAATTATATCGAAAGAAATCAATTTTCGGCATAAGCCTTGCCAAATTGTAGAGCCCGACATGAACAAAAAAACAAAAGAAAAACAATAGTTCAGAATTTAGAATTTTGTTTTTCTGTAAACGGCCAGTTGCGCACCACGGAGGTTTGCTGTGTTACAAAATACCACAATATGTCACAAACATCTGTCCTGCACTCAACGATAACTACAGTCGTGATGGCCTGTTAAAATAAAGATTCTAATTCTAAACATTCTAAAGATTCTAATAAAGATTCTAGCTATCGATACTACCGATAGTACCTATTGCTTTTCGATAGTATTAATACTATTGATATTTTATAATCAATACTATCGATAGTATCGATAGTTTTTAGAACTATCGACAGCATCAATTGTTTTTTGAAATAAGACCGTCAATAGTATCGATACTATCGATATCATCGATTTTATTCATTCCTAAAGACAGGCTTATCGATAATATCGATATGCCTATCGATATTTCGACTCTTTTTAGAGGTCACGATACTATTGGTAATACTATCGATAGTTTAATTTATTGTTGGCAATGCTAATTTCAAGCCCAGGCGGCTACGTGGCTACTACGAAATTTGAAGTTCGTATCGTACCGTCCCGTCCACTCTTCTGTTTATTATGTTTCTGTTTATTGTTATTAGCATGAACGGGACGGCACGATACGAAGTTCGATAATCGAATTTTGTAATTTAAGGCGTTTAGTTCTCCATGCAAGTTGCATTATATTGGGGGGCCGTAAAGTATAAAGCGAACGAGTTTAAAGTGGTCAATCGAACATCGTAATTTAAAGCAACTTGCATGATTTTTCTTGCAGGTATACTGGGCTTTAGTATTCGTCGTGACGCCATAATATTGTCAGGTACGAACGGTAAAAAAAAACTATAAATAGACAAGGAATAAGGACAGATGTTTGAAAATTCCCATGTGGTAATGTGATTTATGTTTAATTCAGAATGACTATGATTACGAGACTCTTCAAATTCACAATTTTAAATCGGTAAAATAAAAACTGATAACAAGTAAGTAGGTATTTTTGGAAATTCCCTCGTAATCTACACTAATATTATAAAGAGGAAGATTTGTATTATTGTTTTTTTTTTTATTATGATAGAGAGGCAAACGAGCAAGCGGGTCATCTGATGGAAAATGATCACCACCGCCCATAAATATCAACACAACAACTCACAGAGTCACTGTCACTGATCTGTGCCGGCCTTTAAAAAGGAGAGGGAATAGGGGAGAGGGAGGGGAAGAGGTATTGGGCCCCGGGCACTCTCACTGACCGTACGAAACGCAGCAGGATTACTACTTTTCTTACCCCGACTATACCTACTGCCCCGGACTAGCCGGCCCAATCGTGATGCAGCGGCTAGCTACAACTTAAAACCTACTGAACCGATTTCAAAATTCTTTTGCCGTTAGAAAGCTACATTGTCACTGAGTGACATAGGTAGGTTATTTATTACCGCGGGAAAATACCTTTTCCTACGGGAAAATTAATTTATCGCGGGCGAAGCTGCGGACGGAAGGCTAGTAAGGATTAAAGAGGATTTATTATTCATACGCTCCAAAATGGTCTAATGACGTTCTCAATAATGACGTTCGAAATTCCCGTGGGATAAGGCAAAATTAGGATTAAGTATTTTTTAACTGGATAACTTGCTACAGATTTAATACTTGGCAGAAATAATTCTTTAGGATTTAGATAGCGGTGCAGTAAAAAGAGATTTTTGGAATTGATAGAAACGATCGATTGGAAGAACAACGGGAGTTGATAATAAATCTTATATATAAAAATCTCGTATCACAGCGTTTGTTACCGAACTCCTCCGAAACGGCTTGACCGATTTTTATGAAACTTTTTTCTCTACATTCGGTAGGTAGGTCTGAGAATAGGTCGTAGGCTATAATTTATAATGGCAAAACAACGTTTGCCGGGTCAGCTAGTAAATTATAAATCTGTGCGGACGATGTCCCAGGCAAAAGCCAGTCTCTTATGAATGTGAAAAATAGAAAATCTTGAATTTTTTAAAATGTTTTCGTCCTTTGCCACACCACTGCTTACGTTATTCACGTGGGATTCAAAATCAGGCTGGGGGTTTAAGACTGCAGGGCCCTATTTAATAAACATTACAATCCAACAATTTTGTAAAAAACTGACATATTTGTTAAATTGTACTACAAGTGCTGTTTAAGAAATTCAACAAATAAGTAAGAAACTTACAAATTAAAAACTTACAATTATCACCATTGTAAACGCCGTTTAATAAATGTTCACATATGTAAAAAATGGCTGTTGCTTTCAATGACAATATTGTATTTACAAAATTATAACTGTAAGGTACAATTTACGTAAAATGTATTTATAATAAAAATAAATGGAATACCTGTGTTGCTCCTCCGCTAAGTAGTGAGGCCAAGTCGTGCAAAACAGCTACGTTTGCGCTGAAAAATGCCTTTTCATGCAATTTAACCCACCCTCCCTCCGCATAAAAAAACGTAAATCACCAACGCAAACGTAACTGAACCCACCACCAAGAGAACCACCACCACCATAAACCAAATCCCGGACACGTGTTTCGCTTCTCTCCGAAGCATCATCAGCGGTTGTTGACCCTACGACGGTTAGTCGAAGAATGAGCTCACTCAGAACGGTTGGCCGTATTTATGCCTTCCCTTTCACTTTGATTGCGTGTATTACTAGAAAATACCCTCAATAATGGCGATGACGCAAAATTTAATTGTTCATTGATAATAACACCCCTGTTGTTGTACCTAATTATTTCCATCTGTTCTAGAACACTCAGACGTAATCCTTTTTCACAAACGTGTAATATGTCGTATGTATGTGAATCTGGTAAATCATGGTTATGTTCTAGTAAATGTTTTGCGAAATTGGATCTCTCAGAGTGTCTATGCCTAAAAGAAGAAACATGCTCCTTATACCTAGTCGCAAAATTACGTCCCGTCTGCCCTACATATACCTTATTACAGGTGTCGCATGTTAGTTTGTAGATACCCGACTTCTGCCCACTTTGAACTCTTTCCTTGCTATTGCAGAGGCGAGAGTGCAAAGTGTTATTTGTTTTGAAAGCTACATTAACATTGTTGGATTTTAAAATATTATAAATCTTTTCTGACACCTGGCCTACATATGTAATGCTTGCTTTATATTTGTCAATGGTTTCTGATGGAGGAATGGCATACAGCAGATTGTTGGCTATCCGCCTCTGTTTCTTTTGAAGTAAACTATCAACCATTTTCTTGGTGTATCCATTACTAATTGCAATCTGATAAATAATATTAAGTTCCAAATCATAACTTTCCTTAGAAAGAGGGACTGCCAATAACCTGTGTATGTAACAATTAAAAGCAGCCATTTTATGCAGCCATGGGTGTGTGGAAGAAGCCGGGATAACCGTATCTGTTTGCGTTGGCTTATGGAAAATTTTAAATTGATGTCTATTATGCACTTTTGAAATAGTTAAATCTAAGAAATTAAGCGAATTGTTCTGTTCCAATTCCTTCTTGAATTTTATATTCGGGTGTTTGTTGTTAAGATTGTTAATAAATATGTCCAGCTGTTCCATACTTCCAATCCAACAAAGAATTAAATCATCAACGTACCTATAGAAATAAAGTAAATTACTATTACCTGCAATGTGCTGTGCCTCGAAATGATCCATAAATATATCAGCCATTAATGGACTAAGAGGGGAACCCATAGCGAGGCCATCACACTGCAAGTAATATTGTCCGTCAAATTTAAAATAATTTTGTTTCATGCAAATTGTTGTCAAAGCCATTATCTCTTCAACCTCCCCTGGATGTAGTTTTTGTCTTTCTAAGTGGCCTTCAAGGATGTGTAATGTTTCAGTATAAGGAACATTAGTAAATAAACTATCAACATCCAGAGAAAGTAATATCGCATTATGTGGCACGTTGACGTCTCTAATTCTATCTATTAAATCTAAACTATTTCTCAAACAAAACGCGGGTTTAAATGATGATTTTCCTCGAATAATTAAATTTAATTTCTTAGCTAACTCATAGGCTGGTGCACCTATATATGAAACAACTGGACGAATAGGAATATTGTCTTTGTGAATTTTTGGAAGACCATAAAGAATCGGAGCACGTGGATTCATAGGTATAACACTATTTTTTTGCCAATCTGTTTCAAAGACATACAAAGAGTTTTTAACAATAGTTTTAAGGTCTCTGTGAAAACCCATCGTTGGGTCCTTACGCAAGACCAAAAAACCATCACCTTGAATGACATCTACTACTTTACCAATATACTCATTTTTGTTCAAAATGACTACACAATTGCCTTTATCTGCCTTTGAAATGATCAAATTATTGTCAAGCACTTTTTGTTGAATTGCTCGCAACAACAACGTATCCCGATAACCTGAACTACCCCCAGACATGTGTAAGCGCTTAATTGCACTAGCAACTAATGTTTTTGTATCAAGATCATTGCCACTGCGAACAATCGCGACCTCTGAATCCACAGCTAAATTTTCCAACGACTTTTGATTAATTTTTGATGATAAATTAAATTTCAAACCTTTTTCTAATAAATTTATTTCATCTTCCAAAAATTCGATGTTTGTTAGATTTTTTACACGAGGGTGGAATGTGTGTTGA
Source organism: Archips xylosteana (assembly GCA_947563465.1). Taxonomy (NCBI): domain Eukaryota; kingdom Metazoa; phylum Arthropoda; class Insecta; order Lepidoptera; family Tortricidae; genus Archips; species Archips xylosteana. The sequence continues at coordinate 17,321,569 of OX387344.1, forward strand.
TAAGAAGACCTAGAATTATTTTTGTTCAAAAAGGAACCAGATCTTGCTTCCACAAGCCTACGCAATTTATGAGTTTGAGTTATGTACATTTTATGAACCACCTCCGACGCAAAGAATCTCGCTTTTTGGTCTAAAATATCAAATTCAATATTATGTAACTTGTAGGCAAGTTCCAAATGTAATACTTTAAGATGTAATTTTAAATTATCTCTAACCGAAAACCAATGACGAGATTCTTCGCTTAACCATATTTGTTGTGCCCTATTGATAGCTACCCTAGCAGCCCTACTGGTGTTATTACATCGTATATGAATATAATTAGGTACAACATTTAAACGTTTACATTGTTGATTAAACCAAACGTTCTGAATGGCTACCCGATGTTGTTTCATTAATTTAGTGTAGAGACGTGCCTGATCAGCTACGCATGCTGTTTTTAAATACTGTATAGATTCAGGCGTTACTTTGCGGAGGTCCATGTTTAAAATAAATGGAATACCTGTGTTGCTCCTCCGCTAAGTAGTGAGGCCAAGTCGTGCAAAACAGCTACGTTTGCGCTGAAAAATGCCTTTTCATGCAATTTAACCCACCCTCCCTCCGCATAAAAAAACGTAAATCACCAACGCAAACGTAACTGAACCCACCACCAAGAGAACCACCACCACCATAAACCAAATCCCGGACACGTGTTTCGCTTCTCTCCGACGCATCATCAGCGGTTGTTGACCCTACGACGGTTAGTCGACATGCGATGGAAAACAGCATGCGTAGCTGATCAGGCACGTCTCTACACTAAATTAATGAAACAACATCGGGTAGCCATTCAGAACGTTTGGTTTAATCAACAATGTAAACGTTTAAATGTTGTACCTAATTATATTCATATACGATGTAATAACACCAGTAGGGCTGCTAGGGTAGCTATCAATAGGGCACAACAAATATGGTTAAGCGAAGAATCTCGTCATTGGTTTTCGGTTAGAGATAATTTAAAATTACATCTTAAAGTATTACATTTGGAACTTGCCTACAAGTTACATAATATTGAATTTGATATTTTAGACCAAAAAGCGAGATTCTTTGCGTCGGAGGTGGTTCATAAAATGTACATAACTCAAACTCATAAATTGCGTAGGCTTGTGGAAGCAAGATCTGGTTCCTTTTTGAACAAAAATAATTCTAGGTCTTCTTATCAACACACATTCCACCCTCGTGTAAAAAATCTAACAAACATCGAATTTTTGGAAGATGAAATAAATTTATTAGAAAAAGGTTTGAAATTTAATTTATCATCAAAAATTAATCAAAAGTCGTTGGAAAATTTAGCTGTGGATTCAGAGGTCGCGATTGTTCGCAGTGGCAATGATCTTGATACAAAAACATTAGTTGCTAGTGCAATTAAGCGCTTACACATGTCTGGGGGTAGTTCAGGTTATCGGGATACGTTGTTGTTGCGAGCAATTCAACAAAAAGTGCTTGACAATAATTTGATCATTTCAAAGGCAGATAAAGGCAATTGTGTAGTCATTTTGAACAAAAATGAGTATATTGGTAAAGTAGTAGATGTCATTCAAGGTGATGGTTTTTTGGTCTTGCGTAAGGACCCAACGATGGGTTTTCACAGAGACCTTAAAACTATTGTTAAAAACTCTTTGTATGTCTTTGAAACAGATTGGCAAAAAAATAGTGTTATACCTATGAATCCACGTGCTCCGATTCTTTATGGTCTTCCAAAAATTCACAAAGACAATATTCCTATTCGTCCAGTTGTTTCATATATAGGTGCACCAGCCTATGAGTTAGCTAAGAAATTAAATTTAATTATTCGAGGAAAATCATCATTTAAACCCGCGTTTTGTTTGAGAAATAGTTTAGATTTAATAGATAGAATTAGAGACGTCAACGTGCCACATAATGCGATATTACTTTCTCTGGATGTTGATAGTTTATTTACTAATGTTCCTTATACTGAAACATTACACATCCTTGAAGGCCACTTAGAAAGACAAAAACTACATCCAGGGGAGGTTGAAGAGATAATGGCTTTGACAACAATTTGCATGAAACAAAATTATTTTAAATTTGACGGACAATATTACTTGCAGTGTGATGGCCTCGCTATGGGTTCCCCTCTTAGTCCATTAATGGCTGATATATTTATGGATCATTTCGAGGCACAGCACATTGCAGGTAATAGTAATTTACTTTATTTCTATAGGTACGTTGATGATTTAATTCTTTGTTGGATTGGAAGTATGGAACAGCTGGACATATTTATTAACAATCTTAACAACAAACACCCGAATATAAAATTCAAGAAGGAATTGGAACAGAACAATTCGCTTAATTTCTTAGATTTAACTATTTCAAAAGTGCATAATAGACATCAATTTAAAATTTTCCATAAGCCAACGCAAACAGATACGGTTATCCCGGCTTCTTCCACACACCCATGGCTGCATAAAATGGCTGCTTTTAATTGTTACATACACAGGTTATTGGCAGTCCCTCTTTCTAAGGAAAGTTATGATTTGGAACTTAATATTATTTATCAGATTGCAATTAGTAATGGATACACCAAGAAAATGGTTGATAGTTTACTTCAAAAGAAACAGAGGCGGATAGCCAACAATCTGCTGTATGCCATTCCTCCATCAGAAACCATTGACAAATATAAAGCAAGCATTACATATGTAGGCCAGGTGTCAGAAAAGATTTATAATATTTTAAAATCCAACAATGTTAATGTAGCTTTCAAAACAAATAACACTTTGCACTCTCGCCTCTGCAATAGCAAGGAAAGAGTTCAAAGTGGGCAGAAGTCGGGTATCTACAAACTAACATGCGACACCTGTAATAAGGTATATGTAGGGCAGACGGGACGTAATTTTGCGACTAGGTATAAGGAGCATGTTTCTTCTTTTAGGCATAGACACTCTGAGAGATCCAATTTCGCAAAACATTTACTAGAACATAACCATGATTTACCAGATTCACATACATACGACATATTACACGTTTGTGAAAAAGGATTACGTCTGAGTGTTCTAGAACAGATGGAAATAATTAGGTACAACAACAGGGGTGTTATTATCAATGAACAATTAAATTTTGCGTCATCGCCATTATTGAGGGTATTTTCTAGTAATACACGCAATCAAAGTGAAAGGGAAGGCATAAATACGGCCAACCGTTCTGAGTGAGCTCATTCTTCGACTAACCGTCGTAGGGTCAACAACCGCTGATGATGCTTCGGAGAGAAGCGAAACACGTGTCCGGGATTTGGTTTATGGTGGTGGTGGTTCTCTTGGTGGTGGGTTCAGTTACGTTTGCGTTGGTGATTTACGTTTTTTTATGCGGAGGGAGGGTGGGTTAAATTGCATGAAAAGGCATTTTTCAGCGCAAACGTAGCTGTTTTGCACGACTTGGCCTCACTACTTAGCGGAGGAGCAACACAGGTATTCCATTTATTTTAAACATGGACCTCCGCAAAGTAACGCCTGAATCTATACAGTATTTAAAAACAGCATGCGTAGCTGATCAGGCACGTCTCTACACTAAATTAATGAAACAACATCGGGTAGCCATTCAGAACGTTTGGTTTAATCAACAATGTAAACGTTTAAATGTTGTACCTAATTATATTCATATACGATGTAATAACACCAGTAGGGCTGCTAGGGTAGCTATCAATAGGGCACAACAAATATGGTTAAGCGAAGAATCTCGTCATTGGTTTTCGGTTAGAGATAATTTAAAATTACATCTTAAAGTATTACATTTGGAACTTGCCTACAAGTTACATAATATTGAATTTGATATTTTAGACCAAAAAGCGAGATTCTTTGCGTCGGAGGTGGTTCATAAAATGTACATAACTCAAACTCATAAATTGCGTAGGCTTGTGGAAGCAAGATCTGGTTCCTTTTTGAACAAAAATAATTCTAGGTCTTCTTATCAACACACATTCCACCCTCGTGTAAAAAATCTAACAAACATCGAATTTTTGGAAGATGAAATAAATTTATTAGAAAAAGGTTTGAAATTTAATTTATCATCAAAAATTAATCAAAAGTCGTTGGAAAATTTAGCTGTGGATTCAGAGGTCGCGATTGTTCGCAGTGGCAATGATCTTGATACAAAAACATTAGTTGCTAGTGCAATTAAGCGCTTACACATGTCTGGGGGTAGTTCAGGTTATCGGGATACGTTGTTGTTGCGAGCAATTCAACAAAAAGTGCTTGACAATAATTTGATCATTTCAAAGGCAGATAAAGGCAATTGTGTAGTCATTTTGAACAAAAATGAGTATATTGGTAAAGTAGTAGATGTCATTCAAGGTGATGGTTTTTTGGTCTTGCGTAAGGACCCAACGATGGGTTTTCACAGAGACCTTAAAACTATTGTTAAAAACTCTTTGTATGTCTTTGAAACAGATTGGCAAAAAAATAGTGTTATACCTATGAATCCACGTGCTCCGATTCTTTATGGTCTTCCAAAAATTCACAAAGACAATATTCCTATTCGTCCAGTTGTTTCATATATAGGTGCACCAGCCTATGAGTTAGCTAAGAAATTAAATTTAATTATTCGAGGAAAATCATCATTTAAACCCGCGTTTTGTTTGAGAAATAGTTTAGATTTAATAGATAGAATTAGAGACGTCAACGTGCCACATAATGCGATATTACTTTCTCTGGATGTTGATAGTTTATTTACTAATGTTCCTTATACTGAAACATTACACATCCTTGAAGGCCACTTAGAAAGACAAAAACTACATCCAGGGGAGGTTGAAGAGATAATGGCTTTGACAACAATTTGCATGAAACAAAATTATTTTAAATTTGACGGACAATATTACTTGCAGTGTGATGGCCTCGCTATGGGTTCCCCTCTTAGTCCATTAATGGCTGATATATTTATGGATCATTTCGAGGCACAGCACATTGCAGGTAATAGTAATTTACTTTATTTCTATAGGTACGTTGATGATTTAATTCTTTGTTGGATTGGAAGTATGGAACAGCTGGACATATTTATTAACAATCTTAACAACAAACACCCGAATATAAAATTCAAGAAGGAATTGGAACAGAACAATTCGCTTAATTTCTTAGATTTAACTATTTCAAAAGTGCATAATAGACATCAATTTAAAATTTTCCATAAGCCAACGCAAACAGATACGGTTATCCCGGCTTCTTCCACACACCCATGGCTGCATAAAATGGCTGCTTTTAATTGTTACATACACAGGTTATTGGCAGTCCCTCTTTCTAAGGAAAGTTATGATTTGGAACTTAATATTATTTATCAGATTGCAATTAGTAATGGATACACCAAGAAAATGGTTGATAGTTTACTTCAAAAGAAACAGAGGCGGATAGCCAACAATCTGCTGTATGCCATTCCTCCATCAGAAACCATTGACAAATATAAAGCAAGCATTACATATGTAGGCCAGGTGTCAGAAAAGATTTATAATATTTTAAAATCCAACAATGTTAATGTAGCTTTCAAAACAAATAACACTTTGCACTCTCGCCTCTGCAATAGCAAGGAAAGAGTTCAAAGTGGGCAGAAGTCGGGTATCTACAAACTAACATGCGACACCTGTAATAAGGTATATGTAGGGCAGACGGGACGTAATTTTGCGACTAGGTATAAGGAGCATGTTTCTTCTTTTAGGCATAGACACTCTGAGAGATCCAATTTCGCAAAACATTTACTAGAACATAACCATGATTTACCAGATTCACATACATACGACATATTACACGTTTGTGAAAAAGGATTACGTCTGAGTGTTCTAGAACAGATGGAAATAATTAGGTACAACAACAGGGGTGTTATTATCAATGAACAATTAAATTTTGCGTCATCGCCATTATTGAGGGTATTTTCTAGTAATACACGCAATCAAAGTGAAAGGGAAGGCATAAATACGGCCAACCGTTCTGAGTGAGCTCATTCTTCGACTAACCGTCGTAGGGTCAACAACCGCTGATGATGCTTCGGAGAGAAGCGAAACACGTGTCCGGGATTTGGTTTATGGTGGTGGTGGTTCTCTTGGTGGTGGGTTCAGTTACGTTTGCGTTGGTGATTTACGTTTTTTTATGCGGAGGGAGGGTGGGTTAAATTGCATGAAAAGGCATTTTTCAGCGCAAACGTAGCTGTTTTGCACGACTTGGCCTCACTACTTAGCGGAGGAGCAACACAGGTATTCCATTTATTTTAAACATGGACCTCCGCAAAGTAACGCCTGAATCTATACAGTAAATGTATTTATTTTCTACAAGTTTGCTACAATTAAACGAGGGTAGACTTATTAATAAATAAGAAATTATTAAATTAGTTAACCTATTGAAGTCACGGAGAACAACAACAAAATTACAATTTTGTCTCTAATTTACGAGAATAAAGATATTGTTCTCAAACAATCAATGATAATAATATTGATGTTATGTTCCTTATGGCCGCGAAGTATCACGTTGCAGGTGCGGCTAGACGAGAGGTCAATAATGGAATTTCATACAACATTGTGACATACAAAGTGATCTTTTTTGTTTCCATTCCACACGGAGTGACACAGCATCATGGCGTTCGGCCATTAAAAAAAACTATAAGCGCCATAGTGATTTGACATTACTATCTGAGAGTAAGCGTTATTCTCGGAATAAAAGTTTATGAAAAGTTAAACATTTATAAAGATGTTAGGATATTTATAAATCAATCACGCAATAATAGCTGGATGGATTTAGATGAAACTTGGCGTACGGATAGACAATGATCTGGATTAAGACATAGGATAAGTACTTGATATCCCGGTAATTATAAAAATAAATAACACCTGTGTTGAGTTAATTTTATTTATTATTGGTAGCTCTAACAACTTCACGCCGCTTTATTTTATTTAAAAAGGCCAGGAGTTGCCAGTGAGCAGACCGTAGATTCCACTCCTGTAACAAAAAAAAACATTATTCCTCTCTTAGGGCATTTCCATCATATTTACGTCTTATTTCAGCACATAAGCCCGCTTTCAGGATGAGAGGGCCAGCCCATGATAATGATGTAGCCCATAATGTAGTCCCACGCCATGATGTCTATGCATTGGCAACTTCACACACACCATTGATTTGTTTTGTAACTGTGTGAAAATCAATCACCTTTCGACTTAATCAGCGATAAAGGCTAGGTACGAGATAAATAACTCAAGGTGCAAGCTACCTAGGGCATTGTAGCTTTTTAATGTTTAAAAATTATAGTCTGTGTCTGTAGGTATCTATTTATAAAATGAAGACCGAAAGTAATAAGACATTAATGCGGTCAGTGTCCTAGGGTCAGTGCCTGTGGCAGAAAATCTTGACGGCATTTTTACTTTGTAAGTTTAGTTTAGCTTATCGCTTATTTGTATCTTTTTCAATTTGTTGTTTATAGTCTGAAGCCATACTAGTCTGAGTAGATCATCATCTTAACCTATAATTGTCCCACTTTAGGGCAAAGGCCACCTCACAGAATGAGTGGGCAGGGGCCGTAGTTCCCCTGCAGGCCCAGTGCGGATTGGAAACTTCACACGTAAAGCTCATGGTATATTACACACATAATTCCGAAAAACTCAGAGGTATGAGCCCAGGCTCGAGCCCATGACCCTCTGCTTGAGAAGTAGCGCAAACCACTAGGTTATGGGCAGTCTAATTTTAGTTCCAAAGCAAAGATTCCTTACCCTCGTTTGTTCCAGTCACCGTTGCCCATATTTAACGCAGAACCACTGCAAGTGCTCAGCTCAGCTTCCCAGATGTTAGGGCACAATCTTCCGACCAAGTGGTTGAAGCGGACAGTGGCCGCGAACAGTTCGGTAGCACGGCCGTGGGAGCATGTGCTAATCCAACATCCAGGCTGAGGGTTCCTGCCACCGTTAGGGTAGAAGTTGGAGTCACCAATGGCATCCATAATGCCGAGTGCACGCCCGTCAGTATGGATAGTTTCCACATAAACTCCAGAGTTACGATTCAGAGCGTTGTTGTTGTTACCCCATTGAGGACCAGCGGGATCAAGCCCTGATAAAAAGAACAGACTGTTACTTGATCTTACCGTCTAATTGAACTGATTTCTATGATTTTTCTGCAATACTTATACTGATAGAAGTACCTATTCACATTAATGCTCAAAGGTATAAACGGAAGTAATAAAGATACCAAGCTGATATCAGTTACGTAGAAAAAATATTACTATACAAAATGCTATCTACCAAGTGAAGTCAATAACTCTTACCAGTGACTCTAGAGGGCCAACCATTAGCCTGACGGCCAGCATTTCCTACAACATGAGCTCCCAAACTGAATCCAACCAGGTGAACGTTGTTCCAGGCTCCACCACCAGTTTGCCTCAGCCACACCAAGAAGTTTCCAAGGAATTGGCCAACGCCAGGGACGCCCGCTGCAGCGGTATTGTAACCCTGATTGGCCAGAGCACTCCAGTCTACTACGATGACATTGCAGTTGGTGACAGCGAGGAAGGCGGAAGTAATATCAGGGTTCATTTGAGTCCAACCGTTGTTGTTCCAACCGTGCACGATCACGTTCAAGGGAAGGTTTCCGTTATAGTTGGAGTTCCAGATTGTGTTAGCGTTGCCATGCACAATCACTTGAGGATTATTGGGGTTTGACCTTAAAGTAATAATTCGTTTAGCGAAGTCTCATTGAACTTATGTTAAAACTTGGTAAACGTTAAAAGATTTCTTACCTAGTGAACAGCCAGTATTGGTTATTGGCTCCATTCCTGCTGTTCAAGTAAGCCTCATCCGCTGGCTCTTCTAAATCCACCAGTACGGGCTTGCCTTCGCCATCAGGCATCCAAATGTAGCGGCTCTCACCCTCGACATAATGGCTGTTATCCCCTGGCACCAGGGGAACAGCGTTACCAGCGGTCACTTAAATAATTGAAAATTTAAATAGTTGGTTGCCAAATAATTAAACAATTAATTTTTTAGGACAAAATCACATTTATCCGTCAAATAAATTTGATCAATGGATGGTGAAACATGGGGTAAGTATGAAAAATAGGATTTTGGAAGCACATTGAGAAATTCCGTTGTAAATGCCAACACGCTCAGGTTGGTGTATAAGCACTTGTTCGTGTCGTGTATAGTGTATAGCTGCATCCTGGAACGATGAAGAAATAGGTTCGAATTCTCGCCCCAGCTGTACTTTAATGGCTCTTTCGGTGTAACTTTAAAATATCTATCGGGGAAACTAAAAAAAAACGAATTTAGTTCTTCTATCTTTAGAAAATCATTTGATTAACATTAGACCTTATTGCTCAAAGAAATTTCTTGCAGTTACACTAATTCAAAAATATTCCAAAGAAGCTGTAATGATATGCTTTGTTTGGCTTTTTGTTGGATTAATAAGGAATTTACTCTTGAAAAAAATTATAGTTAAATCTTACACGCTACGACGACAGCTAGCACCACCAGCAGCTTCATTGTTGTAACAAATTAGCAGATTAATCAATTAAAGGCCATATATATTTAAAGTTTATCTTTTAAATCCGTTTTATCATCTCATTCTGTTCCTTGCGATAATTTCAAGATAGTATAACGTTAATTCTCTCATATCAATTAACATCCTAATACCTAATTTAGAGTGTATTACGTATTCTAGTGCATGATTTTATAAAAAAAATTAAATGAAAAATTAAACCTCCTTCATAAAACATCCAAAAAACTATGAAATAATAATTGAACCGAACCGACCACAATAAGCATGAAAATATCTTTCTTCTAATCTATTTTCAGTCGGTACCTCAGCTCGAGCCAGCAGGAGTGGACCTAGTAATCTAACTTACCTACATAGGTACTATCTATAGGGCTTCTACACTCCTGCTGGCTCGTGCTGAGGCACCGCCTTAAAACAGTTAGAAGAAAGATATTTTCATGCTTACTGCAGTCGGTTCGGTTCAATTATTATTCCATAGTTTTTTGGATGTTTTTTGAAGGAGGTTTTATTTTTTATTTAAAAATTTTTATTTTTTGCTTTTTAGTTGTTTCTGTATAAAATAGATGCGTAAGATAAAATCGTCGGTTTGACTTATCGAAATAAGTTTATGTTGAATATTCTATTTTTAATGCTCGATGGGGTTATGTCGTTTTATTACAGAGTTCCATGATACTTTCTGAATGCAAATGCTCGACTTGTCACCGAAAATACTAAAATCGCTATACGTTTCTCTTGAATTTTTGAGGAGTTTCTTCAATTCCTCATGGATCCCATCATCAGAACTGGATTCTGGTAACAACGGGACCAACCTTGAAGCATGTGCTTTCAAACAACGAAAAAATTTTTCAAATCGGTTCATAAATGACGGAGTTCTGAGGTAACACATATTATAAGTGATATCTACTACTTTCTAAAAGGAGTCACAGACGAGCGAGTAAGTTCGCATACTAACGGCTCGTGTGTCACCCAAAGCACGAGTATTTTGAAACCGCCGAGGAAGTTCGTCTATGATCCAATATTCAAACACGTTTGAAATTTTTAAAAAGTACCTAAATCTGATCCGTTCCCTTTGTTCTGTACGCTTAGTATCAGTTTTACTTCACCAAAATACTTCTCGATCGCGTTTACGTAAAAAAATCAAATACTAGGGAAACATGGACAGCGCCTCCGCGGCCGCGCGTCCATGTTTCCATAGAATTGAAATTTTTACGTAAACGCGATCGAGAAGTATTGAAGTGAAGGAAAACTTATACTAAGCATACCTACTGGCTTAAAGAATTTCATCTCTTCTCGAAAAGTGAGGTGAATGATATCAAGATCAAAACTATACTGCCAAGGGTAGAAATAAATAAAAAATATATAAAGCATTGGATACCAATAGACATCCGTATTCGGGTCATACACATTTTTTGTTTGCGTCTCTCCTGTGGACATGGGAAAAGTTAAGGGTCTGTAGCCAATATTTTTAGTCAAGTCTAAATACGTCGGGCGGTGTCGGTGGAGCCTGGCCAACTTTCGGCCCATATAAATAAATCATAAGTTTGCGGACTCGAAATCGCTAATTGTACACTGACGAGCAAAAATAAAGGGTCGGTTACAGAAATGACGATAACTACAAAACCCGCTGTGATAGCTTCTTCAAGTAAAATGAGTTGAAAAAAGTGTTTTATTCTTAACAAGAAAAAGTTTAATTGAGAATAAAACTCTTTACTAAACTCATTTTACTAGAAGAAGCTATCACAGCGGGTTTTGTAGTTATCGTAATTTTTGTAACCGGCCCTTTATTTTTGCTCGTCAGTGTATGTCCACAAGAGAGACAGCCTTTGTTTTTATCGCTGTGTATCCATTCATCCTAAGTACCTACATGACGCATAATTAATCTGATTTTTTTTAAATGAAATACAGTATTTTTAAGTAACTCGAGAACAACTCCAATGACAAATTCGAATTATCGGCACTCTCGCAATGTTCAGATGCCAAGGTATGTCGTGTTATGTAAAACATGAACTTTTCCTCCCTCGTTGAAAAATCTGACTAAGTACCTTCATTACCCTGCTGGGGGGCAAAACGGCTTACTACTTCTCTATGTTAATTGACGTCCATAGTTGACCACTGTACCGTGATATCGACCTTAATTAAACACTTGGGGTGAAGTTAAATAAATATTTGAATACGATACCAAAGTGCAAAAAATCTTCAATTAGACTCTAATAACTCAACTCATCCAATTATACCAATTGTTTGTTAATTGAAATCGCGAGAATTTATTTTTTATTTTTACAATTGTGGCAGAAAGAAGGTGAGGTCTTTTTCCATTTGTGGGACACAGGCTACATAAAAAAAAATTATAATCCATTGACTTATTTACTAGGTATGTTGGTGATAAAAACGAGTAAATATGCGTAAACAATTTATTTTTTAATCGGTATTGATTAGAAAGGCCAGGAATTCCCAGTGCGTAGGCCGTAGATTCCACTTCTGCAACAAACAAACAAATACGCTTTTAGTATTTTTTCTACTCCTGTAGTATAATCTGTCAATTATACATATGGTCAAAAACTATACAATAATAACTAACGTTATAAGTCTGTTCCAAGTTCTATGATCTATGGTGCAAATTCAGTAACATAATAACCCATAGTAATGCATGTTCATTATGTTACGGAACAGACAAATAATATAATAACATTCAAAAAAAGAATACTGAAATCGATTTTGATAATCCGTGTGCCACGTGATTGGTTGCTTAAAAATGAGTAAGAACAGGTAAGACCAATCACAATCAAGGATTATTTTTCAAGCGAAATTTCGTAATTGAGAACACGCTGATCAAGCTCTATGGTACGAGTACGGTCGCAAATTAAAAAAAAATAAAGCGGGAAATTAATATAAAGTCATTATACATTAATTAAAATATGTTTACATAAACAATTATTAAATAATGAATACTCAAAAAAAGGAAAATAAATGAATTTTAAAAGCATTATTAAATATTAATATTTTAACATCATTCAATTTGGCTGTATAACCTAAAGTTCTGGGTCCATTCTAAGGTTGTGATTAGTGAAAAAAAATCTTTCAAAATAGCGGGAATTTGTTTGCTCTTGCACGGAGTTCTTTCAAGTTTTAAGAAATAAAAGAGTTAATCACCATTTAAATGACTTTTTATCTGTGAGAATATGTGGCTTTGGTGAATTAAGTGATGCAGAAATGTTGACGCCGCCAGAAATAAAACAGGCGGCAATGGAAGTGAGCAATAATTTGCTACTTTTAAAATCGAAAAATTCATTTATGGTCCGTTATGTAAGTATTCATTATTTAATAATTGTTTATTTTGAGCTCGTAGAATAAGTAATGTATAAAACTATTCATAATCGGCCATTAAGACACTCGTGCGTATTTATTATGATAAACTCGCACTCGTGTCTTAATGGCCCTTATTATGATACAGTTGCATAAAATACTATTATATTTTTAGCGACTGGATAGCCTAGTACTAGTTGGATCTCTGGTCGAGACAGATATTTTCTGAAAAACACGAATGTTTGTGCTTGAGTCTTGGATGTTTAATATGTATTTATCTAAGTATATGTATTCATATATACATAAGTATAATTATCCGTTATAATTATAAATGTTTTAAAATTTCTTGATTTTCGCCCATAACTATTAATAACGAGATTTATCACGCAAATATTTAACATTTCATCTTTACCTCGAGGTTTTGGCCACATTGCAGCGGCCGTGATCACGAGTGTCGTAACTTCCAGATAAAATAAGAAAAGTTATTTGCGTGATAGGTAAGCAGTGCTCGGCAGGGGTGAGCCATTTTGACGTCACTTATGTCAAGTGTAGATATTAATATAGATTTCTTTAGGGCTGTTATTGCTTTAATTTTCGACATACTTAAAATTGGAATAATCTTTCTTTTAATTTTATTATTAATTATTTATTCGCTTACTTCAAATTAAATAATAGAATAATGAAATTACGTTTTCATGATATTTTACTCAGTTGAATAAAATAAATAAATAAATAAATATCACGCGACAATTCACACCAATTGACCTAGTCCCAAAGTAAGCTAAGCTAAACAACATATTAAACACCCGAGACCCGAGAGCAAACATTCGTATTTTTGATGCAAATATCTGCCCCGACACGGGAATCGAACCCGGGACCTCAAGCTTCGTAGTCAGGTTCTCTAACCACTAGGCCATCTGGTCGTCCATCATCAATATGGCATCCTTAAACAGATTTATTGCCTATCTAAAGAGGTTTGATATCATATCATATCACTTTATTAACTTTAATAGTATCATATGGATATACATATTATTTAAAGACGTTTGCTAAAAATACTTACTATAAAATTCATTTGTTTTAAGATCGTAACGGAAAGGCAGCCTAAATAAAATAATTTCTTTAGTTATTAAATTACACCACATATACCATTGAATGGCAAGGCATGTCCATATTATGCAAACTCTGAAAACAGCTCACCCCCGCCGATCTCTGGTGATAAGTCCCGTGAGTGTTAATACTTAGTTATATTTATCCGTCGTCTAGTACCCAAGCTTTGCTAGTTGATGTCAATCGTCCCATGGCTTAAATATTATATTAATTTTATATCACTGACTGTTGCAGCCTGGAGTCTACATCGGGTTAGCAATCACATTCATTGAGGTACAACCGCCAATTTGCTGTTGATTTTTATGTTTAAGTATGTTTTATCCCGCTAGGTACTTATCAGTTATTCAGTGATAATAATTTTTTGTACAAGGGTTTTTTGCTAATTGTACATGCACTGTCTACATTTCCACACCAAATTTCAAGTACTTAACCTCCACTACTGGAAGTGGGTGAAATTTGATGCGCATGATTTCATAACCTACAACCATAACTACATAGAAAAGCTTTCGTAACTTTGAGAAAAGAAGTAATTTCATAAATAACTTACCCTCGTTTATTCCAGTCACCGTTACCCATGTTGAACGCAGAACCGCCGCAAGTGCTCAATTCAGCTTCCCAAATGTTAGGACACAATCTTCCGACCAAGTGGTTGAAGCGGACAGTGGCAGCGAAGAGATCATTAGCGCGGCCATGGGAGCAGGTACTAGCTGTGGCACCAGAGCACCCAGGCTGAGGGCTCCTGCCGCCGTTCGGGTAGAAGTTAGCATCACCAATAGCATTCATGATACCGAGCAGACGGCCATCAGTGTGGATGGCTTCCACGAATGCTCCAGCGTTACGGTTCAAAGCGTTGTTGTTGTTACCCCAGCCAGGACCTGCAGGATCCAGTCCTGAAAAAAAAAATAGTCACTTGATTTTACCGTCTAGTGGGATTGCAAACATAAATGTGCCACTTATTATAATACATTTTGTCTGGCTCCGGTGATGTAAGTTGTATTCAGACCTTCTTGTTAATAATTTAGACATACAATTATACAATTTTGTGCACAATACGTGATAGATAGGTCGTTAATGATGAAAAAAAATATGTTTAATTTTGTACACAAAACATGATACGACATTATTGTTCAGAAATTTAATTTCGCTCCATGGGTTAAAGACAAATAGGTCGTTATTATTTGTCATAACATATTGCAATAACATGTAAGTAGTATTACGACTTGTGATCTTCTTGCTCAAAATAATAAGAAGTATTCTGTGACTTAAGTCGAAGTTAGTCATTGATTTCCCATTTTGTGTTAATCAATGTTTTGTTTATTATGTTATACTGTAGCGATAATGTTTTAAGTTTATTTTATCACAAGATATTTTGAAATAAAATATGTTTTTTTTTCATATCGCTCTACTGAATAAACAGCAATTTTGAGTTAGGCCGTTATATTTGATAAGCAGCGATTTGATGACAAAATATGCAGATTCTGGGTATTGGGCACACGCAAACATGCAACATACAATTGGTCATGACAGACGCACGATCTTTCTAGGTTCACCCCCACTGCCTGTAGGTACTTAATGTTTGTGGACTTGCGCTTAGTTGATTGTAATTGGCAAACTAAGCTAATAGTAAATTAGAATAGTAAAGCTAATAGTAAGTAGTAGAAAGTTATACTAAGCTAATAGGAATTAAATAGTTAACAGGAAATTGCAATATTTTAAATTGAAACAGGAGATCTGTCGGAATTATAGGGATGCAAGGAATGACCCATGACAACTAATGTGTGATTCTAATAATCAATCAAGAGATCGTAATTAAATGCCGCGTCGTAAAATTGGGACCAGACTGCGCCGACGTTCTGCTTGGAGCTGCACATTTTCATCTCTACGCGCCTGCGACTATTCAGGTGTTTCAGATGCCCTTGCCATTCTGCTTGTTGTAGGCTGGTTAGCCTAAGTTGACTCTGAGCAGGTGTTTTGGAGGCACCTAAGTACCCAAATAAATCTTTAAATAAAGTCATATCTACAAATATTTATAACGATTTGGTTAACAATGCTTAAAGGTTGGTCAAATCAGAAATATCGATTGACAATGAAATAGGTGTCTTAAACACTTAAGACAGTGACATTATCTGTCGTTTAGTTTATTTGGTCTTGAATTAGATTTTCCATTTTAGTCACCACTATCGTCATAGTCACTGGAAAGGTCACTTAAAAAAAAATACAAGCTATTCTTACCTGTAACTCTAGCGGCTCTTCCGCCAGCCTGACGACCCGCGGCTCCTACAACATGTGCTCCTAAACTGAATCCAACCAAGTGCACATTGTTCCACGCTCCACCACCGTTCTGCCTCAGCCACACAATAAAGTTACCAAGGAATTGGCCAACGTTTGGCACACCATTTGCAGCAGTATTGTAACCTTGGTTAGCAAGACCAGACCAGTCTACGACGATGACATTGCAGTTGGTGACAGCGAGGAAGGCGGAGGTGATGGCAGGGTTCATGGGACTCCCGCCGTTGTTGTTCCATCCGTGCACGATCACGTTCAGGGGAAGGTTGCCGTTGTAGTTGGAGTTCCTAATTGTGTTGACATTACCATGTACAATCACTTGGCGACTGGTAGGATTCGACCTAAGAATAAAGAATGTTCAAGTTAGCGTGGTTTTAAGAATAATTATTTTTAGTGTGAATTTAGGATAATTAAATCTGTCAATTAAAAATAAAAAATAAGAAAAATCATATTTTAGGTATCATATTAACCCATGGGTTCTGCTTGATGCATCAAACAAGAAGTTAAATTAAATTGAATTAATTTAAAAATAATTTAATTTAAAACAAAATTGAAATTGGCATATTTAAATGAAATGAAATTACACTAAATTATTAAATTTAAAAAAATCACGTTATCACTATTGGGCGACGCTCATTCATTTTTGTACCTTGTGAACAACCAGTACTGGTTGTTGGCGCCATTCCTGCCGTTCAAGTACGTCTCGTCTACTGGCTCTTCAAGGTCTACCAGAATAGGATTGCCTTCACCATCGGGCATCCAGATGTAGCGGCTTTCGCCCTCAACATAGTGACTGTTATCCCCTGGCACTAGGGGGACAGCATTTCCAGCACACCCTAAATTTAATAAATCGTAATTTAGACCTAACCTTTTGTTATACCGGGTGTCGCCCATAAGTGAATCAATAAATTTAAACGATGATTCCTTAGCATATCCGAAGTTCCCTCGACCTGTTCCTAATGCGCCAAAATGCTTATTCTAAGAAAAATAGTAATTTAAAGTTACAATGCATAATCAATGAATTTCATCATTGCGAAATTGTCAGTTATCGGTCGTTAGATGTCTTGGTACAAGGCATTTCCTTGGTACAGGGGCGATATTCTTTTTTTATAAATATTTACTCATAAACATAAAGATCTCTACAATCCGCGCCTATTTAAATTTTTTATTAACCTTAAGTTGTTGAACTCCAAAAAGTTCAATATTACTATCTCGAACCTCCACAGACCATAAACCATGCATTGCAAATGCGACCTTTTCTTTTCGTTAAGAATGAGTTGGTTACTCTATTACTACATGTTACATTGACAAATACAAAAGTCAAGTTGGTAAACAAACAAAATAATTTAAAATGGCATCAACAAAATTCAATTACGATGCACGTGAGTTATGACGAAACAAGAGCAAATGCAAGCCAAGATTTGAGTTAAATAACGTATAAGTACGAGGATCCTTCGATTGATAATATTCGTGTTGTTGTCACGATCACCGTATGTGATTCTGATTGTAACTGCGGGTCCAATACGGTCCATGGGCATTTTCGTTGTAAAAGTACAATTGGGGATGTCTATTTTTTTGCAATGTATAGTAAATCGAAAACCATTTCGAGATAAATGCTTTTTAACTCGTTTTCTGTAGTTATTTAATTTTAATATTATGTAATTAATTTATAATATAACAAATAAGCAATGATCTTCATTTGACATTGGTGTAAATTGCGTGACCGGTTCAAGTCGTACTTTATTCTGTGTGGTTAGAATTCTTCACAATTTACGCGTGGATTATACTACGGAGTTTGATTTGGACCCGCTGTCTGACATCTAGCACTTTGACAGTGCCAGTAAAGTGACACAGTGTATAGTGTACCACTACGCAAAAAATAATTAAAGGGGTTGCCTTATCGTACGCATTTAGATAGATTTAGAAATTTGGCATTGTGGGAGCCCTCAATTATAATCTGACGTCATCAACTAAAATAGTTTCAATAATTAATTTTGAAAAAAGTAGAGAACTAAATGACAAAATATTGAAATTAGTTTCTTATAATTGACTTTTCTATACAAAAAAAATATAAAAACCATGGGTATTTTTTTTTAGACATCCCCAATTTATCTAGAGAAGTTACCAGGGGCTAAATTCAGGAACAGCCCAACACGGTTTGAGAGCGGTAATTCAAACGTTTGGGAGAGGATAGGAATGGGCTGAGCTTAGGATGAGCTTAATTTTCCTGCTAATTCGCTTTATTTATTTATTTATTTATTTCTTTGCAAGAATGTAGTTTTACAAAACAAGGTGTTATTTTTAATTTATGTCCAATACATTCTGCTTTGATAAACATGCAAAGTTTGTGTTATATTAAATTAAAATTAGATTAAATTATACCAATAAAAAATAAACAGTTCATGTCATAACAAAACTTAATTTTAAATGTCCAAATGCAACAAGAACATCAATAATAAGTATAATAACAGTCAAGATAAGTAAATAGGAATTAAGTTATTAATCAAAGGAATGTCATGTTACAATTTATAAAATGAAATGAAATCATCAGAAGTCTAGTACCTAGTGCCCATGTAGTTGTAGCTAAAATATTCGTCCAGACTATAAAAGCAATTCTGTAACAACCAGTCTGTAAGTTATCCCTTAAATTTGTTTACAGGCATTTCTTTAAATTCTGATGATAACTTATTGTATATTTTAATGCACATGAAATAAACGTTTTTTTTTGTGGAAGCTAAATAGTACAATGGGACTATAAGCTTGTGTCTATGTCTCTGTGGTCTGTTTGGGAAATATGAGTGCTGCCCAAATAAATCGGGATTTTTTTTGACAAAAAGACATACTTCCCTTATATACAGACAAGGAAGTGGCAGTATATGCAGTAATCTAAAATAAGGCTTGCAGCTATCCCTGACTTGAGTGCCACAAATGGCCCTAATGCACTTTTTCTGGGCTTTAAAAGCATCATGTATATCAATGGAATTACCCCATATTATCAGACCATAAGTAAGACATGAGTAGACATACCCATAATACGCTTTGTAAATAAATAAATAAATAAGTAACTAAATAAGGCTCATCCCAAACTCAGCCCAAACCTGTAGCAAACCAGTTATTGGCATTCCTGAATAGCAGTTCATCCCTATCCTCTTGCAAACTATTGAATTACGGCTCGCAAACCGTGTTGGATCGTTCCTGAATTTAGCCCCTGGTAAGATTGGCATTACACTATTGTCAGTGTTATTATCATAATGCACTTTTTTGTTGGTGACGTTAAATAGACAGGATAAAGTTATTTTAGTGTTTTAATCATTTCGCCCACACCTATAGGTACTTGATGAGGAAACTATTACGTAATTTTGAAAGAACTGATCGTTTAATTAAGAACTGTGCATGTTTATGAAGCAAAATATTGGTGTATATTTAGTACATTTTCAATGATAGTAAATGTCAACGTCAAGTACTTCGACTGGAATGGACATGACGGTCTGCAGTACACTGCCGGCCCGATTAATTTTGTTAAAAAATAACTGTTTTTTTTTATTCTTTTTAAAAAGTTTAAACCACTTGGATTTAATTACTGATTAGTCAAAGAATGTATGTATAATTTAATTTATTGATCGTGTTACCGGATACACCCTGTATAAGATTTGGTCTAATTTTGCGTATAAAGATTTGTCGAATACTGACAACAAATATCTTCGAGTAATATTCTCAAAGGATTCTCTAGGTCAAAAGAATAAGTAGATGAGCTTTATTTTTTTAACTTACACGCTATGAGAGCAGCTAACACAAACACCAACTTCATTGTTGCAACCAATTGCTGTTTTTCATGCGATGTTTCTATATTTATTTAAAAATTATCTATTAAATCCTCCTTTTATCATAAAGTTTTTGAAAATAAGGTATAGATAAAAATAAGATAATAGAGTTTTACCGCTGCAGCTTACATGGAACACTAGTTTATACTCGCGGCGTCGCCCATGCTTATTTGTTGACATTTTATTGATTGGTCGGTACGAAATATGGACTATTCTCGGCTGTACGTTTCCCTTTTTTCGTACTAATTTTCCAGCTGTGCGCGGTCCGAACAAATGAGAAAATAAATTCCCACTATAGGTGCGAAAACTGAAGAATTTATTTACGTATCTGTTTAGCAAACTAAATACAAACTGAAATATAGATGCACAGAAAAAACCCCAGAAAAAAGACCAATGCTGGGAATCGAACCCAGGTCCTCAGCGTTCCGTGCTGCGTGCTTTACCCCTACACCACCACTGGTCTAGAGGTTAGCGACGAATCTTTCCCATACATCGTACATTTCAGTTTGTTATAATCACCTTATGCAGTGATAAAGCACTCACCTATGTTTATGCCCTCTACCGAGAGACTTTAACACTCCTTCGGAGCTACCCGCTCACCAGGACCAAGAGATGGCGCTACTAATAAAAAATGAAGTTGAAAAAAATAAATAAAAAAGATACTTCATATCTGACTTGTATCTGTTTAGGTTAATTAATGAGCAACTTTTACTTGCAGTATAGTTTTATTTATTTAAAAAATGGCACAATTTCAATTGATTGAGAAATGATGATTGATAAGGAGAAATTGAGATTAAGAAGGAACTTTTTTTGAAGTCTAAATAGGTATAACTTATAATTTTAATTTATGTTTAAAAAGTAATTTATTATATTTATGTAGGTACAAATATGAGGTTAACTGTGTTGGGTCAGGGTTCAGAAAAAAGTTAAAGGTTGGAGTCTAGACATTTCGTAATAGAAGGCTTCTGTAATATATTTTCCTAATAATCAAGGCCAAGGCGAAGATGGTGGGATAACCTAGACACGTTATCGAGCGACTGGTCAAACACAAGTGCAGACAGGGCGAGTTGGAAGTCCAGAGGAGAAGCCTTTGCCCAGCAGTGGGACACTAAAACAGGCTATTAAAAAAAAAAAATTCAACTAGTCAGTCAGACTCATTACATTTTCATTATCAATTCATCTCTCGTAAAACAACGATGCAAAGTATATACCGACGGGGAAGAAGTAAATTCTCCTATCTCACACAGGCCTAACTTTACAGGAGGAGGAAAAAACTGATTATCTTTTTTGCTTATAATTTTACCTTGATCTGATGTTCTGAGGGTTTGTTTGTTATCTAAGTAGTTGTTTTTTTAAACTAATTATTATATAGTAGTGCTACAGGATTTAAAGTTAGTTCAAGTTAGAAGATATTGTTTCTTGTGTTGTGTCGAGTATTTTGAAGTTAGACGATTTTCCCACTAGTAAAGACTCCTTCAAATTCCTATATTAGTTTACTTTTCTCTCTGTAAACAATGTTCTACAGCATCAAAACCTTATCTTTATTTAAAATAATGTCAATAAGTACTTTATAACATAAATTTAACATGATTTTGTAAGATAGGAGGTATTGCTTGTTACGAATCCCAAATTGAGTTCAAGTTAGAACATATTTCAATGGAATAGGGCAAGAATTAGAAAGTGAATATTTTAGCTGAAAACTTTACAGAGCATGAAACATAATAATTAAATATCGTTACAAGTTTTATATATAAAAAATATATAAATAAGACGCCAACATAATAATAATATCTTATTGAAGATATAAATTATAAACTTTAAACAAAATTACACAAATTTTTAATCAAACAATCAATTGAGACGTAGATTGGGACCAATAATTAACAAAAAGGAACTATTTATTTTTAGTTAAAACTAGTCATGCGGTAAATTGTCGTAAAAAGAATGATAGTCTTTTGGCAAAACTACCTTAGCTGCTGCATGTGATTAAATTTTGTTAATTTTAGAGGGATTTGTTTATCGTTGTCTAGTACCCATAGTACAACCTTTGCTTAGTTTGGGACTAGGTCGATTTGTGTAAGATTGCCCCCTAATATTTATTTTCTCAAAATGAAGCTGGTTATACGTTGGCGATAATATTCGTCTCGGTCGTTGAGGCAAGGCGGACCTCATCATCGAAATTAAGTTTTAATGTCCCCGTTCGGTTCGTGCAATATGGCTCTAATATTGGTGACATGAGGATCGCCTGCTTTCTTTCACCATTCATTGACAATCCAACACAAACTAAACTAAAAATTATTTTTTTTATTTTTCACAATATATTTCACGAGATGCACTTTAAAACTTGCACTTTTTGCTGTGATATTAGCGCGGTTGTGCAAACTGAGCGAAGCTAACACCATCTGTATAGACGGACTAGATTCTAGGATGATGCGCGATGTCTAGGAGGTTCTAGTCACTAGAACCTCCTAGACATCGCGCGATCAGCCGTCAAAACGTTACGCGGTTGTCAACAGTCAGTTGCGTTAGCGCCAGGGGGGGCACACTTACATATATCATCACTTTTCATGCGACTACAGCGATCTCTGGTGTTTGCCGAAGAACTAAATTAGCGGCCATCTTGGTTCACTTGTCAAACTTGTCAGTTGTCATTCATCGGCCATGGCCATGGCTTACCAAATTGTACGGTCAAGGACTTTAATTGATAGGCCACTTTCCAATGTTCGTATTTTAGCCGTATAATGCAAATCGGGTTTAGCCGCTTATACTTCGTATATGCTGAATTGAATTAGACGGCTAAAATACGAATAGTGGCAATTAGCCTATCAATTAAAATCCTTGACTATACATTGCTATAGGTACGCGTATCTATAGCTGTACATCACTACCAACATATACATATAGATAGGTATACATCTATAGAAACGTCACATTAGTTCTTGAGCAGCCGTAGGGCGGCAGCACCTTCCATACATGCATATTTGACCATAGAGTTGCCACTCTTGTTCATATAATATTACAATACTCTTTGGTTAGCGCAGCGGTCGAGTAAACACGTTTCGTTGTGTAGATAGGAGATATTATTTGTCAGCAAAAACACGCACGAAACAGATAGGAGTTATTCTTCCAGCAGAAAGGAGGTTTTTCATAAAAATGTTTACAAAATATAAAAGCTGTATTTTAAGAGCTATTTCTGTTTGAAAAAATCGCCTAAAACTTAAACATGAAGATAGGAGATCTTTACAGGATACGTAACATAAAATTTTACATCTAACTACATTAAAAAGTCAATTTGCCCAAAAATGTAAGATAGGAGGATTTACTTCTTCCCCGTCGATACCTTTTGTACCAGGTTGCATCCAACAGATTTTCGCATGTAACTTAGAATAGTCATTAGGTACTTATTTATTTATTTTTTCTTTTTTCACTTCCCTCATTTTTTTATTGTTTTTGTTTCAGTTTAATTTCACTCATTTTTTAAGGCAGGAATCTCGTTTGGGATGTGACCTGCGTGGATATGGTGGCACCTTCGCATATTGCCACCACTTCCATTCGTGCAGGTACGGCAGCCACTGCGGCTGAACACCTCAAACGGCGCAAATATGCTTTTATAGGACTGGCTCTTATTTGTACTGTTTGGGGTAGAAAGTTTAGGCCCATGGGGTCCAGAACCGAAGGAACTTTGAAAAGTTTCTTCGTGCCGCGCCTGGTAAAAACGACTAGCGACCTTCGGTAGGCAGTTATTTTCGTCAACGATTGAGCCTAGCCATTCAACGTAGAAACGCTGTCTTCTGGGAACTATGCCGTCGGGTGTTATTTTATTTGTAGCCTAGGATCCGAGTATACAACGACCTTCACCGACCTTAAATTAAACATATTTGATATAAAATACTGCAAGAGGGTTCACTAAAAAATTTCAGTCCAGAATATGATTAATTAAAATTTTTTTTAATTTTACCGTTTCGGTTAATAGACAAATGACATACCAATCAAAAATATAAAGCCTATAGCATATGCAAACGTTAGGTTGACTAACTAGACCAGTGCAAATATCGATTTACCTGTTTTTACCTGTTTGTTTGAGTTTTGTGCGTAAAAAATAGTCAACCTAACGTTTGCATATTCTATAGGCTTTACTTTTGATTGGTAGGTATTTAATTTAGTCTATTAACCGAAACGTTGAAATGAAAAAGAAAAATTATACTGGACTGAAATTTTTTAGTCAACCCACTAGCAATATATTTATTAACATAATTAATTTATTGCATCAGGCTTTACTTTTCATCCATTAACCAGATCGGTGAAGGTCGTTGTATACTCGGATCCTAGGCTATTGTATTTTATTTTTCTGTTCTAAGTTCAGTTTCTATTTTTTTTTTATTACTTGTACATATAGGTTATGTATTTTTAGTGGTTTTTTTAATGTTTTATCAATTTTTTAAATATTGTTGAATACATGTCAAAGTTTGTATACGTTATATGTGCCTATCAAATATAATACTTAATATCAAATGTATACTTAAGATTAGCGATGAATGTTTCAATAAAGAAGATTAGGTATATTTTTATTATCTAAGTAAGTTAAAAAATGCAATCGTGTAGATAGATAACTTAAATCACACGACTTTAATCATAATCAAATTTTTATAATACGATAAGGTTAAAATAATCAATTTGTTTGTTATTTAGTTTTGACGGTGAAGGTTTTAAGCAGGACCACTCAGGGGCTAAAAATTTACGTAATTTGTGTCATAGGAAGAAAATAATTGCAATTTTCATAGAAAAATGTGACAATGAGGGAGGAGGGGGGGGGGGCTTTGAGATGGCATGATTGCTATGATCGCTAGTGTAAGATAAAACAAATGAGAAGTAAGTCAATATTATTACTTCCACTTTCGTACGGTATTCCAGATTAATGTTTTTTTTTCTATATACAGTCATGGGACGATATATCAAATTAACAAGGAAAACTATAACGACTAAGTTTGCTTGTGAATTATTAGTAGTTTAAGAATAAATAGCAGCCTGACCTATAAAATATATCTATCTGCTTGGGAAGTTGCGTAAAAAATACAAAATCCTTGGAAAAATATTACATACTTGTTGAATACAGATATTATTGTTCGTGAACATATAATTCGCGGATTAAAATACATGAGTAGAAATAGTACATACAAGTGTGCTACGTTGGTCATTACACATGAGGCATTATTGTAAGCGCGAGCTGTTAGGAGAGCGCGATAAGGAAGCCGAAGTGTGTAATGATCAATGCACACGAGTTGCATATGACGTTTTTCAACACAATTGCGAGGAAAAAAACAAACTTGTATTGTTAGTAACTTTTGTAATTTTTACAAGGAACATTTCACCGTGAGTTTCTACATCCTTGGTTGTAATATTTATTGAGCTCCTGACGTCTAAACGCACCAGTAATACCGAATATTAACGCAACCTGCAAAGAGATCAAATAAGTATATTAGTAAAGTTGTAGGAACGTATTGCCATAGTACTTAACGCAATTATAGAACTGATACATAAATTTACATTTATAATGTTCAACTGACCTTTGTTGTCAAGTACTGACTGTCCGGAGCTTCTTTTAAAAACTTTTCAACATCGGTTGGTGATGACACCTTTGACTTTGGACCTAATAGATCTGCCAGGATGTCTCTTTAGAAATGCCGTCAAGTTACTAAGTATTATACCTATGTTTACCAACTTCATTTTTGGTCTTTACTGTGCTTTTCAACATGGATATAATGAGCTGGGCTTGTATTTATTTGCCAGTTTATGCTATCACTCGCGTTCGTGCCTCGATAAGTATTTCCGGCGGGGTTGAATTAATATTTTGCTCGTCTTCACTATTTGAAGTAGTTTTTTTTGATAGTAATTAACCACACAGCAGCAACTTTACTAAATATTTACGTAAAATGACACACTAGTTTTGTTTTTTTCGCGCGCCGCACTTTCGATGCGCGCGCAGGTTCAATAAAGGCACTGGAAAAACGGCTGTTCAGCTAGAGCAGCAGCAATATAAAAAATAAAATAAACTATACCTAAATTTAATGTTTGTAAATACGATAATTAAGTTAATTTGTGTTTATAAATATACAATTTGATGAAATAAAATGTTTATTTGTCATCTTAACCCTAAAATAATTTAATATTCGTGAAAATATTCAATGTTCTTAGACATAAACTTTTACTCAAATTAAAAAAGTTTATATTACAGCACTTGTACGGTAATGTTTTTACAGCACAAGTGTGGTAATATGCTGAATTATGAAACTAAAAACGGTGTAATAAGAGTCAATTTACGAGCAACTGTGTTGAAAATTATGTTGAATACCTAACAATTTGTTTATACCTAACTACCTACATGCGGTAGACTTCGTGTGGAATGTGTGATCTGATATTTTCAAGATGATAATGATAATGCATAACGCCCTACCTAATAAGTCTTTAATCAGTTGGATTCGCATAATTAATTCCGATAATGACGTTTTAAAACCTAAATGCGAATTATCAGCATTTTAAATTAAATTAGTGTGTTATTTATACCGCCTTATTGAGGTAGGATAAGAGGTGATTATTATCCAACACAAATGGTATCAAAACTATAGTAGGTACCTAAGTATTATATGAAGGGTCAACGGAAAGAACATGTCTAGTCACCTAAACAACTTTTTGAGTTAAAGTGGTTTGAAAGTTAGTCATCACGAACAATTACTATGGTAACCATTTCTTTTAAAAGTGAAGAAAGTATATATTATTTTCAGATATCCCTATTTAATATAATGGTAAGTTATAGTGCTTTGCGAGCTCTACATTTTGAGATTAAAATATCAATTTTCAAAAAAAGTGACTAGACATGTTCTTTCCGTGGACCCTTCATTCATATACAATTGACAAGATTTCAAATCTAATTTATAGAAATATCTAAGGCTATAATTTGATTCGTTCTCTGTATTCTGTTTGGAAAGAGAAAGACGCTGATAGTTTTAAATTTTTACTAGGATTATTAATTAATTTATAACAAATTTTATAAGATGTGCTTATTCTAAAAGGGCATAACTCCAAAACAACCACACAATCCAAATCATTACTTGTGTCTAGTCTCTATTAAAAAAAAGTGATGACGTAAATCTGACGTTGAGGTTGTTATGAAATTTAAAATTATTACAGTTCTTTTTTCTGGTGAAAAGGGCAAAGGGAACATAATTCTGCGGTACCTAGTATTGGTAAATTCAGATATATTTTTTTTAATTTTCTTGTATTTTTTTTAAATATGGAGAAATAAATTATAATAAATATTTTTCCATGTTTAGGAGGTAAAACTCTTTCAATTCCTGTAGTAATTTTCAGGTGTTAAATTGTTGCAAAAGGCGCCTTCTTACAAGCAACTTTTGTACAAGCCTGTGCCAAGTGGGCTAAAATTAGGTGCGAGATTTTAAGAATTAATTATGTAATGATTGTATACAATACTTTTTCTATGAGTAAAAATACTGAAATTGACCAATATCTTAAAATCTTAGTTATAAGTCGACATAACCATGAAAGCGTCATAAATTATGCTTGTTTGTTTAAGTAAGTAAGTTTGCTTAGTAAACCAAATTTTCGTGGAAGTTAATCTAATATCCGTTGATTGATTGATTGATTTTAACATTTTCTGATAAGTACCGAATAAAATTTACAGTCTTTCAATCAATTTAATTTCTTTGTCTAGAAGTACGTAGGTACAAACATATACCAAAAAAAAATTATCCAAATTATTCTGTAATTAGCCGATTATTAAAAAATTCTACCAAATTCCTAGGCAACGGCAGATTGGCCAGATGATTACTTGCGGCATTATTAACTAACTATAATCCATATGAGATTTATTACCTGGTCAAACTGACTGACTCACTACTACTGACTGACAAACTGAGTGACTGAAATCTGTTAGTAATCAAGTGTGATAGCAACAAATTCTGATAAGATTGTTCTAGAGAATGTTTTACTACTACTAACGAATATTAAATATCATTAACATTCAACTATTCATGGACGAAGCAAAGAAAAACGAATAAAATGTGAGTGTGGTTAAAGTACACCCTGTAGTTATGGACCCGGAATGAATGACAACAAAAAGGGTTTTGAATTATCAGGTCGTTTATTATTACCGTTCATTCCGGGTCGACAAAAATATGGGGTCGTACACTAACCGCACCCCTAACTGCGATGTATTAATTTAGACTTTAAGGCACTGGTCCCACCGCCGGCGAGTGAGATATGAACTATCGACTTTTTTCTAGCCCAAGAAACGAACAAAAGATAATCGCTTCCGTGTAAATAAAAGAGAGAGATATAATAATATATTTACTCGCCGGGCGTTGGGAGAGTGTCGTCGCTGGCAGTGTGAACAGCGAGCGATGAACTATAAATATATATCTCTCTCTTTTATTTACACGGAAGCGATTATCTTTTGTTCGTTTCTTGGGCTAGAAAAAAGTCGATAGTTCATATCTCACTCGCCGGCGGTGGGACCAAAGCCTTAAGCAGCAGATATTGTGTGAAAATACGAATGTTTGTGCTCGAGTCTTTGATTGTTTAATATGTATTTAAGTATGTATTCATTTATATCAGTTTTTTTAGCTTAGTTTGGGACTAGGTCAATTGGTGTCAATAAAATTGTTCCACGATTTATTTATTTAGTACCTGGGCGACCGAGCTCTGCTCGGGCAGAAACTCGGTACCAAGCGTTTTCCCAGAGATAAGACCAAGCTAGATCAATTTTTCATCCCCGAAAACCCCCAAATACCATATTTCATCGAAATTGTTGGAGCCGTTTCCGAGATCCTGATTATATATGTGCGGGGGAGGGGGTTCAGGGGGTTTCTAAGGAGGGATGAAAATTTCATTGATTTTGCCGTAGGATGCACCGTTTTCAAGATATTTGACAAAAACACCGGAGGGGTGGTGGGGTGAGAGGGGGGAGGGGGGAGGGGATGCGGGGGAGGGAGCGCGGGGGTATTAAAGGGGGGATGAAAATTTCATTGATTTTGCCGTAGGATGCACCGTTTTCAAGATATTTGACAAAAACACCGGAGGGGGGGGGGTGAGTCACGTTAAATTATCGTCCGTAAACCGACTTTACAGACAACTTTTCTGTGTTCTGTGCTCCGTGTTCTGTGCTCCCAATAGGGAACGTGCACATAGACGGTGCTGCCAACTGGTGCCATAAGGGTGCCATCAATTTGAATGTTTTACCTTGATAACTTTGTTTTACTGTCCGCATAGTGTCTCTTCTGTCGCATTAGTGCTGCCGCCTATAGTTACTGCACGTTCCCTATAATACTTTTTCTCACAAAAAAGTAACTTTTTCTCACAAAAGAAGAAACTTGACGTTTTCTCATGAAAAATAAACTTAAAAAAAAAAAACGAAAATCTTGAAAAAAACGTGGAATCGAACCGAGGTCGGCAGGATCCGCGACCACCCGATTTCTAATGAGCCATTATGATCTGCTCGAAACTGGCGAAATTTAGCTTTGTATTCTAATGCAAACAAAAATAGCCGGAACACACGAGTAAAAGCGATTTTCTGAAAATGAAACATACCTAGATCAGTTTTTCATCCCCGAAAACCCCCACATACCAAATTTCATCGAAATCGTTGGAGCCGTTTCCGAGATCCTGATTATATATATATATACAAGAATTGCTCGTTTAAAGGTATTAGATAGATAGATAGATTTTCACAATCTCCGGGTTGCCTCAGGACGTTAACAAAAACACTGTCGTGCCTGCGGATGGAGATTGTCACGAGTGCCGCCTTCTGGCCGAAAGATGTCGTGTCGTTCCGTAGAACCATGCTGCTGTTGAATGCGAGAGATCACGTCAGACCACGTCAGAGATAGTGGTCAGTGATCATTTTGCCTCCTAAATAGTTCTAATATTTTTTTAATTATATGTTAGTCTGTAATGTAGAGTTTACTGTATTGGCCATGTTGCCTGAAATATTTAAATAGTTTATTATTATAAGCTTAAATTACATCATCGTAATCATCATCATCATTGTCAGCGGAAAGTCTTCCACTGCTGGACGTAGCCGTCCCCCAAAGAACAACACAACAATCGGTCTTGCACCGCCCGTATCCAACAGACACCTGCGACCTGCACTGGGTCATCAGTCCACCTTGTGGAGGGTCTACCCACGCTGCATCTTTCGGTAAGTGGTCACCACTCAAGAACACACCACCAACGGTCTAGTTCTTAACTTACATACGAATATGAATGATGTCATTTGGTTTTTCACAAGTCTTGAATATTTTCAACTGTGCAAAACATTACGAGTACGTTTGATTGATTGTGCTGACGTATATGACAGTTATTGATCTCGCCATTACGATGAGCGATAATCAAAGATAATGTTATTATCATAGCCAAATTTTAAATACCCGTAGCGTCCAATAAAAACCATTCTCGTCATTTTCACCTATTAATTATCATGATTAGTTCCAAGATAATCTAATTAATAACGTATGAGTAACCACAATAAAACTATGAAGCACCAATAGACTAATCATAGTTGGTGTCGGCTTTCATCAAAATGAAGTGGTTTGTCTTGACATCCTTCGCTATAGCAGGTTAGTTAGTTAACATTTAGTCCATTTCTACTAGTTCTTTTACCAGTACCATTGATGGAACTAGTTGGAATTCTTATTTTTTAGTTAATGGAACTGGTTAGACTTTTTCCTTTTTTTTCAAGTTACATTTATTGGAAACTGCGGCTGTAAAAG
The DNA here is from genome assembly GCA_947563465.1 of Archips xylosteana. Taxonomy (NCBI): domain Eukaryota; kingdom Metazoa; phylum Arthropoda; class Insecta; order Lepidoptera; family Tortricidae; genus Archips; species Archips xylosteana. The sequence goes on from OX387344.1 coordinate 17,352,370, forward strand.
AGGTCAAGTTCCATTCGCTAAAACCTTATCTAGCTACTGGGAATAAAAATTCCAACTACCTACTTAGACCGACTTGCACCAATCCGAGTTAAAGATATAATTCCGAGTTAAGTGCTAACCCAGGATTAAGAAATGTCAAAATGTATGGAACTGTCATCCAAAACCCAGGGTTAACGATTTTAATTTTTTAAGCCTAGACTGTGCAAGTGGCCTTTAGTTTCATTAATGGAACTTATAATAGAATTGAGATAGACTAAAAAATTAGTTTCATGAATCAAAAATTCCAAAAACGTTATTTTTTGTAATTCCTCAGATGTCATATTAAAATTTTCTAATTAATATAACGTAATTCGTCGACGAGCTAACGTGATAAACTGTTTTAACAGTACTGTTTACTGTACTATGTGCGTATGTATTGGTAACTAAGAATTAAGTAGCTTCCAAATGCATAAAACTGTCAATCCTGACCCAAGTTTAAATATATGCTTTTTAAACTATGTACCACGCAAATACTGCGTCTTTCGGTCCATGGACGCCACTCAAGAATTTCATCGGCCATCAGTGCTCTGCCCACAGCCTGGCGATTCTTCCAGTTATGTCGGTGACTTTAATTCTTACGCGGATTTCAACATTTGTAATGTGATCCCGCAGAGAAACTTCGAACATACCCCTCTCCATCGCCCTCTGAGTGACCTTGAGCTTTCATAATAATAGCGTTTGAACCACTATCCTATCAGTATCGTGTCGCATAAATAAATAAATAAAATAAATAAATATCACGGGACAATTCACACCAATTGACCTAGTCCCAAAGTAAGCTAAGTAAAGCTTGTGTTATGGGTACTAGGCAACGGATAAACATACTTATATAGATAGATACATACTTAAATACATATTAAACACCCAAGACCCGAGAACAAACATTAGTATTTTTCATACAAATATCTGCCCCGACATGGGAATCGAACCCGGGACCTCAAGCTTCGTTGTCAGGTTCTCTAACCACTAGGCCATCTGGTCGTTAAAGAAATATATTGAATATATTGAAGAAATGAGCTACTTACATCAAGGGAAGGAGATCAAGATCATAAATCGATACAACATAGGTACTTGTACAATTTCTATTTATTAAAATTTCATGCTCATTTCTTTAACACATTCAGTACCAGTGACACAATGTCTGTGATCAAAAAATTCTTACTCCTATTTATTAATTAATTTATTTAAAATTACAGTTTGTACTTTAACACCTAGAGACAGATCGACCGCACAGTCCGATACAAACTTCTAGACTTAACAGAATATGATTAACTTACAATAATGCCTTACCTATGCCAGTGACACGCATGCGTGTCATCAGAATTCGTATTCCTATGCCAGTGACACTCATTCGTGACTACGATCATTTCAGCCGGCATAGTAAAAGGGCTTAGTGGAACGTTGCCGGAGCCGAATGTGTTAATACAATGTGCGACAGAAAACTTATAGTATAGGAGTTGAAAAGTAATCGATTTTTTAGTGAATTTTCATTTTGCCTTTAAAATAATGAAACATCCATAAATATTTGGTTTTAATAGTGGTTTTTAGAATATAACCATTACTTTTGTATTTTCTTTCAGTTGCTTCTGCGAGCGTGATCAGAGACCCAAGTGAGGGTTACAAGGATGGAGACAGATACTTCTTTTTTCCCGGCGATGGCGACAACATGCTCCATCTAGTGGACACTTTGGAACCTGTCGACGAAGCTTTTATATCTGAGTATGCGCGCAACCCCGCCAACAATGGTTACTGGTTGTTTACCAGGTAAGTTGGAACAAAATACATCAGTATGCTCCGTCCACTAACGAATCGTAGGTAGCGTCAGCGACCATACAAAAACCTACCCATATCTCACTGAAACTACACCCGTTGCACAAACTAAACTGCCTATTTACTACGCTTCAGCACAAAGCATGCATGAACTTGATATAACAACCTGTCTCCCATGAACGGTGGTCATAAACGGTTTTACTAAGTTCTTCTAGTGAGGCAGTTTCTCCGTCTGATTAAGTAGTTCGATTTGATCACTTGAAATAAAGAATTAAAGCAATTTTAACCGGAATGATGGAGATAAGCTCACTAAACTTCTGCATGGAATCCGTGGATGTATTTTCGGAAAAATTGTCGAATATTCTGAGTGTTGTGTCACAGAATAAGGATATTTAAGGTGCCAGTACGAAAACAAAATCACATGGTAGTCCGACAAACTCGTGACGTCGAAACGTGGAGGTAATTTTAGCAATGCAGATAGTCGTGATTAAATTTCGGGTGATAATAATTATGATTGAGAGTCTTGGAAGTTTAATACAAACATCATATCATATCAATGAGGATTTTATTTACCTACATATGTTGGTATTGCAGGTATACCTAAATATATGTAACTGTTATATTATTGATACCCCCATGGACAGGAATAAAGATAAGAGTTACATGTATTATGGAAAATCTTCCTACTATCCATACTTAATATTGTAAATTCGAAAGTGTTTCTGTCTGTCTCTATTTCTGTCTGCCCAGTGGCGTAGCGTGGGTGTCAGCCACCCGGGGCGGAAGAAAATTTTGCCGCCCTCTTGTATACCTGCCTACTTCAAAAAATTTTACTTAGCCAATTTAAAAAACTACAATATGGAATTGTCCAAATATTTACAAAATATTTGCCGCCCCCTAAACATGCCGCCCGGGGCGGGTCGCCCCCATCGCCCCCCCTACGCTACGCTACTGTGTCTGTCTGTCTATCAGTCTGTTACCTCTTCACGCTTAAAGCCGTTTGAACCGATTTATATGAAATTTAGAATGGGGATAAATAGTGTTAGATGTTTCCTCACTTAGGTTAGCTTTTATCCCGAAAAATTGCATAGCTCTCGTGGGATAGCGATAAACGAATTCTTCGCATACGGAATTGCGGGCTACAGCTAGTAATGTTATAAATGCGAATGTTTGTGAGTATGACCGCACGCGCGTGTTTGTGTGTTTGTTATTGATTCACGCCACAACGACTGGATAGTTTTAGATGAAAATTAGTATAGAGATAGCTGGATGTCTGGGATGACACATAGGCTACTTTTATCCCTATATTTCCACGGGATTCATGTAACATCCCAAAATCTTAACCGCATTGTGCATGTCATATCGACGTTTGTGGTCTATGGATGGTTAGTGTTTTGCTGTTTTATTTTTGTTTGATTTATTTGCATTGTGCTTTGGTTTCATGTTGGTTGTCTTAGTTATTATTGTTTTTTAATTAGTTTTGAATTTTGATTTTATTGCTTTTTGTTTTTATGTAAATTTTTGTCGCCTTCCGTGGAGTCGCCAAGCGGTCACAGCGGAAGACCAGCGTTGGCATACACGGTTAAAACTATGCTGAGCTGGGACCGCTTCGCGATTTCGCAAATACATAGACTTAATACTTGTTTTTATTTGCTAGGAGGTATAGTTATCATTTTATTTTTATTTTTAGCTAATTTGTTTTTTTAAATTGTTTTTCTGTGGTCTATGTACTGTGCGAAGAGCGAATAAATATTTTCTATTTCTATTTCTAAGTCTAGGGATGCGAAATTTTTCACGGGTGTTCGTCATACAACGTATAACATACGAATCATACGACAGTGTGAATTGAATTGACATACCTCATCTTTGGGAATTCTCATAGAATTCAGTAACATCTTGGATTCTCTTCAACTGCCTGTTCCAACAGTTTACGGGTGCGAAACTGTAGGTTAAGATTACTTGATAATTAATAAGACTCAAAAACTAATAATTATTTTCTTCTTGATTGCAGGGACAATCCCAGCTCAGCCCAAATTCTGGTAATTGGAGATGTTAACAGCGTACCCAATTCCAATTTCGATGCAGGAAAGGAGACTGTCTTTCTTGCTCATGGGTGGAATGGAGATGGCAGCAACACCATGAATAGAGCATTAACTGAAGGTAGGAAACCATCAAAATCTATATTTTGACGTCTGTGAAAGACTTAAGTAATTTGAATGTGACAGATAAATACACACAAATGCTAAATTGATATCAGATAAATAAGTATTTATGAATAAGGAAGGAGATTAAGGAGTAAATATAGGTACCTAATAAAATAAGTACCCATTGATACTGCTAAAGATGTTTGCAGAGGGTTTTATTTCAACGAAACATTTTTTTAATGTTTAGGGCAATCGATACAATGTATCTACTATTATTTTTTTAGACGACCAGATGGCCTAGTGGTTAGAAACCCTGACTATGAAGCTTGAGGTCCCGGGTTCGATTCCCGTGTCGGGGCAGATATTTGTATGAAAAATAAGAATGTTTGTTCTCGGGTCTTGGGTGTTTAATATGTATTTAAGTATGTATCTATCTATATAAGTATGTTTATCCGTTGTTTAGTACCCATAACTCAAGCTTTGCTAAGCTTACTTTGGGACTAGGTCAATTGGTGTGAATTGTCCCGTGATATTTATTTATTTTATTATTTATTATAAACGTGAAAGTTTGCATGGATGGTTTGCTACTCTTTCGTGCTAAAACGGTTTGACGAGTTCTGACGAAATTTAACACACAGATAGTTTATAAACTGGATTAACATATAACATACTTTCATCCCAGAAAATGCATAATTCCTGCGGGATAGCAATAAACGAATTCTAAGCAAACGGAGTCGCAGGCCACCAGCTATCACTAGCAGCTAGTATAACTAAGCTATTACTACTAACTAGTACTAATATTTGGAAATTCTTCATATCGTATGTATATTCTTGCAGCATTTCTTCAAAGCAGTGACGTAAATGTCATTGTTCTGGATTGGAGTCGCCTCGCGAACCGAGGTTACGTTACAGCTAAAAACGGAGTAGCTGAAGTTGGAAGAGGCCTGGGCCAGTTCATTTTCTGGCTCAACAACAACTTTGGGCTTTCATTCGATAGAGTCCAGCTGATTGGTTTCAGTCTCGGAGGACACTTGGTCGGTAACGCCGGTCGGGAACTTTTGGGACAGATCAAGAGGATTACAGGTGATTCACCTCAATTTTTTAACAATGCCTCAAGTGCACTAAACTCTCATAATTTTATTCTTCGCTCTGTGCGTCCCGGTTAAATGATTCAATGGTGATTATGGTTAAATGAGTTGTCAATCTGAATTGTGCAGTCTACAATAAATTACTGCGTATTTTCTGTATAGAAGACTTAACCCAAAGAGTTGAAATGTAATTTAATTTGTTTGAAAAACCGTCAAACCACTTAGCGGCAATTAGGTACTGCCGAAAATAAACGATTAATTTCTCTATAATCTTCGGATTTATTTTGATTAAAATCATCAAGTAGTCACCATTTTTTATTGTGCTAATATTGACATAGCGCAACCTTAAGCATACTTACGTTTCCAGCTCTGGACCCCGCCGGTCCTCTATGGGGCAGTGACCGCAACCGCATCGTACCAACTGACGCTCGTTACGTCGAAGTGATGCACACTAACACCGCTATGTACGGATACTCTGACCCCTGTGGTCACTCTGACCATTATCCCAATGGGGGCTCAAGCATGCCTGGTTGCTGGATCAATACTTGCTCCCACTCAAGAGCCCATGAGTACATGGCAGCTACCGTCAAATATAACCATCTGCTTGCTAATGAATGTGAAACTCATAGAGATGCCACGAGGGATAGATGTAATGGTAATCTTCACCCCATGGGCAATGGAGATTTAAATAAACAACAGTAAGTACTTCAACATCTTCGGCCTAAATACGTGCACAGTCTACTTCTGTGTATGAGAAGACTTGAGCTATAGTTCCCACATGGGCCCAGTGCTGATATGGAAACTTACACCCACCATTAAACTATCTCGCATGTCTCTTCAGGTTTCTGTACAAAGTTTTCCTTCGTCGTAAGGCTCATGGTCGATTTTCAATGTAATTTGCACCTCAATTCCGAAAAACTTAGAGTTATACGAAACGGCGTTTGGCCCACGACTACCTACTACTTCAGAGACCACCACTCAAACCTATCATGGTTTTTTTTGCAGTAAGTAGTATTTATTAAAATTTCCTTTTTGGCTTAAGTTAGACCGGTCTAGCAAAAATAATATTAGTAGTTTGTATCTTTAAGTGTAAAGTGAGGACGATGATAGATTTACATGCTTCAATACGATTTAACAGTCATTTTAATTACTTTCAGGTCTGGCATTTTCCGAGTGAACACGGCAAGAAACTATCCTTTCTAAGTATTGTAGTTAACAAGTATAGTGAGTAAGGAAACATTATGTACATATTCGATTAATCGTGACATTTATTGTTCTCTTTCATATTTTGTTTATCTGCATTACAATTTAAAGAAATGATCAAACACTTTATATTTACACCTTACACCTACTATAAACTAGAACGTAGTTTATCTTTTGTTCAATTCGACGTCTGCGCAGCTTTGTTTTATCTGAAATGACGAAATAAAGTAACAATAGTTTGAAAACGTATGAATGGAATATGAACGACATAAACAACAGGATTATAATCCATTACTAGATTTGCTGTCAGAATCAGATATTTTGATCTAAAATTAGTGAGTAGGTACCTATTAGATTGTAAAAAAGTAGGTATGTCGCGATTTCTCATTTATGAACGTCACGAACGAGTATAACACATGTAGTGGCACAAACAATTGATAATTAGCACGATTCTGAATTACAATAACGATAAACACCGCTAATCTGATAAGCTTACACTTTAATGGGATTTATTACTAAATTATTCCATTACTTAATAATTAGGTAGGTACCTGGTATTTCTTTACTATCCATTTTCTTAAGAATGGAGCGTAGAGCCTTAGTTCGTTGGAAGATTTAGCTTTCTTCTCACGTGGTATTAAATTAACTAGACAAGCAATAATTATTGTTACGATGCATCCGAAGGCTGTGTACCAGAAATATGATATTCTGTACAAGTAGGCCACCTCACTGAAAACAGGTAAGAAACTTTTACTTATGACGAATTCCGATGTGAACGAAGTTAATAAAAACCTTACGAAGTAGGTACCTACATACTAACAAGTCAACTATATACTGCTATGAAGTAAATCCTGACAGATAGCACAGCTATGAAGTTTCTGTATACTAACAATGTCAACTATAGAAACTAAATGCTATAGATACTTGTTGCGTGTAACATAAGTGACATAACATAATTGTAAGATTTGTAACTATAGCATTTTTACCTAAGGGTCACGTAAATATTCAGAAACTTCATAGTTGTGCAATGTGTCAGGATTTACTTCATGATGGCCGTTGTCTATAAATTATAAAAACGTTGTGGTATAGCTTGTCTAGTTTAAAATGACGCGCCCCACCACCGCACTCACGCACAGGATTCGAACCTCAATTCAAGCTACAATAGACTCTACTGTAGCTCAAATTGAGCTCCAAATCCCGTGCGCAAATGCGGTGGTGGGGCGCGTCATTTCAAACTAGACAAGCTCTATATAATACTAGATGCATGTAACAATTGAAAACGTGAGTGGATGAAGGGGTTATGTACATTTTTGCTAAGTCATAATTTATGACTTAGCATCTTCATTTATGGCATAAAACCGAAAATCGATAAAACGTACATAACCCCTTCATCCACTCACGTCTTCAATTATAATGTACAAATTGGAACGTAGCCGAAAATAAACTCCGGAATTGATATATTATGGGTCTTTTCCACGTTCCAGGTTAAGAAAATTAAATAGTGGACAGTGGGTTAAGGCTAGTAAAATCGAAATAATTATTTTTTTATTTTATTTTATAGCTAACAATTTGTCTAAACATATTTTAGAACATTTGAAGTAAGTGTGTTAATAGGTTCCTGTGCTACCAAAGTTGAAGTATATTTGTACGCTCCACATTTTATCTAGTGTGTTAGGTTGAAGTATTTATAATCGTAACTAATCCTTCAATCATTGAAACAAATTGTACATACATTCAAGTGGTAAGGACAGTATAAATATATCGCAATATTATTATGACTGACCTATCGTCTTGATTCGGAGTTAATTTCTCGGGGAACGTGTAAGTGCAATTGTGTATGAATCTAGGCTTTTCTTCAAATCTCAGAGCGCCTCTGGCTTGAGCTAATTGTGCCTGAGCCGCGACCCACCAAGCACTAGACAAGCCGATTACACCTCCAGTTAGAGCACTCTGTGGAAAACCAATATAATGTCATTCATTAATTTCGTTTCTTATATCTTATATCAATTTGTGATGGTACGAGCTTCACTTAGAATTGTTAGTAAAAATATCTTCAACCTTAACTTTTCGGAATAGAGGAGAAGGAAGGTACGCACACAGACATATTTAGTCTACTAAATATGTCTGTGTGCGTACCTTCCTTCTCCTTATGGTCTACCATAAAAAAAAATGTCTCCTTCCTATTGTATAGCCGACGAAGAAATTCCTATACCACCTTAAGGTATAAAGTTAATTGTACGGGCTTTAAACATCAATTTACTATTTATTTGGCTATTTTTACCTACAAGTCAATATGAGAGTTATCCTTATCTACATCTACACTAATATTATATAGAGGAAAGATTTTTTTTTGTATTTTTGTATGTAACGAATAAAATTAAAAACTACTGGACCGATTTCTAAAATCTTTTGCCGTTAGAAAGCTACATTACCACTGAGTGACATAGGCTACTTTTTACTGCGGGAAAATACCTATTCCAACGTTAAAATTAATTTATCGCGGGCGAAGCTGCGGAAGGAAGGCTAGTTGTTTATATTCTGATGACAGTTTCGTCATAAAAAAATGGTAAAGCACAAGTACCTAAGTTTACTTGGTCCACTAATCCCTGGTTTTAATCTGACTATACAAGTAAAGTTCTAGCTCACAACCATAGTAATAAGAAATTAGTTTCTATGCGTTATCTAAAATTCAAAGACTGCAAATATTTAACAGTAATTAATGAATTAACTTAATTATTGAATTCAGTTAAGCTCAATGTCCTAGTTTCTGACATTCTAATTCCCAATATTACTTTTATAAGGTAAACGTACCTACTAATGCTCGACACTTCAAAGCCCATCTTTCACCTCTCTTGCTATGACATAAGATTGAACGTGCCATGTATTGGTTTAGTGTCGAGCACATGGACGTTTACCTTACTGGACCCAGTGACCAGCACTTGGACGTCTACCTTACCACATTTGAATGATGTGAGGATTATTTATTAAAAATACTTACAGTTGCATCAATAAATGGGAGAAATATACCCATAAGAAATACTCCAGCTAATGGACCCATTGATGCCGATGATAGGCTCATCGTCAACTGCAGAACCGCTCCTAGTCTTTCAACAACGAATACGAGACCTAAAAAAGTTAGAAACTTAGAAACGCTAAAAACTTTTTAATAGTGTCCGACCGAAATTTCGGTTTCGGTTTCGGTTTCGGCCAGTTTCGGCCAAAAAATCAAGTTTCGGCCCGAGTTTCGGTTTCGGCCAAAAACGGCCGAACCTTTCGGCCGCGCCGAAACTTACAACATCGTACCTGCGGGTCGCGCTCGGCTAACGTCGGGCGCGCTCCGCACGGCTGGCAATATGGCGTCGCTCGCCTAAATCAGTGCGCTTTGCTCGTGTAGACGTGTCAATACGTGTTGTGTTTGTTCCGCGAATAATGGTAAGTAGTGAGATTAAATCTATAAGTAGTTGATCCTAAAAAAGAAATTGTTGATCTCAGTAAGTATGTCAAAAACACTGTTCTTATTTTTAATTAGATAATTAGTTATAAAAAATAAAAAGTATAAGTATAGATTTGTTACTATATTATACTTGTTGATTTGTTATCATAACCTATGTTATGCATCTTACATAATAAAAGAAAAGGTTCGCTAAAATGATTACCAAAGGTGATCAATTTGATTATTTTGATTATCTAATTATATTTGAATTAGCCATTCGAGGCTAACTGATTGTGATATTTGTGAGTATAATTAAAATGTAAGTAACTGAAAATAAATAAACATAATATATGAGCATCATATTTTAATAATAAATTTGTTTTATTTTATACCACCATTAAAAAATCGCTAACTTTGTGTTACAAATAATGCATTTTTTTCACTTTATAGGGTAGTTAAATTTTCAAACAGAACCTCTGTAACTGTGCTGAAATTTCATTGTGATAAATCTTTGAAAGTAGAAACCTGTAATTATAGGTCGGCGAGATATTAATTTTAGAAAAAAACGGGCTTACTTACATTTTTTCGACTTTTTAATGACTTTTTTTTTTATAAAAGGTTCGGTTTCGGTTTCGGTTTCGGCCGAAACTACAATGAAACCGAACCTTCGGTTTCGGTTTCGGTTTCGGCAAAATAACATGTTTCGGTCGGTCACTACTTTTTAATAAGATTTTTTTCCGACTTCTATGATTTCATCATCATATCAGCCAAAAGAAGTCCACTCCGGGACAAAGGCCTCACTTAAAGAGGTCGACAACGATCTTTGAGTGACTTTGAGCTTTCTTATGAGGCCCATTGTAAGCGACCACGTCTTAGTTCTGTATGTCATCAGTGGCAACACAAGCTGGTTAAAGACTTCACTAGAGTTCTTTTGCGGTATTTTGAACGTGAAGATATTGCAAGAGCTTTTCTAATGGACATTAATTACGTCAGTAATTTATTACGTGATCAATGGTAGTTGTAGTGATATTATTACATAGTATCAAAACATATGACGCTATTTTTAATAAATAGTGACACTTGATTTACCACGGGGAGAACGCCTTTGACGTATCAACCTCGATATTCGCAGGCATAATAAATAGACCGGAATAAATGTAGAAAAAAAAATAGATACATACGATCTACGATCTACGATAGATCTTAATTAATAAGCAATGAAAAATAATTAAAATACGTACCCACACATACACAACCTATTACAACTACAACCGCACGTATAAGTATCTGCGTCTCCTTGTGCGACAATGTCCTAAAAAAAGGTTTCCAAAAGTCTTCTAATACCACAGCGGCCATTGAATTAAGCCCAGTCGACAAAGAACTGTAAATAGAAATGGGATATATATTTTTATATTTTTTTTTATTACTCGCCTTCAGCAGAGGTCATAAAATTAGACGCGCAGGAAAATTATACCTGGGAATCTTTCCCTAACCAGACGTAAACGAAAATAGATATTGCTAATTCACGTCATTGTTTTTTTTTCAAGTTAGAGGGTAATACAGTTATTAAAGCGATCGATATTTTGGATAGATACAGTGCAGCGTAGTTTTAAACCTGTTTTTAATATACTTTAGTCTTTAATTTTTATTTGCTAGCGTGAACAATAAGATTCAGCAGTTGAATTAAAAATTCTGGAATTGTATGGAATTCTTAAAAATTACATTATGTTCTTCTATTACGTCGTATGAAGTACACCCATCATGTCACGTCACGTATCTAGACCTTTCTTAGCGGTTGACATTTCGGAAATCCGGGAGATACCAAATTTTGTCCAAACATACACACGCACCCATATTCACGAACTTTTACATTTATAATATTAGTAGGAATATACTGACCTGAGCGCAGCACTGAATACTCCAGCAACAAAGATTCCAGGTAAACCATTCCATTCTCCAAGGATGTCCATTACAAGTAACGGTAAGATTTGATCCTTCGCCAAAGCCAGTTTAGAGTCCAATGGGTCACAGTCGTAGTATCTGGCGTACGCGAGCATCCCACTATATGCACACGTCAATAATATCAGAGTGATCCCACCGAGAAACCACCAAACTGCTCTGCAAACAAATAATTTTGAACAAGCTTTAATTTTACTTGAATTATTTATTTGATGAAGTAAAATTTTGCAAATTATCCCCTTCTAATGATAAGTTTGACTTGAAAACTGAAATGAATGTATAGTTTGGATGACAATGCAAGCCCAGTTAGCAATAAAGATTGTACTAAATATTATTTCGTTACAGGATCTTACTCTACTCATACTTAAATAAATAAAAATCATACTTAATCAATGATCAGGGCTTGTACAGTCAAGTGTAAAAATATGGGTGCATACAAACTGCTCTGCTCACAAGTATATTTGTCTTATGTCATCGAATTAAGGTATTGGTTCATACATATGAGAGGATTAAATCAATTAATATCTTTGCACTTGACCGGAACTTTGTGTCGTGTCGTCCCGCTCTAACTAATAGTATAGTATTAAACAAAGTGAGAGAGTGAGTTTGAATTTCGGAATAGCCTCCAGCCAGGTACAATTAAAAAAACGACTTATTGTGACTAAAAGAAAACTAACGCAAGCAACTTCAACAAAGTTCACTTACCTTTTAGACGTCTTAAGATCAGGTAGAGAAAGGTATCGCTGCATCATTAATTGATTGACAGCTATATTGCCAATCCAGTAGAACATCGACCCTATTGAGACTGACCAAATCGTATGCCTTTCTGTCAGATCGAAACTTAACCTATAGAAAACCATCAATTATAATTTAACATATCAACATAAATAACAGTCATATGTAAAATCGACGTTTTTAATGAACCTGCCTCAGAAAACATGTTTTTTTTTTCATGCAACACATGAATATCCCCATTTTAAATCTTTATGTTTCCTAAATTGCTCTTAATTCTCCAATTCTGGAGAAGTGATCAACACTAACGCTAGGCTAGCCTTTCGTGGCAGTAATTAAGAAGATTATTTAGTAGTCTATTGTTTTTAATTTTTTTGTCGTATGAAATCGGGGCTACTAACGCTACAAAAACGTAAATATTTCAAATAAATTTGGTGGCAAACGACTTGTAACGGAGTTGTGTAGGGTTGATCGTAATCACGACTATAGAATCAATTTGTATGATACTGATTTATCTACTGACGAAGGCATTTCTATTCTTCCAGTGTTCCAGTTTCTGCGCATGACTTCGTCAAAGCCTCCAACAATCATTGTTCCTTTGACCATAACCAAAAGCATAGCGCCAGACATCACTATAGTTTGTATCACATCTGTCCAGACAACAGCTTTCAGTCCTCCCTTAAATTAAAAATTGAAATCGTTTTATTGTAATCACGACATGTTAAATGACTGATATCTGTAATGCCGTCTGTGTTTATTTTGTTCTAATAAACAGAGACGCCATCACAGATACCAGTCACATAAAATTCCAGGAACTTCACAAAGAATGGACTCTAGCCATAAGAGAAAAATAAAATAAAATGGGTGAAAAATAGTAACAAAACATTACCAGTGTAGTGTAGAATATACACACGAAGCATACAATGGGGCTCACAACGTGGATGTTGACACCAGTCACTAAAAATACAATTTATGGTAAGATTTAGTTATTTCAAAATGTTTTGTACATTATCGAATATTCCAAGGAAATACTTGCCTTGATTAAATGCCAATGCTGGTACGTAAATCACAATGGGCAACCATGCCATCTGTAATCATTAAAATATACGAGTAAATGCCTTACCAAAATCATATTTCGAAGATTATTTGGTTAAAAAGGTTTGGGAAGCAAAAAAAATAACAACGTGATGTTTATTCCATTGTAATCAAGCAACTAATGATAATACTTGAATGTGCACAAGTAAAATAATAAACCCATAACACAAAAACTAACTTATGGTGCCGTCAGACGTTCCCATATCTAGGTAGAGTTGCTCATCTTCCGAGGTTAACTATAACTAGGGTAGTTGTTATAACACTTATAACAAATATCTTGCTAGATGCAGTGTGGTGGTGTATTGTGGCTTAAATCCGACCTGTAGTTGTTATGATAAATATCTCGCTATTGGCATGTAGTGTAGATAGAGTTGCCACATCGAACGGTATTTTTTCATGTGAACCCTGTTCAGAGCGTTAACGTAATAATTCATAGTCAATTTTAACTCACCGTAAACATACTGAAAATTATTGAGCCAAACAATCTTAGACGCTTATCATAGCGAAGCTCCAAATACTGAAAAAAAATATTAACATTATACATCAAGGGATAAAAAATAAAACTCTTTTGAACACATAAAAATACAGTAACTTACCTCATAAGCTGATGTTATCTGCAGATCATGCAGAACTGGCATAAAAGTAAAGGAGATAATAATCGACATTAAACAAGCACCGATCAGAAAAAAAATGTACGCTGTCCCGTAAATGTAGAGCTCTGTTGGTGTGCCCAATATCGATATCCCTGAAATAAAACTAAGAAATATTTGTAAATTTAGTTACGAATTCGAGAAATAGCAACAAGAAAAAAATTGTCGACGAAAATTAAATTAGACAACCATGAATCCGAATGTAATTGACAATGTATTTAGGGATTTTTGTACAATAGTCCAAGTTGCAATAAAAATAAAGCTTACCAGGCAACCAAAGAAAACGTACGCAAACCTTGAATCCGAAAGTAATTGACAATGTATTTAAGGATTTTTGTACAATAGTCCAAATTACAGTAAAAATAAAGCTTACCTGGCAACCAAAGAAAACGTAACCGGCACAATGTTCATATGCCTTCCACCCATTAAGTAGTCTTGCGTAGATTTCTGTTTTTGCACACAGCCAAAGTACAATCCGATTCCAGTGCATATAGCTAACATAAAAACGAACACAGAATAGTCAGTCCACGTGAAATGCTGAAAGGATTTCCTGACTTCTGAGACATCTATTAAATCTGCCTCCATTTTTAAAACGATTTTAGGTTTTTTTTCTACTAGTTGCTATAGTTCTGTTCCCAGGGAGACTACGTATTGGTATGAAGGCCCGTAATGTCTTACGCCTGTAATCTTTCAATTGACGCCCGCGATTTTTGTGCACTGCTCGTAGGGGCTATTTTAATCGACAAATTGCTGATTTCCTCTCTGAAAATAGACCTCCGGTTACAATTCTTGAACCTTGACTAGGTGTCAAGTATCTTAAGATTATGGCATACTTACTTGGTGCTACTACCGGCTTCATTTGCGCTGAATTCGAAGAGATATCTGAGTTAGTCTTTGTTAATTTATGGTCATTCTGCAAAGTGCTTACCCAATATCATGAAGGTCGATATTCAGCAGTAGAAGTAACAAACAAATTTATCTATAATTATAAATAAAAATCAATTCCCGAAAATGTGTGTAGGTACGCGTCTAACATCAGAACGGCTACACTTATTTTTCTAATTCTTTTTTTTGTGTTAGTGTCTATTGAGAGAAGTTTATTATGATATCAAATGGTTTTTTTTTAATCAGTAGTTAATTAAAAATTATGAAGTTAGATTTGATCAAACTATATGTACAGTTGTGGCCATATAATTAAGAACGATTATTTATTGAGATGATTTTTTCAAAGTAACAAGTATAACTAATTGCCCGTATTTTTTTTATTTCTCTCGGTATTGCAAAACTTTTCCGTACTACCGGTACATTCATTTATGCAACATGGTTGGCTAAAACATTAATAGAGAAACTTTATACATTCGATCTGAACCTAGTATTAGTACTTACTGGCTGGTCACGTAATTAAGAACGCTGAATAGTTTATTATTTTTTCAAATTTAATTAGAGAACACTGTGTGGCTCTGTGGTTGTAGATTATTATTCGTATAATTTTGGCGCTATTTCGCGCTGTTAAAGTCTTAAAAGTGATTACTTCGTATAACAACAATGGAGAAAAATAAAAGTTGTGATAAATCTACAAGAGAAGTAATAATAAAACTTCGCGAGAAGAATTGGTCGTATAAAAAGATAGCCGACCATCTGCAATGTTCAAAAACAATGGTTTTCCATGCCGTAAAGCATTTTTCCATGTATCAAACTACTTCAAACGTTCCGCGTGGACCTAGACAGAGAAAGTCATCTCGTCGAGATGATCGAAATATCGTTCGTTTGGCAAAACAAAATCCTTTTAAAGGGTCTAATGAGTTGAGAAAAGAATATTTTGGCGAAAACAACCCTTCAGCAATCTCTGCACGCACTATTCGAAGGCGTTTGGTAGAAAATAAGTTGAACGGAAGGATAGCAAGAAAGGTGCCTATGTTGAAACGATGTCATAGGCAAGCCCGACTTGCATTTGCAAGAAGGTATGAAAACTGGACAGTCAGACAGTGGAAAAACGTTCTTTTTTCTGACGAGACAAAAATAAATAGGGTATGTTCTGATGGAAAACGATATGTACGACGCCCTCCGAATAAAGCATTCGACCCAAAGTACACAAAAGTGACATTAAAGCATGGCGGGGGAAATGTGAAAATTTGGGGGTGCTTTTCTGGACATGGCGTTGGACCTGTTAGGCTGATAGAAGGAAACATGGATCAATTCCAATACAAAAATATACTGCAAGAAACAATGTTACCATATGCCGAAGACGTGCTTCCGGTTATTTGGACATTCCAGCACGACAATGATCCAAAGCATACTGCACGCACCGTTAAGGAATTCCTCACATCACAATCAGTTTCAGTCTTAGATTGGCCAGCCAACAGCCCAGATCTTAACCCAATAGATCATCTTTGGTGCGAAGTCAAGAAAAAGGTTTCAAATCGACAGTGTGGCAATTTGAGAGAGCTGTACGACGTTTTCTTAGAAGAATGGAACTCTATTTCTCTTGCGAAATGTCAAAAATTGATAGATTCAATGCCTCGCCGGTGTAAAGCCATAATTAAAAGCCGTGGACATGCTACTAACTATTAATTTTAGTTCAAATGTATTAAATTGCTTTTTTTTCTATACCAACTTCACATTAATATGATTTATTTAATCTAAGTTTCATATAAAACAACTCTCGAGCAGTTTAATAAATCGTTCTTAATTATTTGTCCAGCTTCATTACTATTTGAATTTATTAGTATAGAGAACAAATAAAATTTGTAAAAAAAAATGTTAGCAATTATACACTATTGTTATTAATCCTGTTTGCTCTATCCATGTGGCTATTTTATAACATAACTTGTTACTTCTAAGAAGGAACACAACTAGACATATGACATGATGTAGATAAAAAAAAATCGGAAACTTCAAATCGTTCTTAATTGTATGACCACCACTGTATATGTAGATATTTTTTGTTACTTCAGGAGGATGAGTTTCAGACATTCTAGTAGATACCTAAAATCGCCTACATCAAAATATGACGCAATCCTATGCTGAGATGATTTTCAAAGTAAAGTTCAGTCGCAATGGGGACATAGGAAATTATTCATATTCCGTTAAATAAAAAATATGGAAATAATTTATTTTCAAACAATGCTTAAAACTATACAGGTTTACTTAATTCTTCGACTCAGCTGACTTCCTCGCATTCGGAGATTGGCTTCATATTTATAGCAGTTGTCGCCTGGTTGGCATCCTAAAAACAACAAAATACAAAATAACTTCAAGCAAAATTATTATTTTATACTGACTTTACCCGCCCCGCGGCTTTGCTCGAATAAAACTATTAAATCTAGCAGTTGGCAGAATTCACAAAAATTCCATCATGGTCCTTATTTACGTTGTATAGTCGACCAAGAAAGTGCTTTACCACTTTGGATGACATGTCCTAGTTAAAGACAATTTTGCTAAGGGTTATTGTTAGAAATTAACGTGATTGGTTTACTGTAAGTCAATGAGGATGCAAAGGTAAAAATGGATGCAATTTTAACTTTGATTCAAAGCCATAGAGTATATTTTATCTAAACTCAAGCTGATTTGTTCCTATATATCAAAAAGATTTGTGCTGGAAACCATGCAGGTAAATATAATGAACAAAGAAACAAAATTGCTTTTTTGAATTTCTTCTGACTTATCTGTCAGTCATCTGCCAATTCATTTACTTAAGAGCAAGAATTTTGACTTTGACTTTGATAGACAGACACACTTTCGCATTTATAATGTTAGTATGGATCATTAATTCTATATCTATAGTTTAACTGACCTTGTTCCCAAAAGCTCTTATATACGGCTCTTCGCTAGGATGCGGCGGCTCCTTATACAGCCTTCGTAACTGCGGCGCTAACAGCCGCGGCGCGGGCGTAATGTGCGTGACGCCGCGCGCGCGATTCACGCGCGATATTATCGCTCCCACCAAAATGGTGACCAGCATGCCAGTTAGAGTGTACCACATGTAGGAGACGCGGAGGATCGGGTTTACCTCCCCACTGTTGAAAAAGAAAGAGTTCAGATTATAATGTAGAAAGCGTACTCGCGCCATCTAGTTTTGACTACATCGCACTAGCGGACTTCCGTCAATAGGGAGGGATGATGGCATCACATGGACTTAATACCTACTGGATCAGTCCAGGTACTCAGGTACTAACTTTTATTAGTCAATCAAAAGTGACCCATATTACCAAGCCATACAGTTTAATAGTGGCAACTAGAGACAGCGGTCCGAGAGATAACAACAAACTAGAGAAACTAGAGAATTGTGTCCCACTCGCACCAGTACTTGATCACTTTAATTAGAACGAGATGCAACTCTCTGGTTTGTTTTTTTTCGGCCTCACTTTTTTGTCGCCGTACTCAGTCCAGGTTAGGTATTAAGTTCATGTGGCATCATCAATCAACAGACGTACTTTTTATGAGCTGTCAAAACACGATTCTGCCTTAGATTTTGTGTGGCAATTGCAAGATTTGAGGTCACTTTGTTCTATGCCAACTCAATCGAGGAAATTATTTGATTTAAAGTAGTAGAAGTTTGCAGTTGATTGAAAATTGATCTCGGTTTCAGGGCTAAAATAAAATATTTGTTTACGTAGTAGAGTCGCGTCGTGGAATTATTGCTTTGTGGAATCGTTATTTTTCTTTTTACTAAAAAATATTAAGTATCTATTTATTTTTGCAGCCTATTGCCTTATTTCGAAAAACTCGCTAAATACTTACATGATCCCAGGAGCTTCAGTGGCGACCTCAACGACTGTGTAATTGTAGGTGCAGCCCGCCGTCGTAAGAGGTTTGTGCGCGTGGGTGATTTCGCCCCGCGCGATCGCCATTTGTGCCGTGAGGCACCATGCGGCCATGGTGATTAGACCACTGGCCCCGCCTAATAGAGCACCCTACAAAATATATGGTATTATAAGAAAAACAATCATCAAAATCTTCACATGAGTGAAAAGACGTTGCTGGATAAAGACCTCCCCCAAAGAGTTTTACAACGATTGGTCCAGCGTTGCTCGCATCTAAGTGGTTCCTGCGACCTTTATCATATCGTCGGTCCATCTTGTTGGGGGCCTTCCCAGACACTCTAGAACCTTACTGTCCCATCGGCAATCAGCTCACACATAGCGTCCATACTTGATATTAATTAGCACTTAAGAGCTTCGGAGACGATCAAGTGGCGTCTTGTCAAGCACGTAGATTTATTATAGAGTCTAGCATTTGACCGTTTATTACGCTTCCTTGATACTTGAGGCATCTACGTGCTTGATGCGTGTTTGTTACTATTTTGGAGTACAATTAAAATACGACCTTTAATTGTCGACCTGGAATGAATGACAATAATGTACGACCTTATAATTCAAACCTTCACGTTGTTGCCATTAGGGTTTGAATTACCAGGTCGCCGTTTATTCTGGGTCAACAAATAGGTACGAGAACATGTTTTAATCTCACCCGCGATTTTAAATTTCGGCGCAGTGTTCCTATCTTTGTTTCAGTGGAAAATCAACTAAGTTGGCAACACTGGACACGAAATGAGAAAAATGCATGACCAAGCCAGTTGAAAGGTGCATCAAGAAACATAATCAGGCAAAAATAAAACGTGCCTGACGGCAACCCTTTTGATCGTCTCCAAAGCCGTCTACAAAGTAGATACGACAAAAATAAAAAAATAACTACAACAAATAATATTTCTATTCATATTATTACTAGTTGTATGGTTAACGAAGGTGAACTTACGGTGGCATCGACCCATGGCATCAGGATCCCCATAGAGAACACTCCGAGCTGCGGACCCATCGTCATTGCTTCCAGTGTCATCGTCAACTGCAGGATCGTTCCCATTTTCTCCACAATAAATACTAAGGCTACCAATAACATACACAAATTATTTAAGAACTATTTACAATACAGTTAACGAAGGTGTTCTGACAGGTGGAATATCGCTAGATGGCGTTAGCATCGTGAAGTCCGTTTGACGTTACAGTCTTGCTTGCGATTGGCTCATTTAATTATAAACCAATCACAAACGTGACACAAATTTCAAAGTTGTCAAGCGAACCCACTATAATAGCGGCAACCAGTGTTGCAGAACTATCGATAATTTGACTATCGATAGTTGTGTTTGAAAATTATTCAGGATATCGATCGTTAGTAGTATCAATAGTATTGCAAAATCAGCCAATACTGACCAAAAACAATCAATACTATGGATAGCATCGATAGTTAGTTTTGTACGAACGAAAATATGGATTGTTTTTGGTTATTAGGTACTACCTGATTTAGCAATACTATCGATACTATAGGACATAAAAGTATCGATAGTATTGATTGTATTTAATTAAGAATTAGTTTACTAGTTACCTATTAATCTTTATAATTTCTAGTTTTTCAACTAACGTTTTGCTAAAATTCTATTATACAATATCAATAATGTGTTCTTCTTACTACAAGCAAAATAGAATGGAAATCACGAAAATTTAATCGTGACCCACTGTAAAATCTCTTCACTGAAAACGTCACAGTGGCATCGCACTGCTTGACAAGGAATATCATTATGATGCTTAATGTGGAAACGTTCCACGATGGATCAGTCTAGGCTAATTTGTCTAACTCCCTCGCAATCAAGCTCGCAATCGCCATCGCGTTCTTTTTGACAGATGGTATCGGAAACAGCCAGCTGTCACAGCCATACAAAAACTGTCATTTCAATCCGATGCAGAGTGTCAAAAAAGTGACATAATTACCCTGCAGAAATAAAATGGTGCGACTGTACCTAACTTAATTCATCATCATCATCATTTCAGCCGAAAGACGTCCACTGCTGAACATAGGCCTCCCCCAAGGCTCGCCAAACAGATCGACCCTGCGCCATCCGCATCCAATGCGTTCCCGCTACCTTAACCAGGTCGTCGCTCCATCTTGTTGGAGGCCTACCTACACTGCGTCTTCCGGTCCGCGGACGCCACTCGAGAACCTTTCAGCCCCATCGGCCGTCAGTTCTACGGGCGATGTGCCCTGCCCACTGCCACTTAAGTCTAGCGATTCTTCGAGCCATGTCCGTGACTTTAGTTCTTGCGCGGATTTCATCATTTGTAATGCGATCCCGCAGAGAAACTCCAAGCATAGCCCTCTCCATCGCCCTCTGAGTGACCTTGAGCTTCCTTATAAGACCCATCGTTAACTTAATTCGATTTCTTTAAATATTGATCAAAAATTTGACGTAAAACGCCTACAAAAGACACGGTATAATATTTACCTACGCAAAGAACGCCTAGAATCACAACCACTCCCCTCAGCAGCCAGTTGGTTTGCGTCTCCGAGAGTTCCTTCTTGAAGAACGGTTTGTAAAAGTCCTCAAGTACAACCGCCGACATTGAATTCAAACTTGTTGACAGTGAACTGAAAGAATACATGTTGTATTAAGCGATAACTCTTACATATGCAAACTCATCCAAAATCCCCGATCCGTTTAATTTGCGCGGAATGATACCGTGTGTATGTCTGTTTAAGTAAGTACCTATATTGAGTGAAAAGAGACAATGCGTCCATTAGTAGCGAGAGTACACGAAGTTGAAGCGCAAAAATGAGGGTAGACAGACAACTTTAGATAAGAGTAGACCATGATTTCTTCAATATGATCGAAATCATGACGTAAATCCTATCAAAGAAAAAGAAGCACTTATGAATGTCAAAGAGTCTCCCACCACTATTCTACTAATATAATTATGAGAAAGTTTGTGAAGATGTTTGGATGTTCCAATCACGCAATAATGGGCTGAACGGATTTAGATGGAACTTAGCGTACAGTTGGATAAGGATCGGGCGGGATTGAGACATAGGATACTTAATAGGGAACGTGCAGTAACTATAGGCGGCAGCACTAATGCGACAGAAGAGACACTATGCGGACAGTAAAAGAAACTTATCAGGGTAAAACATTCAAATTTATGGCACTAGTTGGCAGCACCGTCTATGTGCGCGTTCCCTGGGATACTATTTTTACTTGAAACAAAAATAGAGGGCGCTATCCAAGAACGTTGTAGTATCTCGACTTTCAAGATGGCTTGTCAACTTCATCTGCGATCCATAGATGGCATTGTTCGAGCGAATGTTGTGCTTTAAAAATGTTACCGTAACCTTTTTTCACAGGTTTCTAATACGGGCGAAGACGCGGGATAAAGCTAGTGGTACATAGAATTAGTACACAAGATATTAGGTATTTAATAAAAACGAGTTTTCTCATACCTTAACGCCGCACTGAATATGCCAGCCACAAATACGCCGGGTAACCCTGGTATGTCTCCTAGCACGTCCATGACTAGCAACGGCAGAAGTTGATCTTTTGCTTTGGCGAGCTGAGCAGAGTAAACATGAAATAAATTAATTTTATGTGACCAGCAATAGAACATTGGATTTCTTTCCATCGCACGAAGTAATAATAATAATAATAAAAAAAAAAAAAAAAAAAAAACCGCTGTCACGCGACACACGTGTCAAATTTTTTATCATATTTTACAAATTCGTTTTTAATGTTTTCGACGTCTTTCTAAACATTTTACACATTTCACAAGCATGACAACCAGCTGTCAAAGACGAAGATAAACAAATGGAAACAAAACGAAGAGTATGATAATATGATAACGAGGACACGTTCACAAGCGGCACAACGCGCACGCCCACCATCTCCGCCCGCGCCATCCAGCTCCTCGCCATCGTCGTCGGGCGACGAATTCGCCACAGCGCCCGACACCAGCGAGTCGAGCGACGAGCGCGGGCCGCCGTCCCCGGCGCCACGACCACCTGCGCGACGAGGACGACCACCGCTGCCGGCACGCTTGGGGCCTACGGGGCACTCCGCCCCGCCTACGGCTCCCGCTGTCGGTGGTGTAGTGCGCCGCATGCGATGGACTCAACAAATGAATGAGAACTGCATGCGAGCGTACTTTGGGGCCACAATGGGGGGAACCAATTTGTCCGCGTACCGTGTCCGGATGCTTCCTCTGTTCCAGGCCCTTGAACCCGCCATCACTGTATCTGCGCAGCGTCTGTCGGATCAGGTGCGAGTCATCCAGCGACACAAACGATTGGATGACGCCACACTTGATCGGCTACGCCTGGAAGCACTTTCTGCTCGCGCGGCCTCTTTTTCGACGCGGGATCTGCCCGCTACGTCGCCGACTCCGGTGCCCGCACCCGATCTGGCACCGGGGGTACCGCGGGTCGATCTCAGTGCCGAGGAAGAGGACTGTGCGAATCAGAGTGTAAGTACCCAGGCCAATGAGCAACTGAGGAGGGTTTTGGAGGAGGCGATTACGCAGTATCGCTCCACGGGTAATACTAGGCCACGATTACCTCGCTTGCCGTTGAATAGACGCAATCTAGCGTTAATGGGAGCCCTGAATGATTTGCTAGACCCGTATTTACGGGCTAGTGAAGACTTAGTTGATACTCACTCAATCATGTACTGTGGGGCCATCGCGGCGTGCCGTGTTGCTCGCGTCAAGTTTCCGGACGCTGACCGAGCACCTAGGACCACCGGGGGTGTCCCTGCATGGCAAGTGCGGATTGAGCGGCGTATCAATACGTTCAGGACTCTCATTGCAAAGCTGATCTGCTTCAGGGGGGGCAACAACCGCCCCCGAGTAATGCGCTTCGTGGCCCAGGCCTTTGTGGGGACTGACATCAGGCCCTGCAACTATATGGCCTGTGTAACGGAACGTATCGACTTTCTGAAGCAGAAAGTCTATGCATGGGCAAGCCGTATTCGCCGCTACAGGAAGCGTGTGGACCGATACCAGCAGAATCGCCTTTTCCAGAGCGACCAAAGGAAGGTATACCGAAAGTGGGAGGGAGACGATCTTCGTGTGCCCGACGGACGGCGGCCGGATACTACTGCCATGATTGACTTTTGGCGTAATATCTGGTCGGTACCTGTCGAGCACACCGAGGGCGAATGGATAGGTGTTGTCGAACGTGAGTGCGAGTCCATCGAACCCATGGGGCCTGTTACCATTAGCCCCGATGACGTTAGTTGTGCCATCCGATCGGCCCCGAACTGGAAAAGTCCTGGGCCGGATGGATTGCACAACTTCTGGCTGAAATGGTTTCGATGCTCACACCAGCGTTTGGCAGCACAGTTCCAGCAAGCCCTTGAGCTCGGATCCCTACCATCTTTCTTTACAACTGGTATTACCTCCCTGCTCTATAAGTCCGGTAGTACCACAGAAGCGAAAAATTACAGACCCACCACGTGCTTGCCTACGCTGTACAAGCTCCTTACATCCATTTTGAGAGCAAAAATTAACACGCACATTGTTGCCAACAACGTTTTGGCCCCTGCTCAAAATGGATGTAGGGTTGGGTCTCGTGGTACTAAAGAGCTCCTCCTCATAGACATGACCATTTGCCAACGAGTCCGGCGGAACAAAGGGGCTCTCTCGGTCGCCTGGATTGACTACAAGAAGGCCTATGATTCGGTGCCCCATTCATGGCTGGTGAGGGTCTTAGAACTGTATAAAATTGATGCAGTCCTGAGATCTTTCTTAGGCGCTTGCATGGGACAGTGGACCACAGTCCTTCGTCAACCGGGGGAAGGAGACGGCCCCTCTGGCCCACAGGACTCTATCAGGATTGAGCGAGGGATCTTCCAGGGTGACAGCCTGAGTCCTATGTGGTTCTGCCTAGCGCTGAATCCGCTCAGCACCCTGCTGAAGGATTCAGGGCTAGGCTGCCGGCTTCGAAGAGGGGGTGAGGTCATTTCTCATCTGCTCTATATGGATGACCTTAAGCTATTTGCACCAAATAAACATGACCTGTTGGAGCTACTGAAAACAACAGAAGTTTTCAGTAGCGCCATCAACATGGAATTTGGTGTCGATAAGTGTGCGGTTATGCATGTACAGCGGGGGAAAGTTGTAAATTCAACAAATTTGCAGCTTTCTGATACAATGTCCCTCAGATCTATTTCCGAAACAGAAACCTATAAGTATCTTGGTATGTCACAGTCATTGGGTATTGAGAGTGAGGTCGTAAAGCAGACGGTGAAGGAGCGCTTCTTCTGTCGTCTGACAAAAGTACTTAATAGTCTTTTGTCGGGTGGCAACAAGATGCGCGCCTTCAACGCCTGGGTAATGCCCTTGCTCACTTACTCCTTTGGCATACTAAGGTGGACTCAGACTGAGCTGGATACCTTGGATCGAAGAGTTCGTGTACTACTCACTACGCATCGCTTGCTTCACCCGCGCTCGTCTGTTATGAGACTGTACATCTCGCGGAAGTATGGAGGTCGTGGCTTTTTAAATGCCAAAGACCTCCACAACCGCGAGGTGTATAATCTCAGGGATTATTTCCTAAACAACGAGTGTGGGGTACATCGCGACGTAGTAGCAGTAGACAAAAACTTCATCCCGCTTTCCTTGGCAAACGAGAACTGGCGCCGACTTAAAGTAATGAGCATCGAGGACCGCAAGGCGGTATGGAAGAGCAAGGAGCTACACGGGCGGTTCTACAAGGCACTCACAGGGCCAGATGTAGATCTGCTTGCGTCGGTGAACTGGCTACGTTTCGGGGATCTCTTCGGGGAAACCGAAGGTTTTGTCTGTGCAATTGCGGATGAAGTTATCATGACGAACAACTACCGGAGGTATATCCTGAAGGACGGTACGGTCGACATTTGTCGGGCATGCCGCCGTCCCGGGGAGTCACTCAGGCATATAATTTCCGGTTGTGGTCATCTTGCTAACGGTGAGTACTTGCACAGACATAACCTTGTAGCCAGAATTATTCACCAGCAACTTGCTCTGCTATACGGTCTTGTGGACTTTGAAGTGCCTTACTATAAGTATATACCTGCGCCAGTTCTCGAAAATGGTCGTGCCACGCTCTATTGGGATCGGTCTGTTATCACGGACAGGACTATTTTAGCCAATAGGCCTGATATCGTGCTGACAGATCGATTGAAACGCCAGACAATGCTCATCGACATCACCATCCCCCATGACGAGAACCTCGTGAAAGCTGAGAAGGACAAAGCCAGCAAGTACCTTGACCTAGCTCACGAGATAACCGCCATGTGGGATGTTGATTCGACGATCATTGTCCCGATAGTCGTTTCTGCGAACGGTCTGATAGCGAAGAGTCTCGACCAACACCTCAAGAGACTCTCGCTAGATGGCTGGATCAAGGGTCAGATACAGAAGGCGGTACTCCTGGACACTGCGCGGATAGTCAGGAGGTTCCTCTCTCTGTCGCCCTAACCACCGATAGCTTAGGCCCCGCCTCGCTGCCGGTGGCACCCTAGGTTAGGTTTTTATAATGATTTTACGTTTTGTATGTATAGTTTTATATTTTACTTTTTGTATAATTATTGTAAAAATCTAACCTAAGAGAAAAATATAAATAAAGAGAATAATAATAATAATAGTACTTGCACAGACATAACCTTGTAGCCAGAATTATTCACCAGCAACTTGCTCTGCTATACGGTCTTGTGGACTTTGAAGTGCCTTACTATAAGTATATACCTGCGCCAGTTCTCGAAAATGGTCGTGCCACGCTCTATTGGGATCGGTCTGTTATCACGGACAGGACTATTTTAGCCAATAGGCCTGATATCGTGCTGACAGATCGATTGAAACGCCAGACAATGCTCATCGACATCACCATCCCCCATGACGAGAACCTCGTGAAAGCTGAGAAGGACAAAGCCAGCAAGTACCTTGACCTAGCTCACGAGATAACCGCCATGTGGGATGTTGATTCGACGATCATTGTCCCGATAGTCGTTTCTGCGAACGGTCTGATAGCGAAGAGTCTCGACCAACACCTCAAGAGACTCTCGCTAGATGGCTGGATCAAGGGTCAGATACAGAAGGCGGTACTCCTGGACACTGCGCGGATAGTCAGGAGGTTCCTCTCTCTGTCGCCCTAACCACCGATAGCTTAGGCCCCGCCTCGCTGCCGGTGGCACCCTAGGTTAGGTTTTTATAATGATTTTACGTTTTGTATGTATAGTTTTATATTTTACTTTTTGTATAATTATTGTAAAAATCTAACCTAAGAGAAAAATATAAATAAAGAGATAATAATAATAATAATAATAATAATAAGTGCAGTCAGTCATCGCAGGGCGGCTTGTGGCGAGCTGTTGGTGCGTAGCGACACCACGAACCCGAGACCTCCAGGGGTACACATACACACATGCGCTTATACACACACTCACACACAGTTACACACCCACCCCGCCTCTAGTTTGCCTTTGTTGGCCGCCTAGAGTGGAGCGCAAGAGCTAAATGCTCGAAGGATGGATGTGTTTGGCCGTAAGTGGCGAGTTGGCATTTTGAAGTTTAAAGTCCAGGGACACCTCTCCATCCTTAGCCGTTCACACCAATGTTGCCGCCTCGTTGCCCCGAGCGGGCAGTAGTTTGAGGGGCCCATTTAGTGAATGGCGAGTCACCGCCTACCAAAAGTTCAGTTTATGAGATATTGAAATGGTAGGTGTCCGTTATCTCACTCCATAGCCCGGTAATCCTGTCCGCAACATCCCAACCCCATAGCCAATTCCATGTCGCTTCCTACCTGGCAATAGTTTGGCAACTGTGGAGGACTGTCCGCTAGCACATCCTCATGGTGCATTAGGGGATAGACCTCCATAGTTGCGCCCATCTCATTTATATTATATGGTACCAAAGGCCTCTTCATGTTGGCTTCGGCCCCATGAATACCTTTCAAATGACCGGGTCCCCATGGGCCCGTGATCGGAAATCCGTACCAACATATAATAATAGTTATAGGGAGGCAGTAGGTTCTTTGCTGTTTTTGGCTTTAGTCTCGCGGCCAGATATTTCGTTCGCCGTAAATTTAGTTTGCCGGTATGTTAACAACCCGAACTCTAATCATGTGACAGCAGTTAAGCACATAATTAGGTATCTAATTGGAACGAGATATTTTGGCATAGAGTATAAAGGAAGTGCTGATATAGTAGGTTACTCAGACTCAGATTATGCTAGTGACATAGAGACAAGGAAGTCGACAACCGGTTATTTGTTTTTAATGAATAATGGACCAATCACGTGGGCAAGCCGAAAGCAACAAACCATTGCGCTTTCTACTATGGAAGCAGAGTTCATGGCTGCTTGCGATGCCACCAAGGAACTCCTGTGGCTCAAACAGTTCTTGAACGAATTAGGGGAACCCAAAAATTCTATATGCCTTTTTGTAGATAATCAAGCTGCTATAAGACTAATTTGCAATCCGGTATATCACCAGAGATCAAAACACATTGATGTAAGGTACAAGTTTATTAGAGAAAGGTTTGAGCAAGGAACATTAACAGTAGAATACATTGAAAGCTCTAACCAATTGGCAGATTTTTTAACAAAAGCTCTAAATTGTCAAAAATTCTCTATTAATAGAAACCGGGTTTTATGTTTAACGATGAATGGGTCTAATTAAGCAGTGGGAGATCAATCTTGTCAATGCCTAACTGATTGTGTTTTAGTTAGTTTTGTTGTTTTTATCAGAAGAGTGCATTGCCAAAGTGTTTTATTTACTTGATGTAAAGTCAGTGGGAGTGTTAGGATATGATTTTACATCAAAAAGGTTTACATTATTTAGTTCTCGTTTATGGTTTGTTTTAGAAGACTTCTCAGTTGTCAGTCAGGTATGTCATGTCAAGTTGAACTACCAGTTAAATATATTCAATAAAAAGCGTTATAGAATTCTTACCCTTTTATTGGTATTAGCTTGCTAAACTCTAACAGGTTATGGGCCGTAAGTGGCGAGTTGGCATTTTGAAGTTTAAAGTCCAGGGACACCTCTCCATCCTTAGCCGTTCACACCAATGTTGCCGCCTCGTTGCCCCGAGCGGGCAATAGTTTGAGGGGCCCATTTAGTGAATGGCGAGTCACCGCCTACCAAAAGTTCAGTTTATGAGATATTGAAATGGTAGGTGTCCGTTATCTCACTCCATAGCCCGGTAATCCTGTCCACAACATAAAAAAAAAAAAAAAAAAAAAAAAAAAACCCCATAGCCAATTCCATGTCGCTTCCTACCTGGCAATAGTTTGGCAACTGTGGAGGACTGTCCGCTAGCACATCCTCATGGTGTATTAGGGGATAGACCTCCATAGTTGCGCCCATCTCATTTATATTATATGGTACCAAAGGCCTCTTCATGTTGGCTTCGGCCCCATGAATGCCTTTCAAATGACCGGGTCCCCATGGGCCCGTGATCGGAAATCCGTACCAACATAATAATAATAATAGCATTGAAATGGTAGGTGTCCGTTATCTCACTCCATAGCCCGGTAATCCTGTCCACAACATCCCAACCCCATAGCCAATTCCACGTCGCTTCCTACCTAGCAATAGATTGGCAACTGTGGAGGACTGTCCGCTAGCACATTCCCAAGGTGTATTAGGGGATAGACCTCCGTAGTTGCGCCCATCTCATTTATATTATATGGTACCAAAGGCCTCTTCATGTTGGCTTCGGCCCCATGAATGCCTTTCAAATGACCGGGTCCCCATGGGCCCGTGATCGGAAACCCGTACCAACATAATAATATTAATTATTTATTGATAAAACTGTATTATATTACACGTTGAGGTTGAGGCCTTCTAGTAGGTAAGTAAATTACCTGTAGCAGAAGACCTCGCTCTTCCAAAAAATAGAACATTTCTCAGATTACAGTCTACGTTCGTACAATATTTACTCAAATACTTATTCTATATCTTAAAAAACTAAAGCATGTGTGTGTGTGTGTGTGTGTGTGTGTGTGTGTGTGTGTGTGTGTGTGTGTGTGTGTGTGTGAGTGAGTGAGTGAGTGTGTGTGTGCAACTATCTATCTCTCATCATTTCAGCCGAAAGACGTCCACTGGTGAACATAGGCTTCCCCCAATGCTTGCCAAATAGATCGGAATCATGTTTGAATTCATTTAACGTTAGTCGTGAAATTCCAGAGGCTTATCATTATTATTAAGTCTCTATTCGGCATTAAGAAAATAAACTGTAGGTATACCTACAAAAAAAGTTCAAGACTTCAAAAAATGGCTCTTACCTTCGTTGTCAATGGATCGCAGTCGTGGAATCTCGCGTATATCAGCAACCCACAGTAGAGGCAAAAGCAATACAATGTAGAAATGCCGATGCAGAATAATACTACGGCACTGGAAAGAAATAACATAAGAATGCTATAATATCATGACATTATACGCAATAGAACATTGAGCCGAATTTGCTAACAAAACCGAAAACGAAAAGGGGACGCGCGGACATGTCGTGCAGAATCCACCATCGCATTAGTTAAATTCCACGTCACATTTGAAGTAGAATAGAGCCCCGTTAACAGACACTTCATCATATCATAACACTGTTGTGCACAGGTCTCTCTCAGAATGAGAGGGGTTGGGTGGGTTGTAGTCCCACCCGGGCCCAATGCGAATTTGGAACTTCACACAAACCACTTAATTTCTTCGCAGGTGTGCGCTTTCCTCACAAAATATTTTCCTTCACCATAAAGCTCAATCAAGGTACTTTCAAAAGTAATTTCGCACATAAATTTCTAAAAACGCAGAGGTGTGACCCCAGGCTCGAACACACGACCCTCTGCTGGTTTTTACAGCCATTTAATAAGTAATGATAATACACATGTCTTACCATTTAGCGCCCCGTAAGGTTGGTAGAGCTAGGTAGCGCTGCACCATAGTCTGGTTAACAGAATTGGCCTGTAGCCAGTAAATAAGGCCTCCCACCACGAGGTTCCAGATTGTATGCCGGGCGAGGGGGTTGGGATCCCAACTGATGACAAAAATACTGTTTGACATTTTGAAGAGAGCATTCACAGGAGGACCTTGCGGTCGAGGACCGGTTGACCTGCCTGAGTAACACTGGAAAGACATAGTAGAGAAGGATTGACGCGCCCTGACCCACAAAATTGGGAGGAGATCGTAGAGTGCGTTGGCGCCAACTCGTATCGGAGTCCAAGGTCCATTTCGGATCGCTGGAGCTAGCGACGTAAGTAATACGTTTAATAAGGTTGCTAAAGATGAAAAAATAGATTTTTTTTAAATAACTCTACGACACGTCGGTTACACGTTCATTCTGGCATCAGTTCAGTCCATCATTCTAGTCAGAATACTAGAGAATTATCGTGTAACCCTCTCGGAGTGACAGATTAATGAAAATTCAATATCTATACTAATATTATAAAGCTGAAGAGTTTGTTTGTTTGCTTGCTTGAACGCGCTAATCTCAGGAACTACGGGTCCGATTTGAAAAATTCTTTCCGTGTTAGATAGCCCATTTATCGAGGAAGGCTATAGGCTATATATCCTAACGCTAAGACCAATAGGAGCGGAACATCAATGATGAACGCGTACAAAGCCGCGGGCACCGGCTAGTTTTAAATAATATTCGTCATCCGTTGTGAATGACAGGAAACCAGAATGATGGTCTGAACTGATATCAGAATGAACGTGTAACCGCTTTCTATTATTACTTAAGCTCGTTGTTTACAAAACTATACTTGCTAGTCTAAAGGAAAATGCACATATTCGCTTACCAATGTGGGTTGAGCAAAATACGATTTTATGATGCTCTACCTAACAATAGATCGTGAATTTATTTATGTGGGCGAAGAAATAAATAAGATGATAACTGGAGTTGTTCATGTTTATTGGTGGCAATTGTTAGCCTACACAAAACGCCCAGGGGATCCAATGAAGGTATATTTATTGGAAGTCTACTTACCTACCTTACTTTACCTACTTACCTTATCAAGGATGATATAGACTGGATTGGCAGTCGCCATAGTACGGATCGGCAAATGTTATTTCAGCGCCATCTAGATTTAATAATCGAACTACAAAAACCGCGGCCGATCCGTACTATGGCGACTGCCAATCCAGTCTATATAATCCTTGCTAATATAATATTCTAAGTATTATTCACGCAAAGTATCCTGATACAGTCACATTCGCGAAACGCGTCATCTGCATGAAAATAATACGCATTGTTTATAAGCCATAACTGCTAGCAAATTGTGTAACTTATCATGAACAGGTAATATTTGATTTAACTAAACAAATGTAGTCATCTGTTTTAAAGGCATTTTGTACAATTTTTCGGGCTCTTTGGCTAATAACTGTGAACATCTTAATTGTGTGTGAATAACATACGCATTCAATTTAACGTTCTATTTTACTTACTTAGGCATCTCTATCCTCCCGGATTCCATGTTCCTCTGCCAGACAACTCCTATCCCACCAACGTCGATAGTTCCCTTTATGGCCACCAGTGCCATAGCGCCCACCATTGCTGTTATTTGAATCACATCGGTCCATACTACTGCTTGCAGACCTCCCTGACAAAAAAATACCCAAATCATAAAGCGTAGTCAGCTGTGCGCGACGCGGCGTCCGCTTGACGCGATGACGTTGCGTTGCAGACAAATAAATGCATGTCCTCACATTGTCATGCGTGTGCTGTAGCTATACATGCGACTAGCATACATCGCGCATTGCGCGCTATAGACAAACGACTTCGAACCATGAAATTGAAGTAGTTTTAAAAGAGTATGAGAAGGAATTACATGTACTGTACTAGGTATTCTATCATCTCCATTTCGCCACCGCATGACCAAGTGTTGTGAGCGACTTCACTATTACTCTCACTCTAGGTTTGAAGCCTAATCCACATGGTAAATACCATCAGGTAAAATAAAGGTTAATCGCTGGTTTTAAAAAAAGTAATTAAGAATAGGTACTCACTGCACTAGTATAGAAGATGCAAACCAAGCATACGATTGGCGTGATAATGTGAATATCTACTCCAGTAACTGAAAGAAATATTTAACGTCTTTATCATCATTGACAGTCTTTTAACTAAAGGATAGTGGTTACCCTAGAAGAGAGCGGCCCAGTGAATGATTGCGGCGAGTCTTTATTGACTGTCAAAAAATCATAGTTCTAATTTTATTGTTTGTCATAATTTTGATTTGTTTCAGTATCCCAAATCAAAATATTATTTAACGAATAAATATTAAAGAAAGTGGCGTCTTCATTAAAATTTCGCAAGCTTTATTGATTTAAGTTGTCTTCAAATCTTACAAGTTTTGACTGAAGAGTTTCGGCGATGGATTAACTTGAAATGTAACTTGTTACAGATGTGTAGTTTAAACAACAACTGTCCAATAACAAGCACGGTCAATAAAAAGTATATTCAGCCATTTCAAAAAAAGCTTTTTATTATTCTTTATTTACGAACTTTAAATATGTCTTTTTAAGAGTTACTTACCTACAAAATAAATTTTGTCATTAATCTACGTGATAATCAACAAAGTAATTAAGAAGGTACCTACCCTGATTAAAAGCCAACGCTGGAACATAAATTACAATTGGAAGCCAACCAATCTGAAAAAGTTATAAAAATTATGTTATTAATGAACGTAGACTAATAGAAAAAATCATATTCAGAATTTTTCGTAAGTAAAAAAAAAACGATCAGCTAAATAAGTAGGTACCTAATAAGTAGATAGATGACAAAGCAATTAATAAAGTAGAGTCTAAAATTATGGGAAAATTCAACATTTACGTAAGCATACACAAACATAATTAGGTAAGTTTTTGTCCCAACTTTATGCAAGTACTTAAGTAAAAGTCAGATACTTGCATTATTTTTAGAAACTTTATTTTTACCGCGTTACACACGAAAGTGATAGAACATTATTTTCTTTAAGCTATTATCAAATATTGGTACTAAAACATTTATGATGAACTTACCAAAGTAAACGCGAATAAAATCGATCCAAATAATCGTACCCTGTTGTCGAATCGCATTGATAAGTACTGGAAAACAAAATATTATTTTACATAACTACTAATCTTGCCCTAAACTAATTTTACATGTAAATTTATAGGTATAAATAAATATACACGGATAAATTATACATAAATTTCGGTGATGACTGCGAGGAATAAATCTAAATGCAAATAACAGTGTGGCACTTTCCCGCGTTTTTTTCGTGGCATCAAAGTCAGACTCTTTTTTGTTTAGATTGTTTTTTTTTAAACCGTGTACCAAACCGTGTGTGCGTATAGTGGCCAGTACGTATTGTTTAAAAATAACCGGCATATTATAAGGTTTTAATAACGAATTTTATCGACGCTGGATGGTGCTTAAATACTTTCTTATAATTTACAAAAAAGACTTATTGACATAGATTATCTTATCAAAATTAAATAATTAAGAAGACCAGAGGCCGTATTGTCTAACGCGCGAGGGCTTGCCATCGCTTTCATCATCTTTTTCTGTCACCATCTTCTACCGTTTGTCAAAAAGAAATAGTGAATGGCAAAGCAAACGTTTCGTGCATTATACAATACGGCCTCAGTTTGAATAGAAAAAAAATCGCGACTTTCTTTATTGCCTGGATTATTCAATTAGAACCTCCGTTTTATGATTTTGCGTTTGCATGTCTGTTGTTTGTTTTTAGTAATAACTTTACTTCGTTTAATTTATGGTTTGAACTAACGGTCAAATTGTAACACACGTTTCTCGGTATTTCGAACACAAATGGACTCTAAATACCTACATGTACATTTCTTAGCGGTACTTATTATGTTTTCATTATAGAAGTTAACACGATTTTAAATAGTTTCGTTGTTTCATTTAAAAACGTGTGCTATTGTATAAGTTTCAAAATGTTAAAATAAATGGAGTATAGAGCTTAACGTTTTCAATAATGAAGGGGTGATTGGGTCATACAGCGTCTCTCCAGTGGACATGGTAAAAGTTAAGGGTCCATAGCCAATATTTTAAGTCAAGTCTACTTACGTCGGCGTGTGGAACTCCTGGTACTTTCGGCACAGAATATATAATAGTACTAACGTACAGAATGGACACGCTCCACCCCGCACCGATTCGAGTTACCCCACCCCTCAAGGCGCAGATTGCCGGACCCCGCCGGAATCCAGAAGAGTGCGCGGCGCGATGTATGTAGGCGTACGCGTGTACAGACGTCGTCGTGCTTATGTAGATTCAAAAACGCGTATTTGTACGTCGTGTCCGCCGCGTGCTTTCGGCTCAACTCGGGGTCGCTAATTTTATGTCCACAGGAGGGATCACTTTTGTTTCTTACGCAGCGCGCTGCATGTGTATGACCCAATATGTATTTAAAAAAAAAAAAACAATAAATAGTTGAATGTTAGTACCTCATAATTAGAGGTGATTTTGAGCTCGTGGAAAACCGGCAGATAGACTTGCGTCATAACAAAGGACATGAGAAATATGCCACCCATGATGAAAGCGTACTGCGTTCCATACATGTATACTTCTGTTGGGGATCCCAGCAATGTTATTCCGGATACGAAACTGAAAAAAAAATTAAATCCAAAGAGAATTCCAACGAAAATAGATGGTATTAATTTTTTTTTTTTTTTTGGAGATTATGGCTTGGTTGCAGGACCTTTAAGCCAAGATGGTATTAATCTGCGAGCGATCCTTGCTCGCTGATTTTCAGTAACGGTATGTTTAGGGATGAAACAATATCATCAGTAACAATGAAACGATACTTTTACTCGATACAGTATCGGTCACAAAGTATCTATACTTACTCGGTATCGATAGGTACTTACTCTTATCGATACTTTTTCTTAAAAATTACCTAAACTAAAACACATAGTCACATTACGACAAAATGTTATTACAAAAATGTCCCAAAAAAGTTTATGAATAAAAAATGTTTTTCTAAATG
Organism: Archips xylosteana; assembly: GCA_947563465.1. NCBI lineage: Eukaryota > Metazoa > Arthropoda > Insecta > Lepidoptera > Tortricidae > Archips > Archips xylosteana. The sequence goes on from OX387344.1 coordinate 17,388,253, forward strand.
CTAGCCCGATGCGTTAGAAAATTTCATTAAAATGATGCACCAAAAAAATTTGAATGGGTATGATGAGCGCTAATCCAACCTATCTTGAGCCATCGTGCCTCCCCCAAGCGGCCTCACGCCCGAAATCACCCACCCAAAATCGATTAGCGCGAAAAACTCGGTATCCCCTTAATTTTTACACGGTATACCTACCTACATACCTAGTTACCTGCGCTACAGCACAGTTCAAGACATGAAGATAGATACGATTGTACTTACCACGAGGCCTACCTTACTACAATAACAAAAAACGCCTATAGCCGAGTTTAACCTGCGAGACAAAACGTGCAAGTTACATTTCATTGCGAGGCAGTACCTAGTACGTAAGGCAAACGAAATCGAGGTGGCCCTTCGAGCGCCCCAATGTAATGCAACTTAAACGTTTTTTCTTGGAGGTCTAAACTGTGCTTTGATAATAGGTACATAGTCTTACCTGGCCACAAGCGACATAGCAACAGGCACCACTTTCATATTCCTGCCACCAAGCAGATAGTCAGTCTGCGTCGTCTGCTTCTTCATAAAACCCCAGTATACCCCGACAACCGCACTGATCGCCAACATGAGCACAAATACCAAGTAATCCACCCAAGAAAATCTCTGCATCTGATTCACCATATCGTTCAAGTTACCGTGTAACTCCCCCATTATGAAAACTCTAGCACAAGTTCAGGGGAAAGACTATTGTACACTTCACTGTTTCTTCCTTGTGCGGGAAAATGGACGGCTGGAGCCAGGTGAGCTTGGCAAACAGCTGACCGAAATATGGCAACGAGCGTCAACGTGGGTTAAAAACAACAGTTCTTTTCGCATAAGCTTTGGTGAATTGAATAGGAAAGCTACTTAATGCTCACGTTGGACGTGATGCGAGGTGACATGCGAGTACATTCCAAATCACTTCCAGCGCTTGAGATCAGCCTGTAAGTCGTTGCTAGGTAAAAGACGGTCACTTTGTAACACTTGTCTTGTAACTTTGCGTTGCACTTTGTCCGGACCCCATTAAAAAATGCACTCCCAGCCAGATATTGTTAGGGATGTGGTTAGTGTAAGACTCCGAATTTGTTTACCCGGAATGAACGACAATATTGCACGCCTTTATGGAAATAAAATGAGAATTTGAATAATGGGGCCGTACATTATTGTCCTTCATTCCAGGTAGACAATTACACGTCGTACTTTAACTGCACCCTTTTGTTAGTATTGTCGATAGATTATTACTGCAGAGTTTTCCGGAGTAGCGTAAGCTAATTTAAAGAAATACTTTATTGAACATTGATTCCCAATATCATGTCCTAGCTCACAAAGCGCCCTGGGCTCGAATGGCACAGGCCAAGAGCGCAATCTGTTACAATGAAACAATTACGATAACTCGCAATTTAGAGGAGGATGTTGCGAGATCCCCCTCAATGGTTGCGGGCGAATCGGGCACTGACTAATACTTGAAAATATGTGGGTAACGTTGACCACCGAAATCCTGTGGCCTTGCTGGTTAATCTGGAATACTACTGTTCTACCATGATAATAAATGGCAGTCCTCAATCATTGTATACTTACTTCCAAGTTAATCCGTAGATACTACACCATCACGACGCCGACATTTGTTTATAACAGGAATCGATGAAGACGAAAGCTTATATCTATCTTCCCGGTTGAAATTTCTGTGCTTTTTAATTTCAGCTGCTTCACGCACCATTCTAGAGTAGAAATGAATGACATTCCGTGGAGAGAATTTCGGGATTGTTCAGTTCGATACAATGGTTTGGTCCTGACTCCTATAAATATTCGGCAATTTTTAACAGCTGCGATATGTTCCTTGGCCCTCTCAGCTATTGTTCTTTTTGTCTGTCCTTTATAGGAACTACCACAACTACAATCAACCTTATAAACCCGGTGTTTGGAAAGGAAAAACATCCATGGGTGTCCGCATATGCCTCGCGACCTGAGACAAAGGCGTGTAGACAACCTAGATGGAATACTTGTCCAAAATATATATATACGTGGGCTGTCTAGCCACGTCAAGATGTCTATCTCTACGTTTCCTTCTGGGCTGCCATTTCTTCACCAGAAATCCGTTGCGTTTTAGCACCTCCTGGTCATGTCTCAGCTTATCCTCCAAAAATTCAGGGTCACACAGATCAAATGCCCTACTTTGCAGCGAACTCACAACTGATTGAAGATGTCTGGTATAGTGGTGAGATGGAGCATTTAGATACCTATCTGTGTAGGTACGTTGGCTTCCTACTTATAGACGGTATGTGTCAAACAACCATCCGTTCTCACCGTTACCATAACCGTTTCCGTTATCAAGAAAAGCTAATGTACGTCCCACCTCCAACTATAAGTGAACTGAACCTTGTCATGAATGGAATTGAGAAATGCCAGAAATTGTTCCACTTCAGGTTTCCCACCCTTCATAACACAGAAAACATCGTCGACGTTCCTTCCTTGCACCCTTCCTTAGGAAAGATTTGAATACGTATCAAAGTCAATTTTTTTTATTCACTTTAGGGTTCAATAATTGAAGCTGTTATGTTTGTCGAAGAATCTACCAGGTATATTTTTTTCGAACAGATCTACAGTGTTATTAAATTACGTACCTACATACATCTAATTCTAATTGGAAGAAATTGCTTTAAACATGAAACTACCGTGAGACTCACTCATAGTGAAAATAAACGGATCACTCACGTCTTAAAACCAGTTTAACTAGACATGTTTCGGGCTAATCCGTTGCCCTTCTTCTACGCGTGAGTGCGCGTTTGGCAGCCGCCGTGACGTGTGACTCCGAAGAAACTACAGTCATAAATAACAAACACATAATCTCAAACCTCAGTACCTACACGACACGAGTACTTATACATATAATTGTCACTGTTTATTACGAGATAGTTAGTACCTAACACGGGTGTAGTTTCATGAGGAGTCGCGCGTTTGTATTGTATGGCAAAACTTGCTAGTAACCGACGATTTTTGAACCGCGTGCTTGCTGTTATTAAATCCGTTAGCGGAAAAACTATGAGCAATTTTACATCTTGATCAAGCTATAATCGCAAAATGCATCAGTAAAATAAATACCGCGGAATTGAATTCCAATTTTGACCGCCACGGAAATCGGTATCGGTACCTACCTTTATTCTTTATCCTTTTATTCTTTTATTTTCTTTTAGTAAATATGGCCGTAGTCTACTTGGCACCGTTGGAGAGACTGCAGTACAGCCCAAGTCTCGATCGAATCGAAGGCCTTCTCGGGAAGGGCGTGGCATCAATGTAAATGGCGAATACTTCACTCACCTTCGATTTGCCGACGACGTGGTGCTTATGGCTGAGACCTTGGAGGACCTCAGTGCGATGCTCGCTGACCTCGGAAGAGTCTCCGAGAGAGTTGGTCTTAAATTGAACATGGACAAGACGAAGGTCATGTCGAACGCCCATGTTGTACCAACTCCCGTCGTAATCGGAGATACTTTGCTCGAAGTTGTTGACGACTATATCTATCTAGGACATACAATCCAATTGGGTAGGTGCAACTTCGAGAAAGAGGTCAATCGACGAATTAGACTCGGCTGGGCAGCGTTCGGGAAGCTCCGCAATATCTTGTCATCCGATATACCGCAGTGTCTCAAGTCAAAAGTCTTTGATCAGTGTGTGTTGCCAGTGATGACTTATGGCACTGAGACGTGGCCGCTAACGATGGGTCTTATAAGGAAGCTCAAGGTCACTCAGAGGGCGATGGAGAGGGCTATGCTTAGAGTTTCTCTGCGGGATCGCATTAGAAATGATGAAATCCGCGTAAGATCTAAAGTCACGGACATAGCTCGAAGAATCGCTAGACTTAAGTGGCAGTGGGCAGGGCACATCGCCCGTAGAACTGACGGCCAATGGGGCCGAAAGGTTCTCGAGTGGCGTCCGCGGACCGGAAGACGCAGTGTAGGTAGGCCTCCAACAAGATGGAGCGACGACCTGGTGAAGGTAGCGGGAACGCATTGGATGCGGATGGCGCAGGGCCGATCTGTTTGGCGAGCCTTGGGGGAGGCCTATGTTCAGCAGTGGACGTCTTTCGGCTGAAATGATGATGATGATGATGAAATATGGCCGTGTTTCACGATAGGCCGATTTTTTAAAGATGGAGAGAGACCACAATAGGGATCTCTAAGGCATTATCTTATCTTATTTATATTTATGTATATAAATAAAAATGAATCACCGAAATGTTTGTACTCGCATAAACTTCTGATCGACTGCACCAAATTGGATAATTCTTTTTTTGTTGCGTTTGTTACTCTCAGGAATTCCTTCCTATGAAATTCCTATGAAAAAATACAACGGGGCGAAGCCGCGGGCATCAGCTAGTATTAAATAAACCGGCCTTTTATTGTTTCTTTATAAAATAAATTTTACTTTATGAAGAAAAAAAAGGTCGATTTTAGGTGTTCATTAGCCATCTATTGGCTAGTAGCAAAACTAACTGCGGAAACACCTAGCTAGACGAAGTTAGTTACAATGCTTTAGTATAGATGGCAGTGTAAGAGAACTAATACGCTAAGGTTTTAAAAACTCTATAGCTATAAATAAGTAATTTTCGATTCTAGAAAAGTATAACAATGAAATAGTATTTTCCTTTTGCTAAATACTTGCTTACTGAAAAGTACCTATTTAAAAAACGTTTTGATTTGGCGTCGGTCAAGTGTCAATGTCAATTGAATTGAATTTAAGCTGTCAAATACACATGTTTATGTTTTGCGCGTCGGTGGTCGTTACGTTGTTAAATTGAAATAGGTAGAAATTTAACTTTTGTCATATATCAAAAGCAAATGTTAAGTGAAAATGGCTAATCTTCTTTTAAGTTCCGCTGAGAAAGTATTTATCCTCCACGGTGTCAACGTAAGTAACGATTCCTAACCTAACTTAAAACCGTAAAAACAAAAACAACTTTAATATTTTCTTCAAATGCAACTTTTTCCAGGATGATTACCGGTCAGATGGAAGGTCTAATATGGATTATAGACCTATGGAGCTTGAAACTGACGTAGTGAGCCACGCAAGTGGCTCTGCCCGGCTTCGTTTGGCCAATACAGATATCCTAGTTGGTGTTAAAACAGAAATAGATGTTCCGAAACCTGACAAACCGAACTTGGGAAAGATTGAATTTTTTGTTGATTGGTGAGTGTTAGCAAGTTTTTGTTAGTAGAATGTTCTACGCGAATATGTAATGTAAGTACATTTAAGTCCATGGGCATGAGCAACTAAACAAAAAGTTAGAATTGGAGGTCTAAGGGATAGTTTGCTTCTCACTATATGAGTTTGTTATTAAACTTATTACTATCTATTTTTAATAATAATAACTGACAACAGATAGTTGAACTTCTCTGTGATAGATGGTGTTAATTTAAAAATGATGCAAATGAGAATTTTCTTTTATTTCAGTTCTGCCAATGCTACTCCAGAGTTTGAGGGTCGTGGAGGTGAACAACTAGCTAATAGCATAGCAAACCTGATGCAACGCGCCTATCATTCCTCTCAAGCATTTGATCTCAAACAACTTTCCATTTTAGAAGGAAAACAATGTTGGAAACTTTACATCGATATTCTGGTAGGTATTTTGTTAAAAATTATATAACTAAATACTTGTACATAATAATTGTACAATTTAAATTTAATTATTTCACACTAAGAGGGGAGGAAAAATCCTACAATACTTGCTGTTGTAATGTCATGTCCTAGTTTGTAAAAACTCTATGGTTGAATATTTCATTTCAGATTTTAGAAAGTGGTGGCAACTTGTGTGATGCCGTTTCTCTAGCAGTTAAAGGTGCATTGTTCAATACGAGGATACCATTGGTGAAAGCTGTTCTGATGGACGGAGGGAATGTAGACCTGCAGCTATCTGATGATCCATATGATAGCAAGCTTTTGGATGTAGGATCTGCACCACTTCTGGTAAGAATACTACTGGACTCAGTTTGAGCAACATTATGGTAAAATGGTGGCAATAGAAGTAGATAGTATAATATCTTTACCTTTTATAAAAAGTTAACCCTGTTTCTTATAATAGTAGAGACTTTATGATGTTACAATATGCCCCAATGACATAAGTGACTGAAAATATATTTTGTAAAATTGCTAGCTTAGTGTAAAGTAACCCTCATGAATCTCATGTTCAATGGACAGGAAAACGCTCGTTATTTCAGTTGTCATTGGTACATAACAACAAAAATTTAGGACCTGTTTAGGAGTTGAAATGGTTTATTTCCAGTCTATGGATGTTATTAAAGCAAAGCAAGGAAGTCTCTACTAAAGAAACAGGGATGGGATAGTTTTTTCAAATGACAAGCGTTTTTCTGATCCATACAAAATTCTCCAGGTGACATTATGCAAAATCGGCGAGAAATGCGTGGTGGACCCGTCAGCAGAGGAAGAGAGTTGCAGCGCCGTAGCCCTGATCGTCGGGGTAACCGGCAACCCTCGACATTACACTACAGACACCCTGGATGGAGTATCCGAGGGTGGCAAGTGCAGCACGATCGCTGTCAATGGGCCGGGGAGCGTGGCGCAACCGACTCTGAAGGACGCCATCAAACAGGGAATGTAAGTCCTATTCTTTATACATCCCGCTACAGGGCACAGGCCTCCTCTCAGAATGAGAGGGCTTGGGATGTAGATCCCACACGGGCCCATCAATTGGAAAGCTTAAATTCAAGTTTTCAATAATTAACTTTGTATTACAAAAGATAAAATCTTATTCGTCAGTTTATTAATTCAATAGAATTATAGATTTTCCCTATCGTGCCGTTCCGTTCACGCTTATAGTATTGAACAGCAGAGTGAAAGTGACTGCAAGATACGAACTTCGAATTTAGAATTTCGTAGTAACCCCCAGGTCGTCTTGGAATACTCGAAATCTCGTAATTAAATACATATTTATATATTTTACTTAATAATTTACCTTCTATCTTTAGTTTTGTTGCTAATTCTGTACATATTTTACTTTTATACACTGTGTATGTGTGTGTGTATAAATAACCTCTCGTATGCCGGAACGCGGATCCGCGTCAGATTTATGGCTTGTTTGTTTCAAATAGTACCAATGTCACAGATTCCAAAAAAATAGAAAAAGACAGCCTTAAATCTGACGCGGATCCGCGTTCGGCATACGAGAGGATAAGTGCTGGTTTATTTTGCATTTTATTTATTTTATATTAGGTACTGTTATTATTTTCAGAATCGCTGCTAAATCTCTGGATAAAGCCTTGGGGCACGCTTTATTGCGAGAGAGGAAAGAAAATTTCGGCCCGAAGAAGCAATCCTATGGATTTATCAAATAAAACTTATATAATACTGGATACGTTATTTATTAAAAACGCCAAGATTTCCCATATGCCTTTATTGATTAAAATATCAGATACATGGTTCATGTACTATATCTAACAATTATTATTTTATTTCCAGACTAATAGGTATTAGTCCTATTTTATCATCACTTTGATATCACATCCTTCTATGTAGGGTTATAGGCCATTCTCATTTTGCTCAGCACCAAAATGTATTCATATCACATAGCACAATTCTACCTGGCTACTTTCCTTATATTTGTATGTGTTCAACGCCAAGCCTTGACCAAACGTAAAGCTACTTTGAACCTTATGTCATTGCGTGAAGATCACTTTGACGTTGTACTTTGCGACACAAAGTAAAGAAAAGATTAAGAAACTGCAGTTTATTTGTGGCAGAGTAAATGCAACTTTAATAGGGATTTGAGTAACCAGGTGTATGTATTGTCAAGTTTAAAGAGTTGACTACTGATACAATTAATTATATCATTTTATGAAATCAAGCAGGATCAGTACTAAATAAACAACAAAAATATAAAAAAAAAATGGATATAATAAATGTTATTTTATAACAATAATAGTGTTTAGTTTAATGTTGAAAACAATACAGGTACATAATCATGTCATATTCACGTTAGTAAAGAAACCACTTCATTTACGAAGTTTGCGGCATTGTTGGCAAGAATAATATGCTAACTTCACGATTAGACATCAAATTAAATATCGATATAATCATATAATTCGTATACTAACTAACAAGAGATACACAAGTAACCGTGCAGTACCCACAAAGTACAAACGTGGTTCGGCTACTATCCGTTAGATGGCGTTGTTGCCAACTAACAATTCGCCTTATCGTGATTACTTCTGCTTAGGGTTGACGGGAGTAAGGAGGTCGAGAACAGCGGCAATGTTCCCGTTCTTGCTTTCCAAAAGCTGAGTCAGCCAGCCACCCTCATTGGTGAAGCCCATTGAGAGCATCTGCTGGATTGCTGCGTCGATATGGGGAGCTGTAGGATAGAAAAAATAGTTTTAGCTAAATAAAATGACTTTTGAGTGAGAAATTGATAATGATAATCTTATGCCCCAAATGACCGCAAATATAATAGGACCATCGTATCTTTCAGAGATCCATAGAAGAACCAGGGCCACCGACATGACATGACGTCAATCAATAGCAATGGGGAGGCCATATAGCACACAGAACTGATGGCCGTTGGAGCCGAAAAGTTCTTGAATGGAGACCACGGACTGGCAAGCGCAGCGTGAGACGTCCACCAACGAGGAGGACAGACGATTTGGTAAAGGCCGCTCGTTCAAGGTGGATGCAAGCCGCTTCCAACTTTAGTGATTGTGTATCAAGGAGGGAGGCCTATGTTCAGCAGTGGACGTCCATCCTACGGCTTAAATGATGATGATGATCGCATCTTTTCTGCTACTAATTTATAGTGAATTATAATGGCGTCGAAATGGCACAAATGACAATAGATTAGATACTATTTCATAAAACGTGTTTTTTAAATAATTATTATCTTGAATTTTTGTTAATCCATCGTAATCTGAGGTTTAATTGGAACAATTTTAGTTCCGCTTTCTAACTCCCGGTAATATACCCACGGTCACTAATAAAGTAAGAAGTTAAAATCGACCTTGAGATAGCAGTAACGGAAACTCAATAAGGGCACGTAATATTTGTCTGGACAGCAAAATAAAATGTTTTTGAATGTAGAACATAAACAATGTTAGATTACAGCCGTATCAAATCGAATAAAGTAGTCAGACATGTCCCCATTCGTTTATTATTGCGCTAAAGATTATCTTATCAGTGAATCAGACAGTTTTTAGTATCGTGACTCACATGTACCTAAAATACTGTAAAACCCTGATAACAATGAGCCGTTCAAGTCCGGGCAACAGTTAATTTAAATAACATTACCTACATTTTAACAACATATTTATATATTTAATTTGCCCCCATGACCTCTTTGTGGGTTTTTGCTAACTTTCATACCCAGCTAGTTTTGAATCATGAAAACTTTTGTAAGAAATTTATTGAATCAGGCGTTACTTTGCAGAGGTCCATATTAATGAACTGAAACAATTAAGGTCGCGGGTGAGCAAAGTAATTGTTTCGGTTCATTACTTTTGTAAGACAAAAGATACTAGGGCGACAGATGGGATTTAAGCGACTGAACAGGAATATTTAACTTTTCAGTGATATGTTTTACGAGTTTCGTCAATTACAAGACTGGTTTTCTACAATTTTCACTAGATTATCGACTCCGCCGTGGTAGCCTAGCGGTTTGACCTATGGCCTCCCAAGCAGAAGATCGTGGGTTCAAATCCCGACTCGCACCTCTGAGTTTTTCGGAATTTATGGGCCGAAATTACATTTGAAATTTACCATGAGCTTTACGGTGAAGGAAAACATCGTGAACAAACCTGCATACACCTGCAAAGACATTCAATGGTGTGTGTGATGTTCCCAACCCGCACTGCGCCCGCGTGGGAACTACTCCTCTTATTCTGAGAGGAGACCTGTGCCCTGCAATGGGACGTATATAGGCTGGGATGATGATGATGATATCAACTCATATTTTAAGGAAGTGGACAAACTTCTAAAATCTCTACCTAGCAAATACGTTAGCAACATGCCCTGGGTACTTCCCAAGCTCATGATATCTCAGTGTAGTGTTGCCTATTGATAGTCCAATATCGATAGTCTATCGATAGTTAAGACAAAAAAAATAGTATCGATAGTATCACCACGTGTCAATACTATTGATAGTATCGATAGTGATTTATAAACAATACTATTGATAATGACAATACTATCGATAGTTTTATGTTCAATACAATCGATAGTATTGCAAAATTAGGCAATAATGACCGAAAACAATCAATATTATCGATAGCTTTGTTCTATCGATTGTATAAAACAATCGATACTATCAATTGTATTGGACATAAAACTATCGATAGTATCGATAGTATTGCCATAATCAATAGTATTGCTTATAAATCACTATCGATACTATTGATGGTATCGATAGTATAGACATGTGCGATACTATCGATGGTAATATCGATATTCTGAATAGTTTGCGAGGTCAACGATCAATAGCCGACCGCTTTAGCCTAGTTGGTATTGGTAGTGACCCTGCCTACGAAGCAAGAGGTCCTGGGTTCGAATCCCGGTAAGGGCATTTATTTGTAACATCCATAACTCAGGAACAAATATTCGTATATTTGTTCCTGAGTTATGGATGTTTTCTATGTATTTAAGTATTTATTTATCTATATAAGTATGTTTATCGTCGTCTAGTACCCATAGTACAAGCTTTGCTTAGTTTGGGACTAGGTTGATTTGTGTAAGATTGTCCCCCAATATTTATTTATTTATTTATTTATTTTTATAGTTCTGCAACACTGATAAAATCACATAATCATTATACATACTAGGGTGGCGGCGACGCGGCGGTTGGGGTTGCGGCTGAGGCTGTTTTGGAGCCTGAGCCGGAGTTGAAGCCGGAGTCGGGGCTGGGGCCGCAGCCGAAGCCGAGGCTGACGCTTGGGCCGCGGCCGGCGCAGGCTGAGGCTTGAGCGGCTCAGCTTCTTTAGTGTTCAACACTAGATGTTATAATACAGTCAATGATGGGATATACGCCACAAATGATATACAGCCAAATGTAGCCAAATGTCTATGTAGTACAGTGCTTTCTAACCTTTTTTGAAGTTTACCCTTGAAAATTGCAGTAAAAACAAATGCAGTGCGACTTTTCTGTCGCGTTTGTACCCATTACATCTGATAGCATCAAATTCACCATCCATTATTACCCCTCGTGAAAGTTTTACCCCTTTAGAAGCAATTTGGATTTCTTGTTTGGTATCTATATGGCGAACGGAAACAAGAGCAGACTTCAAAACATCATTGTCTAAGTACTTAGGCTGACTAGCACAGATTGAAACTATCTGTTTGTCGCTTATACAGGGTGTAACATTTAAATCGGTCAGTATGGGAAAGTCTGAAACTAAAAGACATACGAAGATCTGTTCTCAGGAACCATGTCATCGATTTTAATAACAAGAAAAAGTGCATTTATACATTTATAAAAAACTTGTACGCAGCTCGGGAATCAAACCCGGACGTTTTGAAAAATAACACTATTTCTATTTAGAAACATGATGTCTAAAATTAATAAATCATATCCTTTCATTTATTTTAGTAGTGTTCGAAATGACTATCATTTTTTTTTCAATACAACGTTCTTGTAGTTTCACTTTCCCATACTGACCGATCTAAATGTTACACCCTGTATAAAGTAAACCACGTCATTTTGACATTCTATGCCAGATTCGGATACCTTAAAATTTAAGGCTTAAATGACACAAAGATAAACAGGCTAGGAGGGAAAAGCAATGAATGAACATGATTTCAACATTATGAACTATTAGTTACCTGCTGTAGCCATATTAAGAGGCGGATACAGGTTCCCTCCAGAAATGTTGACGCGTTGCTGGAATTCCTGCGGCAGGTTGAAACCGATCGGATTCTGCTCCTCTGGGGCAGTTGGCTTTGAGTTCACATAAGCTTCCATCAAATCTAGAGATAAAAAAAACTCTTTTAAATTTGGTTTAGAAACACATAGCAACCTACTTCATATTATTCAATGGACCATGTACATATCTATAGGGAATTCACTTTTTTAAAAGTAGGAAACTTTAAATTCTTTCGATCTTACCTTTGTCCTGGTTGACCATCATCCAGTCATCAGCTTTGTCCAAGGATGGCTCCCTCTTCTCCCCATTGCTCGAGGAAGCTTCAGGTTCAGTCTTGACAGGCACTTTGTCAACAACATTCACTTTTTCGGCTTCAGGGCTCTTCCTGTCACCTTGTCCCATCTCGTCATCATCATTGGTAGCGTTGACATTCAAATTCAACTGTGTCATGTAAGCTTCGAGAATCTTCTGGATGTTTTGAACATTCGGTTGGAAAGGACAGCCGGGGCCAGATGTGCTTGGTTTAGGGGTGGCTTGAGAAGTTTCCGGAGCGTTCTTCTTTTGTTCTGGAGTGGTGTCTGTTTTGATGTCCTTTGGGTCGTTGAGAGCATCGCTGTTTACGTCGCCGGCGAGGTTGGCGAATTCGTTCATGTAGGTGGCGAAGGTTTCGAGCCAGCTGGAGCGGGGACGGCGATCGCGGTGGTCGCGATGGTGGTCGCGGCCATGGTGGTCGCGGCCATGGTGGTCACGCTTCTTCTCAGCGCTGCGGTCGCGGCGGTGGCGCTTATGGCAACCTTCTTCTTCCGAGGCAATAGCGACGGACTTCAAAAAGTGACGGGAGCGCTTGATGGCTGCTCGGATCAATGCGCGCTGCGGGGAAAAAATAAATCAAATCAATTATGCTTGTGCACACATTTGACAAAATCATCGTCGCGTTGCGGATTATCGTGAAGGTAGCTAACTCACAATTTAAATTTAACACTAAAAAATTATTGAAATAAGTATAAAGACCAAGGATCCCGAATATAAAGGTCAGTCTACCACAAAATAAAATAGTTTTAATTTGGCCATTAACATTGGACTTATGAACATGTGCATGGGATGTTAGCCAACCCGAGACATAATTACAAGTTAGAGTGTAGTGTATACTATATTTTCATCTCACTTTAACATATCAATGCGTCTTTAGATTAGCAGACATTGGCCCAAATAGCAGACTTTACTTATGATGTACCTAAGCTTTCTCATCAAAAAGTTACAATTTTCACTAATGAATATTCCAGAGAAGAATAATCATCATCATCATCATCAGCCTATAGCAGTCCACTGCTGGACATCTCTTCCATGGCGCGCCACAACACTGTCTTCGGCTCCTCGCATCCATCCTTCGCCAGCGACCCTTAAGGTCATCCCTCCACCGTGCCTAAGGACGCCCTACACTACGTCCTTCCGTCTTCCCCGAGAAAAATAATGCTTGACCTAAATAATGGCGTGTAACAGAACAGACAAGTCATCAAAGTCCAGTCTTAAAGCTTTAGTCTAGCTTGTGGGTATTATTATTTGTAACAAGTGGAGCTGTTGTGTAGCTCAAATCTGGGCTCTACTGAAAACCAGCATTACTGCACTCTTTGTGTAGCAACATATGCTGAGTGGAGACCCTTTTTCGGTGACAATTGGTGTCACTGCCATGTTACACTTGTCTTTTAGATGTAGTTATTTATGTTATTTTCTTATGTTTGGTGGTGGTACTTTTAAAACCGTAAATAAAATATTTTCTTTCTTTTTATCTTACCGGCATGGAAGGTGCGGGGACGCGCACCATGCAGTGGTCGGGATGGACGCCGCTGGCCTCACAACGAGCGCACAGGTCATAGTCATCGCAGGAGGTGCACTTGTACCGGTACCCTACCACCATGCCGTCGCAGCCGTCGCAAGTCACGCCGAAGTGCTCAGCACTCGGACCTGATTATGACAAAGAAATCAGTAGAAAAAAGCTGAAACTGATGCTAATTGGGTCAGATTTATTTGTGGTGTAATTGTTTTTTTTTTGTAGTGAGCAACTAAGTGCTTTAACAATTTTTTATGAAAGTTCCTACATCAGTGTAAAAACAATAAAACTGATCATCACATTGACTTGTAAGCGCAAATAGACTTTGATGTTTTAAGCCATACAACTGACACTGAAACTTAGGGTGGCCAAGGAATTTCTTGGTCAACTATATTATGAAACATTAATGTGGCTTCCCATCAGGCTGGTGTACCATCGCCCTAGACGTCAGATACCCATTTTCATAACAAATTTGCTTGCAGCCCTTGATGTTTATTGCTATGGATTGTTATGGACAGATGTCTAGCCATTGCACACAAACTGGGCCTTTAAGGTGGTTATCTGGCGCTTGGGGCGATAGTACTTAAACCTTGTTAAAATATTAAATTTAATAAAAAATCAAGTTTAAATAAAAAAGTTCATTGCTAAATCTTTGTCAAGTCTTATCTGTTGGAATCATATTCATTCAGCAGTCGGTAATTTGTATATTGAGCAAAAATAAACACATTGATTGAGGTGTTACTTTACAGAGACCCCATCAATAAACTAGAATCTTTTAAAAGGCTGCAATTCAAATATAAACAATTTGCAATTTGCTTAAGAACCAGAGGCCACATTGTCTGACGCATTGCTGCTTGTAATCGCATTCACCATCCCTTTTTGTCACCAGCTTATACAGTTTCACAGAAAGAAAACAAACAAGCTCCCTTATGTTAGGCAATAAGCGTACTGAATTACACTTAACTATGCCTTATTGCAATCAAATAAATAGCTTGTATGATGCAAACTTTTACTAGCTCAAGGGCAATAGAAGTCATTGCTCTAATCATAGGTGGAAAACTACAATTCATGATGGTTAGAATGTGTGCAGCAACCGTAACATTTGAACTTGATAACTAAAATGAGTAATGTTTATAGCTGTGATGCTTATAAACTTATAATAATAGTAACAGTGATTCAGAGTTTACATTTAAATAAGTTCCAAAACTGCTTTGTTAGTATCTTAAAGCAGTTTGACTGCTTTAAAGCAAGGGTTCATTGGATTAGAGAATAAATTACCATAATAATTTGTAAAATGACGTAAATAGCTGTGAATTCTGCTGATCAAATTTGCTTCATCACCTTTTACATCACTACAAGAGCATTTTTGTTGGACAAACTAATTCAACACATTTTCTATTATTTACTACCAACTCAATAGACACAAAGAGAGAGAGATATTTATTTATACATGTTCGCTTCATATGAAAAAAAAAACATGAAATAGTATAAATTAAGCCCCATTCAGCATAATGTTGCAGCAAGCATGAATAATTGCCTTATCATTGATTATTCTATTCATAAACCCCCACAATATGTAACTTCAAAAACTATGAAATAAGGATTGCCAGATATTTTTTCAATATATTACTTTTTACACCAGACTGTCTGGTTTTTGCCACAACAGTCTGATTTCTCTAATATTAGACTAGCCAAGAAAATCTTGGTCAACTCAAAACACATTGTATGGAAATTTTAGTACCATCTCTGGTTTTTTTTTACTTCACATTTTTAGCAATTAGGTATATGTATGTAGCAAATATGATTTTGTCAGAATTTAATCAAGACAAAATTTAATGCTTATCCAATTTGATATCTTAAAAACCTTTAACCCTCAAATTGATATTGGCAATATATTTGCCATCAAACCGAAATCAAAGCAAATTAAAATAGGCAACATTTACAGTCCAAAATCAAATGTCTTGACAGGGTTGTTAGATAGTTTAAGGGTTAACTTTAAATTGGAATCTTTGCAATGAATGTTGATTCAAAGCCAAAATTCTTTATTCAATTTAGGCATCAATTGATGCTCCTACAAACGATGCTCCTATGGTTGATGTTAAAAGTGTAAAAAAATAGTCACAAAAAAAAACTTACCACAAGAAACTTCAGGGAACCCAGAGATCATGACCTCAATGTTATCCTTCTCATCTTCAGACTTGGGCTTGGGGTTCACATACAGCTTGTACACATCAGAGCGCATGGCCGCTAAGGCGATCATCATTTCATCATCCGATGAAATGGTAACATCATCTCCATCCTCATCTAAATGAAAAAGGAGTAATTATACAATCATTGCTAGTTAACTTGCGAGTGTTATTTACCAACATTTATTTCATTCTAAGTACAAACTGAAACATGGATACACAAAAAAAGACCAGCAGAGCTCCAAGAATCAAAATACAAAAAGATACTTCATACGAAACTTGTTACCAAAATTGTAAAAAATTAAAATTGGTGTGTCTAGGGTTATTTTATAGGGGAGGCCTGGACTTTGAGGTGCCATGGACAATGTAACAATGCAAAATCAAGACCCAAATCCTGTGATTGCCTGATGCCTCCCACCTTCCCTTGTACTTACACCTGTAGCTAATAAAGTTGAAGAATATAAAATATTTACCTTTCCACAGAACAGTGTAAGCCTTCCCCTTAAGTCCAGGAAAAACATCCTGCAGCTTAGCATTCAGGTAGTGGTAGCTTGTCACCACACTCTTCTCAATCCCGAATCTGCGGACCTCTGGCTTGTCTTCAGGCTGCCAGAAGCAGAACACCTTGAAGGGAACTAAGTCTTCCATAGCTGTTAAAAAAAAGTTGCATTATTAACTAACTTGATTAAGTATATAGGGTGGTCTCTTCACTAGTATTTATTTGTAGGCCAGTCTCACGTATGTTTTCCTGTTTCACAAGAAAAGGTTTTTTTGTATGGAGTTCATTGTCTTCTAAGTGTCTTCTATTCACAATTCCAGATGATGCAATTTCAATTGAAGTTTTAAATAAAGGACTTTTTAATTTTGTTTGTCTTTTAAAACAATTCGCTACTAAGTATCGCTCGCTTGCTAATGTAAGTAATTATGATACATTCAATTAGTTAACGAAATAAATAAATAAATGTCACTAGTCGCCATTTTGATGTGTTAAATATCTACCTATATAGTTAACATGAACATCAAAGCCTTACCTTTGAACACGGAATTATGTTATTCACCAATAAGAATAGTCAAAAGAGCAAATAAATTGGAAAGGAATCGCACAAAACTGGTATTATTCAAAGAATTGATGTATATTTACTTTGACACCGTCCGTTATTAAAGTTAAACCAGACGCGTAACGTCTATCACACAGCAGGTCTCAAGAGAGAATGTTGTTATTGCGCGGCGTCCGAGCTTAAATATACCATGCAAATATTATGAATCATCAAATACATACCGCATCGAACGTTGGAGAAGGCAAGACGCGACATAATCAATAGTTGTGCAACTGAAATGTCAAAACAAAAAGTCATGTTTTGGCCAGCATGCCGTTCCTTTACACGACGACGAGATGATGTGTTTTTTTGTAATAATTCAAACGTTTGTATTTAATCTGACAGTGCGAGGAGAAATTATAAATTTCAAGAATTAAAACTAACACTTTTATGCCCATACTACACGGGCGGTTCTCCCGCCGCGGGAAACCGCTTCTGAACCGCCACTAGACACAATTTTATATGGAAGTTGTATGGTGCAAACTACACTGCGCAGCTCCGTCGAGCGGGAAACCGCCCGTGTAGTATGGGCCTTATTGCAGAATAATCAAAAGAATATTCATTTATTAGTAATAACTAATAAATCTTTATTAAGTCGCTTCATATAATCACTGAATGTTACTTGAGTAAAATGTAGCGCACGGGGAAAAACTTATGCCCTGGAATCCGACTTATTGAGATCTAAAATATAATTTGTAAATTTTTCAATCATTTTATCCGTCCTCTTTCCAGGGCAGCTATTTACACTGATTTTGAAAATCGAAGTACGTATCGTACCGTCTCGCTCGGGCGTAAGGGCTCGAATACTTTTCTTCCGCTGATAATAGCGTTTTAGGTTTATTTAATTAAAGAAACACGTTTTCTAACACTTCCTATTATCAAAGCCATTACGGCTATGGCTATTTCTATATTTTCCTTTTCCAGCCTGACGTTTCATTCGGCAACGCTACGTCTCAATTCTTATAACTAATCTTTAAGGGCCGGCGCTCACTGACGGCATGGCACGGCATGGAATTTTATTACTATCAAGTTATTTTGAATCTTATTTCAATGAGTTTAGAATTCATGTTACTTTATTTCGATACCACGATGCCGCGACGTGCGGAGGGATGACGCAACGCATAACCAATAAAGTAACATGAATTCTAAGTACATTGTAATAAGATTCAAAATAACTTGATAGTAATAAAATTCCATGCCGTGCCATGCCGTCAGTGAGCACCGGCCCTAACTAATCAGAAAAATTGGCTATGGTATGGATGGAGTATACGAGAGCTCAATGTGGATATATCGGAACCCACTCGACGAAAAAGGGCGGGAAACTTCGTGTGGAACGGGCGCGCTTTTTCTTTGAGGAAATTGAAAACTTAAAATAATTGGCTAAGGATTGGTGTAAAGTAGATTAAAGTGTATATATTTATTATTCTATTAGTAGTTTATGTATAGTTACAGTTAATTAAGGTGTATATAAATTGGTAAGTCATTTTATAATTAATTGTAAATATGGGCGATCCGCCCGACCCTGGAGGAGGGGCCGAGATCCCACCTCCATCAATTCCATCATCTATTGATGTATTAGTAGAGGCATTGGAGTCTTCTATGGACACAGACTGCTCCACATCTGATGCAAATTTACTTAAACGAAAACATCTCACAGTAAAATGCAGTCTGTGTCATAAAAGGAAAAGGAAAGGAGGATTTAAAGACGCGCGTCACGATTGTCAATGTTTAATGGAAAAAGACAATAAACCCAACTACCAGACACCCCAACAACACACAAACACACAACAAAACGATAACACCAACATTAATAATAACACCAGTAACAGTACTACTCATATGCCGGTTGGTCGTTCCCAATACTTGAAGACCGATATGTCACCTTTTATTATCCATGTCCAGAAAGAAATATTAAACCCAAATGATGCCACAATTCTCCACCCAGTCACATTTGGTCGTTTTTTAAAACATTACAATATTACTGGAATTGTGAATGGTACTCTAAAACGCATAGGCAGAAATAGGATTAGTATGGAATTTTCAAATTTTAATGATGCCAATTCGTTCTTGTGGAACAAAATTTTAACTGAAGAAAAGTACAAGGCCTTCATACCTACATTCAATGTTACACGTTTGGGCGTTATACGGGGTGTCCCATCTGATTGGTCAGATGAGGAGATCTTGGCTAACATCAATGTGCCAATTGGGTCAGGCCCAATAATAAAGCTGCGAAGACTAAAAAGGAAAGTTACCGTTGGAAATGATGGATCTAATCAATATGTCAACACAGGCACCATTGTTGCAACTTTTGATGGTCGAGCTCTCCCGACCCGTGTATATATGTGTTATACTGCTCTTCCTGTGGAGCTATATATATATCCCACTATCCAATGCTATAATTGCTGCAGATTTGGACATGTAAAAAACCAGTGTCGTTCTACTCCAAGATGTTACAAGTGTGGCCAAGGTCACTCTGGTAGTAATTGCAATGTGGAAGAGGAAAATCATTGGTGTATCCTATGTAAGGGATGCCACCAGGCCATTGACAAAAAATGTCTTGAATATGCCAGACAAAAGTCAATTAAAGAAACAATGAGTAAAAGTTGCATCTCTTACATAGAAGCTCTTAAAATACACCCACCGGTTTCAAAGGTATCATATGCAGACGCTCTGCTCTCCTCTCCACCTCCATCGAATTCATATAAAGACATACAAAACACCTCAAATTCTCAAAACACTACAAATTCACAAAACATTTCATACAAGAAAACAGTTTTCCTAAAACCCAAATCACCACCAAAACTCTCGAAGGGGTATGACTATCATGCCCATGCAAATATTGTTAGAACTCCAGCTATAGAACACAAACCCATTCAAAACATAAATAATAATAATGAAAATATGCAAATCACAGACATCATTAAATTAATTATTCAATTACTATCACAATCCAACATATCACCGTCCAACGCTGCAGCAATTATCGACACACTCTACAATATACCAAAAAATAATAATGGCCCACAGAGCTCAAGCACTTCAATGGAATTGCCGGAGCATAATACCTAAAAAACAAGACCTTATCCATATTATTAACAAACTTGATCCCTTTGTTATCTGTCTTCAAGAAACATGGCTGAAACAGGATTTTGTTTTCAAAATCCCAGGTTTCACCTGTGTTCGGGAGGATAGACCAGATGGGTATGGCGGAGTTGCCATTCTCATCAATAATTTATTTTCTTTTATTCCTGTTACCTTGCCTCCTCACAGTAATGACCTTTCGGTTTGTGCTGTGTCTGTAAATAATATTTGTTATATATCTGTATATTATTCCCATCCAAGTAGACATATTTTTGATGAAATCAATCAGATTATAAATATTGCTCCAAAACCTTTTATACTTTTAGGCGACTTTAACTGTCACAATCAGTTATGGGGCTGTGCTACAACTACATATTATGGAGAGCAGTTATTAGATTTACTAACTTCTCATAATTTGTGTGTACTGAATACTGGTGCTCCAACGCGCCTTGCCAGATCAACAAGTTCACCAGATGTATCTATTTGTACACCTGATCTTGCATCAGTTCTTTCTTGGTGCCCTATGGAATCCACATATGGCAGTGATCACTACCCATTGGTTGTCACTTTTCCACATAAGAAACCTATTAGGGTGGTAAGGCAACCACGTCAGAAGTATAACTTAACAAATGCTGAGTGGGCAACATTCAGAGAAAAAGTAACTCAAGTAATGGGTGATGCTCCAGAAATAGATTCTAATAATACTTCAGACTGCTCTGAATTCATAGCCAAGGCATTGATGCAAGCAGCCGACGAAACCTTTCCCACAAAACGCTGTGGAACTGGTATAATACCATCACCACCATGGTGGGATAAAGATTGCACCCACGCTGTAAAAAAAAGAAAGGAGGCTGAGAGACAATATTGCTCATCCATGACAGATAATAATTTCAATAACTACTTAAAAATAGCTAATGAGACTAAGGAATTTTTACGTAAAAAGAAATTTGAAGGATGGCGTAGTTTCTGCTTATCTATTTGTCCTAATACAAAGCCCTCTATTGTGTGGCAAAATATAAGAAAATTTAGATCTGCTTTTAATGACACTCAACAACCCAATTTATCTTATAATTTAGCAGAACAAATTATGGATTGTTTGGCACCACCTTCTGTACCCGAGCAATTTGTCTTACATACTCCCTTATTATCGCCTGTAGTAAATAGCAATTTTAATAATACTGAATTGAATTTGAATTCTCCATTTACATTGTGCGAATTAAAAGGGGTTCTTTCAAATGTTAAAGATTCTGCACCAGGTGAAGATGGAATCCCGTATTCTTTTCTGTCAAGCCTTGATGATAACAGTCTCACTTACTATCTATCACTTATCAATAAAGTAATGCTAACGGGGATTATTCCTCGGGCTTGGAGAACGCAAATTTTGATCTTATTGTTAAAAGCAAAGAAACCTAAATCAGATCCATCTTCTTACAGACCCATTGCTTTGTCATCCGTTTTGGTAAAAATAGCTGAACACATGGTGAAAAATCGCTTGGAATGGTTTCTAGAACATAATAAATTGTTATCAGAAAGTCAATATGGGTTCAGGAAAGGTAAATGCACTTTTGACAGTCTTAGCATCCTTACCACAGATATCCGTTTAGCCTTTTCTAATAATCATTCCGTTTTAGCTGCTTTTCTAGATATAAAAGGTGCATATGATAGTGTAAATATTTCTATACTGAAAAAAAAAAATTAATTCAGTTAAATATTCCAACTTTATTGATTAATTTTATTGTCAACATGCTATGTGAACGATTTGTTAAGTTTTGTATAGATCCAAGCACAGATAAATATATAACCAGAACTGTTTGGAAAGGTTTGCCCCAAGGTTCTGTTTTGAGCCCTCTTTTGTATAATATATACACATATGATTTAGAATCATTGGTGGACAGGTATGTTAATGTGCTGCAATATGCGGATGACCTTCTATTCTATGTGTCTGGACGATCTATAGATGATATGAGTGGGTCGCTGTCTACAGCATTAGATGATTTTAAGATTTGGTTAGAAGATAATGGTCTCGAATTATCAATATCTAAAAGCACTATAGTTTTGTTTTCTCGTAAACGGACTCTACCCACAATAAATGTTATGTATAACGATTTATTTCTGCCTGTAAAGGACCAGGTTAAGTTTTTGGGAGTTATACTAGACGCTAAATTGACAGGGCTCTATCATTTTGAATATATTACACAGAGATGTGAGAAAAATTTAAACCTCCTTAGATGTCTATCAGGGGTCTGGTGGGGTGCCCATCCCTTCACAATGAGGCTTTTATACAACGCGATAATACGAAGTGTGTTAGATTATGGGTCATTCCTACTGCATCCTAGTTATGGTAGGTCATTAAAAAAAATAGATAACATTCAGGCAAAAGCCTTAAGACTCATAACTGGTGCTATGAAATCCAGTCCCATTAACTGCTTGCAGGTTGAATGTTGCGAACCACCATTTAGTTTAAGACAACAATATTTAAGTGATAGGTTCTTCTTCCGGAGCATTCAGTTAAAGTACCACCCTTTATACCTTAAACTTTGTAGTCTAGCTCAGGAAGTAGATTCTTCTGCCTACTGGGACCATAAAGACGCGCCATGCCTGGTTAAAAGTTTAAAAAAATACAAAAATATCGTAGCATCTACTCACCAAAGCTCTCTGTTGCCTTTGTATCAATATAGTTATACTGCACTACTTAATACTCCACAAGTAGAATATAATTTGGGTATTTCTAAAAACACTTATTTCCAAAATGCTAAATTTAATAGTATAGTTTGTGAAAAATGGTGTAGTTGGCATTATATTTTCACCGATGCTTCCAAACACTCAGATACTACCTGTGTAGGCGTTGGAGTTTACCATTCACAAAATAAAGTTATACAAAAAATTAAACTACCTCCAGAATCTTCTGTATACACAGGAGAATGTTACGGTCTCTTAAAAGCAGTTGAATATATACTGTTATCAAAACTACGAAATACTGTAATCTTTTGTGATTCCCTTAGTTCCTTACAGACTTTAGAAAAGTTTCCTTTTAAACCTCAAAAGCAGTCCCAGATTGTTTTCAGCATTAGGGACCGACTACTTGAATGCTCCAAGAGAGGTCTCAGTGTAGTCTTTGCATGGATTCCTAGCCACGTTGGAGTTTTAGGTAATGAGAGAGCCGACCAACTGGCAAACGAAGCTATCTTTGATGGAGATAAATTCCCATATACTAATTATTGTCACGATTTGTCCAGTCTGCCCAAATCATTTTTATACGAAGAATGGAATAGACTCTGGATTAATAATCCATCTAAAGGGAAATACTATCGCCTTGTCCAAGAGTCTCTTCCACGTAAGCCTTGGTTCCACAAAATAATTTTAACCAAAAGGGCTACTTCTGTTATTTGCAGGATGCGTTTGGGTCATGTCTGTACTCCAGCACACTTACACAAGTTCAAAATAGTTGATGATCCCATGTGCTCCTGTGGAGAATATGGAGATCTGAATCACATCTTCTTTTCCTGCTCGCTTTACGACCACTCCGATATCTTTTCCCAACTCCAATCAATTGCAGTCCCTTTTCCTACCTCCATAATTTGTTTATTGTATCTTAATACCCGCGATGTATATAACATATTAGCATCTTTTATAGAAGATAACAATATTAAAGTATAAAAAATAAATAAATTGTATATATGTATATTAATAAATCCAATCCTTCTCCATCCAAAATTTTATCCGTAATCCGTAATCCTAATAATGTCCTATCATATAATTAAATAAGTTTCCCTAACTTTGACATTGGCTAATGTCCTCGTAGCCATAAAAAAAAAAAAAAAAAAAAAAAAAAAAACCCACTCGACACTAAATTAGAGTATGCGCGCACGCGCAAATTTGTCTCCGCGACTATTTTATCAAGTCTACGGGTTAGTATGGAGTGCGCACACGTAGCGCCGCGACTTCCAGGGTACAAATACACAGACTTGATTAAATACCCTTAGAGCGCGCGCAGACAGAGAGCGGTCTGGAGTTCCGAGTTCAGAGTTCTGTGTATTGACCGCTCGAGAGTTCCGACCGCGTGCTGTGTGTGTTATCGTAAGGGACTCAGTACATTCGAAAGCACGCAGAACTCTGAACGCGGAACGCCAGACCGCGCTCTGTCTTCAAGCGCTCTTAAACTCATCAGGGCTCATTCATACCTACAACCCTTATCATTTTATATTGTTTAGGGCTTTGTTTATAGTTTTTGTAAGGGGAATGGAATAGAATAGGTACATTTGAAATCCTGAACTACGAAAATCAGTAAATCGATTTAAAGCTACTGTCCATGTCTATATTTTTAAGCACGCTCACAGTGCAGTCTAGTCACCCATATGTGGAGCATGTTAGCTCTTAAGTTCCATTCTTCTAATATTGTTCTACTTTAAGGCATGGACAGGGAATGTGTTAAACTTACACCTACTCTGTTTAGTTGGTGACATATTGGAAACAATAAAGAAAATCTCCAGAATTAATGTTTAAATTTTTTATTTATAATAACAAAGATACACTGTAATATGCACTTATTATAACAAAATGTACTTGAATCTTAAGTTTAATCCTGATGTTCTTTGCCACCTGTTTTAATTTTCTTTTTGTCATAATCATATGTTTTATCATCAACAAATTTGGGTGGTCCTCCTAATTGTACAGTTTCAGGAACACTTAATTCTTCATTAAGTTTCTTGGCCAGGAAGTAAATCTCGGCGAGTGCAATGACTAGGGCGCACATCACGCCAAGAAGTAGCCGGAAGCCGAAGTCCAAATTCCCCACCATCCATTCCACTCCTCTGAACCCAAACAGGAATCCAGCAAATATTGAAATTATGAACTGTCCAATGGCTATTAGCTGCCGGTTCATTTGCTTCACTGGAAAATAAAAGTACAAGTCATTACAAGTTTAGAACACACTATTTGATTCATAGGCCCAAATCATAACCATTTCTTCCAGTGTGCATTTGTAATACATAGAACTAAGTAGAAACAATATTCTAGAATAGATTCAATATTATGCTTGATTGTGAAATAATGGAGATGAGTCAAATTCTCTCTTTGAGTAGTTGATATTTATGGGCAGTGGTGATAATTTTCCATCAGATGACCCGCTTGCTTGTTTTCCTCCCTCTTATAATAAAAAAAAAACAAAAAACTATATGAATATTGTAACTGACATCAATTTAAGACTTTAAAACTTATCAAACTAAACTGACTGCATTAATTAATCTTATTCAGATATAAAACGCTGCACAAACTAGAATAAACAAATGATTTGAAGTATAAATTAACAATAGCTGATATTGTTATTTCATAATGTAGGAACATCAGTACAAATTATGATATTTTAAGGCGTTAATTACTATACTAATCGGGACTATCTATCACGCAATAAATGTTTATTTATTTACCTCAATGTTTCGGCCACATTGCAGCAGCTGTGGTCACGAGATAACTAAATAAATATTTACTGCGTGATAAATTAGTATAGTAATTATTAGTGAAAATCACAAAAGTTTAAAACAGTATATTTTAATGAGTTTTTAGTGATCTTTACTTACATTGAAAAGCGATGCTGTCATCTGGAAACCTAATTCTTACATTATCAACCCCTTTTGTCATTTTTCTATAATCTCTTGCTTCTTGTTGTGACCTAAGTTTAACACACCTTGCTTCTAAGACTGGGTTCCGTTTGATCACACTGTTCTCCGGCATTACGATTTCTATCCCTTCCATCAACTCGTACAAATAAGGTGTGTCTTTTTCAGTTGTTCTGATATTGTTGATATAAACATACAGCCAGTCTAAATCTGATGTCGACAGGTAAGGACCTTCTCTCTTGTCTTTGGTGATTTCTTCACTAGTGTCTTCCTTTTCCTCTGTAGTTTCAGACTTTAATTTATCTTTACTTTTTTCATTATTTTCTTCAGTTACTGCATCTTTAAGTAAATCATTAATCTCTTCAACTTCACCTTCTGTAGCTTTTTCTGCTACTACTTCAGGTTCTTCAGGTTCTAACTTCTTAACAGCTGCTACGATTTTATTCAAATTAGACACATCTGTATCATTTAAATGGTGTACTGCATTGACATTTTTGAGCTTTAGCTTATCCTTGCTAACTTTAATTTGACATTTCAAAAATTTTGAAATGTTATCAGGAATGTCATAATCCTGATTCAAAGTTTGTAAGAAATTTATTAGTTTTTC
Organism: Archips xylosteana; assembly: GCA_947563465.1. NCBI lineage: Eukaryota > Metazoa > Arthropoda > Insecta > Lepidoptera > Tortricidae > Archips > Archips xylosteana. The sequence continues at coordinate 17,414,531 of OX387344.1, forward strand.
AGAGGGATAAAATTTTAGGGATGGATCAATGACACAACCTTTTTGATCCATGGTGAGATTATTTGGTGATGTTGAGTTTATGGTTAAGATCAGCGTAGAGGTCTCTCAATTCTTCTTCTTTCTCTTCAAATGCGTTATCAATCCGTTGGCATTTAAAGTTCATATCATCAATGAACTGATCCCATTCCTTTTGTCTCTTTTCACGGTTCTCAGTTCTTTTTTGTTCACAGACCTGAAAAGTGAAAAAAAAGAAAATTGGTGAATTCAGATCAACAAAGCATTAACTCAAAATAATATACCATTTTAATTTAGACTTTGTATAAATTAAAATGGTATATTTTTTTGAGTTGATGCTCTTTTGGTCTAGAAGTGTATATGTACAGTTAGACTAAACTTATAATTCCTCTTGATGTATTTGATGTAGAAGGCTGATTTTTTAGCGTGGGAAATTTCATATACTCGCTAAAATGTTGTGCTGTCATTGGTTGATTGATTACCTACTCAACCAAATCGCAGCAGACCGTCCGCCATATTTTCGACTTGTGTAAGTGGGACAGAACTAAGAACTTTCAACCATTTGTCCTTACAAATAAAGTTCAATATAGATTATTTAAGCATTTGGCTACGATCAGAAACTGTCCACACTATTCTGTGCGAACAAACACTACCGGTCGGAATTATAAGTTGAGCCATGTACATGATAATAAATGACCTTTTCAATGAATTCTTCAAAACAATAGTTAAACAAATATCCCACCTTCTGCACGTCAAGGTAATCCTTCTCAGCTTCTTCACAGAGCTGCAGAGCTTGATCTAGCTTCTCATTCAGGACAGGAAGCGCTGTTTCACTACCCCTCTTGATCTTATCTACTTGAGTATCTTTTAATTCCGTAAGTTTCTCAAGGATAGAAAACAAATTCTCTACTTCACGATCTCCTCGTCGTTCCTAAAAATGAAACATTAGAAATCAATTTATTTTTGATTCAACATTAAATTCTGCATTAAAATATGAAAAATCTTGGGCCCACCTCGAACTCCTTCACCATAAACTTTATTTCACCATTCAAAAATGGTCTGTGGTCGAATAATCGCGCCCAAACCTCACCTATTTCTGAAAGGAAAAACATTTTCAGATGAAAATTTGTGACAGTCTTGACCTTATTTGAAGCAGCTGTAACTTCATCATATGAAAAGCAAGATTAATATTCCAGTATTTGACCCCAAATTGCACTATTGTATTGCTTAATATTTAAATTTGTCAAAGAAAATACACACGTATTGATTGTTGACCTGGCAATTGGTTTAAATGAGTCAACTATTGCGTCAGAAGGAAAATGAGTTACAGGATATTACTTGCACCTTTGACCTACTGTAATATATAAACATGAGATGGAAAAAGTCAATTTTAATTCAGAGAGATAAATAAAAATTCTCAGGTCATTCATACGTACCTCGTGACAGTTCCGTCATCCTTGGTTTACCAAAGAGCGTTTAGTTTTGTGACCAATATTGAGTCACGTGACATATATTTGCTAGCTTTCAAGTTTTTATTCTTAATTCAAATCTTTGGATTAAACAACCATATAATGACAAGCCAGGAGAAGCCTTTAAATAATAAAAACATTGTGAAGAGATTATTGAGATTCCAGTATGTGCGTGAAAAAACCAGGATTTTAATATTCACATTTTGTTCCATTATGGATCTAAACGCAATACAGGTGTTGCAATATGCAAATAATCATTAGACCACAGAAATGGTATAGGTCTATGCATTAGACTAATTTATAAATAAGTTAAATAACATAAGCGAAGGATTTCCAAAGTATCACTTTAATTAGTAACTAATTTAATTTTAAATTTAAATTTGTTTTGTCAAAATTAGTTTAATTTTAATGTAAAGCTGAATGGAATGGTCTGGCTTGAAGTTTGATCTAGCAACTCCAAGAAATCAATTTAATTCGTTCTCATTCATTTGCTCATTCGCATTTGAATGTTTCATTCACTCTAATATTTCCGTATTTTCATTCGTTCGATCAGTAAGTTCATTCATCTTTTGGTAGATGGGCGTATGCGGGATTAATGGATTAGATTCGATATTGTTTTTATTAGCGCAGCAGTGTTTTGAAGGCGACAATGGTGGTTAAAAGTTTTCGTTTAATTAATTGTTTATTGCATTAAGTGATGCGTTAAGCGGAACTGGATGTGAAGTTTGGGATTTTTAGTGTGTATTTGTGATTAGTGATCACCATGCCGGGTCTTATTGGCATTGGCGAATTTATCGAGGAAACTCGAGAGGATTACAATTCGCCTACCACTTCGACATTCGTGTCGCGTATGCCGCAATGTCGACAGACAATCACTGCATTAGAAGAGGTAAACTTTCCATATTTGAATAAGAGTTCCTAAACTAAGAAGATACTTAAAATGTGATGCTTCGCTGGCGAGGCAGATAAGGGTTTGTGCCTTGTGCCGCCGAATAAAACAGGAAATGCTTTAGCTATGGATTTTAGGCATTACGATAATCATTCCGATTTCCTTGCCAAGTACCTAGTTCTCGACAGCTTTGGGACTTTTTTTGCCGATTAAGGATTAAGATTAAAAATTGTAGTTATTTGTACTTAATTAACATTGTGTGCCGGGTTCTTAGATTTGAGAACCACGATTGTTTATCCCCGTAATATTTTAAAACGTTATTCTCAAATTAGCGTACAGTACCCAGCCATAAAGATTGCACATGGTCTTTGAAAACACACAAAAAAACTTTGTGGCCGGGTACTGTAACACCGTCATTGCTTTTAATAAATTAAAAAAAAAATGTAACACCGTCATTCTCTACTAGGTACAAACACCGATAATTAATGATGTCAGGTATTCTTGTTTACCTATTGTGCATTGACGATATAAAATACTTATCTGAGATAAATAACTTACCTAGTCATTCGATGCCTTCCGTGCATTCAACAAGTATCAAATCGCCTTGCACGCAAAATTTACCATATCTTTCTACCTACGGGGTAAGAAAAGGTTCGTCACTTTTCGACTCTATGTCAACGAGTTAAGGTCGAAAAGTGACGGACCTTTTCTTACCCCGACTATACCTACTAGTGACATAAGATAGGATTGGTCAGGGCAGGGGCGTATTCATGCTAAGGTTGCAATACTTGCAGTCTTGCAATGAACCTGGAAGCATAGGAATTAAATTATTTATGCACCAAAGAACTGTAGCTACAATCAATGCCATTATGTAGCTGACGCAAGGATTTCGAAAACGCTCGATCGTAGATATATTTTGACTGAACTGTGACTATTATAAGAGAAAACATTCACTTGACTTCCCACGCACAGTGTGTCGCCTAGAACAAGCTAGCTGGACAAAATTATTTGTCGATGCCATTAAGTTCAATCGCGTTTATTATGAATATTCATAAACATTTTAACTACTTTCAGTGCATGGTTTCACCTAGAATTCAATAAAATAAAAGTTTAGCAAAAATATATATCATATTTATTATTACCACACACAAATCAAATTAAATTAATTTTAAAATTGTTTAAATATAAACAAAATTCTAAACCACTACTATGCACTAGCTGATTACCTAGCTTAGGTAATATGTAGGTACATCATTAACCTAATTGGGACTTAAAACTAAAATGACTAACTAAATACAATCCAATGTAGGTACATCATTAATCTAATTGGGACTTAAGACTAAAATAACTAAATAAATACATGATAAACAACTGAACATTAATTAATTACGTATTTCATTTACAACACAATATAAAAAAACATACTCGTAAATGAATAATAATTAATTCTACTTATTCATAATCACTTAAATCTTCTTCAGAAGAATCCTCTTGTATATAATCATTAGATGCTATACTTAACCTACGCTACGAACTGTATTTCTATTAACAATACTAAGAGGCTCTAATACTAAATCTAAAAACTTAAAAGGATGAGAACTTGTCTTTTTTTAGGAACCTCCCTGAGACTGTTATTAAGTACATGTACCTTATTCCAAGCCTATAAAATTGAGATGGCACTTCCGTTTCCTACTGCGAACACGTGACTACCACGTGACCCGTGTCGTATAACCGCCACTATCCCCTCCCATATCCAGCGGCCAGGCTCGGTTGCGCACCGAGCAGCCTCATTGGCGTTCTGTTTCTAGCAGAAGCAACACGTTTATTTTTGCTTCTTCAAGAAGTAATTAGTTATTTCTACCACGTGATAAAATGAACAGTTTAAATAGTGAAAATGATAGAAATGCTCCTTCTGAGCGACCGGTGCTCGAGAGCGATGTCGAGTCGAGCTCGTCATCCAGCAGCTCTTCTGCGTCGTCCCGCAAACGCAAGCGCCGGCGGCGTGGTCAGCGCCGCGTACGCAAATTGGAAAAAGTCGTTGGTATCTTAACCAGTGAGGTAAGGTCTTTACGTGATTCTTTTCAAGCAAAAGCACAAAATGATTCTGATGTTCTGTCGCTTTTTGCCGTGGACGATTTAGAGGCCGTCCCTACGCCTCCCGCTCCCGTCGCATCGGGAGATGGGGAAAAAACGGATATTAATTTCAAACTTGAAACTACCCTCAAATCAGTTTGTGCAACCACATCTCTAGAACATTCAGATATTCTAGATAAATTACAGCACTTTAATACCTCAAACTGGGCACAGGTGCGCTATATAGATGCACAAAAAACGTATGTTTCTTCCCCTGGGTTTACAGAATTAGACAGTAACGATATGATTAAAACTTTTGATCGTAACCGTGCATTAGCCGTTACAGAGAAAACGCTCGCCGCTGTTTCTCATGCTCTCATTATTCAAAATGAGAAACTGAAGGACGGCTTTGACGCCTTATTATCCTGGTTGCAATCTGAAAATGAGCCTGTGACAATAACAGCAGTAAAAGATAAAATTAATAATATTTTTTCTGAGGGTGATTATACACGCATCCATTTAGATATGTTACAGATGGTCTGTGGCCGTCGTGCAGACATTATACAGCAACGCAGAGACGGTGTTTTACACTTCGTCAAGGATCAATGCCTGAAAGAATCTCTGCGTAAAATCCCTCCCACTCAGGTACACCTTTTTGACGATAAGCGATTTTCTGATTGCATAAATAGTAACGGCGGGATCGAAAAGGTATTTTTCAGCCCACGCACTCCTGCGCAAGGAGCTGCAGGTAAACGAGCTCTTGCGCAAAGAGTCTCTCATGCCGATTCTAAGAGATCACACGAGTACCCGAGGTCCCGTGTGCAGCCAGGGCCTTCCACCAGCGTTTACGCCCCGCCGCAAGAAAAGAAGCGTAAATCTGAGACGTTTCGTCCAACAGGAGCTCCCAACAATAAGTATTACAAAAACAAACACGGTAAGCGATCACAAAGACGCTACGATTGACTATGCTGCCTTTCAGGCCGGACAGTTGATCAATTTTGTAGACAGGTGGAAGACGCTCGAAGCCCCCGAATACATACTCAAAATTTTTATCAGGTTACAGAATACCGTTCTCCAAAAAACCACCCTTGATAAATCCATCTCAAATTTCATCAAAATTGCACACAAATCAAACCCCGGCGATGTGCGATCAGATCAAAATCTTGTTAAAACAAAGGGTTCTAGAACCAGCCCCATTGACTCCAAGTTTTGTATCAAGCATTTTTCTGGTTCCAAAAAAGGGGGGGGCAGTTCGTCCAGTATTCAACCTGAAACGGCTCAACAAATTCGTACACACTACAAAGTTTCGTCTGGTAAATATGTACAGAGTTCCAGATTTTCTTCAACCGCAGGATTGGCTGGTAAAGTTAGATCTCCACAACGCATATTTTCATATACCAGTAAGCGAAACACACCGGAGGTTCCTGAGAGTTATATTTCGGCAACGACTTTGGCAACTGACCTGTCTGCCGTTCGGCCTCTCAACAGCCCCGAAGATTTTCTCGTCTATAACAAACTGGATAGCCCAGGTACTCAGAGCACGAGGTATACGAGTTCTCGTATATTTGGACGATTTTTTCCTGGCGTGCCAAAATCGGGCACATCTGCAGAAACAAGTAAGTCTCACAATGCACATTTTGAAAGATCTAGGCTGGACCATAAATCTCGAGAAATCCAATCTACAACCTCGGCGTACCATGGAATTCCTAGGAATCCATTGGAACCCATGGAACAACGTAAAATCTCTCCCAGAAGAAAAGATTCTGAACATTCTGCAGAAGTGCCGCGACATGCTGTCAAAAAGGATAACTTCGTTAAAACAAACTCAATCTCTTCTCGGTTTGTGGAACTTCGCGAGTTTTGTGGTTCCAAGGGGGCGTCTCAACAGCAGACTTTTGTTAGCGTTTTCCAACCAGCTTTTAGACACGAGCCCGAATGTCAAGGTAAAACTGCCTCAGACTGTAGTTCCCAACCTAGAGTGGTGGATCAATCACGCACACCTCTCAACGAGTCTTCATCCTCCGGCCCCGGAGTTCTTCCTTACGACGGACGCATCGGGCAAGGGCTGGGGCGCCCAGCTCAACGACATGAAGCTATCAGGTCAGTGGTCGCCTCAGGAGCTAGGAGAGCACTCCAATGTCCTGGAAATGATTGCGGTAAGGAAAGTTATATCCTCTCAAGCTGTAAGATTGACCCAATCTTCGTTAATGATTATGTCGGACAACCGGACCGTTGTGTCATATCTGCGAAACGAGGGAGGCACCAAATCTCAGCGAATGACGGACATGACATACGATATCCTAAGTACCTTAGATCTTTATCATGTCCATATGACAGCACAATTTATCCCCGGCCGTTACAATATCGAAGCCGATCGTCTTTCGAGATTTCGAAGCCAGTCAGAATGGCATTTACTTCCCTCAGCGACAAGAACAATCTTTCAGATGTGGGGTATTCCAGAGATCGACCTGTTCGCATCGCAGAGAGCCCATGTGGTTCCAGCGTACGTTTCTCTAGACCCAATAGACCCGAAAGCCGCTTTCATCAACGCGTTCAGTCGGAAGTGGGCTTATCAGCTGGCGTGGATTTTCCCCCCGCCGTGCCTGATACCACGAGTGCTAACTCACCTCAACGAAGCCACAGGTACATATCTCATAGTGGTACCCAATTGGGAGAAAGTGTTTTGGCGCAGCGATCTGAGGAATCGATCATTGGCTCGCCCAGTCGAGATCCGGAATCTCCAATCCAGGTTGGTAGATGTTCAGACCCAACGGCCACCCTCAGATGTCAAGCGGATGGTTTTGGAAGTCTGGCTGATACGGGGTGGGCCACCTTTATAAATTCATGGGACGATAAGCAGAAAGGTTTACTGGCTAGTGGCTGGCGTAAATCTACCATATCAACCTATAAACCAGCCTGGCTCCGGTGGTGTCATTGGTGTGAAACTAATAATGTAAGTAAAAATAGTCCAGGACCGCAGGATCTTGCTAAATTTTTGACTGATTTACATCTTATTGAAAAGCTATCATATAGTACGATTTGTCTACATAAATCTGTAGTATCAACCTTTTGCCCAGTTTATTCTGGACCACCTCTTAGCTCCCACGTAATAGTGCGTCAAACTCTTAAAGCTATTTCCCTTGGAAGACCTAAACCCTTTAAATCTCCCATCTGGGATGTAAAAGACTTGTGTATGTACTTAGAAGATCACATGCCTAATGATACCAGTTTATACGAGGCATCGAAGAGATGTGCTATTTTATTATTATTGTGTTCTGGCCGTAGGATTCATGACTTAACGTTGTTAAACATAAGTCCTTCTAGCTGTGTGATTGAACCTAATAGTGTGATATTTTGGCCCAACTTCGGTTCTAAGACGGACAATGCCTTGAACAGACAATCTGGATGGAAATTATTACAATGTCCTTCGAATACTAATATTGATCCTGTATATTGGATCAAAACGTTAATTTCTCTGTCTCAGAACCGAAGAGGAGATATAAGTAGCTTGTTTATTTCTACTTGTGGAATTGTAAAGCCAGCCTCACGAACAATCATAGGCGGTTGGATCAAGTCAGTCCTGAGAGACGCTGGTATCGATAGCAGCGCAGGCAGTGTACGATCCGCAGTTGCTTCGTCAAGCTGGCTTGACAATCATAATATTAATGATATCTTGATTCGAGGTAACTGGAAAAGTGCGTCTACTTTTCACAAATTCTATAAAAGAAATATAAACACTCGGTGTTCAAGTTCTAATTACTTGGATAAATGTTTTCAAACACTTTAAGATAATTTCAATACATGATTTGTAGAAATTCTTATCAACGTTATGTTTTTTATTACGTTATGTTTTTTATTAATACAAAATGATTAATTTGTTATATTCATTGTTTTTTAATCTCACATTGGCGTTCTGCACAGTCCGTCCATACTATCCCACTAATCCAGCAGCCGATAACAAACACTTCTCAATTTTATAGGCTTGGAATAAGGTACATGTACTTAATAGACAAATTTTACCTGAAAATAAAATTTATATTAAGTTACTTACCTTATTCCAAGCCTAATTTTAATTACTGCCTGCTGATATTTTTGTTCAATTTATGAGTCATAAACTTAATATAATAAATTAAATTAAGTATATTTAAAATTAAGTTAGTACTTAAGCTTGATTTTCAGCTTATTTCAGCAATTATTACCTCCATTGTTTACATAACAAAAATAAATCGGCGCCAACTGCACTCTGCACAGTGGCTTACTTGCTTACTACCGTCCTGTCATATCTTAACAGACGGTAGATTAATTAAATTGAGAATCCAATGAGGCTGCTCGGTGCGCAACCGAGCCTGGCCGCTGGATATGGGAGGGGATAGTGGCGGTTATACGACACGGGTCACGTGGTAGTCACGTGTTCGCAGTAGGAAACGGAAGTGCCATCTCAATTTTATAGGCTTGGAATAAGGTAAGTAACTTAATATAAATTTTATTTTCAGGTAAAATTTGTCTAATAATAGGATCACACGTAATAAGCAGCATGTTAAGCAAGTCTCTATTCGTGGCAGTACGTGACAGCTTTCGGGTGTTATGCTCTCGGAATCTTCTGCAATCTTTATCGCGAGCTTCCTGAGCTTCCTCAGAAAGCTGCCCGATTGGCAGAAGAGCGTTTGGTCTTTGAACTGGCATCTGCGAAGTGTACCTACAATCTTCTGTCTTCCAGGGCCAGCCATTGGGGGCTGAGACGATATTGATGGCTCTACAGGATCGAGTAATGTATGGAATGTGATATCACCCCCTAGCCATGTCTTATTGGATGCTAGAAAGCGGTCTCAACTTCTGTTCGAATTCTCCCATTTTTCCAACAATTTCGCAGAAAATCGTGAAATAACTGTCTTGATCTCCTTCAACGATGGCTCTATTACGCCGCTCAGGTTATTTTTGATGCGACAAACTTGAAAAGTGCAGCATTTTTGGCACTTTTCGGAGCTTCGACCCATTCCTCAAAACATTCCATTTTTGAGATAGTAAAAAAATAATCTGAAAAAAAATATCCAAAAAAAAAGTTAGGGCAAATTCGGGCAAGAAATTTTAAGTTGATTATAAACTAGAATAATGTGTCTTTTATTTGGCAAAAAAAGTAGCTCGGGGAAAACGGGGGATTTTTACTTATAGTCTTTTAAATTCTAAATTTAAGATTTTTTTACTGATTTCTTTTAAATAACGAAATCTTTCTAACGAACAGATTAAATCATATTGAATTTAACAATACAAAAAATATTTACTTACCCTTGGTTATCGAATCCATCACAAATTCACCACACAACTTTTAATAACAACAAACGCGAAGTATTCGTATTAGTAGCCAATTTGCAACTAATTTTATGCATTTGACGCGACTATCTTTTATACTTACCCTCCTGATCGTAAATGTTATAACTTAATATCTAAACAATACCTGTTATTGTGATAAGCAACTAATGCTCTACTTACCCTCATTAACAATCTTTAGAATTGTTAATGTTGTTATTGTCCAGCTAGCTTGTTCTACGCGACACACTGTGCCACGCCTACATACCTATCCTATAACACACGGTAAAGTAAGGGGATACAGGACAAAATAGTCATCGAAAGCTGAACGTAGGGTAAAGTTTCATAGCCTCGTAAGGCCCAGCGTACTAAATTTAGTATAGGTAACGCCACCAGAGTTGAGGCCACGCACACAACCACATCTCATGTAATGACAGCGGGATTTTGTCGTTAAACGTCAACACAACGTCAAAATCCCGCTGTCATTACATGAGATGTGGTTGTGTGCGTGGCCTCAACTCTGATGGCGTTACCTATACCTACATATATAAAAACAAATATCAACTTTTCTTGATTGACAATAAGATTCTATTGAATCAGGCGTTACTTTGCGGAGGTCCATATTAATGAAGAACTAAAACAAGTGGTCGCGGGTGAGCAAAGTAATTGTTTTAGTTCTTCATTAATAAGATTCTAATTTGACGTAGGCTTTTTGGGGATAGAATCGGAACGGAAGAATTCGACTTATGACATTAGTTAAAATTACGTCTCGGTCAGGTTCTGACATGGTTCTCAAGTAACTACCTACCTAGTCCTACCTAGTCATCTAATTGGTCGATTCTGCACATGGCCGCTCCGCTCCTATGGAACCGCAGTCTTCCCTTTTACGGGCATTAGACGACCGCTGTACGACTGATACTTATTTTATTTATCGCCGTATTCGATTCGCCGGCTACCTATCCGGGATCTTGGATTTGGGTATTTATGTCGTATTGAGACAGATCACGATCCTTGTTCCCGCATCGCGCCTTCCACTGCGAGCGGAGCGGACTCCGTATGGGCTCCGATTAACTTGTAACGATCAAATTCGTAAAAGATCAAAGGACATTCTTCTATTGCGAGTTACACATAATAGTTGTTGAAGGTGGGCGTTATGCCGGTCCACGTTCAGCAAACGCCGGGAAACGCACAAGACGCGTCCTGTGCATTAACCAACGCTCGTGCGTGCTTTAAAACTTCAAAGTCAATCAACAAATAGGTATCTTTAGCACAAAATCCAAACCAGCACTTCTAATTTTTTTTAAAGATGGTAACTTTAAAACTAAAACCCTAAAACGGAGACTCGTCGATATTTGTGTATACTGCCTCCTAACTTACGTACGGTATATGGCCATCGACGAAGTTACAGAAGACCAAATTGAAGGTTTGCCAAAGAGCAAAGGAGCGCAGTATACTCGGGGTGAGCGGGTTGACTGGATCCGAAGATCCGCTCCCAGATGTGGGTGACAAGGCTTCTAAGCTGAAGTGGGACTGGGCAGGCCACGCCAGCCGCATGGATTCAAATCTGTGACCTAAAATAGCCACGCACTGGATACCACAAGACGGATGGCGCCGACGAGGTAGGCGCAGGAGCCGTTGGCGGAACGACCTAGTCGAGTACCTTAGGGACTGGAAGGTCACCGCTCAAGATCGAGATGAATGGAGTAAATGGGGATAGGCCTTTGTCCAGCGGTGTGGCACTTCTCAGGCTAATATAAATAATATATAGATGGAAACTGAATTCTAGGGGACATTTCCACCAGGAAACTTCCTGAAACAAGAACAAAAACTCATTTGTGATAAAGACACACGTACATATCTGTTAGCCAACGTAACGTAGGTAAGTAAGTTGACAACTTCTTGGTAGGCAGGTACCTTACGTTTCGCAGACTTAGTCAGGTAGGTATAATTGAGTACGACTTCGTGATCATACGTTTGATTACACTTGGAGAAGTGTGTGGGCGATGGGCGCGGGGCGACCTTGCAGTCACGCCCCCTCTGCAAAAATAGTCCGGTAGGATAGGAACGTATTTGGTTGCAATACTTGTTTGCACTTGACATAAAATAGGATGGGGTCATAGGCCTGATCTACTCTGGAAATTGTAGCAATAATCTCTGCACAGAGTCCTTAGAACTGCTACTTACGATCCTCTTGTGAAATGAAGACTGTGAGATAAAGCATACTTAGTATAGAAAGCACACCGATTATGAAAGTCTTTGCGAGCGACCTATGTCCAGAAGGAGACTTCCTCACCCTCAGACTTGAAGAAGAAATAGCCCACTACAAAAGACTGCGTTAAGTGTGGGTGGAAGACATATTCTTATAGTGTGTTGGATTATGGGTCATTGAAAACCTTGTCTCCGCTCTCCACGACCAATACCAAATAAACTACGCCATACCTTCAGCGTCAAGACGAAAATCTTTACTCATTACACTACGCCAGTGCTGGAAAGACGCGTAATTTATAGAGCGTTATAAATTCATTTATTTACATATTGGCTAAGTATTTTAAAGTCAACTCGTCTAAAACTTCACATTGCTTAATAGCATCGTCAATAATCAAAAGCGCTAAGGTGTTAGGTTGTTGAATTGTTTCAACCATTTTAAACTCGATACGAACTGCAGAAAATATCAATTCCGAGAAATAAGATGGTACTAATTATCCGATTCATTATTTCCCGCTCGTCATCGCTTTTACGACTGTCATCAAGTATAATAATGTTTAAAGGGTTATTAATCGCTTAAGTGTAAGTGTTGCACATGGACCACATGGTGCATAATAAATGTAACATACAAACTCTATGCTCTGTTCCCACCTACTCAATTAGGCAACTTCAAAGGGTAAGGTTATTAAAAATTCAGCCTTTGATAGTCCCTTCGTAATATTAAAGAGGGAGAAAGTTCACCGGCTTTGTTGTAAACAACCCGGTTCTTGTAATTGCTAATTACGCTAATCCGCATAATGAAAGCCTGAATTCTTAACTAGTTAGGTACTTAACAGGCAGGATTAAGTAAACGTCGAGAAGTATTTGTATTGGTTAGGACTATCAGCAACTCAAGGCAAGCCTTGTCAAAACCTAAGCTGTTTAAGTACGACCGACGCTTGCTTTGTTCCAGATGAATTTTACAGCTTCGCCAGAACAAATAAAGGACTTTCAGTCTGAAGGACGTTCCGTTCAGAAAAGGTTCTAATAAGCCGACTCTTTATCTCCAGTCTACCAAAATCGAAACATTGATAGAATTCAGCACGTAGCAATTATTTACTGGTCCAGTCCTTGATTGACGTTATTGGCACACACATCCATAGCCGGTTAACACTTAAACTTCTGGAAACTCGCCAGCAGTAACTAAGCAAACTTTGCAAATTGATACTTTATCTCTGTCGGAACAGCACGCTAATGCTGCAGATAAAAATAATAAAACGATTAAAACGTACGTGTTGCTGCAGTATTTGGATGCAATAACATTGAGATAAACGGCTTTACGGATAACCAGTCTTGGACGTTTTCTCTGCCGCCTTAAGCTTCAGTTTATTAAGCTCGTTTATGGTCGTAGTTTTTGGATGGTGTCGACCTCTGCATGCATAAACAGCTTTAGGTCAACGCGATGAGTCACCACACGGAATGCGTCGGTCTCGCGTGCCTGAGGCAGATCCGCTGGATGTAGTGCGTAACGCAACACCTGATGCAGGCCAAGATTAGGTGTATGAAAGAAACACTCCATGCGTCCGCTGTGACTCATTCTTATGCGCTTTTGTTACGTACATATTCATGACATGTGTGCTAGTTAACATTATACGAAACGGAGGTATCTGCCTAACCTAACTACCTTAGCAGGTAATAAAACTACTTTGAAAAGTTAACGAACGTCTATAGACTGTTACCTGGTTAATTATAAAAACAAATCCGATTCCTTTACAAATCAGAGAACAAAACGCTTTTGTAAGTCCTGCCGAGTGTCTCGTCTTTTAATTCGACGTGCTTCAAATTTCTATTGTATTGTTTTCCGATTTTACGCGGGGACAAATTTTTAGGCACAACAATCTTTATTTATTGTTAGCTGATTCCTTTTGATGTCGACCGGTTGTTTTTTTAAACCACTTCAAATAAAACAGGTGGATGAACGGCTTACTTCCATTGATTATTTGAAACCATTGGTTCTCGGTTTAGTCGTTAGGTCTGATTTTAGCTTGAAAGTTCCATAATTTTAAGTATTTTGACACTAAATTGAAAGTTTTTTTTTTTCAGCATGTAGCCATCATAAGTCCCGTACCTATATTGAAATACAGTCGCATTATAACCTTATCACATTAAAATTTACTATGAACGTTTTATTATGAAAGAAAACAGGAGGAAACCTGCGCACACCTACTAGGAAATTTAATGGTGTGTGTGAAGTTCCCAATCCGGACTGGGCCCACGTGGGAACTAGCCTACACCTTCTCATTCTGAGAGGAGGCCCATGTCCCGCAGTGCGACCTACATAGGCTGGGATCCTTGCCCTTATTATAAAGTCTGTCCAGTTTAGAACCTTTTTGTATGATTGTATGTATATAGATAGACCTACGTAGTTATTCAATGTTAGATAATGTACAACCGTCGCTTCATACTACATAGATGAAAAGGAAAAATATGCTGTGCTGCACCCCTCTTACCAATGTAAATTCCACTTACAGAGGCTTGGTCCTTTCTGTCTGCGATACGTGCTCGACTGCCCGTCATGTATGCTTCAAGCTTTTAACTAGCCCTTAGCCCTGTGTAAGAGCACTCTAAAGCGTTATTAAATCAAAGTAGATATAATACATATAAAGTAAGTAAGTGTAGGTCGGTATAGGGTACTCAGCGGCCCAGTTTACTTAAGGTGGCGTGCTCAAGTGTCCGTAACTTTATCACATTTATGCACGGTGCAGTGCAGTAGCACTGCAGCACAAATAAAATCTTAGGTCTTCGTGAAAATAACCTTGTTGTAGACTTAACAGAGCTCTATCTACTTTCTGACTAGATGTCATCTAGACCGCTGCCAGTAGTTTATCCTTATCACGTTATTATGGATCGATGAACACCAGCAAATATACCTATCAAAGTATCCCTGATAGAGTGCTATCAAACCAAACTTCATACCAATCCATCACATTTAAAACAAACAGCGAAAGTCCTTAACAAGTTGTAGGTACTGTGCAGGTTCATTTTGTTTCAAACTTTCTCTTTTAATTAAGTGTGTGGGGTTCCTCATATCTGATCCGCTTGATCGTCCAACTTTGATACTTACTTTAACAGTAAACCTCACCAGTGTCGTTTTATGTAAATGTTGGATTACTGGTCTCTCTACCTCGTAACACTGTTAAAAGTATCGATTGAATCGTGCTATTTCTATATATTAAAAGCCTGTATCGCAAAGATCCTACTCATACTGAATCTCGAAAGTAGTCTCGAACGTCCGACGCCACATCAGGTTACAAGGTCAACAACTTTCGCCGTCAATATTTGTGTTTAGATTGGACACGATCTTCGCAAGTACCTACGCCCTTTCTTTGATATGCTGCTATTGCTTTCTTTTAGCACAATCATGTTGTAGTGTAAGTGAAGATTTTACTATATGTTTATCTTCTAGACTAATATATAAAAATCTCGTGTCACGGTGTTTGTTATAGAACTCCTACGAATCGGCTTGACCCATTTTTATGACATTTTTTGTCTATATTTGGTAGGTCTGAGCTAAGAATAGGTCGTAGGCTATTTTCTATACTCCTATTTTTCGCAGACGGAGTCGCGAGCAATAGCTAGTAATATAATAATATGCTACCTATGCTGCTTGAGATCAATAAAACAAACGAGTAGGTATTTAACCTCGATTTCGCTATTACATCCAAACGTTTAAGCCCTTTGATGTAAGGCATCCGTATCCACCGTTTTGGAACGAATGTAGAGCTTTGTACATATTATCTGGGTTACGTTGAGAATACGAGTGTATTTGATGACAAGTAAATTTGTACCTACTTGTTACAAGTAGGCACATGTATAAATTTACATGTGTAACATTTTTTTTTCTTTTTATTTAAAGCACGTCCGTCCTATCCGGTCCACTTATTTAGGAAACAGTACCTATCAACAAAAATGCGGGCATCCAATCTATCTATCTCCTTCTAGGAGTCAAATTATAATGACCACAAGAAATATCTATGGATGTTTGTATTGTATAATTTATCAGATAGTTTTCTTGCAAGCTATTAAAAGCTGTGCTCATTAAATTTTGCTCCACTTAATTTCCGATCCACGCTGCAATGGTGCCGCCTTGTAACAATAGTGCACAGCTTGTAAATTATTCTTCGTAGTAATTGTGCCGTCTGTTTTTGCGCAAGTGTGTTATGCGTCGGTGGCTGCAAGCGTGAAAGCGAATCTGCTTATCATTATCTTCTAACAATTACGTAAGTTCCTGGCAATATATTCTAGCAATAAATATAAAAGCTGGCAGCATAACCTACTTATTCGCTTTGTTTTTCATTGTGGATCAATGGGGTACTTAATGCTTAGATAACTATTCAATTCCACCAAACACGATGCTGTTTACGTACTTACACTTGAGTTATTTTTCTTTATGAACAGTAAATTTTTGTGCAATCACAAAAGCGAAGACAATAAGGTATGCTATACGCCTTGTGGGCTTAATTTCTTATTGAGAACAAGTGTTCTCCATTCGAGCATCCTCGAAAGTAAAAACCAATTGAAAGGTTGCACCAAAACAGCGTTGCGTTTTTACTATCGGTGTCGGTCGGTTGCTCAATTCGAAGGGGGCTTTGATTAATAGCCAGTTGGGGCGACAGATGTTCTGCTCCCAAGTCCCTGCCCTAACCAGCTGAGGCACGTGGCCATTGTATAACCCACTGCACTCACGATGGGTACCACTCGCAAAAGTTATTTAGCAAAACTTAAAACTGGTCTCACTTGAACTAATTTGTTTACACGCCGGTGATATGCAATTGCACGCAACACATACCTTCTGAATGTTTGCCCGTTTTCACCTTGGTAACAAGTTCTGCAAATTCTAAATGCGAACAACACTCCGACTTGAACCTCTGCCAACCCCTTAAACACCCTAAATGGGGTTGTTTATTGAAGTTAAAGTTTATTTTTGGTCGGGAAAGCAGACTGAACAGATTGTTTGGAATTTGTGGAAATGCTTTTGCTGTATGTAAGTCCAGATGCATAGAATAAAACCTAAAATATCTATAATCTATGTATCATTATACAAGTTGTTACCTGCAACTTCGTCCATGAAAAATTCTTTTATCGCTATCCCGCAGGAACTACGGAAATTTCCAAGATAACAATCCAGTTTATAAATTAACTATGGCGTGACAAATTTCATCCCAATCCTTTAAGCCGTTTCTGTGTCACAAACATTCAACAATCTAAACACCTAAATATCCAAATATGACATAAATTTGCATTGAGATATTATTACTTAATAGCTCAATGTAAATTTGTAATAATGTTAGGATTAAAGACTAATTTTACTAATAGTAGATTGTGTATTAAGGACAGTAAGTAAGGAATTACGATAGAGGCTCTATTTAGTAGAAGCCTGAAGTCGAAGACTGAGGGCTTTCTTCTGAGTCAAGGTAATTCCCGTTCCGCCCGTGAAACATACAATGTTTTTCATCACATTTGCAATGCGATTTTCTTTTCGTTTCTCCATTTTATAAATTGGTCGTACGCAGCTACGAGTAATAGATTTTCATTAATAGTTTTTCATGGATAAAATCACATTTTTCTGACGACGACATTTTTTATAACTTTTACTTGTCTTCAAATACAAAATGTAAATAATTATGAATTATACTTTAATACATAAGTCAACTATTATTACGAAATACGTGAACTTTTTTTATGCGGATGGCGAGCTTTTTACCCACACCACAGATTATAGAAATGTTTCGTCCAGAAACGTCTAGGGCAAATACGTATGTACAGCCATGACGGAGTGTAGAAAAAAATAATATCGACGTTAAGAACTAAATCGACTATTAAGAACTTTCGAAAAGGCTCTGTGTTACCACAGGGGACCGAAGAGCTGGCAGCTTCCTCGCTCAACGTATCAGCATTGATTGCTGTACAGCGAGGTAATGCTGCCAGTATCTTTGGGTCCATGCCGCGGGGGGAACCATTTATGAATTTTATTTAGTTTTTAGTTTAGTTAGTTTTGCTTTATTTTTAATTATACTGTTAATTTATTTAAATTTAATTTGTAATTAGTATTTAGTTTTATTGTATTACTGTTTTTATTAAATTGTTAATGTTTTTAAAATCGATTATTAAGAATATTAGTTGAGTATTTAGGTAACATATAGCGAGATTGCAATGAAATTCCTGATCAGATAACATTTCAAGACAATATAAACTCCTTGCCTGAACTCGGAACCTGCATGACCTGTGTGTAGTGCTATAAATTAAAGAAAAATTACTTACCGACCACCTTGGGTTTCATGAGAAGAAAAAATCTCGGGGGTTTTATATGGTGCATTACGGCCTAGTTATACCTGTATGTAACGACACTTTACGTGCAAGTGTGATGAAATAGTTATTAATGATACAAGTGCGGAAAGTAGGCTATTTCCAACGAATGGCGGAGATCTAAACAAACGAGCGAAGCGAGTTTGGTTTAGCCGACATGAGTTGGGAATTTCCTACTTTCGACACGTATTTCATACAACATTTTACAATGCATTAAGCGAGGAAAAAAATTAGGGCTAAGAGCGCGCGCAGACAGAGAGCGGTCTGGAGTACCGAGTTTCGCGTTCAGAGTTCTGTGTTTTCATCGCTCGAGAGTTTCAGTTGCCTGCTGTGTGCGTTATCGTAAGAGACTCAGTACATTCGAAAGAACGCAGAACTCGGAACTCCAGACCGCTCTCTGTCTGCGCGCGCTCATAAACATTTTCGGAAAAAGATGTTGCGTTCTTATTTACCTTTCATTGAGGGAAAGTCTCGTAGATGTTTACATATTTCAGCATCGGTTTAGTCAGCAGGAGGCTATCACATTTAATTTTGTGCTTGGTCTAGGACGTCAGGCGGCGTTAAGTCCTATGTAAATTCATCACTTGAACTCTCCATTTTAATTTACTAAACTTAAATTAATTCTCCGGGCTGAATTCATGAACATTACTGTGGCGGGTTTTCATGACAGGCGCGAACGGAACGAACCATGATTGGTTCGTGTTACGCTATGCGCGCGCACTGAAAACTCATTGGTTGACAGGCGCGAACGGGTAACCGTGATTGGTTCGTGTTACGCCATGCGCGCACACTGAAAGCTCATTGGTTGACAGGCGCGAACGGGTAAACATGATTGGTTCGTGTTACGCCATGCGCGCGCACTGAAACCGCAGATGTCGTACGGTCCGAAATGGACTCAAGGAATTATTATAGTACTAAATTTTTTATTTCAAAACTTTTGACGAAATTAAAATTTATGTGTTTTAATATTAAAACAATCTGTTTTATTATTTTATCAGTAAATATTCATTTGGTTGCATCTAACATTTTCTTATTTGTGCAAAGCTGAATTATGAAGACACAACTCTCTAGTCTTATTTTTTAAACACTAGTTTGGACACAACTTTTTGAGAATTGGCAATTTATAAAGTTACTTTTCCGCACGCGTGTGGAAAGTAAAATCCATACAATTTTTTTTCACACTTGCGAAAGTGTGCTGGGATGACTAACTTTCTATAGATATGTTGACTCGCGTCACAGGCACTTTCCGAGCATATGCATTGTAAAATAATTTTTTATTCTTGTTTCAGACCCTGGACTTCGACCGAGAAGGCCTAGCAAAACTAAAGAAGGCCATAAAAGCGATACACAACTCTGGAAATGGTAGGTATTGTCGGGAGAACGCGAGATAAATATGGATACTCCTGTTTTATATTCCCGTCTCTCGTTCCGAGACGACACGGACTAAAAATAGGGGATAGAGGAAGCAATATGAATAGATGATACTGGAATAGTTGAAATGTCCGATGCTGCATGCTTAACTGGATGCGCGCTTGGTATTTAGTTTGTGGTATATTTAGAGCTGAATTCTGCTTTGTAAATGTTCGTGATATCGATACTAGAGGTCTAGTAAATTTTACCTTTTGACAATGACTCGCTAAATGATTTATCTTTGAGCAAACAAATGTCGAAGATTAACGTAAGAATGTTTGTTGAATGAATTAAATCGAATTGCTTTCAAATAGATCGGCTTTCTACAAAGCATTACAAACGTAACTGCAATTCCAACAAGCTATTCTATTAGTGTAGTTCGTGATATACCACTCAATACCGTTAACGAGAGGCTGATCACTGAACTAGAATGACCCAAATAACGCAATAATAGGGCTTAGTAGACTAGGTTTTGCTGAACAACCTGATTCTTTCGAAAAAAATACATATATGTATTTTATTATAACGGCCGAACAAAAATACATAATGTATATGTATTTTATTAATATACAGGGTTATTTTTAATTCACTGACATCCTCTTAACCCTGAATTCCTATCACTCAAACAAATGTTTTTTGTTTTACGACTTTTTAAAATGAAGCACTTTTTTTCCCATACAAATACACAGAGTATCTAATTTATTGAATCAGGCGTTACTTTGCGGAGGTCCATATTAATGAACCAAAACAATCACTTTGCTCACCCGCGACCTTACAATAGTTACGTTTATGCAAGAAATGTGCGTTCATGCAGTTCCTCCACCTCCACACTGTACGAACACACACAAATCACGTAAACACAACTGTTAACAACATAAACAACATAAACATGTTAAACTTAACATTTGGTAGCATAGCATACGGTTGTGGTAACTCCGAAGATGAGCTCTGGTTGAGTTCGAAACGCGTCAGTGTAGCTTGGTGGTGGTGATAGTTGTGTTTATGTGATTTGTGTGTGTTCGTACAGTGTGGAGGTGGAGGAACTGCATGAACGCACATTTCTTGCATAAACGTAACTATTGTAAGGTCGCGGGTGAGCAAAGTGATTGTTTTGGTACACAGAGTATCGTAAAAATAAGAGGAAATCTCAAATTTTCAAACGTTATTACACCAAAAATATTAAGTTATGACAAAAGTCGTAAAACAAAAAACATTTGTTTAAGTGGTAGTAGTTTAGGGTTAAAAGGATGCTAGTGAATTACAAATAACCCTGTATTATTATAACGGCGTTAACTTTCTATTATACTATAAAATAGCAATTTACAACAAAATATGCTAATACAAAATTATAGGGTTGCGAAATCTGAACTTTTTTTGGATAGGTAAGCTACTCTTTTATATTCGCTCTTTTTAACAAGTCTAGTAATTGGCAAGAGGTCATCACATCATAATCTAATATATAAGAAAAATCTCGTGTCACGGTGTTTGTTATTGAACTCCTCCGAAACGGCTTGTTTATATATTTTTTTCTCTTTTCAGTAGGTCTGAGAATAGTTCGTGGGCTATTTTTTTTATACCCCTAATCTTCGCGGACGGAGTCGCGGGCAACAGCTACTCTAATATATAAAAATCACGTGTCACGGTGTTTGTTATCGAACTCATCCGAGACGGATTGACCGATTTTTATGAAACTTTTTTCTCTATATTCGGTAGATCTGAGGCTATTTTTTTTTTTTTATTTATTTACACGCTTTATATTAGCTTCACCTGTATGTTTGTTTGTTAGTATGTTTGTAGCCGACTCCTTAGGGCGCGATTTTGACCCACTTCCCGGTTTCCGATTGAGCTGAAATTATGCACGTATGTGTAAATTGGATGACAATGCAATATTATGGTAACATGGAGCTGATCTGATGATGGAGCTGGATGGTGGCCATAGGAACTCTGTAATAAAACGACACAACCCCGTCGAGTTTGGGCTCTTTTGATTCGTCTTGTCTTGTCGAGTACTTTGATCCCAGATGGTAACCAGGGTCTGATGATGGAGCTAGAAGATGGCCAAAGGCACTCCACAATAAAACGACACAACCCCATCGACTTTGGGCTAGTTTGATTCGTCTTGACGAGCACTTTGATCCCATATGGTAACCAGGGTCTGATGATGGAGCTGGAAGATGGCCAAAGGCACTCCACAATAAAACGAAACAACCCCATCGAGTTTGGGCTCGTTTGATTCGTTTTGACGAGTACTTTGGTCCTAGATCGTAACAAGGGTCTGATGATGGAGCTGGAAGGGGGGTAGGTGGCGGGGTGGGGGGGGAATGGGGTGGGGGTAAGGGGGTCGGGGGTTTAGAGGGTTGGGGGTAAGGGTGTGGCGGTTGGGGTTAGGGGGTGGGGGGGTTTGGGAGAAATAGGGTGGGGGTGTTGGGGGGTTCGGGGGTTAGGGATTTTGGGGGGTTGTGGGAAATGGGGAGGGGGTAAGAGGCCTAGATGGTAAGAAGGTTTTGATGATGGAGCTGGAAAGGGGGGTAGGTTGAGGGGTGGGGGGTTGGGGGGAAATGGGAGGGGAAGGGGGTTTAAGGGGGTTGGGGTAAGGGTGTGGGGTGTTGGGGGGGTTCGGGGGTTAGTGAGGTTGGGGGGGTTGTGGGAAATGGGGAGGGGGTAAGGGGGGATGGGGTTAGGGGTTTGGGGGAAGTTTGGGGAAATTGGGTGGCGGTCGGGGGTTAGGGGGGTTGAGTTTAGGTGGTTGGGGGTTTGGAAAATGAGGAAGGGGGTAAGGGGGGTTTAGGGGTTGGGGGTAAGGGTGTGGGGGTTGGGGTTTGGGGTGGGGAGTTGGGGAAATGGGTTCGGGGATGTTGGGGGATTGGGTTTAGGGGGTTGGGGGGTTGTAGGTGAGGGGGGTAAAATTAGAAAAAAAGAGGTTTACGTTTAGTAGTGTAGAGCAGTGCGCGCGCACTAAAGATAAGATAGACTGATTCTATTTAAGACGAGCAAAAAACCGTTTTGTGTCTCTTTTTAGCACATGGAAAATCTCACTGTGAAAAAAATGCAACTAAAAAATAGAAAATAAATAATAGTTTAAAAAAACTAAAAAACACGCTTTAAAAAAAACAACTAAAAAATAAAAAATAAATTTTAATAAATTTCAATTCACTATTCTTATAGTGCAGTAAAAAATCTTAATAAGCAATTATTATATTGTTATATCCAGATGAAAATTTGTTAACAATTCTAAATATTTATAAAATAAATAATAATAGTTTAAAATATTTTATTGTAAAAAAGCGTGGGGTGCTTTTTAAGATGTTATCAAAATGATAATCCTTGACAATTGACACCATGCACCCCACGCTTTTTTTACAATAAAATATTTTAAACTATTATTATTTATTTTATCAATATTTAGAATTGTTTACAAATTTTCATCTGCATATAAAAATATAATAATTGCTTATTAAGATTTTTTACTGCACTATATTTATATTTATTCCTATTCTTTGCGGACGGAGTCGCGGGCAATAGCTAGTATTTATTTTAAAATGCTTGTTACTTGGCTACCTCTCTATGGAGGGGTAGTTTAATTATTTTTTACCTTACTTTGAGTTTCGAAAATGTTCAAATCTTCGAATAATAAATCAATTTGTTTTAATATACGCCACAATAAGAACTGCCGTTAAATATTATTCAGTGTTACCAATCACCACGTAAAAATCATCAATTAAACTACATATCTCAATCTTAATAAATATGTTATACTATCGGTTAAAAATAGAAGACCAGAATACCAAACCTAATGTCGTGTCGGCTAGGTCGGCCTGGCACTATAAATGGCGCGTCATGCAGTGGATTAAAACAAGAATCGAATGTCTCTGTTGTCGCGAATGCATTTCCCTTACGTACGAGTTGTCCAGGAAAGTAGGTCGACGGACGTCTGGTTTTGCTCGCACAGTAAACCGTTAACACAGTAAGGTTTTATACTTGCTTTTGTCTAGAATTCGATTTCCATTCATCTTAATCGATATCTATATATATAAAATTCTAAACTGACTGACTGACTGACTGACTGTTGATATATCAACGCACAGCGCAAACCACTGGACCTAGAGACTTGAAATTTTGCACATAGATTCCTTATACAATGTAGGCATCCACTAAGGAAGGATTTTCGGGAATTCCCACGGGAACGGGAAAAAACAGGATTTATATATTTGATTCCGAGTGACCGTATCTCTGTAACTATAATAACTAGACTCTTCAAATTTGATACACAAGTAGGTATTACATTAGTTAAAACATCAATTTCAGGATTTTTCAAAATTCCTACGGGATAAGGAAAAAAACGGGATTTATATATTCAGTTCAACGGAATCCTATGAACTATAATTACTAGACTCTTCAAATTTGGTATAGAAGTAGGTAATTATAATAGTAAAAAACAATTTTAAGGATTTTCGGAAATTCCATCGGGATAAGGAAAACACGGGATTTTTCGTTTTACTGGTCGTAGAAAGCTGAAATTCGGCACGTAGATTGCTTGGGGAGCGTAGAGGAGCATTGAGAGAGGAATTTCCAAAATTCCTACGGGAACGGGAAAAAACGGGATTTATATATTCGATTCCGAGTGACCGTATCTCTGTAACTATAAAAACTAGGCTCTTCAAATTTGATACACAAGTAGGTATTACATTAGTTAAAACATCAATTTCAGGATTTTTCAAAATTCCTACGGGATAAGGAAAAAAACGGGATTTATATATTCAGTTCAACGGAATCCTATGAACTATAATTACTAGACTCTTCAAGTTTGGCATAGAAGTAGGTAATTATAATAGAAAAAAACAGTTTCAAGGATTTTCGGGAATTCCCACGGGATAAGGAAAAAACGAGATTTTTCGTTTTCTGGTCGTAGAAAGCTGAAATTCGGCATGTAGGTTGCTTGGGGAGTGTAGAGGAGCATTAAGAGAGGACTTTTCAAAATTCCCACGGGAACGGGAAAAAACGGGATTTTTCGTTTTACTGGTCGTAGAAAGCTGAAATTTGGCAAGTGGGTTCCTTGGGGAGTGTAGAAGAGCATTAAGAGAGGACTATCCAAAATTCCCACTGGAACGGGAAAAACGGGATTTTTCGTTTTTCTGGTCGTAGAAAGCTAAAATTCGGCATGAGGTTGCTTGGGGAGTGTAGAGGAGCATTGAGAGAGGACTTTCCAAATTTCCCACGGGAACGGGAAAAAACGGGATTTTTGATTTTACTGGTCGTAGAAAGCTGAAATTTAGCAAGTAGGTAGGTTCCTTGGGGAGTGTAGAAGAGCATTAAGAGAGGACTATCCAAAATTCTCACGGGAACGGGAAAAACGGGATTTTTCGTTTTACTGGTCGTAGAAAGCTGAAATTCGGCATGAGGTTGCTTGGGGAGTGTAGAGGAGCATTGAGAGAGGACTTTCCAAAATTCCCACGGGAACGGGAAAAAACGGGATTTTTCGTTTTACTGGTCGTAGAAAGCTGAAATTTGGCATGAGTTGCTTGGGGAGTGTAGAGGCATTGAGAGAGGACTTCCCCGTATTAAGAAAGTATTTTCCGAAATTCTTACGGGAACGGGAAAAAACGGGATTTTGCGTTTTACTGGTTGTAAGCTAAAATTTCAAAATTCATAAGTTTATACTGTAAGTAGGCCGCAAAGGGCTCTTTAACCGACTTCAAAAAAGGAGGAGGTTATGCATTCCATTTTATGTATTTTTTTATGTAGGTATGTTCACCGATTTCTCGGTCAATTGTGGATCGATTTTAAAAATTATTTTTTTATTCGAAAGAATTTAATATACTCCTGAGATGGTCCCATTGTCACGCAAGCAATCTTGCTTGCTTGCTTGCTTGCTTGCTTGCCTGTATACTTGCTTGCTTTATATCTTGGTTCTTTGGAATTCTCATGGTACACGCGAGCGAAGCCGCGGGCAAAAGCTAGTCTTAATATATAAAAGAAGAAACTGACTGACTGACTGACATATCAACGCACAGCCCAAATCACTGGGCCTAGAGATTCCAAATTTAGCATGTAGGTTCCTTATAAGGTCTAGGGGTGCACTAAGAAAGGACTTTTCAAAATTCACTCCCTAAGGGGATGAAACGGGGATCCAAAGTTTGAATGGGGATATAAGATTCTTTCGACTATTTTATTCGAAACTTCATAGAAGTACTCCTAATGATAAATGAGTAAACACGTGTTTCAGGTTTTTTGAGAATTCAACCCCTAAAAGGGGGAAAAGGGGTAACAAAGTCTGAAAATCTACATGGGTGTTGTTTCTATGGTTTATCGGGTCGCTGGTTATGAAAACAACAACGGTTTTAAAATCCGACGTGGTGGACGTAAAATACCATCTCCCTGGATGGGGTGCGATGGGGTTGAAATGTCTAAATAAACTAAATGACTGTTGATATATCGACGCACAGCCCAAACCAATGGACCTAGAGACTTGAAATTTTGCACATAGATACCCTATACAATGTAGGCATCCACTAAGGAAGGATTTTTGGGAATTCCCACGGGGACGGGAAAAAACGGGATTTATATATTCGATTCCGTGTGACCCTATCTCAGTAACTATAATAACTAGACTCTTCAAACTTGATACACAAGTAGGTATTACATTAGTTAAAACATTAATTTCAGGATTTTTCAAAATTCCCACGGGATAAGGAAAAAACGGGATTTATATATTCAGTTCAACGGGATCCTATGAACTATAATTACTAGACTCTTGAAATTTGGCATAGAAGTAGATAATTATAATAGTAAAAAACCGTTTTAAGGATTTTCGGAAATTCCCACGGGATAAGGAAAAAACGGGATTTTTCGTTTTACTGGTCATAGAAAGCTGAAATTTGGCAAGTGGGTTCCTTGGGGAGTGTAGGGGAGCATTAAGATAGCATTTCCCGAAATTCTTACGGGAACGGGAAAAAACGGGATTTTGCGTTTTACTGGTTGTAGAAAGCTAAAATTTAAAAATTCATAAGTTTATACTGTAAGTAGGCCGCAAAGGGCTCTTTAACCGACTTAAAAAAAGGAGGTTATGCATTCCACTTTATGTATTTTTTTATGTAGGTATGTTCACTGATTTCTCGGTCAATTGTGGACCGATTATAAAAATTATTTTTTTATTTGATAGAATACAATATACTCCTGAGATGGTCCCATTGTCACCAAATCAGGATCTGATGACGGGATCTCAAGGAAACCGAGGGCAACCCTCAAATTTTGTAGGCACGCATTACGTTTTTCATATATTTTCTCAAGCTATTTAAGTGTTTGCGTCTGGTAGACATCATCTCATGTTGATGAGCTGATGATGGAAGGTAAATCTCCTTAACGGTTAGGAGTTGAGGATAATTTTTCAAATATTATAGGTACGTATAGACCGATTGTTGTATTCTTTCAGGTTATCCGGGTGAGCTGATGATGGAAGGTTAAACTCCTTAACGGTTAGGAGTTATAGGAAGTTTCTTTAAATATCATATGCACGTATAGATCTTTAGTTGCATTCTTTCTGGTTATTCAGATGAGCTGATGATGGAAGGTATAACTCCTTAGCGGTTAGGTCACACAACACCTTTACAAAATACTATAATATGTATAATATCAATGCTAAGTAGGTACACAGCGCTTCCAGTTACTCAAGTTTCCGTAGAAGGTAAGAAAACATTGAATTATACCTAATGCAGGACAGGGGACAGTAATAATAGGTTTAATATTTTTAACAAGCCTGGTTATTTTAGTGCCCGCTTCCGAATTAGTGATAAACATTGTATATAAAGAAATACTGTAAAGGACCTACCTGAAGTTTAGTCGAGCTTGCTTGCACGCTTGCTTGCACGCTTACTTGCACGATTTCTTGCACGCTTGCTTGCTTGCGTGCATGCTTGCTTGCTTGATATCTTAGTTCTTTGGAATACTCATGGTACACGCGAGCGAAGCCGCGGGCAAAAGCTAGTCATCATATATTTAAGAGCTTGTCGTCTTGTCGGTGGAGTAATTTCCAGCTTATTCTACATTCCGCTCTTTCGTCACTTCTTTATATAATTCATAATTCATAATTTCTTTATTGTACATAAATATCTATTACAACAGAAATAACAATAATAAGATTTGTCACATTAGAAACCAGGCGATATAAATATACGTAACAATTTCACAATTTTGGTTGCACTGGCCCCTACACTAGGCTCAGCCTGTTTCGTAGTTAACCAATTCCGATGCGAGTTGACATAATTGATGCGAAAATCTAATAAGAATCCCTTGGCTAAGAAACAAATGGATCTAAGTAGAAATTAAATACTATTTATAAACATTTATTTTTGACGTGACAACGTCTAATAAATCGATGAACGCCGGCTGCATACACGAAAAAGGATGACATACATGTACTTACATGTACCTATAGAGCAGCGAAGGCCAGTATGTACAAGAGAGCGGCGAACGCCAGGATGTACAATGCGGGGTGCAGGGGAGGGGACTCGAAAGGGGGGATGAAAATTTCATTCATTTTGCCGTAGGATGCACCGTTTTCAAGATATTTGACAAAACACCGGTTCTCGTCCGATCACCGAGGTTAAGCAACGTCGGGCGCGGTCAGTACTTGGATGGGTGACCGCCTGGTTTCATTTTTGTTTTTGAATGTTTTGTTATGACGTTGTCACGTTAAACTATCGTCCGTAAACCGACTTTACAGACAACCGGCTTTTCTTTTATTTGCTCCATATATGTCCTTCTTGGTCTTCCCCTTTCCCTTTTCCCTTCTATTTCTCCATCAGTAGAAGTGTTAAAATCCACTTGTTTTTATTTGCGAAGTGTGTGTAATATATTTAAACTACTGTTGCCCACGACTACGTCTGCGAAGAATTCGTTTATCGCTATCCCGCGAAACTATGCAATTTTCCGAAATAAAAAGTATCCTATATGTTGATCTAGGTTACAAATTATCTGTGTGCCATTCATCAGTATTCGTCAAACCGTTTTAGCGTGAAAGAGTATTTAACAAACATCCACACATACAAACATTCACGTTTGTATTATATCTTTAAGTGCCATTAAAGTAACCCAATGGTTTTCACATTGTTCTGAAGATTTAAAAGTAAACATTGCAAGACGTCTCTCGAAATCCACCACCTGCTCCCCGGCTTATGTTTCGCGAATAAAATAGATTGTAATTTATTTATGGATATACCGTATTCCCTGTGGGATATATTTATTACCTATGTTATCTGCTCTTCGCGTAAATAAACCAATAGAGCATGTTCTATACAAGCTTGAAGATGACGATTTGTAGCTGGTACTCGATGAAAGATCGTGACGTGGTACCTAACGCTAATTAAGTACGTGATGCTACAATATTCGCACTATTAATTTGAATATCCATGTCAGTATCAGCCTGGTTTATTAACTTTCCAACGTGGGTTTGTTTACTGCGGTTCTGCAACGTTCAAAACTCGTCGCGCGGGTTCGGATTACACGCCGCAGCTGGCAAGGTCGTGCGCGCGAGCAAAAACAAGAACCAATAAAACCTAAGGCATTCCTATAGAATGAGGTGGGTTAAGGAAGAGCTCTTGTTGATGTTTTTTGCGCTATGCTTGCGCTAGGATTTCGCAGAACGAACTGGGAACATTATCATGAGCTAGGAGAATCGCTACGAGTAAGGTGTTGCGAACGATGGTACCGAGAATCGAACTTAGTTCATAACCTACAAGTTTATGTTGTTTCGTCATCAAGAATTGTTATTGTTTGAGGTCGCTCGTTGTCTGAGCTTTGTCACGAGTTTTCCTTTACCATATTTGAAATATTGGCAACTAATACAAACGCTCAAAAAGAGCAACGAAATCACAACAATAGGACTTTTGGATCCGTTCCAAGACTCGAATGTTCTAATGATTTGACGGAGACTAAAATATTTAGATTTATGGTGTTAACTATGCCGTCTTGCTATGTATATACTGCCTCGCATCTCTAATATCTCGACGACACAAAAATTCCCAAAAAAGGAACTGGTCCATTTAGGTATGGTTTCCTTTTCAATGAGTTTTAGTGAACTGACTCATTCATGGTTCAAAGATTGCGGAAAATAGTTACTACGTAAAAAACTTGCTTAGTGAATGAATCACGAGTAATTGGATGCTTTTCTTATCTCGCATTGGAAATGGAATGGATAAAACTCGTGCGTGGTAGACTAGTGGTTTGACCTATATATGGCCTCTCAAGCAGAGGGTCGTGGGTTCGAGGTAGTTCGAGCCTTGGCGCGCAGCTTTGACTTTTCAGAATTTTTTGCGAAATTACATTTG
Organism: Archips xylosteana; assembly: GCA_947563465.1. Classification (NCBI taxonomy): domain Eukaryota; kingdom Metazoa; phylum Arthropoda; class Insecta; order Lepidoptera; family Tortricidae; genus Archips; species Archips xylosteana. Next base: position 17,444,563 of record OX387344.1, read on the forward strand.
AAATTTATCATGAGCTTTATGGTGAAAGAAAAACATTATGATTTCTGCACACACGTGCGTGCGAATAAATCACTTCTGAGAGGAGGAGAGGAGGATTTGCTGATGACATTTCCCTCCTTACAATATGTAAAAATAATTTTAATTTAACCAACACATTAGACTCTATATTTGAACGGACCAATTCCTGGATGAAAGATCATAATTTACAAATTAATTATGAAAAAACAAAAATAATGACCTACTACCCACATCAAAAAAATCCATTAGACTTAAATTACTTCTACAAAAATTTTAAATTAGAGATGGTTGATGATTTTACTCTACTCGGATTAGTCATAGATACCCACCTAAATTGGAAATCGCATATAAAAAAATAAGAGGTAAACTATCTAGTTTCGCGTACGCACTCCGAGAGATAAAAAAATCGACAGACTTACACACTGCACTTGTGACATATTATGCATATGCCCATGCGTGGCTTAGCTACGGCATCATCTTGTGGGGAAATAGCACAGATGCACAAACACTTTTTACTGCACAAAAAAAACTTATCCGGATTCTAGCCAACATCACCAACACTGAGAGCTGCAAGCCCCACTTCCAAGCACAAAAACTACTAACAGTACCTTGCTTGTATATTTTAGAAATATGTAAGTTTGTCCGCAAATACCCTGATTACTTTACACAGCGAGACGATAACCAAAGTACATACTCACTACGCCACAGAAATAAATTAAATTTGCCACCATCCCTCCTCAAACTACACTCTCACGGAACCTACGCTATGTCAGTAAAAATATATAATAAACTACCTACCCAAATAAAAATAGAAACAAAAGATAAAAAATTTATAAGAATGTTAAAAGATCTCTTACTCCAAAAATGCTACTACACTATAAACGAATATCTAGAAGAATAAGTAATATTTTTAATTATTGTCATGTTATGTATTTAGTCAAAGGATGATTTCCTTTCAATGTGCCACAAGTTATTAGTTTGTAATTTAAAATTGTTTGAAATTGTTTATTTAATTGTTCGAAATTGCTTATTAGTTTATAACGTAAAAAAAAAAAAAAAAAAAATTTTGTTTTTTAATAATTTTAAATAATAATTTTATTTTTTTAAGTGTCACTTACACGGACATTAACATTACGTGTTGTACAGATAAGTACAAACTAATGTACTTATAAATTTAGTTTAAAATTTATATGTACTGAAATATGTACCTACTGCTTAATTTTAAGTTTAATTGCTACGCCCCAACAGGGCATCATTTATGTACAAATTTTGTAAGAAATGTTGCGATTCAATAAATACTGAATACTGAATACTGAGGCCAGTGCCCTGCGGCGGGACGTATACAGGGTGATCAATCCAAATGGGTCAGTATGGAGAAATCAGAAACGATGAGAGTTAGAGCAATCTGTTCTTAGGAACCATGGCTTTGAATAAAGATTTAACAAAAATGACATTAAAACATTTTTTTTTAACATAACCGGAACCGAACCTTGTCAAAATTCTGTACCTACTACCTAAGTAATCGCATGTCGTTTTGTTATTAGTTGATCCCTAGAGTATAAGGACCAACTTTTGCTGTGGAATCTTAAGTAAACTTTAGCCAGAAAATTAAATAATTTGCAAAATATTGTCATTAGTTCATCAACATGAATAATTTATCTGAAGAGGCTACTTATGCATATCTTACTTCCATAATAATAAAATACAATACAAATTGCGTTTATTTGAAATTAGAACACATTTTTCAGCGGGCGTGCCAATTTATTTCAAATGCTCATCTTTGCATTCAGGAGAAAATTGCACCGTTTTGTTTGATAATCTACTTAAATAAATTTTCTCAAACATGCTTTGAAATGTATGCGTTAATGTCACGAAATGAAGCCATGAAGTTTGTTGTTTATGGCTCCCTACATTACTTCTTGGCCTAGGCCATAAAAGTAAGTATGAAAAACCATTATTGTCCGCTGCTGTAACTTTTTAAATTTGCTTACTAACACTAAACTGACAAAGGAAAAATTACATACAGCCAACTTACGACATTAAAAAAAATCTATCTTTTATTTCTATAAAACCGACCGCCTAAACTACTGGTGATGGATGGATGGATGGATGTATGGATGGATGTATGGATATATGGATGTACGGATGGATGTATGGATGTATGGATGGATGTATGGTTGGATGGATGGATGGATGTATGGATGGATGGATGTATGGATGTATGGATGGATGTATGGATGGATGTATGGATGTATGGATGGATGGATGGATGTATGGATGGATGTATATATGTATGGATGGATGGATGTATGGATGTATGGATGGATGTATGGATGTATGGATGGATGTATGGATGGATGTATAGATGTATGGATGGATGTATGGATGGATGGATGGATGGATGGATGGATGGATGAATGGATGGATGGATGGATGGATGGATGGATGGATGTATGGATGGATGTATGGATGTATGGATGGATGTATGGATGGATGTATGGATGTATGGATGGATGGATGGATGTATGGATGGATGTATATACAGTTGTGGCCATATAATTAAGAACGATTATTTATTGAGATGATTTTTTCAAAGTAACAAGTATAACTAATTGCCCGTATTTTTTTTATTTCTCTCGGTATTGCAAAACTTTTCCGTACTACCGGTACATTCATTTATGCAACATTGTTGGCTAAAAAATTAATAGAGAAACTTTATACATTCGATCTGAACCTAGTATTAGTACTTACTGGCTGGTCACGTAATTAAGAACGCTGAATAGTTTATTATTTTTTCAAATTTAAATAGAGAACACTGTGTGGCTCTGTGGTTGTAGATTATTATTCGTATAATTTTGGCGCCATTTCGTGCTGTTAAAGTCTTAAAAGTGATTACTTCGTATAAAAACAATGGGGAAAAATAATAGTTGTGATAAATCTACAAGAGAAGTAATAATAAAACTTCGCGAGAAGAATTGGTCGTATAAAAAGATAGCCGACCATCTGCAATGTTCAAAAACAATGGTTTTCCATGCCGTAAAGCATTTTTCTACGTATCAAACTACTTCAAACGTTCCGCGTGGACCTAGACAGAGAAAGTCATCTCGTCGAGATGATCGAAATATCGTTCGTTTGGCAAAACAAAATCCTTTTAAAGGGTCTAATGAGTTGAGAAAAGAATATTTTGGCGAAAACAACCCTTCAGCAATCTCTGCACACACTATTCGAAGGCGTTTGGTAGAAAATAAGTTGAACGGAAGGATAGCAAGAAAGGTGCCTATGTTGAAACGATGTCATAGGCAAGCCCGACTTGCATTTGCAAGAAGGTATGAAAACTGGACAGTCAGACAGTGGAAAAACGTTCTTTTTTCTGACGAGACAAAAATAAATAGGGTATGTTCTGATGGAAAACGATATGTACGACGCCCTCCGAATAAAGCATTCGACCCAAAGTACACAAAAGTGACATTAAAGCATGGCGGGGGAAATGTGAAAATTTGGGGGTGCTTTTCTGGACATGGCGTTGGACCTGTTAGGCTGATAGAAGGAAACATGGATCAATTCCAATACAAAAATATACTGCAAGAAACAATGTTACCATATGCCGAAGACGTGCTTCCGGTTATTTGGACATTCCAGCACGACAATGATCCAAAGCATACTGCACGCACCGTTAAGGAATTCCTCACATCACAATCAGTTTCAGTCTTAGATTGGCCAGCCAACAGCCCAGATCTTAACCCAATAGATCATCTTTGGTGCGAAGTCAAGAAAAAGGTTTCAAATCGACAGTGTGGCAATTTGAGAGAGCTGTACGACGTTTTCTTAGAAGAATGGAACTCTATTTCTCTTGCGAAATGTCAAAAATTGATAGATTCAATGCCTCGCCGGTGTAAAGCCATAATTAAAAGCCGTGGACATGCTACTAACTATTAATTTTAGTTCAAATGTATTAAATTGCTTTTTTTTCTATACCAACTTCACATTAATATGATTTATTTAATCTAAGTTTCATAAAAAACAACTCTCGAGCAGTTTAATAAATCGTTCTTAATTATTTGTCCAGCTTCATTACTATTTGAATTTATTAGTATAGAGAACAAATAAAATTTGTAAAAAAAAATGTTAGCAATTATACACTATTATTATTAATCCTGTTTGCTCTATCCATGTGGCTATTTTATAACATAACTTGTTACTTCTAAGAAGGAACACAACTAGACATATGACATGATTTAGATAAAAAAAAATCGGAAACTTCAAATCGTTCTTAATTGTATGACCACCACTGTATGTATGGATGGATGGATGTATGGATGTATGGATGGATGTATGGATGTATGGATGGATGTATAGATGTATGGATGGATGGATGGATGTATGGATGGATGGATGGATGGATGTATGGATGGATGGATGTATGGATGGATGGATGTATGGATGGATGTATGGATGGATGGATGTATGGATGTATGGATAGATGGATGGATGTATGGATGGATGTATGGATGGATGTATGGGTGGATGTATGGATGGATGTATGGATGGATGTATGGATGGATGTATGGATGGATGTATGGATGGATGTATGGATGGATGTATGGATGGATGGATGGATGGATGGATGTATGGATGGATGTATGGATGGATGTATGGATGGATGTATGGATGGATGGATGGATGGATGGATGTATGGATGGATGGATGTATGGATGGATGGATGTATGGATGGATGTATGGATGGATGTATGGGTGGATGTATGGATGGATGTATGGATGGATGTATGGATGGATGGATGGTTGGATGGATGGATGATGATGATGATGATGATGATGATGATGATGATGATGATGATGATGCATGTTTGAGAAAAGCTCTATACAATCCTCGGCCGGAAGAGGGATTGCTGGACTCGTTTTATCCGGCCTCGTCTACGACTCGGCCGTATACCCCAAATCTCGTCCATCAATCCCTTACTTCACGGCCTCTGCAGTAATGTACTATTATTATCTATTTTTTTTTTACAATTGCTTAAACAAAATTCCATTAAGAGATGTATTTATTGTGACTTACGTTTCCCAACTTTAACAATAACAACAATAAACTATAACAGAAATTTTGACCAGGTTCAATTCCCGGTTATGTATGAGACTTAAAAAAAATGTTTTAATGCCATTTTAGTTAAATCTAAATCGAAGCCATGGTTCTTAGGAACAGATTTCGCTATCTCTCATAGTTTCTGATTTCTATTTACTGACCCATTTGGATTGATCACCCTGTATAGGCTGGCTGGCTGGGCTGTGTTGGAAGTTGGCAGTCCATGCGCCCAACGAACTTGGCAGCCTGGCTCTCTCATAGTCCATCCTAAACATATAACGGAAGTAAACGTTAGACCCCCAAGGAGAAATTGAAAGGCTTTTACTTCGTCATTTAGAATTCCGAGAGCGTCAACGGAATTGAGCTAGGTCAATGTGGGCCGCGACGAGGATCAAAAATGCTTCATTCAGCCTACACTGTGTCGTGTTTTACTTAAATTTAGAATTTAATTAAAACGTTAATTAAGTTGAGGAGTTCAGAGTGCTAAGCGGACTTAAGTAATAAGTATATTTAGACGCTGTGGCTCTATCTATTTATATAACGGCCATTAATAATACTGTTTTGACAGTGATAACTCTCTAAATGTGAAAGGCGTCATTGACTCAGAAAAGATCGACATGTAGTCTATACTTAGTTACCGCATTGTGTTTTGTTAACAAGCTTTTCTTGAGTTGGCTTTATGTATTCGTAGCTTTATGTACATAAATAAAGAGGGGTAGCCTAGCGGTTTGACCTATAGCCTCTCAAGCAGAGGGTTGTGGGTTCAAACCCGGGCTCACAACTCGAGCTTTTCGGAATTTATGTGCGAAATTACATTTGTAATTTACCCATGGACTTAACGGTGAAGGGGAACATCGTGAGGATACATCTGCAAAAAAATTCAATGGTATGTGTGAAGCTCCCAAACCGCACTGGGCCCGCGTGGGAACTATGGCCCAAGCCCTCTCAATCTGTGAGCACTAAGAGAGACGTATAGGCTGGGATAATTAATACCTTATGATGAAGACGATCACATATACAGGGTTATTTTTAATTCACTGACATCCTCTTAACCCTGAATTCCTATCACTCAAACAAATGTTTTTTGTTTTACGACTTTTTAAAATTAAGCACTTTTTTTCCCATACAAATACACAGAGTATCGTAAAAATAAGAGGAAATCTCAAATTTTCAAAACGTTATTACACCAAAAATATTAAGTTATGACAAAAGTCGTAAAACAAAAAACATTTGTTTAAGTGGTAGGAGTTTAGGGTTAAAAGGATGCTAGTGAATTACAAATAACCCTGTATAAATAATATAGCTGTTGCTTGCTAGTAATTTTGCTATTGAAACTTTGTTTTAAGTTATTATTTTCTATACTGACGGAAATGTTTTATGTGTTTAGGTTTCCGTGAACGGCAAGAAATACACTATTCATGTCCGTACTCGAGAGTAACGATGGACCAACAAAGCATTTTGCAGCCATGCTGAAAAGAATCTGCTGTATTTTATTTGTAGCTGTGTTTTATTTGATCCGGAATGGGCCATCTGTCTGTCTAGACAAATTGAGAAAAAATATGAAACCTTTTTGTCTATATTCGGTAGGTCTGAGAATAGGTCGTAGGCTATTTTTTATATCCCTAGGTGATATATGGCAAAACAACGTTTGGGGGGTCAGCTAGTCGACTTTAATATTTTCAACGCTAAGCTGCATTTATTGAAATCTTGGAAAATCGCGGGCATATTGCAAATACCATAAATTGAATTAAATTATTACCCTTTCACAGATCTTGCAGCAATTTTATAAGATAGCTAATCACTTCTCGTTTTCTTCTGAGCTACGTAAGATGCAGACATCAAAAAGCAGTTAAGAAATCTTAAATTAAGATATCAAAATGATATTATGCTTTTAATTTAATATCGTAGAAAGCTCAGAAGTTTGTTTTTTATAGATCGAGTCATTCATAATGACGCGTGCCGTGGTTCTTATTACAATGTCATTATTGTCTTATTTCGACAAATTCACGAGTCTTCGTGAGTGGCACTAGCTATATAACAAGGTATGTAATATAGTATTATAGCGTTTACAGCTGCTAGTGAAGTCGTAGTAACTCTTCGGAATTTCTTTACAACGGCCAAGTTAATGCGACTGTGAAACTAATTAAATGGCCAACAGACGGGAGTGAACGTTCAGTACCAACACTTTTATAGGGACAATGAAACTTTATAGCTATAGGTTAAATTAAAAACAGAGCTTTGTTTCGGAACTAAAGTAAATCTAGGATTTTGTGATGACTCTTTGCCTATCATTTATAAACTTGTGCCATAAATCTTTAGTGAGGAACGAACATATTAATAATGACCGAGATTTGCTTTTCTATAACTCGTTTGAGCAGACACTGCTCAATAAATCTTCCTATGTTTGCTTTTACATCGGCGCTGTCTTCAAATAGTTTATCGTGGAGAATACTTAAATAGTGATATTTTATATCCTTGATTTTATCCTGAGATTAAAACCACTCCTCGTTTCGTCAGACAAAATAAGATTTACTGGAATTACTTCCAAATGAAAGTATCTGCATAGGTTATAATATCAACTAGTATCCTGCGGCTTTACTCCTATGCGGCTATACCGAAAAATTTCAAAGTCCCCTCTATGATCTTCAAGGAATATGTCAACCCGATTTCAAGACAGCTCCATTGGTTTGGACTGTGCGATGTTACGTTGTACAACGTTACAGCGTTGTCTGTTAGTCATTCTATCAGTCAGTCACTCTTTTATACGTATCTATATAAAATTCAAAGTCCTGACTGACTGATATATCAACGCACAGCCCAAACCGCTGAAGCTAGACTTGAAATTTGACACGAAAACAAATACTCAAATACCTTGAGTGTCATAGAGGTACACTAAGAAGGGATTTTTTGAAATTACCCACGCGTCATCATGAATGACTCTATCTATCTATGTATAATTACTATAAATTAAAAATTTTAAAAACCCCCTACGCAATTATTATGTCACACGTATGTTTGAACATAAAGTAAACGCCCATTATGCGTCTAAGATCCCTTCCGCAGCTAACAAAAGAGCTGATAACTTTGAAACGGTGGAACCGATTTTGATGAAACATATCTAAGAACCATCGCCAAGAAACTTGCTTTCTAATGAAAAAAACCGCATCCAAATCGGTTCACTCGTTTAAGGGCCAGCGCTCACTGACGGCATGGCACGGCGTGGAATTTTATTACTATCAAGTTATTTTGAATCTTATTTCAATGAGTTTAGAATTCATGTTACTTTATTTCGATACCACGATGCCGCGACGTGCCGAGGGATGATGCAACGCATATCCAATAAAGTAACATGAATTCTAAACTCATTGAAATAAAATTCAAAATAACTTGATAGTAATAAAATGCCATGCCGTGCCATGCCGTCAGTGAGCGCCGGCCCTAAGAGCTATGATGCCACAGACAGACACACACACACATAGCGGTCAAACTTATAACACCCCTCTTTTTGTGTCGGGGGTTAAAAACACGCTTCTGAACTTTCTACGATATTAAATTAAAAGCATAATATAATAACATTTTGATATCTTAATTTAAGATTCTTTGTGATTTATATTTTTGCTTCAAAGTGGCACTATCTCCGTAACTATTGTCTATCCTATTCCTATTCGGCCTGCCTGAATTTTTTTTTTTAATTTTTTTGGATTGTTTTTGGTGTTCGATAAAGAATATTTGTTTTGTATATTGTATTGTATTGCATAATTATTACGGACTGCAGGCATGCAAGTAGGTGATTATAACAGTAAAAACTAATTTTAAGATTTTCGGAAAATCCCACGGGATAAAGAAAAAACGGGATTTATATATTCAATTAAATGGAACCCTTTCTCTGTAACCATTCCTTTAGGATCATAGAGGTGCAGTAAAAACGGAATTTTGAAATTAACCGTAGGATAGAGATCGAGAATTGACCATATAAATTTCATTTGTCGCAGACAAATTCGCGGGCAAAAGCTAATAAAAAAATAAGTACCTAATCAAAGAGATTTGTCCTCCAATGTAACAAGAAACATGTTTTGTTATAGCTCATGTGGATAACGAGATGTACCTCTCCCGGGCACTGGAACGCCTCGGGGGAAACGCCCTCAGCAAGGACTCGGAGCCCGATATCGGCGCTGCGTTCTTCAAGTTTGCCGTCGTCACGAAAGAGCTGTCAGCGCTTATGAAAACTTTGGTGAGTTTACCACTACGTACTCTAAATTCAGTCTTAGATAGCTACGCCGTTAACGTGCGTATTGAGCCTGATATTAGTCTAGGAGTCTTGGAGTATACACCAAATACCATATTATGTGACGTATGTCGCGATTGTAATCACCAACTTTTTCCACCCTCATCCTGTACCCTTTGACAGAAAGAAGTTGTGAAAGCGATTGGGATTCCGAATACGTTCGACAATATGGCCTCAGATCTCAATAAAATTGAAATCGAGTCCATTGGCGTCATGTCTATATTTTGCGAGGAAAGATGAATCTATGCAGCATAACAAGTAAAATATGCGGGGAGAGTTTCTTGCTGTATAAAGATGAGACACTTAGTCCGTTCGTTCAGAATTTAAATCTATTTGTTAAAAAATAAAAAGATTTTTAGGATAAATAAAAGTAACGTTTTCGCTTTCTGCCCTAAATTCCCAGCACGATTCTTAAAATATACCTACTCCAAATGTTCTTCTTTTAATACCTACGCCGTTTTCATTAATTTAGGTGCTTAATTAAATAGCTGCTAAGGCGTTTCTTCACTGGAGATATTAGGTGACTGCAGCCCGGAAGCTAATAGAAATTAGTGTTACTACCTTCCGGGCAGGGAATGTTAAACAAGTTGTGTGTAGAAAGCTGTGAATAATTAGTCATAGTCATGTCATCCAACCTCTTTGTGGTTGGTAGGAAGTTAGGAACATAAGAGGTCATTTAGGAAAATTTTCTCAGTACTATTTGTACTCATGCTAAGGTATCACATTATTTAAAAAATATCTAAGAAAGCAATGGAGATGATTTATGGCACTTTCGAATTTAGCGCTAAATCTTAAAACCCGTTTTAAGCGAGGAGCAATTATGATCGTAATCAAAATTAATCGCTTCAGAATATTCTAAAATGCTTGGAAGCCTCATCACTTTTAACGACTCACTTGATCCAATATGACTAGTGGGTCGTGTGACCATTATTTCAAACGGTGCGATTACAGTGCATTAACTTGACAAGCGTCATTTTCGTTATTGTCCACTTTCTTCAGTTTGTGGCGTGGGTAAATCTACAACGTAGAAAAGTGTAACGACCAACCAGTTTGCCAGTACAACTAGTATGCGTCCCACTTTGACTTGTTTGCACAAAACGGGCACTATTACGAACACTAACCGACACCGCACGCCTATTGTTGAACTCGATATATTTCTTCCGACCGGATATGGATCACTCGGTCTTTATTTGCGTAAACTGAATTCATGTGTGCATAGCGCGTGTATACGTCAGCTCTACACGACTCAGCATAAAATGACAGATGTATTTCTGTAATTAAGTCGTTCATGAGATCACAGAGCTAGATAAACCGGGAGTTAAATTAAACTGTAAAGTACGCTAAGACGCAAGCTCTTGCAAATCCCTGTTGCTTGGAAGGCTTCATAATCTGAGCTCGGCGTGTCGGAAATTGTGTCATTGCGGGAGCGACGGCTCGCGACGGATGTCTCTAGGGACCCGTAACACGACAGAAAAAACAATTCAACTTTCTATTCCAGAATTTTTACAGCTCAGTGAGCACTGCTTTACCTATGGGTAGAGTAAAAACATTTATCCAAAAGTAAATTTTACAATCATGTTGGAAATTTGGAACAGTTGAATCGATTATAATTTACAACGAACGTGATTCTTTTATTGCTCTTTAAAATGGTTCCCAAAAATCTCACGTTGCGCTATTTGAAAAGCTTACGAAAACCGCTATTAGCATTTTGCCATAAAACGTTTGCCCGATTCTGAATAATTCAAGCATTAGTTATCCCAGTTTTCCACTAACTTTTAGGGTCAGTTTCTAGTTTCCATTTACGACGGTACATGTGAGCTTCTCTCTCAATTGCAGCGAGAAAATCCAGTTATAAACTGTACTCCAGCCATACGGTCTGTTTGTGTTATACCTGTCGGTAATGATAGTGCTATTAGTTTAGGTAGGTCCTAGTTCATAAACTCGTAGGCAACATTGAGATTGTATACTGTGGATTACTTGGTGCATATTTGACTTGCAACACAATTTACATACGTTTCATTAGACAGGATAGTTACTTTAAGAGGCAATCTATTTCATTGAAATAAGGATACCATTCAGCACTGGGGTAATTTAAAATAATCTCTCTCAATAGTATAATTTCTGCATATAAATGCATTGTTCGAAGTTAGATAATGATGTCCGCTGCCATATCATATTACTTATCGCTAACCAATGTAACATGATAAAGTATCTGACTATCACGTGTTTATTATTGGCCAACAACAGAATATCATGGACCATACGTTAGTTTTTGTTGTTTAGGAATGCCAAAATGAATGTGCCAAGAATATAAAGGTTAACCACGTTACTTTAATAGCTGTTTTACGTATCGTCCTTCTTGGAAACGAAGCCAGGGCAGGGAATGATCGGAACGACTTTCGGGCGGAGCTCTAACCGACAATTGACGCAAAGATGCGTAGGCGCAGATTTACTTGCAAATGGGTCATGGTAACGATGCGACCTAATATTGTTAGTGTTACCTTGCCAGTTATGCAGTGCTAGAGTGATTCGAGGAATATCAATTGTTTTTAAAACGAATCACACTCTTAAAGACTACAATACACTCGTAGTATGTTCACTTCAACCGGTACAGAACATAATATGGACTTAATACAATTATACAAAAATACCTGCAATTTTATGTAGATAGTAAAACCGACAATAATGCCGATTTGCAATCCATGAGGCTGCAAAATAAGAAAAAATTGTGTAAGCATTAATATTTATAATGATTCTTTATAGCTCAATTTCAAGTTTCATTAAATTTCGAAACCGAAAATTATCGCAATTTGTAAGCTCCAAGATTGTGATATTTTTAAGCGGCTATTTAATCACAATACTCACATGTCCCGCATATTCCGTACATTAATACAATATATTATAGCGTTCGAATTAACTGTGACGTCTTGCAATTCTTTCCATCCATGTCTTTGCAACGACGGGGAACGCTTTCGAATGCTTAATTGATAATTGAGCCCAAATGGGAATACAATTTAGTAAAAACAATTTCGCAAAACAATCAAATACTCATTCATATTCATCAACGAACGTCCTATTTCGCCACATACATATTTTGACCGATTTATCCATACATACACGAAATAGCGTGGAATAATTCATTATTTTCACAGCGGGGTTCAGCCCCGCTCCCCGCTCCAGTTCGGCAGTCCTTAGGCCATATGGAGGCCCCGGTTGCTCTGCGCAGAATCCTTGGCCTGCCCTTGACACAGAGCTTGCAATCCTTTGTCCTTCACTGCGAACCCTGGACTATGACGTGCTAAGAAAAACATTCTGAAACGAATAGTACGAGGGCTCGTGTAGAAGGTTCCGTCCCTTTCTAATTCTAATATCTGTGTTTCCGTCATTTATTTTACAAGGCATGCTTTCTATACATGCCCGTTTGCGAACATATTGGTAAATCGATGAAAGGTTTCGGTTTTTCGAATATAAAATTTCGACTGAAGAAGTTATGAATTAATTTCTTGAATACGTTGAATTGAGATATCAAAACTAAACAGTTTCTGCCATCTGCAAAATCTGCAAATTATATTTAGAAGTATTTTGAGCGTGCGACAGCCACTTAACAAACAATAGCAAAGCATAAAACCCGCACGTGCTCTCATTACGAACAATGATCGTTGTTACATCAACATTTCATTAACTAGAAATATTGATAGCAAAAACGCTAATACGGTGTCTATCGATGCATGTGCCGTGTGTAAACTGACATGTTTCCGCCTCCAACTTCGTGAAGTGTCGTCTCCAAGATGACGCGAATTTATTTTTCAGATACAATCATTTTCTTGTTTTGTGTTTATTTACCCCTGGCTCGATTACTGTATTGGTACGGTCTTCTGAAGCCTAAAAAGCAACAGGTTGATCAGTTCTATTGATCTGCGCCAAAAGACCTTGCAATGCATGAATTGAGATAAACGTAAACGTTTAGATTACGATAAAATAAATCCCAACCATTCTGATGATATGATAGCGTGGTGAATATTAATGTGTACCAAAGTATACTATACATAACTATACCATTTAGTGCAAAGTGTAATTTTCCGATATCTACATTTTAGATGTTTATGAAGTGTTAAGATTATGAGAGCAGCGTTGTTAGAAACGTTACGCAGAGGTAATACGCGATTTTTAGGGGATTTAGTCACGCATAGGTGCGTCATTGGACATGACCGCATTGTTTCATCAAACAACGCTCAAATTACCTACAGCTATTATCACTGCTATGCACAACCATCTTTAGTATTTACTCAAAATGTTTAAACAGTCTAAATTTAAACTTTCAAACTTTGTTCACTTTATTTCCTTGGTCATTTTTGTGAAACAGAGCACACAGATCTGACAACCTCAGCTGTGTCGTGTCTTCGTTAGGTACCGTAAGTACGTGTTGATGTAATCGATGTAATTCATGTCATTTTGTCGACGAATTGCTCAGCATGTAATAATTAACAGGTCGACAACAATGTCCGGGAAGGGCTTCATTATCGTCCAACCCTTTATTCTCCCTCGAGGCTCGACTGACGGACGCATTCACTCCATTGGTTTCACAATCGGCTCTTTGCGTCGAGAAGCCTCTCTACATCCTTTACCAAGTTACAAGTTTACTGTTGACTTATTTAAGACAGAATCGAGTAATGCTTAGACGAATTAGGACCACCACTATGAAATTTCCTTGTCTACTCTACTTGGTTTTAAAATGCATTAAAAAAGCGATGACATAAATCTAATGCAACACTTCATCAACTGCGCTATAAAAATAAACAACGTCTAAGATTTATGGCTAGAAAATACACTGTTTGGAAGGAATAAAATCAGGGTTTAGGTAGGAGGATTTATGTAAACCAATCATGTAAAAAATGTGATAATTATGTTTTTACTTCGAAATATGATTCCTTTTTTGTTCGCTCTCGATTACTTTTAAAATGTTCGCTTAGCCGTTTCATAACCTTTTTTTAGCCAAAGCTATCAGCACCTGTATGTGTGCATTTGGCATTATAATTCAGTTCATGGTGCTTGGCGCCTATTCGGGCATTTTATTTGCAACCACGTCGTCTGTCATTCTAAATTGTATGATGAAGCAACAACGCTACCCTGAGTTCAGCCAACGCTACGACTCCGCTTTTGGAATGCAGGCAGGCGTTATGCAAGTCTGCATTGTGACTGGCTTGCCTGTGCAGCTAGGCGATTTATTCGTGCATAGCTGCAAATTGCACATGTTAGTGTCGAGAATGCCAAACAGTTTCTTCTCGTAGTTGCGATGAATTTCAGTAGGTACTGACATGAATCATTATGTTTGGCTATTTCAGTCATGCACTCACAATACGTACCAAAACTAGTCAATAATGATTGTAAGATAAATAAACATGTTTAATGAATGACTCAAAATGTTTTAATTTACAAGTATAAACATTGTTCACAGATGCAAAACATAAACAACATAGTGATGTTCCCAGTAGACAGTCTTTTAAAGGGTGATCTACGGGGTGTTAGGGGAGATCTAAAAAGGCCATTCGACAAAGCATTCAAAGACTACGAGTCCAAGTACCTGAAGATAGAGAAGGAGAAGAAATCACAGGCGAAAGAGGCTGGCCTCATCCGCAGCGAAGTGACGCCGGCTGAAATAGCGGATGAAATGGAAAAAGAACGAAGATTGTTTCAGCTGCAAATGTGCGAGGTGAGGATGCTATTATATTATGCTCTTCGCACTAACATGTAGTTATAATGTTTTTCATAGACTTTTCAAATCAATACAACGCTTACCATGCCGTTTGAACTAAGTACCTACATCCTTTTACACCTAAGCTTTGACCATTATATATTTTTTAAAAACCTTAGATTTCGTTGAGCGACAGTTAAAAAAAAAATGTGTACAGATTTACTTTCAAACGTGCACGTTTTATTGTGAAATCAAATGCGCAACAACTATTCTATTAGCGACAAATTTAACATTTTTCGTAGTCGTTATTTTTATCGTGTGTTGTTAGATGTTGCTACCGGGTGTTTTAAACTTTACTACACGGTCCACTTCCTATTCACCCAGTTTAATCGTGGCCAGTTCTAACCTTTCTACTTGTTTATATTGCCTGTTCTACAGAATAATACGTCATATTCCAGTGCCAGGTAACATTCCTATGGTAATATAAACGTTTTGATGGCAAATTTACGAAGTACTAATCGGAACCGTTAGGGTCGAACGGTTCAAGTTCGTGCCAAGATTGAAATCTTATAGCCAACGAAAGTTATTTAAATCGGAAACCTGTTAAGTGACCTTGTTATTTAATGCTTATTAGTTTCATAAATAAGAAACCAACCGTTGGTTCAATGATAAAATAATTGGCTTGCGGAACTCTTACCATGGTTTCCAAAGTTTGTTCTAATTCTAACAATGCTGAAACTAATTAAGATAACATTGCTTTCTGACCTCTGATCATGTAAGAAATAACCCGCGCAAAAGTAAAAGAAATCTAATAATAAATCCCCTTGAACGAACGTTAAAGACTACCTTCGGGCGGTGCGGAGAAAAGCCAGGTAATTAATGGCAAGTGCGCAATTAGCTACAGCAAACTGTGAGGTGCCAGGAGCGTCAGAGACCTGTTGGTCTCTAACTACTAACTACATCTGTGGCGAACCACTCCCTACTTAGCTGTTAGCTGTGCCGCGGGGCTAAATGACCGCCCACTCATTAGGCATCACTCACGTCATATTATGAACGGTCCCTCTACGCTCATATGAAACTACTTCCTTAGAAGTTATGTTATTGTTTTTGTTTCTAACTATCCTCATAAAACGTGTTAAAGGCGGGGACTCTTATTTGTTAAGTAGGTCAATACCGATGTAGTGATAAATTTCAATAATTATTTACCTTCTCCTGTTTCTGTACTCGCTTTCGTCCAACAGCTACTAAGCTATTTAAATTGTAATCTCATTTAAATGCATTATTATGATTCTTAAACACCTCGAAACATAATCTTATTAACTTATCAGGGTCAAATAAAGCAGGTGAAAACCAGATATTAACTTGGCATGAAAATCTAAAACACAAAACCTACTTACCTCCTGTGTTAATGACCGCATGTACGAGTATATGTTCCTTATTAAACACTTGTTTATTGTTCCAACGGAGAATAATTATCTCATTAATCTCCATTCATTGAAATTATACATTTACAATACCTACATCATTAGCACATAAATGTATCGCGTGTTTAGCGCTAATGCTCGTATCAGTGAACATGTTATCGTGTACACTTATTAGTATGTGAAGTGTTGATTCTATCTTATTTTAGGTGATTCATCAAATCAATGCATTCGAAACCATTCGAAAACGAACGGGCTGTTCTCATTCGACTCTTCGATGTCTTCATGAAATTGGACACACCAATTTCTTTAATTATAACTTTAAGGATGGGTTAATTTTCTAATTTAGATAACTGCTTACTTGTCTTATTTATGGTCTGGCCATTGAAGAAATGAAATCGTTTCCATCAAGGAGACGTCTACAGCCAATAAAGGTCAGTTGCGGTGAATTATCCAATTAAAACCGGACAAGTACGTGCCGGGCCACGCGCAATGTAGGGTTCCGTACCTATGCGACAAATATTGAACATTAAGTTTTGATCGACTATGACTCGTTAACATGTAAAGCCTCCTAAGCTGTGATAGTTTTCCTTTTAAATTCGTTATATTATGGAAATATGGGACCCTAAGAGCCCGTTGTTTGATCAATGGTTAAACAAACTAATAGTTAAAATATATGGCAAACATAACAATAGTTACCCATTTCAAAGGCAATTTGACTATAGTATCTTTAACTACTGATCAAACAACAAGCACTAAGTCGAAAAATGGTCTTGGCAAACCTTATGTGCAATGTTTTTAATAAGGGATAAGGCGAGGAACAAAATGATCGCCACTTTATGTGTAGAAGTGGTACACTAAGCCAAGGATGGACGGACGGATATGCCAAAACAGTAACGATTCCTTGTTGGACTACGGAACCCTAAAACGAGTATAATCATCTTTTCGCCACGAAATAAGCACAAATTCCAGTACCTAATTACTTCTTATTATGTCAATAAATGTAAATTGTGAAGATATGGGTCATTGTAAGGCAATTAATGCGTGTGAAAAACTTCCTACCGCTATATGTGAGACGTGTTATTGTCTCCATTATAATGTCAATTGTATGGTCATCACAAAAGCCGTTATAGCGAACCGAGTAGTACTGTTGAAAGGTCGCAGGTTGTCAGAGACACTGGTTTACAGTTACCTAGTTTGATAATGTATGTGAATTGACAACGTGCACGTTTCGCTGTGTTGCCTGTTATAGCGTTTAGCTCCATTTTATCCAAGCGATACTGACTATTACATTAGTGTAATCCAAGAACTATTATTGCGCATTGTATTTGATTACATAGCGTGTACCTCTTCGCCTAAAAACCCAAATGTTCAAAAGCATAACTATTTATTTCTGACAACTGGCAAATTGCTATCTGTCTACAGTTTTCATGTTACGTAAGACAAGAATAAATGATTCCGGAATGTAATGATTAAGCCTATTAGTGTATGCAGTAAGAAAATTGAAAGTAATAAGTTCGTTGACATCGTCGCATGGCTTGCCGATTGCAAAATCAATGCGTCTGTCTCGCTGGAATGCCAAATTATCTTCGGCTCATGCCAAATGACTGGTGTTCAGTTCATGGGCACGTTGCTTTGTACTTGAAGCATAGATTGGTGACAGCAAATCAAGCTCCAATTCTTCTAGGTACCTAACAATTGGGTGGTCTCGTAAGGAGTGGTTGAGTTTGAGTTGATTGAATTGATGGGTTGATTCCATCCAGTTTATTTTCAAATAGAATCTAGCTCAATCAAAGTAGGAATCGAATTTTCAGTTACATAACATGCTATTTAGAAACCTACACTAATGTTATGGTGATTTATCAAACCGATAATAATGAATTAGTGGAATTTAAGAACTATATTTGATTATTTCTAGGATTATGTAGGTAACAAAAAAGAAAAACCTAGGCTAAGTTATTTCTGTTAGCCACGAACCTACCTACACGCAATGTCCAGAAAATTCTTATAAGTAACCAGTCCTTGCGTGATAAAGATTCTATAAACTGATTGTCACATAATTTATCACTAAGGTTACAGGTTTTTTAAAGCTCTAAAACGGAAATCTTACTGAACATTTGGTTAAAATTTTATGATCGTTTAAGGTTGTAGAAATGTAGATATGTTATTCAATCTCTTCTCGTCCACCTGTGCTCATCTGAAAATGATAAACTCTTTACTGATTATTTTCATTTGTTTTTACTAGCAATGTTTTTTTATACGTCTCGCTTGTTGCCTTTTTCTGTCTTGATATCCTTTGATCCAGAAGTTAACATGGCGTGCCATCGAAAAGGACTGGCGCAACGCCGCGCTCTGCTGGTTTCATTTCCTGACTGGAATCTGATAGCGACAGTTTCTCTTTAAACTATAAACTACCGGCTAACGATTACAAATTGTAATAAAGTTATAAAGACACGCTGCGACTGCGCTTTTGAAAACTTTATTTTATCCTTTTATGTATGTGCAACATCAAAATTATCTAGGTAGACTGATTTATATACCTACACTTTATTTTATCAGTCACTAACTTATCTTAGTCATTATTCTCCAAAACACATTTAGACATGAGACTGTTTATTTAGCTTCAAAGTCAAATGAGACACGTCTAGAACAAACAGCGATAAAAAACGCTGTAGTTCTCTCAGAGGAAAACTTTATGTAGACAAATCTAAAACTTCGCTAAAGCTTAAACATCTGCCACATGTGAGAGTTTTTTTTTCAATCCACCACAAAGCCTTTGTCGTAAAAAATCATAAAGGAACGCTAGAAGCCCTATCGTCGGCTGGCGGCTGTCGGTGCAGTACCGCGGAGGCGCGCGTCAGGTCGACGACCGGCCTTGCGTCCGCCGCGCAGGGCCGGTGCAGTTTTGACCCTTGCTTTGTTCCTCGTTTCCCTGCACGCAAATAAGGAGCCCATACAACTCCGCCGCAAATTGTTCAAAGCATTAACTCGCATGGCGTTGCTACAACACTTCTCGATTACATAAAAAAAGACTGCAAAGAAAGAATTGTCATTCGCTTTCTGTTGGGCACAGTGATTGCTGTAGTCTTTAGTTTACGTACCTACAGATACAATGGTAATCGATGTGTTGTAAATATCGATGTCACAGTATGGACAGAAAAAGTTAACCGGCGAGCCGCCAAGAAAGTTGTGCAAGGTCGCGCACCGCCTTTATTATTATTGCACAACCGCAATACGAGACTGATTCCACTACAACGTTGATGCGCGTGCTCGCGCGTCATCAAGTATAATTTTAACTCGCGGAAGGGCACGTAGTAATATTTGTGCGTTTTCACAGTCCGTATCCCGCTCATTGCCGGCACGCCGCGTCCTATTTGCTACTCCCGTCACTAACATCAATTGCGAACTCGCAATTTTAGGCGGAGTCCTCTGGCTCGTGTCCATCTATAAAAGCTAATTTGGTCTTTATCGCTTTCGTTGTTCTAGTACCTGATAAAGTTCAACGAGATAAAAACGAAGAAGGGGATAGAGTTGCTGCAGCACTTGGTGGAGTATTACCACGCACAGACGAATTATTTCCAAGATGGATTGAAGACCATTGAACATTTTGGGGTGTATGTGGCGGATTTGAGTGTGCAGCTTCAGAAAATTCGGCAGCAGCAGGACGACGAACGGCGGCGGTTGCTGGAGCTAAGGAATATGCTTCGGGCAGCCGCGCCGCAGGATAGAGAGGTAAGACACGCTCCTTAAACTACGTACTACTAGCTACGTAGCAATTGGCATAAAAAATACTTATGCATCGCAAAAGAAAACAGAAAAAGTCGTGAGCCAATGTCTAGACATTTTACGTTGCAATTTGCGAAATGCTAACGATTGCACTGTAGATATGTTTATGTGCAAGTAATCTATCTTCAAATATTATTGTTATATTATTGTTATTTGGCTGCGGTTGCCAAAGTTTTATTTACTATGCAAAAATTCCGAGTGATCTTTACCTGCGAAGTAATCTAACAGTGTTAATTTTAATAACAATTCTCAGTCTTATTTGCATGTCTGCGGAACTGAACTTTAGATTACTAAACGGTTAATACGCTTTCAGGTGGCATCTTCAGTAGGAGGGTACTCGCTCCACCAACTCCAAGGCGACAAACAACATGGGGTCACTCGCAGCGGCTACTTGCTCAAGAAGTCCGAAGGCAAGGTCCGACGGGTGTGGCAGAAACGCCGTTGCCGAGTCACGGCAGAAGGCTACTTGGACATATTCCACGCGGATGAAAACAAACCACCGGCGAGGGTGAATCTACTTACGTGCCAAGTTAAGGGCGCCGAAGACAAGAGGGCGTTCGATCTAGTCTCATGTGAGTACTAATTCTTTAAAATTGATGATTATGGTGGCCCGGCGGAAGACCAGCGCTGGTTTTAACTAGCAACATGCTGAGTCGGGTCCCTTTTGTGACAGCATTAATGTGTACATAGCTCTATCTATCTATCTATCTGTCTATGTCTATTGTATTCTTATTTTTGCCTGTGTACGTGTTATTGTTGTTATAAATAAATGTTTTTCTTTCTTTCTTAAATGATAATTCGCAATTGATGTAGTATTTACTAATGTTACTAAAGAGAATAGGGCATTTTTTATCGTACTGGCAATGTCACATTTATATCACGTTTATTGATTGATTGTATATTTTTATCGTTTTAAGTAAATTGCTAATCTAGTGACTTTAATAATGCGTAAAAACGCATTGCTAAAACAAAACATTATTACAATTTTATATCAATGCAATAAGTTACCGTGCCGTATCACACTTAGAAACCAATGATTAAAGGATTTGTCACACTGAATGCGCTCTGCGGTCGCGGTCAGGTCAAATTGACCGCAGCCCGCATGATGTATGAACAACATTGTCGGTCTCTATATATTTTGTATAAATCTAGAGACACATTAGCTTGTAACATCCCTATTATCGTTCCAGATAACCGTACCTACCACTTCCAAGCTGAGGATGAGAATGAGCAGCGGGCGTGGTCGTCGGTTCTAGTCAACTGCAAGGATGGGGCCCTGATGAGGGCGTTCCACCAACAAGCGGGCGAGGGCAATGACTCTGGCCATTCGCTGTTGGATCTACAACGGTCCATCATACGTGCTGTGCGCGCTATGCCCGGGAACCAAGTTTGTGCAGATTGTGGATCTACTAACGGTAAGAGTTTGACTATGACTATTGCTAAAAATGCGCAGAATGAGGCCAAAGATGTGGCTCACTGTTAGTAACAGCCTATTCACTCTGGCTTTGACTAGGCAAGGTTGCTCTATATCTAGATGAAGACATCGCTATCGCTTTCGAACAGAACGATTAGTAACACTGGTTTCTTGTTTGTCGTCTTGTTCCTAATAGATTAGCAAAAAGTTACAGTTACAATTGGGGATGTCTATGCATTTTTTTTTTGTAATGCTTTTTGAATCGTTTTCAATAATGTTAATTGTTAAGTGAAATATTTATAATTTAATCGAAAGTTAAGATGCTGAAAACCAGTAAGGTTTTATCTATACGTAAGTACCAACTTAAATGCGGACTTGAATGCAATAAATAAATAATTGCTTTAATAGTATCGTAAAATATCGTAAGCGGATGTATAATAATGGCAAACAGAACGTGTTAAACTGGCTTTATTACTTTTCATTGCAAACATTCCAATCTAGATTTTGGCAGACTTTTTTAGAAGGTAGACTTGTAGAGATCTCTTAAAGGGAAAGGTGTGCCTTTGTACAGGTATCTCAATGGTGGTCAATACTTTTTTTCTCTTCTTTATTTTACATACATTCAAACTTTCATGACATGATAAATTAATGATAAATAAAGTGCTAAAAATGTAAACATGATACGGTTGTTGTGTTTGTTGGTAAAATATTATAACAGTTGTTTTTTTTATAATAATGATTGTTTATCAATTAATAATTATGATTTCTCACTCTGCTGACTATGCCGTATTAATTTCCTAAATATAATTTTAGTACGTAAGTTACCAAGACTTCAAAAATATCTATACGCACCTTTGTCACTAATCATAAGGTTGATGTTTACACATATTTGACGTGATGTCTTTATAGATATTTATGCCTTCGACGGTACACTAACAAACAGTAGCATAAAGAGTAGCATACAAACATCACCCATATCTTACACAACCGTAAATAAAGCCACAGAGCTTACACCAACCGTCCACAATACAGTAGTAGTTACTTTGTTACATTCCAAGTGATTCAATTTCACACGCTCCTAGAGACCATGACCGATAGTTAAACGGCGTGTTATGAAACAATGCGGAGATGCGAACCGGCCTTGACCACTAATCAACTACAGGAAAGGGAACTCTGTTTCCGAGTCGAAAATAAATAATCATGGAATTGCTATGAAATTGCGGGTTCTTGGTTCGATAATTACTGCGTACGGATTGCGTTTGTATTTGCGGTCGCTCTTTACCATTGTAGCGTGTTGGAAAGAGATAAAAATAAACTAGCTCTTTGATGTAAAAGAGTAATACTTAATGGCGTTATTAATATCATCGAGGTACTAGTAAAACCCTGACTTTTCACGGGCGTAAGCTAGTAATATTACTAAGTACTAGGTGTTTAATTATCAATTATGAATGCTCGTAATTCATCATCATCATTTAACTCATAGGACGTCCACTGCTGGACATAGGCCTCCCTCGTGGATACCCAATCATTGCGGTTTATTTAAAGCGGCCTGTATCCACCGAGAACCTGCGTCCTTTACCAAATCATCCGTCCATCTCGTTGGTGAACGTCCCACGCTATGCTAGCCAGTCCGTGGACTCCATTCCAGGACTTTTCAGCCCCAACGGCCATCCGGTCATTGCCAAATGGGCAGGCCATATAACTCGCAGAACGGATGGCCGTTGGGGCTGAAAAGTCCTGGAATGGAGACCACGGACTGGCTAGCATAGCGTGGGACGTTCACCAACGAGATGGACGGATGATTTGGTAAAGGACGCAGGGTGGAATGGCTTCCAACGAGATAATCAAGTAATCAGTTTGGTTATGTCGGTATCCTTGTAATTATTTATCTTTGTGCAATTAAACTCATCCCTATTCTACGTTGTTACAGTGTGTTGAGATATTTTTGAACACCTTATACATCGATATATCTGATGGTGAGCAATATACCGATATTTTATTTTCAGATCCTACGTGGCTATCAACGAATTTTGGCGTTATTGTGTGTATAGAATGTTCTGGGAGCCATCGAGAGCTGGGCGTGCATATATCCCGAATACAATCGCTAACCCTCGATAGGTTGAGTACGTCCCAATTGTTGATCGCGCGGCATATGGGCAACCAAATGTTTAATGAAGTCATGGAAAACTTGTTGGACGAGAGGGACAAATTGACGCCTGAGAGTTCTATGTAAGTGGATATAATTTTCACGGCTGCTAAAATTTGATGGCATCGATCTACAAAACAAACTGAATTCTGGCCAAGTTCTTAAAAAGTCGTTAGACGAGTATTAGACGAAATAAACTGTGCTTATGTCCAGTAGAATAACAAGTGACTTGCTGATACGATACGGTATGTTGCTATTACGATAAACAATTTGGGTTTGCAGAAATTCACTTCACAGGTGATATGAGAAATTTACTTAACAGGTTATCGTTATGCTCGTAGTAACTTAGTGCACCTCACACTGTTTTCAAAATTTTCAAATAAAAACCCGAATGTCAAATAAATACTCGCCACAGCTAAATACTATGACAGTAAGAGTCGAGCACGAGATATCAGTAACGTCTGTATCTACTTACATCATTTGGTAAATAGCTGTCGCTACCGACAATCCTTCTGTTGTTTTTCCCATTATATTTCCATGTTTGACATAACAATTTTAATAAATATTTTTAGGGAGGAACGATTAAGGTTTATCCGAGAGAAGTACGTATACCGGGCGTGGGCAGCGCAAACCTGTAGAGACGCAGTAGAGAGGTTATCTGAAGTAGAACACGCGGTCAACAACGGACACTTACAGAATCTACTGCAAGCATACGCTGAAGGAGCGGACTTGGCCGCGACACTACCTTGCTCAGTAAGTACGTGGGGCAGTAATTCAATTATCGAGTCATAGTTGTTTTGTTCATATAAACGTAATGGAATGGGTACCATAACCGATTCGTCACTTTCTTGACTATGTGATTACGAATGTTACTATAATAATACTAATAATGTAGTTATGCTTACTGCTTTGATTGAAACAAATACGTTAGGGTACTATTATACTATGATTCAAATATCAACAATTTTAAAGATTTAATTTATGAAGTAAGATTGGAAAGCGTGTTTTTTAAAGGTTTTGCGGTGTTAGTTTGAATATATTATTTGATTAGAAATACTTCAGAGATGCTCCCACTACATTTTGTCAAGATCTGACGATAGAATATCTTTTAAACTTATTGTTTAGCAGTTATTAATAAAAATTAACACTTTATCGAACAATTTAGTTCTTATTTATGTTGTTAAAATTCCAGGATTGCGGTGAATCGGCGTTACACTTGGCGATCTCCCGCGAACTCGGCGACGGCTCCTTCTTACACATAGTCGATTTTCTAGTCCAAAACGGCGGCACCCAGCTTTTAGATAAGACAACAACTTCGGGTATGACTGCCTTACATCTTTGCGCAGCGACTGATAGAACAGAGCCTATGAAGTTGTTACTCAAGGCAGGCGCCGATGCTACAATTAAAGACAACAACGGACGAACGCCTCTGTTAATCGCTAGGACGTTGGGACATCATGCATGCCAAGAATTGGTAAGCAACTGGTTTTATAAATAGGAAATCAACACATGTTAAAATAGCTTTCCGCGTCTGTTGTGTTGTTTGTACAGACAGCAGCAGAAGTAGAGTAGCGATTGTGGTGTTCAAAATGATCCGCATACACTCTTAGTACCTACACAGGTTGGTCATTTTGAGCACCATAACCGCGTAATAACTTCTGCTGCAGACTGTGTATCCGGTTACTCTTAGAAGTTAGTTAGGAGTTACCGCCTGGTTTAGACCAGTGGCCGTATTGTCTAACACTTTTGGCGCTTGCCTTCGCTTTCACCATCTCTTTCTATCATCCTTTTATACCGTTTGACAGAAAGAGATAGTGATTGCGAAGGCAAGCGTCAGAAACGTTAGACAATAAGCCTGCAGGCAACAGTTTTTGATGCAGTTTTCACCATCAGTTAGATAATTTTTCACGGAAGGTGTATATGTAATGAAATCCATATAAGTTTTTATGTAAGTAGAATAAAAAAACAATATTTTGCAACCAAGCTGACGAAAAATAAGAGACATTTAAGCAATATCTTTTTTTTATTACATCCGTGCGAAGCCAGGGCAGTCGCCAGTTAATTATAAAATATATTTATCTATTTAATTATACCTATTTCATAAATATGATTTATTTTCAGTTGGAGAACGTAGACAAAAGAGAGAAGAGTATGTTCGAAAACATTAATATAGACTGGAATTTGTCACATGACGACGGCTCGACTGACTTCTCCGATGACGATACGGTCATAGATGAAAGGGTAAGTTAATTATCAAATCAGTTTATTTGATTGCGAATTGTGGATCATAAAGAGTGACAAAACGTTGTCACCAACATTTTATGACACTTTGTTCTCCGACGCCCCCGAATTCGGGGGGGCTTTGGGAGCTGGAAGTAAAATCTGTGAAATTCCTATTAAGGCGGTTTTAGACTAAATTTTATTCCTTTTCCAGCAAAATGGCAGCGTGACGCCTGAGAAGAAATGCCCCCGGTCCCGGCCACCGTCGTACGCCGGTGCCGCAGAGCGAACTGGTGGAGAATCTCCTGTTCTGCGCTCGCGCTCTTCCACTTGCGACTCGCTGCACCATGCGCCGCCCACACCGACGCCCGCTGCGCACGCGAGGAAACCCCACGTCTGTAAGTCATTTGCCAAACATTTCCATTAGCAGCTATGTTGAAGTCAGTTGTCCATTGATGGACACGGGCCTTTTATACATTTGTTTGGATTCCACACAGGACAAACTTCAAAACAATGGTGCGAGATTCGTTACATGGCGGGGCCGCGCGTCTGTGACATTTTGACAGGAAATGTCACAGGAGATTGCTCGCGGAGACAAAATCATTATGACACTTACTGTTAAAACGTTCTAAGATTGGTCAAAAATCAAATGGTTCTACTGTACGTACCTCAACTCGCACGATGTTTCTCACAGTATCTAAATTAAGCTTAAGACAGATTGATATGATTAAGAATTAGCATGTGCATTTGTGTTTGTACGAGGTGTTTTGGCGACCATTTTTGGGTGAATCAACTTGTATGTATTCTATACTCTGTCCTTGATAGTCCAAGTGACATGTTCAAACTGCTTCGTAAAAAAATGCTTAGGTTATTCAGGAGACAAAATTTGTGTAACCATAGCAATGGGTGGTTGGGTGGCAAGAAAAAGTTGATTCAGTACACCCTTTTGCACAAACTTGTAGAATTGTACGTATACCTACAGCAGTGGCGAACCTTACATAGAAGCCCAAAAGCCGGGCTTGCCTTATAAATCTCAAATGAAGATTAAAAATAAAAACCAAACATCGTCCAAACGAAAAAAGTTCTAATAAAATCACTTTCATAATAACGCGCTTTATTTTACGTAAAATACCAAGAATTGCATAACAAATCCGCTGCGCGGCCCGGCGGCGCTGAACGGCGATAGTAGCGACGTTATAAATAGCATGACATCTCGCTCGCTCTTGTGGGCTTTTACGGGGCTTCCAAGCGCTCTCTTCATACTTAGGAAAACGTTAGTTTTGCAAATATCTATGTATAGCTGCATATATAGCACTTTCTTTGCAATTTTGAATCTGGCTTACGGTGTGAAGTTTGTTGCGTTTGGTTTGTTTGGAACGCGAGTGCGCGGGCGAGATGAATAACTTCACGATTGTTTATATCGAATCGTGGGCCATGCAAGGCGTTGTAAAATGCGTGATTTGATGCAATTACAAAATAAATAGGTATTCTTGTTTAGTGCGGTGTACAGTGCGGTGCGTGTGAGAATGAGTCTGTAAAATTCTGTCTAGTAATAGAATGTTTAATGATTAATGTTTATTTCGGCAAAAAACGGCACAATAATAATGAGTGAACTTATAAAAAAAATAGAATGAAGTGTGCTTTGGTAAGCTTGTCCAAACTGAAGAGTAAAGCGGCAACAAGATGGATTTACCTACATTAAATTATAAAAAAATAATAAAACATATCTCTCGGCTTGCCATAGCTTGATACCCTAGGCACGCCACTGACCTACAGCTACGTCTGTAGCCTATATAGGATCGGGTTAATATCCTGAAATCCCAACCTAAACTAAGCCTAGACACATAAAATTTTGCACAGCTATCCTTCATACAACGCAAATGAAAAACGGTGTAATTTTTAGTAATTCGTATGAGAATTTAGAAAAATGTCGGAATTTCATTTCCAATAGCCGGGTCTCCACTGAGCGAGCCGCCTCGCGAGGCAAGCGCATAAGACGTGATTTTGTTCAACACAAAGCTCAAAATCGCACTGAAAATGGCTGGCTCGTAAGGCGGCTCGATTGACAAATCTAATGTTTAGGGCGAGAGAAGCTGTCGGTAATGCGACGGCTACACACATCGCGATAACGCGAATATTCGCACTATCGCGATGTATGTAACCGAATATTCGCGAATACTTCGGCACTTCGCCCGAAGCCGCAGACCCTTCGCCCCGCTGTCGGTAAATTTGTGCACATCAAAGGCTGCTAAACTAACCTGCGGCATTGCTCTCTATTATAGCAGTATGGCCATGCACATTCGCCGTAGGCCGAAGACGAAGTTTTATCGCGATAATTCTATCGCGATGTGTGCAGCCGTAGCATAAAAGTAATGTTTTCTTTCCAGATAACATCGGCAGCTTGAAGAAGCGAGCGGCGCCGCTGCCGCCAGCGGTTGCGTTAGCCCACCCGCCGCCGCACCCGCGATCCACGCCTTCGCCATCCGCGGACAGCACGAGATCGTTGCACGGTTAGTATAAAAAACCAGTAGAAAAGAAAACCTTGATGTTGACGTTTTTGCTTTGTAATTGGATTGGAGAACAGATCAAATTACACACGTATTTATACATAGGAATATGGTAGTGACAAAAATGGGGACTAAATATAAAATGCACAGGATCTCTGGCTTGTAGGAATTCAAAAATGCCGCTGAAAGAAAGATAAGAAACAACGCGAAACCATTTTTAGGGAAAAACGAAACCCTTGCGAGTTGCGCATCTACCAGAGCTGTGCGAGGTAGCTAAGTGGTGTGCAAAGATAAAATTATCAACAAGATTATTTTATTTTCCTTGCTTCACTCAGCGCAGCTTCCCTATCACAGCCTTAGAACACAGCCTTATTGCTTACGTTTCGTCTGCCAGTCTGTCAAGTTTTGATACTCACCAGTAAATCATAACCTAAAGGGTACATACATCCCACTCACCTAGAAACGAAAATTTTTCAAGAAGCTAGTTTGTGAACTTAGTGAGCAACATCATTGGGTGACCTTCTGCGAGTCCGAATCACACTTTCCCTGTGTTTTCTAAACCTTGAAATATTTACTATTCGTAGTAAATCTTTTTAAATTAAGATTAATTAGTTAAGATTATGCATGCAATATTGTAATTTACTGAAATAAAGTTTAATTTTTTTTTTTATTTTAGTGTCAAGCACATCAATGGTGGTAAAGCATCGGCCACAGCAGCCGCCGCCGACGCCGCCACCGGTCGTTTCTCTGCACAACGGCGCCCACAGAGACGAACCTACACCACCACCGAGAAAGGTATATTTAAATAACTGTTGTACTTCAGAACTGATGTTAAGGATAGCATAGGCCTCGTGTCTTGATAATGATCTTTTAATAATATTTCAGATATCGAGAGTTAAAAAAATATATTTATTCTTCTGAGCACCTTGGTAGAAAGGTAGTTGGGCCAATCAACTTTTAAACCGACGTTTTTGGCGTCTCCTGCGTTACCAAAATTGTCTCTGGCGTTACCAAAAAATCGTACTTCCAACAAGATATTTCACGGTTTAATAGGTTAAACTTACGTAGGACGGCATGTATTCATGCTATTCATCTATTAAATTACAGAAAAAACGTGTTTACTTACAAAAATCTGCAATTGTTTGAAAAATGTCGCGGACAGATTATAGTCGGTTTAAAAGTTGATTGGCCCAGTTAAGTAGTTTTGATTCAAGACATGTTGAGGAAAGATCAAAACGTGTACCCCCTAAGCCAAAACCTTGACTGTTTGTTACTGTACTGGCCATACCTTGTCATACATGCTTTAGTGTAAATATTTACGCTGCATTCGTTTTTCGTATGAAAAACTGGTATTTACATAGCCTGGTGGTGATCCTATGCGTCTCAAATCTTTGTTATTTTACCAATAGATACCGCCACTGAATTCTAAGTGAAATATGATCTATCAAAGGTAAACATGTGTAGTTAAGAGAACGAGACAAGTTGTAAATAGTAATAAAACTAAATTTAACAAAATGAATTTGTACAGATTAAACAGAAGTCATGAGTTGTGTTACTCAAAGAATTGATCGTATGCAACTAACAAAAGAAGTACAAAGTGATGTTTGTTTTTGCTTCAGAAGAAAAATAGATTGCACCTGGAAAAGGCTGTGAAAGCGAAACTGAGAAGGGTAACGAACTGAGAGAGCTTTAATGTACTTACTCGCTTACCCTTGTTTGATTTATATCCTTACATTAAATTTTTGTTTCATGTGACAGACCATAGTCTTGTCAAGAGAACACTAAATTATCTCACTGATTCTCTGATTTTGTATGTTTATAGTTACTACCCATTGGCAAAAACTCTCTTGACAATCGGTTTCTAAAATACCACAATATCATAACTTATGCAATAAGCATTGAATTTATTTGCGTAGTTTATGAACACATTCAAAGGAACGCGTTTAAAAGCAAAAATAAATAAGTCTTAATCTTATTCACTTTAATTGTGATAATTTCTGACGAAGTGCAAGATTCAAATTAAAGTGGACTCGAATTCGGAATTATTTCTTTTTGACATTAGACGCGCATTTGCATGAAATAAATAACAGCTTCTAGCTTAACCGTAATATTTATCGTTTGTTTCAATTCCCTTTTTTGTCATTTGCTCTCGAGTTTTCCTCTGTTAGATATAGAGCATTAGATCTTCGTGCGTAGTTAAAAAAAACAAAATATTTATACAAAAATATCTATACTACCTCTTCACTGCCTAATATATGGGAGAAATCACTTTGAAGCGACCACTTTTTTAAAATCTGGTGTAATTCTAGATTTACCTCATTCACGTTCTTTTTCTGTATTTTTGAAAAGGGTAAATTATGTTTTTTTTTTTAACAGCACACAGATTATGTTATGATACAGTTCGCTCACAACTTATTAATCTTAATCACACAGATTATGAAACATTCGTGTAATAATGCAAATAACAAGTTATTTAGTGAGTGTTTCGTTTTTAACACGTCATTTTGTGTGAATAATTAACGATATTGCTATATCTACCATGTTTTTTGATACCTCGCAGTAAATGACAACATGTACACAATTTTAAAATATTACAGCATAAAGTTATTTTTTATTTCACTATTATCACAAGACTTTTTATGCAATATATTTTGCAAATATATTATTTAAAAATATTTAGATTTACTAAATTTGCTTTGAAATTTTTATTACGGAAAAAAGAAGAGCTGATTTCTGGTTTCTATTAATCAAGTAAAAAATCAGCAGTTTGCATAATTTGATTCCATTGTCTCTTCTTATTGTCAGAAAAGAAGTGATGACCGATTGAAATCGTTTGAAAGTTAACGGACAGAAAACCCTTAGAGGCTTTGTATCTCTGTTTTGTTATGTAAATTGTGACTTACTCATTTTATGTAAGTTAAGACAAAAATATACAGTAAACAGCGACAAATCAAAGTTACATCAACATGTTTTGCTCAGTTGAAATAATAATAGACGGTCGAATCTGGTTCGTCCAGCAAGGATGAAGCTATGAAGCCTCAGCTCGCTCGCATAGCTCCAGCCTTTTTCCCGGAAAACCACATATCATCGTCTGTTTAAAATCGTACAAGTTCTTGAACGTGTTCTATTATTCCAGGAATGTTCTAGTCAAGATTCGTCCCTGGAGTTATGCGACATGTCCGACCCGTGTTTGGACGACAGTCGGCTCACTTCAGCGCTGTCGTGCGACAGCTCGCGGTCCAGGGAACGAACGCGGCGGAGTGACAGCCGGTCACTGGACGTGTCTGATACGTCAAGCGTGCACTCGCGATCTCCGTCGGCGTCTATTACCATGGTAAGTAGATATTACAATACGTTTACTTTTAGTTTATTTACCACTGACAGATGGCTTGCCTTTATTTCATTTCCAGCTTTAACACCATACAAATAAAGTAGCTATAACAAAATTTGCAAACGTGGGTAACAGTATTCTAAAATTGGCTTTATTTGTAGGTCGTTAAAGTTGAATATGAAATGAAGGCAAACCATCTGTCAGTGGTAAACTTTATGTAATTTTACTGTACTATAATTTCTGATCATAACAATATGAATTAAGATGGACATTTAAGCCACAAGCACGACGGAAGGCACAGCCAAGGCAATGCTGTAAACTATAAAAGTTATCTGTTCCCTGGCTGCTCGCTCAGGCTATTTATTTATTTCAAAGCAATTAAAAGTAAATTTTTTTAATTAACGAGCTATTACGCGCGACTCTGTCTGCAATGGATTCGTTTATCGCTATATCGCGGGAACTATAAATTTTTTTGGGATAAAAACTATCCTATGTCCTTACCAGGGTCTCAAACTATCCCTATACCAGATTCAGCGGTTTAAGTGTGAAGAGGTAACAGACACGGGTATGTATTACAATACCGAAGTACGAAAGACCGAATGTATTAAAACATCGAATGGGTCAAAAGACCGACACGATTTTTTTCTGAAACCGTAAACTTTTCAGAATTTATTAAAACGGCATCATACAGAACCCATTAGGTTAGGTTAGGTTTGTTTTATAACAATCTTAAAAAGTTAACGGTTTCAGAAAAAAATCGTGTCGGTCTTTTGACCCATTCGATCTTTTAATACATTCGGTCTTTCGTACTTTGGTATTGTAATACATACCCAACAGACACAGACAGACAGATACTTTTGCATTTATAATATTAGTATGGGATGAAAATTAATCTGGATCACAGGGCTAAAATAAAGTGTTTTTCTGACGCCATCGTGTCTCTTACCACTCACGCATGCTTTTTTGCTTCATGAGAAAAGCCAAGGGAATGAAAATTTCTTTGTAACCTTTCAGACTTATCGGTCTTCTAGTACGTTCTTCAATCTGATGTTACATTGTAGATGGGTGTCGGTACGCGGCGTTGCCGAGCTCTTTACGACTGCTCCGCCGACAATGAAGACGAACTATCATTCCGCGAGGGCGAGGTCATTGTCGTCATCAACGAACGCACGGAAGACGACAACTGGATGGAGGGCCAAGTCGAAGGCACGTGTCGCCGCGGAATGTTCCCTGTCTCCTTCGTACACATGCTGCCCGACTAGCGAGCGAGTGAGACTGCGACTGGTACAAACGATGGAATATAGCTCAGTAGATAGGTCCATTTTAACGCGCCCAGTGCATTAAACAACATGCGAGCTCTATCAACTCGACTTATCGTTTTTAAAAATGTATGAGATGTAATCACTAATCATTATGATGATGATGATGAAGATTATCCGCTGAGCGTGTTAATAAAGGATGCCATTTAGTTCCTTTATAATTTCGTGACTAAGAGTGTATAACAAAGATGAAGTATAATGATTATAAATCTAAATCTTGTCTGCTGAATGTCTTAACGTGATTGGTCGTAGCGCGTACTCTTGTGTTCAATATTAAAATTGATCTATAGATGGTAGTTCTAAAAGTGTTCACGAAAGTTTTTGGAATATGGATGTTGTTATAAAAGTAAGAGGATTCTAATAAAGTCTAAATAATCACTATGTTCGTCTTAAAGAGCGCAGCGTAAAACAGCTTTTAGGGTAATATTTAACGAACGCAAGGTCCGCATTGTTGGCCTAACACTAATTAATTTCAAATACTACGAGCTTATTTTATGTCTAGCATTTTTGTATGTATTCTGATCGTATTCGATTTACACACTGTTGAAAATAGCTTCAATAATAACAGCCATGCAAGCTATCGTCATCATGGCATGGCCAGTTATCGCGCTCGGGCTTAGATTAAATATCTCAGCACATCAATTTTCAAGTATCAATGTGATATACCACTCAATACCAATATATAGTAGTTATTGTTTTTATACAGGAATTTTAATACTCATAAATTTGAACCATTCCAATCTTTCATAAAAGTATTAACTTTTAAAAGTTACACGAAATTAGTATGTTTAAGTTTGGATATTGCCTAAGTCTAAAACCGTAAACTCTACGATTGTAGCTTTAATATTGCCCCGAATGACGACACCAATACTGTAAGTTTCGCCAGTAGCTCCGTCCCATTGCGGCTTTCTGTTCACTTTCGAACGTTGTTTATAAATATTAGCTCAGCTTTTATAGGTCTTTTTCAATCCGCTTCAAAATTCGTTTCAAATTTAATAATAAAGGTCTGTATTAATTTACTTTGATCTGAAATTTCAACTCGTTTTGTCCCTGTTTCCAGAAATAAAGTAGTTTGTTCAGTAATATATAGAAGTGAGATCTTGAGAAATGTAATAAAAGAAATTGAACCAATAGCGCTTAGGAAGGTAAGGATTCCATTAGAAGCAACAAAATTAAACAGCAGGACAACAGTCAATCATAATTTTAGTAGAAATCGTGTAGATTAATATAATGTCTTGAGCTCAAGTTATTTAGATAAAGAGTCAAATTGCGATAAATCTCTTCGATTTTCAATGGGAGCTGTGAAAGAATCTGTTATTTGACTCTAACAATTAAAATTCCAACTATCGAAATAAAACTTTATAGTACCGATAATTAGTATCGACTGTTACATTTCAGATGATTAGAGTTTTGCCAAAAATGATGTGATCAGTAGTCGAAAATATTGTCAGTGACAAACTTCGGACCAGTGACTGTTTGTTAACTAGTTTTTCTTGTATATATTAACGTGTATTAGATTGTTGGTGCATGACGTCTATATACATAGTATTATGTATGATGTGTGAGATCAAGGGTGGACCTTGTGCAACTCTTTATGTCATAGACACGACCATTCTCCATTTAGAGTAAATATCAATATATAGAGCAGTGCATCTGTGAACCCTATGATCTCTCTCAGAATACGTGACAGATCTTGTTGTTAAGGCCCATGCTACACGGGCGGTTCTCCCGCCGCGGGAAACCGCTTCTGAACCGCCAATAGACACAATTTTATATGCAAGTTGTATGGTGCAAACTACACTGCGCAGCTCCGTCGAGCGGGAAACCGCCCGTGTAGTATGGGCCTAAATGTTAAATTTTAAAGATTCCAACGTTTTCAAATAGATGTTTAACAAATGTATTCAATATCCTTAGCAATAGCTCTAGAATGTAACTGTTGATAATGGATGAACAACCTGTTACACAATAAAGTTACTCTTCGTATCGACACATTCCCGATCCTGTAATTAGTTATTCTGTATATTGGGTTCATTAACTCATATAGGTATTAAGAAGACATTTCAGATTGTTTATAGAGTTACCCCACATTACCGCATGCGATGCCATACATTAGTATTACTCGAGTTTCAATGTATATTTTAGGTAGCTGATATAATCGCTATTAATTATTATTTTGCGGGGCATTATGCTTGAGGCGTGTCGCGAACGTCTTGGTGTTGACACGACCTGCGAACTAAGTAATTCACGAACGCAAAACGCGTAGCGATAAGTATTGCACAACAAGTTGCCAGTTTTTGTAGATTATCTAATAAGTTTTGCCCGAGAAAATGAGTATCTAATATATGATTATTAAAATAGGCGTCAGTGAAATTCAAACGCAATAGGTACACTTGTACATAGTTATAATATGATAGCGTAAATAGAACGTACGAACTTAGACACCTGTAGATTTAATTCCTAATTTATTGTAACTACCTACATAACTTGAAGATGTTAGAAAAGTGCTCACTTAACCTCGAGTTACGTACTTTTCTATATTTCTTATGATATAAATAAATGATATTTATTTATATATTATGAAAATCTAATTGTGATGAAATATTTTAATGCCATTTTTAGCCTGTCAGTATGTTACTTATTGAAAAGTTATTTAACCAAATGATGCTAGTAGCGTAAGATGTTTTATTCTTTATTGTAGTATATTAACGGAGTTGTAGCTGAATAGTTTTTTCTATTGTGTATTACGTGAATGAAAATCTGTATGGATTTATTAATACATCACTTCGATGTCTATTTCGTATTTTATTTTAAAGCTAATCTGCACCTTGCATTTACCAATTTTCACTGTAGCAGAAAAAATAAGTAGGTAAGGTAAATATCCCAGTGCCCGACGCTGCCCATTAATAGCAGACACTTTCAATCTTAAATTCGCAGCAATAAAGGCGACGAGCAGGGTGTCGATTATTGGAATTAAAGTGTCGAACACTGGGGTGTTTACCATAGCCTGATATTACCAAAATAAATAAACAGTACCTAATGATTTGCAATCGAAATAGCATTCGTCATCTCTTTCTATCATCTTTACCATTTGATAGATAAAAATGGTGATTGTGATTGCAAAAGAATTTGACTGTAGAATGAAAAAATGAAGTATACCTGCTGTCTGTTCCACCTTTATAATATGTAATGTGATTTGCAATAAATAATTTTGATTGATTGATTGATTGAGTGTAGTTCTAGGATTGACTATCTACGATATCCCAAATAAGTGATATGTGCGTCTTTATCATTTTCGACATGCCACTGCCTCTGAAGTACATAAATCCGATAAAAGCACATGATGGTGGCTTAGGTCAAGCGACATTCTTGACAATCTGTAATAGATAGTCATTTACGATGACGATTTCTTGTAAGTAACTTAACCTTTTCAATGCTTTATCAAATAGAACAGCTCTCACTCATACGCCATGCCATGACATAGGGATTTCAAACGCGAAGTTGAACCCTACAGAAATGCATGTAGGTAGATATCGCTCTGCTCGCCGTGATTCATAATATCCCTCGTTGGCGTAGAACCTGCGGTGCGGATATATGCGTCGTTGGCGTCGAAAACGTTAATTTAGCATTTTTGACGAACTGCGAATTTTAGGGACGCCAACAACGATAGTGAGCACTCTTCCTACTTCTGGTCACCCTGTGAACTAAAGGAGCTGATGAAATAAGGTCGTACTGTTCCGACGCATACTCTGACAGCCTGTAAAAAACCAAAAGGTGTATGCACATTTTTCTTCAGTGTCGAAGTCTGTGGCAAGAATCCACCACAAAGTCGCATTATACTTAATATACCTAATAGTATAAGTAACTGAGTTGATGCCGATAATTTTCATATCTCGACCGAATCCAAAGTAGCTAGGGTCCGCAACCTTCAACGACGGAAGGGGTGCGGTTAGCGTACGACTGCGTATTTGTCCACCCTCAATGAACGACTATAAATAAGGGCGCATTCAAATTTGCGGCAAAGTGCCGCACGGAGGCAGCACGTCAGCAGCGCAGAAATAAAATAAAAAACGCGCGATTGCAGCGCTACACCTACGCATTTCATCGATCGACTAGTGATGTGCATTTATTCCATTGTATGCAGTGTTTCTTCGTCAGAGTCCATCGTGAAACTATGTACAACACTACGATTCTCAAACCTAGCGACAGCAGCGCGGCCGCAGCGCTGCAGACGCGCAACCTCCGCGCGGCACTTTGCCGCAAATTTGAATGCGCCCTAATGCACGACCTGATAATCGGCCTCAGAAGTCGCTGAACACTTTAGTACTTGTCACGTTCTCTAACGTGACTTATTTCAATCTTCACAGTAACGTATATTTTGTTTTTGATGATGATGATTTCTAGAGGATGCGTTCAAGACTCTGAACTGGGAAGGGCGTGGCATCAATGTGAATGGCGAATACTTCACTCACCTTCGTTTTGCCGACGACGTGGTGCTTATGGCCGAGACCTTGGAGGACCTCAGTGCGATGCTCGCTGACCTCGGAAGAGTCTCCGAGAGAGTTGGTCTTAAATTGAACATGGACAAGACGAAGGTCATGTCGAACGCCCATGTTGTACCAACTCCCGTCGTAATCGGAGATACTTTGCTCGAAGTTGTTGACGACTATATCTATCCAATTGGGTAGGTGCAACTTCGAGAAAGTAATGAATAAGGACAAAACATAAATACCAATAAATAAGGTGATAAAAGTCAATAAAACAGTTAAATAGGGGAGAAGTAGTAGTAAAAGCAATAAATACTCACGAAGGCACATCAATGGTCCTTAACACTCTTTTACGGCCAGCTATGCTATCTTTTAATAGGCGACTGTCTTCAGCAAATTTTCAGAGTTTAATAACGGGTCTCCGCTGGCAAGCTACTGGCACAAGACGGCCAGGACGTCCTCGGACCACGTGGAGGCGATCAGTTGAGAAGGAGGCTGGCTCTTGGTCTCAGCTGGGAAGAGCTGGAAGAAGCCGCGCAAGATCGAGCCAAATGGAAAACTCTTCTACGAGCCCTATGTCCCTAACGAGGGCATCATCATCATCATCATCTATGACATTATTTCTGAAAGTTTCTAAACTGAAATGTCAAATCCAAAGTCCAGTCCAAAGTAGGAAGTCCTGCCTGCTTGCTCAAACGTCACTGTCAAAAGCGTCAATGGTCGTGAGTGGGTAGAGTGTCGATCGCGGTCGGTTGTTCCTAAACGCGAATTACCCAAAAAAATATTTTTTTATGAGTTTACTATTCTATCTTCTATATTGAGTTGCTATTCCTTTGTTGTTATTTATGGTGGTGGTGTAATAGGTAAGTTTTTCCTTGGTTTAGTTTGGATTTAAACCCGTAGATTAGTTTAATCTTATTTCTTTTTTTTTTCTGTGGTTTGGCGGGTAGTCTATGCCAGCTTTCTCATGTGTTGGCAATCTTCTAACTAGCGCCATCTGCGAGCGTTGTGGTGCTTCTGGGATGACATCTGTCAAATGAAACGGCATAAAGAACGGCCGCGCCACCAGTTGCCAACCTCTTGAACTAAATAACCCCACCAATCAGCGTCGAGCCCGTCCCGCCTTTTTGGTGTGTTTAAAACTGACAGTTAACGGCGGAGCGCGCCGATTCTAATGATTTTTCTTGTGACGTAAGGTAGTTCTCGCATTGTAAGTGAATCTAGATTGTTTCTTATATATTACTGAAGTTATCCTTATAGATTAAGAAAAAAACGGTTTGTGATAAATATTTAAAAGATATGTTAACACATGGATGAGATTGCTGGCTTAGACGACCCTGGAGGAGGGAATTTTCGCTCAATTGTATCTAATATTGATCTGTCGCAACATGAGCAATTTCAGAGAGAACAAGCGAAACTTACTTCCCTCACGATGAAGGATATTGCGGGGAAAAAGCGTGCGATTAGAAATCGCCAAAAAAATAAAAATGTTAATAAAAGTGACAGTGAGCGATCCCGTTCAAGGTCCACTTCATCTTCTGGGGATTCAACGCAAAACTTAATCGATACTCAAAGAGGTACCGCTCCCCTTAGGCCAAAATGTCTTAAATCAGACCTTGTCATCAGTCTCTCCTCCGGAATATTTAGTTACGCAGCCACCTACTCAGACTGAAACTCAAACTCCAGCGTCCCCTGGCATTCCCTTTACACCGATAGGACGAGAAAAATTTTCTGAACGTGATCAGGGTCCCTTCGTTGTACACGCTCAGAGGATAGAAGTTTCCCCGGACGCAGGAACTATTTTGCATCCGGTAGCGTTTGGTTTCTTTTTACAAAAAAGAAAAAGGGAATTCACCAATATAATTGATGGTAGTGTTAAAAGGTTAGGGCGCAACAGAGTGTCTATAAATTTTCACACTGCTAACGACGCGAACTCGTTCCTAGATTCCCCAACATTAACTCATCACAAATACTTTTAATGTAACTAGGATGGGACTAGTGCGGGGTATTCCGTCTGATTGGTCCCCCGAAGAGGTATTGGAAAACATCCAGGTTCCCGATAACTCAGGAGGTGCCCGCCCTGTGAAGGCTCGCAGGCTTAATTATAAAAAAAATAATCCAGATGGCACGTGCTGCTGGCTACCCGCACAAACGGTAGTACTATACTTTGATGGCCAAGTCCTACCGAAGAGAATTTTTATATGTCTAAACTCTCTTCCAGTAGAACAATATGAACTACCAACCATCCAATGTTTTCGTTGCTGCCGTTTCGGGCACACTAAAGAAAAGTGCCGTTCTAGCCCTCGTTGTTTCCGCTGTGGGTTACCACCTGTGTGGGAGTTATCCCACACAGGTGATTCCTGCAGGGTTGATGCCGAGGAAGGCTACTGTTGCAATTGCCCCCAAGGTTTAGGTTCGGGTCACTTTGCCAACAGTAAAAAGTGTCCGGAATACAACCGACAGCTTTTAACACAGAATATATAATAGTACTGACGTACAGAATGGAAACGGTCCGCCCCGCACCGATTCGAATTACCCCACCCCTCAAGGCGCAGATAGCCGGAAACCGCCCGAATCCAGAAGAGTGCGCGCGCGATGTATGTAGGCGTACGCGTGTACAGACGTCGTCGTGCTTATGTAGATTCAAGAACGCGTGTTTGTACGTCGTGTCCGCCGCGTGCTTTTAATTAAAAAATCTATGACTAGCGAAAATATCTCGTATGTGGAAGCATCTAATCTGTATACTAAAATCACCCGTAAATCTTGTGCAAATGCAACAGCATCTTCTCCAGGAGCATCTACGTCATATAAAAAAACGTTTTTTTATACCCCCCGTTCTCCTCCGCCGTCTCGTAAAGGTTATGACAAAAAAGCTCACGATGCCATTACAAGAGAACCAGTAATCAACACAGGCCCAGTTTTTCCGAATAAACCTATTGAACAATCTAACGAAGTCATCATCAATGAGTTGATCAAATTGCTTTCTTATTTTGTAAAAGTATTCTCCTCTTCTAGCCCCCTGGCTGATAGTTTCTTTGTTATCCCACGTTGCCCCGTTTATTTCTTCTCTTCTGTTTTCTTCTAATAATGGATCAAGTAGTAATTCAGTGGAACTGCCGCAGCATAAATAATAAGTAAAACGAGCTTTTCTTTTTGATTAATAAATTTAACCTTTTCATTCTAGCCATATCAGAGATATGGCTAAAACCTGATTATAACTACAAATTAAATAGTTTCGTTTCTCTGACTGACTGCAGGGCGGATGGTCGAGCTGGATGCGCTCTGTTCATCAGAGACCATTGCCCTTTGTTTAAGATTTAATTTACTTTGTTTTGCTGAGACGCCCCTAGATGGCGCTGTACCTTCCGAGTTTCATGCAAACACTAGTTTGTTTTAGAATTTAGTAATCGATTTGATCTTTTTGTATTTTTTGAGAGAATTTTATATGTGTAGTTCAGCCAGATTAAACATTCGTTTGATTATTATTAGTCTCGGTGTTTGATTCATACATCCTTTCGAAAACTGAGTACAAAATTATACATGGTCCTTCGAACCGGATTTTGGCTTTTTTGAAAGAAATATTGCTTCGCCGAGCCAAGTAGCAGTGGATTGCTGTTAAGGGCCGGAAGATTACAGCTAACAGATTGGAGTTGCGTACCTGCCAGCGCCATCTAGTGGAGAGTAGCAGACAACTTTCGACAACTACGGAACTACGAGAGCGGCCAAAGATATCGAAGTTCAATTCAAGTGGCGCCATCTAGTTAGCAGACGTTGCGAAGTGCAACCGTCAGGATTTACCAGCGAAGTGTGACGTCAAACATTGAGAAGCGGTAACATGAGTGAGTGAAGTGCGAACTGTGAGTACATTTAAATTATATTTTGAGCAATTTCAGACTTAATAAACAAGAAATAACTCTTTTAAAAAGTGTTAAAGAAATTTGAACTTTATTATCAAGAGAAAATTTACTTTGAAGAAAGACTTTGTTTACATAGACTTAGAAAATTTCAATGTGTTGTGTTATTAATGTTAGTCTATTAAATATAAAATAAAGTAGTTTAGCTAGGGACTTAGAATAATAAGTGAAAACCTGTTGGTACGGGGAATCCATGCCGGATTTTACCCAGAGCGCAATAGTTCTAAACACTTGTAAAATTTTGAAAATTTAACTCGTGATTATTCTAAGTGTTTGGTTTTGTGTGGACTTATAAATTAAACTCGACTTAATAATTGGCTACTTTGAATTTAAAATTGGTTGACAACATGGAAGCCTTGTTAAATTGTCAGAACGACTTGTCTTGTCGCATATTCAAAGCGAGAATTAATTTTAAAAAGTCTCCCAAAGACCGACTTAGCAAGGATTTCATTGAGACCAGGTTGGAATCACTAGAGCAGTTATGGTCCGAATTCAGACAGGGACATAGGGATGTAATGCGAGCCATTGAGCCTAATGTGTTAAAGTCGTCATTCTATTTGAAGGATGAAATTTATGATAAAACTGAGGAAGAATATACTGATTATAAGTGTGAGTTAAAAGGTAAATTATCTAAATTTGTTAATTCTTGTTCAAACCAGTCAACGAGTGGAGGAGAAAACATAACAATGAGATCAAATTTAGTGAAATTGCCTAAAATTAGTATACCCAATTTTTCAGGAAAATACCATGAATGGACGACGTTTCGTGATTTGTTTACCTCCATGATACACAACAACGAGTCGTTAGACAGTGTTCAAAAATTGCATTATTTAAAAAGTTACCTAACTGGGGAAGCTGAACAATTGCTTCGTAACATACCCGTGTCTGACACAAACTACACTCGTTGTTGGAGTCTGTTAGAACAAAGGTACAACAACAAAAAATATTTATCTCATTGCATTATAAAACGTTTCTTGAGTCAAAAGAATGCGACTACTGAGTCGCCAGTGTTTCTTAAAGATCTAATGGATACTTCAACCGACTGTTTAAGTGCACTGTCGAATTTAGGCATAGATGTTTCCAATTGGGATATCATTG
Source organism: Archips xylosteana (assembly GCA_947563465.1). Taxonomy (NCBI): domain Eukaryota; kingdom Metazoa; phylum Arthropoda; class Insecta; order Lepidoptera; family Tortricidae; genus Archips; species Archips xylosteana. Next base: position 17,487,296 of record OX387344.1, read on the forward strand.
TTATCCACTTGCTATCCTTAAAATTAGACCCTGAATCGCGTAGGCAATGGGAGCTTAATGTAGCGACTAACTTGGCATCAGATGATTTACCCACCTTTACTCAATTTAAAGAATATTTAACAACACGATACAGAGCTCTGGAGTTCCTAGAGCCTAATAGCGCTAATAAGGCCTCAAGTGCTTACGTGAAACCAACAGCTAGTGGTTCCAACAAGCCCCATGTTTTACATGTTACCAAAGCACCAACGTTAGCGTGCGAGTATTGCGGTGAACCCCACAAACTGTGCTCTTGTAAACAATTTGCAAGTGATGACTATATAAAGAGGCACGAGTTTGTGACAAACAATAGATTATGTTACAATTGCTTAGGAAGTAAGCACTCAGTCAAGTTTTGTTATAAAACTACAAGATGTAGAGTATGCCAAGGAAAGCATCATTCCTTACTTCACCCGAAGGATGTCTCCACTTCAATGGCCGATAGTGAGAAAGGCACTCCGGCAATTGAAGATGTTTCAGGGCAAACTACACATGTCGCAATAGAAAATGTACAAGTAGAAACACCACCGATAGTCAGCTGCTTTTCGAAAGGGATAGTTAAGGAAGAGGTATTGTTAGCCACAGCTCTTATTAAAGCTGAGTCGAAAAGAGGCGACTATCACGTGATCAGAGCCTTACTAGATCAAGGCTCCCAAGCATCATTCATTACAGAAGATATAGTTCAAGCTTTAGGGATAAAGAAAATTCCCATAAAAGGTGTCATTTCAGGGCTAGCTGGAGACCAGACTTCAGTGAGGTCCAAATATATGGTTCAATTAAAGGTTCAGTCACTAATCGATCCAACCTTTCAAATAGTAATAAAGGCATATGTATTAAGCAAAATCACTACTTTTCTTCCTGGGAAGAAAGTAGTCGTTCCAGAATGGATGGAACTAAAACAACTCACTTTAGCAGATCCAACCTATAATTCACCTAACAAGATAGATGCATTGTTAGGAGCAGAAGTCTACTGCCAGATATTAAAGAATGGAGTGCTGAGAGGACCAAAAGGAACTCCAATAGCACAATGCACCACGCTAGGGTGGATTTTATCTGGTCCAGTGGGTTCTGCAAGTGCAATGGATAAAATAACGGTACTACACACTCAGGTGACCGAAGATGATATTCTAAAGCGCTTCTGGGAGATAGAAGCTGAATCTTCAGCTGCAACCAAGTTACTCACGGTCGAAGAACAAAGGTGTGAAGAGCTTTTTGCATCCACTACGGTGAGAGACAGTGAAGGAAAATACGTAGTGAAGTTACCGTTTCGCGACAACACCCCGACCTGTAAAGGAAACTCGCGAGAGATTGCGATAAAAAGATTGCACTCATTGGAGAGAAAATTCATTAAGGACAAAACACTCAAAACTAGATACACTGAAGTGATAAAAGAGTACGAACAACTAGGACATATGGTTCCTGTAAAGCAACCCGACAACCGGCACCATGAAGCCATTTACTTACCCCATCACGCGGTCATCCGAGAGGATCGAAGCACCACCAAGGTACGGATCGTATTCGACGCTTCCTGTAAAAATGAAAACGGAGTATCGCTTAACGATTTAATCATGACAGGACCTACCTTGCAACCAGAATTGCGTCATCTTATCATGCGTTGGAGACAGTATCCAGTCTGCTTGGTAGCAGACATAGTCAAAATGTACCGTATGGTCAAGGTAGCTGAGGAAGACACAGACTATCAACGAATAGTATGGCGCGAAGACGCTGAAAAAGAAATAAAAGATTACAAGTTGGTGACCGTAACATTTGGTACTGCCTCTGCACCATATCTAGCCGTCAGAGCGTTAAATCAAGTTGCTCATGATCACCAACACAAATATCCACTGGCTGCCATCCGAGTTCCAAAGGAATTTTACATGGATGACTTGATGACCGGCTGTCAAACTGTAGATGAAGGGTTAAATCTGTACAAGGAAATGAAGGCTTTATTGAAGGAAGGAGGGTTTGTTTTACAAAAATGGGCTAGTAATAACGATAAATTATCTAGTAAAATCCATGAAATGGAAATAGACAGAAAAGAAATTTTAGAAGAGAAAAACAAATTGGAAATAAAAATAGATAGCATCGTTAAAATTACCTGGGACAGAGATCACGATGAATTTAAATATTCTGTTAAGCTGCCTCCGTTGTCGCCACCTACGACTAAAAGAAAAATAATTTCGGACGTTTCGCGCCTGTTCGATCCTTTAGGATGGCTTGCACCGTGTGTCATTACAGCTAAAATATTTATACAGCGGTTGTGGATCTCAGGAATTGGTTGGGATGAGGAACCACCAGCGGATATTGTACAAGACTGGCTAACGTACCGTGAACAGTTAACGTGCCTTATCGATTTCCGGATTCCTAGATGGCTGTATACCAATTCAGATAATACACTGGTAGAGTTGCACGGTTTTAGTGATGCGTCCAATGCTGCGTATGCTGCCGTTGTTTACCTTCGGGCAATTAATGCATCTGGGGAAACTCATGTTGCTTTGGTGGCAGCCAAAACCAGAGTAACACCCGTTAAACAAGTTTGTATACCTAGATTAGAGCTCTGCGGTGCCGTCCTTGTAACTAAACTGTTAAAAGAAGTTGCTGAAGTGATGGCAATTCCAAAACATAACGTCAGAGCGTGGACGGATTCTACAATCGTTCTTGCTTGGCTTAACAAACATCCGAGCCACTGGAAAACATTTGTGGCCAATAGAGTGGCAGAGATACAAACAACCATGGATCCTTCACAATGGTCTCATATTTCTACAAAAGAAAATCCTGCAGATTGCGCGTCACGTGGAATTCAACCCACAGAACTTCAAGAGCACAACTTATGGAAATTTGGTCCAAATTTTTTGTACAGTGAAGTCATTGATTATTCCAAACTCAAAGACAACGACACTAAGCTGGAAAGGTCGGTGAAGGTTCACTTAGGAGTGATAGAAGAACCCATTTGGAATAAGTACTCCACGCTCAATAAATTAGTTCGTGTGATCGCTTACTGTAGGCGCTTCTTAAGAAAACGGAATTGTCATCAAAAGGGAGATAGCACTAAATATCTACAAAAATGGGAATTAGATAAGGCTCTGACGTGCTGTATAAAATTATGTCAAAACTCTGAGTTCAAACCTGAAATAACAGAAATTAACCAAGGAGGTCACATTAATTCGAAGGCATCAAAAATAAGATCTTTGACTCCGTTTCTAGAGGACGGAATACTGAGAGTAGGTGGACGGCTGGAGAACTCATCTGAGTTAGAAACTGCAAAGCATCCTATTATCCTGCCCCATAACTCACACTTAACCAAGTTGATTGTCGCAGATGCCCATACCAAAACACTGCATGGCGGAAAACAATCTATGCTTAACTATCTAAGATCAGCTTACTGGATAGTGAGAGTAAAGGATTTGGTAAAACAGCACATTCGCAAGTGCATTCCCTGTATCAGACATAGAGCCACAAAGCAGACTCAACTGATGGGAACCTTACCGTCGGCTCGAGTCACACCAGCCAGAGCGTTCATTCGGACTGGAGTTGATTACGCAGGTCCCATAAGTTTGAGAACTACAAAGGGTAGAGGATATCGCTCTTATAAAGGTTATGTATGTCTCTTTATTTGTATGGTAACAAAGGCTATACACCTAGAAGTAGTAAGTGACTTGACCTCCCGAGGTTTTATTGAAGCCTTTAAGCGATTTATAGCAAGACGTGGTCGCTGTTTAGAACTGCACAGTGATCACGGAACAAATTTTGTTGGAGCAGATAAGGAGTTAAAGAACTTGTTTAATGTCGAGAGATCTTCTTTGATTCCAGAGGTGGCTGAAAGCTTAGCACTTAATGGAACTTCCTGGCATTTTATACCCCCAAGAAGTCCCAATTTTGGTGGTTTATGGGAAGCGGGAATAAAATCAACTAAATTTCACATAAAAAGGGTTATAGGGGACTCCACTCTGACCTATGAAGAGATGTCGACATTACTTAACCAAATCGAAGCTTGCTTGAATTCACGCCCTTTATCTGTAATGCATAATGATCCAGATGAGCCCACCCCCTTGACGCCTGGCCACTTTTTAATAGGAGAACCCCTTATTACAGTCCCGGAAACAAATTATGAAAATTCAAATGTGAGCACATTAAAGCGATGGCAGCTCACACAACGCATGCTACAAATATTTTGGCGAAGATGGTCTAACGAATATTTGAACCATTACTTACACCGCTACAAATGGGGTCATCGAATCCCTGAACCTGAAATTGGAGACATTGTTTTGGTGAAGGAGGATGATATGCCTCCTTCTAAATGGCTTTTTGGCAGAATTATGCATAAACACCCGGGTCCTGACTCCTTGACTAGAGTCGTAACTTTAAGATGTAAAAATACCTTGCTAAAACGGCCTACTTCAAAACTTTGTGTTTTGCCGGTAACTGATTAGTTACTTACTATATTGCTACTGTCTTTAAGTTCCTTTATAATTTTATATACTTTTAACATTTTTATTTTTCTTAAGATTTCGTTATGTATTCATTTAAGTTCTATACCGTCTCATGGTGGGCGGCTATTATGAAGGACATGTGGTCCTTGGTGGGCGGTATGTTTAAGATTTAATTTACTTTGTTTTGCTGAGACGCCCCTAGATGGCGCTGTACCTTCCGAGTTTCATGCAAACACTAGTTTGTTTTAGAATTTAGTAATCGATTTGATCTTTTTGTATTTTTTGAGAGAATTTTATATGTGTAGTTCAGCCAGATTAAACATTCGTTTGATTATTATTAGTCTCGGTGTTTGATTCATACATCCTTTCGAAAACTGAGTACAAAATTATACACCCTTTCTCTCCTATCCCAACTCCTCGACGCAATACAGGTTGGAATACTTACAGTCTGTGCTCGCGTTGGAGACATAACCTTCTTATCTTTATACTTGCCTACTCCCTCTTCTGAAATTCTTTCCGAATTAAAACAATTAATCGGGACCCTACCTCAACTCGTTATTATCTTGGGTGACTGTAATGTCCATCACCGTGTTTGGGGGTGTGATAAAAATGACTCTCTCGGTGATCAACTTCTAGAGATATTAGATTCAGTTAACTTGTGACTGTTAAACACTGGCTCCCCGACATTACGCACCCATCCTAACCAAGCTATTAGTGCAGTAGATTTATCCCTTAGCTCTCCCTCACTGGCCTCTCAGATCTCCTGGGAAGTCCTTGATAGCACTTTCGGAAGCGATCACTTCCCGATTCTTATCAGGCTTCCCTCCTCGTCTCCAATGCGTCCTCCTGTTGTTAAGCCTCTTTTAGTATACAACATTAATGGAGGAGACTGGGACTCTTACAAGCTTTGTCTTGAAGCTGAATCTAAGAATCTGCCTTCAATCGCCCCTAACTCCATACAAACCTGCTCTGATGCCCTAGTACTTGCTGTTAAATCTGCAGCGGATAGAGTTTTTCCCCTCAAAAATTAGGCTACTACAGGCAAATTACCTTCTCCTCCTTGGTGGGACAAAGACTGCACAAATGCAGTTAAGAATAGAAAGAAAGCTGAACGTGCATACTCCGCTAATATGTCAACAAAGAATTTCGAGATATTGGGAAATATTATGTCTGAAACTAAAAAACTACTCAATGACAAAAAGTTTGAGGGTTGGAAAAATTTTTGTTCCTCCCTAAATCCTGTCACCCCAGACGCCTTAGTGTGGAACAACATCAGGAGATTTAGGAGATCATATAACCCTCGATCCGTTTCTTATCCTCCGTCAAAAGAGTGGGCTGAATCTTTCCTGTCAAATATAGCTCCCCCTTATGTTCCAACTTTACATGACCTAAAAATCGAATCACAGATCGTCGAGTCAACTGACCCTTTAGATCAACCGTTCTCTATGCAGGAGCTGAATAATGTTCTTAAGTCAGTTAGGGATTCTTCTCCAGGTCACGACGGGATTCCATATTCTTTCATAGCCAAAGCCGGGGAATCATTCCTTAAATATTTTCTTAACTTGACTAACTGCATATTACTTTCTGGTCATCCTCCGTCCTCTTGGAACTCCCAGTTGATCTTGCCAATCCTTAAACCATCCAGGGATCCCAAAGATCCAGGTTCCACCGTCCTATAGCACTATATCATCAGTCCTAACTAAAATTTTAGAACATCTTATAAAAAACAGACTTGAGTGGTTTATGGAGAGTAATAACCTTTTCGGAAAACCCAGTTTGGTTTTAGAAAAGGAAAAAGTACTATAGATAGCCTTGCCATTTTTACGTCTGATATAAGATTCGCATTCTCGCGAGGAGACTCGGTTGTTGCTGCTTTCTTGGACGTGGAGGCTGCCTACGACAATGTACAGCTCCCTATTCTCAGGGAAAAATTCCGCAAGCTGAGAATCCCGGAGAAGCTGGCTAACCTTGTGGGTAACCTTCTTGCAGAACGACAGATAACTTTTTACGGAAGAGACCCTCGAATCAACCCATCGAGCCTAGTCTGGCGGGGACTGCCTCAAGGTTCGGTACTCAGCCCATTGCTGTACAACTTGTACACACATGACCTGGAAGACTCGGCCGGAGCTTCCCATATATTACAATATGCCGATGATTTATAGCTCTATGTAACAAGTAGAAGTATATATAGAATCGGCATCAGAAATGATCTCATCATCTTTGTTGGAAACAAATACCTGGCTAATAAACAATGGCTCATCTCATCTCATCTTCTAAAAGTTGTGTCGTGATATTCTCTCGCAAGAAATCAGTCCCAAGTATTGATATATCAATAAATGGCTGTGCAATCCCTGTTAGTCCCCATTTTAAATTTCTTGGAGTAGTTCTGGACTCGAAACTGAATGGTGAAATGCATTTCGAACATGTCATAAAAAAATGTGAACGCAGTCTCAATACTCTCAGATGCCTATCTGGGGTATGGTGGGGCGCTCATCCAGCCTCTCTCAGACTTTTATACAACGCCACTGTAAGAAGTGTGTTAGATTATGGCTCTTTCCCACTGGTCCCGGGCAACAAAACAGGCTTTCGAAAAAGTTTTCAAAGTGATCAAGTGATCTTATTCAATCAAAAGCCTTACGAATTATTTTAGGAGCAATGAGATCCAGCCCCATAAATGCTCTCCAAGTAGAATGCGCTGACCCTCCTCTCGATTTACGCAGGCAGTTCCTGGCTGACAGTTATCTATTTCGGTCCCTTCAATTTTCTCATCATCCTATTATTAACAGATTATTTGACCTTAAATCTATGAAATGCTGGAATAATAGTAGACCTCCCTGCCTTGTCAAAAGCTTTCAAAAATTTCAATGCATCAAGGACCCTGTCTTCCATTCTTCCAGGCTCCCCCTGTTCGAGTTTAATTATGTGACCATTACCCATCAACCCAATGTGTTACTTAATTTTGACATCTGCCACAATGACCCACATGCTGATGAATATCTTTGTCAAATTCTTAGTAGGAAGTGGCATGACTGGAATACCATTTATTGTGACGCATCTAAATTGTCTCCAGCTGGATGCGTAGCAGTGGGAGTATTTCATTCCCAGTATAATATCGTCCAAAAAATCAAATGTCCTCCGGAAACCTCCGTCTATACAGGGGAATGCATGGGGATCTTGGAGAGTGTTAAATATATTCTGCTTTTTAAATTAAGAAAAACTCTAATTTTCTCTGATTCCCGTAGCTGTTTACAGGCTTTACTGTCGAACCCCTTTTCAGTTAAATTTCATAACCCAGTAATTTACCAGATTAAAGACAAACTAGTAGCCTGTAAAGCAAGAGGATATGAGGTTACCCTGGTCTGGGTTCCAGGTCATACGGGTGTTAGTGGAAATGAAAAAGCTGATCAAGTTGCCAAGGAAGCAGTAGTATGTGGGGACAAGGTAGCTTTTCGAAATCATTGTCATGACATAGTACCTCTGGCTTCCCAATACTTGATTCAAGCATGGGCTTCATAATGGAACAAAACAAGCAAATCTCGAGGTAGGCTTTTCTCTTTAGTTCAACCTACAATCTCTAGAAAGCCCTGGTTTGCTAGAACGTTTATTCCAAAACAGTTCTGTTCTACAATAATACGAATGCGCTTAGGGCACTGTTGTACTCCATCACATTTAGCAAAAATTCATATCCGTGACTCCTCGCTATGCGAATGTGGTTTGGATGACGGTGACCTAAATCGCATCTTCTTCGCTTGTCCTCTATATGATCATTTACATTTGTATAATGAACTTATAAGGCTTAAGGTTTCTGTTCCAACCCACATTCTGGATTTGTTGCAATCAAAAAACAAAGATATCTTTATTGCATTAGGTTTATTTTGTAAAAAAACGAACTAAAATTGTAGTTATATTTAGTAGTTTGTAGTTAAGTATGTATATGAAACTTTTTAATGTTGGTATTTAGTCTTTAATTAATCTCTTACTAACATTCCCACATCAATGTATTCTTGGAAGAATAATTCTTTACTGTACTTACTAACCTTTTTATTTTTGCTGTGGTGCGGTGCCTGTGGTTTTTGTTTTACTTTACAGGAATAGCAACTGATTCTCCTTCGTATTTTTTTTTTCTCCTCCGATTCTTTCTTCTGCATACCAATTAATACCAAATCGACATGACGCTGGCTCAATCTGTAGACATAGCCAAAGACTAAGACGAAGAATGGTTAGACACGTCATATTTAAGACGAAATATAACCATCGGTATTCTCTCTCGTTCTAAAAGAAAACATCATCTGCAAATAGAGACAGATATACGTTTGTCTGTATTGGCTTTCAATTCAATGAAGCCAGTTTACTATAGTGTATTTATAAATCGATATATATATATCCTAGAGATGTGCCACTTTTATATCGATAAACTTTAGCTGTCAAAAATAATTATCATGTTTCGTGTGTTTGAAGGACCACACTGCCCTTCAATGGCAGAACGCTGTAAGTCAAAAACCCTAGTTTCGAGAAAAACGCGTTTAAAGGTTTTTAACTTTGACGCTAGAAACAACCTATTATTTATTGCCTCAGAAGGTTGCGATTTTTTGTAATTTATGAGTAATTGTTTCTGCTGTATGGCTGAATAGTCCAGTAACTATTATTTAATACTATTAAAATAATATGGACGATAAAGTGTTTTGCCACAAGATATATTATAAAAAAATGCAGAAATCGGCTTGGCAAAACGCTATATGTTGTAAATTAAAGCGTTATGCCGTGTTTTTTACCATACGATGTTTTGCAATTTTCACTTCTTGCTTGTTTCTTTTAAACGACAATGTAAAACCTGAATAAAGGGACAATCCTGAAGTCCGGTAACTTAAGATTGACCAAACGATCATTGTTGATCATACAGGTTTACGCTCCAACTTCTATAGCTATATATGAGGATATCTCCAGAGGTATGCATAGCTTCGGAATTCAGTTGGAAATCAGTTCACAGTTGTTATGGGGATCTTCAACGCAAAACTGGGCAAACGGTATGGTAAAAAGCTGGGAATGGGGAAAATTTGGAGTAGAGCGTAGGAATCACTGGGACTACCTGGCCGGCTTCATGGAGAAGGAAGGACTCTATATGATGTGATGAACCTTTGTTTTCGAAGCGAGTACAGGAAGTAGACTCGGATGAGCTCTGACAGTGTAACGAGGAAAGAAATAGACTTTATCACATCGACAAAGAAGCAAATATTCAATGATGTCTTCGTGGCCAGTGTGGTTAAAACTGGGAGCGATCGCCATATGGTACGAGACGAGACACATTGAATATTCGGGCCAAGCTTGAAAGATCTTGACTGATGAATCCATCCAATTCTAAAATCCGGAAACGCTCCAGCTCGAACATCAAAACCATTTCGAATACATAGGAGGCGATGTGGAAGATTACAATGACGGGTTTGTGGAAGCTGTCCATAGGGTTAGGTCTAAGTTCTTTAAGATCCACCGTACAAACTGAACTAAATTAAAGAGATCACATACTCTACTCTAAAGCCTATGGAAAAGCGACGTGACAATCTCACAGACATCTGGTGACGCTTGTCTTTACCGGCGGCTCAACAGACAGATCTCGAAGTCTCTGAGACGCGATATATGCCAATTCAATACTAATAGTGTTGAAGAGGCAATAGAGCACAACAGAAGCTCTATAAAGTTTTTGCGAAGAATCTGTTTGTTGGGCAAAGCCAATCGGCAAAGCTGATGAAGCAAGACCGATGACAGTAGGATCGTGACCTCGTAAAATTATAGGCCGATGGGGCCAAAGGGTTCTCGAATGGCGTCCATAGACCGGAAAACTCAGTGTATGTAGGCCTCCAACAACATGGAGTGACAACCTATTTAAGATTGCGGGAACTCCCTGATCTTTTTGGTGAACCAAGACCGACTATGTTCAGCAGCAGTGCTGCAGCAGTGGACGTCATTCGGCTGAAATGAATTATCATATCACTCTATATTATATGTAGCTGTTACCCGCGACTCCGTCCGCGAAGAATAGGGGTATAAAAAAACAGCCTACGACCTATTCTCAGGCCTACCGAGTATAGAGAAAAAAGTTTCATAAAAATCGGTCAAGCCGTTTCGGAGGAGTTCGGTAACAAACACCGTGACATGAGATTTTTATATATTAGATTAATTATTCTGAAACTTTTAGATTGTTCTAGTATATATCATAGTAATATATTTAATTTTTAACCCACAAACATTGTTTGTTTGTTTGTTGAACGACTAAATACCCCAAACAATTTTAAAACAAGTGCAAGTTTCACTCTGTTGCCGCGTTTTGACTTGACGGTGAAGCAGGCGACGTAGCCCGTAAATCAGGCAAAACGCTGCCATTTAGTACTTACAGCGTTCTGTTGTGACAAGTCGGCATTAAAGGTCTTGACATAAAACATCATAATTGCAGTTATGATGTTTTGGCTAGTTTTATGCAGAGTTACCGCGTCTTGTCAGTTTTCTACAGCCTAAACTAAAACATATTTTGAAAAAGTCTTTTGTAGGTATGATAGAAGCACTCATGAGGAATCGTTTGACGCAAGGCAACCCAAAACGCTGTAACTCGAGTTGCAGCGTTTTGCCATTGAAGGGCAGCACATTGGATTCGAAAAATTACTCACAAGCATACTATTCAGCATTTTAATGATTATTTTTATACTCTTTTCCTTTAGTTAAAAAATTACGAAAAGCAGTTTGATATTGGAATGAGTAGTAGTAGTTGTAAGTTGTAAAATAGAAGTCTGCGAGTTTAAAAATAAGCATACTGAGGCGCTCTTGGCAGGTGGCGGGGCGGTGTGGACTAGTCAAATCTAAAAACGACAAACTCGAAAAACGATACAGAATTATTAACAAAAACAACAACAAAGATAAAACGCAAATTAACCTCCCCGAGCCTTACCGCCATCTGCCGATCGCCTAAAATGGCCCAAATAATACGAGCAATGTACAATTTTTTTAACGAGAACATTGTTAGGTCCCGATAAGGCGTATCAATCTTCACTAATATATAAAAATCTCGTGTCACGGTGTTTGTTTTCGAACTCCTCCGAAACGGCTTGACCGATTTTTATGAAACCTTTTGGTCTGTACTCGGTAGGTCTGAGCATAGGTCGCAGGCTATTTTTTTTATACCTACCCCTATTCTTCGCAGACGGAGTCGCGGGCAACAGCTAGCTATTTCTATAAGGGGAAAAGTGAAATGACAATTATAATTTATAATTATAAAATAATATTTATGATTTTATTTTACGTATGAACTTCTATCGTTTATTGACCACTAAATAAAACCATATTTTTTATTTCTATAATAAACAGAATACATTTTTGATTAATTATCTGCCAAACTTTCATAAATCAGGATTTTTAGGTAACCTGAGAACAATACACATCAACTATTAGCATTATATTAGCCATAATACAACTTGCTTAGTTTTTCTTGTAGTGCTTCTCAGAGCCTATAAAAAGTTTAACTAAAACATATATTAATTGTAAATAAAAGTGACAAAACTGAACCTGACATAAAATATCGATTTATTTAACCACATACCTATTATCAAATTTTAAGTACATGAGCTGTCATAACGGCCTGAACAGATGTTTTGTTGTTCATTATTTTAATAAATCTTTGGCCTTACGTGATCTTTATGACTTCACAATATTTAGAACGGCAATTTATTTATTGAGAACAGATCATATAATCTAAACATTGCGCAATAAGTTCATAATGATAGTCGATAACTTACCGATGGAAAGATATTCTTTGATCACTTTCTGTTAATACACCCATTCTACTCTTGCAACCGATAGCCACACAAGCCATGGTTATAGTGATATGAAATTAACTAAATTTCACTCTTCACAATGGCATAAAACATATAAAAACAAAGGAAAACTGATAACAACGTTGGTATCCAGCTGGCTACCGGCGACTCAGAATTTGACACACTGACGTTTAAGATGGCGGTGTTTGTCTATGCTTCACTCTTTTTTTCACAGTGAGATTTTGCATGTGCTAGAAAGAGACACATGACAGTTTTTTGTTCGTCTTAAATAGAACTGGTCTAACCATTCTTCGTCTTAGGCCAAAGAAAAGAAAAAAAAAAAAAGTGTCAATTCACGCTAAATTCTTGTCAATTAGTAACAAACAAGTGTTTAATATCATGAGATAAACAAACGAAAGTCGAAAAACAAAAGCAGGTTGTTAATTAATATTGTATTTTTACGACACAGTTACAGCTGTTATGCAATATAAACGAAGATAATGGACCAAACATCTGTTAGTTTTGTCCTCTAGTTATCATTTGTTTTGGTTATGTATATGTAATATCATTAATAAAGATTTAATAATTAAGCACAGTAAACCAGAACCGTTACTAGGTATCGTTCAACTGAAACCTACTACAGCATATAGGTATTTTTGGAAATTACGTGGTGATAAAGATGATCTTTATACAAATAAAATTCAAACAAACAGTAGAATAATATCAGACTATATTTTGTATGTTATGTCACCTATGTCATACAAATAAATATTATCATGGTTGTTATCTCTGTTGATAAAATTCAGATTGACAGAAACATACTGAGCGTTATTAAGCTCTGAAAATTTGCTGAAGACAGTCGCCTATTAAAAGATAACATGGCAGGCCGTAAAAGAGTGTTTGACCTGTTAAGGACCATTGATGTGGCTTCGTGAGTATTTATTGCTTTTACTACTACTTCTCCCCTACTTAACAGTTTTATTGACTTTTATCACCTTATTTATTGGTATTTATGTTTTGTTTTTGCTATTCTTTACTTTGTAAGCACAATATAGCTTTATATTTAACTATGAGTTAGTAAAATTACACGCTTTTATTATAATAGGTATACAGTTGAAACCGTTTATGATGGCATTACAGAAACCAGTTTGTAAAATATGTAAATCATGGACCTGTACCATTTGGCTATACAGGATGTCCCAAAACTTAACGATTACCTGGTACCGGGTGAGAGGCAAAGTTATACCAGTTTTGGAAAAATTAAGACAAAAAATCCATGTCAGTAGTTTAATTTTTTTACTTATTTTTTACAAGAACTGGTCTACCTTGGTTGACTTCTCGCCTGGTACCAGGTTATCATCGAGTTTGAGGGCAACCTGTATATCCATTATATCTTTCTAACTCATTGTTTTCCAGATGTAAATGCCCAGCCCATAGCCACAGGGGTAACATACAAGTGTCAAATGCCACTCCCCTAAAAGATTATGCTTTTGAGGTTTGTTGATTATTTTATTCTAGTATAAGAGTGTATTCAATATTTTTACATATTTTATTGAATTAGGGGTGAAAACCTGCTAATTAGCATCTGGAATAAACAATTTACATTTTAATTTTTGCAGAAAAATTATTATGGTCATAGTTTGGAATATTTCTCTAATTTGGTAATATCTCTTCAATCCATAGTTATATTTCATTTTAAAAACTATTAATTTATAATATAACTAATATTTCTAGGAACTTAATCATAAACATTTCATTGCTAAAGTTACCTTCATTATTTAATTATTATTTTAATTAAATGTGTGGTTGAAATGCTGAGGTAATTTTAGAAATAAAATAGTTTGTGATTTAGTCCCGAGAAATATACTTATGACTTAAAAGTGAGAATTGTAAAAGTTTTTTTAATCTCATTTATTTTATAAGCCATACATCTTAAGATTAAGTCGGCTTAGAATCCTGAAAGTTTAATAACATTAAATTTTTAACCTAGCAATGACTCTTAACCTTTTAAATCCTTAGGCACTGAGCTGTGCAGGTTGTATCTTTTTCTATTCTTATTTTTTTCTGCAAAATGGGTTAGTCAACAATATTAAACAATAATTACAGGATGTTAAATTAAGGAGACCAAGTAATCAGTAAAAAGTAAAATAAGAAACATGGTCACTTATGTGTTAGCTGTGGAGGTATGCAGTGGCGTAGCGTGCCTTGGCGGGGCCCTGTATAAAAATTTGTTTGGGGGCCCTTATGAAGGGTAAAGATTTCTCACAAAAGAAAAAAAAAAATGTTTGCATAAAATTAAATGAAATATTTATTCATCATAATTTAATTATCTATCTGCCACTTTTGCTTTTTTTGACTTTAGTCATTTCTGAAATAAAAAAAAATTTGGGAAGTTTTTATTAATTTTTGCTTACGCACGTCGGGGGCCCCCATGGCCCGGGGGCCCCTTATAATTGATACGACAGATACGGCGGTACCTACGCCCCTGTAGGTATGCCTGACATGTTTCGAATTGATCCATGGTTCTTTTTCAAAATTGGTTAGAACGAAAAGCCAACCGTGAATTGCACGCCAGCGCCATTGCAGCTCAGCTACACGGCCCGGCCGTCGCCGGCGAAAAACTACCCTCATCTTCATCACAGTTATCACCAAACAATCAATTATCAGAAGGTTCGGGTTAGACGCACTACATTCGTTGTAATCTTGTTGTAATAAAGTACTGGCGCGGGAAAAGTTCTTGGTTCCGCGGAAAGTACATGAGGCCATAGAGCTTAGTCGTCATCTGAATTTAAATCGTGATATTGGGTGGTCGGTAGCCTCGCGCCGGAAAACGGTCTTGCGCACTGGGCAAGTCGTTGGTGTGGACCACTCTTTAGATTGTGATGTCGTCAGTGCTACACATGTAACGATATATATCGATATCATCTGCAACGATTGTCATACACACGATCGATAAATCTGCGCAAATTGGTTTGCACAGATTAATCGCTACGATATATTGTTACATGTGTAGCAGGCATTACTTGTACCTATCATTTATAATTGTGATGAAGATGAAGGTAGTTTTTCGCGCCGACGGCCGCGCAGAGTAGCCGAGCTGCGAGAGCGCTGGCGCGCAGTTCAGGGCACAGAGTACTTTTACGTATACTATACGCAGTGTTTTTTTTGATTTCCGTTAAATTCGACACGTTGCTCGTTACATTAACAGAAACTATATACTTACCTACCTGGTATATTGACTTTTATAGATAATAAATCAATATTACGGTGCAAAATTTAAGGTCCCTTAGAGTTACACAAAAGTTAGTGTCAATTATGATTATGCCACATAATACATGTAAATGTATATGTAATGTCGAACGAACTCGCCTCAATAATCTCCGTGTAGCGAATAGCTATGAATTGATGACAACTCTTTGCTGACGAAATTTAAAAGATAAATAATAATAGGACGTAATCTGGACGTAATGAAGGATCTTTTAAACTGGTTCAGCCATTAAATTTAATTATTGAATATCTCAAAAATAGTAAGAGTTAAGACACTAGTGTCTTGGAGAAATTAACTCTATTTGACCTGAATTATCTTCCCTTAAAGTTAACGGAAAAAAAACTGTGTATAGATACACGGTTGGCCTTCCTTTCTAACGAACCTTGAAAAAGAACTATGGATTGGTTCAAAACATATTGGGTGTACTTTGCTTACTTGAATGACTCTGAATGATAATATTTTAGTAAATATTATGTCTGTGTCTCACGACAGTTTTAATTAAAAAATCTGTCAAAAGTAAAAGTTATAAGTACTTAGGCAGGCGATCGGACGATCGAGTGCAATGACGTAATGAACAGGACTAATGGTGTAGAAATCTGTGTTAAATTTTTTATACAGTCAACAAATTTATCGATGTCGTCGTAGATAAAATTTCTAAATAGGTAAGAGTGTTTATGTCATGAAATAGGTAATAAAGACATCAATTGTATTGTAGTCAGTCGCTTTAAAAAATGCAATCTCAGAATTAAAAATAATTCTCTTTGGGTGCGATGAAATTAAATGTACCCTCTGTAGTTGCCATAAAAGATCATCACACTCATTATCATTTCTGCCGATAGACGTCCACTGCTGAACATAGGGCTGCTCGCCCAAGGTTTGTCAAACAGACCGGTCTTAAAAAATGTTATACCCACTTTTTATAGAGAAATCTCGAATGATAACCATAGCTCGGTCAGGTCATAGCAAAAACAGATAAGGAAATAGAACAAGAATAAATGGAGTCGTAATAGTGTCGTGTCGATTATGATTATCTAAAGCGGATATTACCCCAATTAACATTTGACCTTTTTCAGTTTCATTTCTATCATATTTTTGTCAAAGTGGAATATTTGTAACAGTTTTATGTTAACTGAAATTTGTAAAACTATTTAGATATGGTTCTTTCTAAATATTTTAAATATGGCTCTATTAAAAATAAGTGGCCAAACGTCTTATCATTATAAATGTAATTGAAATATATAATTAAATAATACGGTATATAAAACGACTCTATTAATCTTGTTCAATTACCTTGTTGCGATTGTTTTGCTATGATCTGTCCGAGCTATGATGATAACAATAAAATAATTATTAGGACGTCATTGACAATGACAAATTTGTCGACTGAATAAAAAATATAACACTCTACTCCATTAATCCTGTTCCTTTATGTCAGTTGCACTCCATCATCCGATCCCTAGTTATAAGTACCCAAAAGTGTAGAGATTTATTATCTGTGACTGTATGTTTCTAATAACTTACCTTTGATATTCCCAGATAAAATGCTCAACAGTCCGTTATGGGATCGGAGTGACACGGGAAGTGGGTCTCGACATGGTGAACTTTGAATCAAAGAATGTCTGTGTTATGACAGACCCAAACGTGGCAAACCTAAGCCCGATGAAAGCAGTGCTGGATTCCCTAACCAAAACTGGAATTAACTATAAGGTGTATGATAAGGTTTCTGTGGAACCAACAGACAAAAGGTGAAAGAACACAGTCATTTCAGTATTATTTATTATTATTAACCTGAATTAGTGTCAAACGGCTGGGCAAAGGCTTCTCCCTTGGACTCCCAACTCGCCCTGTCTGCGTCAGGCCAGTCGCCCAAAAACGTGTCTAGGTGTATTCAGTAGTAATCCGCGCCCACCTAATGTAAACACTAATAGGTAATAAACTATTTCTGATTCTGATTCTCAAGAACCGCCGTCAAAATTGCATTTTGTGTCCCTTGCCACAAGATTTTGGTACCCTTCGCTAGCTTCTGTCTAGTCTAGAGCAGCCGCTCCACTCGCTTTATCGCGATTTGAGATGGAATACCTAAATGTAAATCAAAACCAATATACACTAGTCTAGTGGTTTGACATTATGGCCTCTTCAATTTTTCGGAATATACCTGTGTGCGAAATTAATTTGAAATTTACCATGAGCTTTGCGGTGAAGGAAAACATGTTAGGGAACCTACACAGAGAGAGGAGACTTGGCCTTGCAGAGGGACGTGTAAGTGTATAGGTATGGATGAACGCATTCCAATTAGTTCAAACAATTGTGAAAGAAAATGATGTTATAGAGTGATGACCCCATAAAATACAGCTTAAAAAACGTAATAGTTCTGTAATCTTCATCTTAAGTTGTCTACTGTCGTTCATACCTTAGGTTATAATCGTAACACCTTGCTTAACTTTATCTTTCTCGATTACACAGCTTATCATGGACCATAAACTTTAAATATACATTTTGGAACTGTTTAAATATTTTTCAGCTTCAAAGATGCGATAAAATTTGCGCAAGAGAACGACTTTGACAGTTTTTTAGCGGTCGGCGGGGGCTCTACCATGGACACTTGTAAGGTGGCCAACCTATTCTCGTGCCATCCAGAAAATGAATTACTTGACTTCGTGAATCCACCTGTTGGAAAGGGCTTGCCCATCAAAAAAGCCTTGAAACCTATGATTGCCAGTTAGTATTTGTGATATTATTTAGTTTATGTAATCCCGTTCCTAACCCACGTCACACACTATAAATACGCGGTATCTTATCCAATGGACTCTGACCTACAATTTACATATATAATACCTTTCAACGATGCTGAAATTTGCTAAATATGGGTGAGGCCACACGAGCGTAATTTTGTGAGTCGTGAGCGGCAGAATTTCGGTTCGCGCCATACAATATGCGGGCCACAAACAAACAAACAAACAACTCACAAAATTATGCTCGTGTGGCCTCACCCTTAAATGTAGAGTTAAAAGTCGTGGTAGCCCAGCGGTTTGCCCTTTGGCCTCTCAAGCAGAGGGTCGTGGGTTCGAGCCTGGGCTCGTACCTTTGAATTTTTCGGAATTTATATGTGAAAGTACATTTGAAATTTATCATGAGCTTTACGGTGAAGGTAAACATCTTGAGGAGACCTGTACGCATCTGCGAATAAATTTACCTAATGGTGACTGTGAAGTTCCCGATCCGCAATGAGCCCGCGTGGGTTATTCCGAGAGTCGGACGTACATAGGTTGAGCAGATGAAATTATAAAGATGGTTAATTTCTAGTACCTACAACCAGTGGAACGGGAAGCGAAACAACTGGCGTCAGTGTGTTCGATTATGAAGAGATCCACGCAAAGACGGGCATTTCTGGGGCGGCTCTCCGTCCAATCCTCGCCATCATAGACCCTCTGCATACCCTGACGGTGCCAGAGAAGGTGGCCAACTATGCTGGCTTTGATATCTTCTGCCATGCTTTGGAGAGCTTCACGGCAATTCCTTTCACGGAACGTGGAGCGGCACCAACGAATCCGGCGCTGCGGCCGGCGTATCAAGGGAGCAACCCTATTTCTGATGTCTGGGCGAGATTTTGCTTGCAGGTTTGTGTGCAATTTAACTATGTATTAGCTTTAACGCACGCACTTTAGAAATAACCTCACGAGAAATATTTACAATTTAAGAGTTTGGCCTGGAAAAAGGTTACAGTAACAGTTTTAAAGCACGATTTCTCGGACAACGCCATCTATTGATTGCAGACGAAGTTAACATCCCATTTTGAAAGCCGAGATACTTCAATATTCTTGAAGAGCCCTCTATTCTTGATTAAAGTTAAAATACTATCCCATGGCAAAGCAATGCCTTACCGAGATATTATCCTTTGTCTCAATCCAGACCTTTGTGTCTCTGTACAAGTTGCATCTAAATTCGTTCGGCCGCTATTGCCGCGATTGAGTAAAAAATATCCTCCCTCACAAACTTTCCCGTGTTTTAAATTAGTAGGATCGTAGGATGCTAATTTACATTATTTAAACTCTACTAGTTAAGGGTACTTCTACGAGTGTTTCAACCGTTATCAGTTTCCTGTCGCATATATTGAAGTAATGAGCAACAGTTTGCATGAAATCTTAATGAATTTATATTGCACCATAAGCACACTGTATTGTTTTACAAAATCCTTCCGCTCGGTGTGGCTTATATCTTTAATATTTGCGACAGGATACTAACATCGGTCGAAACTTTAATAGAATTACGCTTAACCCATTTCCTACCATTTTTTGGACCCACCAGACCATCCAAAAGTACTTCGCTCGCTCTGTATACAACGCTGACGACTTGGATGCACGCTCCAGCATGCACCTCGCAGCCACTATGGCTGGCGTTGGTATCGGCAACGCCGGCGTGCATCTCTGCCACGGCCTGGCTTACCCCATAGCTGGCAACTGCAAGACTTTCGTGCCCAAAGACTATGGGTAAGTCAATACCTCCTTTCTCATCGTTTTACAATGCGTTCGAGCATAAATTTTCAAGTGGCAAAAGACAGGTTTACTTTGAAACCTAGTTAGGGTTAGATTTGCAGCCACCATGACATGCTTAATTGCTTAGACTTCTGGTAGGCCCTAGCTGGTCAATGCAAGACTTCTATTGCCTTAGGACTAAAGATAG
Organism: Archips xylosteana; assembly: GCA_947563465.1. NCBI lineage: Eukaryota > Metazoa > Arthropoda > Insecta > Lepidoptera > Tortricidae > Archips > Archips xylosteana. Next base: position 17,507,506 of record OX387344.1, read on the forward strand.
AAACTGTTTAACATCCTCCTTTTCATCCGGTCACAATTGGTCATGTAGAGAGCGGTAACAGGAGTTTAACTGGTACATTAGTGGCAAGGTGAGGTTCTACATTGTTGAATGATATCATTCTATCATCACGGCATTAATACTACGGCTACACACATCGCGATAAAATTATCGCGATAAAACTTTGTCGTCGGCCTACGGCGAATGTGCATGGCCAAACTGCTATAGAGAGCAATGCCGCAGAGTTTAGTTTAGCAGCCTTTGATGTGCGGAAATTTACAGACAGCGGGGCGAAGGGTCTGCGGCTTCGGGCGAAGTGCCGAAGTATTCGCGAATATTCGGCTACATATATCGCGATAGTGCGAGTATTCGCGTTATCGCGATGTGTGTAGCCGTAGCATAAGTGAAAAAATAGCAACAATAATTACTTAATTAAAACTAAATTAAATAAAACTGATGTACTGGTGTTAAAGCGGAATTATAATTTCGCAATGGCTGTAAGTTTTACACTTTTGCATAGATCGTAGCGCCGTTGATATGTTGTCTTCTTGCGTTTAACACTGTGTATACACCTAATAATCTTCCTGATTTATCAATGCCAGCACTAGATGTCCTAAGTAGGTACTCAAATGATTCACTCACCTTTCAACTTGCCTTTACTTATTTCATGAGTTTAAATAATTACCTATATCAATGCTTATAAGTTTCTTGATGAAGTTCAGCCCAAAACTAAGATTTATTATGCATATACTAACTCTTGCCGTTTTTCGATAAAAAATCTTTCTCTTTATCAGCAAAAAAGCAATGATTCCTCACGGCCTCTCAGTCGTGGTGACCGCACCAGCTGTGTTCCGGTTCACCGCCGCCAGTGATCCAGACAAGCATTTGGAAGCAGCCAATCTCCTCGGTGCAGATATAACAGGAGTCAAGCAAGCTGATGCCGGTAGAGTGCTGGCTGATACAATACTTAAATACATGGATATCATGAAAATTGAGAACGGATTGAAGGGCCTGGGCTACTCTAGCGAGGATATACCGAATTTAGTGAAAGGAGCTTTGCCGCAGGTGAGATACAGTATCCTTATAGGTTCGTTTTCGTGAAATGAGTATAACAACAGAAAACCTTGAGATTTAACTTAGTGGGTCATGTGATATCTAGACACGGAGCTGAGCAAGAATGCATACAACGAAGGTCTTTTCTGTTAAGCGTAATAAATTATATTTTTGTCGGTACAGTCTTAGTAATCTTAAAGAGAGATTTAATTACTACTCTCCAAAATTCAATAGTTCCCCTTTCTTTTAATATCTTATGAAGTTTTGTCGGCCATTTGGATAATGTTGATATTTTTATCCTTTTTACCTATCCAGGAACGACTATTGAAGATAGCTCCATTGCCGCAAACAGAAGAAGACCTATCGAAAATATTGGAGGACTCATTGATCAATTATTAATACAACTTATAAGTATGACCCAAGTATACTAATGAATTGTTTCCAGGGTGCAATGTTATCGTTAAGTTTATAATAAATACGATTGTTCAATTTAATTGTTTTATTAAATTACTAAGTAGGTCCATAATCGTGTTCAGGAATTAATCGCGTTAAGAAAACAATATCTTTAGTAGGTACCTAGTTTATTTTTAATAATTTTAAGTACATAAAATAAACCTATGAACTAATTTGTATTATATATAATATGTATACCTTAAATTAATTTGTTGTAAAAATTTGACTCGTCCTTTGATACGTTCTTCTTTTATTAAAACAAGTGAAGCGCTAGACTGAATGGTCCCGTGATCGAGAATGATTGCGTGTAGGCTACTGTATTATGAAATGCTCGTTTTGTTAGTAATGTGTTCATCTATGACTAGCGCTTACAACTACATCACTTACTGCTTATGTAAAGTTACCGCAGATATCAAAACTTGCATGTTCTTATTATTAACTGACCATAGTTGTGCAAAAAGAGACCAATAATAAAATTCTGTAAATCTGTAAACTCTAATAAAACGACACAACCCCGTCGAGTTTAGGCTCGTTTGATTCGCCTCAACGAGTACTTTGATCCCAGATGATAACCAGGGTCTAACAATGAAGTTGGATGATGACCATAAGAACTCCGTCATAAAACGACATAACCCCATCAAGTTTGGTCTCGTATGATTCGTCTTGACGAATACTTTGGTAAACAGAGGCAAAAAGTACTGTCAGCAAAGGGTGCCAGTCCAGACCAGTACCTACAACGTAATATGTATTCCTAATATTCATTGGCTTAAGAAGTCCTAAGAATTGTGTATGTAATATTTTCAGTTTACCCCCTCCCCCGTTTTAAAAGTAGATATGCAGCATAACAATAGGATCAAAAATTTTATGTCATCCCATAATAGACCCGTTACCAAAACAAACTTGTATTAAAAATAGAATTTTCGATATAAACTTATTTCGAAGTCAAACTGATGATTTTATCCTACGCATCTATTTTATACAACAACTAAAAAGCAAAAAATAAAAAATATTTACTGTGGTCAGTTCAATATTTATTTCGTAGTTTTTTTGGGTGTCTTTTTGAAGGCGGTTTTATTTTTTATTTAAATTTTGATGAAAAGGAATAATAACTGTAATCATTTACTTTAAAAACATTCTTATTAAATAAGAAATGACAGCGGGACGGTACTTGTACGGGCACAGCGAAAATAATGCATGAGAAAACAACCACACTATGAAAAGAGAGAGAAACAAAATTGCTGAAAGCAACCATATGTCTGGTCTTTTTAAGTAAAATGTGCTAACTCATACTTCGTTTATTGTAAAATCCGACTAGGTGGACCGATGGTAAACTATTAGTCTTTTTATGGTAGAAGTAGACTAAATCCAGCACTTGGCTGTTTTTGACATTAAAAAACGCACATCTTTACAGATAGTCGTTTTATACTTAATTTAATTTCTCAGTGAAATGAAGTCTTAAAAATTACTGGGTTTCACCAGAATGTGCAGAGAAAAATCTAGTTTTTAGTGGCATATTTAAAACATTTCTCGAAAAAATGGGATTGGTCGCTTTCTGCACAACTATGGTCCTGTTGTGTCGCGTAGGTCCGTTCAGACCGCTTCAGGCACGATGTTGTTGTGGTGGAATGGACTACTCTCGTACATGTTGGAAGCTTTAACGGAGACGCTGTGTAGCGGAGCATAGCGGGCCAGCTTGGGAGTCGCTGGGCCCGTCAGGTCCTCCGATAGCTGCTGATAAACCAACCCACAATCCTTCTTTGTGCGGCCTTGTTGGCTCATGGCAGCAATTATGGCACTATTGTATCTCACTTGTTTATCTCTTCTACTACACATCACCATGACAACCTTAGCGATAATGAGTAACAATAACAGAGCTCCCAAAACAGCGATCAATATCGGCCACAGATATTCGTAGTGGCCGTGCTCATCCTCCTTGATCATGGATGCTTCCTTCAAGTAGGGATAGAAATCTGGCTCGGAGTCCTCGAACACACCGTTATCGTTGTCCATCAATTTAACTTGGATTTCCACTTTGTTATCTGGGAAATCTTCTGAAGCAGTCGGAATTGATTTAGCAGTAGTGCTAGTCTCTTTTACCAGAGTCTTCGATTTGACAGGCTTCTCATTGAGTTTGACAGTTAGGTCCATGTCATCGTTGTCCTCGTCTTCTCCCGAGTCGTCGTCTTCTTCGTCGTCATCCTCCTCCTCATCGAGGTCGGCGTCATCTTCATCCTCGCCATCATCGTCGGGGTATGAATAAGCATCCTTAGGATTTTCATCAATTTTCCCGTCATCTAGTGTGTTCTTAAGATCAAAGTTACCCACGCTATCCTTATCGATTCTTTCCCAAATTTCTTCATCTGATACAGGTGGTAGAGGTTCCACTGGATGAACAATAGCCGAAGATCCGCAAGTTTTCTTTGTTAAGAATTCCCAACTGTAATGCACCTCATCATCTTTACCATCTCTTGCGAGATTCGCAATGCTAGCGGAGTCTGCGTTAGGTGAAACCTTATGCTTGCTGAGCCACGACATGAGATTTTCAAATTCACGGCCGCAAGCCAGAGGATTGCTGCTGATGTCCAAAGTACGCAATTTGTTCAGATTCTCCACTTCGGTTTGTTTTATCTCTGAAATACGGTTGTGTGAAACGTTAAGGAAGCTCAAGTTATTGAGAAGCGTCTTGGGTTGATTTTTGTCTACCTTCCATAGAGAAGTCAACTCTGCGTTGCTAATATCCAACCAGGTAAGCATGGGTGTGTGAACGAAGACTTCGGCAGAGAATACCTTAATAGGATTGCCTTGTAAATTAAGCCTTGCGAGATCAATATTCTTTTCGAATATTTTAATATCAAGAGTAGTCAACATGTTGTAAGCCAAATTAACATCCACCAGCTTAGGACAACGCGAAAACACCTGGTTACTTATAGTTTTTATGTTATTATGAGATAAATTGATTTGGGATAAAGCTGTGAAAGTTTTCAGAGCATTATCAGAAATATCCTCAAGACCGCAGTTAGATGCATCAAACAAATAAATGTTGAACTGATCGGCTGAACAGTTGAAACCATCTTCGGGTAATTTTCTTAGATTGGGATTGTTCGAGATTTTGAAGATATCTAGCTCAATGTTTTCTTTAATAAGAATGCTGGAGATGAAGTCCAAGTTATTAAATGAGAGGTCTAAGTAGTTCAACTCGACGAGTTTGTGGAATGCTTGGTTGTGTATCTTTTCAATACTGTTTCCACTGAGGTTTAGATTGGCAATGTACGTCATGCCATTGAACATAGACGGTCCGACAAACTTAATGTGTGTTTGACCAGCATTCAATGTTAGCAAGTCAGGGACTTGTAAGCCATAAACAGTATCAATTGGATTCCTTTGAATGTGGAGCGTGGCAAGCTCAGTATTTTCAGAAAATATGTCATTAGGTAGAGACTGGATATTATTATCACTCAAATCAAGTTCTTCTAAGTCCAGCAGTTTCTTGAAAGTATCATGATCCATGTCTGATAAATTATTGCCAGCAACATTTAAGTACATAACTCCAGATGAATTTATGAATGTGTTGGCAGTGATGTACTGCATGTTACAATAGGACACATCTAACTCCTGCACTGTTGAAGCGTTTAAAAAATAATCACTGGAATTAGGTGCGGGAAATTTTAGCGGGTTATTAGCTAAAGTCAGCAGCAACAATTTCTTGTTATTCGCAAATGTTTCAGGGTGAAGACTCTTTAATTTGTTATTCGATAGATTGACAGCGTAGAGGTCCTGCAGTCCGTGGAATGCATTAGGGCCGATATAGCCGATCGTGCTGTTCACAATTTTTATGGTTGCAATCTGATGTAGGCCAAGCTTTTTGAATATGAAATCGTCTAAATTAATGGGGAAATCCGAGCCGGTGTTTTGGATTACGAGATCTGTGATGTCATCGCCGAACTTCTGTGTGCCGACTTCGAGACGATTGCACTTGGCTATTCTGTATCCCTGGGATGCAGTACATATGCAGTCTCTGGGGCAGGGTTTGTCTTCGCTGAAAAGAACCTTCCTGTCATCGGCGGCGTCATAGTCCTCGTATTGGTAGAGGAAGCCTTCTGCGTCCTTGTCGGCGCGGGCGTTCTTCTTGACGGGCTCACCGAGAACCAGCGCGCAAGCCGACAGGAGCACTAGCAACTCCCGGAGCCTCGTTCCCATCTCGTAGCGAACTCTGAAAAATACGAAGTCCCATATCAGTCGACGGAATAACTGAGCGATTACATCAATTATGAAATTTTCTTGAAAACACGAGGTCGGTCACGTTACGAATAACAGTGCAAAACAATGGACTTTCTTATGATTCTTTTTTGCAACTTTACGTTATTCGAGCGCACAATGGGCTTAATATGTTGTGTTGTAAAAGAAAATTCAAAACAAGTATGAATAATAATACTTTTGTTGAACCAGACGGAAACAAATAGCATTAAAACCATATGTCAGTAGATGGGGACAATGATAAGTTAAATGCAATTGTTTCATTTGTTCTTAGGTGGGTCTTCGACAACTGAGCGTGCGATGTATAGTCAATAAACTTAAGGAAAGAAACCAATTAATACAAACAGAAACAGACACATTGAGAAGGGTGGGACGCATTTTCATCAAATTATTTGAATACATGTGTAGGTATACGTCTATGTTGTGATGTAAACCAGATGGTCCTGGCATTGTTCTAGTGAAATCTTATCTGCGCAATGTCCATCTGTCCTCCTATCGCGGGCGCGAGACATGTGACGCTGATGAACAGATCACCTACCTACAGCTGCTTTACTACCAAGAACGTTTTATTTATTCCTCGTTCGAAGTTGGCAATTAGCGTTCACTGACAATGACAACTAGAGTTGTTAGTTAAGTCACTTCTTTCGTAATTGTTGTTAAATAAATAAATATCACGGACTACTCACACCAATTGACCTAGTCCCAAACTAAGCAAAGCTTGTACTATGGGTACTAGACAACGGATAAACATACTTGTATAAAATACATACTTAAATACATAACAAAACACCCAAGACTCGAGCGCAAACATTCGTATTTTCACACAAATACTTATCTGCTCCGACCGGGAATCGAACCCAGGACATCAAGCTTCGTAGTCAGGTTCTCTAACAACTAGGCTATCCGGTCGTCTAATTCTAACTGATCATTCATTCATTGTTTTGCTTCTAATTGTTCATTTATTTTTTTCAACAGTATCGTTTTACATGCCAGTGTTGGTTCCGTCAGATCAGGACCAATTGCATAACAAAATAAAAGCTAGTATTTCAGACACCTTACTAAGTAGTTTTTTAAAGTTTACTTTAATGAAAATTGTAGGTCCTTGTTCTTGAAATGATTACATGGCCGTTATACAATTATACATCAAGGTTAAAAGTGTCAATTCTGTTTATGACCCATTATGGAAGTCAATTGGCTATGTAAAGTTTTTTGAAGAGGTGCTAATTATATATTTTTTCGACACTGGTCGACTTCAACACCAAGGTACTGCAGTTGTTTTATTTTTATCTCCTTTTATTTATTGGAAATATTTTTTTAAGTGTTCGAGATGACATTTGTGAGATTTTACGGCTGACAAGCGGTTCGTGCTCAGTACTAAGAAGAAATAGAAAAAAAAACGAAGTCAACTGTCGCTTCACTCAATGTCAAATGAAATCTAACCGTTTGCGTTTCGTTTGCTTAGCGTTGTCCAACGCAGTTCCAAAATAGTGGTCGAAAGTATTCAATCGTGATCCAATTATCGTGCATAGGTCGTGGAGAAATGCGGTAAAATTGAAAGTCCGGATTTTATGCGGAGGTCGTTAAAAATAGACCAAAAATCACACTGAGCACACCAAAACGCAAAGCAAACGAAACGCAAACGATTTGACATTGACAGAAGTGACAGTTCACTTCGTTTTTTTTTCTGTTTCTACTAAGTACTGAGCACGAACGGCTTCTCAGCCATAAAATCTCACAAATGTCATCTCGAAAACTTAAAAAAATATTTCCAGTAAACAATAGAAGATAAAAATAAAACAGCTGCAGTTTCTCGATCTCCAGAACGCCGACTATCGAAAAAAAATATAATTAGCACCCTTTCAAAAAACTTTACTTAGCCAATTTAACCCTTTCGACGCCGCGCCTCGACAAAACGTAAACCTGCTTTGAATCTTATGTCATTGTGTCAAGATCACTTTGACACTGTACTTTGTGACACCTATATGTGTCGTTGGCGTTGAAAGGGCCGAACTCCTTATTCTGATTCTGGGCTAGACTAATGATGACAAGGAACTGTGGACTTGTATTGTAGTGTCCTCCAGTGGCGTGCCGTCGTAACAACTCGATTCCCACCTGTTGACCTAAAATTTTTACATGTCGTTACTGAGGATAACTATGGCAAGCTTGTGTATAAGTATATAGTCGGGGTAAGAAAAGGTTCGTCACTTTTCATCCTTAACTCGTTGACATAAGAGTCGAAAAGTAACGAACCTTTTCTTACCCCGACTATACTAATTCCGAGGAGTTGGGTAAGTATTATGTCTTCGATTGCAACTCCTCGGAATTAGTATAGTCGGGGTAAGAAAAGGTTCGTCACTTTTCGACTCTATGTCAACGAGAGGTCGAAAAGTGACGAACCTTTTCTTACCCCGACTATACTAATTCCGAGGAGTTGCAATCGAAGACATACATACCTAACTCACGCTTCCCACTCTCCGGATTGCTTAACAAAAATGTTCACTCCACGCCACTGGTGTCCTGACAAAACCTCCTGAACCCTAACATTTTTTGAGACGGATAGCCTAGTGGTTAGAGAACCTGATAACGAAGCTTGAAGTCGCGGGTTCGATCCCCGGTCGGGGCAGATATTTGTATGAAAAGTAGGAATGTTTGTGCTAGAGTCTTGTATGTTTAATATGTATTTAAGTATGTACCTAGTCTGTTTATCCGTGGTTTATCCGTCGTCTAGGAGTTAGCACCCATAGTACAAGCTATGCTTGCTTAGTTTGGGACTAGGTCAATTTGATGACAATCGACCCATGATTTTAACATTTTTTAACAGATTTAATGCTTCTCAAGCAGAGGGTCGTGGGTTCGAATCCGGGCTCGTACCTCTTAGTTTTTCGGAATTTATGTGCGAAATTATATTTGAAATTTACCATGAGCTTTACGGTGACGGAAAACATCGCGAGGAAACCTGCACACACCTGAGAAGAAATTCAATGGTGTGTGTGAAGCTCCCAATCCGCACTGGGCCCGCACGGGAACTACGGCCCATGCCCTATCATTCTGAGAGGAGGCCTGTGCCTTGCAGTGGGACGGTTATAGGCTGGGATGATGATGATGAATATTTAATACCTAGATGAGAGTCACCACTTTTGTAATTATGGAAATTATTTCTACGTAGGTATTCGAAGTTATAGAACAATTTGTATCATACTATACCTATTTAGTAAACTTGGCACTTATTTTTACTTATTGCTTTGTATTTAAGAAAATACTCAAGGACTCTTTAAACCTTTTTATTTCAATCTAATGCTACACTTCAGTAGCTTCCCAAGGTTTCAATTGACCATCCTCATTGGTTTACCAAATTTTATAAAACTGATTGTTACGCGTTGTTTAATTACGTAGTTGAGACATAAGTACATAACCTCGTGTTTAGTTTTTCGCTTTATCGTGTCTGTGTGCCAAGCTAAATCTAACTCTATTAGTCTACTCTATTCATATACACTGGTGTTACTAGTTGCTGACCTTAAACTAACAAGAAATTTTCCTGCTGGCGGGAATTTCGTCAGTTGTCGCACCATCTTTATTAGCATGATAATTGCCAGCGTAAATATCGTAAGGTATGCCCAAACTAGCTACTTGCGGTTTATTAAGTTAGTTAATGATGGAAAAACTCTTTCCGTTTTTCATTAGTTTACTAACAAGGTGTCATTTGAGTATTTACAAGATTTTTCTTATTTTGCGGTCGATAGCAAATAAGTATAATTAAAGTAGAAATTACGTAAAACAAACGTGATTTTTAAAGTTTTTTGTTTTTAATTTAACATTTAAGTGAGCCAAGACTATTGACATTCTGACGCCTGATTTAGGCTGCGTTTCCACCAGAGATGTGCGAGGATGCGTTGCGAGGGATGTGTTTGTCATGAACCAATAGACACACTTCATTCACTTAGGACCTTTTAAATGAAGTGTTTCTATTGGTTCATGACAAACACATCCCTCGCAACGCATCCTCGCACAGCTCCGGTGGATACGCAGCCTAACGTAAGAAGTTAATTTATCAATAAGACTTTTTCAAAAAAAAAACATTTCTTTTATAATTTTTTAACTTATAACAACTTGTCAATTGGATGCAATGCAATGCCTTGTAAGGTGTGTACCTATAGGTACACTTGATTAATATACTTATACATATAAGTTTTAAAACACGTGTAGGTAACTCTTATTTTGTCCAGGTAATAAGCGCTAGGTGAAGAGCTAGGTGGTTCTTGTAGGTATATTAATTCAAATTAAACTTTGTATATCTACTAAAATTTGAAGAAGCTATCTACTTAGGAAAAAAGGGAGTGGTTGACCTTGTCAACCTAGAATTGATCACTGACGCAAAAAAAGGCTATCCTTATTTAATTTTAACTGTTGGAATGATAAATAACTAAAGCAACTCCTTACTAAATTCATCGTAGATACTTAAAAAGGCGAAACACTCACTGAGCATATTGTGAAATTCTGTTGAAGCCATATACAAACAATGACTGTATACGAGTACTGTGTCATTAACAAATGACGAAAAATATGTTATCTAGAAAAATTCCAATAACATACCTTATGATGACGTTTCGTCACTAAAATACCATGGGAAAGACACACCGCTAATGATACTTTCTTTGGTTAAATTTGATGAAAACTTTTGTTATCTAATATATAGGTAGTTTAAGTTATTTGTGCGAGGTATGGGCTATCACTGCGGCTGTGACATCGCCTTAACCACTTCGGAGGATCCAGATAAGAAAGATTAGATAGTACCACGCCGAGCGCTCCACCCACCTTGTACTAACATTCATGTACTCAAGGTATAATTGTGTACCGAATATCATGCAACGTGAGACTAAATTAAAGAGTCATAAAAAGCAGCTGTTTGAAATAGTTTAATATCAAAGATAATGAGAAGCAACATTTAACAAATTCAGATACCTAGTAGTTAATTCAAAGGACGTAGACTATATTTTTCGCATAGTAAAGTACCTACTGGTAAAGTATGTTTTTTAGATATGTATAGATGTGTATGATATTTATTTTGCGAATATATATTTATGTTAGCTCTATTAAATACCTTATGAAACGTACAATTTTCACTTTCAAACAGGTACGAGATAACTAGTTATTAAAGGATTATCTTCAGTTACATAAATTCATAAATAGTGAGTGCCCATTTAATATTATGAATTAGTATGTAGGTACTAAGTTATCCCAATTCGCACTAAGCCCGCGTGGGAGCTACACTTACGGCCGAAGCCCTCTCATTCTGCCGTGCAGTGGGACGATATGGGCTGGGTGGGATGATGATGATGAAGTTATCCTATTCCACCGATTACGGTGCGCCCCCATACTGATGAGGATTTAGGTATCTAAGTACCTACCTACTTAGCATAAAAAAATTGGAGGTTGAAAGATCGAATGTAATAAAAAAAAATAGCTTCACGTAGGTAGTTCTTTTTCCTATAACACTGATCCTTATAAATCTCTAAGATTTTACTTAAAATGTTTCTCAATAACACTAAAAATTTATTCTATTACAACCTTGGCGCCCTTCCTTTCTTGGGTGTTCCTAAATCTAATAGGTAGGTAAGTATCGAATATTAAATTTATCTTACATCAAAATAATAAAGAAAGTTCAACAGATAAAGATAACTTAAGAGATTTTACAACAAAGCCAAAGATAAGACAAAGTACTTCAGAACCTACTTGATTTGTCGTTGATAGCATTACGTTATTTGTAAACATTTATGTGTTAGTATTTTAAAATCTAAAAGTCAACTGTGTTGAACATAAATGTCAAAATATAAATCGAAATGTATTCTCCAAATAAAACCTTGGTTCAATAAGGCCAAACTGGACGCGTCGTTATACAGATTAGGTTACAAGATTGATTAGCTGTGTTCTATAAGATATCGTCGAACCATACATTTGGTTTAGTATATGGCGATACCGAAAGGCACCGTGACTCTACCGCCTTGCATATTAAACACTAGCTGTTAGATGAATGATTTACTTTGCATACAATCGAAACTGGGGGTCTACATTGAGGCGCGTGCAAAAATGCAAATCGTTTAAGCGAATGCGTTTAACAGGGACGATAGTTTGTGAATCATTTATTAATCCCTGGCCTAAATCGTCGATGACGCAGGTTTTGTTTAATTTTTTCTATGAATGTTTATTGTACCAGATGCATTTGTTAAAGTAGGTTTATCAACCGCAATACCGCGACTGTTTGATTTAATACAGGTGTCATGTGCCTGCTTGGAATAACTGAGACTAAACATCTGCATATCTGCAATGACTTCTCGTTCGAGTTTAAATACGCTTTTGGATTTAATTTCTTGGATACTTATAACAAAAACATTACGCACCTTTGACCTTGTTCAGCTAAGCAGTAACTTCTTTATTGCAACCTGCAACAACAAAACCAGTTATAAATCATTTGCCTTATACGGCGCAACAATTATGATCGTAAGAACATTTGTGGTGTGAGACGCGATTAGGTATCGATGTTAAATTAAAAAGTTCCATCGAAACAGATGGCTCGGGTCACTGGCCTAATGATGAATGTTCCTTGTTCACGTTCCAATTGCTGCATCGATTTTGCATTCAAATAATATACGTATCGATAAAATGGGTACGCTTCCACATTAGATAGAGTGATACCTCTGCGTATAGGACAGGCGTGGCCAGGCAACTTGTGCAAGTACTAGTACTGGTTCTCGCCTCGCCGGGCCGTCATGTCGTAAGTAGGAAGAAATAAAAGAGGAAACTTTATTATATATCTATATAGGATAAGTAAAGTATCTTCATTTAGAACAAATTAAGACCATGCGACTGTTTCCTTGAACTTTACGAATTTAATGAAGCAAAATTTTAGTCAAAACGCCACGCAACAATTTAATACTGTCTACAAAAAAAATCAATTTGTATTTAAATTAGTAGTTCAGCAGTCGTAGAGCCGGAAGTTCGTGGTTAGCGAGGAAGTAGGAGATTCAGTTTGCCCCTGCGGTCGAGTGCAACTTCCCATAGGGTTTAAACCACCAGCATACCAGGCTACACCGATGATTTGATATTTATTTTTAACCACGTAGGTACAAATTAATGAGGCGACCAAGTCATTACAATCAATTGATCACAATCGCGACTTCTTAACTCCGCTCGAGCACGTCATTCCTTATTGTTTAAACCCTGACATCATCGAACTTAGCAGATTATATTGTTAACCTTCTGGAGATTTATGTGAACATGTGTCTGAACACTGGTAAGCTTTGGTGTCCGACTAAAAGTCAAATAAATATGTATGTTTTATAAAGAATGCGGCCCCAGAGTCTCCAAGCATATTAAACTATTAATATTTAGCGTCATGTCTCAGAAATTGAATGCGGAAATGAAACAAAACACTAATAGTATTATACTTATATGCTTCCAGAAATGGGGCCCTATCTGTGAACATCTTGTCGACGTTTCCTATGTAGATTCTATCCTTTCTTCTAATTTAAGTTTGCGACAACAATTGTAATGGTTTGAAGTTAATAAAAATCTCTGGTGCTGATAGTTTATTGTGTAGTTCCCTAATATTTTCAAGCCGTTTTAAATTTGAAACGGGCTAGCGCTTCCTATCGATATTAGTTTAAATCTAGGATCGCCTTGAATTTTGATAAGGTCGTAAAATGTGGCGCGGCGACTAGTAATGCAAGACCACCGGCTGACTGACGCAACGGTATACATATAATAACTGCCACTAAATCGCTAGACCACTGCTCGACAGCTTGCTTTTATCAAAAGCGCGTTTTCTATTAGAAATCCTAGCCACGCTTTGAGTGAATATTTGAGCGTTTTGACCGCTCGGATCAAACGTTATCCTCCTACGATTGTCACAACTACGGAAGGACAAGTCACAATACCTTCGATCGAACTAGATCAGAAATCCTCAAACTTTGGTCTCTCGTAGATCACTAGCCATATTTTTCAATTTTAGCTAGAGCTGCTTACTTATTATTGATTTATCGCAAAGTAATCGATTTCAAATGTGGCTTTCATCGCGTATTAATATAGACCGCTTTGGGTATAACTAAACTAGATTCTGCATTCATACTGTCTTTCGTTGTCATGAAAAATTTACTTGAAGTTCATCTCTTTAAACAATATTTGCTGAAAGGAGATTAACGAAAAGAAAACGCCATAAATACGCTGACAAACTTTACAAACATTGGTTCTTTTCGCTGTGTATAATCAAACAATGAGAACATTTCATCAGAATTTTGCACTTTCTCTCTATTATTATTCAATGTTATTGTCCGTATCGCGCTCGATAGGTTTCTTTATCTTATCATCATTCGTCGTATCAATGATATCGTAGGTGAAGTTCTATTATAATCATTCAAACCAAACATTCGCGCAATATCTACAATATGGCGGGCTAGTGCGAGACTCGCTTGTATGTATAAGTATTAATTATTAGACCTAATCGTAAGTCCAATATTGTACAAAAATAAAAACCGGGCAAGTGAGAATCGGACTCGCGCACGAAGGGTTCCGTACCATTATCTATAAAAACGGCAAAAAAAACTCGTTTGTTGTATGTGAGCCCCCCTTAAATATTTGTTTTATTTTAATTTAATTATTTATTTTTATAATTTTATAAGCCGTGGTGGCCTAGTGGTTTGACCTATGGCCTCTCAAGCAGAGGGTTGTGGGTTCAAACCCCGGCTCGCACCTCTGAGTTTTTCGGAATTTATGTGCGAAATTATATTTGTAATTTACCATGAGCTTTACGGTCAAGGAAAACATCGTGAGGAAACCTGCATACACCTGCGAAGAAATTCAATGGTATGTGTTTGTGAAGTTCCCAATCCGTACTGGGCCCGCGTGGGAACTACGGCCCAAGCCCTATCATTCTGAGAGGAGGCCTGTGCCTTGCAGTGGGACGTGTATAGGCTGGGATGATGATGATGATGATGATGTTTTATTTTTAAAGTGAGTATATATGTATATATATGTATAGCTAAATATTCTGTGAATATTTCAAGCGTCTACCTGTTGCCCTTACCTATCAATATCGAGCAAAAACGAGCAAAAAAATCACGTTTGTTGTATGGGAGCCCCCTTAAATATTTATTTTATTCTGTTATTTAGTATTTGTTGTTATAGCGGCAACCGAAATAAATCATCTGTGAAAATTTCAACTGTCTAGCTATCACGGATCATGAGATACAGCCTGGTGACAGACAGACAGACTGACAGTGGAGTCTTAGTAATAGGGTCCCGTTTTTACCCTTTGGGTACGGAACCCTAAAAATCGTGGGCGATGTCTAATGAGTCTAATGACTAATATATTCTAAGTTTGAGACCGTCACTGACGCACTTAATTGCCTAATTTACCGTCTCATTGTCTAAGATTTCCAGTAGATCGAAGCGAGGTTTTTTGTGCAGATGTCTATTAATTACTTACGCTTGTGTTGGTACAAGCTATTAATTGTTATCTACTTGCTCATAAGCAGTTAACTGAAATTATTAGTGTTCTGTATAAAAACCTCTTCAAATTAAGGTTTATGGTAAAGTAAGGTAAGTTCAAGGTATAAATTAACGGTTATCAGTGCGGAGATTATCGATACAATCAAGTTATTTTACTGAATTATTTTTGAGGTTTTACATGTTCGGTGATACAAAATTAGTGTTTCTAATTTTCTATATCAGTTAATACTGAACTAATTAACCTGATTCAATTGTTCAAAATAGTCTGATGAAATTTAGGATGTTCATACTTTGTTGAAATTAAGTCACAAACTCAATATAATATAAGGATACCTCAAATTAAATAAGACTAATTTATAACAATTAAGTTAACGCAGTGTTCCGGAAAGTGTGTGCCGCGGGACACTGGTGTACCCTGGACATTAATTTCACCTTGTCTAAAGTGACATCTAGAACATGGTGGTAAAAGAGAGAATATTGAGATGACTTTATAAGTATTATCTTTCTCTAAATCTTTCGCCAGTAGATTAAGTGGATCAAGCGGAGCTCTTAGAATCAGTTAATATGTTTGTTTTTGCAAAAGGACGCCCAAACGCGTATGTAGTTTTTCGGCATTATCAAATTACAGCCCGCGACCACCTGGCCGCTTCATATTATG
The DNA here is from genome assembly GCA_947563465.1 of Archips xylosteana. NCBI lineage: Eukaryota > Metazoa > Arthropoda > Insecta > Lepidoptera > Tortricidae > Archips > Archips xylosteana. The sequence goes on from OX387344.1 coordinate 17,523,422, forward strand.
TTCCATTCCACGTAATATATGTTAATTTATGTTTCGTCGGTATCGTTTGGAGTCTCCAGACGGGGTCTAGTAACTATTCTTATATTTCTTTTTCAATCAGACAGACAAACCCCCTTTTCATCGTTCTGCTGTGTGTATACCAACAATGTATCTTTTGTGACATTATGAATCAAGAATTAAGGTATTACGGTGACCGTTCGCTTACAGTATAAAAGGCTCGGTCGATTGAATTTGAATCGTCGATTTAACTTGCTGATGTTGTGTACGGTAGCGATCGGCAAACTTATGTGTCACGTAGACTCCTAGCCATAATTTTCTTTTTTAGGCAGACCCCTAACTTAATTTTGATATCATCATCATCATCATCTTCCCAGCCTATATACGTCCCACTGCGTGGTACAGGCTTCCTCTCTGAATGAGAGGGCTTGAACCGTAGTTCCCACGCGGGCCCAGAGCTGATTGGGAACTTCACATACACCATTGAATTTCTTCGCAGGTGTATGTAGGTTTCCTCACGATGTTTTCCTTCACCGTAAAGCTCATGGTAGGTATATTACAAATGTAATTTCGCACATAAATTCCGAAAAACTCCGAGGTGCGAGCCGGGATTTGAACCCATGACCCTCTGCTTGAGAGGCCGTAGGTCAAACCACTAGGCCACCACGGCTTATAAAATTTTAAAAATAAATAATTAATTCAATGGTGTCTGTGAAGTTCCCAATATTGATATGTCGCAAAGTAATCCACTTCAAATATGTTTTTTTTTGCATACGTAGATCTCTCGCAGGTCTTCGTCAACCTCTGGGGTAGATATAGGTATAGATAGATCACTCTGGGTATCACTGGTGTACGGCATGACGTAGCTTCGTCAATTTCGTCATTGCATTTTTTAATATTCTGACAGAGGAAACGCAGGCTGCTGAGCGGCTTCTCTTTATCTTTGCCAGCGCTTCTTTACATTTTCAAGATAACAATGAGTGTAATGACCTAAATGAGAAGTCCTTGTACCTAATTTCTTTTATATGGAAGTTTACAAAAATATGTGTGTATGGAATGGCAGGTGGCTAGCAGGTGACGGCCCAGACGGTACAAAAGTAGGTAGTTGATAAACCAGTTCCGTCACAGCATCGGCACACGCCACTCGAGTTTTGTCTGTTTGTCTCTTGCTAATGAGAACAACTCATTATGTTGGTCAGTGTCCCTTTCTGGTTGCTTGTGGGAGAAAAATTACGGCGCACGAATATAATATGCAGCGCAGCTTGTGGCTTCGACCAGATGCATGAAACGGGTCTCTATGGTTTCCCATAATTAACAAGTCATAATGTATCATTCTTCATAATCAACGTAAGTCATAAAATGGTTTATTTCTGAAACGGTTTTTTCCCCGAAATTGTTATAAAACAAACATAACCTAACCTACTGCATTTTATAAGATGGAGTTAAAAAAATTCTGAAAAAAAATTTTTCAGAATAAAACACTGTACGAGTAACGTTGATTATGATTATGAAACTTATAAAGTCACTTATGAAGAATGATACATTATGATGACTTATTAAATTATAGGAAATCAAGGGATCCCGCATGAAACATATGTACCGAGTATCAATATGTCGCATTCAATAGCATATTTTGCAAATACAAGAATAAATAGTTGCTTGTGATGGTAGCCTCAGAATTTATTTGTAAAACCACATTAGATATCATGTGTCTGACGGTGAAGGAAAACTTTCGTGTTGTAACTTGCACCCACTAACGAAGACGTTTAATGGTGTTTGTGACATTCCCAATCCGCACTGGACCCGCGTGGGATCTATGGCCCAAGCTCTGTCATTCAGAGAGGAGGCCTGTGACCTGCAGTGGGACATATATAAACTGGGATGACGATGATGATGATGGTGACACCAGAAACTAAACAAAATTCACATTTTAATAGATAAAGAAAAAAAATTACCCGATTTTTTTAACGTAAATTTTTACCTAACAGATTTCTTTCTGTTTCTGTATAACATGCATCGATAAATAAGTGTTAATTGTGCACGGCTGCTGTAATTGAATTAATAATTGGTATGTAGAGCGCGAATATGCGTATGAGTCATTTCTTGTTCGACGAGGATCGTAGGTCTTTCGAGCTCAGGGCACGGACGCGATTCGTTGCGCGTTACTTATGCCGGTTTTGCAAGCTTTACTAATAAATTATGAGTAATCAGTGCATATTTACTTTCAAATATGTGTCTTTCAGTGTTATTTGGCTGTTTGAGGGAAATGGCAGAATAATTTTACACAATGCAAGTTTATCTGTGGCTAAGAAGGTATACTTAGTCTAAATCGTATTATTTTTCTGCAAAAAGTTTAAATTAGGCACTAAGTATTAGCATGCCCAAATGATTTTATTTTTGGAGTTAGTAGGACTTAGTCTTTGTCCGATATCCAGTATCAGCTACCAAAGATTATGAAGATGTCCCAAATAGACAAATATAACATATAAACAATTACGACTCCTTCTCAGCAAAGGGGTGGGCCGAGACTCTTCCACCTGCTACGATCCTGACATACATCTTTTGCTTCCCCAACACTGATTTCTTTTTTTTTATAATGTTTGCCGGTTTTGGGTACTCTTGACCTGAACATTCTTCAAGACATCCCCAATCTGGTCTTAGAATGTCTTTAACACTTTAAGTCATGAAAAAGCTACGAGTTTGTAACGTAACTAATACCGTCCTTTTTATTCCTTTGTATATGAGTGCAAGTTTCTCATTCGCGGTCCGCTTGCTGATGGTGTATTGTTTCTTAAGCGTTTTCTCGAGAAACCTAAAATAACTATGCAACAAGGAATAATGTTTAGCGAGTACTAGTGCAATGCAAGTCATTTATAGATCGAGGCCGCAGCTATACAATCAGCTTTATGATTTCCATTCTGTAATCGAGACGGATCATATTTACAGCCAATTGAATTGAAGTTAGGAAGGGAACTTTGGAGTAATAACGTGAAATTTACGATGAAATTTAAAGGAATATAAGAATATAATATACATATAACTGTTCTATTAGTTAGGTAAGTACGGTGCCTGTGTACGTTTGTAAGTATTCCTAGTAAGTCTGACCAGAACTAAATTAATTTTAATGTAAGAAATAAGAAACCATGCATGTTTGTTCTAAACCATGCATAATTGTGATAACATTTATGATTTGAGAAGTTCCAACAGTTGGTCCATTTCGGACGTATCTTTCTTCATTTTAGATCAGTTTTCTTTGTGAAATTTACACTATTTTATTTCATTATTGTAACGTTTCCAAAAAAACTTCCTGTTTCCATGTTTATCTTTTAGCCGTAAGTTTTTGTGTGACTATTTATAAAAACACTCACTCACATTCGAATTATTTTGTGTATCAAAAATTCTAAATAAAATCTTATTAAATTTTATATCAAAATTATGTGTTTATATGAGTAGAGATATAATTACTTACATCTGACTTACGTAGGTTTTGTATTCACGCTCAAAATAGTAAAATTTTCTTTTAACATAATTATAATGGTAATGTTAAAACGACATAGTTATTTGTCACGGTCCCGATATAGACGGTAGAGCAAAGGAATAATTTCGAGCACGCATGAAAAATAACATGCCATGTTGTCTCGTTGATAGTCGTAGCAAAAAATCGTACACAAAACATCGAGGGGATTTCGGCCGTCCCTTTTTTAGGGTTCCGTATTTACTAAACTGTAGTTCGTTTTCCTGTGGAACCAGACATAGTTTGATAATTTAGGAAGGCTATTCGCCTAATGTTAGTAAGAAACAAAAATAACCCAATTATCGGTTAAATGGTTTGATACTGTCTCACTATTTAGAACCACATACAAAACACATTGCAAAACATTATAATCCAACTACTACGGCGCAAGCCCTCTCATTCTGTGAGGAGGCCTATGCCCTGCAGCGGGACGTATGAAGGTCGAGATAATGATGATGAACATTATCTCGACCTTCATACGTCCCGCTGCAGGGCATTAGGCCTCCTCACAGAATGAGAGGGTTTTAGAGCGCAGTTGTAGAACCGTAACCTGTTCGTTCACCGTAAAGCTCATGGTACTTAAATTTCAAATGTAATTTCGCATATAAATTCCGAAAAACTCAACGGTGCGAGCCCTCTCAAGGGCCATAAGTCAAAGACCTAGGCTACCACGGCTTGCTCATCCCTATTATTTGCGTGTATTATTTGTATCAGGAAACTGTATTGACGTCCTAAGATCGTAGAGTAAAAAAAGGAAACACAACCAAGTATTTATAAAAATGGACAATAAGTTAAAATTTTTGGTTTCACTTTAAATATTAAAACATAAAATACATGATTCCGTTTTTAAACACGTGGACGCAGTATGAACTATGATATAGTGACGTCACTCTTGGGAAAGTCCTGCAATGTTAGTAGGTACATAATATGAAACTGGTTGTCACGCTGCTTTCTTTGACTTGGCTCTGAGAGTCGTAGAAATTTTGATTTGTAACAAGCAAGAGCTTTTGAAGTTATACGATAAAGCTCCCAGCTATTTGCCGGTTTGTTTATTTCATCGAAAATAAAAGTCTGTTTTTTATTAATGTAAATCTATGACGTTAAAACTACTTTTGGTAGAGCTACAATTATTTGAGCCGATAAAAGGTACAATCGCAGAACCATACTGACACCTTTTGATGATGTAGACAACGATAGGTTAATGTTACATAGTGTAAACGTTAACATCCACGACGCTCGCCATCCAGTCACCCTAACAACCTATCCGTACAACTACACATACATACTAAAAGTACCTTCATTACATTGTATTCCCATCAAATAGGTTATTTAGGTGCACGGTATTGTGTCTATAAATGCCATGGCACCATAAATCTAGGGCCTTGTACCGATTTTGTGCCGTGGGCCGTGGCGCATAAAATCGCTTGTGTACCATGGATCCAAGTCTAACAGGATATTGACCTAATTCCGATGGGTCAAATGCTGCGGGGCGGGCAATCAAATTAGTTGTACATGACCATGTTTATTTGGCGTGAACTTTCGACCGTGAAAACCTGATGTAAGTTGGCGCGATTTCAAAAACAAACAAGTAAAATTGTACTAAAGTAATTTATTGAATCAGGCGTTACTTTGCGGAGGTCCATATTAATACGTACGAAACGCGTCAGTGTAATTTGGTGGTGTATAAGGGTCTATAGCCAATATTTTTTAGTTAAGTCTACATCAGCGTGTGAGAAGTCTGGCCTACTTTAGCTCATTTAATTAAATCTTAAGTTTGCTGACTCAGAGTCGCTAATTTTTCGTCCACAGGAGAGACAACTTTAGAGATGGTATAAAGGTTAACTCTGGTGATAATGGGAAAATATGCTTGATGAAAGAACTCCATAACTTTGTCTTTTTATTCTGCTAATAAGCACTAAAATTTATTTAGGTACGTGTGTACGTGTGTGTAAATACCTAATATTCAATTGAATTCATGCAGTCATTTACAGGTTAGCGGATGACCGTCGAATGGTGTTATAAATTTTCCCGGTTATAACCTAACCTAACCATAATATGTTTGCCTTATCATGTCAGTTTGTGAATACATCAATTTCTAAATAAGTCTAGAAATTGTGTTTTATAGTTTTCGTAAATATACCTAGGTACTTGAAAAATTCAGAACAGGTGCTAAGTATATTTTTTAATCTGTAAAGTTAGAATTCGAAAACATGGCATGTTAGGCTTATCAGCTGGTAATTGGTATTACATATAAAATAATGATGCAGTCTCGGACACTATGTGGGTCATAGTATGGCGTTAACGATGACTGCTATAAAACAGTGTCGTGTTTTCGCTCGCTTGCGTCCAAGCAATTTTATGGGGGAAAAGTTGATGTTTTGAAACGCTGATTATCTACAGAAGTTATATAAAGAAATATGCTGTAAATATGTTAAATTTCTGCCGACCTGACAAAAAATCATCCGAGTAAAGTTTCATTTAGAATTTAAACGGTGTAAGGATTATCGTGTAAATTTCGTTATATTGCTGAGACGCACAGCTATCCATATTTACTAGTCCATACTATACTAATAGTGCTAATAATGAAAAATGCAAAAAAGTAACTCTATCTGTCTTTTACCTCTTCACGCTCAAACCACTGAAACGATTTAGATGAAATTTGGTACAAAGGTAGTTTAAGACCCTGGGAACGACGTAGGATAGTTTTTGTTCCAGAAATCATCCCCTAAGGGGGTAAAATAGAGGTGGAATTTTGTACGGGAACTTCGTAATTTTTTTTAAATTAGAAAGGCGATAATTGGAATTAAGTTTCAAAATAACAAATAAAGCATTACTTGTATCAGTGATTTTGCACAAAAAACCTAAAAATGAAAAAATAGGGGGTGAAAGTTTCGAATAGTTACTAATTTTAGTATGTAATTTTTGCTTTCCATGAATGAAATGAAGAACCTTGCCACAAATTTGAATTTCGTGTGCACGCAGTCGTATGCAGTCGTATGAATTTATAAGTGCTTGAGCACCGACGACAATGTATCTCAACTTACACGATATTTCTCACACCAACTAAATTACACTTAAAAGGGAGACTCCCGAGTCTCAAACGTAAAAAACAAACATTAAACAGAATCCGTTATGTAGGTACCTAAAAGCATTAGAAAACACCTTTTAGACGAGACAAAAGATCTAGGTAGGTAATGGCTGTACCTACTCAAAGGATTTTATCACCATAACAATTAGTTCTGTTCCCAAATTATGTTGACAAGGACTTTTCACTGAATGTAATTTGTCCAGTTCGTAGTTGACATTCACTTTTGTTGAGCTTATTAGTCTATTCTATTGCGAATAAGTATGAAAAACCAAAGAACTAGGTACTGATACTAGCAAAAAAGGGGGAAAAACTGTATGCTAATAATATAATCACTAGGTCGGTAATAATAACTAATTGTATGTAGCTGTACGGAAAATATTTGCTATTGATGCTGGTACTAGTCTGACGTAGTTTGATGGGTTGTGCCTTGACAATAGCTATAATTATAGCTACGTATAAGTGTGACGTATTCGAAAAACAAATGCAAGATGTTTTGTAGAAATGTATTACTTCAAAACTGTGTTGCGCGTCATTCGAAAAGTTGCTGCTAGAGTCCCAGAATATTTATAAGTTATACTAAAAGCTTCGCTTCACTAAAAAGTATATAATGATTCAAAAAGTCTAAAGTAGGAAAATTATTCATAATTGTGTGACGAAATTGGCAAACTGCTTTAATTAACTATTGATAGGGATGTTTTGAACAAAATACCCAAGCTACGGATTTATTTTGAGCTTAGTGACTTATACGTATAGCTAAAGCCACGAATTTAGAAATACTGTTTTAAAGCAAACATATTAGATTATTTGGTTCAATTTGTCTTTACAGACACGATTTCATTTTCTTATAGACGACAAAGCCTTGATTTGATTACGTTTCAGCGATTCAGTTTTATTTCCCGCCCCTTTGTCGTCGGCACAATGTTCTCAAGACCTTGGGCTCACCTTTTTGTTGTAGAAACGTAAGCAATGAAAGGTAGGCGGAAAAAGTATCGACGTACGTAGCAGCGAACTTACCAGTAGATGGTCTGAAAGTTCTTTGCGTGAAAATTTTATGCTACCTGACTAGATACCCTTTTATAAAATTAAAGAAATCTAAGATATTTAATAATTTTTGTCAAATAAGATATTCTTATTTTATTGTTCGTGACCATGTATAAAACAGATAAAAGTACAGAAGTAGAAAAATATAATTATCATTGATTGTCAAATACGACAAATAGGCTCGGGGATATAAATTATATCAAACATAGAGTAAAGAGTACTTAGTCTTTAGTAAGGTAGGTAGGTACGTGTACACTACACAATATATCACAATTGGTTCATTGTTTTGATCTTCATATTTAATAATGTCTGAAAGTATTTTACGTGTCAGCATCAAAAATTGGAGATCATGAGAGCGTAAACAAAGCGGTTAAACATTCTAACGACTTTTGCCCGACGGACATGAAAGTCAAAACAAGAATAAGCACATGCTGAATGTGTTGAATTAAAAATAGTTCCAGTCAAGGGCGGGCAAATTTGGGAGACGTAGGGTTGTGCATCAGCGTTCATAGTGGGTTCATAAATCAGTTACCATAACGCAGAAAACTTTATTTCCGGTTGACATGCTCCAAATGTTTACTCAATCAATTATACAAAAGCAATGCAATAATGGTAGGCTGTATAGGTGTAAAAAGCATTCCGGAACTACAATGACGAGCAGAAATAACAGGATGCTTGTCGTACAACTTTAATGGAAAATGGTTCATTACTTTTTCTCGTTAGATTAGATACCTCAAACATAAATGATTTCTCAAATATTTTCAATGCCTTCCCAAAACTTTAGATAAGAATTATTTAATGGTAAAGAGCTGGCGACCTTAATAAAAGGCCAGTCAATGTTTGGCTTATTATCTGGACAATTTTGGCGCCGTGGTCAATCAAAAATGCGCCAATAGTCTGCTAATGTGACGGAGGGCGTAAATCATGATGCCTACGCGAGCCGAATGCTACATGAGTTTGAACAAGGACTACTAATTAGCACGTTAGCTTGTAAATACAAGTCTAGGTATAACCTACAAAAATAGTAGGTACTGAGTAGCTGAGAAACATTGTAGATTTTATCAAACATTGGTTTAAAAGGAAACTGAAAAAGATAACGGTCAACTTTGTGTAGTTATGGGCAAATTGTATGATATGGTATAAGTATTTGAATTTTCACAATTCATAATTTGCACGAAAATTTAAACTTTTTAAATGAACGGTGAAGTTAATTCGGACATTTTGTTTTATTGTAAAATATAAATTGAAACGATTTTATACTACAAAATATAAGTAACGGTATAAATTAATGAACTTGTGTGACTCTAAATTGTTATCGGGTTATAGTCATATGCCTAATTAATTAAACCAAATGCTCACTCTTATTTAATGGCATAACATAAATTTTACCTAGTAACATTCGATTCAATACATGTTGAGCATTGTAATCAATGTTGAGTAAGCGCCATTAAATTATATTAGGCGATGACTGGTACCCACCCGGCCACGTGTGATGTGACACTATCACATTATACTCGTCATCTCGAACAACAAGCTCATTAAGAAGTCTGTAGTCTGATTGATTAGTAAAAATAAAAAATTAACTCTACCTAATGCAAATAAGAAGGAAAGATAGAAGGGAAAAGTAAAAGAGGAAGACCAAGAAGGACATATATGGAGATAATAAAAGAAAAAATAAATGTTTCATTATATAAAGAAGTGAAGGAAAGAGCGGAATGTAGAATAAGCTGGAAATTACTGCACCGACAAGAGCCATGCTCTTAAATATATGATGATGAATGCAAATAAATTAATTCACTTTTATTTAGCCGGTAAAATAGTTTTGATGAGAAAATAAAGTAGAAATTATACTTTAATTTTTATGGTTATGACCTTAATCATTCATACACCCTGTGGTGCAGGTACTAAACAAGATCAATTGCAGGTATACTAGCAAAACTCGCGCGGCTAAACGAATGTGATATGATATCCTATGTACATTTCAGTCTATTCGTGACTATGGCCGCTGCATTGTATTGTGGCAAAACATCGAGATAATTTAAATTGTATCTTATTATGTGATTAAGTTTTGAGTGGTAGAGTAGATGCAGTAGGAATTGCAAGAGGGAGCCAATTTATTTGATACCGTCACATTTTAGACGTTGGAAAGTCAAATAATGCAACAATTCTAGATACGAAAAATTTTAATGAATTAAAATTAAGCATGTAGCTAGTCCGCGACCATAAGAGTTGCCGAACACAATACTTGTGATCGCGAAGAATTGTGTTAATGTTGCTATATATCACTGCAAAGTTACGCCTTAATTAATACACCATATTTTAGCCGTTATCTACCTTTCATTGACACTGACAAAGACAATAAAGGTATTTAACTGAATCCATGTGTACAATTGCGTGAACTGTATTGATTGAATATGATGGACTAGCAAAACCATCGCAAGGTTAAGTCTAGGCAGCAAATTTAGGTGGGCTGACACGCAGTCATCAGAGTAGTATGGGCTTAGTCTATAGACTAATACAGTATTGTTGCAAACTGCAAATAAAATTAGCATTGGTGCCATTTACGTTCATAAAAATACAGGTCGAACGGTCAATTAGCTGAATTGTAGTGACCAAATAAAAACAAGTATGACATAGGCCACTAATTAATATTCGTCGTCAATTGTTGTCAGTCATTGCAGTAGCTTAAGGATTATTAATTGTTACAATATTAAAATAACTCAGGTATGATTACTTTTAGTTGGATCTAGAAAAGATGTTTCTTTATTTTTTACTTTGTTTTTACGACCATCTTTGACATTAAATCTGCGTAATGTTAGCTGCGATTGACGTCATTGGCTGCAGTTTTGCTTTTATTCGATGACTAATATTTGTGTATCTTTTCGCTCTTTTCTTCTAACTGAATTAGCTTATTATTCGTACGATTGAATCTTTGCCCTGTCGGTTTGCTTGTCTGTCTCTTTCACCGTTCCTCTCTATGTGAATGAAGAAATAAGTATTTGATGCATCTAAGTGTTACTTATCTCACAAGTAGGTACTACAAATAATGTCTCTAGATAAAAACTTTCGAAAACTATTCTGATTCTGAAATCAGAATAGTTTTCGAAAGTTTTTCTCTATCAAAAAATATGAAGGAAAGCAACAAACTAGTTCAAAACCCGGTAACTTTATCAATTCAATTTGTAAGTAGGTAGAGGCAAAGAAAACAACGAAATTACCGTTGAACGGTTGGTCGATAAAGTTCGAGGGTCCATGGGAAGGTTTCTAACTTCCCGTTACTTACTTGGCTCTTATCTAGAGGTAAGTGTCGGGTACTTAAAACTAACTGTCATCAGTATCGAATTGTCGAAACAACTGTTTCGACTACAAAAGTAAACAACAAGCAATTAAAAAGACATAGTATTCATTTACAAACAGCAGTCAATTAAAAGACGGTGATTCGAGAAAGTAATTCTTAACATTTTGAATACAGAAAATTAAGTACCTACAATAATTTCGGTATATATCGAAATTTCAGTCTCTTTACGTATCTGAATCTAAACTATAATGCTGGAAACGCTGACAGCCTTTTGGACACAAAATAATTGCACCGGGCCATTTTGAGATGTTATTTAGTTTTAATCTATTAGATTTTATTTTATTGTAATATATTTTTAATTTCAGTTTTAGAGTTTCCTCTCTTAATATCGTATAAGGTAAACGTACAATGCTCGACTCCTCAACGCCCAATAGATGACAACCCAGCTGTCACCTCTCTTACTATGACATAGGATTGAAGGTGCCATGTATTACATGGCACCTTCAATCTTATCAGTGTCGAGCACAGGGACGTTTACCTTATTAAATGTTCTTTATTTCATACTTAAAATAAAAAAAGACTTGATTATGTATGTATGTATGTATGTATGAAAACTCTTTTTTGTACAAAAATAAGGAAAGAAAAAAAACGTTATTGACAACCGTTGAAATTCATGTACAAAGGAGAAGGGATTAAGGGATCTCTACCAGTCAACCTTTGAGTGGAAGAAAGGAGTATTTAGTAAGGGACCGACAAAGAGTACCGACAAACAGTCAAAGTAAAAGCACGTATTTGTCTAGTTGTAATGAATGTCCTGAAAACTATTTAATATTTTTTTAAATTATTTCACCTATAGTAAGTTTACTTTATATCATCAGTGAATAATAGACTTGTTTTATCCTGGAAAAGTGCGAAATTCCCGCGGAACATAAACGAAATTGCGGGCGACAACTACATAGTCTTATAATAACAGGACGGTAGAGATATACATTATAACTTGTTGGCGTTATATTTATTGTCTATTTATAGTCATATTTATAACCAGTTTTTAGAAATCGATTTGCTTCCGAACAGTACAAATCTCACACATCTTTTGTACGAAATCAAACTACATTCATTATTACGATAGAGAATATCGACTAAAACGAGTCGAGCGGCCTCTACAGCTTGCTTAATGTTTACCTTATTACTTATTGCCACCGACGCGTACAGAAATAAAAACACACGCCCACAGAGTAACGTTGCCACGTTAGACGGCCCCGGTTATGAATGAGATGTAAAGGTATGAAGGGCCACCTCTAAATGGTCGTAGAACAAATGCAGCGAGAGAAGCGGGCCACACTCAAACACCCATGAATGTGATTGTACCCGTGCCCGGTGGCTTCACGCTCTTCCCCATTAAATACAACGGTCATACAACAAAGACTTCAGTAACTTATACTTCTGGGTCTTCGTTATTATGAATAGTATCTGAAGCCCTGCAACCAATATATTCATTTACTAGTTTAGTGTAGTTTAGACGACCAGATGGCCTAGTGGTTAGAGAACCTGACTATGAAGCTCGTGGTCCCGGGTTCGATTCCCGTGTCGGGGCAGATATTTGTATGAAAAATACGAATGTTTGTTCTCGGGTCTTGGGTGTTTAATACGTATTTAAGTAAATATCTATCTATATAAGTATGTTTATCCGTTGCCTAGTACCCATAACACAAGCTTTGCCGGTCAATTGGCGTGAATTGTCCTGTGATATTTTTATTTTTTAATGCTAGTCTTTATCTGTGGTTTCACTCGCATTATCTGAGGTTCGACAATTGAATTTAAATTTCGGTATTTTACCGAATTCCCATAGAAAGTCCCAAAAATTACGCCATGATCATAATTTACATTGTATTAAGAACATTCGTATAAAATTTCATGTATTCAAGCTTAGTGTATTCCGTGGGAATTTGAATAAAAAGTAGCCTGTATATCATTCCAGAAGCTATCTACTACCAAATTTGAAATCGCATTGACACGCTCTATCTTTATTCTTCGTGTTGTCTATTTGTAATATTGATGTGTCTTGTGTTGTTGTAAATAAATGTGCTTTCATATTTCATCCAAATCTCTTATGCTGTTTTAACGTGAAAGTGTAATAAGCTAATAAGATAAACGTTCCTGTGCTCGACATTGACCCAATACATGACACCTTCAGTCTTATGTCATAGGTACTAACAGAGGTGACAGATACTTGTCATCTACTGGGCGTTGCGGTGTCGAGCATTGGTACGTTTACCTTAAATACAGATACTCACAAACATTTGAAACTAGATATTAGTGGGAAAATGACATTTAATTAGCCAGTTAGTAGGCATAGTTTTGCACTAAACGTATAATCTGAACCAATGTATAATTTGAGCTAACGGTCGGTGGATGAACCGCAATGACTATGACGTTTTCCTTTGTTTGCATCATTTTAAGTGTACTGAGTGGCCGTTGATGCCTAGTATTAAGTACAAAGGTCATTACCCAAAGGAAACTCATTGCATTTATAAAACGATTAAGTGTGAGTCGGGTTCTCGCACTGAGGGTTCCGTATGTACGCGTGATATTGGGAGATTAATCGAGTTCTTTTATAATCACTGCCTGTTTATCGGAATTTTTGCATCAAAAAGCCGTGGTGGCCTAGCGGTTTGACCTATGGCCTCTCAAGCAGAGGGTCGTGGGTTCAGTTCAAATCCCGGCTCGCACGTTTGAGTTTTTGGAATTTATGTGCGAAATTACATTTGAAATTTACCATGAGCTTTACGGTGCATGAAAACATCGTGAGGAAACCTGGATACCTGCGAAGAAATTGAATGGTGTGTGTGAAGTTCCCAATCTGCACTGGACTCGCGTGGAGAGTTCCCACGGATAGTTATCAGTCCTGAAAGGAGGCCTGTGCCCTGCAATGGAGTGTATACCTACAGGCTGGGATGATGATGATGAAACAGGAGTGTTCAGCCAAAATAACCTAACCATCTGCTGTCATATTCCGGATTAATTTTAAAAACACGTCGTATAACTGACAGGATACATTTTCTAATAATAAGTGTATGATTCGATAGGTACCTAACTTATAGTGGTATTATTAAGTTTCATTAAAAGATCTGAAGTTGTTCTAAATTTAGTACCGTTTTGCAGTGACGTTATTTTCAAGGCCATATTATCTTTTCCTTCATTGATACGATAGCACAAGCCATGGCTCTGTATAAAAGAATACGCTGTGTGATATTATGGCTTGTATCGTCAATGCCTGGTAAACGACCAAGTTTACCGGTAATGATTCAAAGACATTTCGCAATTGTTGAAACTGTTAATTGTCATCGAATCTGTTGAGCATGACCACGCTATTGTGGTGATTCGTCGAACGACGATTCAGTGTCAAGTTATAGGTACATAATCAAGTAACATCGCAGCCAATTCAAGTTAAATTGGAAGTAACTAAACCCGCCGCCCCCTACAGTCAATATATCAGTCAATATATACCTAGTCCGATTTCTCACGTGGTCACTTCCTTTTGACGCGGAATGCTAAGTGACGGTGACGTAAAAAAAACGAGAGGTCGTATCGAATCACTTGAAATTGAGCAACGAAATAGCGGATCTTTAACAGGAAATCAGAAAAAGGACGACATAGTTGTAGAATGAACTGCTACGTCAGCTACGTGAGCGTTTAAGATAAAAAAGGTTATTATCGAGACCTTTTGATTATGTGGGTATGAGGAGCTAAAGGCTATTCTTAGTAATACGATAATTTTGCGTTATCTGTATTTACAAAAAAAAAAGGTAAATAAGGTACCTACCTGTGTTCCGGACCGGAATGCTTTATCGTCTTAATTTAATTGAGTAGAAATTAGTTCATTAGCTGTAGAAATTAGTTCATTTGCTACCTAAACTAAAAGAGGCTATTTAAGCTAACGAAATTCAAAAGTGATGGGGTGTCGAGCTCGTTACCTACTGAAGACTTGCTCCGTTTTTTCTCAGACTCTCCTGGAATGCAATTTACACCATATTTTAGCTAAGGAATTATCGACATCTATACGTATTAATGCTACTAATACTATGTAATGTAGTATAAAGAAATAAATAAGTTACTTTTGTTTGTTGTATGTTGGCGCTAATCTATAAAAGTAGTAGCCGAACCGATTCTGAAATTCTTTCACCAATATAAATCTACACAACATAATCAATCATAACAAAGAGCAGAGGAGATAAATTGTTATTGTTTGTCATTGCTTTGGGACATTTTTTTTCTCCATTATTTTTTATTTTGTTGGTTTGTATTTTAAAGATAATTATTTGAATTTTATTTATGACATTTCTTAAGTCTTGTAACTATTTTAATGGGTTTATTATTGTTTTTAGTTTTGATTTGACATATTACTGTTTCTGATTATTTAAATAAATAAATAGATATTAAGTAATTTGTATCATAACATATTATGGATACAATAATTAACATTGTTTTTTTTACGGGAAAGTGCAATGACTCCACGGGGCGAGACGTAGTTGCGGGATATATCTAGTTGGATATAAAATTATTTGTTCTTACAAAACAACATCCAATTAGAAAACCGACGCTGAAAGTAACCCGAATCTTATCTAAACTTCTGAGCCGCGCTAAAGGGGATCAAAACATCTTGTTTTTATAGTGTTTCACTGTTTGAACTAGAAATTCCTTTGCTTAACGATAAGTAACTCGGTGCGGTTGAATTATTGAACAGTGTAGTCATGCATAAGAATTTGCTCTACATTTTGAAAGTGCACGACTTTCCTGCGACTAGGGTTATTCAAAGGGTTACACTTTAGCATAACACAATTTTTCCGACTTTTGAAGCTATTTCGAATATCAGAAAAAGTTAACTGAAGATCTCTGAATCACACATCACGCTAACGTACGGTAAAAAAACTACTTTGGTTACAAATATGAAAATAATACCTCCCTGTTATTTTTATTAGTACTTCATTTTCAAAGTTTCATTTACACAGCCCTTATTTATTGTTTTTGAGTCAAATGCTTGCGAAGTATGGACAGAATGAAACTACAAGGCCCGATTTTGCTATTTTGTCTAAGCAACCCTAAAACGTGAAGTCGGGCTAGCCGCCTTGCGGTTTCTTAGTCAGAGTCATTTGATGGATCACCTACATTATATTTAGAACACTTTTGATTTCCAGTTGTTTATTTTTATCACAGGCATGGTAAACACCCCAGAGGTTAGTGCCATGTTGACATTCTACTTTTATCAAGATAAAACGACTGATTGAGGTTATCGGAAAAACGGATAACGAATGCAAAACGCACAGGTAAATAAACCTCTACTCTGGGAATACCGATAACGAGGTCTGATTTAGCGGAATTGTATACAGTCGAATCGTAATTGGACGCGAAGAATTCTTTATCCTGTATTTATACTTGATAAATTGAATCGGTGGAACAAAACTTACGCCTTTGCGAGCTATCAGGAAGTGTGCGAAATTCCGCTTCAATCCCAGGAAATGCCTCATTTTATTTTATTAATTATATGACACTATTCTTTACCCGCGGCTTCGTACGCGTAATTAGCTCTATTAGTTAAATTGAAATTTCAGCTTTTTACTTAATTCTAAAAACGTATAGTCGGGGTAAGAAAAGGTTCGTCACTTTTCGGCTCTATGTCAACGAGTTAGGGTCGAAAAGTGACGAACCTTTTCTTACCCCGTCTATACATCGTGATTTTCATTTATGAGTGAACTCTCCTGCAAAATTTAAATCTCTAAACTTAACGATTAAGATTTTATGATTTTACATGGATTCCGTGGGAATATAGGAATAAAAACTTAAGATGTCCAAATTGTTCAACTGTCTAAATATATTTCATCCAAATCTGTGCAGCCGTTTGAGCGTGAAACAGTGACATACCTACACACAGGCACGTACACATTTACGAATTTTCGCATTTATAATATTAAAAGGAAAATGGATTATTTGCTACTTAGTCAGTAGGTATAGTTATGCACTTATATGTTACATAAAAACATGAAATTACTTATAACTAGGTAGTACAATTCTAATATAGTCAGTCGCAAACCCATTATGACCTGAATTATTTAAAATTCACAAAATTAGACAATCGCACCATTTTCACGTACCGATTGCGTATGACTCAAAAACAAAACGTAAACACATAAAATTGGGTACCAAACGGTACCGCTAGGTTATAATAGGTTAACTAGGTATGTGACTGGCGTTTCCAGTTTTAGTTCCATGATTTGAATGTTAGTTTTTACTTAGAAGAAGAGTAATGCAGCATCTTTAGTAAACGATAATTTAACTGAGCCCTAGTAATTAAACAGTCGCTTCAAGTCAATATTTTGCAAGGAATTGAGGATAAAATGTGATTTTGCTCTAGTAATTTAACTTCGTTAAAAGCTGCTTGAGCCGTGGTTGTGAAATAGCTGAATCACCGTGCAATATCCGTGATCGGCAGCGACATCGATTCACAGGCATTGGGAATACCTTGAGATTTCCACATTAAAATTACGTCTTTAATCGAAAGACTGTTCCTTAAAGGTTGGATTTCGACCGGATTTGGTATGTTATAGAACACGAATGCAGGAATAAATATATCTATATAAGGTAGTGTCCTTGTGATTGAATTGAAATCTATGTAAGTAGTACTTAATGTTTTTGGCTGACATGGACAAACTACATAATTATGACGTTTGAAAATCCGTGCTCAACATTCTTTCTGCTAAATCTCCTCATGTATTTTTGGAAACTAAATTACATACACAATGAATGACAGTGCAATTTAGCACATAACAAAATTAACAAAAATAAAGCTAATTAAATTAACGGGAACTTTTCAATTTCTATGAATAAAAATTAGTGGTTGTTTTTTAATTCGTTCCAGAAGTATAAACTAAGACGAAAAAAAAATACTTCTTATAATTTGTAGTATTTGTTTTTGGTTGTATTTTCTAACATTTAAATAACTTGGTGCTTAAGATAATGTTTGCCACTTTATATCGCTGCGAGTTTAACGGATATTGCATGGCGTATATTAATTGAATCTTAAACCGAACCTTGTTTCTTCTTCGAAATGGCAGCTTTTATTTTCGGTAATGTGACAGACAGCTATTGTAGCGAGCTTACATAACATACCTACATGTAAATGTCGGTAAAGAACGCTATTTCGAAACCCTTTAATGTGTTTGTTACACGCACTTGATTTAGTATATTCGTTTCGTACGTGCTGACGGAAAAAATATCACTTCGAAGTATACCTAGTATCATAAATCTATTTAAAGATACTACTTGTAAAAATTATTACTTGTCATGTATGTATATGTAGTACTAGTTTAACGGTAATATTGTCAATTAACCCCCTGTTTCACCATCCATCAATTAAATTTATTTGACGGACAAATGTGATGCTGTCTCTGTTTGTTTTGTTCGAATAGATGGAGACGGCATCACATCTATCCGTCAGTTAAAATTAATCAATGGGTGGTGAAACAGCCCCTTAGAGTAGTGAGTAGTGACTATGGTATAAATCTTCCCAGGTGAACTTTTCGCTTCGAGCCCTTATCTTTCAAAACAAACGGTATCGTCATAGTATTAAGGTTCAAATTTAATGTAATGGCTCGAAGCGAAAAATTCACCTGGGAAGATTTATATGTATACCTCTTTATTTTTTTGTCATCATGCATTTAGCGAAATTTCCCCCCAAGTAAACATTATATATTTTTGAAAGGCATAAACAACGATAGGTACAGAATATTTCCTTATACGCTCAAGTTAAAAGTTGGAATGTTTACTCACAAATGGATTTCGTTTTCCTGCACTGAATTTACCGCATATGTCTAGGAAATACGATCAAAGTCGATGGGATGGGGTTTTTCTGTTTTGTTTAATCAAAGTCTGGGATGAGCGGGAAATTGTCAAGGAAAATGCGCTTAGCGACCTTTAAATGCTGTTATAAATGTATCCTAAATGTAAAATTTTGTGAGAATGTCTGTCTTTTTGTGTCTCCGCTAAAACAGATAGGAGGTTTGGATAGTTTGTAACCCGAACCCACGGAATAGCGATGAACAATTTCTTCGTGGACGATGTTGCGGACAAATGCTAATATGCTATTATGTGTGTTAGTATAGTAGCATAACCAGACTTAAGTGATGCTCGTGGAGTGGCAGTCAATATACACAACGCTTATATCGATGCAAGTATCCTACTTACTTATTTACTTACTTATAAATGAGAAAATTCGTGAACATGTTTGGATGTTTAGATGTTGCTCAATCACGCAATAATCTATCTATCTAATACCTTTAAACGAGCAATTCTTGTATATATGTATATATATATATATATATATATATCTAATACCTTTAAACGAGCAATTCTTGTATATATGTATATATATATATATATATATATATAATCAGGATCTCGGAAACGGCTCCAACGATTTCGATGAAATTTGGTATGTGGGGGTTTTCGGGGATGAAAAACTGATCTAGCTATGTTTCATTTTCAGAAAATCGCTTTTACTCGTGTTTTCCGGCTATTTTTGTTGGCATTAGAATATAAAGCTAAATTTCGCCGACTTCGAGCAGATCATAATGGCACATTAGAAATCGGGTGGTCGCGCATCCAGCCAACCTCGGTTCGATTCCACGTTTTTTTCAAGATTTTTAGTTTTTTTTTTAAGTTTATTTTTTATGAGAAAACGTCAAGTTTCTTCTTTTGTGAGAAAAAATTACTTTTTGTGAGAAAAAGTTACTTTTTTGTTAGAAAAAGTATTATAGGGAACGTGCAGTAACTATAGGCGGCAGCACTAATGCGACAGAAGAGACACTATGCGGACAGTAAAACAAACTTATCAAGGTAAAACATTCAAATTGATGGCACCCTTATGGCACCAGTTGGCAGCACCGTCTATGTGCACGTTCCCTATTGGGAGCACAGAACAGGAAAAGCCGGTTGTCTGTAAAGTCAGTTTACGGACGATAGTTTAACGTGACTCACCCCCCCCCACCCCCTCCGGTGTTTTTGTCAAATATCTTGAAAACGGTGCATCCTACGGCAAAATCAATGAAATTTTCATCCCCCCTTTAATACCCCCGCGCTCCCTCCCCCGCATCCCCTCCCCCCCCTCTCACCCCCCCCACCCCTCCGGTGTATATAATCAGGATCTCAGAAACGGTTCCAACGATTTCGATGAAATTTGGTATTTGGGGGTTTTCGGGGATGAAAAATTGATCTAGCTTGGTCTTATCTCTGGGAAAACGCTTGGTACCGAGTTTCTGCCCGAGCAGATCTCGGTCGCCCAGGTACTTAATACAAAAGCGCCATCTCTATTTAGTTTCTTCATTGAGTTCATAGATCGTGTAAAAATGTCATAAGAAAATTAATCGTACAGATACTTTTCTACAGTTAAATTACCTGCAGCTTGTTTATTATTGTATAAAGGAACGCGACGTTACAAAGTTTAATCAAAATAAATAAGTTTTTGTTCAAAATTTCATTTTTAATGCAAGATTTTTCGCTAACAATACTTTTTATTGACTGTTCTTGCATTGTCATCCAACTTACATAAGTATACCAAATTTAAAAGTATCCGACCCTGGAAGTGGGTCAAATTCGATTTCCAAGATTTGATCTGTACATACATACATAGATTGCAAGTTAATAAAAAGCTTGAAAATAGACATTGACATTTATTTTTTTAATCGTCCTTGGTAGTAGTTAGGTATACATATAGGTAAAAATGTTTTGATAATATGGACCTATACGATACGTTCTTATGCTTAGATGTGTAGCTATCTACTGATTTTCAGGCCTAATACTACAAATTCAAATTTTGACCTCCGTATCGTGCTGTCTGCTGTTTTTCTTGTATTTCGTATTAAATTCATATTAAACGAGATTGAGTGAGATGATTTTCAAATTTCGGAGTAGCCCCCCTGAGAGCTGCATAATAGTTATTGACATTATCCTGCTCATGCTTAATTAGCCTTAATAGTATCGGCGTCTATAAATACATTATAACATACATATTTTCACTTGGTGTACATTAAAATTTTCAAGGTCTGTAAGTTGTGCCGATTAAGAAAACGAAACAGTCTTTAAACTATTTTCTTTTTTTTTTCGGCTAGCAATGTTTTTTTTTACGCGCACGTTTTTTTGACTGATTGTCTTTCTTTGCAAATTTTCTTCTGTCCTAGCTGGAAGAGATCTCTTATTAGAGGTAAGTGAGTCTTTGTATTATTCTGTTTATGACCTTTATTTTTAAGTTTTAATGTGCAATAAAGAGTTTAACTACACAAACTCTCCGAAAGAAGCTGATAAGATGACGCAAACTATTGTTATGTACAACCGTTCAGTAAATCAGTACATCCAACATATGAGCGTTACCTGCTCATAGTTATAGTATGTGAGTATAGTACGGAGGTTTTATTTAGTGCTTACGTAATGTTTGGAAGACGACCTACGCCTCTGTTTACTAAGTGGCTACTCACATTGTATCGCATTTTCGAGTTAGGACTTCGCATATGTAATCAATAGTGACTATATAATACGAAGATATAACAGCGGGATGTTTAATTATTGATGCAAATTAAAGCAATCAAGTAATGATGTTAGAGTTTTAACGTGTTTATGTATAACCTGCTCTTTGAGTCCACTGTAGTTATAATAATAAGCCTAGAGTGGTCTGCAAGAGCTAAATGTTGTTTCCGTAAATGTCGAGTTGGGACTTCGAAGTCTAAGGTCCAGGAACACCTCTCTATCCTCAGCCGTTCACATCAATGTTGCTACCTCGTGCCCCGAGCGGGCAACAGTTTGAGGAGCTCATTTTGTGAACAGCGAGTCACCCCCTACTAAAAGTTCAGTTCATGACATATTGAAATAATAGGTATCCGTCATCTAACTTCATAGCGCGATAATCCTATCTACAATATCACAACCCCATAGTCCATTCCATGCTACTTCCTATCTGGCAATAATCTGGTAACTGTGGAGAACAGTTCGCTAGGACATACTCATGACGTAGGTGTTAGGGGATAGACCCCATCTCATTTTCTTATCTCTCTACCTATACGCGTCTCGCGCACAGCTATGCCATACACGAGCACAGGCCTCCTCTCAAAATGAGAGGGCTTAGGATGCAGTCCTCATGTGCGTCTAGTGCAGATTGGGAACTGCACACACACCATTGAACTGGTTCGCAGGTGTGTACAGTTTTCCTCGCGCTGTTTTCCCTGACCGCAAATTTCATGATGAATTTCAAATGTAATATTTTTTCATATATAAGTCCCAAAAAACCCGGAAACCCACAAATTTATTGTAAAATATTCTTCGCTATTATTTCCAAATGATTCCAAAGCGAACCAGAGTGCGTCGGCGCAGGCGTTTAATAAAAGTTTGCCGACCTGTGCCGAGCTGCAGAATGTCTGGAATGTTCCTTGCGGTTCTCAGAATAATGCCAGTCCATTCCTGTCTCTAGGAGCCACATTTTGCACCATTAGCCTGCCTTGATTTGATATTTTAGTCCAGCCGTTTCCATTCTATTGCCGTTTAACACACCTGCTTATAATACTGTTGGTAACACGTTCTTATAATCGAGTGCAGTGTTGTACTTGACCAAAGCTGGCAATTTCCATGGTAATTTGCTAAGAATGTCACTGGTTCGCTTCTGATTTGATACGATTACTGGCGGTAATTTGCGCTTTAATGGGAACTCGAAATTACTGGTACATTAACTGCATTTCAAACTATAACGCGCATCCTTTTGCACAAAAACTGCGGTGCAAAAAGGCCTCGGGAAGAAACGCTTATGCTCGATCGTAGGTCTGGTGTACTTACTACATTAATTTAGTAACTTTGCCCTTTTTATTGGATTCGGTTGCTTGGCCACCGCAAATGACGGTCTGGCTCAGTTTTTGCGTAGCATAATTTAGCGTTCCAGTATATCGACTGTTTTTGCGGCCTAGCAACCGCTGCGGACATAATTGTGCCGATTGATTGCGTCTTGTGATCCATCAACAAATTACTTGAGTAGTCTGATGACTATGATGTAACGTCCTACTCGGTAGCGCAACCACAATGACAAATAGATCAATTAGGCCAATTGTTTGAGTGTGTTCTTAAAAATAAACCAGAATAAATGTGCCCAAACTAGGCGTCTATAAATAAGTACATTTGCACGAATATTCAAGCTGCGAGGCAGTTCTATTCACGAAATTTTCCTTTAAAGGTAATCTTTTTCGGTTAGGGCGCATAACGTCCCATACGCAGAGTGTCCTTTTGTCCCTTTTGCAAAAGGTCCCTTTTATAAATGTCCCATTCCCAAAACTGACCTTCTGCAAAATATCCCGTCCTCAAAATGTCCCTTTGCATAAATTACGACCCTTTCGCAGAAGGTCCCTTTCACGAAATGTCCCGTTCGCAATAAGTTCCCTTCGCAGAATGTCGCGTTAGCAAAATTATTTTAAAAATTAAAAATTTACTAATTTCATTTGCGTATGTGACATTTGGCCTACGGGACGTTTTGCGAAAGGCCATTATGCAGGGCAGGGGGGACGTTCAGCGAAAGGTTTTACATAAGGGACATTTTGCGAAAGGGATGAGACCTTTTGAGAAAGGGACGTAATGCGAATGGGATATTTTGCGCAAGGGGCCGTTTGCAAAGTTGACGTTTTGCGAATGGGACGTAATTTAAGTGGAGGGACGTTGTGCGAGTGAGACATTATGCGCCCAAACCTCTTTTTCGAGTTGAGGATCAGCGAAGAAGCATTAAAATGGATCAGATTTAAGTATTGATGCGACTTAAAATGGACGTAAGCACTTACTTGTGCCAGTTGTGTCTAATATTATCAAGGGAGTTCCATCGCCAGATGTGAATCAAGTCCTCATACAGGGGCCATGTTAAATGCAAACAGGAATGTTTTAACGGAACGGGAAGCAATGGAATAGCTACGATTAATGAGAGAGCGAGACGGCGTAGTGAATGGAATCAATTCAGTACAGGAACAAAGTATGATTTACGATTAGTTATTGAGGCTATGCTAGGTTACAGACGTTTATAAATAAACGAGTAGGCGGTTTCAAACATGATGCGGGCCGTTTTGCGTTAAACGCGCCTTGCAAAAGTAGCTAAGGCCCTAAAGTTGGCAATTGTACAACACTTCAGTTTTTGAAACAATTCTCAACTCTATAATCTTCTATTATTTCACAATCATTCTTTGACAAGTAAAGACATGGAGATA
Organism: Archips xylosteana; assembly: GCA_947563465.1. Lineage (NCBI taxonomy): Eukaryota > Metazoa > Arthropoda > Insecta > Lepidoptera > Tortricidae > Archips > Archips xylosteana. Next base: position 17,547,631 of record OX387344.1, read on the forward strand.
TAAGTTGATTTATGGACACAGTTTAAGCGAGAACAATGGCTAATTTTCAAGCCAAGACCCTTAGAGGAATTGTATTTCTAAATAACATTTTGGTTCCATAATTTATTGTATTTCCGAATAAACTAGTAGACAGGGTCCAAATTCCGGAGGATTTGAGTGACAACGAAATTTAAATGGGATCTTTGGAGGAAGCATTGCTCCATCAATCATCAATTAAGGCTTTGAGAATGGTCAGTGAGGTGTAGACGGCGGCGGGCCTTGACAGCCCACCGTCACGTCGGTGTCTTCCCCCGAAGGTCGCAACTTACTCATACTGACATGGAACATTTACCTCTATGTCGTCAGCATAAAGTTTGAACTAACACATCGTAACGTATAATTTTAAACTGTATCGAATTTTCGTCACAGACATCTTTGAAGCTTTTAAGAGCGCTTGAATATTGTTCGGAAATATACATTATTGTGGGTTAAGGTTCATATTACAGCCGACAACAGTTATTGAAATAAAAATAATAGATTTAACACCTTCACGTCATGTGACTATTTGAAAATGCAGTCAGAGATAAAACCGGATGGAACCTGCATTTCCTTTATGTTACGCAATAATAGCGTATGTAAATTACTTTGTTCATAGTTAGTCACAGTCTGAATTAACATAGCAAGCAGTTTAGAGTGTACTTGGTCTACCTGTCATAATGCATCCAACTGTACCTACCTAAGTACTTCGAATTTAGTAATGAGTCAGTGTGATAAAGCACGATAACGGTGTTTTTTAAAAATATAGTTTTCCTGCTATTGATGAAGAAATTTTATCTTACTTCCTCTTGAATAGGTATTTATAGTGAAAAAGTTGTATGTAGTTTTCAATTAAAGCCATGACGGAAAGAAAGGAAGGAATATACGAATCGTGATTTATTTTACTCCTAATAAAACATGTAGAGAGGTTACTAAATGTAAATAAAAGGACGTGACCAGCGATTAAGGCTTACATGGCGCAAGCCATTGACAAATATTACTTTCGACAGAGATAAGGCACCTCTAAGATTACCTACGCTCTCGTTACTCAAAGGATAAAGGCAACATTGTAACACAAAGACACGGCACGAATACTAACACTGCGCGACACAAACAAAGAACACAAAGTCACAAATACACTTCACACAATCATTCCTTATTTACCGAAAATGTCACATTAGATATACGTATAAGTAATGTAGTATATCGTGTTAGTAAGAGAGTGCGCAGGCGGCGGCGAAGGCAGCGCCGCGTTGCGTCGCCTTCGAACCTCCGACTTACCTATATGCACACACCGCCCTCGGTAAATTCTTTGCATAAATATACGTGAAAGCTTCTCCGCACCACAAATGCCAGTTTTCCGTTAACGCACTCCTCGATTAATGTACACTGTTCATAACAAAATTTGAGTAACTTCCTTACCTCACACTGCGCAGTAATGATGTTTTAGCACGATCGATGAAGGCACAACAAGCGGAAAAAGTAGACACAGTCACGTTCGTGGATACGTCGAGAGTAATGGCGCCGGTTCGGGTCGACTCGTCGAATGCTACTTGCAGACTCGGAAGGCTAAAGCCTTGTTTGCTCGGTGAATGACGCGAGCCCCGACACTTCTGTCTCTGTCCACCTCGCATATGCCACCCACGCTCGGCGTGAGACAGGTGTACTTCTCGCGACTCCGCCGCTTACCTGAACTGTAGCGCCTCAACCTACATCACCGGTGCCTCAAACAAAGTCTCGTGTTTGCTGTTCGTCTCCCAAATGCTGCAAAATATTGTCATCTCCGTAAACTCATTGTAATTTAGACAATTTAGTTTTCACACAATCCCTGTTAGATGTAAAATGACAATGTAAAATTTTTCGGCAAAGGGTGATATCGGAATGACTCATTAGTTCGCTGGAAAAGACCTAAATTAAATTTAAGTACTTAAAGAATGTTGAAGATCTATATGAAATAAATACTAGAAGACTACGATTTCAAGGCTAGTAAATAGTTTCTAGTTAGGAGGTATTAGAAGCTTTAGATTTTTTTTTTAATTTTGTATCTAATTATGAACAGATCAACCAAGTTAGCATGTCTCAAATAATATTAGTTAGGTACTCGTAGTTCCTTTTTTACGTGCTGTTAGGATTAGTATGATTATACAAAGTTAAATTTCATAAAATGAAAGCGAAACAAAATTCTACAGATAACAAGCATTAAAACTAAACAATTTTAATTCATACAATAGATGGCGTTGTATCACTGCCATCTAACGGAAAATATTAAAGTTGGATCTCCTCTCACCAAGCTAAATCGACGCTACAGTTAATGTAGAGTCGAATTTATGAGGCTATGTTACGAGGCGGTTAGAGTTTGTCATTCGTTTTACGAATCGCATATAGATGGCGGTGATGTTTGTGATTTAGAGTTTGCGATCTAATTCGGAAATAAATAAAGTAAAAGTTGGTAAAAGTATAATTACAATTGATAAGGGACATAAAAATCCTTACTTACTTAATAATGGTCCTACAAACTAACCCATCAGGTACTTACGAGTAGGTATAACAGGTTACATACATTATGTACGTACATGGAAAAATTGGACTTCAGAAAAATTTGCGTCATGCTGACTAAAGAAAGTCCTGTTTATTTACCCAATTCTACTTCAATATTGCACAAGTTCGAATGGAAGTACATACATACGACATACGCGATAGACGAACCGACTCAACTATGTAAATACGAAAAAGTAAGAATCACTTTATGACATCAGAAAGTTTAAAAATGATGATGTAATAACAGTGCCTTTAAATATTTGTCTTAGTCCAGTCTACAGTACTAACCTTAACCTCATAAGGCCCAACGCCATAAATTTTCGACATACGCTGACATACGTCAACTTTTCTTGATTGATGTTTTTCAAATCCTAACAATCGAATGACGTGGGTCCTAAGGTCCTACGAGGTAAAAGTACATGACATTGTAGTGCATTTTTACATACATAAATAAGTGATGTCACGCTCCTGCCATCCAATAGGTATAACATAAAATAAGCATTAAAAAACTAAAAAAACGTCTTTTGGTTTTTCACTTCTGACTTATGCAAAATAAAGACGAATAAGAAAACTTCTTCATCATGACTAATACATATATATGTAAAAGTAACTGTCTGTAGTTTGTCTGTCGGTTACCATTTTGTCACTTTAACCACTGAACCGATTTCGATGAAATTTGGTATGGAGATAGTTTGAGGACATAGGATAGTTTTTATCTCGGAAAATTGTATAATTCCCGCAAGATAGCTCTAAATGAATTATTTGCAGATGGAGTCGCGTGCAACAGCTAAATCATAATATATTTATGTTTTGCGAGGTTTTTTTTTAACTATGAGTATTGTTTAGTTAAGGTGAAGGAAAACATCTAAAGTGCCACGTCAAAGAACCTACGCGTGTCACAAAACATAGCAGTACTTGTATAGATAATATTGTTGTTGTAATATAATGCGTGCAATGAAACGCGGCGCCCTCACGCGGCTGTAACTTAAACTAACGGTCTATATGTGAATGTCAAAATCTTAGCTTTAACGGAAACTGTTCTCTCCTGTCTGTAATATTTAAATAATTGAAATACATTAATATCATCAGCGTAACAAAGTCGTTTTCTTCAATATAATATGGTGTCAGAAGTAAACAAGTGTAATTTTTGAAGAAGAAGAAATAAAGAAGTGGAAAAATCGAAAGTCATTCGTCACGTCAGGTCAGTCAGCTGTTTGTTTAAATTTCGAATATTGAAGTCAGTAAAATGCAGAATAGTCATGAAATTAGTTCGTCAAGGCGCAGAATAACAATAAATAGTCAATTAGAACCACTTTCGTTGCAAGGAAATCTAGCTTTAAATTGGAAGAAATGGTATCAAAGCTTTAAATTATATATGACCGCAAGTGAACTGTCTGAAGAGGGTGAAAAACGAAAAGTGGCCGTATTTTTGCACATGATAGGCCAGGATTCGCTGGATATATTTAATTCATTCGGTGTGGACGAAAATACAATTAATTTAAGTGATCTAGTCAAGAGGTTCGAAGAGTATTTCGTACCGAAAACGAACATTACATACGAATCATTTAAATTTTTTACGAGAAAACAATTGCAAAATGAATCCATAGATGACTTCATGACAGATTTGGTTAATTTAAGTAAAACATGCGAATTTAACACACTTAAAGAGAGATTAATAACGGATATTTTTATATGCAACTTAAATGAAAACTACCAACATGTTCGAGAAAAGTTACTATTGGAAACTGACTTAACACCAACAAAAGCGATGCATATAGCTAAAACTATAGTTAATACACAGTCACAGGCAGCTGAATTGAATAAGGAGAAACAAGTTTTATATAATTTTCAAGGAAACACACCAAGAATAAGAGGGACAAGTCAGAGTAGGAACAAGTCAAAGAAGCAATACCCACATATTAAAAATCATAACAGTCAATCATCCAACAATATAAAGAGTCATTACCATCAGTCAAGATCAAGAGATAATAGTCAGTCACAGAGTCATAACTATCAACGGTCAGGAAGCCAGTCAAGAAATGGATGTGGAAAATGTGGCCAGATCCATCGTCATAAGTGTCCCGCGGCTTATGCAAAGTGCAGACGATGTCTCAAGACAGGGCATTATGAAGCATTTTGTAAAAACAAATCAACCAATTATATGGAGGTAAAAGACTTTAACAAAAGTGAAGGTGAGAATTTTTTTATAGGAAGTCTCAACTCATTTACTAGTTCTCATTGGACTATTACGTTAAATGTCAATAATGTTAATTTTCAATGTATGTTGGATACGGGCAGTGATGCTAATGTAATGTCTTATGATGTCTACAAATCATTAAAATTATCAAATAAAATGTCATATTGTAATGCAAAAATTACATCCTATTCAGGAAACTCAGTCAATATTGTGGGTCAGCAATATATTAATTGTCAGTATAATCATAATGGTCATAATGTAAATAAAAATATTTTATTTATTATTGCTGATGTCAAATCACCTACTGTCTTAGGAAATAATACTTGTTCTGAACTTGGTCTTGTCAAGAGAATTTTTAATATGGAAATGTCTAATGATGATTTAAATTTACAGAATATTTTGATGAAATATGATTCAGTCTTCCGAGGTCTGGGTTGTCTACCAGGTGAAATACACATTGATACCGATCCGAGTGTGATGCCGAAGATCGATGCAGCACGTAAGGTCCCATTTTCACTGCATGATAGACTCAAGAAGGAACTTGACAGCATGGAGCAACAAGAAGTCATAGCCAAGGTCACAGAACCATCATCTTGGGTGAGTTCTCTTGTCTTAGTTGAAAAAAGAAATGGAAAACTTCGTATTTGTCTAGATCCACGAAATCTTAATCAAGCCATAAAAAGGTCTCACTATCCTATACCTACTAATGATTATATAAGATCTAAGCTACAAGGAGCAGCATATTTTTCAACATTAGATGCCAATAGTGGATTTTGGATGTGTAAGCTTGATGAGGAAAGCTCATTTTTATGTACTTTCAACACACCTTTTGGTAGGTACAGATTTCAACGTCTACCCTACGGAATAAATTGTGCACCTGAAATTTTTCATAGAATCATGACAGAATATTTTGGTGTTCTTCCTGGAGTCATAGTCTACGCTGATGATATATTGGTGTATGGATCTACTCAGTCTGAACATAATTTAAATTTAAAAAGAGTTTTTGAAAAAGCTATAGAAATCAATTTAAGATTTAACAAGTCTAAATGTGTCTTTGGTGCTACACAAGTCAAATATGTTGGTCATGTCTATTCAAAGGATGGGGTGTCCCCTGATCCAGAAAAAGTACGAGCAATAAAGAATATGCCGTCACCGTCATGTGTCAAGGATCTACAAAGATTTTTAGGCATATTAAATTATTTAGGAAGTTTCATACAAAACATGGCACAAGAAACTGAAATACTGAGAGATTTGTTGAAAAATTCAAGTGATTGGCAATGGAATGCTAATCATGAAGCAACATTTAATCGTCTAAAACAAATTATCTGTCAAACACCAGTCTTAGCTCATTTTAATGGTAAAAAACCTATAGTCTTGTCAGTAGACGCAAGCCAGTCAGCAGTCGGAGCTGTGTTACTACAAGATAGTCATCCAATTAGCTACGCTTCAAAAACAATGACGTTGTGTCAACAGCGTATGGCTCAAATTGAAAAGGAATTATATGCCATAGTCTTTGGATGTCTACGATTCCATCAGTACATATATGGTCAAGTGGTGAGTGTTGAAACAGATCATCGACCACTAATAACATTATTTAAGAAACCATTGGCAGAAGTACCTACAAGATTACAAAGATTAATGTTAAAAATACAAGTCTATGATTTAAGAGTGGAATACAAACCAGGCTCTAAAATGTATATAGCTGATTCATTGTCTAGAGCACCGTTACCAGAAAGTAGTGAGGATGAAATGGATGAAAATTTAACTATCCATGTCAATTTGCTTAAAAATAATTTACCAATATCCAAAGAAAGACTTGAATGGTTGGAAAAAGCCACATTAGAAGATGAAACTATGAAATTACTCAAAGAATATTACATGAAAGGATGGCCTACAAGCAAGTCTCAAGCTAATCAGTTAGTCATACCATACTGGAATTATCGTGATGAAATACATGTCATAGGCAAACTCTTACTAAAAGGTAACAGTCTGATTATACCTACGAAACTGCGACCAGACATATTAAAAATGATACACAGTGGTCACCAAGGTATAGATAAGTCGAAAAACTTTGCAAGAGGAATAGTATTTTGGCCTTTAATATCACATGATATACAGAATATAATAGAAAGTTGTACTACTTGTATGTCAAACCGTAGTTCAAATCCACCAGAACCTCTCATGTCACATAGAATATGTGATTTTCCATGGCAAAAAGTTGGTATTGATTATTTGATGTACAAAAAACAAACAATTGTTGTAATAGAAGATTATTATTCTAATTTTATTGAAATAGCTCATGTCAACAGCACAAATGCCAGACAATTAATTACAGTTTTAAAGTCAATATTCAGTCGTTTTGGCATACCGGTTGAAATTACAAGTGACAACGGTCCACCTTTTAATTCCACAGAATTTATGCAATTCGTGAAAGAATGGGGAATTGAGCACAATACTACAAGTCCTTACATGCCAAAGTCTAATGGATTGATAGAGTCAGGAGTCAAAATTGTCAAAAAGATACTCACAAAATGTGATGAATCAGGAACTGATCCTTATTTAGCTATGTTACAGTATAGAACTACAGCAAGAAATAACTTACCATCACCAGCTCAGTTACTGATGTCTAGAACATTACGCACACAAGTACCTATACACCTAAAACACCTACAACCAAAGGTATATAGTCACAAAGGATATGTGGAAAATAAAACGAAAAGTAAACAACAACAAAAATATTACTATGATAAGAAGGTCAGTAAGCTACCAGATTTATGTATAGGAGACTCTATATGGTTTAAGAAAACACCGGAAGGAAAATGGCTAACAGGAAAAATAGTAGAGAAATGCAGAGAACCAAGGTCATACATGGTAGAGTCTACAGAAGGAATCCAATATAGAAGAAATCGTCAACACCTGCGTAAAAATAGAGTACCACAAGTACCAACGGCTTCTCCCATGGTTGTCCCACAGCCTGTACCAGAACGGAGGGAAAGAAAAAATAGAGAAAGTCCAAATATCATAATAACAGAAAGTGAAATAGAACACTGGACTGAAGATGTTCCTTTGCCTGCAGATGTTCCTTTGCCTGCAGATGTCCCTTTGCCTGCAGCAAATGCGGATAACAGCTCACATCATTTGGATCCCGGTACTCAATCGATTATCAAAACAACTAGATCTGGTAGACAAGTCAAACCACCGGTAAGATTTAAAATGGATTATGAAATAGACTGAATATCCATTAATAATTAATAATTGTTGACTGAATATATAGTATCTAATTATAATGAATAATTGTAATAATGACTTGATTTTGTTGTATTGTAATTTTATGATTTAATTTATTTACTTATTTATGTCTGACAAAGCTACTGCAACTTAATATAATTTGAATTTGTGTGTGTCTAATTAATTTAAATAATGTCAATGTAAAAAATCAATTTAATGAATGTTTTCGTAATTAATTATATTTTTTATGTCTATCTTTGCTTTTGTAAAAAAAGGAAGATGTTGTAATATAATGCGTGCAATGAAACGCGGCGCCCTCACGCGGCTGTAACTTAAACTAACGGTCTATATGTGAATGTCAAAATCTTAGCTTTAACGGAAACTGTTCTCTCCTGTCTGTAATATTTAAATAATTGAAATACATTAATATCATCAGCGTAACAAAGTCGTTTTCTTCAATATAATAATTGTTAGCAATTTAGAACTCAAAAATGTAACCGTTGTAGATCTTGCCATATCTGATCATACTCTACAGTTTGCCAGTTTCCCAACGCTTTTACAAAAATGTACTAAGACTTTTTACAAATGGTCTAGAATTTTAAGTGAACATAATCTAAATAGACTCGAATCGAGCTTACAAAATACTTCGTGGCTTCCTGTGTACAACGCAAACGATGTAGATTCAGGTTTTAATATTTTTCATGATATAGTAACAACGAAGTTCGACAAATATGTACCAAATGCTAAAATTAAATTGAAAACTAGTGCAAAGGAAGAAAGGGGTTGGTTGACAGAGGGTATTAAAACATCGTGTAAAAGGAAAAGAGAATTATTCATTTTGACTAAAAATAGCTCAGATGTAAACTTGTTGAAGCATTATAAGTCGTATTGCGCCTTGCTGAAACGGGTAATTACTTTAGCCAGAAAGAAACACACAGAAAGGAAAATTTCGGTATCTAAAAATAAAGTACGCGATACTTGGAAAGTGATAAATGACAATATTAAAGGTAGTAAATCGCACAACATAACTAGCTTAATAGGTCTGTGTGATGGTGTAGAAACAGCAAATACTGTGACTGATGCTGCGAACTTATTTAATAATTACTTTAAATCCACTGTCACGCTGAATTCTAGCAATCCTACTGGTATAAAGCCAGTACTGCCTCCTTTTGGAACCACCTCCTTTTTTACTCATCCAGTTGATAGAAGTGAGTTACTAAAGATTATTAAAGGGCTTAAGGATAAAAAGTCATGCGGTTATGATGAAATGTCGTCAAGTGTTATAAAGTATATCGCTGACTCAATATTAGAACCCCTCCTGTACTTAATTAATCTTTCTTTGACTGAAGGCAAATTTCCAACTGGGCTCAAGAAAGCTAACATAAAGCCAATACTAAAACAGGGTGATGAATTATGCGTTAATAATTACAGGCCAACTGCTCTCTTAACAATATTTTCTAAGATTTTTGAAAAGATTATGGCAAATCGTCTCTACTCTTACTTGATCGTAAACAATATCTTAGCTGCTGATCAATTTGGTTTCCAAAAAGGTGTATCAACTGCTGATGCACTATTTGAACTGTCTGACTATATCTATGATGCACTGAATCGACAAGAAAATGTTGTTGCTGTTCTCTTAGATTTATCTAAGGCGTTTGATCATGTTAACCATGACATACTGCTTGATATCTTAGATCGCTACGGCGTAAGAGGTATTTCAAACAAATGGTTTGAATCCTATCTTAAACAACGGGAACAATGTGTTTTAGTATCAAACCTAAATCATAAAAATAGCACAATATCAAATACTAAATCTGACATCTCATGCACAGAATCTGGTGTGCCCCAAGGGAGTATACTGGGACCCATTTTGTTTCTTTTGTATGTAAATTACTTGCCAGAGCTATTATCCAACAAAATAATTATGTTCGCTGATGATATTTCAATGCTATTTAAATTTAAGAGAAATGAAACTAAAGACCTTAACAATATTATTTCAAATAACTTGTCCACTGTTGTCAATTGGTTAAGGATGCTCAATCTGACTGTAAATATAAAGAAAACTAAGTGTCTACATTTTAGAAACGTTAGGACTAAAAGTACTAGGTTAGATATAAAATCAAATAATTTGTCGATTCTGGCTGTAAATGAAGCAAAATTTTTAGGTATTTACATTGATGAACATTTAAATTGGAAGAAACATGTGGACTTTCTCTGTAACAAACTTAGTAGTTTTACTTTTGCTCTGAAGCGCTTGAAAAAAATGTCTACTATAAAAGCGGCCTTACAAGCGTATCACGCGTTCTTCCAGTCACACGTTCTGTATGGATTGGCAGTGTGGGGAAGTTGTACTGAAGCCCATCGGCTGTTTATACTTCAAAAGAAATGTGTACGTATACTAGATGGCATTCAGTCAAACCGAGAGTCATGCAGAGCCTCGTTTAAAAAACTAGGTTTGCCGACTCTTTCAGCACTGTATATTATAGAGCTCTGTAAACTAGTTAGCCGAAATGTAAATAAATTCCCTGCAAGAAATAATTTTAATAGCGACAGACTAAAATTGAAGTTTGCCCACGATGTCCGGGCCCCTACTGCTATGACAGCAATATACCAGCACAGCACTATCTATATTGCTGCAAAAGTGTATAATTCATTGCCTGCAGAAATTAAGACACTTAAATATACAAAATTTTTGACAGCCTTAAAAAAATTTGTGATCGGGTTATGTCCCTACAACTTAAATGAATACTACGAGTATGATTCTAGCTGTTAGTCATTATCATTAAGTACCTACAAGTATATTGTGTAGCTACACCCACTGGGTAAAATTGTATTGTTTCCTCTTTATATTGCACAACATCTGCATGTACTTTACTTTATACATACAATTTATGGCTTTTAAATAAATAAAATAAAATAAAAACATCATGAGAAAAAATTGCATACACCTTCGATGAAATTCCATGGTGTGTGTGAAGTTCCCAATCCGCACCGGGCCCGCGTGAAAACTACGCCCCAACCCCTCCAATTCTGACAGGAGGCCTGTGCCCAACAGTGGGACGTATATAGGCTGGGATAATGATCATGATGATATTTAGTTTATAACTAACTCCATAAGTACCAAGAAGTTCATTAAATAGTGACAATTTTTGCAGCTAAATGTATAGCAATCAATCAATGAATGCAATTGAATTAATCATTAAGTTAGCAATTAGATGATTTCTACACCGGTCGTTGACACGGATTGCACAACTTCTATGTACCAGTACTGACAGAGATTTTAAGTTACCAGTAGGTACCAAATCTTAAATCATTACTAGGAAATTTCGGTACCCAGTAAAAAAATTAGAGAAGTTTTTTTTTAATATCAAAATGCATCAACTCACCATGTATATGATATTACGACAACTAATTACGATAATTACCTTTGTACACCGCAGATTTCTGCGTTAAATGAACTACAACCTTTGCCCTGGTGGACCGACGTACCTATATAGGTAATTATAGTTTATTAGCCGTTTTTCGCAATTTTGTCATTGCCACGCGGGAACTTGGCACCTTCCCGGCATAATAGTATCCTAAGTGTTGATCCGAGTTTTATTCCAGGTTGATTTAAGTAAAAATCTTTTACTAACATACTTTTCTTTTCTTTTTTAGAACTAAAGTCACCGACACAGCTCAAAGAATCGCCAAAGTCAAGTCATCAAAGGCAACTCCTAAACAGCTTCCCTAACAATACCATAAATTGTATACTTAATAAGCCAACACAGCAGACTAAGAGTATTGTAAAAAAGTACCTATTAACAAATATTAACTAATTATAATAAGTTAATGTAGTGTTAATGAAAGTAAGTTGTTAGTATATACACTTAAAATTTAAAAGATTGTACTAATAATATTAATAATTATTTGTATTCTTTGAAAGTAATAAACAGTTTAAATTTTAATTTTAAATTTTTTAATTTTATTTTAGACTCAAGTGGCAGTGGGCAGGGCACATCGCTCGTAGAACTGATGGTAGATGGGGCAAAAAGGTTCTCGAGTGGCGTCCACGGACCGGAAGACGCAGTGTAGGTAGGCCTCCAACAAAATGGAGCGACGACCTGGTTAAGGTTGCGGGATCGCGTTGGATGCGAATGCCACGGGACCGATCTGTTTGGCGAGCCTTGGGGGAGGCCTATGTTCAGCAGTGGACGTCTTTCGGCTGAAATGATGATGAACATACTTTTAATATTATTAAATATTACCTACTAACAAGTTGTGGACATGAATCTGCAATAAATTACATAATATTATTATTACTTATTAGTTGTACTAATACCATACTATTGTTGGTACAGATTTATAATCACGGGCCTATTTTAGGGACCAGCAGGTTTATTGTAACGTTTCTGACGTTTGCCTTCGCAATCACTATTTCTTTCTGTCAAATGGTATAAGTTGATGACAGAAAGAGATGGTGAAAGCGAAGGCAAGCATCAGAAGCGTTAGTTAGACAATACGGCTTCTAATCATTTGAACGGCATTCATGGGGCCGAGGCTAACATGAAGACGCCTTTGATATCCTATAATAATACGAGTATAAATGGGGCCGAATCTAGAGGTCTATTCTCTAACGACCTGGTGGCCTAGCGGTTTGACCTATGGTCTCTCAGTCAGAGGATCGTGGGTTCAAATCTCGGCTCGAAACTCTTAAGTTTTTCGGAATTTATGAGCGAAATTACATTTGAAATTTACCACGAGCTTTACGGTGAAGGAAAAAATCGTGAGGAAACCTGCATACACCTGCGGAGAAATTCAATGGTGGGTGTGAAGTTCCCAATCCGCACTGGACCCGCGTGGGAACTACGGCCCAAGCCCTTTCATTCTGAGAAGAGGCCTGTGCCCAGCAGTGGGACGTATATAGGCTGGGATGATGATTATGATGACTCTCTAACACACTATGAGGATGTGCTAGCGGGCAGTCCCACTTAGTTGCAACTATTGTCATAATATGTAGGCAGCGGCATGGAATCGGCTATGGGGGTTCTAGACAGGATTACCGGGCTATGAAGTGAGGTGTGATATATTATTATAGACTAATATTACCTATGTGGTCAAAATTTAATCACAATCAGTTCAGTAGTTTTTGCGTAAAATAGTAACCAACACCCGCACGACCATCCTCAAAAATTTTTGCGGTTATCATAATGTATTATAAGGAGGCACTTGTTCAATTTGTGTTAAAATCTTACCGTGGAACTTCAATTAATTACTTACGCCAAATATTCCGATTATCTTTTAAAAGACTGTCATGTCAGGCACTTTCAGAGTCAATATAGAGTCATAATCAAGTTTTTAGGTAGCTGGATTAACTGTCATATTTACATCCTTTTTGAATACAGGTTCAATAAAATAATCGAAAGATTATAAATGGATTCAGACTCATGATATTCATCTTACAAATTATTCCGCGAATCAGTGACATCGAAAATACTACAGATATTTTTTTTGTTAGAATACAAGATTGAAATGCCTAACCTAATACTACCCCGATAGCAATTACAAGTTTATAAATATATTGAATATTGAAAACTAATTTACCGATTCTATTAAAATATCGAATGGTTAAAATACCGAAAAGTTTTTTCTAACACCAACATTTTTTCTAAACTGTTATTACATAACCTAATCTAAAGCGTCCTACGATGCCGTTTTAATAAATCCTGGGAACTTATCGGTTTCAGAAAAATAAAGTTTTTGATATCTTAATGATTCGATTTTTTAATACACTCGATATATTAATTTTCGATATTCCGCACCGTGCTCTCATTAATACATAAAACGTATGATCGTGAGAAACAGAAATGTAACGGTATAGGTATTCAGTTTTATACCAATTCTTAATTACGATTCCGGGTGACAGTCGTATAATTACAGCTCTGCCGCTTTCGAGCCGCAGCCATTTCTCATTCGCGACAGATAACTGATATAGGACCCGATAACTTCAGTGCTTATGGGCCCTGACACTCTCGTATGAATACACACACCTATCCTAGCTACCTCCTTATTTTTTGAAGAGTCTCTTGAGTGTCCTATTACAGGACAAAGGTCCCCCCTTCTTTCCACCACTTTGTCTCTATCAAGAGCATGACCCTGCCTCTCGATTTTCCATGCGTCCAAGTTGACCTTCCATCTCCTTTTCGATATTGCCTCTGTTTCGGTGGGGATCCCACGGAACCCAATTGGTAACCATTTAAGCCCGTCGATGTGGTTCCTTATTTGAATAACAAATATAAAGTTAATGCTGATGCTCCCTGTATTTTATAAGGTACCTACTTCTACTATTTAGCGTCTCTACCACTAGTACCACTAACGTATCCTGTCGAATATATTGAAGAAGTGAGCTGCAGTTAACATGAAATTATATACATAATACGAATATAAGTAAGAGTTATCTGATGGGAAAAGATCACCACCCCCATCCAAATATACAAAAAAACGATACAGATGAATTTGAGAACCTCCTCTTTTTTTTGAAGTCTATTAAAAATAAAGGCGAGGCTAAATTGCCACAATTCATTCTTATAAGCACAAAACGTAGTGGGTGCAAACGGAAGTATTTGATCCTATTTGCAGGAGTTCGGAGGTACCTTTTCCGGATCTCCTTTGTTAATACCGCTACATGTTTGTACATATAAATTAAGATAAAGTACATTAATGAATTACATAAGCATTTTACGTTGGACAAATTGCAGTTATCGTAAAAGACTACGAGTTTTAAAGTTTGCTGTATGCCAGGATTGTAATGTTTATAGAATATAGAACGTTCCATATTCCTGCCTACTTGAATATCTTTTTACTGACGCTTGTGTGAAATTAATTGGTACAGTCAGTCAACCAATTTGATTCCTAGGCCACTGTAAAACCTTGTCGCATTAACTACTACATAATTACAACGTCAGCGCGTGTCAAAGGATTATCAACTTTCCGATCACAACATGCAATAAACGTAAAGAGTTTATAAACGTTTTCGCTCTATGACATGAGAAGAAAAAGAAGTTTTGACAGACGGACAGTGACAATTCAAGTTATTAATACATACGCAAACTCCTTTCCTATTCATTATCGTTGACACAATGTTCGCAAAGATCGAGATGACATGACATACATCACGCAATAATCGCTGTTGTAGAAGATAAACAAATTGATTCATTATGACATGGTTCTATAGTGGCCTAGGAATCAAATTGTTGACTGTACAAGATTTTAATAAAACAAATTTTTGTAGAAATTTATTTTTTAATACATTTTTTTTGTTGTCTGCATATTTTGTAGACTGTATTTGCATACAAACTACATATCTGTATCAAGTTTCAAGACGACACCACAAACGTAAAATTAAAAGGAATGTATTCAATAATAAAGCACCCTGTAAATCTTCAATTGTTGTTTCTAAGAGGAAATACCCAGTATTTCAATAAAGAATGTTTGTATTGTATTGTATTGTTATCGACAACAGATCACAAGTCCTTCATATTTAATAACAATATTTTATATTTAAACCTTGAGCATCTAAAGACCACCAAGCAAAGAAAGTTGTGTTACTTTGGGCTTGTGATGAGTAAAGTCATGTACAGAGTTCTCCAGCTATTATCCAGGGGAAGATTGCCGGAAGAAGAATCGTGGGCTGGAGAAGACACTCATAGCTGAAGAATTTACGAGACTGGTTCAACTGCAGTACCACTTCCTTGTTTAAGTAGAGCAGCAGCCTCCAAAATCAGAATCACCATGATGTTGTCCAACCTCCGATAGGAAGAAGAAGAAGATAGATCTTAAACAGGTATCTTCTTAAATTTCTAATAGCTTTTACGGACGTCCTCTGAGCAATATTTCTCACGTCAAGCAAATAGTTTATAGTTTGAACACAAAGCGGCGAGCTTTCTACTTCTAAGCTCATTCATTGCGCACACGCAGCCTACACTGCGAGTCGCGCCATTGTCACACTATTTTCATTTACTTACAGTAGAATGAGTAGAGTAGAATGAGTTAACAATTTACGCATGAACGTAAACAAAACATGTACCTAATAGTAAACAGGTAGAAAGAAACTGAACGTCATGGTATTTGCGTTAGTTGGAAATTTTTATTTGTAGCGGAAATTGGCTTTCGTCCAGCATCGTACGTTTTTTAGCCGATTGATCACAAGTACAATGTAATTTAATCGTCTTTTGTTTATTTAATGAACTGAAACAATTTCATTTGCTCACCCGCCTTTGCCTTGAGGTCGCGGGTGAGCAAAATAATTGTTTCAGTTCATTAATATAGACCTCCGCAATGTAACGCCTGATTCAATAAATTTTGTTTATTTATATGTTCGTTTATTTATATATAGAGGTTTTGCCGCCCGGCGCTCTCACTGACCGTACGGAACGCAGGAGGAGCACTGCTGCTTCGCGCCGGTGTCGGACGAGCAGGCAAATTCGCGATGCAGTGGCTAGCTACAACGTGGCTCTACCACTACAAAAAGGAAAAATCTTTTCACTTATCATTCAATATTAAAATTAAATATACTATTAAAATTAAATATTAATTAAATATTCTTTATATAATTAAATATTCTGTGAATATTTCAAGCTTCTACCTGATGCCGTTATCAATATCGAGCAAAAACGAGCAAAAAAATCACATTTGTTGTATGGGAGCCCCCTTAAATATTTATTTTATTCCGTTTTTTAGTACTTTTTGTTATAGCGGCAACTGATATACATCATCTCTGAAAATTTTAACTCTCTAGCTATCACGGTTCCCGAGATACAGCCTGGTGACAGACGGACAGACGGACGGACAGCGGAGCCTCAGTAATATGGTTTCCGTTTTTACCCTTTGGGTATGGAACCCTAAAAATCATGTTTGTTGTATGGGAGCCCCCTTAAATATTTATTTAATTCCATTTTTTAGTATTTGTTGTTATAGCGGCAACCGAAATACATCATCTGTGAAAATTTCAACTCTCTAGCTATCACGGTTCCCGAGATACAGCCTGGTGACAGACGGACGGACGGACGGACAGCGGAGCCTCAGTAATAGGGTTTCCGTTTTTACCCTTTGGGTAGGGAACCCTAAAAATCACGAAAGTTTAAAACATAAGAACCAGCCTATTGTTTTTATGCTGATGTAAGGAACTGTCATAAAAATGGCAAAGCACTTACTTGGTCGACTGTATGTAGGCATCTTAAATCAGATTGTTATTAAAACGGTTCGACGTATTAATCACCCTAGGGCTAAATATGTCAATCCTATGTCGGCACTAACAGGTCCGCAAAGAAAGCCGATCACCTGACAGCCGTGACCAGACGTTCTAGACAATAACATCAACTTGCTTCCAAAACCTCGTATCTGCTCAATATCATGTGGTTAAATAACAAACACTGCGAAGTACAACATAAGGTTGTTTTAGGAACTGGATAATTCGAAAAAATACGAGGTTTTAAAATGAGAATGTGATATTTGGAACCCAATTTTGTGTTATTACTGGTCGTTATTAGCCACCACCGATTAGCCTCGATGTACTATGTGTTTATCAATCATATACAGGGATCGATAGAACGAAGCCTTCAATTTACCTATATTTACATACATGAGTGTTTAATTATGTACCGTTACGTCTATGCGAAAGTTTTGGTTCAATTGCGAATCGATGTCTATGGCATAGATACAGTACTTATTTATATTAATGTCTGTTTTATGTGCAACAATAACCAGATACTAGGTATAGAAAATAAAGCGTGTGAAAAAATAGCAACAGTGGCGTCAGCGCAAAAAGGCGCGAAGGTAAACGAAGGTGTGGCGCTGGCAATCCTTAAAAAAACCGTATACGTCACGCGGAGTCTAAGAAGTTTTGCAAGTTGGTTCGCTGACGTGCGTACGCGCACACGTATCCTGCATTGTTTATTGAACTGTATACACGGGAGATCCGTGACCTCTCCGAATGGAGAAACAAGTACGTGACGCAAAAGTGGCACTGATTGCTAATTCGTTGATGTTTTTAATGCGATTGCTTACTTTTGTGAATGATATAGAATAAAATAATAATTTAAAATTTATACAGCATTAATTAAATGCTAACTCGAATACTGGTACCTAGTAGGAGACATTTTGTGTGATGATGATCGTAATTAAGTTGGTATATATATATTTTTATTTGAATCAGGCCACCACGTGACAGGCATAGCCTAGTATGGGGCCACTGGATAATTATTGTATGTTATTAAGGTTTTCTTTTAATAAACATTTTTTTAATTTATTTATTTATTAAGTATGTTTTGTTAAGCCGTGGTGGCCTAGTGGTTTGACCTATGGCCTCTCAAGCAGAGGGTCGTGGGTTCAAATCTCGGCTCGCACCTCTGAGTTTTTCAGAATTTATGTGCGAAATTACATTTGTAATTTACCATGAGCTTTACGGTGAAGGAAAACATCGTGAGGAAACCTGCATACACCTGCGAAGAAATTCAATGGTGTGTGTGAAGTTCCCAATCCACACTGGGCCCGCGTGGGAACTACGGCCCAAGCCCTCTCATTCTGAGAGGAGGCCTGTGCCCTGCAGTGGGACGTATATAGGCTGGGATGATGATGAAGTATGTTTTGTTTATCCGTTGTTCATGGGCAATGTGCTAGTTTGCGGCTAGATCAATTTGTGTAAATCGTCCCATGTCGTTTATTTATTATTCTATATCAGCTAAATCACTTACGTACTCACAAGTAGGGGTTAACTCAGCATTATTTTCGCGTTTTTGGCATTAGCATTTATAAAAATGTTGTAGAGAAATAAACATTAAACTAAGTAGTTATGCGTTAGCGTTGCAGTAAACAAATGTAGAGTCGAAATTCGAAGAACAAAATAGCGTTTGACATTTTCCTTTCTCACTATTTTTCTTACAAAACAGTAAGTTATATTTTCATCTCTCATTCTCGGAAAGTGAGGCAAATTATAAATCTGACATACGGGAGGATAACTATTATTTTCTTCCCTAGGGTAGAAATGAATTAAAAAAATAAAGGCATTGGCTGTCAATGGAACACATACGCATTCAGCCAAGCATTACGGCATATACATATTATACATGGAATAATTAAGTTTTTTTTTAATTAGTCATATTACAAATTTTATAATGCCAGTGAAATATCATTAAATTAAATTATTAATTTACATTAGTTTCTTATTTAGTGACTTAAACCAGAAAAGTTAGAAAATGTTAGGAAAAAACACGGTAAACGACAATGTTATTGTCCACACAGCCTATCTCTATACAGCTTAACTCCTTGGTTCAAATTGGTTATTTACATATTTTATAAATAAATTTACTAAAACTTTTTATAAATAAATTTACTTTATCTACTATTTTCATTGATTATTATATTGAACATTCTAAATTTTGTTAAATTAATTATTCCTTAACAATAAATTCCATTGAAATATATATTGACCAGTTTAGACATTTTTATTTGTTTATACTTACTTATATTTTCTTACTTTCCTTGTAGTCGAAATGAAAAGCAGAGTGTTTAACTCGGGAAAAACACTAATATCACCCGGAATATTGGCACCCTCGCTGTGCTCGGGTGCCAAGTAACCTCGGGTGATATTGGATATTTTCCTCCCTTGTTGAACAATCTACTATTTTAATCAAAATAAAAAGAACCAGGTTCTTAATACGATTGTTTTTTTTATGTTTATTAAGTACTACAGAGCTTATTTATTTACGAACCGATTTTGATAATTATTTTTGCTTGTAAGAGTATAGTTCCCGTTTGGTTCCATATATTTAGTACATTGAAGTAGTTTTTTTTATTGTAACCCTTAGAATTTGAATAAGTGTTACGGTTTCTTAACAGCGTTGCCCGTATATCAGGATTGCTTAACGATTATTGGTTGTCATTTTACGTGGGAGCATATTTGTTTGTCAAGAGATACTTTATCATTATTCACTTAACCCATTTTAGTCGCTATTAGTTGCAAATTCAAACTCGTTTTCTAGAAAAATAGCTAGGCTCACTTTCTTCTCTTGTTCGCGCGTTTCTTTTCGCTGGTGCGAATTTCGCAACTAGTTGTAATCAATTTTTGAATACTTGCTAATGATCGTGAATACCGTAGAGGTATAGACGAAGGAAGCGTCTAGAAGCGTGATTACAGCGTGGGATTTTTTGTCCATCAGTAAGATCGGATCAGTCTTGAGTTTATTAATTATATTTGATTTAGAAATCACACGGAGGAATACATACGAATGATAGCGTGTATAAAAATAAGAGCATATCTTAATTAAGCTTAATATAAATGGTCTTATCATTTCTATTAATAAAAGTATTATTAAACATTGGAAAGTATCATTTTCCTTGTGAACGAACGATCATAGCACGTTATCTTGAAAATTTTGGTAGCAAAAAACATCAAACAGTGGGTTTTAATTTTTTAATAATGTCTTATATGCTCGCCGGTTATAATCTATCATTAAAAAAAAAACTCATTTGTAATTCGGCCCCTTTTTTCGTCATACCCAGCCCCTGTGCCGCGCAGGCGAGGACTCATTTGAACGGTCTAGCTATAGTCCCAAAATAAGCAAGTCATCAAAGTTTGCACTATGGGCACTTGACAACGGATAAACATTCTTTGGTACACCAGGGTGACCGTTTCAAAAATAGCGAATCTGCCCAAGAAGGGCCCAAAAATCTGCCAAAATCTGCCAATTTACTTGACTCCAGAAAATACCAATAATATGCCATCTTTTTACTGTCTCCAAGTGAAAGGAAATGAGTTGATAAAAAATAAAAAGGATTTTTTTTATTTAATTCAAAATATTTCACATTTTTTCACTTACTACGCTATTAAGGGCCGACAACGCACCCGTGACACCCTTAATTTTGCAATTTTTTCACTATTTTCGGTACTTAAATAAAATAATATCCTATTAAATAAGTAAAAAAAAAACAAAAGTAACTGATAAGACAGAAATTTCTAAGTTTTCTATTTGTACTTCAAATACAAGAAGGGTTTCTTTGGAATCTGCCAAATTCTACCACTTTTTCAATTCGTCAGCTTATTCTGCCAGAGTAAAAATTTAAGGGCTAAATCTGCCAAAATGGCAGAATTCTGCCACAACGGTCACCCTGCCTTAAACTGAGATCACAGAATGTATATTTGTAATTCCAATTTTCTGTTTTCAGGTACAATACAATAGATAAAATGGTGTTGAATACTTAAGTAGAAGAGGATCTGTGGAATAAGATCTTATTAATTAGTAGAGTATTGGTTTAAAGTATAAATTATTTTAGGCATTTCGGCGCTTTGAATATCCTTGGTCGATCTTTATAATTGACTGGCTTCCAGGTCAGGGGGCTATCCGCTATGTTCTCAAACTGCAACGAACACCATTCGTTTTTGCCACCATTTGGCGCCTATCATCAACAACATGATTTATTAGGTACGAAGCAGAGTTAGTTTTTAATTAAATTATTCATGCGCCTTTGCTAATTAAGTTTTATAGGTGTTTTTATTATGTTAGATACATCGTCTTTTAGTAGTTTTAGTCGAGTGGAGAATTTCGAAAATTGAATTATGGGTCTTTACTTATGGTGACTTTAGGCTGATGCGAAACGATTGGTTGGAACAACAGCTATATTCAACATTTATGCCGCAACATTATGCTGAGTGGGGCCCAATTTATACTATTCGATGATTTTTATTTGTATCTTTTCCTGACAACTGTATTTCCTGTGTATCGAATATGTGTAAATAAACTCTCTCTCTCTCTCTCTCTCACTAGTAATAGCAGTAGTGGTGATGTATACTCGTATATACTATACCATCCTCGCCGCCATTGTTATATTTAAAAAAAACTAAGTACACTTATTTTCTTACTATAACACTACTTATAACTACAATCAATAATGATGATGAATGTATCTAATAATAGCTAAAGTTAATTTTTTTCTTAGGATCCAATTATAGCGTCATAGACGCAATTGCAGGAAATCACTTTTTTTAATTCAATGTTTATTACTAATCTTCTATTAAACAATCAGCGCTCTAAGGCCATCACTACAAGAAACCCAGAAAATAAATAAATAAATAAATAAATATCACGGGACAATTCACACCAATTGACCTAGTCCCAAAGTAAGCTAGGCAAAGCTTGTGTTATGGGTACTAGACAACGGATAAACATACTTATATAGATAGATACATACTTAAATACATATTAAACACCCAAGACCCGAGAACAAACATTCGTATTTTTCATACAAATACCTGCCCCGACACGGGAATCGAACCCGGGACCTCAAGCTTCATAGTCTTCATAGTCCATCTGGTCGCGTCTGAGAAAATCACTTGAAATGTAATGACTAGTTCATTTAAATTTTAAATTATAAACTATAAATTATTATCCTCTCTAGAACTGTGCCTAGGGATACTCAAGCCGGTACTAAAATATCTACTTTAGCTAAGTGCTAGGTAACTATTAATATTACATAACTAAACTACCCAGACGAGCAATAAACATAACCGTTAGAGTAAGGAAAGTTAAATTAAAATTTAATAGCCATTGGAGGAAATAAAAAGCGGCCAATTGCGAATCGGATTTGCGCACTTAGGGTCCCATTTTAGTACCTTATAGCAACATAAAGTAATCGAGTTCATAAACTACGAACTAAAACTGCTTTCATTTTTATTATTTGTAATTCTTGCCAAATTTGATGATTCTAAGTCATGAGGTACCTACAGATTAGGACGTGATTTATGTTCATGCAAGTTTCAAATTTAAAAGACATATAGCGAGACAGATCGACAATGAAGATTCTACATATAACATAGAACCCTAAAAATAAACTGTCACTTAATCTGTCGACTTTGAATTAAGTATAAAGAGTTAAATATATTATGCTGTCATACTTAACAGGGAGACCACCCATATCGAGAGATGGGAACAAAATAGTTCAATATCCATAATTTTATTTAACATGGTAGTTACAATGTTTTAACAACTTTGTTTTTCTAAAGTTGTGATTCCATAAATTCCACGTCCTTGTGTTTCTTCAGCTACATAGTTAAAAACCTGTCAATCTTCTCATAACTAAACAACTAAATAGTTAGCGGTAAAAATGTTATTAGCTTTCACATTTATGAAAATTTGATATTGTTACGTTAGCCGGTTAGCCCTTCTAGGTGCTTAGGTAAGGGGTTTTCAACTAACGATGGGGCTAGGAAAATATAATTGTTAATGGATTGTCTGACAACAGAAAGTCACGTTATCGCATGGAAATAATTTGTACAATTACACAATTTTTTTATAACTAAGATTATCAAAAGAAAAAAAAAGAAAATTCAACTGTAATAATCGCGGTCACGTAGAACTTCGCGAATCCCCTTAATTAATTCGTGAAACAATCTGTTTAAAATTTGAAATCGTATGCAAAACTGAACGCGACTTCAAAAAATGTGTGAAAATAAACAAATGATCTTTTATAGTGAAAATAAACGGATCACTCACGTCTCAAAACGAGTTTAACTCGACATGTTTCGGGCTAATCCGTAGCCCTTCCTCTCGGAAGCAGGGTGTGGCAGCCGCCGTGACGTGCGACTCCGAGAGGAAGGGCTACGGATTAGCCCGAAACATGTCGAGTTAAACTCGTTTTGAGACGTGAGTGATCCGTTTATTTTCACTATGAGTGAGTCTCACGGTAGTTTCATGTTTAAAATGATCTTTTGTAAAATTTCTACCCGAACCAATTATCTCTTAAATCGTACTTGGTACCGTTTCATCGTATACATTAACGACTAATGCACAAGGTTCGTATTCACAATCGAATTCCGCGATTTTTCGTATCGATATGGCGCTGAATCGGATTGCTTTGAAGAAACCGTTACGTCAGTTCATAGAATACGGCATACGGCGGGAATGCATCGGTCTCGATTCACGTTTCACAGGAAGCTCGGCGGTCCGGTTACAGCAGACAATGTGTGAACTATACGGCTACAGCGCTTCCATCGATTAATAATAGGTATACTTACTTATACTAACTTCACTTTGGTTATGTACGGCAGCGAATCGTGGAACATAAAGGAAGTTAACAGTCCAGGCCCAGGACCGCGAATGTTGGCGCAATATGAGGGAAGTCTACGTCCAGCAGTGGACGGACAGTGACTGTAGATAGATAAAAAGGAAGTTAACAGGCGGCGCTTAAAAGCGTTTGAAATGTGGTGATTATCCCTATGAGCTGGACAAAGGAAGTCAGCAAAAACAAAGTGCTTCAGCGTGCCAGTAGGTATAACCTGGAAATATTGCGCACAGTCAAAAAGCGCAAAATATCTGGGGCACGTGCTGCGCCATGATAGACAGCTGCTGCGACTAATTTTGATGGGAAAAATACAAGGAAACCGGTGCCCTGGAAGGCGAAAGAAATCATGGCTGCCGAACATTAGAACGTGGACTGGGATCAGCCGTATAGAGCAACTGTTCCTGATGGATCAAGACAGCATGTATGAAAAGACTAACGAGTGTTGTGGAAGCAAAAAATGTACTTATGCCAGGATCGTAGCAGGCGGAAACAAAATTAAATAGTCTTTGCCTAATGCTGAGAAGGAGGCGTGATTGTATGTTTGTATGTTTATATGAAATATCTTAAAATGCGTTGTGCTTTTTTGAAATACAAAGGTTTCCAGTACAAAAAGTTTTGTGTGAAGTGCACCGATAAGAGACGAGATATTTTTTTACGCAAAATGTAAGTCGATAGCGAGTTCGTTTTTTGCAGAGACAGCACTGTTAATGGGGTGCATGTTGATTGCTGGGATATGAGTGTATACTAACAAGACAATCGGAGAACAAACTTTTTGTGCAACATGGAAGTCGGGAATGTTTTTATAATGGTTTTATCTTTCTAGTCGTAATAGCCTTCAAATACATACATTAACATGTTTGAAGAATTTTTTGTGCTCAGTTGAGCTTATTTATTGGCTTAAATCGAAGTGAGTGCTTTTGTTGACTAATTCTTCTAAATAATTGAAGTAAACACTAGCCCATGATCCATAAAAAGTTAAGACAGACCAAAGGCATAACAAAATACAAATTAAAGGGGGTCGTCATCTAAGGGGTCGTCATACATGAAACGTGTTATATACGCGTTTTTAACTCAATCTTTATAAGTTTTTCTGAACTATTTTCAAAAAATTGTACAATAGAGGAAACTGAATTGCGTACCTGGGTGGAACCTTTTCGTTGCAAATGTCAAGTTGACATTCCCCACATCAGCCAAAGAAATCATCGGGAATTTGATTGTAAAGAGGTTCCACCCTGTTACGCCATTTAGGTTCCTCCACTGTACGGAAGTACGGAACCTTCATGTACGAGTCCAACTAGCACTTGACCGGTTTTTAGGGTTCCGTAGTTTGTTTATACAACTGGGCCCGCTGTCGCAAATTATCTGTCTGGCGAAGGCAAACGTCAAAATGACAAATAAGATACTTTTATTCAGGAAAACTGCATAGTTTCTGCGATATAATTACCGATAAACGAATTACATATTAACAACAATTATTGGCAACAGCTAGTATTGAATATTTGTCGCATGTTAGTACGGAACCCTGTATTGCGTATGGCTCGACACGCATTTGGTCGATTTTTAGTATTTTCCACGAAAACATTCCCGGTTGAGAATTACTTCGCGATAGCGGCAAAAAGCTACTAGTTCTTTATCAAGCGTTATCAGCGAGCTTTTATGAATAAAAAACGCAATACGGGAAAGTCACGATAATGTTATCTCACTTTTATTGTGAGTAATTTCCGCTCCGTCTGCGCGGATAGAAGTTCGTTGTTCTCTCGTTTTGAATTTTAAATATTGACTCATTTGATGGTATGAATTGTGAAGTGACTGCTCTTATTCGACTACCGGATGGTCTAGTGGTTAGAGAACGTGACTAGGAAGCTTGAGGTCCCAGGTTCGATCCTCGGTCGGGGCAGATATTTGTATGAATAAGTTTTTGTTAAAAATTTCATTTTCAATACAAGCTTTTTCGCTGACTGTACTTTTTGTTGACTGTACTTGCATTGTCATCCAACCTACATAAGTATACCAAATTTCAAGTAAATCCGACCACTGGAAGTGGGTCAAATTCGACTTCTAAGATTTGACCCAAGAATAATAATTAATAATAAAAGGAACAAACAACCCTTTATTACCTTCGGGGTGAGCTAAATAAAAGCTTGTAAAAATACAAATGCTTGTGTTCGAGTCTTGGATGTTTAATATGTATTTGCAGCACATTTGCAGCGTAGGGGACGTCCACCAACGAGATGTACGGACGATTGGATAAAGGCCGCAGGTTCAAGGTGGATGCAAGCTGCTTCCGACCGTAATGATGCGTAGGAGGCCTATGTCCAGCAGTGGACGGACGCTTAACGGCTTAAATGATGATGATTTGTATTTAAGTATGTATTTATCTATATAAGTAGGGTCAACGTCATAAATAAGTGATGACTTTTGTACCTAGTCACTTTAACGTCATGTTTGAAAAATCATACGAAATTATGTTACGAGTGTTACGACTGAAAGCGACAAAGTAGAAAAACCGGCCAAGTGCGAGTCCGACTCGCGCACGAAGGGTTCTGTACAATTATCTATAAAAATCACGTTTGTTGTATGGGAACCCGCTTAAATATTTATTTTATTCCATTTTTTAGTATTTGTTGTTATAGCGGCAACCGAAGTACATTATTTGTGAAAATTTCAACTCTCTAGCTATCACGGTTCCCGAGATACAGCCTGGTGACAGATGGACAGACAGACGGACGGACAGCAGAGCCTCAGTCATAGGGTTCTCGTTTTTACCCTTTGGGTACGGAACCCTGAAATGATCACTTATTTATGACGTGGACTGTACATAGGATGTTTATCGGATTGCTTGTAGGTACTCATAGTGCAAGCTTTGCTCGGTTTGGGACTAGTTCAAATTGGTTTTAAACGTTCCATGATTTATTTGTTATTTATTTATTTATTCGAATTAAAAAGGATCGCAGAGAAAGCTGTGGGCCGTCCCAGGTATTGTAAAGCAGGGATAAACAGCTGGAAGATCAAGCGTTATCTCTGAGTTTCTAACAACAAGTAAATGTCCTTTATGAGAGCTAAATAAACTATTTGTAATGTAATTTAGGTGTTCTGTGTACTTGCTGAGAAATATCATGGAGGTATCTTTATAATAGTTTTTATGCGATTACTAGCTTTTGCCCGCGACTCCGTCCGCATGGCATTAGTAATTTGGGCAGCTTATTTTTTTATCCAATTTGATTTTTGATCAATTATGGCTCTCCTTATAGTTCCTCGATATAAAAAAAAATTACCCGCCCCCCCGCAACCCCCCGCACCCGCAACCCGCTCCCCCCGCACCGCACACCCCACCCCGCTCCCCCCAACCCCCCCAACCCCCGCAACCCCAAAACCCCCCTCCCCCGCACACCCGCGTTCACATTCACCACCTTACCCCAAGACAACCGTGCCTATAGAAGTTTTACTTCAAAAACCCCCAATTTTGAAACATTCTTCCGCTCCGCTCCTCCCCGCTCCCTCCCACCGAACCCCCCCGCACACTTGCATTCACATTCACCACTGTACTCCCAAGTCAAGCGGGCCTATAGAAGTTTTACTTCAAAAACCCCCGATTTTGAAACATTCTTCCGCTTCGCTCCGCTCCTATTGGTGTTAGCGTGATGATATATATAGCCTTCCTCGATAAATGGGCTATCTAACACTGAAAGAATTTTTCAAATCGGAGCAGTAGTTCCTGAGATTAGCGCGTTCAACAAACAAACAAACAAACCCTTCAGCTTTATAATATTGTATAGATGTAAAAATTACACGAAGAAAAATGGCAGCAATTTGAGTTAACGGCGACATAGTTGCGGTCTTTAGTTATTTGAACTAAGTAAGTAAGTAAGTGTACACTAACGATAAAAAAAAATCAAGTAATATTGCGTGTTGCAGGCGAATTGTAATTATTGGACGACCGGATAGCTTAATAGTTATGGTTAGTAACCCTGACTATGAAATTTTAGGTCCCGGGTTCGATTCCTGATCAGGGCAGATCTATGTGTGATAATTTTAAACGCGGTTTTTAGATTTCTGGTGTTAAATATTACTAATTTGAATTCTCCTAAAAAAAGTCAATGTTCTAAGTACACAAATTCAAGCAGACTGTATACAAAAGAACTTCCTAATATGCCATAAATTGTATGGCCACCGACCCATTACCAAAAAAAGCAGCCCACATGCGGGTGTTCGGGCCATTTAATCCTGTGCACCCCAATTTTGTAAATTATTGCAGAACTTCAAATGCTTGATTCCTTGTGATAGATTACGAATATTCACCGTAAAGCTCATGGTAAATTTCAAATGTAATTTCGCATATAAGTTCCGAAAAATTCAGAGGTGTGAGCCGGGGTTTGAACCCACGACCCTCTGCTTGAGAGGCCATAGGTCAAACTCTAGGCCACCACGGCTAAGTATTATCGGGTACAAAGTATCTTGACTATCAAATACATTTTGTACCCGAGTAAGTGAAAGCTTACTTCCTTAATTTTTTCTGGGTTTAAGAGTCACTTACAACGCAATTAAAGAAAAAATGGGGCGGCTTTCAGAATTTTAAACACACGTCCCACTTGACTGCTTGACTAGGATACTCTCAGCATGAGAGAGCCAGGAATAGTTCCCAGGCAGGCCTAGTGTGGCTTGAGAACTTCACACACACTATAGAATTGCTTCACAGGACTATGCAGTCTTCGTTCACCGGAAAGCTCATGATAAGTATATTTTAAATGTAAGTTTGCACATGATCTCAAGCCCAGGTTCGAACCCACGATCCTCTGCTTGAAAGCACATAGGTCAACTGTCTAGTGATTCAATCACAATAATAATCAACTAAGTTACATAGTAACCGTGTTCTGACATTACTTGCTACTGTTTTAATGTCCAACAACCAGGTCAATGATCTCATAACGTGCAATACAGTGCAATACACACCTACATATATGTTCAAATAGAAGTAAGTACGTATAGTTATCCATTGTGCCGTTGTCATATGAAATAATGAGTCTGTGTCATGCTGAACATTGTATTCTGTATTTTATAATTTACTTACTCGTTACGTGTGGTCACACGATAGTTTTTAAGGCTTTCTGGTCAAAATCCTTTTAGTAAACTAAAATCTCAAAAGTAGATTATAAGCATTATGCTAAATACTTCCCACACATATGTATTGCAAAATTACATTGCAAAATGTTGAATAATAATAAGTTTCTTTATTTATAGGTAATGGTTTTTATCCTGTTTTTATTGGATTATTTTGCTAATTTTATTTGGCGGAGACCAAATTTCAAAACTCAGGCGCCATGACATTAACCTACACATGAAATATATGCGTAAATTAAGAATCTAACGCATGTAGTTTCTTCAAAGATATAATGACCGCTCTTTTAGATGTTTACTACCCACAGTCTATGAGTAATTTCGGGTTTAACTTTTGAAAAAAAGGGGTGAAAATATAGTATATTTGTCCTGTTTATGTTGTAGTCCTCATTGCTGAGGGTTGTGACCACCGGGAATCATTTTCCGGATGAATGCTCTCCATTTGACACGACCTTTGGACATTGACAATTTTGTGTTGTCGCGGATTTGGTCTGTCAAGCGCATGAGGCTCCTTCCTTTTTGTCGCTTGCCCCGAATTTTCCATGTCATCCGGAGTTTTTAGAGGTTCTTGTTCTTTTTTCTAGATATGTGACCAAAGAAATCGAAGATCATACGGAGACAGGCCACCGATAACATAGTGACTCCCACTTCGCGTAGAAATGACTCATGTAGGAAATATACATCAAAGACATTTTCCACTTCCATTTCCCAAAACAACACGGCCGGTGTCTTCGTGCGGGCACGAAGTTGGTGCGTTAAGCTAGTTATACGTACTATAGACATATACAAAACCTTCCCAGATAAATTATGTAACTGATGGTGAAAATCGCATTAAGATCTGTTGTTTAGTTTAAAAGAATTAAGCATACATAAACATTTTGAAAATATTTAAGAACTTAAATTTATAACTTTCTTGTGTTTACCTATTATATAGTTTATTGTAATTTGTTGCACAGTTCTAGAGGATCGGGTCTCCTGTCACAGGTATCTCGCATACCTACTAGGAGGTCCCTAACCTACTGATTTGTATTTTTATGAGCAATAAATAAATTTTCATTTTCATTTTTCATTTTCAAACAGAGACAGACGACAGGAAGCGACTTTGTTTTATACTATTTATTTAGAGATTGTTCTGAGGATATGTCCTTTTCTGAGTATTTATTTGCCAGCTTTGTTATGAATGTAAGTAGGTGTATTTAGCGAGGTCGAGCTTGAACCAATGTCTTCGTTTGGTGGGTGTTAATTTATTCAAAAAGGTATGAAAATAATTTTGGAGTTGCAATAACTTTGGTTTTGTAATTGTTGCACAAAGGTAACAATAGTTAACATAAGTTACATAACATAAGTATCAAACTGAAGTTTATGCATAAGGTTTATCAAATTAAATGGAATAAGTATGTTTGGTATGGGCATTCAACATTTTTATTCTTGGCCTATGGTCAAAAAACCTGAAACCTCCCTAGGTGAATCTGATTATTTTGCATCCACAGGGATTATCACAAATGGAGTGTCATTAATAGAGATTTGTCGGCTACTTGATCCACCAAAATATCGGCAATTACTTTTGTATCAACCTGTTGATCCAGCCTTGCAGACAAAGGTGTGTAAATACATTCTGCAAATACTTGCACTAGCCTAGAAAACCTGGTCAACACTGGCCATCATTGTGTAAAACGATAGCTGTAACTGTTGCAAACGTCATAAATAGCGATGCTAAATAGCGCGTATATCATGATTGTCACTGCAATACCTTTGAGCGTGTGGCTCTCTAGTTACACTTTAGTTTCTAAGCGATTAACATAGTCGTCCATCGTTGCATAGTTTATTTATAATTGAATCTAGCATTGCAGGATTAACTTTCCCTGAGGTACTTCATTTATAAGCCTTATTGGCTGCAGTAGAGTCACGCTGCAGCTTGTCGCTGGCCGCAACGATAGTCTATGTGAATATTCGTGGCACACGTGCTATTATTTATTTGATCAAACAGATCCCTTGTTTACAAAATGTAACAAACCTCTCTTATTTCATTAGAGATATTTTATATTTGGGTTGTGTCTATCAAACGCATATGTAAAAGTGATCTTGCAGGATATGATCATTAAAAGTAATAATAAAGAAGTATCTACCCGTAGTACACCTTTTTACCGGAGAGCAGTCCTGGACCGGCGTTACCCTAATTTTGGTGCCATAGGTTATCATTATTATTAACATTATGATCCATCTGGTCATATTTCTCTTTATTGTATTGTATTGATCACGAACGGTCCAAAATGTAGAAAGTATCATACCACCTACCCGTAAACCCTTATTGGTTTATTTTAATGGTTTCTTTAAATAATTCATTATTTATGCTTCTCCTTTATTTACAATGAGCTTTTCCCTAAAGGAGACATCGTGTACATTCCAATCCGCACTGGGTTGTGCCCAGCAGTGGGATGTTTATAGTCTGATGACGATGATGACATTCATAAAGAATAAGTGAAATCGAATCAAAGTTAGAAGCGTGGCACTTTTCATCATGTTTATCGGTGGGTAATGGAGCTACTGGTCGGCGCGATTTGTTTTATATGGAGCCGCTAATTGTTGGAGCGATGGGCGAGACTCCCACGATGCTGAGCGCTCGGTGCAAGGCAGAAGAGAATTGCAGGTTACATAAATTACGACTCTATTACATAGAGCAGAAACAGTTGTTATGTGGTTGTTATACTCTTCAAAGACAAAATATTTTTCAGTGTGTTTTTAACACAAAACACAAGCATAGGAGGTTGACAGGTTTTTGTGGACGAGAGTCTTGTTGCTGTTATAATTTCATTAATACTAGAAATAAAAATTGTACCAGAAGCTTATTATTAAGAAGGTACGATGCGCACCATTTCTCCATACAAACGTAGTCCCCTGTTTCCTCCCTGGATAATGGCATTAGAGCCAAATTTTTTTTACTGTGTAATCTTTATTTACCACAGCTATGCCCCTATGTTTCGTTTTTTTCCATATTTCAATTAACATAAGAAATATGAGCTTTCCAAAACTGAAAAAATTGCCCAATTTCAACGTCATTTTCAGACACTCATCAGAAAAGAATCCCTTATATATTCAAAAAAAGGAAAACACAGGGGCATAGCTAAATCTGTCCTCTAATTATTTTTGAAAAAATAATTTTATTGGTCCAGTTTTCGAGAAGAAAACAGGGGACTACGAAATGCTGTTTTGATCAATTTTACGCGCCTATTAACGGTCTGAGCTGCAGTTGTCCCGCTCTCGCTGTGCTGACACGGAAGGGTTCGGGCGAGACAGCGTGATTTCACTAAAATACCTATTTCTCAAAAGTCTCTCAGCCATCGTACCCTCTTAATGTTATGATTACAGATAACGTAGATTAATATATGGGTCATACAATTTTTTTTTCATTACACTTGCTCGTCAATGGTGTTATTCCATGTCTGTATACTAAATGTCAATGGCCTAAATTGTTCTTAAGGGAGTTATGGATTTACGTACAATTTTTCTACCCAAGGGAGTTCTAACTTTAGTTTTAAAATTTGCAAACAAGTAATTTCAGACTAAGGAGGTTTCAAGTCAGCCAACGTTTTATTTATTATCTTTAAAACTTAGCTATAACCCAAATTTTACAACACAAGACTTATCTACGCTTCATGAAAACCCGTTATTTTTATATTTTAAATTTATAACAAATAGTTTTGCAATAATTTTAGTAATATTTTTTTAAAATGTTGGTAGAATCTGGCCGTATGACCTTTCGAATTCTAAACTAAACACAGTTTACATTATCTATGGTAGATGACTCGAAAAAGTGACAATCTGTATTGGCGGGTAGCCATTATTTTATTCAATTTAAGTGTTTAGAGACAAAATAATTTTATTTTTGGATTTTTTTTTCTCGCAATGTGATGAAAATCACATATGTATCACGGGCAGTAAGGGGATTACAAACTCGAGTCATTAAAAGCCCTCCGCCTTCGGCTTCGGGCTTCTAATAGACCCTCGTTAGTAATCCCCTACTTACGGCCCTAGATGCACAATGTACTATTGTTCTCGTCTCTCTTGTGGAAATGGCAAAAGTTCTATAGCTAAGCCAATATTTTTAGTCAAGTCTACATCTGCGTGTTGGCCATCTTTCGGCCCATTTAAATAAATCTCATGTTTGCTGACTCGGAGTTGCTAATCTTATCTCCACAGGACAAACAAGTTTTGTTTCTTATGCTGTGTATGACCCATGTTGTCAGTCAAGACCAAACATATTAAGTACGGAGCAAGTAGTTCTCAAAATTGTACCTATTGTCGACCAAATACTTGTTACAGTACCCGGCCATAAAGAATGCACATCGGTCTTTGGAAAAAGACTGCAAATGTCGGCTTCGTATAGCGTTGTCTCACACTACCTACTTATGTGACGTTTGTCTTTGTCAGTCGTTGTTCAGGTGCCGTAGGGTACGGACGCGTTCCGGTGAAAATATATAATATAGAGTTATTGAAACCCCCCAACTTTAAATTGTATGATGTGACCAAATTGAGAGCACAGATAGTGAAATGGACGGAATTGATATTTATTGAAAATTTAAATTTACGAAAATGTCTTTTAATATACTCTAATCTCTTTTTTGACTATCCTTTTTCTAGTAGTTGCAACAACCCTTTATAGATATCAAAACTTTACATGTCATTAAGTTGACGTAAACTAATTAAGTCCACGGAGTGCAGTATTTATTTGATATCAAACGTCACTTAATAAATACGGCGATTGATGGACGGTCGCACGTGTTCGGAAATCGTCGTAAACTGCGAATTGTCTCTTGCTAAAGGCCGATGTGCATTCTTTATCGCCGGGTACTGTACCAGTGTGTCTGTTCCTACGTCAGAATTAAAACAATAAGATTGATTGTCACTTTGAATTGCAAGTGAACTAATAGACACTTGTAGCAAGTATGATATAGACTGGATTGGCAGTCGCCATAGTACGGATCGGCCGCGGTTTTTGTAGTTCGATTATTAAATCTAGATGGCGCTGAAATATAGCCAGAGGCTTTGAAGGCAAAACAATAAGACTACAGATGTTTCATATTACTACAAATGTATTACACAATACACACTAACATAATACACACTTCTTTATTGTATTGAACACTTCTTTGTTCTTTTTGTTTTTTTGTTTATATTGTCTCTTTAATTTCCTTTTTAAATCCTTTTCTCACGTGCGGCCTTTTGACATTTTTCCATTGATATTTTGTATTAAGTATATGTAGTGTATATGTATTATATTGAATATATGTGTTTATTTATAAAATTTATATTATATTTGTATTGATTTTATTGTTTATTGTCTATTAATACTAAGTTTCTCTTGTCTGTTATTTCTGCCACCTACATTAGTCTGTTGATATTTATTAATTTCTGAGTAATTGGTTGTCTGGAAGAGATCGCTTTTTAGCGATAAGACCGCCTATTGTCTACCTGAATTTTTTATTTTTGTAATGTTACTGTACTGTTTTTGGTGATCAATAAAGAATATTTGTATTGTATTGTATTGTATTATTTTTCAAAAATATTGCATAATAATACATTTGGAGTGATATGAAATATCTGTAGTCTTATTGTTTTGCCTTTAAAGCCTCTGGCTATATTTCAGCGCCATCTAGATTTAATAATCGAACTACAAAAACCGCGGCCGATCCGTACTATGGCGACTGCCAATCCAGTCTATATCATCCTTGCTCGTAGTAAGTTTTTAACTTGTACATCAGGGTACACGTTTGTGGAAGCCTCGATGACTTCTAATCGTTACCACTCGTTACTTACGCGGCTCGCCAGACATAACATGTGGCTGTACGGCTCTAGCATTACAGGATCACTGTTACCAGTTAATTGCCGTTTAATAATTACATTCGAGTGCCATTATAATTATAGAATGTGGTTTGACTGGATCGTTTAAGTGGAGAAATATCTTTTCTCTATATTTTTTTTTCGTAATGGACTTGACATGGGGTGAAGGAAGAGCTTATATTGCGACAAGTTTGCGCTTTAAATAGCTTTTTAGAGCCTTCGACTCGTAGTCTAGGTCGCTAGGAGACCTACTGCACCTCACATCAGATGCATGGCAACAGCCTGAATAATCTTACAAATTGTGTTATCATCTTCATTTCAACCTATATACGTCCCATTGCAGGGCTCAGGCCTTCTCTCAGAAGAGAGGACTTGGGCCGTATAGTTCCCACGCGGGCCCGATGTTGATTGGGAACGTCACATACACCATAGAATTTATTCCCAAGTGTGTGCTGGTTTCCTTACGATGTGTTCCTTCACCGTAAAGCTCATGGTAAATTTCAAATCTAATTTTGCATATAAATTTCGAAAAACTTAGAGGTCCCCGGGGTTGAACCTACGACAACCCTTGAGAGGCCATTTTTGTTTAAATCACTAGACCACCACGGCTTAGTAGAAAAAAAAAACTCCTAATACCATGTTATTGTTAAAAGTTCTTATTGTAATCGATGGAGGTGCACATAATAACAAAGTACGTAACGAGCCTCTGACTGAATCATTTATCAAACTAATTACCAATAATAGTTTCATAGTATATATTTTGACATGAAACATAAATAAGATCTTTCAATTACGCCGATCTCTCGAGGACCACTATCATAACTCACGTAAAGTAGAAAGCGGTAAAATAGTGCAAGTAGATAGGTAGTCGAATTTGTCATGGTTAGTAAAACGATACATAATAAAACCATAAATTACAAGTCACTTCTAGTATTAAAATGTCGATGCCGACGTACCAACAGGGCTACCAGTGAATACGAATACCACTAGGCATACAGAAGGCTACAACAAAATTTGAAGTGCGTATCATGCTGTCCCTTTCACTTTTTTGCTATGTGCACTTAAAACTTACTAGTGTATTATGTAGGTTCTCCTATTGTAGCCCGATTTTTCTAATTTTATTTTCACTACCACTACTTAATTTTAGCATTTCGAATTCACTTTATACCTAATTTCACTGACCCTAACATCAAAAAGGCGAAATGGCGCTTCGCCGCCGAGTCGAGGCTCACTTCGCTCGCTCGGATGGCGCGTAACCTTACCTACTTACGAGCTGTAGCTGTAAGGGGCAACCCTCACTTTCATTTAGCACACATGATACTTTAAGGGGTAAAGATTAGAAAACTTGAGGTTCACCAAATATAAGTGCTAATGAAAATTATATACCTACTTAAGACTATATTAGGGCTAATAAAAATTCTAGTCAACGTTGGTAGGTATAACGAAATTAGCACTAACGTTATTAGGTCAATTGGGGGAATCTCCGTATACGTAGTACGAGTACATAACTGATGTTGAGCCATAATTTCTTTCTCAAATAACTTAACATACAATGAACAATTTCAACTACATATACTTAGTACTCGTATTATACATACCTATTTGTAGTGTGTATGTAGTGTTCATCCTCAAGAGACAGCCCTAGTCCGCCAAGGTGAAACGTATTAAGACGGTGATAAACATAGATACCATTAACATTCCATAGGCCCAGAGGACGGCGATCTGTCTTTTTTTACAGGATCAGAGTATAAGGCCACAATAACTAATAGGGGATAGTGATTTAGTGACAAAAAGCCTGTTAAGTGTGAGTCGGATTTGCGCCTCAATAAGTTGATTATGGCATCCGCAGCAAAAAACATAATAATTTTGATTCTGTGCTAACGGGAAGCGTCCACGGTTTTTGTATGAAAATACACTTTCATAGATCGCATGGACTTGCAAACTTCACTTTTACACTCAATAGGTACTCACTTACTATATGTAATTACTCACTAATTATCTACTGAGTATAGGTAACGCCACCAGAGTTGAGGCCATGCACACAACCACATCTCATGTAATGACAGCGGGATTTTGACGTTGTGTTGTTGTTAAACGTCAACACAACGTCAAAATCCCGCTGTCATTACATGAGATGTGGTTGTGTGCGTGGCCTCAACTCTGGTGGCGTTACCTCTATATAATGTTTATTTTTTTATATTTACTAGGGTGTGTTAAGCACGGTAATTACCCAGTAATGGACAACAAAGATTCAATGACTTATAGCCCACCATTCATGGACTTTACCAGTTATGACCATAACTTAACTGAGCATAGTGTTGATAGTTTAAAAATGTAGAGTGGCCGTTTCTTAAAATTTGGGTTTACGGGAAAAAGGTCCATAATTGGTTCTTGTCCATTTCTGGTGCTGCCACCCTATGTGCTATTTTAACTGTGATTCGAATAAAAATAAAATACTTAATTTAATTTGATTAATATTTTGATTAAAACTCAAAAACTAAAACTATTATATTAATGTTCCGACCGACCGACTAATCTGTTTGGCGAGCCTTGGGGGAGGCCTATATTCAGCAGTGGACGTCTTTCGGCTGAAATGATGATGACTAATGTTGACCTTCGAAATCCCTCTCTATTTACGTTAAGAACTAAGATATAATATATTATGATAATGAACTAACATAGTTAATATCAAGGGACTAGAGCCTGAAATAAATGTTAAATTATTTATTATTAATTTTTTATTTAAATTTTATCTGATATCTGTTCTTTTCTTAGAACTGACTGGCAACGACACCACGTGATCTTATAAAGGTTTTGATTAATTTAATAATCTATTGAGGTAAGGAACCCTAAAATCGTACTTAACGTAAGGCGGTTACTGATAATCCCACAGTAATATCTATTAATATAATGCGCTGTAAGATTTATTTCTCAAATTACGGGTTTATTTGTCCTTTCGGTTGTTAAGATATCTTTAACAATTAAATTTAATGTCTGTGTTGGTTTAACATAAGTGGCATGGGTCTTTTCTCTCTTGGTTTTGAAACACGGAATCAAATATGTACAAATTATAAAAATCTCACTCATGTATGTAATTATAATTAGACGATTACGCTAACATTTCCATAGAGATGATTTGAAATAACGTAGAGCAGTAATGGATTTTAAAATGAAAACTAATTATTACTGAAACATAAATCAGTTCACAGCATGATTATGTTAAATATAAATGAACGAAATTACGTCCACTTACTTCATCATAATGGTGATTTTACAGTAAAGACCGTATTCGTTAAACGATATGGTATTTACTGTAAAATCACTATTATGCAGTTATACCAGTATACGTAGGAGGTATACATAGAAATGCATAATAATTATACTTAAAATCATTACATAAAATCCAAATCGCACCGTTAACCTGGTACCGGGCGATAGTTCAATTTATACCAGATCTCGAAAAAATAAAAAGAAAGAACACTTCATTATGTTAAACGATAATAGAGTCCATATAACATACCTATCACTTTTAGCATTACATATTTTCGAAAAAATGTGACATGGATTTTTTCTTATTTTTTTTAGGGTTCCATACCTCAAAAGGAAAAAAAACGGAACCCTTATTAGGATCACTTTGTTGTTCGTCTGTCTGTCTGTCAAGACCCTTTTTCTCAGGAACTCGTAGAGGTATCAAGCTGTAATTCATATCAAATACTCAGGTCTACTGTCCCTTGGAGCTGTGAAGAAATCAAACTTCTAAGCCAACGCAATCAAAAGATACAGCCGTTTATGCCGTAAATTTTCGACACTCGCAAGGGAATCAAAACCTATAGGGTACTTTACTTCTATTGAACTCAGAAACTTGAAATTCGGTACGAAGCAACGTCTTATAGCACAAATAAAAGAAAAATTGCGAAAGCCATAAATTTTTAGTAGGTACATCATTATAATCCCGACTATCCAATCTAAAATGATCCCACATTGCGAACATTTTACTTGGAAACAGGGCTCTGCTAACACTGGATTATTACAGTTACAGCTGTTTACCTAAAAATTTGTACAGAACCCTCAGTGCGCAAGCCCGACTCACACTTGGCCAGTTTTTTCGGTACTGTTGTCTTGACCTATCGCCCGGTATCAGCTTGTTGTTACAAATATGAAGTACAACAGCTACAGAATTTCATATTTGCGAAAAAGTCATTAGTTATTATTATGTTCCACCTTAGTTATTATTCCACTACCGACACCGGTATAATTAGTTTAGCACTAAAGGTAAAAAATCCTGTCTTAAATTGTTACCATTTGAAATGCTGATGCTCTGACTGGATTATACTATGTACTCTGACGTAACTAAACAATACTTAGGCCTTATATTTATGCTCACTTTTCCCGTTAGGCTTTCAACGGTTTAAAAGCTCAAAAAGACAAACAGTCATTAAGTTTGCCGTAAGCTTTCGTTTATGGCTGTGTGTTTTTTTCACTTTACGATTACTTTTACGCAGCCTTTGTAATTACCATTTTCGCATCCAAACAAATAAGCCAGCTCTCTAAAACAGGTTCTTAGTAATTTACTAGAGTTTTATGAGCAGCTATAATGAGTTTATGAAAGCCTTTACGCAGTATAGAATCTTGTCGTGGCTAAAGCGATTTGTTTTTTATTTTATTAGAGCCCCAAGCCACAGCGGAAGTTTTTAGCACTTCGACGGAATTTGCGACTTCCTGGCGAATTATAAAGCCAATTTATTATTTCTTCCAAATTTTGCTGTTTAACAAGCAATACACAGTAGGTACTTTGAGTTCAACGTTCGTTCGATTTTGAATCTTGTCTTGTTTTCAAAAGTGTGAATTGTAAAGTTGAATTAATTTTGTGTTTGTAATCACTTTTAAACCAGATTAAAGATTACATATCTCGCGCTGGTTTTATATGTTAATAAGACTTCTTAATTATTGTTCTCGATATATTCACAAATTAGGAAAAGGTAACGGTTTATAATTCCAGCTTGGGTATTACAACGAATTGAAACTCCTTTACTATCGTAACTTACATAACCGCATTCAAACAAATATTTTCTAGAACCTTTTAGTCACATCGACTATCAGTTCCACGAGAACCATTAGGTACCAGGGTTGATCATCATCATTTCATTTCAGACGAACTGAACATAGGCCTCCCCAAGGCTCGCCAAACAGATCGCTCCTGCGCCATCCGCATCTAACGTGTTCCCGGAACTTTAACCTGTAAGTGGCAGTGGCACACACATCGCTCGTAGAAAGAAGTGACGGCCGATGGGCCCGAAAGGTTCTCGAGTGGCGTACGTGGGCCGGAACACGCGGTGTGGGTAGGCCTCCAACAAGATAGAGCAACGACCAGGGTTAATACTAATAATTAATTATCCTCCGTCACAATCCAGATCTTTGTTTATCTGTACGCCAAGTATCGTACAAAAACCGTTCATTTATTGCGAAATTGAGTAACAAATATCCAAACATCCGAACATCTCCACAAACTTTCTCATTTATTAGCAGGAGTATATTGGATAGCTATTAAATGCTATGAAACGTAACTTCGCTGCGTTACTCGTTAAAATAACAAGGCTTTATTACGAGCACTAACGGAGGTCTCGTGTTATTTTAATGTGTCATTAATTGTACAAGGTGCGGCAGAAAACTAGTCACTATGATTAGTCGTGATTGTGTAAACGAAAGTGGCATTAAATCGACTGACAGCTTTTTCATAATCATTGATTGATGCGATGCCACGCCGCTGGCCATCTGTACTGGTCCACGGAGAAAGGTGGAAAGTGTTAGCTCGTGTCGTACTGAGCTTGTAAACAGGTAACTAGATATTCTGGGGTATGTATCAAATAGTCACTCTCGTGTATTTATTGTCATATGAACAATTAAGACGACCAGCAGGCTTATTGTCTAACACTTCTGCCGCTTGCCTTCGCAATCACTATTTATTTCTGTCAAACGGTAACAGACGATGACAGATAGAGATGGTGAAAGCGAAGGCAAGCGTCAGAAGCGTTAGACAATACGGCCTCAGATGGCCAAGTGGTTAAAGAACCTGACTATGAAGCTTGAGGTCCCGGGTTCGATTCCCATGTCGGGGCAAATATTTGTATGAAAAATACGAATGTTTGTTCTCGGGTTATGGTTGTTTAATATGTATTTAAGTATGTATCTATCTATAAGTATGTTTATCCGTTGCCTAGTACCCATAACATAAGCTTTGCTTAGCTTACTTTGGGACTAGGTCGATTGGTGTGAATTGTCCCGTGATATTTATTTATTTATTATTTATTTCTTTAAAGCTTAGTACATTTAATTTTGTACTCCGACTTGTATAGAAATTTACAGGTAAGTAGCGTGAATGCAGCAGAGCTATACAACTAACACAGCCTCTAAAATTTGTATGAAAAATCTCCCTTGTTGATAGCCGCAACGAAAGTAACTACATGTGTGTATATACGGTGCCCCTTTTCTCCCATTAAATTTTAAGTCATAATGTATCATTAGTCATAATCAACGTTAGTCATGCAGTGATTTATTTCTGAAACGATATTTTTTCAGGACTTTTTTAAATGCCATCTTATAGAATGCAGTAGGTTAGGTTAGGTTTGTTTTATAACAATTCCGAAAAATAAATTGTTTCAGAAATAAATCACTGTATGACTAACGTTGATTATGACTAATGATACATTATGACTTAAAATTTTATGGGAGTCATTATAGACCCGTGTATATATGCGAAATTACAGTTGAAATTTACCTGTTCCACCAGAGAAAAGAATCAATGGTGTCTGTGAAATTCCTAATCCGCACTGGGCCCGCGTTGGAATTACGGCCCAAACACTCTCATTCTGAGAGGAGGCCTGTGCCCTGCATTGGGACGTATGTAAATAGGCAGAGATGATGATGATGATGAATTATGCTAATTATGAATTGCGCAAACACAAAATGATTTTGCCTGGCTTGATTTGTTGACAAGACTGATAAGCAAAAGTATTGCCCCCTTTGACAGCTCCTTACCCGTTAACCGCTTTTGACAATTCATCAAGCAACGGATGACAGTAAACTCTCTCGTATCATTGTCATATGCATACGAAACTCTTTGAAAGCTGACGTGACAAAGCTAACGTAACGCCGCGATCACAGAACTAACAATAAGATGAATAGAAATGTAATTTTCCGTATAGTACACTCATCAAAAGTACAGTTGATTCTTAGGCCACTATAGAACCATGTCATAATGACTTAATTTGTTTATCTTTTACGACAGTGATTATCTTATTGCGTGAAGTATGCCATGATGACATCTCGATCTTTGCGAACTTTGTGTCAACGATACTGAATAAGAAAGGAGTTTGCTTATTTTACAACTTGAATTGTCACTGTCCGTCTGTAAAAACTTCTTTTTCGAACATGTCATAGAGCGAGAACGTTTATAAACTCTTTACGTTTATTGCATGTTGTGATCGGAAAGTTGATAATCCTTTGACTCGCACTGACATTGTAATTATCTAGTAGTATGCGACAAGGTTCTACAGTGGCCTAGAAATCAAATTGGTTGACTGTACCTAGGTATATTTTTATACCTAGACAGTTTTGAACATTTAAATATTGACATAATACTACTGGTTTAGGTTGCGGGATCGCGTTGGATGCGGATGGCACGGAACCGATCTGTTTGGCAAGCCTTCGGGGAGGCCTATGTTCAGCAGTGGACGTCTTTCGGCTGAAAAATGATGATGATGATGATGTTTTTCCTTATTCGTAGGTTTTAGAACATGACATCTTTGCATAGCCCAGTTTTGGGCTTCTAGACTGAGGTGATAGTCTCGTTTTTTTTACATAATATTGAACTTGATGGAAAGTGCAGATGAGGCCACAGGTTTATCACACTGTTCAGTAACAGCTTATTCACTCTAAACTTGAAGAGCCGTAGGTTGTACCGGGTACGTATCATAATGTATATAATCAAAATCTATAAGTTTAAAATAAATATGTTCAAAATATATAAAATCGAAAAATATAATGTTTAAAATAAATAACAATCAGAATTCATAAAGTACGTTTATCATTATGGTCGAAATACATACAATTAAAATGACTAAGTTCACTTATGTATATGTCCAGAATATATAATACAATTAGAATATATAATATTTGAAAGAAATAACAATTAAAATCCCTAAAGAACGTTTTTCATAATTGTCAAAATACATAAGTACAATCAAGATGTCTACAATACGATTGCTTTAAACAATAAGAATTTAGTCAAATGAATTGTTAAGGGAACAAGGGTAACCCTTACCATTACACTACTATTAACCATTAGAGTATCTACATAGTTTGAAATAAAACAAATATTGCTTATTTTCGGCGAGCGAGCGAAGCGAGCGAGCAAGACGGTTCGGAGCGGAAGCGACTCGGAATGGTTAGGTTCAAAGGCTAATGGGGATACGGGGGTATCGTATTTCTCACGCGGGCCTAGTGCGTATTAGGAATATCATATACACGATTGATTTTCTTCGCAAATGGCGCAGGTTTTCTCAAGATGTTTTCCTTCACCGTAAAGCTCAAGGTTTTTTAAATGTAGTTTTGCACATTAATTTCGAAAAACTCAGGGGAGCCCGAGATTTGGCTGCGAAAATATAAATGTGGCTTCTAATGTCATTTTGACTAGGGAGACATTTCTGTTTTTGATATTGTTAGCTCTGTGGCTGCGACCGACTTGACACCCCATTAGCTAGATACAGATCAGTCGAGGAATGTTAACCGTTCAATTAAGAAACTGTTACCCTGCATTTCTATTGAATTTGGACCATTCACCGGTTTAGTTTCACTTCGTACTGTATTGACACATTGTAATGTGTTGAATGTAATAGTCTTCTGATGGTGACTTACGGTATTTAACACACTTATACGCACATATGCGATGTCGTCACGCAGGATTCAAATTAGTGGTAAAAGTTTTTCATCACTTTTATTGAAAAAAAAAACAAGAATCTGGCAAAGCAACATCCAAACACCCGTCACGTTTTTTCCTTTATCCCGTGCGACTTTTCAAGAATCCTAAAATGAGTTTTTGATGATGATGGTGATGATGATGATGATGATGATGATGATGATGATGATGATGATGATGATGATGATGATGATGATGATGATGATGATGATGATGATGATGATGATGATGATGATGATGATGATGATGATGATGATGATGATGATGATGCATGTTTGAGAAAAGCTCTATACAATCCTCGGCCGGAAGAGGGATTGCTGGACTCGTTGTATACCCCAAATCTCGTCCATCAACCCCTTACTTCACGGCCTCTGCAGTAATATACTATTATTTTAAAACTCACAATAGTACATTGTGCATCAAGGGCCGTAAGTAGGGGATTACTAACGAGAGTCTATTAGAAGCCCGACGCCGAAGGCGGAGGGCTTTTAATGACT
Organism: Archips xylosteana; assembly: GCA_947563465.1. Lineage (NCBI taxonomy): Eukaryota > Metazoa > Arthropoda > Insecta > Lepidoptera > Tortricidae > Archips > Archips xylosteana. Next base: position 17,592,125 of record OX387344.1, read on the forward strand.
CGAGATTGTAATCCCTTACTGCCCGTGATACACACAATGATTTTCATCACATTGCGAGGAAAAAATATCCAAAAATAAAATTATTTTGTCTCTAAACACTTAAATTTAATAAAATAATGGCTACCCGCCAATACAGATTGTCAATTTATTCGAGTCTTCTACCATAGATAATGTAAACTGTGTTTAGTTGTTTAGTTTAGCATTCGAATGGTCATACGGCCAGATTCTGCCAACATGTTAAAAAAATACTATCTAAAATTATTGCAAAACTATTTGATATAAATTTAAAATATAAAAATAACTAAGTTTCATGAAGCGTAGATAAGTTTTGTGTTGTAAAATTAGGTTATAACTAAGTTTTAAAGATATAAATAAAACATTGGCTGACTTGAAACCTCCTTAGTCTAAAATTACATACCTACTAACTTCTTTGCAAATTTTAAAACTAAAGTTAGAACTCCCTTGGGTAGAAAAACTGTATGTAAATCCATAACTCCCTTAAGAACAATTTAGGCCATTGTCATTTAGTATACAGGCATGGAATAAAACCATTGACGAGCAAGTGTGATGAAAAGTAGGTATTACATGAAAACATTTCCACAGAATTTGTTTACCTACACAAGTTTCGATTACTGGACTGGAGTATGAACTAGGCGGGTACTTGTATTAGGTACAGACCACCAGGCTCTCACCCCAGCGGCAGATACAGATCCATACTTTAATATTATAAATGCGAAAGTGTCTGTCTGTCTGTTACCTCTTCACGCTAAAACCGCTGAACCGATTTAGATGAAATTTAGTATAGGGATAGTTGGAGTACCGGGAAAGGACATAGGAATAGTTTTTATTCCGTAAAATTGCACAGTTCCCGCGGGATAGCGATAGACAAATTCTTTGCAGACGGAGTCGCGGGCAACAGGTAGTCAAAAATAATTCTCGTAGTATTTGTGTCTTGACGATGGATTTGACTTTTGTATTAATTTGTTTGATCGGTAATTGTTTTTGCAATTTTGTTGTGAAAACCAAGCCATTTCTCCTACACGATTTATTGGTTTTAAGTGCTTAATTAGACTATCAGTGTTCATAACCACCTTTTAAGAGATTATGTAAACAGATGTAATTATTTAAAATGAACAGCCGTTGCAGCGTAACAGTATTGTCGAGGGAAATTTTATACACAATTCAAATGACTTGTGGCTATTTAATTTCTAAGGTTTTACAGCACAGTCCAGAGGCCGTATTGTCTAACGCTTTTGGCGCTTGCCTTCGCTTTCACTATCTCTTTCTGTCAACGTTTTATACCGTTTGACAGAAAGAGATAGCGATTGCGAAGGCAAGCGTCAAAAACGTTAGACAATAAGCCTACTGGTTCTTAAAAGAGCCAGCTTCTTTGACCTATACCGCGACAGTTTCATCTTGATTCTCTTGCAACATTTGCAAGTTAACTGGTTATCATATCTTAATGATACAAACTGGTCAGTCGTTTCATAACGTCCACATCCACTCGCACAATACAAACAGAAATGGCTTGTAAACGTGTTGCACACATGTTTGTAATTGCATATGGCCGTGCACTGCGTCCTTACCCGGTGTGCAATGCGTTGCCATTGTCTTGTGGGTTCCGTAGTCCTAAAGAGGAACTCTTATAGTTTCGGTATGTCCATCCGCCTATTTCATCATTCATCATCATTTCAGCCGAAAGACGTCCACTGCTGAACATAGGCCTCCCCCAAGACTCGCCAAACAGATCGTTTCAGTGCCATCCGGATCCAGTAACCAGTACCAGTAACCAGGTCGTCACTCCATCTTGTTGGACGCCTAACTACACTGCGTCTTTCGGTCCGTGGACGCCACTCAAGAACCTTTTTGCCCCATCGGCACTACGAGCGATGTGCCCTGCCCACTGCCAAGGGAGTCTGACGATTCTTCGAGCTATGTAGGTGACTTTAGTTCCTGTGCGTGCCTATTTGTCTTCAGCTTAACTTAGAGACTGTTAGTTTTGCTAGAAAGCCATTATTTTAAATAGGTAATCACACTAAGAAAGTAGGCAAAAAATATTTAAAAAAAAATCAGAGTAAAGTACACGTAAAGGATCCGCATAACTACGGAACCCAACCCTGCACGTAGCCAGACATGCACATGACCGGTTTTTTTATACACGTTTCTTTCAATTTTAGGACATGTGCGAGCAATAAATAGATTGCTCCTTTCCAAATAAATATGGGAAGTGTTCTTTTCGGAGTAGTCATAACAAAAATAACAATTGTTTTACCCGGATAAGGTATAGTGGTGTCCTTTCTGCGATTGAGTATGTCGGTTAATCATGGGTCGAATAATGTAAGGCAAATTATTAAAGTACTTTCTTGCACTTTTGTTATGATGCCTGCAGGCCAAACAATTCCGATCTGACAGGATCAGCAATAGGACATGCACCAGTGGGACATGTATAGGTCGGAGATGAGACGGTATACTGCACGTTATAAACTTGTTAAACTATACTCTCTAGTCTACAAAACTATGACCAGAAACAATTCTCCTTTCGCTGTCTTGCGCTCGGCAACTGGAACTGTCCTTTATTTATTAAATGGCCTACTTTAAATACAGCCATTATTCACCGTGCATCTAGGTCACTTCGAGCACATATGGGTCTCACTACGTTATACTAAGTACAAGGTCTTTTTGTGGTTTAATGTCTGCTTAATATCCCGTGACCTCTGGAGACTAAGCTCGCCTACTTTATAAACACGCAGTTGACATCAAAGTATTATTACCGCCATTACGAACTCGTAATACGATAGAAAAGCGTCTACATTTTCAGCTTTGTTCACATTGACATAGAGTTGCAGCAATGTAATTATTCTAGTCGATTTCACCTACATAAGCATGAAAGATCTCTACTGTAAGTGAAGGTAAAGAACAGCACTTGCCTTCCGAGCAATCGCCAAATACCAATAATACGAATATTATATATAGAGTTTTATATACATACCAGGAAATAACTGAACTAATTTCAAAAGGACGGAACTATGAATATGATTTTTAAGTGTCCAGAATTTTAGGCTAACGATGTTTTTATTATCAAAGATCAAAAAAAATCAAAACGTTTATTCTGCAAGTAGGCCGCAAAAGGCTCTTTTACATGTCATTTTTTTTAAACTACCAGCGCTTTCGTAAGGACCATCTTTGCCAAGAAGAATGCGCCGCAAGAAACTTGGCAGAAAGTCATCTTATCAAATTAAAATATAATAAATTACAAATTAAAAAAATCATACAAATATAGAATAAAGTAAATGAAAAAAAAATAAAAAAATATATAAAAAAACAATACAGGGATGTATTGGGTCCTTTAGTTAAAAAACTAAAACAATAACTACATCTTAACTATATCTACGTTAAGTGGAAGTGTAGAATGCTTCCACCGTCAAAAAAAAAAAAATTAAAAAGGAAAAATTGTTATAAACATTCAAATTAGGATAAATGTTCTCATGAAATCGTGGTTTAATTAACTTGCATATCACCTGCCAAAACTTGCGGGGATTAAACCGAAACAAACGATTTTTCCAGCAAGATCTATTAGCGTCAAGAGTTTTTGTCCCAAACAAAAAAAAACAGTAGATACATTCTGGGTTGCTGTTGACTTTGTCAATACATGCCGCGGTTTTTGCTGCAAACGTTCTACTATAAATTGAACCGCACCCCACTAATTACCCCCATAAATGAACTATGACAATTTGTTAATTAACTCCGCTGTTTTCTGCAGTAAATTTCAGGATAGCAGATTGCCTTTACCGCCGCTTTAATTGGTGGGTGTACTTTCCCAATAAACAAGAAGCGTGTAAACACAAACCGTGCCTTAAACCTACTTCGAACTGAAGCTATCAATGCAATTTCTATCTGTACCCAAAGAAGGCAGATTAAAGCAGCGGTTTACTATGCAAGTGCGTAACCAGGACACAGTTCCGTTCACACCGGCCTAGGTCTAAGACTAGACGAAGGCAGGCGCCGGACCATATCGACACTCGATACGGTTGCCGATCGGGTCATCATGTTACAACCAATACCAACATCCGCTACAAGGCGTAAAACAAAATATAAAGAAACACGAACCTTTTGTGATAGACGCAAGAACGATAAATGGCGGAATCCGTGGCAAATGGGAACGGTTCAAGTGTAAGATCATGTTGGCGTCGCGCCAGCACTATTTCTCTCGGTAATCCGCCGAATGGTCAATAACTGACACCAAAAAAAGAGTCATTGCGGTAAAATTATCATGAAACTTCTTCTTGGTAGATCCAATGACATGTTCTTTACAACTAGGTGTTCTTATTTGGCTTTGTTTGTTACGAGATTTATTTGTCTGTTATACTCGTACTTAGTCAAGATAAATCTATAGAATTTAGTTCATAAAATATCTTGCGTGGATGAATGCGTTTCAATGACGAGCAATAGTTTTACTCGTTCCTTGAACAGTAATTTTATGCGATATTACTGAACATTATCCCGTACATAACTTAGCCTAGGAGTATGCTATGTGGTTGGTCTTGCTGGGAGAGTAAAAGCAGTAAATACCATGAACGGCATAATTAATCAGGCTAAGTGCGCTTTAATAATGAGGTTTTGTCAAGGCACGGTGGTTTCCGATCATGAAAACATAACCGCGTAGTATTAAACCAGCTGACATTCTAAGGGAGATGTTATTCTTGGAAGTAAGGAGAAAGGTTAATAATAGTCGGAGACCCTGTGGCTTTTAGCGCATAATGCACAAATCGTTATAGTCACGAACGAGAAGTGAAGTAGTTTACATGCAGCTTCTATAAAGTGAAATTGTCGTGATAAATAGGTACACATCGTGAGCAATCAGCCCGCCCGCGTCGCAGGAGACAGAGTCATTTGTCACCTGAAGATATAACTAATTTAATATGCCCCACGCGTACATTTTATGAAACAAATTACAACTTTAATCCATCGACATTGAAGATCGAATTGGGAATGCTTTTAGTTTGTTAGATGAAGATTAACTTTGCTTAGTGCAAGATTCTCGTAAGACATTGAGCTCGGATTAGAAATCGAGAAGTTCGAATTGAATTAAAGGAATTTGATTTCATAACGTGTTGACATCGCAATGCTCTAGGATTTTCTTCACAAATATCTGAAGCTTTAATAAATCTCCGTACATTTAATTTTCGAAATCAATATGTAAGCAAAACACTGGTTTTGGATTAATAAAGCACATGGAGCAATTAGGAATTAGGGAAATCTGTAGACACCGCGCCACGCCATTTGAACCGTTCACGCAATTAAGTAAAGCTAATCTTAACAAAAACTGAAACCAGGAAGCTAAACACGTAAGAATCAATGGTCATGGAAATGTCTACTGGACGGCTAATTAAGCGTGAAAGTAATCTCTAAATCGATTTTAAATGGTAGACCGCCTGCCTGTCGAATTCTATTCTAACACCATTTATAACTACCCGGCCATCCTACCTTGATACATCGGGCCGGATATTAAGAAGACCAATATTTTATAAAATAGTATCGTTTTGCAGAGGTTCAAGGTCTCTATATGAACTGGTGACTGTGTATAATCAATCCGCGATGTTTATGTTTTTAAATTAATTATTCGTTCTAAATGGTAAAACATATTGCGAGTATTACTGCACATGAGTACGAATGATTGATTATCTCAGCGGTACTTAGCTGTGGTGATTGAGTTGAAAGGAGAAACACTTTCTCCATTTTTTATGGTAGCAAGTATTTCTAATCCATTTAATGAATATAAAGTATGTAATAGGATTAGTTAAAGCTTTAATCAATCGTAAACTTTCTTCTTAGGTGGCGCTTACCTAATGGTAGAAGTTTACTACTAATAGATAGTTAAATAATTTGAGTCATGAAAACATTTTTTTTTTATCATTAAAAAAAAAATTGTCAGTAAAAACGTAGTTTAATAGTCATTTATTAAGCATCTATAGATGTTTGCCATGCTGTTTTTGCATTTCTTTCTTTAATAAACACTGGTTCAGATTACTTACGAACATCGAACTACTAGCAATTAATAATTTATTAATCCATCCAAATTGTATCTTGACGGTTGCTGCATTTCTATGTCTCGTTTTCCCCACATTATGAATTCGGAAATAAAATTCTTGTTTATGTACGTTACGTACAACAGCAAAAATATATTCGGATCAAGAAATTACTGTATGTTTTAATTTGCAATAGAATCATCCATATAAAATGTGTCGATAGAGATATTTTTTCATTTATTTATGATTAGTGACAGTCCTCGTGAAAGGTACAGGAAGGGCGGCTGCTATTCTTTAAACTTTGAGACGGATTTTTCGTGCTAAGAATATTACATAGTACCTAGTAATAAGAGTCGAGCATTCATATTAGTTTACACTACGGTAGAAATGAATAATAACATAATAAGGTCGGGGCAAAAGTATTTTCGTATTTTTAATGTATTATTAGAAATCAAAACTCTTTGGCTGTGGTGAATGTAACTGGCTGGTTTTAATACCATTAAATGTTGACATTCTGAAGATGCAATAAATAAAAAAAAACTAGTTCCCGCCATTTTTCAATTGTACCAACACGAATAAATTTTGGCACATTTGGGTCGAGAAGATCTCGCCGATGAGAGCTACTATTTTATATTAGAACATAAGTCTGATTCAGGCAAAATACAATGCAAGCACACTGACCTGTTTGAGCTCGTGACTTCACTTAAGATGTTCTGGTAAAAATGTCCTGGTAATCTGAACTCTGAAGGTAGTGTACGAGAAGCCTGGCGCCAGGATCAGTCAGAGTATTCCAAGATGAAATCGGTTCCTTTTGATACAATCTTGCACGAGATTCACACACAGAATTAATAGTTTGTATTTTAGCTTTTGAACTTGCCGTACGCGTAACGAAGCGCGCGGCCACACACACACCAACTCGTTGTAGATGGCGCTTGGTGCAAGCATGCGCATTGGTCGATGCGTAATGCCCTCATCAGACCGTTTAAGTTGGTTGAAAAAACGTATAAATACACAAAAACCGAACATCAATTGTTTTTCAAGCAAGCAAAATGAAAGTATGTGACGAAGAAATTCGGTACATTTTAAAGTTTAAAATAAAATGTGAAAATGCGAGGAACGACGCGAATAAAATTTGTGCGGTTTATGGACCTAATGCGGTATCAATAAGAGTAGCACAAATGTGGTTCAAGCGTTTCAAGTCTGGAAATTTTAGTGTGAAAGATGAGGTTTTTAGTATGAAACATTTTCCTTTGTATGAAAAATACGAAAATACTTTTGCCCCGACCTAATATGTTTAGTTTGCATAGGTAACTTCTCTAGTCAGGTCTGTGGGCAAATATGTCGCTCTCGCATCGGGCTAATTAGCCATGAAAGGCATTTTAATTATAATTCGCCTGAAACAGATGCATATTGCATAGGCCTAAATGACGATGATATTTAATCTAATCTTCATGATGTAGTGTTATGGGAAAACACAAAATATAATACATAATAAAAAAATCTAATGTGTTTGGTACACAACCAAAGAAAATATTTAGAGAAATAAACGTATTCTTCTAAAAATAGAATTAGACTATAAAAGAAATAAAATATACAATACGAGCTAGTTAAGGCGGAAATCGGCTTCCTAATTTATGGTTTCAATTAACTGCCTTCATTTAGTTCGCATGTCTTTCAAAAAGTCCGGTTTGTGCAGTAAATTTTGGTAGATAAAATGACAGTAAAATGTTGATTATTGATGACCTTGTTTTAAATTTGACGTTTATTTTTTAAATAATTTATTGAATCAGGCGTTACTTTGCGGAGGTCCATATTAATGAACTAAAACAATTACTTTGCTCACCCAAATCACATAAACACAACCATCACCACCACCAAGCTACACTGACGCTTGCAACCTAGAGTTTAACATTTGGTAGCATAGCATACGGTTGTGGTAACTCCGAGGATGAGCTCTGGTTGAGTTCGAAACGCGTCAGTGTAGCTTGGTGGTGGTGATAGTTGTGTTTATGTGATTTGTGTGTGTTCGTACAGTGTGGAGGTGGAGGAACTGCATGAACACACATTTCTTGCATAAACGTAACTATTGTAAGGTCGCGGGTGAGCAAAGTAATTGTTTTAGTTCGTTTATTTTTTATTATTTTGACCATATTAAAGGATATGGACACTTAGATCAAATAAGCTCTAAGTATCAAAATGTTTAAAACATTAGTTTAGTGTTTCACAAGGTACTTATTTTTGCTAAAAATCCCGTCGCAAATATTCATTAGTGCTAGCTAAATAGTTACATTAACCCTAACTATACAGAAAGCAATGATGAAAATGTTATTTCTAAAAACGTCGAAACGAATGCTAAACTTTTTCATGCACGTCTTGAACTTGCGAAATCGATTTGCAAGTCAAAGGTATTTGTCCACTAGTCCATGACTCTTTCTCTCGCTTATATCGTTTAGTAAAACCAATTACCAATTACACTTAGTTGTTAGTTCTGTGATGCAACGCATCTCGTTGTTATTGAGTCCATTATTCCGTAGTCTTTTACATTGTTGACTATCTTTTATCTTGTTTTTAAGTCAATTGTGAGCAAAGATATATTGACGTAAGAATTAGGAGTCTCTACAATATGAAGTAACCAAATTAAAAATATCTATTAATATTCTTTTTAAATTTAATAATTAGTCATTTACAATATAGGTATTCGTAAGTACTTACTTACTTACCGATCAGAGTGTAAAAATAATTTCGGATTTTTTAGTAAGATAAAACCCGAACTTACCACTATTCTTTATTTTCCTCCTTTTATTAATTTACAAGGAGTCCAAATATTTTTCAGTACAAACTAGACTTCGCACTTGAAACAATAATTGTTTAGCAAAAGTTAATGAAAATAAGTGTAGTATATGCAAATATGTCTACGTATTTTTCATGTATGTATTTCCATACTACTATTTTATAACCATTATTTTATATTACCTGTTTTTAGCTTTCCTTATTTTGGTCATGCAAATTGCTTAGTGAGTGAGGCACCTAAGTCAGTTGAGCCCAAATTTTTAGTTTTCTAAGATATTTGTTACTTATAATGTGTAGTTAGGTTTGCGATAGAGAATATGTATTTGTAGTTAGCTACACCTACATAACTCAGGTACTTACCTCCGTTTAACACCTAGGCAGTAAGAGACATCACGCCGCCAAGTCTTTCAATTAGTGTTGCCCATCGACGGTCGAATATCGTGGTCCAATAACGATAGTCGAATGCCGATGGTCGAATACTGATGGTCGAATATCAATGATTGAATAGCGATGGTCGAAATGTCGATGGACAAATATCGACAGTCAAATTGATAGTGTATTGACAGCTGTTCGGATAGCTCAAAAGGGGACAATTATTGACAGTGTGCAATGCTAGCGATAGTATTGAAGTTCTGATAGTGAATGAAAAAATACGGATGACTCACGTCTATGACCAAGTTTAGCTCCATATGTTTCGGGCTAATCCGTAGCCCTTCATCCTGGGGCACCCGCCACGGCGGCTGCTGCCAAACCCGCACATCAGTGTCAAACATATCGAGCTTAACTCGATCATAGGCGTGAGCTATCCGTATTTTTTCACTATGAGTCTCACAGTAGTTTTATGTTCAAATTGAAGTTCTGAAGAAAAATAGTAACGATCTAAGTATAATACTCTATAGCATTATACTTCGTCAATGAGGATTCCCATGACTTGCACTACTATCGATATAATCGATAGGGCTATTGATAGTGTGGCTGTTGTACCTGCATGAAAACTATCGATAGTATGGCAACACTACATTCAATAAAAGTAAATTGTGCCCATAAAACGTGTGCAATTTCTATCTTGTTAACGAGTTAGTTGGACATAAAATGATAGAAAGTCTGTACCTGAACATGAAAGGATTTGAATGAATTGACCCTTGAAGATTAACTTCTCTTAGCGAGTAATTTATGGAATGAATCTAACCCTATAATCATTAAAAATGTAGTGTAGTGTGTACTGAACTTTTAGTGCAGTATGTACTCGTACAAATCCCGATATAATTATGAAAGCGATATCACGCGATATGCAATGACAAAATATCTGAACAATTTGCAAAGTCCAACGGTATTGCAGTGCAAGAGCTAGCGAGACTCTATCTCGCTCTTACGCGCAATGTTTCGTTTACAGCTCCATTTCTCCACTCTACAGGATTTCCATGTGTTATGCCACGCTACGGGAAAGTGTTTCCAACACTGCTAGTTTCCCTCTCACTTTAGCGCGAGCCCGCATAACAATAGTCCTTAAACAAGTTAAAAGTCTCATACTAATTTGTTATTTAATTCGTGTGGTAAGTACTTAAAATGTGCCCCATTTCGCATGGCTGCGCGTGAGCTGATAAATGTCACGCACGAATGGGCAGGAAGCCGATGATCGAGCGGCTCGACTTCACTCGAAATCAATTGTTTTTGGTCTGTTCATTGAAATAACCCGCCCGTATGAAATGATTAAATTGTTCATTTTCTGAGCAAAAGGGCTGATTAGTCGATGTAATTGATATGGTACTTAAAGTATTTATTCGTGTTTCTGCTTTAAATTTAAATTACCATCTTCCCGCATAATATATCCTGCAGTGTTAAAAGTTAAAACAGAGTTCGTGGTTTGTTTTACTGGTTATATAATTATTAAAGACAAATGAAATTATAGAGTCGTGAATGTCAAGAGGAGAGGCTTTTGTCCAGCTAAGCTGTGGGGCACTATCGTAGCCTAATAAAAACAAGGTCAAATGCCCATGTACACACTAAGCGTAAAAAATAGGCCGATAAAATACCAAGACGTTTATTTACTTGGTTACCTATTTTATCTTGCGGTTGAGTAATGCTTTATCTATTGAGGGTTATACCTAGTTTGTGATAGTAAAATCAAACTTGTCAAAATTAATAGCTATCAACTATCAAGCAGCATCATAGAGTGACCTATTTATGTCGAAATTATTAATAAAAACAGTTACTGCATTCTTGTTTGAGACTAGCTTTGAAATTATCGCCGTTAGATGTTAATCTCAACAGCGGTCAGCAATTTTCTATCACTCAACAATCAAACTTAATTCATAGTCGTTGATTATAGTAAGGTAATAACAGTATCGTCTTAGCAAACGGATAGTAATTTGGTAACTTTTTACTTCTCACAAAAAGTTTTGTCGTACCAATACCAATACACCTTGACATCACTTAATCTAGTGTAGCTATCGCTTTATTCGGTATTCATTGACGCCTTCTAACCCTTATTCGATGACGTAGTACTATTTAAAACAGCAGTGTACGCTGTTCTTTTGAAGCAGTCATTGAGGTGCGGGTTTCGTCATTGCCACACCGTCTAGCAGCAGTCTAGTCGACGCGGAGTCAACGGCAGGCCTACTTTCCCAGACGAATTCGCGTCGTATATTTTTTACTCGTAACAATAACCGAACTAAGCGATTGTAATCGTGTCCGACGAATACTTTGAATTGCTTTTAGCGCTAGGTTATTGTAACAATTTGCCCTGTTTTAGATTCATCTCTCATTATTATATTTGATGAGATTTTGCTTTGTACATTGTTTTGCATTGTTTTTCCTTGATTGTCTGGCCTACATTGATGGTTCCGGTGGCGCAGTATGGTGGTATATAACATGGCCTCGGGACTCATAGTCAATGTGATAATGTCAATAACAAATGAGATCTACATCTACATGTAAAAGAATAAATACAGTAGTTTTTATGATAATTTAGTCAAATTGTTGCGTAATAGAGGTACAAAGAGCAAGTAGAGTGAGGATTTTAGTTTCATCTGGCATATTTTGACCCGAGGTAAAGAATAGAGGGCCTTGAAGATGAAGTAAACACATAAACCTAATGTTGTTTCCCTAACCACCCCTATACTGTCCTGTATTTCATCGTGATGGATGTCGCTTGCGTAATAGACGAAACACTTTCCTTGTTGAATATATCTTAAAATAGAAATACTTAGGCAGGACAGGGAGTGATTATTTCGTTCGAAGTACCTAGTCGCTTTTAAAGTGAACAAGACAAAATTGACGCCTCAACAAAGGACCGTTAGAACTAAGAAATATGATCTGTCTGTTGGAACATTTATTTCTTCGATAGAAGGATATTTTTCACACCAGAACTATAGTTTCTCTAAATAAGGGAATTTAAATATGGTTTTGGAGAATCTTTTGAGGAATCGGCATGTTGGGATTTTCCGTTTGACATGTTATTTTTAGCGTACCTATTATTTTATTTATCAAACTTAATTCTGAATCAAAGCCAAGTGCGTGATAGCCTGACAGGCCACGCGCAGTACAGGGTTCCGTATAAATATGCGATGCGATAAAAATTTAAAATTTAAGTTTAGGTCGACCATTATTCGTTAAATTATAAGGCTTACGTACTTAGCTCTGATAGTTAAACTTTAAATTCGTTTTGTGTGCTTCTGTCATATATTCTTTTCTAATATGTATTAACATTCATGTAGCTAGGTCGGGTGTTGGTCTGGGATGCAACTTATTCAGACACGCTGGCCCCTTTCCATCTCCATGGAACCAATAAAGGAGTTGATGCAGCTTCTGAAGCGGGTGAAAAAGCGAAAGCAAACACATACAGGGGTGTAGGCTCCGAATACGACTTTGTCCCATTCGGTGTAGAGACCCTTGGTCCGTGGGCCCCTAGCGCTATGAGACTATTTTAGGAAATAGCAAAAAGGTTAGTCGACGTCATAGGAGACCAAAGAGCTGGCAGCTACTTTGGACAAAGAATTAGTTTAGCTATTCAAAGGGGGAACGCTGCCAGTAGCGATGTGCCGAGTACGGCTTGACTCGAGTCAGACTCGATTCCTGCTTAGGACTCGCCTACTCGAGTACAAAAATATTTTGATTCGAGTACGTCAGACTCGATTCGGTACTCGAGTCAAGAGAGAATCGGTTTTGGACTCGCTGACTCGATTCTATTATGCGAGTACAACTGACTCGAGCCTAGTATTCGAGTCAGATTGACTCGCTTGAATTCAATCACTTTTTACTTAAGCAATGAATGATAAGTAGCTTAGCTAGGTATTTACTGTTTTTATTTGATGTTTATATATTAAAAAAAATGATTTATTAACGTATACTATGCTGTTTGAAGATACTCCTTTTCGATTTTTCCTTTTTGTTATAAAATTGGTAACGGACTTGATTTCTGGACTCAAATTTCTTGACTCGAGTAAACATTCAAATAGATACCAAACATTAGACTCGAGTAGGTCTTCACTGGACTCGAATCGCGGAATCGAGTCAGGATTCGAATAGGTACCACATAAAATGACTCGAGTCGACTCGATCCACCAAAACAGCGACTCGGCACATCACTAGCTGCCAGTATCTTCGGAACCTTGCCTAAAGGAACTCCCTTTCACAATATGTTTTAGTTATTATTATTATTTTCTTAAGGTTTTTAGTTTTAGAATAGTGGTATATGTATATAAAATGTAAATAATGGTATTTTATATTATCAGTGTCTCAGCGACACTGACATTAAAAAAACTTGTTTAAGTAAACCATAAATTATTCGCAAACGGATATCAGAAATATTTTTCAAAGACCTATCCAACGACAACTCATACCTATCATGGGGTAGATGAGAAAAATAACATAGGTATCCACAGACAAAACACAAAAAAAAAAAAAATGTCCACTTCAGGTAAGGTACCTATGCTAAAAACATTTTTTTTTCATTATTAGGTACATTCCGTCGACGTGATTATTATTCGCACCCATGCCAAATTACAGTTTTCTAGCATTAAGAGTCTCTGTGCAAAGCCGTGGACAGAATGATAATATGGCAAAAATATTTATAAGTATTTGATACTAAACCTATATCTAATTATATTCTTGTTCATGACTTAGTTTTAATATATTTGACACTTGTCAATAAAACGATGAGAAGTATCGAAGGAATTTGACTAAGCTCTTGATTTAGATCTAAATAATATAGGATCTAAATGATAAGGGAACCATGTAAACCAATTTCAACCACGGAACTCTAAAAAGTACCAAATCGACTCGTTAGTCAATTAGGGCCAAATCTAGCATTTTCATTGACCTGAGAGAGAAATTAAATTGCCTGTTCAGAGCACGTTGACCTAACATGAGGCTATTTTTTTTGCGGGCATCAGGTCAACTGTACAGACTAATTTAATTGTGTTAGATCAGTTAATTGGTAACAGGATGCGATTTAAGAATCGGGTCGATGAAAATTACCTATTGTTATTAGACTATACTTTCCTAAAGCGTAAAGAGGCGGTGTTAATGTTAGTGCTATTTATTGTTATTTAACAAGATCTCATTAACTTAACATTTTCTTTTCATTTTACAACAAAAAATGTCCCGGAGGCGTCATATCTTATTTTATTTTTTATTGTTTTGCCGTAAGATAAGACACATTATCTGTGGCAAGTGGGCTATAAATGAAAATCATTTTGAAAATGGGCTGCCTGGAAAATAATGTCCAAGCGGTAATTAAACAAAAGAATAATTTACGAGTAACAGACTCGCTTGCCAAATGAATTAAGTAGATCCCATTTTTTTATTAGGGCCTTAACCATATTTAAAAACACTTTATTTTAGAAATTAAATAGTTTTCAGCCAGTTAATAGATGGATGAAATTTGATAAGACCATGTCGCATCTCTGTGATGTTTTGAACAAGGGGATCCCGTATATCCTTGTATAAACTCGATATAATGATAATGAAATATGTTTGGATACTTTAATTCGATATATTAATGGTTGGTATTGTAATAGGTATAATGATTTTCAGTCAAGTTTCTTGCGGCACATTCCATTCCATTCTTCATGGTAATGATGGTAATTACGAAATAGATGTTAGTAAATAAACAGATATGTATAAAAGCCCTTTACGATTGATTTAAGTATAAAATATGTTTTGATTTTTTTGATCCAACTTAGACCATACATCTTACTTAGTTAAGGAAGTATTGTACCTATATAATTCTTTCCAAAGAGGTCCCTCAGTGAGTCATAATTCAACAATAGGTACTGTAGGTATCTGCGAGTTAGATTCCTACATCCTTCTCAAGACTTCAAGGATCACACGTGGCTTCCTGCGCCGGCGCGGAACCGTTCTAATTGTGTCCTGGACATGGCAAGGTCAGCACCAATGTGAAGATTGCTCGGATGCGGGATTGGGGAGCGACAGCAGAATAGTCTGGAAGTTCGTAAGAAAAAATAAGTTGGAAATGTGAGGGGCTTTGGAAACCATGTTGCGGTGACAGCAAATTTGTTGACAAATTTTATGTAGTTACAATCACACTAAAACGTGTACATGCATGTATGTAAAACTTATTGTACCTACTTAAAATACATGAAATTAACAGATAACAACAAGAGAAACAGATGATGTACAGAACAAGAAACAAAACAAAACAACAAGATGAAAAAAAATATTCTCCACTTTTTTATAAGCGGATCGAAAAATATAAATGTAAATTAGTGGTTTATAGTCCATTTTCTTTGAGGATATTATAATGACGACAGTAGTGAGGGACCACGATCAATAATTATAATTTGACTAAAAATTGCCTTTAAACATGTTAGGTTTTAGTCAAACAATCAAATCAAATGTCACAGGTAAAAAATATGGAATCAGCCCATGTAGACCATGCCGTATATTTTCTTCGTTTGAATTTCGTTTCGTTCGTTTATTCTGATTCTGCAGTTCGTACAGGTAAAGACAAACTTCGCTTGAATTCGGTATTTGTATCAAGATTGATCACCACCGGATTATTTTGTTAACTTAACAAATTGTCTTGTGGCAAAATGAGTCTGACGTCGCCCAGGATGTCCTTATTCTGTTGACAATTTATCCAGACATTTGTAGCGGTCACTTTTATTTCTCAAATTGTAATGTCAACGTCCTAGCGGTAACTCACAAATCATAATGCAAGCTACGTCGAGGAGGTTCAATGAAATGTAAATTTTTATTACTCCGACCCACTGTAGTACAAAATGCTATTGAATCAAAAAGTTACCATAGCCTAAGATCCCACCGTGAATTTCTGCACCTATCTGTGATTTTATTGAATTGTAAAATAAAAGGTTAACCATGAGGTTATGACCTCGCTGTATGCTGCTGTGCTGCTTGATAACATTTTGCCACTAATACCTTTTACATAATATATTTTTTACTGGCTGCCCAACCCGGCTTTGCGCGAATGTACTACTAATAAAAAAAAACATTTTCTTTCATGCATAGTTACTAACACAACAAAAAATAATAATTTGACAAATAGTGCAGCCGTTCTGAAGTTATAAATATGCCTACTTATATTTTCTGCACTTGATTTTTATTTGTATAAAATCTTTATTCTTGAAAATGAAAAAAAATTAAAATGTTTATTTCGTTATAAAATCGTTAAGCAAAAAATCAGGGTTGGGGCCTCCTAGTAGGTATTGGACATACCTGTGACAGGAGGTCCCGCTCCTCCATAACTATTGCATATGTTGTTATAACAAAACAAAGTTATTTTAACTTTACACAAAAATATCTTAAAGAAAAAAGAATAAAAAAATAAAATAATAAAAATAATATAATAAAAGAATAAAAAGAAGACAAAAAAAAAGAAAAGCAGAAAAATAACAATTGTTTTTTTGTTAATGCGCTCTTGGCACATAAAAATCAAAATCAAAGACAGAGAAGAAAGCATGTGTGTGTGTGTGTGTGTGTGTGTGTGTGTGTGTGTGTGTGTGTGTGTGTGTGTGTGTGTGTGTGTGTGTGTGTGTGTGTGTGTGTGAGTGAGTGTTTTATGCGCTCGCGTGTATGTGTGCGTGTGTGAGTGTATACAATGTGGGTGTGTGAGTACGAATCCTAATTATGAAAATAATGAATCTAGGTTTTTTATTTACTCATATTTTAGCCATTGTGTTCATTAATTGTATGTAAGCAATGCTTCCGCTTGATCATAGCTGATAGTTTTAAGCCAAATCAGCAAGGCATCTTTGCATTTATATGACTGCATTGGATAGATATTTATTATATATTGAATTTTATTATACAAGTGAACGGCTTGAGCTCTGAATTGTCTTTTTGCAAACAATGATTTACAAGAGGGGACAGGGGCAACGTTACCAATTCTTCTTCGAGTCAAAAGGGATGGATTAAAACTTAATGTCTTATGTAATTTCATAATAGTGAGTAGGATATAAAGTTTTCTCATTGAAAGAATATCGCAGTCTTCATATAGTTGTTTCGTAGGATACCTATACGGCTTGAAGTACATGACTTTTAATAAACTTCTTTGCCCTCTTTCTACGTCCAAGAACCTCGTTTTGCTAGCACCTCCCCAAATAGGAATGCAATAAGACATAATAGATTGAGCTAAGGTGCAGTAAATTTGTTTTAAAAGAGTTTTAGTAGCAACATATCTTAACGTTTTGAATATCCAAATGAGTTTTCTGATACGAATATTGATATACTCAATATGTGTATGCCAAGAGAGGCGTCGGTCGATCATAATTCCGAGGTACTTCGTAGAGGCAACCCTATCTAGTTTTATACAAGCACATAGCCTTTTAGGTTACAGTCATGTATTTTAAGTATCATATCACTATTTGGTTGCGTACTTAAATATTTAGTAAAGCAGATGAAATTAGTTTTTGCTGTATTTAAAGTTAATGGAACTCATTTGTTTGGAAAATATATAAAGTGCCATAGCACGGATCTAAATAACAGGAAATAAATAGATTGCCTCCTCTCTGAATTTTACGGTGGGATCTTAAACAACCATCAGTAGCTTAGTTGCTACAAGACTGGCATTCTAATTACTAAAAAAAATAAAAATAGTTTATTTACCAAAAAAACACTTGTTACAAAAAATTCGGTACATCTATCAGACTCCAAACTAGGCTGAGCCTGTATTTTGGTAGCCTGAAACCTACCTACCTACCTGCTTAATATACTCAAAATATCAGTGTAATTTTTCATAAAAAAATAATATGCTACGAGTACATGTTGTTAAAACCAGTAAAGTTAACTCGATTATTCAACAAGGTGAATTTTTATACGTGCTACAAAATTAGTGTTTCGGGCTCCGTTAATACTGGACTGTAAAATGCATTAAATCAATTGTTCAATCAATCAATCATCAGTCTGATAAAATTTAGGTTATTCATACTTTGTTAAAATGAAATCACTAATTCTATGTATGGACACCTCAAATAAGACTAATTAAAACATTTGAGTTAATGACGACAAAATGGCCTAGTGGTTAAAGAACCTGACTACGAAGCTTGAGGTCCTGGGTTCGATTCTTGCGTCGGGGCAGATATTTATGTATTAAAAATACGATGTTTGTTTTAGACATAGACATAGACATAACTTTATTCGACATCAAAAAAGAAAATACACTGACTAATACACTGAGAAAAATAAAAAGAACAATAATAACAATAAAAACAAAAAACATAATTATAGATGTCGAAAAGGAATTTGACTCAGCTTTTCGTGTCTTGGGTATTTAATATGTATTTAATTATGTAGGATAGGATCTACGTAAGTTACCTAGTAACCGTTACCTAGTAGGTACCCATATAACACAAACTTTTACTTTGGGACTAGATAAATGGATGTGAATTGTCCCGTGATATTATAAATGCATTAATTGTCCAGCATTAACCGAATTAAATGCACTAATTTTGTATCACATTTAAAATTTCACCTTGTATGCTAAGACAGTTTCGATAGCCATAAAGCTTCTAGGTACAGCAAGGATGAATTTGTCACGAGATAGTAGGTTAATGCGATGCAATTAAACGTAAACCATATTTAAGCCGTTTAAGTTTTTAGAGAAAGGAGAAATTAACAAGAGTTAAGCATCGACAGTGCCCGGTGAGTTTGCTGTCGTGGTTATGTAAATGGTTCGAGTTTGTGTTGAATGGGACAAGACCTATCGCCGCGGTCGGCCGGCGCCTGCGCTGTGCGTTTTCAATTAAGGCAATATTCTGGAAGGCGTTTTCTGTAGAAATATCAAAGCAAAATAGTAAAATGTCGTTCGGAAAAACCTCTCATCTCCGGCATACATCTTACTGCTGGTCACATGCCCCCTTCTTACACTGTACTTCCCACGCGAGCCCAGCGCAGATTGAGAACTTCACAAACCCCATTGATTTCCTTTTCAGTTGTATCCGGAAACCTCACGATTTTTTTCGTCACTGAAAAAATCATGGTAAATTATAAATATAATTCCACAAGTGAATTTTTACTCAGATGTGCGACCCTGGATTCAAAAACACGATCCTCTACATGAGAGCATAGGCGAAATATCTATGAAAATGTATCAAACTAGGTTACCATAGACCAATGAGGGAAAATTCTCTTCTGATCCAAAACTTTAGCAACCTTATTGTGCAATCGCACAACTTTTTGGAGTATTTTTATTGTCTATGGTTTTTAAATGGATGATTTTGATTATACTTTTGTTTTCAACCGTAAACCATGCTACTTATTTAATCCTAAATACCTATATTAAAACTTGATCATACAGCAGCTAAAGTACTTGCTACGTTTGGCATTAATGATCAGGTCTAGTAATAAGATGATTTTATTTCGATAAAGTCCTTGGATAAGCAAGACAAACCGATGCCGAATCCCAATCGGTACCAGTTCGCCCACAGCAGCCAGTTGTGCGATTTATTCGCTAACGAGCCGAGTTATAAAGGACAAGTACTAAGGGATTGCTGGCAGCCTAGGCAGGCCTATTCTACTTCAATGTAGCAAGATACTGCTAAATACATGTCTCAAACAATTGAGCTGATAAAAAGAAAACTTCGATTGCGAGTGGAGCAGATCAAGCAGATGGACTCCACTTGATTCCTAATCATCAACTTCATAGAAGTTAAATAGATATAGCACTTATAATATGCATCAGGTGATCATTGCAAGTTAAATGGAGTCCACAAGGAGTCCACTCCGCTCGATGTGGAAAAAAAGCAAAACAAAAATAAGAAAAAAACCGAGCGGAGAACTTTCAGATAAGCTTACATTTTTTAACATAATATCTCACTGTAACAGCTACGTCAACCAACCACGCACGCGTACGCGTCGCGTACGTTTCCGCATCCAACCAGTAATTCAATGTCTTGATAGAAGCACCATACTTTTACCAGTGCTTCCAAAAAAAGATGTTATAATATAAACTCACCTTAATAATCTATATTCTGTTTAGCGCGCACGTTCACAGAGTCACAATCAACATTTTATCTGTCACACGGGATTAGAGAGTGATATACAGATGAGAGATGATGAATGATATTTCGATTACGCGGTCTCTCGCTATGGTAGCCTTGTAGTTTGACATATGGCCTCTCAAGCAGAGAGTCGTGGGCTCAAATCCAGACCCGGTCGAGTCTGTCGGTTCGAGTTTTTCAAAACTTGGGTGCGAAATTACACTCGAAATTTACCATGAGCTTTTCAAAGTAGAAAACATCTTGCGGAAACCTGAATACACCTGCGAAGCAATTCAATGGTGTGCGTGAAGATGGCAATGCGCATTGGGCCAGAGAGGAAACTACACTAAGCAGTGGGAGATATATGAGTCGGAAATGGCCTCGGAGGAAGGAGATATGAGCAAGCGATAGGCAGGGGAAATGGTAAGAAGAGCGTGCGCAATGGGGAGTGCAAATTCGTCGCGTTGCTTGTAGATTGGTTACTGGTTGATACTGTGACTATGTTACTATACCGAAGGTTCTCGAATACTCCTTGCGCCCACGGCAACTTGCTAGTTTACGACTCGCACTGCATTTTGTTGTCGCCGACATCCGTTGATTTACTGCTGTACGTATCCTAAACCGTTTCCCTTTGGAGGGTGCGCCAGTGAATACTTGATAGCGTCGTGTGAATTAATGCCGGGTTTGAGACCTCCGGATGAGTTACCGGATGGTTACTAGAATACCATTATGATCCTCTACACAAACAAGTCTTGAGAAATTCACGCAATAACGAATTGCATTAATCAAACGAGGCTGCTTAGCTCAATTTACAAGCTATACCAATATTATAAATGCGAATATGTGTCTGTCTGTATGACTGTTACCTCTTCACGCTCAAACATCTCAACTTATTTAGGTAAAATTTGGTTTGGAGATCGTTTGAGACCCTGGGAACGACATAGAATAGTTTTATCCCGCAAAATTGTGTAATTTCCGCGGGATAGCGATAAATGAATTCTTGACGGGCGGAGTCGCGGGGAGCAGCTAGTACAATATAATAAATACAAGGACTCTTTATTTATTAAACACTACACAGTAAGCAGTAGGCGCACTCTTACAACAGGAAGAAGTAAGGAATAGATTTTCAGCGAAAATAAATAATTACTGCCTTACTAACTAAAGTTTTGATGCTCAATAACTTTATCGTTAGTGAAACTCCTCCTCCTGTGACTATCTGTGACGACCGGATAGTCCAGTGGTTAGTAAACCTGACTACGAAGCTTGAGTCCCGGGTTCGATTCCCAGTCGGGGCCGAAATTTGTGTGAAAAATACGAATGTTTGTATTCGAGTCTTGGATGTTTAGTTTAATATACTCGTATAAGTATGTTTATCCGTTGTCTAGTATCCATAGTACAAGCTTTGCTTAGTTTGGGACTAGGTCAATTAGTGTCAATCGTACGCACATCTGCCGCACTCCGAAACTTAAAATAACATTAATCGTAAATCCGTCATGTTATAGGTAAACTACCAAACGGCGGTCTATTTCGCTAGAATTTCTCTAGAAAAAATGATTGGTTTCACCTTTTCTTAATTTTGAGACGAAATTGTTCACTCGTTTCACTCCCACGCAATGATTTCCGTTCCAACAATAGCATCTCATAAACTTAATAATCGCTAAAGTTTTGTAAAACTCAAGATAACCATCACTTTTTCGTCTAATTGGTTGATGAACATAAAAATAAACAAAACACTAACAATAACAGTTAACGTTAAAGCATTCAATTAACCGTTTGCGCTTTCTCCGACGTCAGCTTTAATAAGTTAATTGGTGGTTAACGCAGATCGGGACTGTTTCACTTTCACGATACTACAGTGGAAATATATTTTCCAATTTGCCGTGATATATGGTATCATTATATCGGATAAGTTCTCTTAGTGTAGAGCAAGTGTTTGTTTCACTCTACCTTTCTCGAACTGTCTTGTGACAAATTTTACTTCCTTATTAGGGTTCCGTACCTCAAAAGGAAAAAACGGAACCCTTATAGGATCACTTTGTTGTCCGTCCGTCCGTCCGTCCGTCCGTCCGTCTGTCTGTCTGTCAAAACCCTTTTTCTCAGGAACACGTAGAGGTATCAAGCTGAAATTTATATCAAATACTCAAGTCTACTGTCCCTTGGAGCTGTAAAAAAATCAAACTTCTAAGCCAACGCAATCAAAAGATACAGCCGTTTATGACGCAAATTTCCGCATATTTTCGAAACTCGCAAGGGAATCAAAATCTAAAGGGTACTTCCCGTGAACTCAGAACCTTTAAATTTGGTACGAAGCAAGGTCTTATAGCACAGATAAAGGGAAAATTGCGAAAAGCATAATTTTTTTTGTCTGTCTGTCTATATCAGTAACCAATCTACAAAGATCCCACACTGCGCACATCTTGCTTAGGAGCAGGGGTCTGCTAAGACTGGATGATCATAGATACATATAAATTTGTACGGAACCCTCGGTGCGCGAGTCCGACTCGCACTTGGCCGGTTTTTTTTTTATATTTAACTAGGTTTTTCCGCGATTTCGTCCGCGCTGAATTCCAATTTCATGTCTTTCATTAAATAAAACAAAAATTCAGCAAGGGCAACATCCCAACACCCATAATTATCATCATCATCAGTATCAATTAGTGAAAATATATTTCCCGTTTTTTCCTTATCCCGTGGGAGTTCCAAAAATTCTGAAATCAGTTTTTACTTTTATGATTTACTACTTGCCGCCCAAATTTGAAGAGTCTAGTAATCATAGGGTTCTTCTGAATCGTACTGAACTGAACCGAATCCCGTTTATTCCCTAACCAGTGGGAGTTTCAACAAATCCGTATACCTTACGTATATTATTAAGGCAACCTCTATGCAAAATTTCAGCCCTTTAGTGTCAAGGTTTTGGGCTGAGCCTTGATGATTCATTCAATCAGTGAGTTAATGAGTGAGTCAATCAGTCAGGACTTTTTTATATGTTTAGATTTTACAGTTTTTCTGTTAAGAATTTTTACATGACTACGGCAAAGCCAAAAGGAAGTGTAATGATTTTAGCAGGCTATGTATGGTTGTATTTAATGTATGTTCCACCGTAGCGTCGAGACTACTCATCCGATTTTAATAATAAATAAGGTATTCTATCGATTAGGTATTGTATTAATAATAATTAATAATGTAACTAAAACACATTTAAATTAAAATACGTAAAGCGTTTTCGTCATTTTTTCACATAATTTTGCAAAGATACCATCGCACTCAATATTGATTTACTACTACTTTTATTGTCAGTGTTGAGTGCATTTGATTAACATTGCAAGTACTTGCGTATACGGTTGAGTGCATCGGCTCATGGAGATTTACTGACGTGTGTAACATAACACATTAACTCGAAAATGGCCTATTAGGGAGTAAAGTAAATTGATACAGAAGAGGGGAACTCACGACTTTGATATACACTTACAGTTTTATCTATCAATGGTAATGCAATTAGTTGAATTAGTTAAGGGTGGGAAACGAGACGGCTATAAAAAAATCTATTTATTATATTGTGTTTGGGAGAATGTGTACAACATTTAATTTAGCACAGATATCATTAAATGATAAACAGATGTGAATTTATATTTACTGTGTGTACCTTGTAACAACAATCGTATCTTTGAAAAGCCGTAGTTAAGTAATAAATTTGTAACTAAAGGTTTGTTTTCATAAATAATAGGTATAGGTACACACCTAAATACCTAAGTAAACTTTATTATTGTTAGGTAGAGTAGCGGAATGAAAAGGTGAGTCACTTTTCGATCTTAAGTACCTCGTTTACATAGAGTCGAAAAGCGACGAACCTTTTCATTCCGCGACTGTACATCTTTGAAGACACGTTACTGATTAAATGAAAGAAGCGGCTAAGAATGTTTTAATTCATGCAATTCATCGAACATTTTTGCATTAATGTGCCAAATATTATATGTAGTTTGTGGCCAAACACGTCGATGAAGGCGGTGCCAGACTGTTCAATATGAAGAGTTTTACGTCAGAACTATACAGTAGAGGCTCAGGTATCATTTTAACTACGTATTCAAGTAAAGATAGGAGTGTTATTAAATTTTCCTTGCACCGTGCATCGTGTGGCGCTCGTTTGCCGCTATTCTATTTCACACAATAAGTAGATTATGTGAAGTATGACGCAATGCACGAACATACTCCGTCCGTTTGTACAGTTTATTAGTCGCGCTTCTTGCTAATTGAAAATACATCTTTCAATGACCTTAGACGCAAAGGTACAGTGTACCACGAAACACTTCGACAAAAATTACCTTATTACTATAGTCACAAGTTCCAAAAGTTTTCCAGCTTTACGCTTGGTTGTATGCGCGGTAACCACACATCTCTGGTTCTACTTTCGGCTTCTGTTGCTTTGTGTTCTCTACAGACGTTTTCTCGCGGTTCTTCAAATATTATACTTTCCGGTGCGTTTGGACCATTGCTTATAAATATACGTACATCGGTAAGAGAAATAGCGACGTTACACGATTGTTTTACGCTGATGTTCATTGACGAGACCATTTTTTTACACGCTATGGGCCGGCAAGGACCTAGTGACACTCAGAAATAAGGGAATAAAGCTTATTTTTCTAACAGTTTTAATTTTTTTTTAGTTTCGGGTAAGTAACTTAGCTTCAATTAAAAGCCATTGTAGCCTATAGGTACGTAGTTTGACCTGTGGCCTCTCAAGCAGAGGGTCGTGGGTTCGAGCCCGAGCTCGCACCTCTGAGCTTTGCAGAATTTACGTGCGAAATTACTTTTGAAATTTACCATGAGCTTTACGGTGAAGGAAAACATCTTAAATAATTCGACCTTAGAAAACGGTTGTCGTTAAAAAAAGGAGATTAAGGCCACTACTCTCTAATAATTTCTGATATTTTATGTAACAGATATCTGTAATGTCGTCCATTTTATCCGAACACCATAAACAGAGATGTTATTACAGATGTCTGTTAAATATAATATTAGGAACTTATCAGAGTTACCTATAAAGCTTGTCCTTAATCTAAGTTCCTAATCGAAGGCCGTACGATGTTATGATAATTAATTAAAAATGAAGTTTTCCTTCTAATTTTAAATACACCAAGTCTATTGTTTTCTCCTATTGCATACAACCAAGTAGAAGTAAACTGGGGCGAGCAATTTTCTTCGGCGCGTCACAACTCCGCTTCTATTATCTCGCTAATGCCGCAGTTGTCGCTTATCGTTCAATGACACCTCGTTAAACTGTGGCTCCGGTATCAATTATATGAGCAGTTAGCGAATGCTGTTGTTAACTGGCATGCTATAAGAAAGTATACGCCTCCTTGATCACGTTAAAACATCTCAGCCTATTTACCATCCTACTCCACGGGTGCGTCCCACAAGATATAACTACAAAATATCTATTTCACAAGATATAATGAACGTTAGCAATAACAGCAAAAAGTATAATTTTTTAACGTTTAACGCTTAAATTATATAACGTTATTTTTATATAACTTCAATTTGTATAAGATTAATATGGACTAATTTATTTTAACATAACAAACATTAGGTATAACAGTCATGATATATAATAATATGTGTAAATGTAAAATTAAGTGGCGCGAGCGAGCGAAGCGAGCGAGTAAGACTTTTCGGGGCAGAAGCGACTTGAATAGGTTAGGTTCAGAAGGCTAAGGCGGGAGCGAAGCGTAGCTACGCTTCGCTCCCGCCTTAGCCTTCGATGTTAGGTTTTTTTTTGTAACAGAGCGGAAGAAATGAATGGATTGCTTGATTGTTTGCTTGCATTTAAGTTTTTAATGAATTTATACGTTTTAAATCTTAGGTGTTATGAACATTATACGCTTTGATCGTTATATCAATTGATATTATATATAAACAACGTTATACATTACAAAATTAGATATTTTATAATTATACTTTTCGTTCATTATATCCAGTGAACGTTATACTAAACGAGTTTATATAAAGTGAGCGTATATATTATGAATATTAGATAATAAGTTGTTATATCTCGTATTACACACCCCTACTCCACGGTACAAGCCATCTATCAAAATGAGAGGGCTCGGGAATTGGGAACTTCACACACACCATTGAATTTCTAAACAGGTGTACTTATTCAAGGTGATGTTTCCGTTCACCGTAAAGCTCAAGGTAAATTTCAAATGTGATTTCGCACATTAATTCCGAAAAACTCACGAGGTGCGATTCAGGGTTTGAGTCCACCATCCTCTCTTTGAGAGGCTATAAGTCAATCCACTGGGCTGCCACGGCTTCAGAAATTCAATGGTGTGTGTGTGAAGCTCCCAATTCTCACTGGGCTCACGTGGAAACTACGGCCCAAACCATCTCATTCTGAGCGGAGGTCGGTGCAGTGACCGGCCGTACTAGACTATGATGACGATACGATACGACACATCGTGCAGCAAAGACCAATTTTATGGCTAATAGTGACGTATGGCAAAGTTATGGTAGAAGCGGACACTTCAACCAAGTTTAATTGCATATGAAACTTCTTATCTAACAGTCCCAACCCTTATCAGCCCCTATCGTTAAGCGGTCACCAGAGCGAACAAAATACTACCCCACAAAAGTGGTTATCATTTTCCTGCTCTTGAATGCATTGTTTCCAACCTTTTTTGTTGTAATGATTCATTAGATTACGAGTATGTTGAGTCATGTAAGCTATTATCAGTGTCCAGACACACGCAGACGTGCAAAAAATGGTCTATATCTTAAAATAAAAGCTGGTAATTACCTAACGATATTCTACCGATCACATTTTGTTTCAAAGAAGAAGGCGGATATATTTTCATTTGCATCCATCGATATAGAAAACTCTATATCGATGTTTGCATCGTGTATTTTTGTAAAGTACCTATTGCGTAGATCGCTTTGAAATGTTCCTAATTTTTTAGAAGAGTTCAGCTTGTAGTTGTTTTATAAAGTTTATATCAAATCGTTTCAGGAATTATAATAACGTTTAAATCGGTTCATATTAGGTACTATTTGATAACAGTTCTGTCTTTAGTCATGAATATAAAGGAATCAAAATTTAAACAGAACTTTCATAAATAAGGAATATAAATTATTTACTTTGTTATTAAAAATCCTTCAAACTAAAATAAGAGGGTGATTTCAAGATATTTCGTTTGAAATTTAACAATACTTTGCGGGTTAGATTTCACTTGTGTAATTATTTAACTTTAACGTTCATCAATAACTTTTTGTTAATTAAAAATCACATGTTTAAAACAAGGTTTTATGCTGACTGTACCTACTTTTTAGGTTTACTAATGTTTCGGCGAAAAACTTTTCGCAAAATGATTCATTTGGCAAATTATTCATTTCCCAAATGTTTATTTTTTCTGAAACTGTAAACTTTTCATTATTGTAATAAAACAAACCTAACCTAACCTAACCTAACCTACAGGATAGTCCTGAAATAAACCCTGAATAGTTTACAGTTTCAGAAAAAATTAACATTTGGGAAATGAAACATTTGCCAAATGAATCAGTTTGCGAAAAATAATTCGCCGAAAAGGCAGTACACGACTTTTTATTGTCTATACTTTCATTGCCATCGAACTACATAATGCATGAATATTAATGTTGCAAATAATACACTATGTCGACGAGTACATCTACTTGGGGCAAGTAGTCTCTTTCAAGTACAGGCAGGACAAGGAAATTGAAAGGCGCCTTGAGAATGCTTGGAAGAGCTACTGGTCCATGAAGGAGCACATGAAGGGCAGCCTTCCAACGACACTGAAGCGCAAACTCGTCGACACGTGTATCTTGCCCGTCCTGACCTATGGTGCACAGACATGGTCTTTGACTGAGAATCAGAAATCCAGACTGAAGGTTTGCCAACGAGCTATGGAGCGCAGCATGTTGGGTGTGAAGAGAATCGATCGTATTCGGAACACCACTTTGCGCTCCAGAACTCGAATAGCCGACGTGGGAAAAAAGACCGCCAAGCTCAAATGGGATTGGGCTGGGCATGTGTGCCGGATGCATCCTCAAAGGTGGGCGCACTCAGCCACGTGGTGGGTGCCGCACGACGGTTACCGACGGCGAGGCAGGCCCAGGCGCAGATGGCGAGACGACCTGGACGCAGAATTAAACGATTGGCCAGATTTCGCTCAGGACCCCTGTCCTGTGGAGGACCAGAGGGGAGGCCTTTGCCCAGCAGTGGGACACAATTATAGGCTAGTAAAAAAAAAATTAATGTTTAGTCAATCTGACCACTGAAATTGAGTTAAATTCGATTTCAAGATTTGACCCATATAACATCTGCCTTGAGAAATACGATACAACTCTTAGGGATAGATAAGACTCTGGACGTATTCCTACACGCCGTAAACTCTGTGGTGATGCTGGGTCTGCTCTTCACTACGCGGCATCCCACGCGTCTTCTCCAATTCAACCATGCGCTCCTCTTCGGAATACTGTACCTGGTTTTCTGTTTGATCTACTATTTTGCTGGAGGGCTTGATCCGTGAGTATTCAATATCAAACTCAAATCTTGAACCAACGGGATCTGGCTTTGTTGACAGCAAAAAACATTAATAATAATGTTGTCGTGTCACCAGTGCAGTCAGTCATCGCAGGGCGGCTTGTGGCGAGCTGTTGGTGCGTAGCGACACCACGAACCCGAGATCTCCAGGGGTACACATACACACATGCGCTTATACACACACTCACACACAGTTACACACCCACCCCGCCTCTAGTTTGCCTTTGTTGGCCGCCTAGAGTGGAGCGCAAGAGCTAAATGCTCGAAGGATGGATGTGTTTGGCCGTAAGTGGCGAGTTGGCATTTTGAAGTTTAAAGTCCAGGGACACCTCTCCATCCTTAGCCGTTCACACCAATGTTGCCGCCTCGTTGCCCCGAGCGGGCAATAGTTTGAGGGGCCCTTTTAGTGAATGGCGAGTCACCGCCTACCAAAAGTTTAGTTTATGAGATATTGAAATGGTAGGTGTCCGTTATCTCACTCCATAGCCCGGTAATCCTGTCCACAACATCCCAACCCCATAGCCAATTCCATGTCGCTTCCTACCTGGCAATAGTTTGGCAACTGTGGAGGACTGTCCGCTAGCACATCCTCATGGTGTATTAGGGGATAGACCTCCATAGTTGCGCCCATCTCATTTATATTATATGGTACCAAAGGCCTCTTCATGTTGGCTTCGGCCCCATGAATGCCTTTCAAATGACCGGGTCCCCATGGGCCCGTGATCGGAAATCCGTACCAACATAATAATAATAATAATAATCGTATATTTTCTCCTCACAAAAGTACATAGGTAACAGCAAGTTATAAATAATACAACATTATGGTAGTACATTAGTTAGATACTAGTATTCCACTTAATATTACCTCATAACACTACTACTGTTATTACTAACCAGTCAAACCAAAGGTCCAGTCCAAGGATAGTGATTAGATCACGTCAAAACCCTGTTCCAGCCTGGATCGTGCCTGGGTGGTGGTGGTGGTTTGAGTTACTTAGAGCAATTAAGTAGATATCATTATTTCTATTTGACCAAGAACTTTTAGACTTTCTGATACTTTATTTTTTCTTGTTTTGTTGGTATTGAGGCTTACCATCTGTCTGAAAAGAGTTCACTATTGATTGTGATATAAGGTAAATAAAATAGATGTGGGATGTTAAATAAAAGCTTGGTAATAATAATGAAGCCTCTTAGGTCCATAGCATGGTGGGAAAAAATCTTGTTTTAACTTAATTTCAGTACATAACATAGATGCAAAATCACTTATGACCTTTGTT
This sequence comes from Archips xylosteana, assembly GCA_947563465.1. NCBI lineage: Eukaryota > Metazoa > Arthropoda > Insecta > Lepidoptera > Tortricidae > Archips > Archips xylosteana. The sequence goes on from OX387344.1 coordinate 17,622,231, forward strand.
TATGAAGTTATGACAGTGTTGTGTAGATATGCTGCCAGACGGTGTGTCTACACTCAAGACCACAGCCAATACGAAGTGTGAATGATTTTATACAGAAATTGTAGGGAATTTTTATTATGCTTTTATGATAGTTTGGTTATTAACCGGGACTCATTGCGGTTTAGGCGTGAAAAATATCAAAAGCTTAGTTCTATGAAAGTTGACATCACTGCCATGCAAACTTGTTAAGAATGGAAACAAACATCGTTAAGGAAAAAATAAGAGAATTGTGGTAGGTAATGTTAAAGGTTGGAATTGTTTTATGGAAATGTTCCATGTATAGGGAGCCTTAGTGATATAATGTCAAACAGATTGAGCATATTTAACGAAAATTGATTGATTTATTGCAAATTTGATTTGCTATTTATGTTTCGAGTAATGTCAAATCTATAATATAAAAACCGGCCAAGAGCATGTCGGACACGCCCAAGATAGGGTTCCGTAGCCATTACGAAAAAATCAAGTAATATTTTTCTAAGGATTTCGTATGTGTACGGAATCTTCAAAGTTAGGTATCGTCAATACTTTGAAAAAAGCTCGTATCTCAAAATCGTTAATCTGGCAAAGTGAACTTTATTACGAGCGTATCAAGGTTCAGTTTTGTTTACGTGCTGATTTGAGATACGAGTTTTTCATTGTAGTGACGGTATGTTTAATACCTTAGGCTACTATTTACTCTTAAACTACAAATAATTCCCAAGCAATCTTAGCCGTTCCTTGTAAATTTAATATATTTACTACCATTTTGAATTTTTTTTAATTTTTCCACCCAACAGTTTAGATTTTAGAGGGGGGGGGGGGGGACGGTCGATTTTAATGAAAATTTTCACTTTAAAGTTGAATATTTCGCAAACAAATCACTGAATACAAAAATCATGTAAGCAACCCCTCAATGGTTTTAAAACACCTATCCAACGATACCCCACACTATAGGGTTAGTCGAGAAAAAAAAAATCACCCCCACTTTACGTCTATGGGAGGTACCCTAAAAAGAATTTTTTTAGTTTTTTTTATTTAACCACTTTGTCGGCTTGACTAATATATATATTCATGCCAAATTACAGTTTTCTAGTACTAACAGTCTCTGAGCTTAGCCGCGGACAGACAGACAGACAGACAGACAGACGGACAGACATGGCGAAAATATAAGGGTTCCTAGTTGACTACGGAACCCTAAAAATAAATCGCTGAATGTGTTGCTAAGCGCATAACTTCCGATCGACTGCACCAAATTGGATAATTCTTTTTTTATTACGTTTGTTATTGTCAGGAGAAGGTTCTTATGAAAAAAATTTATAAAAAACACAATGAGGGCGAAGCCGCGGGCATCAGCTAGTTATTAATAAACAGACGTTTTGATTTTGTTCGAAGATATTCCTAGAGTAGTTTTAATTCTGACTTATTTAAGTACTAGCTGTTGCCCGCGACTCAGTCTGCAATTAATTCCTTTATCGCTATCTCGCGGGAACTATGCAATTTTCCGGGATAAAAAGTATTCTATATGTTAATCCTGGTTATAAACTATATGTGTGCCAAATTTTATCATAATCCGTCGAACCGTTTTAGCGTGATAGAGTAACAAACATCCATCCATCCATCCATACTTACAAACTTTCGCGTTTATATTAAATAGTAGGATTTGGGGCAAATAATCGATTTTCCAATATTTTAAGAACCTGACACATTGAATGTTTTCTGTGTCTTCCGGTGCGATCATAGCTATGTCATAGTTTCATCTAGTTAATTTAGGTATTTCTATCTTATCAATGATCTTTTGGAAATCGCCCCATTCTCATATAAAACCCGACGGCGATGTGTCTTTCCGAATTTAGGTGACAAAGTGTTGTGTGTCTAGATTTTATATGACTCCTACGTACATCATTTGCATTTAAAAAGGAAAATCCAAGTGATGTTCACTCGTTCATCGCTCGTAAAATTTATGGCCAATGGGACCCAAAGGTTCCCGTATGGCGTCCACGGACCGCAAGATACAGTGTAGGTAGGCCTCCAACAAGATGAAGCGACGACCTGGTTAAGGTTGCGGGAACGTAACATATATACATAAAAAAGGACAGGTCTGTTTGGAGAACCTTGAGGAAGCCTATGTTCACCAGTGGACGTCTTTCGGCTGAAAGGATGATGATGAAGTGGTATCACAAAATCTTATCGAAATCATTGGATGATGAAATTATTACACAAGCATTCATGACAACAGGTTGTATTTAACAAGTTTGATATGAAGTATCTTTTTGTATTTATTTTTTCAACTTAATTTTTTGTTACTTTTACGGTCATCCCGTGAAACCATTAAATTCATACTAAATACAAACTGAAATATAGATGCACAGAAAAAACCAGTGGTGAAATAGACCAGTGGTGGTGTAGTGGTATGGCACGCGGCACGGAATGCTGAGGATCTGGGTTCGATTCCCAGCATTAGTCTTTTTTCTGGAGTTTTTTCTGTGCATCTATATATTTCAGTTTGTATTTAGTATGAAATAGTAAAGTTGTATTTAAGTCAAATATTAATTATTTTTTTAAATATGATTCTATCACAAATATCAATAATTAATGATTAAACGAACTTACCTGGAAGTGAAGTTCTATCATAATTATATGAGCGCCTCGTCCGAAGAGATTAGTAACTGAAGATATAATACACATGTAGTAACGCCAGGTGTCACCACTCTGCACTTAGTTTGGAGTTATTTTTGATTTTTTTTATTTTGTTGTATGTGGGTATGCCTAGGTTCCACCTCTAAGCCTCCTTTCTTGACGGACGTTCATTAAGTTCAGAGTTGAATCAATTATTTTATTTATTTATTTGTGATAATTAAGTTTAGGGTTATTCCTGATTGATGAGTATTTCAATGCAGATTAATTAGTAAGGGGATGAGCAAAGCATCGGGTGGGAGGGAGCTAAGTTACTAATCTCTTCGGACGAGGCGCTCATATAATTATGATAGAACTTCACTTCCAGGTAAGTTCGTTTAATCATTAATTATACTTCGCGCCTCGTCCTCTAGATTAGTAACTGAAGATATAATACACATGTAGACTTTGAGAGTAGGTAGTATTGTATGAAATATCATCAATCAATAAATAGGTGGTTAAGTTATTTTGTAACTGTTGATTTATTCTAACAATCATTGAAGAATAAGGCTATTATTACATATACTTATTGTATAATTGTTTATAATGATGATATTAAACAGCAACCCTTAAGATTTAATGCCATAAATACAGGTAAAAGAACTCAACCATAAGTCATAATTACCTAGCTATAAATAGTATCATTTAAACATTAGACTGTTATACAATTATACAATTATTCATTATAATAATCGATACAATTAACAGTACCTATTTAACGCGGGTGCCTACTGGTTAGCTGGTAGGTTTTTTTTTTTTTTTTTTTTTAATTCACATTATTGCCAATTATACATAAGTAACTACTTACTTAACAAGATATTTACGATCACTTTATAGATATTATAGGTAGGTACGTATAATATGTAACCATAGAGTATGTGTGATTCACAATTTTATACACAAATTGATAATTTAACAAGTATCACTTATTTGAATTAGTGAAAGCGGAGAAAAAACTGATTGATAACCTGGAGATGTCACGGAAACTACGGTTTTAATATTGACAGAGCTAAGGACAAGTCGTCTTCGTTGTTGATAATGGGTCTTTGATAAAATTTTGCGAAAGTGTTAGACTGTCCACTCCACCCTGCGGTGTTGCGGATGGCGTCGATGCTGACGCCGTGGGCGTGCGCGTGCGACGCGGCGGCGTGTCTCGTGCTGTGCGCACTGAACACCGCCGCGTCGACCCCGCACTCGCCTAGTGTGCGCTTAATCCATCGGCTGAGGGTTTGGGAGCTCACTGAATTGTACGGTTTTTTAGTAGTAATGAACAGGCTGTCAGTTCTTCTTAAGGGCGTAGTTTTATTCAAATAGCATGTTAGCGCTTCCGCTGGACAAATTGAAGGATTTTCCTTAAAGAACGGCAAGTATATTATGGGTTGTTTGCAACCAGGTCTAGATGTCTTTAAAAAATCTGGGATTTTAATTGTTATTCGCTCTGAAGTAATATGAATGTTTTTCACATTGATTTTCGAAAGTGTTTGTACTCTGTGAGCTGTAGTGAGCGCAAGTAAAGTAACGGTTTTATTTGAAAGCTTCTCTAGGGTTAACTCATTGTTAGGAAACCATTCGCTTAAATTGTTCAATACAAGATTAGTATCCCAAGTTACGTTATATTTAGCTCTAGGAGGTCGCAAACGATAGACGCCCTTAAAAAATCTCTGAAGCCTGTCATCGTTAGTTATCGTTGGTCCTATCACAAGGGATAGAGCCGATCTGCATGAGTTAAGTGTGCCGTACTGACATCCTTCATTATATAAATGAGTCAGGAAATAAACTACAGTAGGAACAGACGCACTATAAACATCGATTGAGTTATTTTGGCAAAATTGCCACCACTTTTTAAGACAAACATCGTATTGTTTTATCGTGTTAAGTGATAAAGATGCTATCATAATATCGAGTGAAGACGGTGGCAAGCTTCTTTTCGATAGCGCGAGCCGCACAATATCCCTGCAACCAGGGTAATTGATCTCTGTATTTGACGGGAGCTGGAATGAGAAATTAAGGCATTGGTACCAGGCTGAAAGGATATAGTTTCGCTCACGAGAAGGCTTCTATAAACGGGATACCATGCTTGTGTTGGCCACATAGGCACGATCATGATACCCCTAGCTCTTTCGGATATTATTTTACGCAGAGCTTTTAGAATTACGGAAAAAGGAGGGAAGGCGTAAAAGAACATATTTTTCCAAGGTACAGTGAATGAATCTACCGCGAATGCGTCAGGGTCTTTGTGCCAAGAAATGTATTTTTCACATTTTTTATTTATACGACTTGCAAATAAATCAATCTCTGGGTTGTCAAATATATTTACTAGTTGGTTAAAAGCCCAATCTGCCAACTCCCATTCTATGTCTGGATGAGATCGTCTTGATTCGAAATCGGCTACGACATTGTCGCGGGATCTAATGTAAGATGCGAATACGAATAATTTTCTTTGTTCGCACCATGTCCAGAGGTCCCTCGTTACTTGAGTAAGGTGTGGGTATTGAATACCGCCCATTCGGTTGACATACGCTATCGCGGTAGAATTATCCAACCTAAGAAGTATCTGGCAGTCATACAAATTGCGCGCAAAAATTTTAAGTGCTATAAAAGCGGCAAGTAGTTCTAGGTAATTGATATGATTTTGTTGTTCAGTATTAGACCATTGACCGCTTGCTGTATCATCACCACAGGCTGCCCCCCACCCCGTAGTTGAGGCGTCAGAATATATCTGGATTTGATAATCATCGGACCGTATGCGACGATGGGAATTATCTATATTTTTTAACCACCAATGGATGTCAGGAAGAATGGATTTTGGTACAATCATCGTGCGATTAAAATTATCGTGGCCCTGTAAGTTGAGGAATTTGCAACGTTCCAATTCCTTCGTATACAGCCATCCGTACTCTATGGCTGGGCAGGCTGAAACTAATAAACCGGTGAGCCGTGCCAATTGCCTGATTTTGCAATGTTTAATATTTAAAAAGAATTCTAGTTCTGATTTGATGCGTGCTCTTTTTTCAAAAGGTAAACTTAGCCGAAGATGATGAGAGTCTATGATCATGCCTAAAAACTTACACGATGTTGAAGGTGCAAGGACGCTTTTTTCTTCATTAATAATGAAACCTAATGAAATTAGTAATTGTTTAGTTAGTTTTATATTGTCTAAGCATTGTTGGTAGCTTTGGCCAAAGAGGAGCCAATCATCAAGATACAGCGTGGAGAGCAGGCCTGCGGAGCGTAATAATTTAACAATTGGCTTTGTAATTTTAGTAAAAACATATGGCGCTGTATTGAGACCAAACGGTAAAACGTTGAATTGGTAAATTTTGCCTTCGAATATAAAGCGAAGATACTTTCTTGACTCTTCGTGAATCTTTATTAAGAAGTAGGCATCTTTTAAATCAAGAGTGGCCATATAACAATCTTGAGTTAAAAGCTTTACAGCTGTTCGCAAATCCTCAAGCTTAAAATGGTCGGTATTTATGTATTTATTCAATTTTTTAAGATTCAGGATAAAACGCATTTGACCGTTTGGTTTTGGTACTAGAAAAGTACTGGACACAAATTGATCATCACAAGGACTACACTCAGATATGGCATTTATCAGAAGTAAACTATTTATAGCGTCTATGTAATGCGCCCGATCCTCTTTTGAGTACTCAGGCGTTGGTGGCAAGGAGTGTTGAACCACAGGGCTCGAAAACTTAATTTTATAGCCTTCGATCCAAGATAGGATAGTGCGATCACCTGTGATGAGCGACCACTGTTCTCGAAATAGAGATAGTCGGCCAGCGTACTTAACTGGGTCTAGTAGCGGCGCTGCGGGGGCTGGTGCGCGTACGACGGCCTGTAGTAACGCGCCGGCGGCGCCGGGGGTCGGGGAGGCACGCGGGGAGCAGGCGCGCGGCCCCGCGGGCCCGGGGCTGGCGGCGGCGGGCCCGGCGGCGGCCTGCGCGGCGCTGGGCCTCGGTAGTTTAAAGGCCGCGACACAGTAGATCTCGGTCTCCTGTTTTGTGTCGAGGTTGGCTTAGCGGCCGCAGCTTTCATATCCACACCGGATTTGTTTACAGTCTTAGCTGTTTTAATGGTGTCCGTTAGGTTTTCACCGAATAACCAAGTATCTATTTTAGTATTGACCAAGTGGTCTCTTAGATCTTTCTTTAGGGTGAAAAGTATGAAGTTTCGCCTTGTCACGCTATCCGCGTATTGTAAATCACACAAAATACGACTGAGATCTATTAGTTTTTGTAACAAGTCGTTATTTCTATCTTTTAAATTTAATTGTGATGTAATTATTTCACCAAGGCACGATAAAGCGCAAGCCATTTCTTTTTGTTTGGACTCAATGCCCTTATCTCGTTTCGCGAGATTTTCCGAAATAGCAGCTTTAATCTCAGGATTTAGCTTGGGCGCTCCTATGTCTGCACAATTGGCCGGTATTAGGTATTTAGCCATGATGTTCTTGCGAGTTTCTTTAGGTATTCCCTCGGTAGCTGCGTGTACGAAACGCGTAGCTATTTCCGTACGTATGTCCGCGCCAAATTTTGTAGTCGCGGAGGGATCGTCGCCTAATATTTTCAAAATATCGTCATCTAAATCAACTATGACCTCGCCTGGTATACTATCAATTGACAGCTCGGCATTTGCCGTGCTTGCGACAGGAGTATCGCTTGTGTTTGCGCTGACAACCGGCGTGCTTGGGAGCGCCTGCGACTGTGAGCTCTGCTCAGCCTCGATAGGCTCTGGCGGATCTCTAACAGAAATATGTTGATTTTTTGTAGGCTCCTGGTGATCCTCAATAGGATGGAGCTGATCCATATTTGTATTATCAGGGTTGTAGATACAACTGTCATCCGGGTATTCCGGGAACCAGTCATCTGGTCGTAGGATAGGCGAAGCTGAGAACAACGATGAATGTTTTCTATCAGGTATGTTTGTTTAACCATAATAAAATTATTTTATATAGGGGTTTAAAAAACCCATAATATCTTAAATTCATTTCGTAAAATATATTTTGATTTGGACATACATTAATGTAATTTATTCATTTGGATGAATTTAATAGTACAATTTAACATTATGATTTGATTTATAATTTAATAGTATAATTTGTGAGAAATAATGATTTTATTCTGATCATAATAGAAGCAGCCCAAGAAAATTAACATTTCTAGGCTTCGATAACCAACGGTTATTTTTAAATATTAGTTAGGTAGCAATCCCCAATGAATTGCACGCCAACCGTCAATTCTTGCGATGAATTAGCCTCAATGACTAATCCTAATGCAATGTAAAAGCGTATATTCTTAAAGTGATAACGTCTTGTTTTGAAATAGTCAACGTTAGGTATCAATCCCCAATGAATTGAACGCCAACTGACAAATCTTGCGTTGAGATAGCCCCAATGGCTATTCGGGTGCAATAGGTATACGCCGTACGGTAGGAATACGTTTTTATAATTATAATATCTTGCTTGAAAAAAAAAAACAAAACATTATCAATATCGTAAATGTTTTACCTGTTTCTTAAAGCACAAAGTTTTCGCGTACCGCGTCGTCGTATGACGTATCACTTCCACTTTGACTACGTATCTTGCGTTTTAACTTTCGAACTTTATGCATTAAATGCTCTAACTCTTCTTCACAATTTTTTGTACGTTTACGTTTCGGCATTATTATTTTTTGCGAGACAACGGACAGTATTTATTTAAGTGTCTGGAGTGGTCGAGCACTTGATTGCGTATGAACGTCCGTCAAGAAAGGAGGCTTAGAGGTGGAACCTAGGCATACCCACATACAACAAAATAAAAAAAATCAAAAATAACTCCAAACTAAGTGCAGAGTGGTGACACCTGGCGTTACTACATGTGTATTATATCTTCAGTTACTAATCTAGAGGACGAGGCGCGAAGTATAATTTTACCATACCAAGGTTGGAGAAAAAACTATGAGATTTTATTTAACAGTTGTACGGTAGAAAAGATTTATAATTATGTTGTGGTTAGTATGGTTAGGCTTGACAGCCTAAATCTAATGCCTCCCCCTCCTCAATTAGACACTATCCAACAGTTGTTGCCCTGGGTGCACCAGCGCGAACGCTACTATAGTTATCCGAGGTAGTAATCTGACACTCACTACGTGGTGTATTAACTTCGAACCCAGAACGCTGAACAGATACAGTGTGACAAATGCGTATAAATGGTGTATAAATTGATATGCGTAACTTCTTACAATCAATGAGCACCTTTGCCCTCCATGCCCACTAACAAGGCAGGAAACAGCGTTGTAAGTGTTTTTACCACTTTTCAGCTGTTTTGATAAGTGCCTACCTTAATGGTTTCCTAAAAGCATGCTCATTACCAGCGAGGTTATTAAGATATGTGTACATGATTGGTAACGGGAATTTGGGCTAATAACGAATTGAACACCGTGTGACATTGGCTTTTGAAACTTGTGTAGTTTTCTCTTAACGGGATACGGTTCTTTCATAATGATTGTAGGAAGTATGTACATAAGTAGGTGTTAATAGATATGGAGTTTGTTACCTCAGAACTGTGTCATCTAAAAACCGATTTAAAAAATTCTTTATTTTTTGTTTGGAAGGGCTTACTTCCGGCTTCATTCTCTTTAAACTAGAAAAAATTATCCCTAAGGTAGTTTATCGAAATCGGTTTTCTTTTGTTAAAAATATTTTTACAAAAGTAGTAACCGTTACTACTACAATGTGACCTAATTGGTCATAATAGTTAAGTATACATACAGTACTCAGCTATTCATGCGCTTGCACCTAAATTCTCAAGTGTTTTTTTCTATTTTGCTCAAACAAAGATAAGTATGCGATGACGAATGCGGCGGTGTACCATCAAGGAATTTAATTGTTTAGCATACGTGCAACTTTGTCATAAGTAGCGAGGTGATCGCTTGTTTGTTGACATGACTGCGTTCCAGTGTGGCTCGACAGTTAATGACTGTGATCGTGCAAGTAGCTACACGGAGAGTTATCAAAACACATCATCCATCATAGTCCGACAAAAGAAGACAAAGGCTTCCTCCAAAAACGCTAGAACGAGCGGTCCTGCGCTGCCCGCAGACATCGAAATCCTGTGGAGTTAGTCCGAAATACGTACTTAAATCAAAGTTCGTGTCGCACCGTCTCGTTCATTCTCGTATTAAATGCAATTAGCGTGAGTGGAACGCCACGATATGAAGTTCAAATTTTGAACTTTCGCAGTATAAGGCCTGCGTTGCGACCTTTGAGCAACTTCGAACATAACCCTCTCCATTGCTTTTTGAGTGACGTTCAGTTGAGTGTCACTGAACCAGTGACTACATTTCAAAGCCACAAGAAATAATAATATAGAATAATATTTTCATCTGCATATGTAAATAATTATGTACGTATGTAAAATGTTGCCTGGAAGAGATCGCTTCGACCACCTATTATCATTACATTTTCCGTGTACTTGTTTTTCTGTATTGTTTTCAAGTTGGTGTACAATAAGGAGGTTCCATTTCACTGCCACTTCACGTGCACCAATAGTCGAAATTAAAAAAAAAACGCAAAAAATTAACAATTCAACATGACCGTAAAACTTGTTTAAATTATGTCAATGAAATCGGAAACGAGTTGCGAAATAAAATTCTGCATACAAGACAATATGAAGCCTAGGTTCTTGTTTCGTTGGCAACTCAGCTTTAAGAATTATCGTCATCAGTATTTTACGTGTGTTAACATTGTTTTAACTAGGTCTTAACTAATTTAGACCTTGATTGTAGTTATTCATGCTGCCTTTTTACGATGGCAGATAAATATGAGTATGCAAAATGTAATTAGCGCATGTATCTCTGATGGGTACTATATTATTTACATGTTAGAGTTTTACCTTAAAAAAGATTACGGTTACTGTTTTAATCTTCTTCTGTTATCTTCTTCTTTCTAATTTATAAAAATCTCACGTCACGGTCTTTTTTATAGAATTTCTCTGAAACGGCTCGACAGATTGTTATGAAATTTTTCATCTATATTTGGTAGGTCTGAGAGGTCGTAGGTTATTTTTATACCCCTAATTTTCGCAGACGGAGTCGCGGGCAACAGCTAGTATGTATATTATGTTTATGTTTGTACCTCTAGCCTGTTTATGTGTTATTGCTTTACCCAAATATTAAGTATGCAATGTCTAAATAAAGATTTTTGTCTATGTGTAGGTATGCCAAGCGTATTGTGTGTAATGATATAGCGCGATTGTCTAACACTCATCAAAATATTCAAACATCTTAACAAACTTTCTCACTTACAATATGAGTAGGATATATACATTGAAAAACATAACATTTCTTCTAGCATAATCATCCTGTGCATTTGAATATAAAATTTGTCTGTGACGTCAACATGTCACTGTCGCTTGCTTGTGTTATGTTTTATGTTATACTTTAGACTTTTAGGTATTTAAAAGAATGTAAACAAACGGGAGCTGTCAAAAATGACAGATTCAGAGGTTGTGAACCTTTATGACGAGAATAAAAATTGAAAATGTAGCTAGCACTAAATACGCTATTAGACTTCTAATAATGATCCCATTTTATGTAAAAGCATGAAATCTGAGCATTGTTGAATAATCATTAATTAATCACTGGTAAATAAAGTAGTCTCATTGCTAGTCTAGGAATCGAGACCCATGATTTCTGCCTTTTTTTGGGTTATGTCGGTTTTGGATGGATATGTATCTTTTGGCCACGTTTCTTCAACATATTTAAATATGTTCACAAGCACATTCTTTTCCGATGATGTAATTAATGTCTTAGTCCGCTTCTTCTTCGGAGAAGGAAATGTAAGCAAGGAACTAGCCCGGCTAGTTCCCGGCTCGCCATCACCCATGTCTTCGTAAGGCCTATACTACACGGGCGGTTCTCCCGCCGCGGGAAACCGCTTATGAACCGCCACTAGACACAATTTTATATGGAAGTTGTATGGTGCAAACTACACTGCGCAGCTCCGTCGAGCGGTTTCCCGCGGCGGAAAACCGCCCGTGTAGTATGGGCCTAAAATACACAACTCCGTAACAAAACAAAACAAACAAGTTCAACAAAAAATTAACAGAAAACAACAAACTAAACAAAGAATAACAATAAATGAAATCTCGAAAACACCACAAATATCGCACTCGCATCAGATGACAACAAGCAATGGCAAATGTCAAACCGACAAAGTTAAAAATCACGTAAGGTAGGTGTTGCTACATTAAATACGACACTTTCTATTTTAGTCGCATTACATTCTGATTAGATAACGACCGCTTAGCCTAGTTGGTAGTGACCCTGCCTACGAAGCAAGAGGTCCTGGGTTCAAATCCCGGTAAGGGCATTTATTTGTGTGATGAGCACGAATATTTGTTCCTGAGTTATGGATGTTTTCTATGTATTTAAGTATTTATTTATCTATATAAGTATGTTTATCGTCGTCTAGTACCCATAGTACAAGCTTTGCTTAGTTTGGGACTAGATCGATTTGTGTAAGATTGTCCCCTAATATTTTTTTTTTTTTAGATCAAACCTTGCGTTTTAAACCTCTGCAAGATTGGGTATTTTTAAGTGACAATTTACAAAAAAAAATTAAATATTCATTTAACATGATAAAAATATTTTTGTATTCGTAAATGTGTACATATTCAGTAAAATTAAGGGTAATTATATGTTATTAGAATTGAACGGACTGAAGTAGGTTGCTCAATTATTTTAAAATAATAAATATTGAACAGGAACCAAACATTGTCTTAGAATTAACCTCTTTAATGGTTTGTTTACATTCTTTTAAATACCTAAAGGTCTAAAGCATAGGTCTCCTTAGGTTAGGTTAGTTCGGTTTCTACTTAGTATCGTACGGCGAGGTAGGCCCAGGCGCAGATGGCGAGACGACCTGGACGCGGAAATAAACGATTGGCCAGATTTGGCTCAAGACAGGGAGCAATGGACGACCAGAGGGGAGGCCTTTGCCCAGCAGTGGGACACTATTACAGGCTGTAAAAAAAATATGAGTTAAGCTCAGAATGCAGAATACCTTTTACTAATTCTGTAGTTAAGATGGGTTTACACCATCTTAGTAGTTAATGCTGAGTAGGTACTTGTCACTTACACTTGTCAGATGTGTGTAAACATGTTGTACAAGTGCTTAGTATTAGTGCAACTGCAAGAGTAAGTGGTTAGAAGCCGGTCCTGTTTACTAAGTGACAAGTATCTACCTCCAGCTACAAATCTACTAATATTTGTCACTTTTCAAGTGGTGTGAACATTCATGTCCCAGATCTTTGTAACTACTAATACCATTCTCTAACACCCTTGTGTAGACGGCTACTTCTCACTTTTCACACTGCAGATAAGTCCCTAATCACTTAAACCATGACAAATACTAAGCCCGTGTAAACCTAGCATTACATACGTATAGGTATGAACGTGTAAAAAACATTGTTCAATAATTAGGTCACGTTGACAGCTATTGCCATTATCATTCATAGTGGACGATGACACAGGGTGTGTCAGGGTTGATGAAGGGTGGACACTTTGCACGCGCCCCTGTCCAAGGACGGCATATATTACCAGTTACGGTTAGGTAATGCCTACTTCCGAAAAATACACTTTTACGTATATGTATGATAGCTAAACTCGTAGGAATCGTCGCTTTTAAATTTAAATCAATGTGAAAATAATTACGGTTGGTATTGTTAGATATTAAAGGAAAAAGCTAAAGCAATTGAATCTTCAGTTGTGTTTAAAAAAATACTGATAAAATATTTGGGGTGCTTGTTGCAGTTGCACTCACTTTCACTATCTCTTGAGGTCAATATGTATCAATTTCAAATCTACAAAGCCATTAAGACGAATAAGATTAAGACAAAAAATTGACAACGCCTCAAACTTTTTATGCAAAATGGTTTACCTACACAATCGGAACGGTCTCAACGACAACGTGTTTATAAACTTGAAGATAACAAACACGCAACACGTAATCACACAACTTCTCGACGAATGACTTAAAAAAAAGCAAACCGTACGCTAATTTATTACGAATTGCTGAGGTGGTCCGATAGTCGTACGATCTCTGTACCTTCTGTTTTCCACTTACCAGCACTGTGCACGGTTCTAGTTACAGAAACATTTACCTAAACAGCACTTTTGCCAAATTCTTTTTCGCGAAAAGTTGCGCGGAAAATGTAACTCCGCTTTTCGCAGCAGTTGGTTGCACGTGTTACATTACATGATTTACGATTTCGTTGTTTCATTACTTTCTTCAGCGTTAGAAATTAAATAAAGAAAAGCGTTGTATTTAAGCGAGTCTTCGGTAAAATATGTGGATTTTATCACTTAATTTTTACCTGTTATGCGAAACAAGGCTTGAGTCATCAACTCATAATGGCGTGAACCTTCGTCAAAGAACAGAAAATAAGTTATAATAGTTTTTGCCTAATTGAATAGCCGAGTGCGGCGACAAGGCTGTCTCTAGGTAGTCGGTTAGGAGCGAGTTTGGTTGCAGTTGTCGACGCGTGCATTGCTCCGGCCGGCCGCGCCAGTCCGCAGTCCGCACCGACCCGTCGACCCAACGACACGCAGTCGTCACCCACAGGGTACGGCCTGCGTGAAAAAAGCCGGCCGTGCTCGATCTAGTGACAGTGCCACAGTGAGCAGAAAAAGTGAACCGCTATTTCGGCAGGACGATTCGAATTTTACCCACGACTTTTTTTCTGAGGCTACCACACGACTGATTATTTCTAATCAGTTGCACAACACACTCGGTAAGTCCCTTTGATTATTAATTTATTACTAGAATATGCATAGATAAAGTTTTGTAATGTTTAAAATAAAGGAGCGCTATTAAAATTATTAATAATAAGTTCCGACGTTCTTATTTTTTTATTTTAAATTGAAAACAGTAATTCGTTGCATCGGTCTACCGGCATTTTTGAAATAGTGGCGCGAAAGTTTTTGCCGCGTTGACACACTTCTCTGTTTTAAATTGTCGAAAAGAATTACTATTGTATACGTGATTAACGCGGATTTTTATAATTTGCCATATGTCTGTGTCGTGTGAGCATGACAAACGAGTTTTCAAGGTTTACTTCGTTTTCGTGTTCTCCCAATAACTTGATGTGGGTACGAGTAGATATTTTATGGTCACGCTAGACGAGTAAGTGTAATGTTACATGGCTACTTAGAGTTTTTACAACATGTGGTTGTACTTGGTGTTTCGCCAGTCTTGACATGGTAACCTCATGTAGCTGATATGATATCAATAAATAATTATCGAGGTCAATAACAACTAATGAAAGAAGATTAATTAAAAGCAGAAATCCGGGTATATATCAAATAAATTAATCAAGTTAATATTGA
Source organism: Archips xylosteana (assembly GCA_947563465.1). NCBI lineage: Eukaryota > Metazoa > Arthropoda > Insecta > Lepidoptera > Tortricidae > Archips > Archips xylosteana. Next base: position 17,637,293 of record OX387344.1, read on the forward strand.
GATGCATCGTCGGAAAGCGTGATTACAATTTTTTCTGTTTTTGTATTTTATTGTTGTCACATAGGTACCTACACTATTAGTTACTAAGCTAACATCATTCATTTATTCATTCATTTATTGCAGTATGGGTCTTACGTTAATATATTTTTACGTTAAATTCTCCAAAATTTCTAATTCTTAATTAGGTAAGTATAGTAGGAAGTAATTGTCATAACCTAAGTAAATGACCCAATGGTGGAAAAATAATCAATTTTTATTTAAGTTTAAAGAGTTTGTTGTTAAACAAAAGACTCGGGTAGTAACTGATTTAATAAAAGGAAGAATCCCGCAGGAACGCAGGATGTTATAAAGCTATTATTTGACTTGCAATGTTTCGTAATCCTGTCTAAACTGTCTTCAAAATTGATTGCACTGACTGAATGTATTTGGATTGACTTAAAATTTGACATGGATATGTAAATTAGATGACAATGCTAGCTACAGTTATCAAAAAGTAACTTCAGACACCAAAAGACTTTAATCAAATTGTATTTTAACAAAGACTCATTTAAAAAAAGGAATTGAAGGGTCACTATTTGTTTTGAAATTTATTGTATTTACTTTTTAGAAGTAGATAATTTTACTATTCGTATTTTTTTAATATCTTTTTTCAGCTATCACGTATAAAAAAATAAGTACTTAATTAATTACGATGTGCTATCAAAAAAGAAATACTTAAATCAGTTGTAAATACAAAAATTGTTAAATACGACGTTTTCAGAATTGAGTGGTAGTTAATTTATAAAATAAAATAATAGTGATAAAATGTTTCCTAGGTAGCTAAGAGTACGACCTACCTATTTATGTATTTAGTAAATTATGTGGGTAAGACAATTTGTGATATATTATTATATGTGATGATTATTGACGAATACCTATAACTTTTGTTTAAATTTAGTATGATAATAATATTGTACTTCGTTAATAAAGTATAACGTTTAAGATTTATCAATGAAAACATTGGTCCATTGTATATTTAGACCTTGGAAATCGTCGTAAAATAGATAAATATTCGCAGTGAAATTCATCTCGATAAGTAGCTACGCCGTTCATTTCTAAATAATAAACTTGTCTAAACTTTAAATTAAGGAAATCCTGCAGGCTTATTGTCTAACGTTTCTGACGCTTGCCTTCGCAATCACTATTTCTTTCTGTCAAACAGTCTAAAATGATGACAGAAAGAGATGGTGAAATCAAAGGTAAGCCTCAGAAGCGCTAGACAATACGGCCTTTGGATTAAGTAAGTTTTCAATTTTTCCAGCTTTTTTGTTTGGTGAGTTAGTTTTCAACCTTTATAGAAGAGGATCGAGTCACGCCTTTTTATACTAGCTGTGTTAATGGATTGGAATCATTGGAATTCAATTGGGCGGACCCTGACGTAGTCAGTTAATGCATTTTTTTAAATTTAATAATTTATTTTAATTTTGTTCTTATTTTAGTGCTATAACGCGAAACAGTTATCTGTTTCATCATCTTCATCCCAGCCTATATAAGTCCCATTGCAGGGCACAGGCCTCCTCTCAGAATGAAAGGGCTTGGGCCGTAGTTCCCACGCGGGCCCAGTGCGGTTATCTGTTTACAATCAATCAAATAGGTGCTGCTAACATTAAATATATATCAAGGCGTCAATTTGTTTTGATTGAAACACCAAACTCTTTACGATCTGTATTTTTCGTTTTCCTACTGATTTTCCAAATTGAAAAAAGTATATTTTATTTCAACTGGATATATTAAGTATAACTAAGGGCACGTTATTGAATACCGAAAGAAAATATACCGAACGTATTAAATATCGAATGGACTATAAATTTTAACACCGAAAAGTTTTTTTTTAAACCGTAAACTTCGGAGGATTTATTTAAACGGCTTCGTATAGAATCCATTAGGTTAAGTTAGGTTAGTTTTATTATATTACAACAATCTCAAAAAGTTCACGGTTTTAGCAAAAACTTTTCGATATTTTAATAAATTAATAAAAAATAAAATAAATAATTAAAATATATTGGGCAAATTGTAATTATTGGAGATTGTTGTCAGTCGGATAAAGTAGCACAATTTCGCTGGACTTCTCTAGACCATACTAAATTAAGAGATACGTGTACTGCATCCTATATAATCCTATCCACTCACCCCAGCCTATATAAGTCCCACTACAGGTCACAGGCCTCCTCTCAGAATGAGAGGTTTGGGCCGTAATAGTCTAGTGATTTGAACTATGGCCTCTCAAGCACAGGGTCGTGGGTTCGAACCCGGGCTCGTACCTGGGAGCGTTTCAAAATTTACGTGCCAAATTACTTTTGAAATTTATTACGAGTTTTACGGTGGAGGCAAACATCGCGAGGTAATCTGGGCACACCCGTGAAGAAATTCAATGGTGTATGTGAATCTACACCGGACCCGCTACATTATAGGTACCTATGCTCATGTAAAATGATGTCACCATCACCAGACATGTTAAGCGAAGTTACGTTGATTGCGTCGCGATCGACGACACGTGTCACAGGACATTTGCCTTCTAGTGGATGCCAGACTTTACCCTAAAGTGCCACTGTGCAGTGTAGGTGGTTGCGATACGCACCGGTTGCCCGAGTAGCGTCCCCATTAGGGTAATAGTCGCGATTAGTGGACGATTTCTATTAAGTCCGCGACCACCGTGGCGTTGGCAATTTCCTAGCTCCAGTTATTACGAGCACATTTAGATTAAACTCAAAGGTGTTGAAATTGAGTAGTTACACTTGTACACACAAGTAAGTAAGTAGGTATCTTATTTTAATTAAGTAATGTAAGAGTTTATGACTCCTTTAGACGTGAAATTAGGTTAATGTGAATGTTCCGTGTCATCATCATCATCCCAGCTTATATACGTCCCACTGCAGGGCACAGGCCTCCTCTTAGGATGCTCTCATCCTAAGCAGCTTGGGCCGTAGTTCCCACGCGGGCCCAGTGCGGATTGGAAACTTCACACACACCATTGAATTTCTTCACAGGTGTAAGCACGTTTCCTCACGAGGTTTTCCTTCACCGTAATGCTCATGGTAAATTTCAAATGTAATGTTCTCGATGGCCCAAGCGAATAAACGTGTAATCGTAAAACGACAACTTTACAGGAAAAATAAAATCAACTTTAACAAAGATAACTGAAAGTTCTGGCAGCCGTTATAATAATATATATGCTTATAATATGTCATTAGATAGATATCAAAATTACCTACAAAACTGCGTAAATATTTGACCCTTATTTTCAACCATTTTCCCGTAAATAGTGATAAACCTCTTTATTTTTTTATTCGAATCATAAATCTTCAGGTCATTTTGTGTTATGGCTCATTGCACTGTTATTCGTGTTAAAAAGTGTAATTGTTTAAGCGCAATGTACATTTACGTCTATTTTTGTATTTTATTTGATTTCGCAATCGGCGTTTGCAATTTTGTTCGTGTTAATTTATTATAATGATTTTTATTCTATGACTCAAACGTTAATGAGTAGTATGTGAAAGCTAGTATGACTAAAATTTGGCTGACAAGATGGAAGGCGATCAAAGGTGTAATGCTAGTTTACACGAATCTTGCTAACAAAGTTTAATACGAATAAACGTGCAAAGTAATATTACTAAAATTGAAATAAAAAAAAGTCAATGTAGAAAACCATTGCACGTTTATTCGTGTATAGCAACAAAATTGTTAAAACTGCAACACTCTCTTGGAATCTTATTCGCGTTAATTTATATAGAAAATTACCAACGAATAAAAATTAAATACATATTTTTCATAAACGGTAAATCGGATTGGCTTAAAAAAAATTTACAACGTGCCTTAGGGTATATAAAAGCATAAGAAGCAAAAAAAATTTTTGTGTGATGGCCTTTGCACGTTTATTCGTATGGGCTATCGTCTGTCTAGATCAATGAAATTAACGTTCTGTAAGAAAAAAAAAACATATCAACTACTTGGCATGTGTCAAGGATTTGCATATTTACCTACCTTAAAAGTATGATTTTATTGTTACATTATTTTAATGTTTACTGTACAAAAATAACCATTTAACATTATAAACCCCATTGCTTATTAACATTTTAATAAATATTTTCACTTAGAATTACCAGTTTTTTGTAATTGTTTTTACAATATCCACAAGTCTATTGTTATTACAAAATTTTATGTCTTCAGGTAGGTAAACTATCGATTCTATAATACAAATACAACTTTCTCAAAAAGGTAATACAACTGCTTTGTAATACAAAGATCCATGTACCTACTTTGGTATGATGCAAATTATTTCTACCAGAGAAGCTGTTACAAATTTTTTTTTCACTAATTTAAATTAATGATCTAAACAAAAATCGATAAAGTATTTCCTCCATCCAATCCAATAATTAATATCGTCACTACTTTGAAAAAGCTTGTACCTAATTATCTCAAAATCGATAATCTGGTAAAGTGAACTTTAAGTAGTGTGCATCAAGGTTCAGTTTGGTTTACATATTGACATGTAATACGAGCTTTTTTGAAAGTCATGACGATATGCCGTGTAAATTCACGTTTTTTTTTGTAAAATTTATTGCTCTAAACATGCATTTTTCACAGCAAAATAATAGAAGTCATTAATAAAACCGGCTGTCTGTAAAGTCGGTTTACGGACGATAGTTTAACGTGACAAACTGGCCTTCGCCGCTCTCTTGCAACTTGCCTTCGCCGCTCTGTACGTATGTACCGTTATGTACTTGTACGTACATGTACGTTACATTGCGATGCGACATCCTTTTTCGTGCATGCAGCCGGCGTTCATCGATTTATTAGACGTTGTCACGTCAAAAATAATTTCTAAATTAGTATGCAGCCGAAGACAGTTCTAAGACCCGTTCTCTTAATGACCATACATGTGCTAACACAGATAGCTTCACTTAATAGATTTACGCTGTCAAATAGTGTAAAGCGTTTAAAATAAGAAACACAAGACCGCTTGAGTGAGAGATGACAGATTTTTTGTATAGCTTATGTAGGTTGTATGAACTTATTGGGTACGTATCAAAATATATAAAGTTTAAATTATAAGTAATAATGGACGAAATACATAATGGTCATTTGATTTAAAGCAATTTTCTTGGAAATTCTCAACTTTACAGGATTTTCATAAAATAAACCTAACCTAACCTAAACCAATCTGTAGATTACACGATTAAAAAATTTTGTTTTATCAATAGTTTCATGGAAAATTTTAGTATACATGTATTATGACTATTATGTAATTCATACTAAATACATACTGAAACATAGATGCACAGAAAAAAACCCCAGAAAAAAGACCAATGCTGGGAATCGAACCCAGGTCCTCGGCGTTCCGTGCCACGTGCTTACCCCTACACCACCACTGGTCAGGAGTTTACACGCAAATTTTTCCTATGCATCATACATTCCAGCCTGCCATCATCACTTATGCAGTGATACAGCGCCATCTATGTTCAATTCTCATCGAGAAACAAATATAGAAAGAAAGAAAAACAACCACCGATAAAGTAATATATGGATTTCACGGGATGACCGTAAAAGTCAAAAATTGAAGTTGAAAAAATAAAAAATACAAAAAGATACTTCAAACCAAACTTGTTAAAATTATGTATTTCGTCCATTATTCGTTTTAATCTTTATATATTTTGATACTTTCCTGATCTTATTCCATCATCTTCCTTTCACCACCGTACGACATTCGGGAGCAAGTCCACCCTTATATGCCGATCATTCGCATAATGCGCTTCGATTCATCTTTTATAGTATGGACTACCAAGGAATAGAATTCGCATCCGTCGTCTGTTTTCGGATGAGAACAATTTAGGGCGTTTTAAAGACCAAAGTGAATAATGCTGTCACTAAACCAGCCTCACATGCACTTAAGTACCAACAGTTGAGATAGGGTCAGTTGGTGAGCTTAATAAAAAAAATAAACAAGTATTTCATGTTGTTTTGTGTTTGAACACTATTACATATAAAGAAAAAGTAAAAAAACAATAAATTCACAATACTTAATTATTACTCTTATCGGTCTACCAAAGACCTGAAATCAAATGAAGTTTCTTTTAAAAATACAGATTTCTAAAGTCAATATGTTGTTGAACCCCGATTCACACGAACCGAGCATTTTAAAGATGATGTTTTTCTCAGTACTCAAAACTTACCTACTATTTGCATTCGATAGCGGACTCGAGCAAATAGCCGGTCGATTATTTGAGCATGATCGATGATAAACGCAGATGTCGGCTGCGTGACGAATTATTTACATTTCAAAAAGTCACATCCTTCTTAGGAAACGGTTGAAAAAAATATCATTCGGGTCTTATCATAATTGTATGGGGTTGGAGACTTCACATTCACATCCTTCTTAACTCTTATAAATTGGTATGAGTTTCGGGTTACGATGCTTACGTAACCTTTAATTCCTTTGATTTTTAATTCCTTTATTAATAAAATAGTTCCATACTTAACAGCTATAGCAAAATGCAACGATAGGTTTATATGTCCCAAAGGCAATCAAAATAACAACTAATCACAGTACAAGGGAGTAAACATGTGTGATAAGAACATCTAGATAAGTTTGTGACACATTTACAACTCCATACTTACTTAATATACATGTTTCGTTTAAAATATTTCACCAAAATAAGCAGCACTTATTTCTGCAATGCAGAAATAAACAGCCAGATTAACCGAGATAAGTTCAGCATTGCACTTTTTTGCCATTTATTCACTACAGTGAAAGTACACCTACTTTCCCCCTTGCGAATCTGTATCAAAACTTGAGCATGCGTCGTGCAAAAAAATGGTGTCATTAGGTCTTCCCTCGGTGAATAATGCCAGGCTATTTAATCTGCAATTTGTTGTTTGCAATCTAGCGGTTTCGAAATATTATACGTCGTAGACATTCATCTTGTTAATCCAGTTTGCGTAATATGGCGGGCTAAGTAGACTATTACCTTGTAGTTGATAGTATTTCGCGACTTTGACGAACGAAAATGCAGTCATCAGCTTGCCACCTACTTTATTTAACATTAGTCTAGCATAGTCCAGCAAGTATTACCTATAAGTAAACAGACATACTTGGCCTTGCTTTGTTCTATTTACCTATTTACATTAATTTTACTACAAGTTATTTTTATTATTTCCGAAGAATTCTAAACTTAGCATTTCGTGGGTCATTTGTGGTTCATTCTTTGGTTGTAATGCGTGACCGATTCGAAATAAAGTTGTTCACGTGCGTAAATAGGGCATACTCAGTAAAGGTGTGTCCACGCGTTGTATTAAATGGGCCATGTGGCGATGGAGCACCACAGAAGCTATTGTGACGGCAGCTAGCCCATTGTGTCAGATGACAATATACGATATTACCATATTTAATGAGTTCATCGATGCACCGGCGCGGGCGCATCTCGCCAACTTACTTAAAAAAACAAAGACCGGCCATTGTTTGTTAATAATGCATAGAGTTTCGTATATAACTATGATTTGGTAGTTTCGTTGCTGCATACTAATAGCGGTTGACGTGTGCCGTGGCATGGGCGAGTTTTCGTGAGCTAAAAAAAATGTCGCCTCTCATCGTGACGACCGTTTACGTCGCGATCTTCTATGAATGATTTTTTTAAGGACATTTGAATGGATCAACAGATAAGATCGCACACGGATGTAGACAATCCCAACACCGAGAGGATACGAGTACATAACAAATAAGTACATAAATTGTCAGCCCTGAGAGCTAAGTTTCGAGTTTCAGTTCGTTCAGTAATTTCACAGACTGTCTTCCTCGTCCTGCCAAAAATAATGAGAATAGGTGGTAATGAGAGTACATATTAACGTGCATGGCGTAAAATAGTCTGCTAAAATAAAGAGTTTTTCACTGTATATAATATATATATATATATATATAACTTATATATATATATATATATATATATATATATATATATATATATATATATATATATATATATATATATATATATATAAGTTAGTTTTTTGTGTTTTTTTTTCGAGACACAAAACCGTTTGAAACATAAAACCGTGTAAATAAAACTGTATCATCTCTCTGTAGTTAAGTTAGTAATTTATTCACACATTTCCCGCGAAGGTTAATGAATGACTTATGGATCTCAATATTATTATACCTAAGTATTAACGAATTAGGAAAATTAAATAAATATCTATTTGTAATTATTTTCAATTGTCATGGATCCTTCCTACGTTAGCAATGTCTAGATCAAGCTGTTTTTATTACAACCAATTTACACTTTAGCGTTCAACACATCCAATTATTTTAATTGTTTCCATGATAGCTACAATACCTAAACAAATCAGTAAACCTCATGCTCCCAGGCGGACAATGAAATCTTTGACAGTGACTTTTGACTGTTCATTGACCTCACAACAAAGATACTTTGACAATCTACTTACACCTTCTAATCAACACTGCTATGTAAACACGTGTAAAGTATTTTTTTTTCAACCGACGAAAAAATGGAGGAGGTACTCGAGTCGATAGTCGAGTATATATTTTTTTTATGTACGACCAGTCATAACTTTTGACAGGGTTGTCCGATTTTGATAATTTTTTTTTGTTAGTATACCTTGAAATTGGTCCCATATAAATTTAAAAAAATAATCCTACCCTAAGGGTAGGAAAATAGGGGTGATTTTGTTCACTCTCAGATTTTAATGCTGTGCTGTGTATTACAAAAACCTCACTATGATGGAGCTTCAGACCTTTCAGTAATACGAGAAAACTAAAAAGCATAAAATAAAAACTTTTTAACAAAAAACTAATCCGCCGAAAAAAACTGAAAAGCAAAAAAATAATAAACCTTTTTTATTTAACCTCAATAACTAAGTTTTGAAACTATTGTAAGTTACCTAAGTAATTTTGAGTCGGTGCCAAACAATCAATCCTTCGCCGGAAAACGCCTAGCGTTCACGAGCGAGCGATCGAGACAGCAAACCGAACGGGCACACACGTGACACGTGATTGTTTGGCACCAGCTCAAAATTACTTAGGTATACTTACATTAGTTTAAGAACTTAGTTGTTAAGGTTAAATAAAATAGGTTTGTTATTTTTTTGCTTTTCAGTTTTTTTCGGCGGTTTAATTTTTTTTTAAAAAGTTTTTATTATCACATTATGTTGTTTTAATTAAAGTAAGGCACGAAAAATAATTGTGATAAATTGACTCTCTAAGTGATTGATTACCAGTATATTACAGGTCAGTAGGATCAACAACTTATCGGTATATTTTCGCCTATTGTGTTTTAAGTTCATACCACAAGTTGATAGCGTTCGTATATTTATACTTAACTAGCCTTCCGTCCGCAGCTTCGCCCGCGATAAAATTAATTTTCCCGTAGGAAAAGGTATTTTCCCGCGGTATGTAATTTATTATATTGTAACTTGAAAAGATGACTTCCTGCCAAGTTTCTTGCGGCGCATTCTTCTTGGCAATGATGGTCCTTACGAAGGCGCTGGTAGCTTAAAAAAAAAAAAATTACATGTAAAAGAGCCCTTTGCGGCCTACTTGCAGAATAAACGTTTTGATTTTTGATTTTGTATAAAGTAGCCTATGTCACTGTGGTAATGTAGTGTAGTAGCTTTCTAACGCCAAAAGAATTTTTGAAATCGGTCCGGTAGTTTTGGAGCCTATTCAATGCAAACAAACAATCAAACATACAAACAAACAATCAAATCTTTCCTCTTTATAATATTAGTAAAGATTAGTCTTCCAGAAAAACTTACACCAGTCTGCACAGAACAATTATTTCGCTTGTTAAGTTCCCTCTTTTATCTTAGAATACTCGCCATGTTGGCTTGAACCCCGTCTTGCCTATATAAGGTTCAAATGGCGTCTTCCGTATAGATCAAGATTCAACAACGTAGCGGCGCAAGCGTTTGCGATCAGGTAAAAAGCTGTAGTTTGCAGAACTTGAAATATGCAGTAATTGATAGCGTAGAACCACTATTGAACTTGTAAATCGACTATAAATTAGACGTGGTTTTGATTATCAGAGAAGGTAAAGAAAGTTTTATTATTAGTTAGCAATCCATCTTATACTATATTTCTCATGCGCTTCTATAAATAAATATATAATAAATAAATCATCTTGTTGGAGGCCTACCTACACTGCGTCTTCAGATCCGCGGACGCCACTCGAGAACCTTTCGGCCTCATCTGCCGTCAGTCAGTTCTACGGGCGATGTGCCCTGCCCAAAACAACAACAACACAAGAGGATGCGGATGGCTTGGCATGGCCGATCTGTTTGGCGAGCCTTGGGGGAGGCCTATGTTCAGCAGTGGACGTCTTTTGGCTGAAGTGATGATGATGATGATGAAATAAATCATGGGACATTGACCATGAGGAAACTTTTGAATGTCAAGGTATAAATATATGAATCGTTATTATTTTACGTTTTAATGAAAAAACCTGTTTTTTTTTAGTAAAAGAATTTCAATCCCACGTTCTATTGTTTTTTGTTCGCTAAGTATTGAATAAGAATAAGAAATCTTTATTTCGCATAAGTAACAGCTAATGCTAAGAAGAAAAATAAAAACAATAATTGATAATAATAATATTGGTTATATCTAATATGTAATTGTTTGACAGGGTCTTTGACCAATAAAACTATTATTTTATATTATTAACTATAAGAAATTCTAGTCTCATTTTTCTGTCAGGTTCCCCTTTTGGGTATCTTTTTTCTAAGGAATATTAACATAATTTCTGAAAACGGAAAGTACAAGTATACTAAACCGTTAATAACTGACTGTTTGCAGAAATAATAATCAGTGTCTCACCTTGACTATGCCACAAAGATGACGATGACATCACAAGCAATCTACTCGGCAAACCATTATTAAAACTTTTCAAAATCATTAGAAATAAACTGTTTCTAAATAAAGTTAGTCATTAAGGTAACTAATTTAGTGGCCTTAAGTTAAGTTATTGAACCGTTAAACGTTTTTTGATTTTTTAATTTTTGATTTTTGATTTTGTTTTAATATTTTTATTTTATTATTTAATATTTATACGGAAAAAGAGGAATCTGTAAGTTTTTCCTAAAACTAAATAAGATAGGTAAGTATACATACGTGTAAATATGCCGATGCTTTTTATTCATTTCGAATACCTATGCATGTAAGTCAATTTCGAAAAAATCAGTGGAGTCTTTTTTTACGTATACAGCCGACGTAGATACAATTACTACTATGTTTAAATGACACAATAGGCTAGACGACTAAAAAAAACTGTTTACTCCGTCAGTTAGATTATTAAAAAATATTGTACACGTATTTTTTCTTTTGTTTGACAAACAAAAAATGAGGAGGATACAGTGCTTAGAAGTTTCGAGTGACGTCACTATATGGTACAATTTTTACCTAAGAGTGACGTCACAAGCCCCCACTCCGGAAGTTTGATGATCTATATCTTTGTCGTTTTTTAATAATTTGATAAACCAAAAAATACGTGTCCCATATTTTCCCATAATCTAACTGACGGACTAATTAGAATGACAAATTTTTGACCCAGTCGTCATCCCTATTTAAGGGTTTTACTATATACTGACATAAGGTCCAGTTTACAGGCTCCAGTAAATAAGTACTGCGATGTTCGAGCGATCTCTTGTTACTCGCGCTTGTAGCATCGCGGGCTTGCAATGTCATAGTACTGGAATGATTTTACTGTAACAATGTAAATCCTTCCAGCTTTACTTAATTGCTTTGTCATTAAGGTGAGTTCAGATGTTTACGTGTTGTCATGATGCATAAATTCCGTAGTTGGTGAGTACTCTTCAGAACAAAGTAATTTCTCGTATGATGTTATAATTATGTTTGTTTCCAACTTACTCCCGTTTATCTCAAGGATTGTTTATATGTGAGCTACGCGTGCGCCTTTGTATAAGTAAACATTTGTAGTTTATAGAAATACCGCTTCCCAGTAGGCCGATCATTTACCAAACATGATGTTCTGTTCAATAACAATTCGATTATTCTGGGAAATGGGAAATCCTTTTTTCAATCATATAATTATTTTTCCCATAAGCTATCATTGTTCAAAAGTCTGTAATAAATAATTTTTTACTGAGTCATCTATTACTGTAAATATTTAACTGAAAGAATGTGTTATGGTCAAAAGATAATTTAAATTTTTGGAATGCACAAATTTTCTGTTCTAAGTATGTCTTCTTGAAATTAAAGTATATCTATTGACAAAACTACATAGATACATTACGTATCCAAAATATGTCCGATCAGTCTAACAAAAATAATGATTTGTCTGTTGGACTTTGTCATGGAAAAATTTGACAGAAAATTAAACATAGAGTCCGAAAACATTATGTATATTTATAATTCGAAATAAGGTTATATTTTTTTACTTAAACCTGACCCGTGATTGACCACTATCTCACCTGATGAAAAGTGCCGATGAGGCCAAGGTTGTATCTCACTACTTAGCCTATTCACTCTGGCCTTGATGAACCCTAGGTGGTATTTATCTGGAAATAAATAACATGAGCTAACATTTTCTCGTATCTAGCAAGTGCACTCACAGTCTCATTTTGCCCTGGTACTAAGATATACAATCTTCGCTCTTGATGTCGCGTAAATAATGAGAAATGCTCTCCGTTACAATGAGGGATATCACTAGGTACTAGCAATGCTCGGAGGCAATCACGCCTACTCGCTGTGGGCGAGTGGTAAGACCTAGGACACGACTGGTTCCTACAACCAGTCCTGACACTTACCACTCTGGGGTTCGTAGATCAGTTTATAAATGGGTTTTGCTGTATTTTGTCAGCTAATACAATGGGAGACACTAATGAAATTTAATTAGTCATTTGGGTGCAGGGCCCAATTGACTGCATAGCATAATGCAGTGGGACGTATACTTATAGGCCGAGATGATGATGATGATGATGAGTCATTTCGATACATAAAGAAGAATTTATGGTTACTTCGGCTTGTGGATTGTTAAAGGTCTTTCATTTTTAACAAGAACTAAATTTTTTGTTGACTTTCGTTAAGTCAACCCATTGATATTGCAGGGCACATAGGCTCTTACTCAAAATAAAAGTAGCATTGAATCAAGAGTCACATTTTATTGTTTCATAGATTCCAAGCGTTACAGGTATATGTATTTAAAGTTTTAAGGCCTTCAAAAAATGCTCTCATAAAAACATGGCACATATTGTTATAAGCTAAATTAATTGCAATGTCATTGATTTAAGGTTTCTTTGAATAACATTAATACCTAACTAATCGCTCAATAATCACAGGTTCAATGTCTATTGCAGCATTGGAAGCCTGTTATTGATTTCCCGTGTAGTCATTTCACAAATGGCCGCAGCCTCCAGCTAGCGGGATGGTGCTTAGATCTTCGTTACCCTGACAATGCGTTCCATCGCCCACGCACTGCTCCGCTCTCCGCTTCATATTCCCGCTTTCCAATGCAAGGAATCAAATCTCCAACCCGCAAATAGCCATTTGATTGCATCGCGACACTAAACTATTTGAGTTGGACGTTTATTGCTCGCTGTTTATTCCCAATCCCGATAGTAAACGGAGGAAATTAACTAACATAGAAAGTAGATAACAGGATGCTAGTAAGTACTTAATAGAACCGGGGTATTTAATAAAAATAATAATTGTCTTATTTATAATAGTACTTAGGTACGTGTACAATCAAAGAGGATTGATTGCTTTTACTGAGCAATCTATAGAAATAATCAACTTTGATTCAGTTTATTCTTCGCAGCGAACACAATGTAAGTTATACATATTATTTATATTTATGCAGCAAAACGGAAAACTTTCTAGTTTTATTTAAGTAATGCAATGATTCGCGTGAATGGTTGTTACTTAATCTCAGTTGAAGAATAAGAACAATTTTACGTAAGTTGAAAAATGCATTATGTCAGTTGCTAAAGTTTTTTGACCTGGAGGTGCGACAGTTATAACTACTTATAACGCACAGAAACAGATGGAATCATTACTCTTGGTTGTTTGGCGGGCATTCTTCGGCACGTATTTGGTGTGAAGTGTTGTACCACCCCCCCCCCACGCTACCTACCCCTCTTTATATACTATATACTAAGCTATATATACTAAAGCTACCTACCTATCTAGACCTACCTCCTATATATTTCTACCTATATTTCTACGTTACTTTATATATCTCTACCTATAAAACTCTAAGAAGACCTACCTAGGAAACCTACCTATATAAGCGAACCTATAGCACCTAATTTTTTCTGAAGTTATCCGAGAGATGTCTAGCTCCTAACTCAAGCTGATTTACCTTGTTTAAGTCACAGAATTGGCCAGTGATCGTTAGCGGTCTACGTAATAAGGATCCTACATTGAGTCCGAAGAATAACCCGACAGTTCTTTTTTTGTATGTATGGGTAGTAGTTAACTGCTATATAATTCAAGTTTATAATGAAGATATGGTTAGGATGGATAATTTTAAAGAAAGTAATTGCCTATAGTTAATAAAGTCATTGAGGAAGATGAATAGTTGAAGTAGGATAATTAAGCTGTTTGTAGTTTCAAGTAATTGTATATAGTTTTAAGTAATTGTATATAGTTTTAAGTGATCGCACATAGATAATAAAACCTGTAGAGATGTCAAAAGAAGAATGGTTGAAGAAAGATAATTGTCTGAAGTTTTATTAATGTCATATGTCCATAGTCTGTGTCATGTACTTGTAGGCAAGGAATTTTATATTGCGGCTATGGTTGAGAGCCCGCTCCCCGCTCTCAACGGTGGTGTGCGGCACCATACTTGGACTCCAAAAGAACCTCCCCCGCATGAACTCAGAAGGAGTATACTACCTTTTCCTTGTTTAGGTAATGAATGCATTACCTTAAGTAAATGAGAGGACATTTCAAAGGGATATTAGTTACAGTCTGTGGCCGTTCTTGGGTCCAACCTGTGATCATATTGCCTCTGCAATAGCTAGCCGAAACTTCGGTAGTAATTGTAGACTTTGATGAATGATCATAATGACTATTGAGTAGCTACCAGATCCTTTGGTACCAGTAAGCCACTAACTTGCATCTGCCTCAGTTATAGTCAGAATGACGGATTGTAAAACAAGTATTTGGTAAGCTTTTACCATTTAGGTACAGTAAGTATAACTAGCCACCACAGGACCAGATAATCCAAGGTTATTTCACCAGGGACGACCGCCGACTTCAAAGGAGATTCTACTTTACAGCAAATAAATATTCATAGTGAGTTTGTTGAGTTTTATTTTTACTCACTTAATTGAGTCTACTAGGGTTTACTAGATAGGACATATGGATGAAAGGGAAACCCTGAAATCTTTCATCCGTCGGAAGTCTAGAGCGTCATAGTCAAAGTCAGTCAATGCCTCAGGCATTAGTAGTTATGTCATCAAATGTAGCCCTTTCCCACAACACAATATAGCTCAATGAAGAACTGTCTTGTTTAGGTAGTAGTATTAAGTAAGTCAGGAGGCATAGTAATGCCCTCCTACATCAATTAGTATAATGACGAACAGCAGGTAGTATTTAGTTAATGGTAATAGTATTAAGTATGTCAGATGGCATATCTCAGCCCTCCGACACACTACAGTATAATGAAGAACTGAAGATAGTTAATGATAATAATATCAAGTATGTCAGGTGGCATATTTCAGCCCTCCGACACACTACAGTATAATGAAGAACTGAAGATAGTTCATGATAATAATATCAAGTATGTCAGGTGGCATATTTCAGCCCTCCGACACACTACAGTATAATGAAGAACTGAAGATAGTTAATGGTAATAACACCTATCCCCGAAGAACCTATCCTACCAGCTAAACTATCCATCTATTCTACACGAAATTGAAAAGCTAGGAATCCGGATTCCACATTTACAACTACCGCGGGGCCCCTCTCCAACTGATAAGAGAGGGCCTATCCTAAGCTAATGCCTACGTTGAGTGGGTTGGCTCAAGACTTACTTTCTATACCCGTGTGCTTACTGGTACCCTTCTGAGGGGATTGGGATAGAAGAATACCAGTGTGTAATATATATATAAATAGATAAGCGGACTAGGTAGATGATGAGTTTGAAACACCGGTTATGGCGCTCCAAACCCTTCATCACCCAGGGAGAACTTAGGTCCGACTCTTGAGTTATAATACAGACCCCCACCCATCTCCAAGAGGTGGTAAATTTACACTAAAACGCCTCCGAGATGGGCTAATCGTTACGTTAACACCGCAAGGTTTCGGGACTATCCCTTCTCAGAGTCCAGCTATTACTTCAGCTGATGCTCGAATAGGTTCTCCAACACTAACACAACCTAGCCCCTACACTGACCCCGCAAAATCCACTAAACCCCAATTTAACTATCACCCAACTATGTAATTATCCAAGCAATGAGCATTCCATCACCATGTCTTGGCAATAAATACGCAAAGCCAGATAACCACACTAAACCCCTCCCCATTAACTATCACAAGAAACTAACAAATAAACTCCCATACGAAATTCCCGCAAAATCCCGCTACCCCATCTTAACTAACATCAACTATGTAATTATCCGACAATGAATATTCCATCACCATATTTGGCAATAAATACACAAAGCCGGGCAATCACACTAACCCCCTCCCCATTAACTATCACAAGAAACTAACAAATAAACTCCCATACGAAATTCCCGCAAAATCCCGCTACCCCATCTTAACTAACATCAACTATGTAATTATCCGACAATGAATATTCCATCACCATATTTGGCAATAAATACACAAAGCCGGGCAATCACACTAACCCCCTCCCCATTAACTATCACAAGAAACTAACAAATAAACTCCCATACGAAATTCCCGCAAAATCCCGCTACCCCATCTTAACTAACATCAACTATGTAATTATCCGACAATGAATATTCCATCACCATATTTGGCAATAAATACACAAAGCCGGGCAATCACACAAACCCCCATTAACTAACACTAGAAACATTTAAACACCCAATAAAAGAAACACGATAAAAGAAAACACAAGAGAAAACACAATAAAGTAAGAGAAAATACGGTAAAAGTCACGATAAAAATGATACCTCAAACACACTGGGAGAACCGTTTCCGAGCCCGTGGCAAAGACGAAGAACCCGTTCTATGTCCGCTCGCTGCCTTTTATACGCCATCTACCGTCCCAATAGCGAACTAAGCGCACTTAGCCCAAGCAATCCCATTGGAGCATTTGGAGCACTTGGTCCATTCAAACCATATGGTGCACACGGAGCACTAGGTGCAAAAGGGGCCCGAATAACTGTGGAAAGGTCGTATCTCGAGCGCGTGCCTCCAGTCTACCCGACAATTCTCATTCCGAACTCGATACTGAAATAGCTTCTAAGCTTTTCACTTAAGGTGCAGATTTGCCTGTTTTACCTCTAATTGGGTCAGCCAGTTTGTTGGCAAAATTACAGGTATGCCGTCTAGTAAGCGAAAGTGTTGCATCATCTTCATCATCATCATCATCATCTCAGGCCTTTCCTCAAGTAAAAGGGTTACAAATGAGGATTTTCCGTATGTAATTGTTAATTAGCCTTATTAACATCGTTGCCGTCAGTCCCACATTCCCAAATAAGCTTCATACAGGCCTATTCTTACAATAAAAGGTTCAGTATGCAAATAGGTAGTTTGTGATCAATGAATTAAGAATAACATCGCCCTATTGACGTATGTAACAATTTTATTAGCTATTTTGAATATATATTATTAACTAATATACCTAAAACTATGTTTATATAAGATGGAACATTACAGATGGATGTCTGTACTGTTACAATTGCCCCCCAAATTCTATGGAAGCGGACATATATTTAGCTGAAGTAGAATTTGTTAATTGCAATAAAACAACATCTATCATTAAACTTATTAACACTTTTCCCTTCTATGATTGCCTCTTCTCCTTCTTCAAGCAATTTTCATGTGAGGTGTGTTTTTAGACCAAATATAGAAGTGGAAATACTCAAGGGGCGAATAGCCAAGTCTCGCATGTCACGAATGGCGATTCAAGAGTTACACGAACTGACTCTTATCTCATCAGGGAAAGTGGCTGTGCTAGTTCCACTTCATCTCTAATAGAAACGTATTTAGCGATGGATACAATCTTGCATCTGCCTCTGTCGACTGAAATCGATCACCAATACGTCCCTTCAAAAGATAATGCCAGCCGTCGGCGACATAACCATTAAATAACCAATCCCAACAGCGCAACCTAACCCTCTCCCCCCGAATACCACACCCCCAACTTGGTGAATGTTGCAACAATAAAGTTCGTCATATTGTATTTAATTTGTATGTATTCGACCAGGAGTGAATTACTAAAGGGTCATTAACTAATCCTCAGCAACCAAAATAACGATAAAGAAAGAGCTTCACGAGGAACTAATGTCGCAGCAAGGGAAATGAGACCTTCTAGGTTCATACACAAAAGCTAGTGACCAGGTCTTGCATCTGCCTCTAACGACCATGATCATTCGCAGATGTGCCCCCCCATTAACAAAGTCCCACCCTGAACGCTCAAAGAGGTAAATTTCATTTATGTGCACAGCACACAAAATATCCACGAATGTACGTATGCATGAATAGTCTTTGATCCTCTTTCATCTCACTCACTCCCAATCTTTGACTTGTTATGACTATTATTTCGGACTATGTCCAGTAAAATTTCTTTTCAAATGAATTACAATAAGAGTTATATAAATTACATTTTCCATGTAGATATTTCTTTAGCAAAATACAGGCGCATATCAGTTTATTTTATTTTCGCGCCAGTATGCAATGATAATGATCATTACAATATTATTTCCAAGGATAATACAATATTACGCATCGAAATTGTCACGTGTATTTAGTCATGGTCCTATGTTGTGTCTAAGTTTGAAGTTACATGGAAGGCTTTTAACTGCATGATGCCATTTTTTTTTTTTTTTTTTTTTTTTTTTTTTTTTTTTTTTTTGGCTTACTCCTAACATCTACAACCATGTTACTTGTTTGCAAAGTGTAATGTTCCAGTCCAAATGTTAATAAGTTAAATAAAATTTCAATATCAAGGCCTCTTCCCCACAAACTGCTCAACTTATTCACTCATCTCTTTCACAAACCCACTCTTACATCCTTCCTCATTCGCCCTTTCATACTGGTATTACTAATCGACTACCCCCTCCATAACTATAACCACAACCATACTTCCCCTCCGCTCTTGCACCCCACCTTGACATTAAAATAATATTTATATTCTATTTAAAAACATTTTTTTTTTTTTATTATTATTATTTTTATTTTTAGAATTAATTTGAGCAAATAAAAATTCTTCTCAGTAAACATATGTCCTATTTTATATATATATATCTTTCTACCCAATAACAGTTACTTCTTATTTCATAATTCTTAGTAAATTTTCTAAAGAACAAAATGGCTATAGCTAAGTACTACTATTTTTTTTCAACTAGACATCAAGTTTTTCCCACTACAATTCCTAAAAATCTAAATTCTACTTCCACCACCACCACCTTCACCAGTACTAACAACAAAACTGACCCATTGATTTCCCCACCCGTAGATTCCCGAATTCACGCTATATCTACTTTCTTATATCTAATTCCTTATTACTAAAACAACAAAACAAGTGAAATCCAAAATTTCTAGTTTAACCTATGCGCTCCGTGAAATAAAATAAACGTCCGACTTTAGAACAGCCCTACACGCGTCATCTGTCTACGCCAACGCATGGCTGCGCTATGGCATAATTGTAAAATGCACCCAAGTAGCAACTATATAATGGCTATAATAATATTTAACAAACTGCCTCAAGTTTAGAAACGAATCTAGCAACATTAAATTTATAAAATTAGTTAATGGCTTGTTAATTTTGAAATGATATTATAAAGTATTCAATTATTTGAATGATAAATTGTAGAAAACGTTGGATATGTTATGATTACTGGTTACTATCGATTTGGTCTAGGTAGATATTGACATATATATTTTTTCCATTTTTTTTCTTATTGACTGGGGAACGAAGTTAATTGGAATTAAAAGGATACATTGTGAATTTTTAATTTTACAATTTTAAAGCCCCAACATATATATAATTCTAATTTTTAATTTAATTTTTAGACCTTAAGTTATATTTTATCTAATTTTAATTTATATTTTCAAGTTACTAATTATCTTTCTCCAGTCAGGTCAAATAATGAATGTACTTAAGTAAACATTTAGAAAATAAGGTAATTGCAGCGCCCTAGCAGGGTAACATGTACCTACTATATCTAATCTATGACCTATAATAATTGTACAAATGAACACGATCGTAATAACGAGTATGAGTATGAATTATTTACCTAGTTCCTCGGAACACTGAACAATATTATATTATCTAAACAACAGCAATTACCATCGCTACGCAGAGCTACTAATTATTCAAGTAGGTAAGGCGCATCGCCTCTTTCATCACTCTAATCTACCCTATGTAAGTATAATCTACCTAACCGAGTATCTGGTTATATGTATCTATCGCCTAAACAACGATTACTACCTTCTAATAGTCCTACAATTAGTGCCTATTAATAGTCTTCTAATAGTTAAGAATAATAGTTTAGTTTAAGAATATTAGTTTCAGTAATTTTAGAGCATTTCAATGTCTAGTATAAAACATTAGGGTATATAATTTTAGATATAATATTAAATTTAGGACACACAGCGTAGGGTCCCAACTACCAGATGATCACGGCCAGTACAAGTAACTTCCTTAAGTGACAATGCCCCGTGCTACTCTGACCAACTCATAATAATAATATTAATTCCTATTGAATAAAAAGCCCCTTATGAACATACAATGCAATAGTATAGTATGTACATCGTTATACAAAACAACTAGAAACCAAAGAAATAAGTAAGCTTGTCAAAATTTATCTGAATAAGGTAACTATTATCTTTAGCGCCCCGCTTATAACAAAAATGTAAATTACACGACGTAACTATTAGTATTGTGTTTCCTATTCCTATGAATATTCACTTATTTATTAAATGTTCTACCCGGCTTGGCAAGGCGCACTACCGTGCCCCCCAGACACTTAGGCAGTCATAGATACACTAGTTGATACCATATAGAAAACATCCTCTTTAAGACAGAATAATAATTATCTCGCACCTGTCTATACCTAAACTTTCTACATATCCTATAGTTGCTAAATACTATTTACCCAAACTATCCATGAAATTTGATGTACACTGTCTGTGTAAGTACTAAACCCACCCTTCCTAAATTCTAACCTGTGCCCTATTATATTGACCTGCGCAGCTCTGCTAGATAATCACACTACTAAAACCCATTGTCACCGATTGTGTTAATCTTATTTGTTTACTAGATAAAGAGATTTAAAATACATACACACACACACACACATGTTGGCCGGACCTAAAGCCAAGCATAACCAATCAAGAGATCAAACTGTTAACAAAACCTGTGCTAATTTTTATTTCTATAAATAGACATTCAGTCTTCAAACAACTAACATTCCTATCATAAGCCTAACTCATATACATAACGCATAACTCTAGCCTGCATTATATATTAACTATTTCCCTACAATAAAGTTTCATATGTCAATAGAGGTTAAAATGCAAACAACCAACTGTCAATTCCATGGCAACAACCCATTTTAAGTATTAATGAATTTAAATTACACGCTATGTACCTAGTAAGCTCGTTACCTACTGTAGTTTATCTTATTATTTCGTAACTAACGAAGTACCGAGTGACATTCCTAGATCGTCGATTTATCAGTCTTATTTACGCTACAACTTTTCGCCGCACAATAAAGTATAGTTTAAACTACGAACCCTTAAATTTAAAATTCCTACTTAAATGAGCAATGCCGGGAATCGAACCCAGGTCCTTGGCTTAATATATATTAATTCAAACACATACCACCGTCAAAAGTTTGCTAGATATACCTATCAACATTGTCGGTTGTCGAGTCCTAAATTTCACTCACTCACGGACGGTCTCACTTCAATAATACAATTGTCTTGCTATCACCTTGATATCCGATTTCACTTTTAACTTTATGTACGCACATTTGTTTTAGAATCACTAGATTTTATAGTTAAATACTTAGTCAAAATAAACTCTCAACGTTCTATTGTTTTGACACTTCACTAACTGTCAAATCAGTCCGTCGTTCTGACAGCTTAATGCTACCGAAACCGTTTTCCCGCCTAACCAAAACGTCACACACACTTCACGTAGTGAGTCATTATTTTTACGACAACTTTATAAATTTTATTTATTGTGATACTAATAGCTGATTTAATTTAATGACGGCTTAAAATCCGGATGTAATTTTGTTTCCTGCCAAGGTAATTATAAAACCGGTAAGAGTCTGTCTAGCACGGTTGGCAACACCACCTTATCTGTTTTAATCTACATTAGGAAAAAAAAACAAACTATGTTTAGAGGCATGCTCACACCGAACTCATCTACAACCGATCCCTAGATTTTCTTCGTCTAAATTTCTTGGTTACGCAGAGCATTTGTCCCCTTACATTTATATCTTTTTTTTTTCCAGGCAAAGACAACTGCCCTACTTAAACAAACAATGCATTAATCTATTTGACCCTTTTACTATGATTTTAAGTAACAACGCTGTTTAGAAACTTTTATATTTCCTCCCATTAATTTTTTTTCAAACACTACCATTTATTTATTGTAATATGAATAACTGATTTAATTAACATACAGCAAGATTTTATAATACTTCGATATTGGATAAATCTTCCTACATTTCATCGCGGCAGTTTGTTTGACCGTGTACAGCCAACTTTATAATAACTGAA
The DNA here is from genome assembly GCA_947563465.1 of Archips xylosteana. NCBI lineage: Eukaryota > Metazoa > Arthropoda > Insecta > Lepidoptera > Tortricidae > Archips > Archips xylosteana. The sequence goes on from OX387344.1 coordinate 17,660,232, forward strand.
TTTTATTACCCTAGCAACTTTCGTCCTAGCGTCAGCTTAGGCGTCAGCCAGTCTGCGGCACAGAGTACATTTTTTTATATACCGGCTAAAATTAGAACTTTGTTTACGACGCCATCGAATTTTTTTCTTGTGCCAAGCTACTTTTATCCAAGTTTAACTGCAAAGTGTGTTGGAATTTATAATAATAACCATTTATTTCACTCCAAAACATCCCTCAAGACAGATTTCAATCTATGTTTACTGCGTCAAGGCTGTGACGTCAAGGATGCTTATTATTATCTTATCCAAGTAAGTACCCATCTATTTTTAGCTTGATTTGATTACGCAATGCGGTCCGTTTAGTACAATTCCACTCATAAAATCCTATCGATATTAACAATGTAAGTATAAATAGACAACTGTTTAGTCTTAAGTATGGACTAATATGAAAACGCCATCGCTACGATCCGATTGAAATACGATTTAATTAGTTATTTAACGAGTGATGAACTTGTGTTCACTTACAAAGTGTTTGCGTCATAATGAATCCTCTCAACTGATGAAATAAAATAGTGTTTATCTACTGTGCTTAGACGTAGTATAAAGTAATATATTATCATAATTAAACCTTGGCAATATAATCAATTATTATTTACGCAGTCTGCCGAGTATGACATATCTGTCATTACCTAATAATATCACTAGTTCCCTAGACGTTTCTATACCCTGATTCTATTGTAGCACGTATTGACATCTAAGGTCCCTTGTCCAATGCATTTCAAACCTCATCGCTATGGTATATCGACTTGCCAACCCGTAATAAATATTATGTCATTGATAATAACATCCATAACCAAACCGTTCTGTCAAAGTACTAATAATTTTAATTAACTAACATACCTCAATTTGACGAACAATTATTCTACCTAGTAGATAGACAAGAGTAGAAGTATTTTTTTTTTAGCAATAAGACCGCCTAATATCTACCTAAATCTCCATTCCTATAACGTCACTGTACCGCTTTTGGAGACCAATAAAGAATATCTATATTGTATTGTATTGTATTGTATAGATAGGGTAATTTCTGGTCGCTATAATTAAATGAGATTTAGTTAATTGTATGTTTGGGACGTGGCATTTACTTATTTATTAGTGAAATTAATAACTAAATTTTATTTCAGATAGCCTGAAACCTCCTGATATCCTGAACTTATTCTATGGTTAAACACTATCCAGCGCTGATGTTTTGAGTATAGCAGACCAACATTTTAGTAAGGTAAGAAGTGGCTCAATTATCTATCCTATATGTCTTATCTTATCTATAAAACCATACTGTGCGTGTACCATATTGTACTTGAATTTTTAAATTTAATTAACCGCTACGTTGTAAAATGTAATGAACTAAATAAACAGAATAATGCCAATAACTTAAATGAAAATGCGTGTTCGTCTGTCTATTCGTCCGTCTGTCTGCTACCCCCTAAACTGTCTGCTAACTGGCTAAACTGATCCGGATGAAATACGGCTTTAATGAATTAAATTAACAAAATAATACCAATAACATAATTGGGACAGTATGTCCGTTTGTCTATCCGCCCGTCTGTCTGTTACCCCCCAAACTGTCTGCTAAACTGGCTAAACTGATCCGGATGAAATACGGCACACAGACAGCATGTGAGTCATGTGGCCCGGGGAAGAGCACGGACTCCTACAAATCAGTGATAAACGATCTCCCTACAGGCAAAGTCGCGGGCAACAGTTGTATAACATAAAACGAGAAAGACTGCTTTGCCTACCTAACGAAACCTATGTCGATATGAGCTAAATAAGCCTATCTATTTCTCTAAAAGGTCGGCAACGCACCCGCGTTACCCTAAATGTTGCGGGTGTTCATGGGCTGCGGCAATTGCCCCCCCTATCAGATGACCCGCATGCTCGTTTGCCCCCTATCCTATATTTAACTATGTAATCTCTCTGACCTTAGTTAACCTATAACTACTTAGTATATTCTAAGCTCTATTGCTAATTATCATGGGATAACTCTATTTAGCTAACCAAGACACCACTACCACTTCCGATGTGTTACTATTTAAAGTTGAGGTACTCTATAGGTTTCTTCACTTAATCAAAGCATCTATTTTTATCTGTTTGTGCCCTGTCTGTCTAAGCATTAAATAACTTCCTAAGTTTTTGCTATTTTTTTTCTCTAGGCTGTTCGATTTTTCGAGCTAAAGACTATATTTTCTCAGAATAAATTACGTCTCGCTTAACGAGTAGGTAGATATAAATAGAATAACTACATAATCTGGCGCCAAGCCGATAATGAAACATTTGCTAGATAATACGAATTTGTTATTGAGTAAGACGAGTAGAAATAAAATGAGTTTACTTTTGCAAGTATGCAGACTTGCAGAGTACAGGGCCGTAATCAGGCGATCGGAATTTTATTTAAAACGCGGACTTTGAGTTTATGTTTAAAACTTGCTAATGACTTTATGTCCCTTATAACGCTGGGCAGGTTATTATAATTACGCGCTCCCTCAACTATCTCTGTTAGTTTTAAAAGTGGTATCGCAATGTATAAATTTTGATATATATTTTTTTTTTTTTTTTATCAGTAAGCTAGTGTTATAAGTGTAAAGTTGGTTAAAACTCTTTATTTTTAATTACTATTTTTAATGACGGTTGTTAAAATTAACTCTTCTTTTTTTTTTTTTTTCAGAACTACAAGTACAAGGGACTACGCACCGATACGAAAAGACTTCGACCTTCTGCTTTAGAATAATAATAAATGACTATTAACTAATTACTACCCGTATATACAAATCTATTTCTCGCGGCAACAAAATTGTCGCTGTAATCGATTGTCACGTGGCAAACGCTTACAACGACATTTTGACCGAAACAAGGCAAAACAACTTCTTTATACTATTCCTACACGAATGAATTTGACTAAGTAACAAAGATGCTATGGTTATTTTTGGACTTAATGAAATAAGATAAAGAATTATTTAAGCATAGTAAAGTAAATAGTAATAATTATCCTGGTCTATTCGGCATCATAAATTGTACCACCCCCCCCCCACGCTACCTACCCCTCTTTATATACTATATACTAAGCTATATATACTAAAGCTACCTACCTATCTAGACCTACCTCCTATATATTTCTACCTATATTTCTACGTTACTTTATATATCTCTACCTATAAAACTCTAAGAAGACCTACCTAGGAAACCTACCTATATAAGCGAACCTATAGCACCTAATTTTTTCTGAAGTTATCCGAGAGATGTCTAGCTCCTAACTCAAGCTGATTTACCTTGTTTAAGTCACAGAATTGGCCAGTGATCGTTAGCGGTCTACGTAATAAGGATCCTACATTGAGTCCGAAGAATAACCCGACAGTTCTTTTTTTGTATGTATGGGTAGTAGTTAACTGCTATATAATTCAAGTTTATAATGAAGATATGGTTAGGATGGATAATTTTAAAGAAAGTAATTGCCTATAGTTAATAAAGTCATTGAGGAAGATGAATAGTTGAAGTAGGATAATTAAGCTGTTTGTAGTTTCAAGTAATTGTATATAGTTTTAAGTAATTGTATATAGTTTTAAGTGATCGCACATAGATAATAAAACCTGTAGAGATGTCAAAAGAAGAATGGTTGAAGAAAGATAATTGTCTGAAGTTTTATTAATGTCATATGTCCATAGTCTGTGTCATGTACTTGTAGGCAAGGAATTTTATATTGCGGCTATGGTTGAGAGCCCGCTCCCCGCTCTCAACGGTGGTGTGCGGCACCATACTTGGACTCCAAAAGAACCTCCCCCGCATGAACTCAGAAGGAGTATACTACCTTTTCCTTGTTTAGGTAATGAATGCATTACCTTAAGTAAATGAGAGGACATTTCAAAGGGATATTAGTTACAGTCTGTGGCCGTTCTTGGGTCCAACCTGTGATCATATTGCCTCTGCAATAGCTAGCCGAAACTTCGGTAGTAATTGTAGACTTTGATGAATGATCATAATGACTATTGAGTAGCTACCAGATCCTTTGGTACCAGTAAGCCACTAACTTGCATCTGCCTCAGTTATAGTCAGAATTACGGATTGTAAAACAAGTATTTGGTAAGCTTTTACCATTTAGGTACAGTAAGTATAACTAGCCACCACAGGACCAGATAATCCAAGGTTATTTCACCAGGGACGACCGCCGACTTCAAAGGAGATTCTACTTTACAGCAAATAAATATTCATAGTGAGTTTGTTGAGTTTTATTTTTACTCACTTAATTGAGTCTACTAGGGTTTACTAGATAGGACATATGGATGAAAGGGAAACCCTGAAATCTTTCATCCGTCGGAAGTCTAGAGCGTCATAGTCAAAGTCAGTCAATGCCTCAGGCATTAGTAGTTATGTCATCAAATGTAGCCCTTTCCCACAACACAATATAGCTCAATGAAGAACTGTCTTGTTTAGGTAGTAGTATTAAGTAAGTCAGGAGGCATAGTAATGCCCTCCTACATCAATTAGTATAATGACGAACAGCAGGTAGTATTTAGTTAATGGTAATAGTATTAAGTATGTCAGATGGCATATCTCAGCCCTCCGACACACTACAGTATAATGAAGAACTGAAGATAGTTAATGATAATAATATCAAGTATGTCAGGTGGCATATTTCAGCCCTCCGACACACTACAGTATAATGAAGAACTGAAGATAGTTCATGATAATAATATCAAGTATGTCAGGTGGCATATTTCAGCCCTCCGACACACTACAGTATAATGAAGAACTGAAGATAGTTAATGGTAATAACACCTATCCCCGAAGAACCTATCCTACCAGCTAAACTATCCATCTATTCTACACGAAATTGAAAAGCTAGGAATCCGGATTCCACATTTACAACTACCGCGGGGCCCCTCTCCAACTGATAAGAGAGGGCCTATCCTAAGCTAATGCCTACGTTGAGTGGGTTGGCTCAAGACTTACTTTCTATACCCGTGTGCTTACTGGTACCCTTCTGAGGGGATTGGGATAGAAGAATACCAGTGTGTAATATATATATAAATAGATAAGCGGACTAGGTAGATGATGAGTTTGAAACACCGGTTATGGCGCTCCAAACCCTTCATCACCCAGGGAGAACTTAGGTCCGACTCTTGAGTTATAATACAGACCCCCACCCATCTCCAAGAGGTGGTAAATTTACACTAAAACGCCTCCGAGATGGGCTAATCGTTACGTTAACACCGCAAGGTTTCGGGACTATCCCTTCTCAGAGTCCAGCTATTACTTCAGCTGATGCTCGAATAGGTTCTCCAACACTAACACAACCTAGCCCCTACACTGACCCCGCAAAATCCACTAAACCCCAATTTAACTATCACCCAACTATGTAATTATCCAAGCAATGAGCATTCCATCACCATGTCTTGGCAATAAATACGCAAAGCCAGATAACCACACTAAACCCCTCCCCATTAACTATCACAAGAAACTAACAAATAAACTCCCATACGAAATTCCCGCAAAATCCCGCTACCCCATCTTAACTAACATCAACTATGTAATTATCCGACAATGAATATTCCATCACCATATTTGGCAATAAATACACAAAGCCGGGCAATCACACTAACCCCCTCCCCATTAACTATCACAAGAAACTAACAAATAAACTCCCATACGAAATTCCCGCAAAATCCCGCTACCCCATCTTAACTAACATCAACTATGTAATTATCCGACAATGAATATTCCATCACCATATTTGGCAATAAATACACAAAGCCGGGCAATCACACTAACCCCCTCCCCATTAACTATCACAAGAAACTAACAAATAAACTCCCATACGAAATTCCCGCAAAATCCCGCTACCCCATCTTAACTAACATCAACTATGTAATTATCCGACAATGAATATTCCATCACCATATTTGGCAATAAATACACAAAGCCGGGCAATCACACAAACCCCCATTAACTAACACTAGAAACATTTAAACACCCAATAAAAGAAACACGATAAAAGAAAACACAAGAGAAAACACAATAAAGTAAGAGAAAATACGGTAAAAGTCACGATAAAAATGATACCTCAAACACACTGGGAGAACCGTTTCCGAGCCCGTGGCAAAGACGAAGAACCCGTTCTATGTCCGCTCGCTGCCTTTTATACGCCATCTACCGTCCCAATAGCGAACTAAGCGCACTTAGCCCAAGCAATCCCATTGGAGCATTTGGAGCACTTGGTCCATTCAAACCATATGGTGCACACGGAGCACTAGGTGCAAAAGGGGCCCGAATAACTGTGGAAAGGTCGTATCTCGAGCGCGTGCCTCCAGTCTACCCGACAATTCTCATTCCGAACTCGATACTGAAATAGCTTCTAAGCTTTTCACTTAAGGTGCAGATTTGCCTGTTTTACCTCTAATTGGGTCAGCCAGTTTGTTGGCAAAATTACAGGTATGCCGTCTAGTAAGCGAAAGTGTTGCATCATCTTCATCATCATCATCATCATCTCAGGCCTTTCCTCAAGTAAAAGGGTTACAAATGAGGATTTTCCGTATGTAATTGTTAATTAGCCTTATTAACATCGTTGCCGTCAGTCCCACATTCCCAAATAAGCTTCATACAGGCCTATTCTTACAATAAAAGGTTCAGTATGCAAATAGGTAGTTTGTGATCAATGAATTAAGAATAACATCGCCCTATTGACGTATGTAACAATTTTATTAGCTATTTTGAATATATATTATTAACTAATATACCTAAAACTATGTTTATATAAGATGGAACATTACAGATGGATGTCTGTACTGTTACAGTGTCACCGAAAATGGCCTTCGGGACATTCGCCTTTTAGCTAATTACCCAGCCAAGCGGGCGAGGGACGGCGACTGATGTGGTCCATTACTCGTACCGCCATACGCAGCTCATTATGGCCCGTGCAGCGGCTTCCTAGGCCATAAAATGCCTATTAACTTCACCTGGAATATTACTCTCGGCCAACGAGAGAATGCCGTTTATTGGACGGCATTGACATTGTGATTGCTAGTGAAGAATAATTAGTGTGATTATTAACTTAACGATCCTAGTTGACATCAAGCTTTATTGCCGAAAGCTAATTTTCAATTCCTTATTTTTAATTTGTTAAGATTTTATGCGCGCTAGCGAATCAACTTAATACCTGTAAAAGAGTAACGTTACTGATTGACTGCCAACGCACCGCACACCCTAAACCATTGGAGCTAGAGACTTGAAATTGAACAGACATGATGTATTCCTTGAAACCTCATAAATAGAAGTATAAGAGAGATTATAAGAGATTTTTCGAAGTTCCAACGGGATTATAGAGCTAGCCAATTTCTATTCTTCCGCTGGAGCAAAATTTCTGGATAAAGCTAGTCAACTACAAACTTGTCATGTTCGTCATAATCAAATTATCTACGCATAGACGTCTTATGTATTTATGCAGGATGAAGGATCGTGTTAACATTGCAATTTAGATTGAATACGTGCTGTGAATTATTGCATAAAAGATACCTCAACTAAAAATAAAGGTGGCTTCATCTCATTGTCATTTGCAGATACATTATAATTATGTAAAATACAAGTACTACTCTTAAAATCGGGATATACAAGTAAGTGAATACAAAGTTTGCGGTATAAAAATGTGTATTTAACTAGAACATAAATTATAAGTTTAAATTACAGATCAGTTTGGAAGCATATTTTTAAAGTAAAGTTTGCAGTTTAAACTCGCCGCATTATGTAGGTACGGTATTTTAAGTCAAAATCCAATCACATAAAAGTAATTATCTATTTCTTACAGAATGTCAAACAAATTAACATAAAAATACACATTCTATGTTAGATAGGTCCTACCTACATTATTTTAGATAAAACTTTTATTACATATAAACTTATTGTGCTATTGTGTCCAACATGTCTGTCTATACGACGCGATAAATATTTAAGCTCACGTGAATTCTGTTGCCCGACTCTTAATGCTATTCAAGGTCTAAAACACCGTGGCAAAGCATTAATATTGTACGACTGGGGATCGAGGGGCTGTTAGGGTCGAAATAACACTAGAAATGTATGCTCTTGTCAACGTTGACCTACCAGCGTAGAAAATTTCAAGCAACTATGTCAACAATTCTACACGAAACCACTGGAATTAATTTTGAATATGGTTTGAACTCAGTAAAATTTTCGCGTTACCATGTGAACGTACTTGAAAAGTAACAATACGCGTAGTTGTATCGCAGTCACGTATGCAACCCGTAAGGTCACTTTTGTTTATGCAAACAGTCGGCTTAAAGATAGTGGAGTTTGTCGTAAGTAACCAAGATAATATCGAAGCGGAGTAGAAATTCCTACCTGAACCCGTCACGCCGACGCCCGGCTCCTAAATCTCGGACAAAAAATCGTTTCCTTTACATTCTGTTTACAGGACCTCCGACACTACGGCAACTAAGGTCCCTTTTGTGTCCCGCCCTTCCAACAAAAATCTTCGAACGGTCGTTTTTTGTACACTACTAAAAGCCGTTACATAATGTTTCCGATTGCAGCTGATTTAAAAATTATTTGATCCATTTACGTGCGAGTAACTTAAGATTAGATTTCAGCTTTTTATGATATTTACGCAAATCGGAGTAACAAGTACTAGCACATATTTCTCTACTGTTTTGTTATTATCCTTTAAGATAAGCCTTTTATTTAATTGATCTATTGCAAATATTACTCTTATTGTGTTATTTCCCCGATGTTTGATGCTCTTCGTCTTTGCTGGGAAAAAGAAACAACAATATTATCATTTATCAGTTCTTTGTTTGCGTACGCTCGTTAATTGCCAGCCATTTGTGTTTTGACACCGATAGGGGTTGGAATCACAAACATCCGCATTGTGATAGAACACAGATTGCTATCATTACATAAAACTGAATCAAATTCGTCAACGTTGTTTGAATTTCACGGGTGACAACCGCTAAGATCTGATCTAAATAAAGACCACCACGAGATGACATTAAACTTGATCCTTTAGATGTAAAAAAGCTAATATTTTTTCTTCTTTCTACGAACTGAACCATTTCGAATGCGTAAGGGCAGATGATGCTGGAAATAGTGCATTTCAAAGTTCCCACGACAAACTGGCGAGTTGCGTGCGAGCTAATGAGCGTTAGTGGGATAGATTACACGTACTCTCGCGCAATTTACGCACTAATGCGTTAGTACAGAGAACCGCAAATACTTCCAATTTTACACGACTCACATCCCCGAGATAAATAAGCAATAAATATGCAACATGAGATCGTTACATGTTTCTTTCACGACAGCAAACACAAGTTTTTGCGATCCTGTCTGTTCATATTAGCGGCCATGTGGATTCCACTTAGCTACTTTACTGTAAATGTAAAAACTTATCCATTGCAATGCTTTTCACAGTAATGGGAGATATGGGCTCGTATATTTTTTGTATATACTCCTTATGAGGTCTCTATAAATCTTAATCAACATTTTGTTCTTGCGATGAGGCGTTAAAGCAAAAAGTCGACAATATGCGTCTAATTTATGATCCTAGGTAGGTAGGTTTAAACTAGGTAGACCTTATAACGTTGTTGACTGTGCCAAAAATTATCATCGCTTATTTTAATCAGGAACATCTTGATAACGTAAGTTGCCTTGTCGGCAATGTCATACACCAAACCAAAATGGGTTCTGAATATTACGCTATGAATATCATCAGGTAATTTTTTGCATTAATTTACATAAATATTTGCAGTGCTGATTGTTCGTGCGCCCAAAAAGCGTACGTTGCATACTTATTGTCGTCATTACTTACTGTATTCCATTGTGCATTATATAAATGTTTCATTATATCCTTTATCTCCGGGTGATGATTGCGAAATGTGGACAATGTAGTATCAAATTCGATTAGCATTAGTATGATCTGTATGTTAGATAGATTTGCAATTATACCGCCCACACTGTTATTATTTGCAAAGTTTACTTTCACTTCGCTTCCAGGTCTGTCAATGACCACCGCCGTCTTCAATTGCCTGTATGGCTTAACTGTGCCAGACAGTCTGCTTACGTGCGAAATGTCTGCTAGCCTTGATAGTTACTGAATGTGTTAATGTAAGAGTATTATTACTTTAAAGTTTTTTTTTTCTTTAAAGAGAAGAGTCAACATTATTGTAATTTACTTCTTATCTTTTAAAATAATTACAGGGTTTTAAATACAAGTTACTTTAAATAAATAACCTCTCTTCAAAAGTTTATTCGTAAGGCCATCTTAAATATTAAATCACATGGTTGACTTGTCTGTTGACTCAATAAACAAGCCGACCTCAAACGACACTTTTAATTTCTCTTATCGAGTGCCTTCGTGTACCTACATGCGCACTTAATATCGCACTGCTTTATACGTCTGGAGGTAATCGTGTCCTCTATTCAGCCAATTTTTGTGTAGTCTTGCAACGGTAACGTAAAACAGGAAATGACTGAAGTCACGGAACGGGCGATGCTGTCATTTGTCTAACTTATTTGCCTGTTTTACCTTTATCACTAGCTTCATCAAGGCAGTCAAAAGCATGTCTAGTTATCTGTGTAGTAAATGGCACAATACGTTATTCAATATTTTCATATAGGCTACGGGGACACAGATGTTTAACGTCTATATGGCTTTGTTAGCTTGCAACAAACATTTATGCTTTAATGCAGTTAAATGAAAGTCTTTAAATAATGCTTTGTTCAAATTCAGCATGAAATAATTGTAGCTGCTTGTGTGCCATTTTTGGTTTAAATCCCGTACGGTATTTGCAGCGGTTTTTATATACCGTTATTGTAACTACCGGTAAGATTAGATGTGATGTATAAAGAGTAAGGGCGTCTACCAGGTTATTTGTTAATTTGTTTATGACTCGCCAGAGGCAACATTCAATTCAACAGATTTTTTTGAAACGGTTTTATTTCTTTGAGTCTTTATTAGCGTTATGTATGAGTTATGATATGTCTATCAAGGATGACGTCAGCATCGTTGGATTAGGTTATTTTATGGTGTTGTATAATATTTGAATGTATGGTCATTACGATGGTGTGATGTCGGGCATCGTTTGCGCTGCTCACAAACAAGTTTGACGCAGGTGAACTCAACGGGCTTAACTTACGGATAACAGACTATTCATGCTTAGTAATTTACTTAGCCTCTTATAGTTCATTGTAAGATAATGTCACTGTTAGTTTTTGAATAGTTGCAATAAATACCTCTTTCACATAATATTATTTGCGTGTCGTCCTCGAGTATTTTCTTAAAATGCCTACTAGATTAAAGTGTCAGGGACAGTACTTGCTACTTTAACCTGTAATTCACCAGCAATTTTTTGTTTGTCGATATCATGGAAAGTGATAATGTGTCAAAAAGATGACTGTATTATTTGCACTTCCAAAATGTGTTTAAGAAATTATCTTATCTGCTTAAGCAAATATGTCTCTTCACGTTTATATAATAAAAAAGTCAAATCAATGTCAGTCTGTGCTTATCAGTTACCTCATACTTTGTCGTCATTCAAATTTATGATTATGGAATTTATAACGTGCATTTACTTTGCAGAAGCCGTGGTAGCTTAGTGGTTTGACCTAGCAGAGGGTAGTGCATTAGCACTAGCGCAACATTAGCGCAACTCAAAAATTTTTTGGAATTAACTTACGTGCAAAATTGCATTTGTAAATTACCACTAGCTTTACGGTGAAGGAAAACATCGTTAGGGAAACCTGCACACACCTGAGAAGAAATTTAATAGTGTGTGTGAAGTTCCTGCGTGGGAACTACAGCCCAAGCCCTTTCTTTCTGAAAGGAGGCCTGTGTCTTGCAGTGGGACGTATTTAGGCTGACATGATTGGGATGATGATGATGATGATTTACTTTGCACGGACGGACGTATTGTAAATAAATGCAACTGCCATGTTTAGCGCAGGAAACAATATTAAGTTTTATGTGAAAACCGTTTTAATCTTAACCTCCTTGACATATTGTTCCGCTGCCATAAATCATTGAAACCTTTCATATGATCATAAATGGTTATAAGATGCGAAGACAGCGAAGGCTGAAACTTTACGCTGCAGTCCATTTATTTAAAAGTCGAATGCGGCGACATTTAAATTGCTTTATCAATATTTATTGTAACTCACGAGTTTTCATACAAGTTTTTGTGTTACTGAATACCTAATAACTATCTGCCTCGTGATCGTTCTCCTTAATTGAAATATGGAGCATAATTGTCGCCTTTCTCATACAGTCAAGAACAAGGGAACATTATCTTAGAGGAAGCGGGGACACTTGTTCGTTAGCCAGACAATGATCGTCATTATTCCTGCTTCACATGGAACACGACCATAATAGTTGTAGCCCCAGGCATGCTCCTTGTGGCACACCGCAGCGGATACCGCGGGCCGCGCTATAAAGTTGGTGCAATCTTGCCGATAACCTTTGCTCCAATATTGAGGCCTGAATGGTGAACCGAGATTGTTAATTTATTAGTATTACGATATACTTGAACTGGCTTGACTGTGTTACTGGGATTCATAATTTAACAACAGACGATTCATTATGTGGCTGCAGTAATACAACGAATCTATTATTGTAAAAACTACGTAATCTGTGCCTTAAATATCGTCTCGAAAGGTGCGTCCTTGTACCGTCTGATGCAGGTTCCTTGCCCTGTTAACCCTCCAATCAGAAAGACGCTTTAAAATCGTACGATATTTCACCCATGTTGTGTAATAATAGCGTTGGCCGCGGGCTACCAACAGCTGTTCGAAACCAGACCATTGTTGTCTTTTTATTGAAAGCATAAGAGCATTGAAGCAAATATTTTATTCTTTTATCAACTTGTTAAATTTTTGCAGCTGTAACGTTGTAATTGGCTATCAGAATATAGTGGAAATTGTTTCGCGGCATTGTAAAAAGCGACTGAATGAGCTAACCAGTTAGATGTATGTTTTTGTAGGAGTGAAATATTTATAAAATAGTTTGTGCAGGGCTAAAAAGCTAAAGCGATATTTTATTTGGTTTTGTATTGTTACAGAAGTGCATGAAGTGGGATGATTCTACACTGCTGATGCTCGTCCATTAAGTAAGGTAAGGAGTCACCACACGTTGTTTTATAGAAATCTGACACTTGCTTTTGTATCGAACATACTCAGATAATATGAAAGCAACCCTTTTTTTCACATTATCTTCTTGTTACATTTTACATGTTGACAATGAAAACGCTTAACCGGTGTAATACGAGTGGCGTGGACCTATATTATCCTGTTTTTCTTCACAAAATATCTAATAATGCCCTAGGATAGGAATTGGTGAACTCTATGCAAAACAGGTTAACTTATACTACAATTTAACTGAATCGACATAAATAGGAATAAGAAAGTGTATTTACATTCGTTAAAATATTAAATCACTGAATCAAATTTTAAGCAAAGTAAAACGTACTGAGCTCATTGCACACGATCTATATATTTCTGCGTGAGTTTTTAATTACTATAGCTTACAAAAAAACCGTAATATGTAGTACATACAAACATTTAAGATTAATTGACCAAATGTGTGTCGAAGGCAGAGCATTGACCGTTTAAAAATAGGTTTACTCGCAAATTGCGATCGTAGCCTCGCCAAATTAAAACAAAGAAAGTTTTTAAAGTTTTAATTAATGAAGTCAATTGTTTTGGTCACGCTCTGTTTAAAAAAAATAGTTAAATATCTTTATACTGAATATCGAAAGTTAATAATATCGAATCTATTAAAAAAATCTGAAACCGTAATCTTTTTAAGATTGTTATATAACTGATCTAACCTAAGGGGTTCTATACGATGCAGTTTTAATAAATCATAGGAAGCTTAGAGTTTCAGAAAAAACCTTTTTGTTTATAAACTTTCAGTAACTGTTATACAGCCTTAAAGATAAAGATAAAAGGAATGTTATTCTGATACATTTTACATAATCTATAAAATATTTACAGAAATAAGCAAAATAACTACAAACACATTATACATATACATAAACTTCCAAGCCCTATTATGCATCTACAAGTATATCTTAATTTATACCGATGGGGATATTAAATTAACCTTCAAAAAGATCCAACTAGGTGATCTTTGTTCTTTGTACAATTACCTATGTAGTAATAAACAATGATATCACATGACAAATCGTTTTCTATTACTCTGTTTTCAGTCCAAAGGTAGATCAGGGTTAAGGCCATCAGCTATCATTTATCACACATCCGCCAACAAATGCAGTTTAGTTTGCAACTAGTAAATAAAATCGTCACTAACTTGAATTAAGCTCGTATCTTAAAAGCCATCATATTAATATCCTAGGAGGGAAAATTTGTGAGAGTATGTATGTGCAGTCAAGTGTAAAAAATATGGGTGCACTGAACTTGCTCATATATATATCTTACTTATTTACGTCGTCAAATTAAGGTTTATAATTATAAGAGGATTAAAGCGGTACACATTTTTGCACTTGACCCTGCACGTGTGTATTTGTTATTTTTTTTTTGTGGGTATTTTGTAAACCCTGTATTTTCAATGCCACTATCAGACCTGATGGTTTACACAAATGGAGTAGTAAACTCCTTACATTTATCATATTTTTCGTTGTTTTTATTTTACTTTTTTGTTGTTATTGTCTAAAAGTTGTTGGACTTTTGTGTTAATTATATTAATTTTACCGTTATTCAAATCAAGTCATTTCCCTCACAGTCCAGCTATTCGTACGTTTTAATATCTAAAAATAGTAAAATCTGGACACTTTCGCCTCTTACTGGTAACGGTTTCTACCGTCCCATGATGGGCAACAATTGAATGTGTTTTAGAATATTTGTATTGTGTATTGTGTTTTTGGGGTTTTCTCTACAACTTCATTTTAGTGCATAATACAATGCCAATTGCCAACCATACAAACGTCTCGAGCGCATGTAGTACTTAAATCATGATTATATATGTATTTATTATTTATTATGAAATGGAGCGTCCAGTCCACTCATTGTTCAAAGTTTGCATCTTCTCAACAGGACCAAAGGACAAGGCAATTGATTTTAATTGAGTCGTACTGCAATTATCGATTGCCAATTGTTACTAATAAAGCGGAGAAGGCGGTTTCATTTAGTTTTGTTTAGTCTTCATTAATTTATGTGCAGTTTTATAAGCGTATTTTGAACTTAATTTAATAAATAATCTTGCCTAAGTTCACATTAATCTCGTATAATAATTAGTAATATATTACGTATCAGTCAGACAGAATATTTATGGCTAGATTAAACAGAAAAGTCCAGTAGATAATACTGTGACGTCATTGATTTGAATACACCACGCACGGCTTTGAATAGATTGTCAGTATAGTAAAGAATTTCTGTACAAAAAAATCAAGTAATCAAAAGATAAATAGAACAAAAACCGTGTCTATGAATAACAAGTGGGTCGCAAATAAAGTTAGCATTGCCATGGCGTCATACAGATTAACAAATCTTATCTGGTAGAGATAACAGAAACTCTAGCGGATTCCAATATACGAGAAGTATTTCAATGAGCCAATGAAGTGGACCCGAGTGCACGTCTAGGGTTAGATGAGACTGTTCTGAGTTGTTTGTCGAGTGTATCATGAGTTAAGTGCAGCGAAAAGTGGAGAGGGACGAAACCTCTTGACAAGTTTTGTGTAAGGAGGGCTGCAGCGGTTTTTTTTCTGAATAGTGAATTCCATACGGTAAAAATGATTTACTTTTATAATACGTTGCACGTCGTCTATAGGTACATGTATAGTCGGGGTAAGAAAAGGTTCGTCACTTTTCGACTCTATGTCAACGAGTTAAGGTCGAAATGTGACGAACCTTTTCTTACCCCGACTATACGTAGCGCTAATGAACGCAAATAAGAAAAACCTCAATGAGATATTCTTATTTTGATAAATAAATGTTTGCGTTGAAAAAAAGATCGATAAGGTTATCCAATGGTTAAGCTAAGTTTGTTTCGCAAAATAAGATACTAATACGAATAAGTATGTTGAAGAATGCAATGCAAACCTATCTTAGATGCTGTAATTTATTATATATGAGCAGTTTACTTGAATCAAAATTCACTTAATATTTGGCCTATCTGATGTGTATGTTAGTGAATTTTGTACTCTATCTTACAAGTTATCGCAGTGACACTTCTAGTAAAATTTTAATTGCACAAAAAACCTGAATCACACGATAACTGGAATTTAGATTCCTTGGTCACATAGATAATGAGTGGAAGATATAAGCTATTTTTAAATTTATCACGCCGAGTTCAAGGGGGTTATGAAAATAAGATTGAGATTATTAGTTCAGTAGCAGCATCAATTAATTATTAAAACAAAAGTAAATAATTGTAACTACATAATATTATTTTGAAATTTTTAACCGGGACATTAAATAATGCTATATTTTACTTTAATAGAACAATTGTACAAGGTCTTTTCTAATTTTTAACAATTGAAAAGAACAAGTTTTATATTTTGTTCTTTTTGCTATAGCAGCTGATAAACCGAAAAAAAATTATAACACTTTTGTTAAATTATCAGCACATGTTCTAAATAATCGATCTTTTGACTCATCGACACTCAAGTTTGCGCACAAATCCTTAATTTCGTCTTATCAATCCATAAATCTGGTATCTACTCGTAGTAAATCCAAAGTGAATATGATTAGCGATCACACCAAACTATTATATCGTACAACCATATAACATATTTAAATTCTGTGTAGTCCCTGTTTAAACATTGTATTTATGTTAGACAATGCCCTGGAGCCAACTGAAACATTAATGTTTTTTGTTTCGTTTAATTGTTGGTAAATGTTTTGAAAAAAATAGTTAATACGGATCATACGTCTGTAACCCAACAACTACGCTTATCCATACATAATAAACCTCTTGACCTTAGCTTCCGTTATTCGACTTCAAATAATGCTGTATTGTGGTTTCTTTATGGCGACAAAGCAATTAACAGTAACTGCGGATTCTGTGACAGCTTACATAGTCAATTTTTAAGGAGAAACCAAGAAGACGTTTAGATGTATTTGCCTGTAAACAGGCGGTATAGAGATACAGTAATAGTAGGAAGAGTTTCCTAGGCGTCTCTCTTCTGTTAAATCCAAAGAATTAAACAAAAGGTAATGCACTCGAAGTTGTAAATTATAGAAATGATTAAGGAACAAACTTTTATGAACATCACGAACACTAGTACTTAAGCAATAAAGAAAGTGAATAAAATCACCTTGATTCACGTGAACCAATTAGTGTTACCTATCGAAGTGATGCTTAAACAGCTATGAATGGTTTAGATAACGTGATTGATCATGATAAAGCTAATATGACCTTCCTGGATTAGGTGTGTGGTATTAAACACAATGTACTAGATAAGGATTTGTAAAAGCAAAGGCCATATTTTTCTTCCAATACTGCAATAATAATCAAACAGTGTTGTTGTAAATAAGTCTTGTTTGAGATACTTATTTATTTTGTGTTTGAGACCACGTTTTAACGTGAGGGTAAAAAAACTGAGGACGTGTTTCGGTTGTAATCAAGTATGATGACAATCATTCACGAAGGTCAAGGTTTTAACGTAATACGTAGTAATTTAGTTGGTTACGTATACGTAGCAAAAAGCGTCATCGGACGACAAGTAAGACTATTTGTCTTAAACCATGAGCATAACCGAGGAAGCGTATTAAAAAGTAATGATCTGAGATACTTGTGTTGATAGTAAAGTAGATAACAACAGCATAATTCCATATCATGTTATTTGACGCGAAAGAACACGGCTTTGAGATGAAAATTAAACTCGTTCCACAGAAGATTAGATACAAGGGGTGTACCAGGTGCATGTTCTAGGCGTCGTACTGTCTCCCACGATATTTGGCACGGCTCCCAATGAGTAGCGGAAAATTGTATTGTAATCTAATCTACAACTAGATTTACGCTTCCCAACCCACCAACAGATGGTTCGCGTATTACTCGTAAGATTTGTATGAACAGTTGTATCAAATCGTTCGGTTATACTGTAGTTAATTACGATGTTCAAATTTATTCTATGAATGTAATTGCTTGGTTACAAATAAAAATTAATTACAGACATTTTTAAAATTTGCTATAGAAATAAATCCCGCAATTTTTTTGTCATTGCCACATACAATAATTTGGTATCCAATTGCACCGGCAATTACCATGTATCTGTGTTTTGATACTTGGTTATCGTTACCAAAATATCAAAGTCATCCTGACCTGTAATGGGCCGAGCGTGTAGCCAGCATAATAGCTGACAAAAATAATTTGGTAGGTAGTTTACAAAATGATAGGCTGCAACTTGTTTGGAGGTGTAACCGTCATTTAAGTACTTATAATGTTCGTTTGTTCTTAGATAGTTTCTTAGGAGATGAGCCAATCTCTAAATCAATAAAGTATCTGGTTCACTATGAATAATTATCATTCTTGTTAGCTCTCTTGTCTTTATATAATCTATCTAAGTAATACCTCTAACGATTTAATCTTGTGTATTTGTTTCGGGGATCGCTGGAAGATTGTGAGTGTTTTCGGGGTAACGGGGGTGATCTACTTATAGCTTGGTCTTATATCTGCGAGAATATATGTTTTTGAGGTCTAGCAAGAAAAAAAACTCGAAGTGAAGCTACTACTAGCAGGGACTTTTCAATAATCTGTGATTATGAATAGTAGATATACACCGAGGAGCATAAGTAAACCCTTTCTAGTATTATATAATGAAAAAATAAACACTACTAACAACCATTGAGATACATGTACAAAGGCAAACTTATCCCTTTAACAATAATAATAATAAATCTATCTATTCAGATAACTCGGATCCATAATTCTACTAATATCGCTACCAGTCAACCTTTGAGTGGTGCAACGATGCAAGTAATAAAAGTATGGGTAGCATTTGTAACGCAACCTGCATGATCACAAAGTAGAGGCAGGTGCTAGTCAACCAGTTTTCATACTCGTCTGTATCGACACAGTCAGTCAAGCTTCACGAATTCAAAGCAAACTTTGGATTGCAAAAAAGTTTGTTTGACGCATGTCGTGACGACAGAGCCAGTTTTGTGAATGAATAATAAATTTCAAATGTAC
The DNA here is from genome assembly GCA_947563465.1 of Archips xylosteana. Lineage (NCBI taxonomy): Eukaryota > Metazoa > Arthropoda > Insecta > Lepidoptera > Tortricidae > Archips > Archips xylosteana. The sequence goes on from OX387344.1 coordinate 17,679,406, forward strand.
GTGGGTTTTAAATTTACTAGTGTCACTCTACAGAAATATTTATTTTTGTGTACAGACAGACTGCACCTAAAAGTGGAGCAAGCTCTATTTACGTGTTGTCTGTCAACAGATGTTTTAAATTAAGGGTTCTTTACTGTAATTGGTTATGGTTAACAGGGTATTTTGAGTTCGTGTTTTCATAGGCTTAATGGATTTGAATTGGTTAGGTAAACAAATAATATTTATTTTCTAGAGGCGGTACCTACATTATAGTGCCACGATGATCTGTTAGAGAATTCTAAATTCCCAAATATCTGCATGCGTATAAAGTTACTAAAGGCAAAGTTGACACCGTTGCATCTCTCATCGTTAAAACACGTGGTTAGCTTCCGTAATTAGTGCGCTAAGATATCTCCTGATTCCCCAAATTATTTCACTTGGACATCGTCCAGGGACCACAGACAATACAGCTCACCTTGAGTGTCACAAATAAAATGTGGCAATTCACATTGAATGCAGTGTACAGTGAAATCTCGCTTTTCGAGCACGCATGAGTGAAATCTGAACGATTGTTTGATATATCTGCTTTTTGTTTGACCAGTGTGTTTGTAAAGTGTTATGTGCATATTGTCTTTGTTTTATGATACGTGTAGTGAGGGGTGAGTTACGTGAATGACGAGTCAATTGTGCATTGGGGCGTGGACGAAGTAATTAATTTGTTTTTATTCTACGGTCTCTACCTATGCGACATTATTTTCCAGTCATTGTTGTTACGTTCACTTCTGTGACTTTCGAAGCCACACGAATAGTTAAAAATCTGAGTAATTATAACAGACAAATTCCATTGAAATAACTCATTTGATCGGATTTATTTCAGCGCGACGTTAAGTGATTTTTTTTATTTTTTTGTGATAAGATGCAGTTAAATTTACTTTTAAGTGTGACAGTCATTGGGCAACTGAGTTAAATAACACTTAGTGGTAACAAATATAGTACAAACAAGATAAAACCTGACTGTTACAAAGGTAAGATTATATCTCTTGTTGAATTAATTAGAGCACGTTATTGGTTGGAACATGTCCAGAAAATCTGTGTCAGTACTGAATTTGAAATTGCCTAAATTTAAATAAGACAAAAAGAGAGTAACTAACTTGAATGATAGATTGGCAATTACAGAAAACTTCATTTATGTGACTGTGAGACTGAGGAACCACTAATTATCCACCTAATTGTTCTTTGAATCGATTGTAACAAGAAATATTAATTCGATCTCACTTATGCAGTTGTGACAATTGGGATGTCCTAATTTTTGGCAACGTATAATAAATCGAAAACCGTTTGGAGAAATAGGCTTTGTGAAGCGTTTTCAGAAATCAGATTCCAAAAATATGATAATCTGAATTAAATAAAGAAAATTTAAGTAATGACCTTCATTTGACCCCTGCAGTGAATCGTCACAAAGGCAGATATAAAGCAGGTCTACACTCTAAAGCAAATTGACAGTTTGAAATGTTGCTGTCCTGCTTATAATAGCAAAGAGTGACAAAGACAGAACTTTAATCACATAATGCACACCTGGCTTTAAACAGTTGTCATTTATCATAAAGTCCGAAATGTATACAATACTCGCAATGTATTTTTACAAATTTAATTATTAAATTACTACGTTACAAGTAAATATGAAAGAATTTAAATATCAGATTTTAATAAAAAATATCTATTTACTATCACACCATTAAACAAACAGGAATAATCGAAGCTAAAAGAAGAGAAATAAATAAAACTATTTTGTCATGGTTCATTTAGGACCCTAAGCCGTGCTTGTAATATTGACAGTGACAAGACAAATCAGGGGCACTACTACAAAATTCGAAGTTCGTATCGTATCATCCCTCTCACTCTCGTGTCAAATCATATTAGCGTGAGCGGGACGGCATGAAACGAAATTCGAATTATGCACTTCGTAGTAGGGTCTCAGTAGTGCCGTGGTAGTGCCACAGATTATGTTATGTACGACTTGAATTTTCTAGGCTATGGAACGTGGCTCTCTCACTGTGACGTCATCCAACGTATATCTAAAAAAAAAATATAAAAAATTAAATACTCAACCAAATTCAAAATCAATGAAAATGGTGTCTTAAAATATCCTATTCTTTCCAAAAAATATATAAAAACTATAGGTTATTTTTTTTGGTGCATCCCAATTAGAATATGAATTATTCCGAGTGATTGAAACGGGTGGACTTATATTGGTAGTTTGATAGTTTCTGACTACGAGTCGAGCAGCCTATGTAATATACGATTTAGAATTGAATATGTTGCTATCACAAATCAAACTTTAAGTAGACACTTAAAATATTTACCATCAGTAAGTAGATTGCTGTGGTCAGTCAATACGTTCATAACTAAATCAATAAAATTCATCGAAGCGTTAATGACCCAGCCTCAAACCAACTCACATTACGCCACTTGCTCCACTTATACATACATTAATCGCTAATGAAGTTTGCAGCTTGGTATTTGATACCTTCCGTAGTTTGCGGGTTGTTAATTTGACACCAACGAAAAGGTCAAACGTGGCGTCAACTTGTCAAAGCGATTCAAACGTTAGTGTAAGGAAATGGTGAAGTTTTGATGCATGATTAAATCTGTGGGTTTATTTTAGTGTCGAATTCAACTAGGCAACCGTAGCCGAAAATTCGGCTAGTGTAGCTAATTTTTTTGTAGCGGAATTCGAATAATATACTTAGCATTGTTTATTACTGTACAGAACTACAAACTACATTATCAATTCCACCTAGTTCTTTGTCTAGGCAGAGGCCACACTAGAGACATCTTTCTCAAGGCAGAAGTCCAAAGGGTGAACATTGGAAGTTTTATTTATGTAAACATGTTGAGAAACTTCGACAGAGCGATGTATGTTGCGGTTTCTCTAATTGCTCCATACCTGCGTTTTCTTAGTAGATTTGGCACAGTTCAATTTCTCCTCTTTACACTGTAATACGACTTGGAACTCCAAAAGACTTAAGTAAACTAAAATAGTTCGCACTAAGACTTCTGAAACTCGCAACAAAAAGTACAAAAGTTGTACCAGATAGGTACCTATAATGGTCTAGTTATGGTTAAATATTTTATGTCCCTTTTCGTGCTTTCCAAATTTACGATTATTTTCTCCGTACATGGGTGGTATATGGATAAAAGAAACCGTTACATAACACTATAAGATGACTTTATTTTGCTTTCTGACGCACTGACCTAACCCCTGTTTATAACTGTCAGTCATTGTTATTCACATATTCGGATATTTCACAGGCAAAACAGTACAGAAGCAGACAGTATAAACGAATTTAAAATTACATTTAAATATCAAATTTATCGTATTTCAATGTGCTGTCACTGATGTAGTTATTTACCAAACCTATGAAGGTTTTTGAATTTCAATTTGAGACACTACAGGGTAAAAATAAAAACACATTATTTTATCGCGTAACCTTTATTTGAAGTTACCCCAATTTTCCCTTAGGGTCCTTTTTTCTTAAATATCCAATTTATGAGTAGGTACATTTGTAAAGTGCTAGTTAAACTGCGGTGGAAATGACTTCATATTAATATCCAGTTCATTAGCAGTTAAACAACCAGTTTCTCAGGCTGTTTGAACTTGCAGAACCTAGTCCAGGAAACTATGGTATGCCTCGTGGACGGGTTTACGATGCAGTGCGCAGGCGCATAAAGGGGCAACATTAACGCTTCATGTGGGAGTGTGATCGCCGGTTTTTATCGCTTCGAAGAAATACTCAAATTATTGTCCCTTGGAATAAACTATCGCGACATGCCCTCTAGAGGTTAATCTGCCGCGAAATTGGTTATTATTAATGTTTTGTGTGACCATCTCAACTGTTTAGTTTTGAGTAGTGCAGGTAAATTTAAAACTATTTATAAAGAGTAGGTACCACATGTTAAAGTTTACCTCGCATGCGCGCGTAAGTAGGTACGTCCAATATTTGACATAACTTTCAATGTATACGTTGTTAAATTCATCGTTAAGAAATTGTTCGATATGAAAAATTCAACAGTAAGAATTTATCATTACTTTATTCAAACTTACTTTTTATTTCACTCTTGACTATGAAACAGACGCATAATTTTTTAGAAAAGTCGAAACTTCAAACCAGTGAAGTTGATTTTTTACTTCTTGGAAGAATGGTTAAGTCGTATTGTTTCAGTGACTATTTACAAACCGTCAGATCAAGGAAAAGTCAATACGTGGCTGAAAGAAAAGTTCCGTTAGCCTCATTGTTCGCTGCGAAAACAACCGATGACCTGCTTTTTAAAGATTGCGTGTTTAATATACTCCGGGTTGACAAAATGGCTGCTTAAGTTTTTCGCCGTAGTAACTTCGTTGCTACCAATCTAAATTTTACTAAATCGAAAGTGCCAAGGGATAATTTTTATCCCTAGAGAAATTTGATGTTTTGATTCAGTAGTAATATGGTAGTGAGACGTTTAAAACTTCCCTAGGGATAAAAAAAACCATAGGCACTTTTGATGAGTGTAGAAACTGCCTTGCGTTGCATGTGAAAATTCAGGTGAGATATTTACAGTTTTCTTATATTATGTACAAGTTAATTTGGCCTAAAAAGCATAAATGTCTGCAATGACTAAACCGTTTCCTACATGTCACTGCGCTTTATTACTATAACTTTATTAATTATCGAACTCATTATCCTTATGTTCTTTCTTATTCAACGGGTCGTTTTAAAAAACTACATAATCAAAGGCTTTAATTAAAACAAAACTTAATTGCTTAATTTTTGTAAGGAAAGTTACCCATATCATATAGCTTGTATGACTAACTTTTGTTTCACAAAGAACGCAATCGTAATTTTGTTTTTATTAAGCCTTCAACATAATGTACCGACCTACACTTTTTTTAAAACGACTCTGGTATCTCTGACCACTTCTTTCTTTACTTCCTGGTGTGAAAGTCCTTCAGAATAACTTCAGTCGCGTTTCATAGCCATTAAGATTTAAATATTTCTGCACTAATACAGCCATTAGGCGGTATCGTTGGCTGCACTATCCGGGTCCGTTTATCTTACGATTTATTGGCCGGCCTACGCGAGAAAATCGTGCCGGTAACAAAAATACTTCAGGTTCAAGTGCACATAAATATTAATGCGAAAACTTCGACCGTGATTCCACTGAAGTAGGCGAAGTTATATAATCTCTTGATGTTTATTTCTTTTATTAGATACAATTTGCTCGATATTTTCCGAGACGTCGTGACGTCACTTTATGATTTCCTGGTTATTCGTATCTACATATTATTATAACGAAAGGGATAACTTGTGGATTGAAATGACGGTCAAGTATTTTCCTGTGAAACCAGGTAAATAGGTATTTTTGTCACGAATAAAAAGTAGTTATTTTCATTCAACACAAAATGACTGTCGAAGTTGCCAACCAGTCCTAGTAGCATTAGCAAAATATTATGTCCAATTGTCTATTGTCTTTTGTTTAATTACGACAGCAACTCGGAAACGTGTGTGAATTTGACCGAAGTAAAGAAAAATATTGCAAAAGATGAATTTATTTCTGTTATATCTAAATAGGTGCTCGTTAGAAATTTTTTTTTAGCAGTCATTTTTACATAGCTCAACCTACTGATGTAGCAAAACTATACATATTTAAAAGACAGCGCTAAAAGGATACTAGAAGAGTTGCCTCATCAACTAGTCTATCGAGTAAGGTAAGACTGGTTAGATGTAGATAATCAGTGTTTGCACTTCGTGCCAGTATCAAATGGCGATTCAAGCTAATGCACGTCCATGCGTCACTTTTAAATTGAAAACACGCGTTTTCCCAGATATAAGAATGGAAGAAGGGTGGATCGATTATTCGCCTCTAAAAATAACAAATTTATTCGACACTGTTAGAGTTATTCTGATATCTTAAAAAATGGACAAGAATTGCTCGTTTATAGATATTAAATATATCTATAGACAGGAAGAGCAAGATAGATGGTAGATTTTGTTATTATTTTATTAAGAAAAGATAAATGTTTATTTATCAGTTAAACTTTGTTTAGTTAATTTGTCGTTAATTGATAAATTTACACCGTATTTGGGTGTTGGAATTTATTATGATATACATACGGAACCTTAAAAGTACAAAAACCAGCGTGTAATTACCTTAAATAGTTTTAAAACGACATTTTAGTGTTGATAGTCCTAAAATTTAAACACGTGTGCATTTACATAAATAAGACATTACGTTATTCTTCATTTTACTCTCCATTTTAATATAATACTGCTACTAAAGTAGGATAAGTGTCGCTTAACTGCCTCCAAGTACCTACAACATTATTTTCCACGGCTGCTTTAAAACCAAGGAAATGTTTTATTGTAAATCAGGCAGGGCCGCCCTGGTAAATAAATAATAACATTAAAGGTATCCAAAAAGATTACTTCCCATATATCGTGTCGTTCATGGCCGGCCAGTTGCATGTCCCATCGGCCTTGGTGACTCATTGCGTTTCATCATTATGTAAAGTTTCCTTTCGTTTTCATACAAAATAATAAGGTACCAGTTGACAAGATGGACACGGCGTATCTATGTTTACCGTAGTGAGTGACATACTCGTATCAGGGGCCACTTCCTAAATTGCAGACACTTTTACTATCGTACCCTAGCGAATTTATGGGTATATTTTTTTTGCTCTTTTTGAGTCACAGTTAAAACTATCTAAATACTTTTGTAATGCTCTAGCACTTTTAAGACGATATTTCAAAAGTTTAGCGAAATTGAAGCATTTGCATGAACTGTGAAAAAATTGTCTCAATCTCTTGGTAGCCATAGTAGTTTTTCGCAGTACAGGCTCTTATGTAAAGTACTTTAATTAAGTATACCATTTTCTTGGCGGGACCAATAACACAATAAGAACGACGATAAAAAAAAACCATGTTGCTAGTTGTTCGCTATCTATCATTCTATTGCATAAATAACCACTAGAATAGCCACAGGTAGGTTACGTTTAAACAAATTCCTGTTCGCGGAGTCAAGTTCATTCAAGGTCCGAATAACTGATGTTAAAAATAGCGACCAATCTTCTTGTTTGCGTTTGTATTGCAATTTGTACGTGCGTGCTGGGGGGATACTCGAGACAGGATAAGCCAAATAACGTGGTTATCTCGTTAAATCGTGCGAAGGTCGAGCTTCTGTTTCGCTCTAAATTGTAAACTGTGGGAAATTCGTTCAGTTCCTTTCAAGGAGGATTAATATTCAGAAACTACCTAATTTTACAGTAAAAATCAACCAACATTTTAATTTAGATTTAAGAGGGTTTATACCTGCTGAGCTGGCAACGTTGCATTTTTGTTAGTTTTTCTCGATTATTCCATAAAAATTGAATGAAAATTAAAAATGTTTTAAATACAAATTGTTCTAATATATAAGTTAATGTGTCTACTGCAATAATAATTCGTGGTAAGACTTATTTTCTTTGAAAACCGTTAGGTAATAATTTGTTCGTTTTTAAAGAAAATAAAAGTCTATCACGAATTATTATTGCAGTAGATTAACTTACATTTTAGAACAATTTGTATTTAAAACATTTTTAATTTTCATTCAATTTTTATGGAATAATCGAGAAAAATTAACAAAAATGCAACGTTGCCAGCTCAGCAGGTATAAATCCTCTTAAATGAGTTTCTGGAACGTTTAAATTAAAATGGTGGATTATTTTAAGTTAATAAACTCTTGATCTAAGTAGGAGTAAGATATATATCATGTAATGATGCGTTTTTATTGAATTATTCAAGCTTAACTAGATACGTTATCTAGATACAAGAGCATAGCTCTTAAATTTAAGAATTTAAGAAGAACTTTACTAAATACCGGTTCGGCCCGTGACAGGCCGGCGGCCGCGACACGTTCTGTTACATCGGTGGGGTAATACCAGTAAGATTCATCTTTCCACGAAGTTATCTCACAATCCAGTAAATTTCCATATTGATATTTAGCCTCAAAATTCATTATAAAGCTTACTATTTAGCTCATGACAGAAACTATTTTGAGTAGGTTCATATTTTCACTACATCTATTTTTAGTAAGGAAACACAAGTCACACCAAAGAGTTACACCGCTGGGCGACCCGTGATGAGTTTTAGTTCCCAACACGAGATGTCACCAGCGCTCTCTATTACGAGATTTACATTTACGAGAGTTCTGTGTGTAAGTGTAAGGCACATGAATCTTTCACCACTTCGTCTTTGCAGTATTATCTGGGTTAATCGATCGGGTAACAACCTTAAGCGTTTTAAAATAAGACCCTTTTTGTCGTTTTGTTGGGACTTAATTTCATAAGTCAAATAATGGCTATGGACACTATTTGACTTATTGGCCAGATAAATGCGACCTAGCGCGTGACAGATCACGTTCACATATTTGGTAACGACTCTAAAGGAATTATATGACTATGAAGCAAAGCACATGACTAATGCAGCCAGAAAAAATATTATTCCAGTAATAAGACCTACGTAACAGTGGGCGTTGAAAGTGGTCATTTCAGTGTTATTGTGTGACATCGCGCTTGACTCATAACTAGCGACGCAGGCGCATGATGTCAGTGTCAGTATCTTGTCGTTATCTGATTTTGGAGGCGTCAATTTAAGTAATGTAGCATTTTTCATTGAATACTGCAGACTCTAGAAAATGGAAACTGGTTCTATCCAAGATAGTGCCAAATATTCTAAATTTCAAATAATCCATTCAAGCTGTTGAGTTTATTTTGAAGCAAGTGTGAGCTTTTGAACTCTTCTGTACCTCTTGAGGTAAAACCCTACTTACCTGTTGCTCCAAACCTACCTTCATCTAAACCAAGCCTATTGCGCCACATCCTGGCCAAATACTATTTGCAAATGTCATGTTTCTAACATAAATCATTCGCTATGCCCCCTACGGTCTGGGTGAGGCGCAGTTCCGTTGTGAGGCGTAGGCAGCGTCGCATTCGCACAAACGTTTAACCACAGTCTTCCTGCCCGATTCTAACATTGAACCACTTCTGGCAGCGGCCAAGTGCACTGGATATGTTTATTGCTAACAGAAATAGAACGCTTTGAATGAAAACGCCCGCAGCTAGTTGTTTATAGAAAACCAAGTGACATTGTAAAGGTGTGCCAGTTGTTGTACGATTATTATGTATAACGATAATGCCACGGCTACTTTTATGAATTTGCGAATTTGTCATTTTAGTGTGTGTTCAAATAAACTGCGCATTTGTCCATACAAAGTCATGTCTCCATAGACAGACCCGTTATTTTTGTTGGTCAGTGTATTTTAGATTGAAACCTGTTTTATTTAAAATGGTTCCATGATAAATGAAAGGAAATGCCTAGATTAAAATTGCCTGTTGAACTGCAGTTGCAATTGAAGAGGTAGAGCTGATAGGCAGCAACCGGCTGTCGTATATTTGATATGCTCTATTCAAATGATACTCGTACATTGTCAAGTGTGATCACGTGATTGATTTGTTTTGCTACTCTGAACTATGAATGTAAATAATTGTTATTATTTTCGTCACAATATTCATAATATACTCTTACAGTGGGAGGTGTATGAAATGCGTCTGCGGCTGAAACTTTATATCTTACATGACCACGGATAGATTAGCATTAAACGCGTGCGGACATGTATTGCCCAACGTCACTCATCATAAAACATGATGCATCGTGAACATGAACTTGTCGGTTATTAGTTGACCGTTATTAATAGTGGTTGTTGTTTCATTTCAGGTGCAGAATTCGAGAATAAGATGACTGTCTCCCGCGTGTCTGCTTGCTTGCTGGCTGTGTCGGTGCTGTTGGCTCCAGTGCTCGCTACAGTATGCCCTGAAAGCTGCGTCTGTAACACGACGCGCGACGGCCTTCATCGAGCCGCTTGTAGCAATCTCGCCGAACTATACAAGTTCACCCTTCGCCAGAAACATCACAATATCAACATCTTGGATTTGTCGCACAACAATATTACTAAACTATTCCACGAACTTGATAAACTCACGGAAGTTGTCACGCTAGATCTTTCGACCAATGGCATTACGGAACTTAATAAGTTTTTGTACAACGCAAAGAAATTAGTTCACCTTAATCTGGCTAATAATAGAATTCAGAGGCTTTCACTAACGCATCTTCCTACTAGTGTTAGTTCATTGGATTTAACTAACAATCTATTACAAGATGTGCCTGAAAATATCGGTCACTTGGTCGGCTTGGAACATTTGGAATTGGAAGGCAACCCACTCGACTGTTCGTGTAATAATATTGTCGCACGTGATCATCTGATTTCTGGAAATGTTTATATTGATGCAGTGAAGTGTTTTTCTCCTGGAAGAGTTAAAGGCCGATCTTGGCTAGAACTCAAAACTAAAGATATTTGCAAAATTCCGAAAACTGAAACTAACAACTTAGACATGATGATGGGTGATGAACCGGTAAATGATGCTATCAAAATTGGAGAAGAAACTACCGCTTTAAAATCTATGCCTTTAGTCGCTTCCAATGATTTAGATGATGGCGCCGTGATACATGAAGCAACTCCAACTGAAGACGATGATAGTGTCCAATTCATGAAAGTAGGACGTTTTTCAACGCCATCACCCTCAGACGATATCGAAGGCTCCGGTGAAAGTACAACTATTTCCGATGTTATGGAATCCAGACATGCTGATACTTTATCTACGAATATACGAGAAAGTGAAGAAATACAAAGTACGGATGATCCAACTGAAGGATCCGGCGAAGGATCTGGATTTTTTCCTATTGATGAGTATAGTGATCATGAAACAACAGCTGCACCTTCGACTACACCAGTATATATAAAAGATTTTAATCCAGGTCCAGTTAAACTGCTTATAATCGATGACATGGACGATAATGCTGAATATTCAACACCCCCACCTCCAACTGTGTATGAAGGCGGATCTAAATGGCACTTGATGACTGATATGCCAGTTACTGAAAGGACAGCAATAACACCAATATCTAGAGACACGACTATTTCTGAGAAAATCAGAATAACGCAGGCATCAGAAGTGCTGGCTCAGCCACCAACTGGGGAAGGAAACCCACCACCTCATAAAACAGGAACTTACGTATGCATTGCTATAATAGTCGTTCTTTTAGTCGGTCTAATAGGTTTCGCTATAGTAAAAGGACAAATGAGAAAACGTAGGGATAGAAGACTTTTAAGGCAGCAAAAACGAGATGTCGAGAAGGCTTCTAAAGAAATGGTAGATATGAACAAATCATTACTGGGCAAACCTGCATCATTAGAGTCTCCCGTTGAAAGAAAAGTGAATGGTAAATATGAACTTGTGCCTACGCATGAAAGTCATCAGAAAAAGAGTGAAAATGGAGACATCGGTAGCGGTGTTAAACACGCAGACAGCAATGGAAAAAGAACGGATAGTCCCAGAGATACGAATCAGAACAAAAGCAGCTCTAAAGACAACAATTTAGCAGAGGAACCGCATCAGGATACGTCATTCGACTCTGCTGCCGCTTCTCCTGACTCAAGGAAAGATACACATTCTTTGTCAAGTGAAGAAATTTTTGTACCTATAAACGAAGTCAACGCACCTCGTTTAAATGGCACATCGGATATAGACATGTCACAGTTGTTGCTAAACGGTGACCAGAACACAGACTCAGACCTACTGTCGCCGTCTCGCGAGTACGTTCCAGTGTATTCCCCCGATATGGGTCGTGTGCGCATCAAGATGACTGAAACGCCGAAGCCAAAAACACCAGTTCTTGTAACAAGGAGTAGATCCAACGCCGGCGACATCATAATAACGCCCTCTTTGGATGACAATTCGCGCAAGTCGACCACTTGAAATTTGGTTTCAGTTACTAAAACTCTCGGTGTAACTCAGTGTCAATCAACAAACACTTCACTAATGGCAAAATTCTGTGATTATATTGTATGGACATTCGGTAGGTTTTGTTGTGTTCGAGCATTTGAAATTGGTCGGTGCGTGAGTGAGTTAAGTCTAGAAACTTTGCTGCCAAAGTGTGTTTGTAGTCGACAGTGCCTTTATAAACTGTTAGTGGTATAAAATATATTTATGAGAGTATATTGCGCAATAAGTAAAAATATTTTTGTACGTGTAAAAATGTTGCCATGTTCATGATAGCTATAAATATAATGTTTTAGTAGTATCTTTATAAAAAAAAAACGAGCTCGTAGAAATCTACGATGCGAACCTAAGCTGTGTGTACAAACATACTGTTACTGATATAGGTATTTCAGGTATTTCTGTTTAGTTTGAGTACAATTCTTGAATTGTAATTTCAATGGTTGTGTACTTATTTTACCCTGAATATACCGGGCTAGTATGGCGAGCACAGCAACTGTAGCCGAGTGGGCTATGTCATCCATCTTGTTTAAGAGATTCATTCTTCAACGGTCTGGCTAAACATAAGTTCCTTTAAGTTATGCTATTGAGTTTAGTGTTTAAGAATGTGATACCAATTAATTTAAGTAATACATACTATTTTTTTATGTATGTGCCTATTTAAATTTCTGTATATTTGTTAATCTTTATTGAAATAATTTCAATTAATTTATCATTCTTCAATTATAATAACTTAAATAATTATCTTTGAATTTTTCTTTGTATTATTTCCCAATCGGTCTGATTGATGCTCTTTATACATAAATTTTGAATTTTAACGAATAAACAATACAGAACAATCAGTAGTATGTTAAGCAGATTTTAAAGTTAGTGTACTTTAATTAATACAAACTCTATAAACCGTTGGATCAAGGTTTTGACGTTTTACTTATCCTATCCCTTATGGCAAGCTTACGGCTGCAGCTGCAGCACTTTGTATCGTGTTTAATATTCGGGTATTTGTGTCATTCGCGCAACTCCCTGAACATGAAGAATAAAATACCTTTTTAAGAGTCTTTCGGATCTAGGCATAGGATTTAAGTTTCTGCTGTTGTACACTGCGTACAGTTCCTTAACCTTTTCAACGCTCTGTCAAATGCAACAACTCTCACTCATACGCCATGACATCGGAATGTCAAACGCGAAATTGAACCCTACAGAAATGCATGTAGGTAGATATCGCTCAGCACGCCGTGACTGATATATGAGTCGTTGGCGTAGAACCTGCGGTGCTAATATATGTGTCGTTGACGGCGAAAAGGTTAACATTCTACATTTAATAAGTAGAAAAATTACAAACTTATCTTTTAAGCTCGCCTTTGTTCTCTTCTCTGTTTATTTGTATTTTTATTTTTATGTGCAATAAAGAGTTTACATACATACATACATACTTATCTTCAATATAAATCTTTTGCTGGAAGAAAAAGACCGACCAAGTGCGAGTCGGACTCGCGCACGAAGGGTTCCGTACCATTATCTATAAAAACGGCAAAAAAATCACGTTTGTTAAACCCCCTTAAATATTTATTTTATTTTATTTTTTAGTTGTTGTTATAGGGGCAACCGAAATACATCATCTGTGAAACGGTACGGTACGGTTCATGAGATACAGCCTGGTGACAGACGGACAGATGGACACACGGACAGACGGACAGCGGAGCCTCAGTAATAGGGTCCCGTTTTTACCCTTTGGGCACAGAACCCTAAAACAGTGCGAAAATACGTACTGTGGAGTAATTTCGTTTTTTAAAAAGTTTTTTCATACATAAACTAACTACAGATTAGAGATTGTCGTTGTAATCTAATAAATCCTACTAATCCTACTGTTATGTCATCCATCACAAAATAATATGAGACCAAATTGAAGTACTTAGGTAAAAAAAAACTGTTCTTAACCTCTTGAGACCCATCTTTTTACAAACGTCAAAGTGCTTGACATGGCTGGTACAGGCTAGGGGGTCAGGCTCAGACATTATTTTTCATCGTGACTTAAAAATTAAAAGAGTTTTTAGGTCTATCGCTTGATGGACATTGTAGGTATACATTTAGTTCAAAAATATGTTACTGTGGAGCTTTATTACTTCATCCTGGGGCATGAAGGGTGATCTTTATTTTGTTCTGTCAAGGATGATATAGACTGGATTGGCAGTCGCCATAGTACGGATCGGCCGCGGTTTTTGTAGTTCGATTATTAAATCTAGATGGCGCTGAAATATAGCCAGAGGCTTTGAAGGCAAAACAATAAGACTACAGATATTTCATATTACTGCAAATGTATTATTATGCAATATTTTTGAAAAATAATACATTTGTAGTAATATGAAACATATGCAGTCTTATTGTTTTGCCTTCAAAGCCTCTGGCTATATTTCAGCGCCATCTAGATTTAATAATCGAACTACAAAAACCGCGGCCGATCCGTACTATGGCGACTGCCAATCCAGTCTATATCATCCTTGGTTCTGTTCAAAATTTTTGTACCAGTACAAAAACTTTGTTCGTAACAAACTAAAGCGCAATCCGATCTTCAAAGATCTAAAGATATTGTATAGCAGACTTAGTGAAGAATTAAATGTTGTACGTTCATAAAAATTAGCCTTCTTATTCAGAGAGTAAGGCTGTTGTACCTAGCAGTGAGAGTTATCTAATAAGCAAAAAATATCAATATAAGATACCTACTAATAAAAAAATACAGAAATACTCGAGGAATTGAAATATTTTAGCTTTTGTGAATAATGTGATAAATAGACGAGTGGTGACATCTGTTAGTGGGGTTAGGTTATAACAGAAATATAGTGTAGTAGCGCTGTATTAGCCGTGATAGCTGTCAGATGACGTAACGCGACAGCGAGTTAATTGTCCTTTCTTATAGATGGCGGTACGGGAGAGCGCAATCAAACTAAATTAAAGGTAAGTACTCGCGTGGTGAGTCGGGATGGAACTTTTTCACAACCAATTTCACAATATTTTTTTAGCAGATGCATGGGATGTAAACGTGACATTTGCAATGAAAAGAGTTAACCCGGGTACGTATTTCAGTTTCTTCGACTGTACACATGGCTCTACTACCACCAAGAGGGTGCATTTAAACAGTCACAATCCTTCATGCACTTTTAACTAGATTAAACATTGGTCATTTATAACTAACTATATTGATCATGCACTTTAAATTCGTTAAAACTTTTTTTTATAAATGAAGTGTTATTGAGTATTAAACACTGCATAATATAAACTTGCTCTTGAACAAGTCCGAATTTATCCTGAAAGCAAGTAAGTAGAAGTGTTCACAATAATCTTCTTTTTTTAAATTGAAATAAACTTAAAATAAAATAATTTACTACAGGCATACTTTTTTAAAATATGTTATTAATTATTTTCGGTAGGAATTCGTTTCATTGCTACAAAATTCATTAAAATTAATATTTAAATCTATTAAAATAATAAAAACAAGCTATAATCCAGATATAACTAGAAATCACTCTCTCGTGGCTCATTGTCATCTATTGAGTGGCGACGATTTTTAGGACGGAGAGGCCTTTCCATTTCTGCCTCTACTTCAACCGTTACGCTGTCTTCTGTATCTCCGTCTCCGCCATATTCTGACATACGGCGACGCCTTGCTCCAGGAGAGTGTTCAAGTTCAGTTATTTCATGACTACCGTACCTTGTTGGTCGCCTTCGTCGTCTTTGCCTACGACTACTATCAGGAGTTTCACTGCGATTTAATTCGGTTAGCATAACGTCACCATTCCTTTCTGTTTCTTCCAGAAGATCTCCGCTAGATTTAGTTTTTCTTCGTCCTTTCTTTCGTCTTATTTTTCCCGTTCCGACTTCGCACAAAGAATGACACGACGCGTTCAGTTTTGGCATTGAGAGAGCTTCGTCGTAAGATGGTGGTGCGACCAAGTCACGGGGATCTGGTGCGTTGCAGAGTGCTTCTTGCTCTGCTCGCATTCTTAGTTGTCGTAGCCTGTCTCTCGCTTCTTCGACCTGTCTCTCTCGTTCTGATTGTATTGCTGCCAGACGACGATTCATAGATCGTTTAATAGCGTTTACTAGCACAAGACACAATGCCAAACCTATAATCATGACAACTATAAACCAGATCACGCTATCTGGATTAGTTGCTTTCTGGGCAGGATTCCATGTAAAGTAGCATGCTTCCAACCAAGTATGTCCAGTAACATCGATCGGACTATTGCAGATTAAATTATAAGATTCTTCCTTTTTACTTGGTTCTAATGTAACAAATTCATAGAAATCAAACATGTTGTCATCAAGGCAATCACAACGCCACATGTTGTCACTTATATCTAAACGTTCCAAGTAAGGATTTGATTGGAAATATGCCCGATTCCAGATAACCGTAAATCGGTTTCCTATAACCCCCAGTCCGGTTAAACGTGGTAGCATGAAAAATGTGAAATTACTAATAGTACCGATTCTATTATAATTTAAGTTTAAATATTGCAACGTATTGGATGATATGCTATCTGGAATATGCGACAAAAGGTTGCGAGAAAGATTAATATCGACTAGTGATTGCAGCCCTTCGAAAGAATCCTTTCCAATAGTATTGATTTCACATTGGCTCATATCCACAGTATTCACTGATAGAGATCTCAGATGGCCAACTCTTGTCAGATAGTTTCGTGATAGATTTATGTACGTTAGCAACGGCATTTCTAATAAAGTATCTTCAGGTACATTACCGATTTCATTCCAAGACAAGTCTAAATATTTAAGTATGTTAAGCCCTTTAAAGGTGTCACTCCTCAATGATCCAATGTTATTATATGATAAGTCTAAATGCTCCAGCTTACTGTTATTCTTGAATTCATTGCTTCTTAAGTATCTTATCATATTGTGATTGACTACTGCTTTTCTTAAATTAGGGAATCCTTGTAGGTTGGGTTGTAATATGTTACAATAAGAAATGTCCAAGTACCTTAGTGAATCGGAAAATAAATTACTACTTGCGGATGATAAATCTAATCTATAGTTATGTGATAAACTTAAATAGACTAGAGATGGTAGGTACAAAAAGTCGTTATGATCTATCGTAGCAAGTAAACAATTGCTAACGTAAAGACTCTTTAAAGTTGGGGATACCAGATTTTGTATTCTTAGTATGGGATTATTTTTCAATTTTAATACTCTAATGTTGATTAGTCCACTTAATGGCGATCTTCCGTGCACGGATTCAATTTCACAATCATTTAAAAGTAAAGTTTCCAGAGAAGGGCTTAACAATAATTCCTGGTTTGCCAAATTGCCAAGTGTTTTGAATTTATTATGTGATAAATCTAAAATTTTTAAATTAGTCGTTTGTTGGAATATATCGTTCGGGTTCAGATTGAACCATTCTACGAACTCGTTTCGTGATAAATTTAGTAATTCTAATTTGGTAAGATTATGGAATGCATTTTCGGGTAATTCCTTCAGTTGATTGGAGCTGACGTCGAGACTGACCAAGTTGTAGAACCTTTTCAAGTTTTCAGGGAAGGTAGATATTTCATTGTTCGATATATTCAGTTTCTTGACCTGAAAACAATAGTGAATTATTATTATTATTTATTTGATTGAATCAAGGATTACCTAGTAGATATCCATTTGCATAAGCTAAGATCAGTTTGTACTTTGCTCCTTCAGAACTACGATTTTCGACGCTCTTTAAACTTCGGTTTTTGTTGCGAAATAGCATGACTACTGTTACTATTTCATACTACTTATTTGGTTGATTTAAACAATATTTTTTTATTAAGAATAGCAATTCACCCACCTTATCAGCATTTCCATCTGGTATGTTTGTGAGTCCTCTTCTGGAACAGTCAACACTAGTTCTATCGTCACTGCAGGAGCACATGTAACATAGTTCATCCGTGCTTCTGCCATCAAAATCCAAGACATCGGAAGAAGATAGTGACACTAAAATCAGGAGAAGTACTATCCTTTGTAGATGGATCATTGCGTTATGGCATTACTATCTGAAATATAACAATATACAACCTTAATTAATGTTACAATTAAAAACTCTAATGAACTATAGGTTTCGGTTCTACGTCAACCAAAACCTATTTATCAAATGGACACCTGCTGTTATTAACTTTTCTAGTCACGTAGTATCATTGTCCAAAACCATAACGCCTCGTTATTATGAGTTCTGACCCTGCTTAGTAATTGTTGATTATCAATAACTTAAACGTTTAAAAAAATCTAAATAAATAGCTATTGCAAGTACACATAACAATTTTATCTTCGTTATCAGCTATTGATATAAGCGAGTTTGTAGGATACTTGGTAAATTTGGGTCGTGTTATACCTACATACCTGTTATCAGAACCGTGAACCAACTCTGGGGCATATGATTGCATAGTTGGCAAAGGGCCCTTTTCACGTCTAACTAGGCAATATCAGATTTCCGTCGTTTTCTGTAAAATATGAATTGGTAGTAAAGTAGTGACTAATTGACTTAATCTAGCAGCTAAAATTCTTCCGGTTCTCACCTTGAAACTAAGCTGTTTCAATTTACTTTTCTAAGGAGGCTTAGTAAAATAACTCTGTGTTCTCATTTTGATAATGACTAATTACTTTGCAAGCATATATTTTTTTCAGGAATTGTAAGAAAACATTTTGTTAATTGAATAACTTACCATATCTTGGTATTGGCTATAAATTCCTTCCTGCTTATGATTCACTACAGTTAGAAAAACAATGCATCTTCACTCACAAAATAAATTAAATAGTTCAGAAACTTATATTTTTGCACTGTTACACACCTTTCTATGAGAATTAGTCACCGAACACTTGAAAACTATTGCTATACTGATAACATTTTATCTTGTCATCTGTGAGTAATATGTTGCAACCGTTACTGAAAGTTTATTTTGTTTTCAGATGAAAACTCCGTTTATTTTGTATTAATTATATTTTTCTCATCACACGTGTGTCTCAAAGCAGATCTGTGAATTGTGTGAGCTATATTCATGACGTGTTATCATTGTTAAAGATAAGAAATCGCAAGTGGGCTAATCTGGGCGTAATTGTAAGAGTGAAGTGGTTTCCAAGAAACGATATTAATTATTTAAAATAATAATATGTAATAACAATAAAAACCTTAATTTCATTCATCTTCGTGGTTCTTTCTAGACAAAAAAGTTTCAAAGCATAAAAATATTTATTTATGAGTTATACATATTATAATCATGTTCAAACTGAAATTTTATTTAATGTAGCTTTGGTTAATTTCAAATTTAAAACTTTGTTTACAAAAGTTTAGCGATTTTATGTCTAAACGCCATCTAGTTGTCTGGGTCGGAATTAAAACGCATGTGATTCAGTTATCTTGGAAATGTTAGAGGGCGCAATGGTGTTCATATCTGACTGGGTAGATGTCGCTGTAGGTTCTAAAAGTAAACACAACTGTTAACTCTTAAATGCATTTAATTATAATTATGTACACTTATCATTAATAAATCGAAATACTTAAAATTATAAAAAGAACAATAAATTAAGTTATTAAACTATTAGTCATTAATTAATACGAATTTCCACTGTACGTCTTACTGAACGTCTGTCGCTTACTCTCGGTCTGGATTCCGTTAGGTCTCCGATTGACCTGGACCTACGGTAACTACGTGTAGTGGTTTCCTCAACCTCATCTACAAAATCTGGCAGAGAATGGAAGGAAGCATTCAAACGTGGCATTAGGAGAGCTTCATCGTATGTCGGAGGTAGATCTTCTTCACGCAGGGGCACTCTCATTATCAATGATTCAACTCGGGGCTGAGGGGCAGTACCGTTGAGATTCAGGGCAGTGGTCTCCGCGGCCGCCGCCTGCCTCGGCGGTTCAGGCTTATTAGCAGCCACTAACATTCGACATATCAATGAAGTCATTATAACACCAATTATCACTCCTATCATTACAGCCATAAACGTATAGGTTTGCGCGGACGTTTCGTCGGGGTGCCATGTTTCAATATAAGCTCGCTGCCATGTCAACTGTGTCACATTTGCTGGGGAATAACATATTAACGTCCCTGGATCTGATACTTTTGACGGTTCTCTCGTCAAGAACTCGTAAGTGAGAAGCAGATTCACGCTGAAACCCTCGCAGCTCCATCGGTTTCCCTTTACATGCACTTCTCGTAAATATGGATTTGAAGCGAAGTAAGAAGACGCCCATACGTCCTTAAACTCGTTCCCTCTCAGATTCAATACCGCTAGGTTGGGTAGTGACGAGAAGGTCTGGTCAGTAAGCGAGCTGATTTCATTATAGCTTAAATCGAATTCCTGCAAAGTGTGAGACTGGAAATTGTCCGGTACACTTTCTATCTGGTTGATAGACAGATCGATTTCTAACAGTGACGTCATTCCGATAAGGGAATCCACTTTTAGATTTTGTATTTGACAGTTACTTAACAGAAGGCTTCTGAGGGAAGAAGACTGGAAAGCAGGGACGCTCGTTAAAGAATTCCTAGATAAAATAAGGTTGTATAAATTATCTGCTTTAGAGAATAACGTTGACTGTAAATTATCTATTCTATTTT
This sequence comes from Archips xylosteana, assembly GCA_947563465.1. NCBI lineage: Eukaryota > Metazoa > Arthropoda > Insecta > Lepidoptera > Tortricidae > Archips > Archips xylosteana. The sequence continues at coordinate 17,699,884 of OX387344.1, forward strand.
CAGATAAATCAAGAAAGTTTAGTTTTATCATTCCATTAAAAGCATCGTCGTGGATTTTGTTTATCTTGTTTTTTGATAAATCCAATTTTTCTAAGCTGTTGTATCGTCCATCGCTTACCCATATGTCATAATTATTGTCTGACAAGTTCAGGGTATGCAGGTTTGGCCAATTTGCTATATAACCGGGTAGAGGCAGATTTAGGTGATTTCCGGATATGTCCAACTTCACAGCTTGAGTAAAATGTTCGAGTTGATTTGGGAATGTTTCAAAATTGTTGTTTGAAAGATCCAATACCTGGGCCTGTAAAAAAAAATGATTTTATTAGCAAAATTTTCTTCTAGGTAGTCATTTTGCAGCTAAACAAAACTAAACATTCCGTGTGCATAATCTTATGGATAAAATTATCTAATTTAACATAATTATTTAATTATGTTAGGTACCTTACCTACTGAAGGTAATGTTTCCAATGAATAGGTGCCTACCTGATATGCGTGACTGGTTATTTTTTAACACCTGACACAAAAAGAGGGGTGTTATAAGTTTGACCGCTATGTGTGTGTGTCTGTGTCTGTCTGTGGCATCAAAGCTCTTAAACGGGTGAACCGATTTGGATGCGGTTTTTTTTATTAGAAAGCAGGTTTCTTGGCAATGGTTCTTAGATATGTTTCATCAAAATCGGTTTAGCCGTTTCAAAGTTATCAGCTCTTTTGCTAGCTGTGGAAGTGATTTTAGGCGCATAATGGGTATTTACTTGTGACATAATTGCGTTGGGGGTTTTTAAATTTATAATTTATAGTTATGTATGTAATTTATTGAATCAGGCGTTACTTTGCGGAGGTCCATATTAATGAACTAAAACAATTACTTTGCTCACCCGCGACCTTACAATAGTTACGTTTATGCAAGAACTAACTCTGAAAAACTAACTCTGAAGATGAGCTCTGGTTGAGTTCGAAACGCGTCAGTGTAGCTTGGTGGTGGTGATGGTTGTGTTTATGTGATTTGTGTGTGTTCGTACAGTGTGGAGGTGGAGGAACTGCATGAACACACATTTCTTGCATAAACGTAACTATTGTAAGGTCGCGGGTGAGCAAAGTAATTGTTTTAGTTCATTTAGTTATGTATGTTGTTTTTTTTTGTTAATACACACATAACTAAAGTAAACAACTATTTTTGGTGAAACAAATAAATAAATAAACACACAAACAGTAGTTTATAACCAGTTTTTCTGTTGCTACATGGTCTAAACTGACAGATAATTGTATTATATACACCGTGAATCCTTTGATTTCCGTTAACTTCGACAAATAGTCTACATCGATAGAAACTACCAAGTAATTCACTTTTAGGCGAAATAAAAAAAAAATCATACATGATAAGTAAATATTGAGTTCACAGTAATCGTAAAAGGTCCCTTAGAGTTACAAGAAGTTAGTGGCAAATATAATTTTCCCTGGTTTACCGCGCCTGATTAAATAAATTTGGTTCTTGATTATAAAAAAGGTAGGAATACCTCCCAATTATTAGCCCAGTTCACGGATGAAGTAAATATGCATCTGAACAATAGAGAACATGTAATAGTAACAATGATAGACTTAAGTAAAGCTTTTGATACTCTAGATCATGAAATTCTGTATAAAAAATTACAGCAGAATGGTATACAGGGGCCAATCCTTGAATGGTTTGAAAATTATCATAGCAATAGATTCAACACGGTCAGCATTGCGGGAGAGCAGAGCGAGCTAATGCACTCTGCTCAGGGCAGCGCAAGGATCAATTATTGGGCCAACTGAATATTTGATATATGTCAATGACATGTGTAACATATTCCAGTTGGCCTCTGTATACCAGTTTGCTGATGACACCAGCCTTATCACAGCAAATAAGAATGTCAATATTGCAGAGAGTCAAATGCAAACAGAATCTAACATGTTGTGCAAATGGGCCCATGATCTTGGACTAGTTATCAATTACAATAAAACCAAAGTGATGTATATACACTCACCATACCTTAATACAGTAACAGTACCTACCATTGTGGCCCACGAGCACACATGCATGCATAACCAGAACACATCTTGTGAGTGTGAGCCGTTAGAACTCGTCAACTTGCATACCTACCTTGGTTTAAAAATAGATAGCAAATTTAATTGGGAACCTCATGTAACTCATGTATGTAATAGACTAAGGTCAATACTCAGTAACCTCAGTATATTGAAATATAAAATGCCATTCAATACTCTTAGATTGTTGTATCTGGCACTGGCAGACTCAATAATAAACTATGGTATTTCTAGCTATGGTAGAACCTTCAAAACATATTTACAGCGTATTTATAACTTGCAAATAAGAATATTGAAAACAATAGTTTCACTCAAAGTTAAATACCTACACAGAAATAACTATAATAAATTGTTCCAATATTGTCGAGTCCTGAGTGTATTTGATAAGGTAAAATTAGCTGTGATATTAGAGTATAAGGACCAAATAGAGAAACTTGATAGGTATACTAGACCAGCCAACCTCCGGCACTTAACCAATCAATCCTATTTCAAGATACCTAAGAGCATAAATCAATATGGCAAAAGAGTGTGGTCAAATTACTTGCCACATATCCTAAACATCTTCCCTAACAATACCATAAATTGTATACTTAATAAGCCAACACAGCAGACTAAGGGGCTGTTTCACCACCTTATTGTCAAACTACTGGTTACGTAACCAATGAATAAACTAAGTACTGCACAAATCTGTCGGCCAGTTTTTTTTCAGTTTCACCACTCAGGTCCTGTGCAAACTAAGTACCACTTAACTAATCGTCGGTTTAACAAAAAGTCGGAATAGCAACGTCCCATTTCACGACCACGGGTTCCTGTTCGCATATTTTCGTTCAAAGAGTCGCTCATTATTAAAGCAAAATAAATCGTAAACTATGTAATTTTTAAACACATCTATTTTTTGCATAAACAAATGTGTAACATTATAATTAATCCAAAAACGGTATTTATTTACGATACTTTGGTTAACAATAACAAAGAAAAATAAAATCACGTAAAACGACTCGAAAAGTGGCGCCAAACCCTTTGACAGATTAACTTTTTTTTTAATGGCGATGTACAAGTTCAGGTAGAACAAACGATTGTGCCACTGAAGAAAAGTCTATAATTAAAAAATATTACGAAATTTTGGATTTATTTTTAAATACTAAAAGCGTACCTATATTTTTTATTCAAATCTTGATATTTAAATTCTCGTTTGCAATTTAGCATGACTTCTTTGTTTAAAAAATAAAAAATACTTTGATTTATTTTTCTGAAACCGGCTGAAGGGCTCTCCAACCATGGCCACAAAAAAATAAACTAACTAATTAAAAAGATATGTGACGGATAAAAATGCTAAATGCCACCTGATCTGATGGTCAAATTAAGAAATAGTTTGTCCGTCACTTAGCGCTAATCAAGACTGGTGAAACAGAAAATTTTATTCCATGTGACAAATAAGGTCATGATCAAGCTAATCCGAACTTTAAAAAAAGTGGTGAAACAGCCCCTAAGAGTATTGTAAAAAAAAACCTATTAACAAATATTAACTAATTATAATTAATAAGTTAATGTAGTGTTAATGAAAGTAAGTTGTTAGTATATAATCTTAAAATTTAAAAGATTGTACTAATAATATTAATAATTAATTTGTAGTCTTATGAAAGTAATAAACAGTTTAAATTTTTTTTTTTTTTTTTTTATTCTTAACAATAAAAATTAGGACACTGTCTTAGAGAAATTAAAAATTAAAGGAAAAGTTAACATTTCTGTAGGAATTTAATTTAATTTTTTGACTTTATCCTCTACTTACATTGTAGTTTAAGCCATCGGGAAGCTCGCTCAACCCTTGGTCGGAGCAGTCTAGATGCAGTTGGTCGCTGAGTGTGTACGTCCTGCATGAGTCATACAACGTGTCCCGCACAACGCCGCCCGCCACCGTCGCTGGCAGCAGCCACATCAGCGCCGCCAGAAACACATCTGTAATTAGAATATCGTGAAATTCATTAGTATCCAAATGCGTGTTGTAAGGTGGTAGGATCGTGTAGAAGGTTTAGCTGGTATTACTCTCTAGTCTATTCTGAGTCTTAATAGCTGTGTTGTTCCTTGGGTAAAATGGCCGGGGCAATTACTAGTACAAGCGGCATTACTTAGCCCTCTAGGTTGTTAATGGATTTGTAATCCTGCTGGGGTGCCTTATGGGTGATCAAATACCATTAGGTGGCCCGTTTCTTCGTTTGCCTTGTGTCTTAAAAATAAATTACACACTACTTCTTCAAAAGATTTCTCCTCTGCACATTTTTATTCACAGTAGCATTGATTCGGTTGAACTTGGTTAGTATTATATTGTTTGCGTTTCATATCAAACTTTGCGTCTATAATTATTGCCTCTGATTAAGATTCTGAAGGACATATGTGAACTTGCTAATTTAATTTGTTCATTGCATATTGGCTTATTAACAAACATATAAAATACCAAAATGATTATTGAAAGCAGTAAATAGATAGATAAGGTAGCTAAGTATATCGAACGGTAACGCTAAAGGTCGTCTCTTTAACGAATAATTAGGTCAAGGTAATGACGGGCAAGGAGAATAGTAAAGTGTGAGTTAGAGAAATGATAAAGTAAATGCATGGCAATTAAAACCTGGGAACTTTTTCACATAAAAAGACATACGACGTCACAATATTGGATTAGGACATCATTAGACTTTAATGACGAAAAGATTTTCTATTGCTAATCATTTATAATCTGTGACTAAACTACAAAATTTGTCTACTGTTACCATTTCTCTCATATACAAACTTTAGTTTATTATACAGCAAAACAGATGCATGTAAAGATTTTGCTTACCCGATTTCATCAGGATCGTTTATTCAATCACATTGTCGAAATATAACACTTCAATCCATGCTCACAGGACACGATATCTAACAATGTTTCTAATATCAATGATAGCGAGTTTATTAATACAATTCGTGATTATTAATTAAGTTCCCGCAAAGTGGGTACCCGCGCACTGGTAGTGGATGGAAAAGGAACTAATAATTTGCCTGTATTTGGTACGGTCACCGCTCAAGATTCTAGGTGCGTTCTTAACTAATCTCTAGAACAACCACATACAGGATGTATTTTGTTTTGTGGATTTGTCTACTATTTCATTATCACTTCTAACTTCAATCTTCCCTAGTTTATTTGATGAAGCTATTGTTGCTGTATTAAGTTCGACCAAGAAGGTAGTATACCGGTCCGAAATTTTAGCTAAAGTTAAATTTGACTTCCTGTTGAACTGGCGGAATGGCAACTGGCAATTACCTATATTTTTCTTATCAGATTATACTTATCGGCTTTATGATAAATGCGTTTATAAATGCTGACATTTGGATCAGTCAATATTTTAACAACATGTACGAGTTGTAGGATTTTGATAAGTTTTGAGTGTTGAGTACAAAAAAGGTGAAGTGTTGATAGTTAACAATGAATAATAACTGGGTTCACCGTGACCTGATTGTTTATGAGTATTTGCAGGGATTGCCTTGTATAGAATCTATGTAACAATTATCACATTTTAAAAAGTAAGAAATTAAATTATTTATGTACCACAAAGGTAGATAAAACCCTGCCACCTACCGTTGTTACCTACTACTAAGAATCAAGTTTATTTCATTAGTAAAATATATCTTAATCTGAATACTGTTAGGGATATTAAACAACAGCCTTTGTACACCAACAACGTATCGTTATCGGCATATCCTTATCACTGATTAGGTATCAAGTTATCATCCATTCTAAAGAAATTGTTCGACCATTTTGAACCTTTTTTACCAAAAAGTAAGCGATTCGATTTGGACTGTAGCGAAATGAAGATGTCCTAATTTTATCAAAACAATTTCATGTCGTATCGCTACGTGAGGGTTCTTAGCCGATAAAACTATATTTAATCGCTTGTCAAAATGATAATTTTTATAATGTGAAACCTAAACATGATCCAAATATATCAAAAGAGGTCATGGCCCAGTTCTTAAACATATACGTCAACAAGCGTGAAGTCAAAGTAGGTATGGGTCAAAAAAAACAAATAATCGACTCAGGTACCTACTTACTGAAGTGAAATTATTCTTCTTTTCTGTCACTTCCTGTTGAGATGAGGTGTAGATTTCGAATATTTGTCTTGTACTGACTTCAGTTCGAAGGAATTTTATTTTGATAGTGAAACTAAGCAAATTAAATTAAAATACCATTCCTATTCACATGCGCAATCACACGCTACTTTTTGTCATGTCACCACGTGAAAATAAATATTAAGCCATTCAACCCGTCAGCACATAAATGTGTACAGTTCATCCAAATCTCCATCAAATCTGCACGTTATAAGTGCTCTTTGTTTCCGCTTTTTTTCAATCTAAACAACACCTATCGTCTCCACGTTCTCAACTCGAATCCATCACGTCAACAATCCAATAGCAGACTGTCGTTTGTTTTCATGTCTCGCGAACTAAAACCTATCCACGTCACATCTTTCAAATCCTAAGTGCCTCAAGATTAAGCCACCAGGTGTCGCTCTCGCAAAAACGTCGCGTTTGACGTTCACGGCTGTCTGAACTCATTTGCGGTAAGGACGCATTTGCACCCCTTGAAATCAAAGTTCTGAGGGAGTTGGATTTTACTTGATAAGCCTCGACGATTAAACTTGAACAGGGTTACGTAAAGGTTCTAACTGATCAAGTGCAAGTTCAAGATTTTAATATGTACATATTATAGGTAAAGAACGAATCTAGCAACCGTGGTTTCTGGGATGAAATCGTATTCCTTTCATATTAGGATCGCATCGAACGATCAAAGTTACCACTAGGAACTAATGATAATGAAGATGGTTACATTTTACACATTTGTCTGAGCAAATTTCACAGAGCAAGCAAGCAAGACTCACGTTTGCAGCGATAACTAATCTGACTAAAACAGCTTAACCCATCATAGGCTTGGTCAACATTGAACCAAATGAAATCATTATCAATTTATGACATTTGGTTTGCCATCACACCCTCCGGTCCTGAATCAGTGCCAAGCGTTCATGAGTTAAATTCAATCGTCCATCGTTTTGAAAATTATTTTACAATTTGTAAAACTTGAAAATTTGTATCGCTCGTATTTCGGCGAGGTCAATAAATAAGGATAAGGCCCATTAGAGACGGTCCGGCAAATCTCCGCCTCCGAACGCCACTTACTTAGACTTAGAGTGTGCCCGAGCTACTTTGTTAAAGATTTGGGATTCTAACGTCCATTTTGATATATATTTCGCCGCAATATCCCGTAATTTTCGAGATAGCTATGATTGAGATACGCGCGGCTATGTTGGTTTGGTTAGTGGACAGATGAAGTATTATCATCGGTAGCAAGCACTTAAATTGACTTGATTTGATAGTAAAGTATCTGCTTACAAATTTCATCACGTATGATACCGGATATAAATGAGACTAATTAGAAAATACGAACAAATTATTAATGAGTACAATTGGCAATTTTGTTAACTAACAGTTTATTTAGATGCGGACTGCTTACTAGGTGACAAAAAGAGCACGAATAGTCAGTTAAGAGTATTGGCCACAGTAACTGATTGGCTCTGTTGAGAGAATACATTTTCTGTTGCTGTACTTTAAACAGCACATTATCTGTTGGTGCTTTCTTAATTTAATGTAATTATAGATCATCATTTTATATAAGCTTATCAAATAAGGATCACAACGCAAGATTATCTCGATGAAGCTGTCGCTGAAATTACCACTGTGCAAACACTGTTTTTCATTACTTTAATATTTATGTACAAGTCTAAGTCTTTGTATTTTTTGTTAGAAGCATTCTTGTTTTACCAATACCTATTCCCGGGTTACCAGTATCCGTATCAAAAAATGACGTTCGCAATAAAACCTCTTACACATATCAATACGTCACGGAAACATAAGAATTACGGTCCGGCCGCTGACCCTTCACTTAATACCCGAGGATCAAGAAAATATGATACGTAAGGAGAACCGTATTATTTGTGCTCACTTAGGATTTGCCCTCGTACGTAATTGTTGATAAGTTAAGCCGTTTGACCCTTCGGAAATACCAATTTGTTGTGACTTTTCGTTTCTTGATCGCTTCGGACGATTGCTAGCAATTGAGCGATAGATTATTATGACAATGTTTTGATGAACTGTTTATGTTATTTATGAAATATTATCAATTATGATTTTCAGGAAGTTACTCTGGTCTTACCGAGTACACGAGGACTTGAATCGTTCGTATTATCATTCAAGCTTGTCTACTAATTTTCATGTCATGCTATGTACTTTGGTGTTAAAAAACTTGTACTACTCGTTATTCTATGTTATCAATCAATACTCTTGAATACTGATGCTATGTTATGTTATGCTTTAATCGTCATTGCATTATCATTTGGTTAAATGAGTTAAATCGCCTCTTCGTTTAGTACTTTTACTAGTAAGGAAATGTAATTTTTAATACTTAACTTCTTGTTCATTCATCTTACCGTTTAGAAACAACTATAATAAATCAAACAATCGGTGAATTATTACTTTCAGTTCAGTCTATTATTATTGTAAAGACTTAACTGCTACCATTTAATTTGCCATGTTATTTTAAATACTTCGCTCCGTTTTGAACAAAGGCTTAATGCAAAATCGCAGACAGATCACTTACAACAATGCTCTACAAACGTACCACTAAGAGAAAATAGACTTGTCTTTATATTTGAATCTGTTCAATATTTGCCATTATCAAAGAAGTATTCGGTAGCGACTTTGTCTCGGTCTGAATCCGCTACTTCGCCCTCTCGGCCTCAAATGTCAAATCCTTTTATATAAGGCATGGGGTAGTATCGATGAAATCATCAGAATAAAATGGGTTCCAATCCGGGCTCGCACCTCTGAGTATTTCAGAATTTATGTGCGTAATTATGTTTGAAATTTACCAAGAGCTTCACGGTGAAGGAAAACATACAGTCCAAGCCCTCTCAATCTGTGAGGAGGCTTGTGCTCTGCAGTGGGACGTACCTATAGGCCGAGATGATGAATAAAGCCAAGAATATTGGAATAACAGTAAACTAAAGCGGTTTTTTTGACCTTGGGAACTTTTTGAGATTTTCTGATAGCTTGGTACACCAATACCATGTGACACTACAAACACATGACACACAAGTCACATGGTATTGGTGTACCAAGCTATCAGAAAATCTAAAAAACCATACTTATACCTACATCCTTCAACTCAATCAAATCAGACTCAGTTCAGTATTATGTTAAGATACGAATATAAAGTCATTGAACTCATACCAGATCGTTTTTAAGAAGTTCAGGAAAATTTACTATAAAGGCTAATCTTATGTCGATTCTTTCTTATCGACATTCCCATCTCAATCGACACTACCCCCACCACTAAACCGTTCACAAGCATTTTAAGTATTGATGGTAGCAGAATAAAACAGCATTGAGTCGCGCATCTAAACCCCGTCGTCGGGAAACAGGCTTATTCCTCCAATGAGTGCTATCGGCGTGTGGCCTTTCAGTCTCTCCCGGGAGCTCAACCTTTTACAGTGTGCACCCGGCCTTACCCGATCGACTTTCAATACGGAGATGGGTTATAAGAGTCATGTTTGAAGTGTGCACCCTGCTTTACATGATTTGCTTGACGAAGATGGGCTATAAAACTTGGTCTGGGGACGTACTTGACAAATGATCCGGTTCAGTGTTTATGTTAAACCATTGTTGAATTTATGATTATCTTACTGGTTCTTTTGAAGATGCTAGAAACTGCCGCACTTTGAGTCTTTTGGATCTAATAGACGTTAGTAAATAAAAATGTTTTTGTTATTTCATGGATAAAGGTTACTTACATCGTAAAGGCTCATTTCAGAATTAAACGTTGCATAGCATATAAGACACTTCAAGGAAAAAATATGCGGCAGAAAAGATGAAAAATATATGATTTTTTCTGATTTAGAACAAAAGCGCGATCGATGAACTGCAAACATTATGATGGCAAAATAAATAAAAACGACAAAGGTATAAAACAAACAAAGTAAGATACGAGTAAGACGAAATGAATTTGTGTACCTAAATTAATAACAAGAAGCACGCGGAACATAAACAAAGTGGGGTAAGTATAATTATTCCGCCAGCAATGCACCGGGTCCCTCGAAAAGCTAAGAAAGAAGTCATAACTAAAATTAAATACACTTTGGTAAATGTTCGCTAGAAGCCACGTCTTACTTCGGAGCTTCGGTAAGTTTTCATAAAGTTATAGTTTCTCAAAAGCCCGTCTCAGAACTGTGGAACATTCCAGAAAATGAAGAAGCAAGGCATCCGAGTGAAACGAACACGGCGGCTGAGGGGGAATAAAGTTGACATTTTTGCAAAGCTGTGTTAGAATTTCAGCGAAATTAAATGTGGCAGTACGCGGAATGAAAGTAGTGTGAGCGTGTCGGCGCCGCCCCGCCTCTTTGTGAGATGCGGATACCGTGTGAGTTAGTTCCGTAGGTACACAAATTATATTTCAACATATTACAGTAGGTAATGTAAAACTTCTTTCTTTATTGTAATATTAAGTTTTGTAGCGAACAAGTCGCTAGCTTGTATCTTTATTGGAAATTCAAGTCTGATTAGAAACTCGTTCGAAAGTTGTCTTTTCACCCGGCTGTCGAAGGAGGGTTATGTTTTTCGAGCGTTTCTATTTATGTATATAATATTCTTTGGCACGCCCTGCAGCCTAAACGGCGCAATGGATTTTGAAGTGTGAGGTGTCATAGATTCGTCTCAGTTCCGCGATTGAGATAGGATATATATTTTCGGTTTTTTTTTCATCTAGTATTGAAATTAATATGACGTAAAGATACCAGCGGAATATGTATTGCAAATTACACCGTACTATCGCCAACGTCCATACCACGTTGAAAACACCGGTTCTCGTCCGATCACCGAAGTTAAGCAACGTCGGGCGCGGTCAGTACTTGGATGGGTGACCGCCTGGGAACACCGCGTGCCGTTGGCTTTTTGTTTTTATTTCTTGCTGAAATGTAAGAAAAGACTACCTGTATAATTATTATGCTTATTTTTTTATAATCAAGGACATCCTGTGCAAGACAGAAGTAAAATAATCTATTAGATGAAATTTCTAGAGTTGACGTGCTTTGGGCAAACGTTTCTATAATAAGCTGGCGTTGCTGTATTGAACCCCCGACACAAAAAGAGGGGTGTTGTAAGTTTGACCGCTATATTTGGGTGTGTGTGTGTGTCTGTGTGTGTGAGTGTGTGTGCGAGTGCATGCGTGCGTGCGTGCGTGCGTGCGTGCGTGCGTGTATGCGTGTGTCTGTTTGTGTGTAATTTTTAAAAATTCATTGATAGTTTCATCTTTAAAAGAATTGAAACACTAATTTGCAATCTTGTTACATTTTCGTCAACGAAAGTCGAAAGGGATTATTATATAAACAAACGCTTCAAAATCATGGGTATGCGTCTTTTCTTACTGTTTCTTTTAACGGCTTATTTATTCGTCATAACGTGATCTTCACTGCCATAACCGTACGGCAGAATGCACCAGAAGGCTGTATTACAGAATGCAAACGAGATGCAGCTGCGGGTACATTAGCACAACGAATAACCTCTGTCGCGGTTCCTATCGCGCGCGACATAAACTACCGCGCACATTACCGCCGCCTGCTCGCTGCGCTTGCACACACGGACTGACAGTCTGGAAAACATTTTTTTGGAGTTAGGGCAATGGAGATAGCGGCGGTCGGTCAAGAAGATTTTAGCTAGCAATTTCTATCGTATAAGTAGTGACTACGGCCGCTGCAATGTGGCTGAAACATTGCGGCATTTTTTTTAAATATTTTACGTGATATAAGTCTTGAATACGGACACAAATTATGAATAAAAATCGCGGATGTTTGAATGAGGTATTCTCAGCTAGGAGTTAGGTACAGTTGATGAGGTCATTTTATCATCAGGTATCCAGATCCAGATTTTTTGTTTGTAAAGAAACTGTATTTACCGATCAGGTACCTACTTATTTACAGGGGTACGGATGAAGCTGACTAAGTAAGAAACAAATACAGTGGAATCCGCTTATTATGACTCCGCTTATATTGACCAACAGATTAATATGAAGATAGTGTGAGATAAGTGTGAAGTTTGGGTTCCATACAATATTCTTTAAAAATATGTCGGATTTAATGACTTCCACTTACGTGACATATTGCTTATTATGACCTATTTTTAAGAAATTATGTCCGGTTATAGTGTCAGTAATCTACTAATAAACAGTACATAACTATGTATGTGCAAGTCTTTTTTTTTCTGTATCTATTATGTTTCTTTTGTGTCAGGTCATGTTCAGTTTCGTATGAAATAGATGGCATTAATTAGAGTTTATCTCTCTATTAAACTAAATAGTAAAATAAAGGCTATGCTTTGTATGACGTCCGCTTAGTATGACGTGTTTGTCACTTCCCTTCAATTTCATTATAAGCGAATTCTACTGTACAATTAGAACACCATACGAGAAATCATGCTGTTCCAAAGAACGCAACAAACATCCTACACCACACGCCATTGTTCGAGCCTTTTGACTTTTTTTAAATTTTTCCCTACAATATGGACCGATGATCTGCTCAAGGTTATGGAACTCTTGGGGAAGATCTTTGTCCAGTTGTGGACTTCATTAGGCAGATGTGATGATGTCTCCAATTTTTCTATTTTCTAGATGCTCTTCCAGTCATTTTAATTTATTCATCTTAGACTTATACTTGACAATTTTAAACATGAAACTACCGTGAGACTCACTCATAGTGAAAATAAACGGATCACTCACGTCTCAAAACGAGTTTAACTCGACATGTTTCGGGCTAATCCGTAGCCCTTCCTCTCGGAGTCGCACGTCACGGCGGCTGCCAAACGTGCACTGCGTGCTAACGCCCTGGTCGCGCGGCTACTCGACGCAACTGACAGCGACACACAACTACCCCCGTTTTCATCATCACTTTTATTTTCACTATTATACTTGACAACCTTAATTCTCTATCGTTCAATATTTGTAAAAAAAGTTTAGCATAAACAAAAACTACCGACTTGTAAGTTTTAGTACCTACGGGGACATTTTCATCTCACCCTCCATTTGTAAAACAACTCTGCTCATACAGACAGTTTTCCATATCCTTTTCACCAGCCCTACTGTCTTACTAAATAGGCCCGTCAGTCAACATAGCCACCCTTCATCCCCTCACGAACTTGACCTAAATATTAACCCCTACATTATAAAGCGATACCTAGGTATAATAGAATGGCGAGGGTGGACTACGAGTGTACTTACTACCTACGTTTAATTGCGTTTGTTACCTAAATGTTTTTGATATTCTGTAGTGCACTAGTCAAAAAAGCCGTGGTGGTCTAGTGGTTTGACCTATGGCCTCTCAAGCAGAGGGCCGTGGGTTCAAATCCCGGCTCGCACCTCTGAGTTTTTCGGAATTTATGTGCGAAATTACAATTTTAATTTACTATGAGCTTTACGGTGAAGAAACCTGCATACACCTGCGAAGAAATTCAATGGTGCGTGTGAAGTTCCCAATCTGCACTGGGCATGCGTGGGAACTACGGCCCAAGCCCTCTCATTCTGAGAGGAGGCCTGTGTATGCCCCGCAGTGGGACGTATATAGACTGGGATGATGATGATGACTAGTCAAGCGTCACTCAGATAACACTGCTTTCAAGTTATTGTATCATACTTAAGTATTTATTTCATTTCAGCCTTGGACAAAGAATTAGTTTAGCTATTCAAATGGCGAACGCTGCCAAATAAATAAATATTGATTGCGAATGCAAGCGTGAGATACGTTAGACAATAAGCCTGCTGGTACCGGGCCATTAGTCAAGTTATACCAGTTCTGGAAAAAAATAGAAAAAAAAACCATGTCATTTGGTTAAGCGATAAATAGAGTCACGTAGGTACAATATGTCACTTCTAGTATTACAACAACTCACGTGCTTCTTTGCATTTACTGTCATTTATTGACAAATGGTTTCAAACAATGTCACTATTGACATAAGGAATAAATTTTATTGGAATAAATAAATAATTGGCAACCGTAGTTGCACAAAGCATATGAGTCATTCATCATCATTTCAGCCGAAAGACGTCCACTGCTGAACATAGGCCTCCCCCAAGGCTCGCCAAACAGATCGGCCCTGCGCCATCCGCATCCAATGCGTTCCCGCTACCTTCACCAGGTCGTCGCTCCATCTTGTTGGAGGCCTACCTACACTGCGTCTTCCGGTCCGCGGACGCCACTCGAGAACCTTTCGGCCCCATCGGCCGTCAGTTCTACGGGCGATGTGCCCTGCCCACTGCCACTTAAGTCTAGCGATTCTTCGAGCTATGTCCGTGACTTTAGTTCTCGCGCGGATTTCATCATTTCTAATGCGATCCCGCAGAGAAACTCCAAGCATAGCCCTCTCCATCGCCCTCTGAGTGACCTTGAGCTTCCTTATAAGACCCAACGTTAGCGGCCACGTCTCAGTGCCATAAGTCATCACTGGCAACATACACTGGTCAAAGACTTTTGACTTGAGACACTGCGGTATATCGGATGACAAGATATTGCGGAGCTTCCCGAAGCATATGAGTTAGATATTTTCGAAAAATGTCTATTACCGCTAAACTAAGTTTCATAGATTTTTATTCTTATTTTTTTCAGAACTATTATAACTTGGCCTCTCGCCCGGTACCTGGTTATCGTCGAGTTTTGGGACACTCAGTATTAGTTACAGTCAACGTCAGTATTAAGGTGGAAGCGCACGCTCTAGGCGCGAAATTCAAAATTTTTACAGGTTTTAATTTATTGTGGGTAAACGGTGTAACTGTTTAACTTCATATGGTATTTGCGCTTGTAAAACAGTGTTCTTTATTTTATTGTGTAAAGTTTTTTAAGAATAAAACTAAAAGTCCGAATTTCTATGTTTGACAACTTTTATATTAAGCTAACAGTTTTATTCTTAAAAAGCTTTACACAAAAAAATAAAGAACACTGTTTTACAAGCGCAAATACCATATGAAGTTAAACAGTTACACCGTTTACCCACAATAAATTAAAACCTGTAAAAATTTTGAATTTCGCGCCTAGAGCGTGCCGTTCGACCTTAAGTGATCACTTGTACCTTGTCGCTTTCAGTCGTTACATAATTTTGTATGGCTTTTCAAACATGACGTTAAAATGAGAAGGTACAAAAGTGATCACTTATTTATGACGTTGACCCCTGCATACTTTATCCTTATTCTAGTTTAATTATTGGTTCGTTGTAGTGTCCGTGTGTAGTGACATGAACAAACACTATCAAGACCACACTATCGCCAGGCTAATGGGCTCTGATCGTAGCTTACGAAATTCATTGCGGCTACTAAATTCCTTGTGAATGGTTTAGATCAAAATTGGACCCTGATTTTTGTTTATTAAATCATCATTCTTATGAGTGTATAGGTAGGTATAGTCGGGGTAAAAAAAGGTTCGTCACTTTTCGACCTTAATTCGTTGACATAGAGTCGAAAAGTGACGAACCTTTTCTTACCCCGACTATAATTGGGCATTTTTATTTTTTCTTGTACCTTTTGACTTTTTCAATTAATTTTCGATTCCTCCATTCCGTTTCGGTCATATAAAGTCTATGAAAAATAGTAACGGAACGGGGAAAAAAGTTTGGACACTTTTTTTCTCCTAGTAGGATCGAAAGAGCTCGTGATTCTGAGCAGAAATAACATAAAACTTTCCGAATTAAAAAAAAAGTCAAAAGGTACAAGAAAAAAATAAAAATGCCCACTTGGTTTTTTTAGCATTTGAAAGAAGGTAAGCGATCTTGACGTGTCTTTTTATTGAAAAACACTTTTGAAAAATAAGTCACAGCAAATATTTAACAATTAGCAAGGACATTATGGTCATTTACATTCTTTTGGTTGCATGAAGTAATAGTTACTATTTTTTAAAAGCATTTTTCAATAAGTAGACTCGTCAAGATTGTTTACCTTTTTTCATGCTAAAAAAAACGATGTGTAGTCTTGAAGAAGCTTTATATATTCCTTAATCACATTACGACTTGAAAGGTTTTATGCTTGTTTGTTACAAACATTATGTCTGCGCCATCCTTACTAATATTATAAATGCGAAAGCAACTCCATCTGTTTGTCAGTCTGTTACTCACCTCTTCACGTTTAAATCGCAGAACCGATTTAGATGAAATTTAGTATGGAGATAGTTTGAGACCCTGGTAGGTAATCTAATTAAGTTCCCGCGAGAACTGCTGCAATACTAACAACTTTGCATATACATGGATACATACTTTGAATTTTCTTGGGATAAAAGATACTTAGTCTACGTTACTCACTAACAACATAGCTTTATCTAAGTAAAAGACTTTTTTTTAATCAGTAGAGTAGTTTTTAATAATAATAAATCATTTATTTCGAGTAACTTTACAGACTCATACTTATGATTAATGTGTTAAACTACTTATACCTATGTTACAAGAAATAATAAATTTTACAGAGATGTTTTTAATGGTTATGTTTCTAGAAGCACCCCAGCATCGGTTATACATAATAGGTGCTTTTAGAAACATGCATATCATCACAATGCCTCAAATATGGGCAGTCTAACCTCTCGGCTATCGAACGCAGGACGGGGTTGGGGCTGGCCCGCACCCGGCGCACCAAGGATGTGCATCGCTTGCGCATAATTGTATAAAAGCAATCTATGCGCGCTTCAGCAAACATCCCTGATGCGCTACAGAAGCGGGGCAGCCCCATCAGCACCCGGAACGCGTTGTTGTATTGGACCCGGAGGGCCCCGTAGGCCCGTTACGTATAATGCGCCCATAAGCCATAGTTTTTGGGTTTCATCCATTAGAAACATAAAAACACACAATGAAATCTTTTCTCTGTCTATTGTTAGTTTAAATAGGATCAAAGAAAGTCGTCGAATTTATGAGCATTCGGCAATTTCATAATCAACTAAGGATACTAATATGGGTGTCTGATTCTCGAATTTCATACGCCGTGATGAATCGTTTTGCATAGTTCTCATTTGTCATAACATAAAGTAACTTATTTCAGAAACCGTACCTATTTGTTTCAGTATTATTTTGAAACAACCTAACCTCCTGTTTTCTATAAAATGGTATTTCAAGAAATCCTGAAAACTGACGTTGGTCGTTGGTATGACAAAATGAAATGAAAATGTAACAAACGATATTATGGGAAATAGAGATACGTACTAATTTATTTGAAGATCCAAAGCGTCTAAACAAAGTAAGAACTAAAGCGTCTCTCAATAGATACCACTGCGTTCAAAAGAAGACTGAAAAAAAGGGCTTGTGACAAACGTACACTTCTTTCGTCAAATTCTTTGGCCATTCCTTAATGAAGTCCTTATCTCGCTGCGAATTTGCCCAACACTTGCTACTTTATCAGTACAGTCAGCTAAATAACGTCTGTAATTGGCGCCGCTCCATCTGCCAGGCAATTAGGAGAGCGGCGCGCTTTAAAAGATCCATATTTATTCGGCGAACTGTACCAGTGTCAAATGGCTTGCAACGCTGCTGATTACGACTGGGTAGTTAGGGGAATTTAATTCTACTCGGTTTTGGTGCAAAATTTAAATGGTATTTTGTTTTTGAGTAGGGCTTTGACTGGAATTCCCACGCGGACCCAGTGCGGATTGGGATCTTCACATATACTATTGGATTTCTTCGCAGGTGTGTGCAAGGTTTCCACATAATGTTTTCCTTCACAGTAAATTTTAAATGTAATTTCGCACATAAATTCCGAAGACCTCTGCACGGGGTGCGAGCCCAAGCTTTGAACCCACGACCCACTGCTTGCGAGGCCATAGGTCACACAACTAGGCTAATACGGCTTATATATACATAGAAGTATGTATTTATTGTTCATCAAAATTTAAGGGTAATTCACTCAAAATATTTTCAGCAAAAAAAGACATTCCGATTTCTTAAAACTCACAAAGCAGGTAAAAGCCAAAGCAAAAAAAAAGTAGTTTTATGTGAACAAAACAACGATATCGCAGAAAATTCAATTATTAATTAAATTCGAAAGCCTCCGTTTTATAGATCGTAATGACTACAAACGGCCAACAAGCGCTACCTACACTTCCTTAAGATCCTGTTAAGGGTAAGTATTGACCAATAGACGACTAAAGTGGTGGGTACAATGTCCTAATTATATCAGTAGCTGAGACAGTCCCTAACCAGCCCCTTAACAGTTTTCCACGATAGAGGCATTAGTGCATTTCCCGGTAATGCCTCTAAAGATCGTTGCCGCACGATGACCAAGGAGCTCGCCGAGTAGCACTCGGCCGGGAACTTTTCTTTAATTAAGTACCTCAATAGTTAAGACGTCCTTTCAACAAGTCTATTCATAATTTTAACTACTTAGGCGGGCTTGCGCGGACCTGGGTTAACTACTTAACTCCGAGTTAATGGCTAACCCAGGGTTAAGAAGTGTCAAAATATATGGAACTGTCATCCCTAACCCAGGGTTAACGATTTAATTTTTTAACCCCAGACCGTGCAAGTGGCCCTTAGTGAGCTAGATCTTTGGTTTCATCTGCATTTACCATCAGGTGAGATAGAGGTCAAACGCTGGAGATTTGTAAAGTAAAAAAAAAATATTACTGGCGTGAAACATTTGATCTTTTTTTTTTTATGTTAGATAGGCCAGACAAACGAACTAGTGGGTCACCTGATGTTAAATGAACACCACTGTCCATAGACACCCGCAGCGCTTTACACGATGCCAGTGCGTTGTCGGCCCTAAAGGAGAGGGAATAGGGGAAGGGGGAGAGGGAGGGGGAGAGGGAAGGGGTGAGGTATTGGGCCCCCGGCACTCTCACTGACCGTACGAAACGCAAGCAGGATTACTGCTGCTTCACGCCGATGTTCTGTGAGAGGGTGGTACTGCCCCGGACGAGCCGGCCCATTCGTGATGCAGCGGCTAGCTACAACATGGCTCTACCACTACAAAAAGCCATTTAATTAAAATTTGGGGATTTCACTAAATTGTCAAGGGAATCTCTAAAAATATTTAATTTTATTCAAGTTGTATGAAGAACATCCGTGCAAAATTGTATGTTTCTAGGTTCAGCTGTTGATATTTTGTGATATTACATGGATACATCCCAATTCCGTAGGAATGTCAGAATAAAAAGTAGGCTATGCGTTATTCCAGGGAGTTATATCTATACATATACCAAATTTCATTTAAATCCGTCCAGCCGTTTTACGCGAAAGAGTAACAAACATACACACGCACACACTCACACTCGCCAACTTTCGCATTTATAATATTAGTACCTAGCTGGTGTTTTTAAAGTCGGTAGCTTTGCAATATCACGTTGTTTATGTTTTAATTATTGTGATGAAATATCTTAGTTACATAATTGTGGAAAATTAATCTTTATAAATATAAATCTTCATAAGTTCTTAACACTGATAAACAATAAAAATCTAATAGTGTCTCCACTCAGTTGCTTTTTTCCATTTAAGTAGGTACTGTCGTTTATTTGACAAGTGATTTCAAACAATGTCATTATATTGTCTTAAGGAATAAATTTGATTAAAATAAAAAGTAAATTGGCACCCAGAGTTGCACAAAGCGAATTTTGTGTTAAAGACAATCGCTGGCTAACTAAGGTTTATAACCTCACCCTCGCTTGCGTACACCGGCCTCTTCGGGCTAATTTCGAAGTATCGGCTAGCAAAGTGCCCTCACGAAGCATCTTGTGTCCGCACTGTAGGCTGCATTCAATCGACGATCTTAGACCAACTTCGGGTCACCACTCCGACCGGAACTTAATTTCTATACATACACGATCATGTGAGCTAACGTATATATTGACGATATATCGGCGTTGGTCTGTGAGTGCACGTTAAATTTGCTGAGAGTGTGTTGCTTAGCGTTAAAATACTTACAGGGTGCAACTTTATAATCGAAAATCCTTCAGAACGTACATACAATATATTTAAAACATTACATAGAATACATTATTTGTAATTGAAAAAAAGTTAATAGGAAAGTTCCAATAGCATACCATAACCTAAATATATTTTTCGAAAATTCCACATTCTCTTAGTGCAATCGATTAAATAAAAAAAGAAAAAAATGTAAAAAAAATAACACCGCTAACGACCGCTTTAGCCTAGTTGGTAGTGACCCTGCCTCCGAAGCAATAGGTCCTGGGTTCAAATCCCGGTAAGGGCATTTATTTGTGTGATGAGCACGAATATTTGTTCCTGAGTTATGGATGTTTTCTATGTATTTAAGTATTTATTTATCTATATAAGTATGTTTATCGTCGTCTAGTACCCATAGTACAAGCTTTGCTTAGTTTGGGACTAGGTCGATTTGTGTTAGATTGTCCCCTAATATTTTTTTTTTTTTTTTTAAATATTTTTTTTGGTCAGCTAACTTGTACAGCGTCAATAATGTAAGTAAATACGCGCTTTCGCCACAATTCTAAAAATAATTTTGAAAACCGTCATATCTACTTTGCAACCTAAGAGCTGCCCAAATTCAGTGTTCATTCACATCCTGATACACCTGAACTAAGTCGCCGGGTGTCTAATATCGAACCGTAGCATCAATATCTCTTAATTGCCAAATATCGTCTAGGAGGGATCCGTCTCCACTAAACCGTTAAAAGGACTGCTAAGTGCAGGATCGGGGGTCGATTCCCCGTTTTGTAATTCGATTCAGTACCAATTAGGAGTTAAGTTGTCGTCGGACGAACTCCACCGTCTTATACTTAGATGAACTTAAACTAAATGTGGGTATGTGTCCACGGCCCTTGTAAAGACGCCTTTGATGCGATAAGGCTTGTAAGGGTTAAGTAATTTAAGAGGTGAGAGGTCGCACACGTTGTAAATTGCTTAAGCTACATTAAACGTTGATCTTTGATAGAGAAGCGGCAGTTATGTGGCATGAGAGTCCTACTAGGGTTTAAGCTCTCCTCAGTGTACGAGTAAGTCAGCTTATTTAATCGTTTTAAAGGGCACATACTGGTATATAGATATATGTATAAATAACTTTAATTTCAATACTAGATGAAAAAAACCGCCTGTATAACTCCCGTTCCCATGGGAATTCCGGGAAAATAATATGCCTATCCCATGTCGCTCGCGAAACTGAGACGAATCTAGTGACATTTCACACTTCAAAATCCATTGAGCCGTTTAGGCTGCAGGGCGTGCCAAAGTGATGATACTTTTTAATTGTTTATAATGATACATACATACATACGCTCGATAAACAGTCGACAGTTGGGTGAAAAACTAGCTGCTGCCAGCGACTCCGTCTGCCAAGAATTCGTTTACCTATCGCTATCCCACGGAAAATGTGCAATTTTCCAGGGTAAAAGTATTCTATTATGTTAATCCAGGTTATAAACTATCTGTGTGCCAAATTTCATCAGAATCCGTCAAAACGTTATAGCGTGAAAGAGTAACAAACATCCACACATCCATACAAACTTTCGCGTTTATAATATTAGTAAGAAGTAAGATTTTATTACTGAACCACTTATGCACATTGCACAATTATGCACTTTCCATTAGGTGAGGTACCTACTTATAGGGGTAAATTGTTGGTCAGTTTAATATAAAGAGACGGCATTACTTCGGTATTATGACCGCACTTAATTAACAAAAACGATTTGGTTGACAAAACAATATTTTATAGCACGAATGATTGGCTGATATGTAGTGTACTAATTTCATCACCATCATATATCAGCTGAAAGACATGCATACATATACCTTCCCCAATGTTGTTCATGACAATCGGTTTTGTGCTAACCGCAGCCAATGGATT
The DNA here is from genome assembly GCA_947563465.1 of Archips xylosteana. Classification (NCBI taxonomy): domain Eukaryota; kingdom Metazoa; phylum Arthropoda; class Insecta; order Lepidoptera; family Tortricidae; genus Archips; species Archips xylosteana. The sequence continues at coordinate 17,721,848 of OX387344.1, forward strand.
CCCGCAATCTTTACTATCTCGTGTGTTCACATCGCCACTCCTAAACCTAAAAAAACTCGACTCCACTCGTACTTACCTCTAAAAATGTTCTTTGCTTTTGAAAATGAAATTGCACGTTTAGATCAATGTCTAAAATTTTCCAGCCGACACTCGGAAGTCAGTCAGTTCAGTGCAGTTCCCCAAAATGTCTGCTTCCTTGCTCTTCGGAAATTAGTTCCAGAAAGATGTGTGCACGACATGCGATACCTGCGATTGCACTTCGTCGTCATTTATTGAAATAATGTGAAATTTCTCGCAATAATACTTATTCCATTAAACCAGTCATTCCAAAAATATAAAACTGTTAATTGTTCATTTTTTAATTGTTCAATATTTTGTGGTTTTTTATGTAATTTCATTCCATGTAATTTAATTTAACTTAATGTACCATCGCCCCAGACGTCAGATACCCATTTTCATAACAAATTTGCTTGCAGCCGTTGATGTTTATTGCTATGGATTGTTATGGACAGATGTCTAGCCACTGCACGCAAACTGGGCCTTTAAGGTGGTTATCTGGCGCTTGGGGCGATAGTACCTATATTGTAATTGATTTGATTTAATTGATGAATAAGAATTATAAACAATTGACAACATTTCATATTTCTAAGACTATAATTTGATTCGTTCTGTGTATTCTGTTTGGAAAGAGAAAGACGCTGATAGTTTTAAATTTTCACTAGGATTATTAATTAATTTGTTACAATTTTTTAAAGATGTGCTTATTCTAAAAGAGCGCAACGATAGAATAGATCCATTACTTTTGTCTAGTCTCTATTAAAAAAAAGTGATGACGTAAATTTGACGTTGAGGTTGTTATCTAATTTAAAATTATGACAGCTATTTTTTCTAGTGAAAAGGGTAAAGGAAACATATCTATTCTGTGGATGTATTTGTAAGTACATATATGTTTTTAAATTTGTTGTATTTTTTTAAATATGGAGAAATAAATTATAATAAATATTTTTCCGTGTTCAGGAGGCGAAACTCTTTCGATTCCTGCAGTAATTTTCAGGTGTTAAAAAAATGAAAGGTTGTCAATTATTAGATTAATGAACTAAAACAATTACTTTGCTCACCCGCGACCTTACAATAGTTACGTTTATGCAAGAAATGTGTAATGAGTAATTGTTTTAGTTCATTAATATGGACCTCCGCAAAGCAACGCCTGATTCAATAAATTATTAGATTCGCAAAATATCAGTTTTAACTATTAAATTTAGCTGCCTATTGACGAGAATCCGAAATTCTAAAAATCTCATCATCATCATCAACATCATCATCTTCATTTCAGTCGTAGGACTGCTGGACATAGGCCTCCCTCATTGACGCCCAATCATTACGATTGGATGCGACTTGCATCCACCCTGAACCTGCAGTCTTCACCAAACCGTCCGTCCATCTCATTGGTCTGATAAATATCTCATAGGTTTCATCAATTAAAAATCTTGTATCTACCTAAGTACTTATTTTTAAATTTAGAACAAACGATTTTTTGTCATGATTCGAATAACAATTGGTTTTTAGTACTGTCAAGTAAGTTAAATTATTTGGATATTTTTGCTCCACTATTCTGGTTGATGGAAATGTGGGTTTCTGTGACAGACTAGATGGCGCTAGTATATCGTGAGGTTTGCTTGAAAACTTTGACTTTTGTGTCAGATTTGAGATTGGTTTATAACTAAATATGCCAATCTTAAGCAAGACTGTACCGTCAAATGGAGCTCGCGATACTAACGATAACCAAACGATACCAGTCAGAAAAACCTCATTACGTGCTTAAAGTCCACCAACAATTTTAGCTAAGTAACCTTAATCCAGGCTATCTAACTGCTAATAGGATTACTTCTAGAAGCTACACGATCACAACATAAAGCTCAAACTCTCAAGACCAAGCGTGGGCGTCGCTAGGCGTGGCGGGCGGTGGATATACCGAATCCGTGTCTATCCCTACTCCTAGCTATATCCGGATCAGCAACAGGTGGGGGATGAGCCGCGCACAGATCCGCCCACCGCGCACGTGCGTTCCCCACTTTTCAAACTTTCTGTAATCTTCACACCGCCAGCATTTGTTTTTAGAACACAATGCCGCTCTTCATTCGTTTTTGGGAAACGGCCAGTGTTTTTCAGATCACTATTCTGACGTGTTGCTGTGTGGATCGTCGATTGTTTACACTTCGAAATTGGAATGCATCCTTTAAATAAGTTGGTATGTTATGATTGCGGTTTCCCTTTGTAGCATGCCTTAGTACGCTATTTACAGAAAAACTATTTGATTCAATTGCTATTGTGAAATGCTTCGAAATAGTTTACGAAAATATCACAATGCTTGACCTTTAAGGAAAATGCTACAACTGCAACAAAGTTTTATTATAAGGTAGGTCAATAATATTAAAATGCCTCGGCTTTTCGCCATAGTTTAAGATATGAAATACATACTAAAAAATCAACTTTATTTGCTCAAGGAATTAGGTTTGTCGCAACCATTATATTTTTTTATCGTAGTAACTGTTGTTAAAATTTTCTTTAAATCCTGTTATGGCTTGTAACAAACAAATAATTCAGAGGATTAATATAGCCGTAAAACAAACTTGCAACTGTATGAGCCGAAATAATCACGCTGAATTTATTGGTTCTCAATACTGTAATTTAACGCGTAAAATTTCGTAAAGTAGTCGTTTTGGCGCGAAAACTTTGGTTAGGTGTCATTATTGTCAAATCAATCAGATCTAAATTGCGTAGTTTGGGTCCGCGGGGGCTGCTCGATATTTAGATGTGACGTGTAGTTTATTTATGGTAATCACCCCAGGGGTTCTGGGTACTGAAGGGTTCTTTTTGTAACAGTTTAAAATTTTCAAATTCTATACAAAAACAAAAGAAAATTAAATGAACTGACACGGATTCTACCCTACCCTTAGGTAGAGTTGAAAAAGATAGACTACGTCACAAAACTAATAATGAAATGATCTATGTGAGTAAGCTAAAACTTGAAAATACGCGTTTTCCCAGAGATAAAACCAAGCTAGATCGATTGCCTATTCACTCCCAAAACCGGGGACCTAGCGAATTTCACCGAAATTATTAAAAGTTTACTGAAAAAAGTTGTATGTTGCGTGTCAAAAATTTACCATTCAATTATGATTTTTATAACGATCGGTGTTAAATGTCCAACTTTTTGACCTCCACCATTTTGCGTGTTTTTTTAAAGAATACATACATCGTTCGTTAATAAATGCACCTACGATTGTAATGTATGCAAACGATTGCACTGCCTACAATCCATTGGCTTATCAAGGGATTCAACTTAAATATCTGCATGCCTAATTCGAGCTACCTTTCACAGTTCAAGCATAATAATGTGCCTGTGCATTACCTTTTAGAAAGTAGCTCACATTTACCCACATTTCAGTGAAAAAGCCACTCTATTACCAAAATTCACCATCACCAGCTAAGCTCGCCCAATATCTCCAACGGCAAATGACTTGTGTACCAATAACGCACACACGCAAGCACTTCTGTGTATGTTAAGACCCAAATTAATAGTCGAAACTTGGCTGGATACCGCACGCGCGCCCGCGCCTTACTCGCAACTTAGTCGCCTATTAATTTATTGCGGCAACTTTACTTACCATTCTTTACCTTAGCACTTACGCGGTGTTGCCAGTGGAGGGGTGTTTTTACGCGGTTCCGCGCAATCGCTTCGTATTGGCGTTAAGATGCGTTTTTTTGTGGTTGATGGAAGTGGGATCCCATAGCTGAAACAAACTAATATTATAACGTGAATCTGTATTTCAATTATACTTAAATAGTAAAAAGCTCTAAGTCGCTACACTATTGACAGATTGGTCGAAGTCATCATTTGTTGGCAATAGAGAGCGCTGTAGTCCACCTGTCACATCAGAATGATTTCTTAAAATTACTTCACTGGAAAATATCACTAGAAAGTTGTGAACATTTTGCTGAATTTGAAATATGAGTAATACTAGAAAATTACTAGCCTGCATCCCAATACGACAGTCTGACCAGAGGCCTTCCTTTCTGACGCTTGCCTTCGCTTTTACCATCTCTTTCTATTGTCATCTTATACCGTTTGACAGAAAGAAATAGTGATATGGTTGCGAAAGCAAGCGTCAGAAGCGTTAGACAATAAGCCTGCAGATCCACAGCGCTCTTGACTCTACAGTTCACAACGCCCTCTACATCGCCAGAGGTCTTTGAGTATTTAACTAGCCAGAGATAGAAACAAATGGAGAAAGATTGTACGAGTACAAGTCATGAATAGAGTACTAAGGAATGCGACGCGAAAAGGATTAGTAAAATACTATGCTCTAATAATTTTGTTACAAATCAAAAATTTCATTTCAGCTGTAGTTTTGTAGAAACATAATTTTACACATTAGTCCTATTAAAATACTCACGGGAAGAGATGGGTCTGTCCTGTCCTGTTCTAAAACCGGGCACAGCACAGAAACTTAAATAATAAAAAAGTGTAATTAATTCAGTGAAAATTTAAACAGTATCTACATACTCTATACACTATATCTAGGTACACTATTGGTAAAATTTTAGTTAAATGAGCATGTCAAGAGCAAACTACAAACATATACTAAGTAGTAAGTAAATGTAGATACTAATCGCTCAGATACAGTACTGGATAATAAATAAATAAATAAATATCACGGGACAATTCACACCAATTTACCTAGTCCCAAACTAAGCAAAGCTTGTACTACTAGAGAATGGATAAACATACTTATATAGATAAATACATATTAAACATCCAAAATTCCAGCACAAACATTCGTATTTTTCACACAAATATCAGCTTCGACCGGGAATCGAACCCGGGACCTCAGCTTCGTAGTCAGGTTCTCTAACAACTAGGCTATCCGGTCGTCAAACAAAAATAATAGTATCCCTTTTTCATCCATTATGAAATTGAAAAACCTTCTACAATTCCCATATTGACGCAATTATAATTTAGATTTCTTTCTTCACAAGCCTGGCAACACAGGAACTGTGGCAACCGCGTGTGTGCGAAGCGTTAAAGATTTATTTCTCCAACTTGTTATAACTTTATAATTTGCCGAATTATCGGTATCGCGCGTGGCGTGTGATATTGTGGGGTTAAAATTAATATTGAAACAATGGAACAATAATGCCACAAAGTTAAGATAACGAGAGCCCAAACATTATAGAGTTGAATCGTTACAAACCAACCGAAAAACATAAGCAACGTTAAGTTAAGGTTAAGTTACATAATGCCAAATTATATATTCACTTTATTGTAATAAAATAGTTTTTCAACTAGCAGTAGGTACCTACGTAATTATAGTTCAGTTAGTAAGTTCTGCTTTGTCTTGCCTACAGTTGGTAACATTGTTAAATGATATAAGTAAATGAAAACACAGTCGATTAAATAGAGTTAAAAATACCGGAAAAATGGAGTTCGTTTTTAGAAATTTCTAACCTAACCTAAGTAAAGTTGTTCTATGACAATGCAGATGAAAAATAATAGATAATGGGTACACGATAACTCAAATGTTCTTTAAAGAATGGCGTTTCTGTTTAGAATGGTCACTTCAAAAGTAATATAATAGTCAGCACGCATCGTTTTCCAGCTACAAAACCAGCGATAAACTGCCGCCGCGTCAATTTGCACAGCGTTCACGTTCCGACACCTATTCTCAAGACAATTCTAATTAGCCCTTATTTATGATTCATAAGCCGAAGTACAATAAATTCTGGTGAATCTTTCCGTCCCACATGTGCTAGTAAGCCGCGGCATTAGCGAATGGTGAATGTAGGTTCTCGCCTAATAAGGCACGGGATGTAAGGAATCGCACTGATTACTATATTATTTATTACTCTACGTGCCGCCCGTGTAAACGCTTCCTAATACTCCTATCTACCCCGGCGTCTTGGAACCTTAGCGAAGTAAATTATACATCTCTGCGTATGAAAACGCGGGGGAAATATTCGAAAGGTTTGCGGAGGTAAGGTTGTAACATTGACTGAGGTGGGCTATAAGGCCATGTATCAAATGGGGTAACGATTAAGTGATGCAGAAGCGAGCGGCACCTACGAGATTTTTAATTATTGCCTGTATTAAGATCTGATTTATGCCCCTATTTGGTACGGATTTGAACGCTTGTGCTGTTTGGATTTTCGAGTTCGCGTAACAAGAAAATTAAGGAACGCTTTATAGTACTGATGAATTTAAGTGAACATTATATTCTACGTAACGCATAGAATAAGTGAATCAACAAACACGAACCGTAGTTAGATACATACTACATAACTATAAGGATTTAGATGTAACTTTACCAAAAAGTTTTCTGACTCTTGAGAATTATTTCATTTGACATTAGGTATTTAGCAATCACAATGAAATAATTCAATTTTCTGTATAATTAAATTTTTTTTAACTCTTGAAAATTGAAGTAGGTAAGGTACCTACCTACTTAAACTTACTACTCCAGGATGAATATCAATTTTAAATTTATTACGCTGATAAACCAATTTAAATTATCCTTAAATGTAATTAGACTGAAAATCTACAAAAGTCTCACTGCTTTATAACATATAAATCTCGCAGCATAACATTGACAAAGATTTTCTTGAATAATGGCAGTAATATATCCCCGTATCTCCACTCTTTTGATTATGCTCATTGCGGGGATAAGAAATAGAAATTTCGCCTCATATGCCACCTTTGAGCTCACGTAACGCTAAAAGGCTTAATAATAACAAACGACGTAACTGCCAATGCGATATGCACACGAATTCAAACCTCAAACATGGCAAAGAAGGATAAAATCTAAAGAAAATGGTCTGGGTAACGTTTACGATGCTCTCAGAGGACCGGTTTATGCAAGCTTGCTGTAATTTTAATGAATATTTATATTGTTTGCACATTTACTTTGCTGTGGATTTGAAGCGTACTACCGTCATGCGTGAAAACTTTAAGATTGTTTTCGATAAAAGACAATGAAACGAAAATTTCTTTAGTACATATTTTGGTCTAACGCTTCAACAAATTGACTCTTTGAAAAGATAACAAATACATACGACTAATGCCTTACTTACTTTACTACCAAAAATTCTAAATCTTGAAAGCTGCAGGTTATTCTTTAAGTGAGTTTTTGGACATAATTTTTCCTTGACATAATTTTTAATGTGGGTAATTATGTTTTAATTAAATTTATTTTGTTATGACGATCCCTATTGGAAATACCATTCATTTGTAGTTATTTTTGTACTTCCATTGACATAATTAATTATTTGTTTTTGACAACTCCCACTTGGAGACGAACTTATTTTGACATTTGCATTTTATTGATTGTTTTTTCATCTTTGGTTATTTTTATTATTATATTGTTATGTCTTGTTTTTTTTTATATTTTTTTGACGATCTCAGCATAAATTCTTATATACTGACTGTAATTATTATGTCTGAGTGAATAAATAAACTAAACTAAACTATGTCCTTTGTCTAAAATCCTGCTTAGTGAAAACTACATTATTATTTTCGGTAAAAAACATGATCTAATGTCATCCAAATATTGAATAGGAACCTAGTTTGAATAGTTCCTAGTTTGGCTTCTGATTCCATCTTTGAACTATAACCATACGGAGGTAATAAAATAAAATTACATAATTGCTAAGAGCTTAAAAGATAACTGTAAACACATATGACGCCATTATCTGAGCTAAGAAAAAAAATCAAGACTCCCCCTCAATCATGGTCGTAACCATGCATCACCAGTAACCGTAATCTACGGCCTCGCTGAATTATTATTTATACGGTAATTACAAACACTCTCACGCTATCTCCCTCAGCTAATGTTATTTATGTGGGGATAAACGAGACGGGTAATTTTTGCATATCACCCCTCAGAATCGAGGAATTGAATGATAAGAAAGAGCTTCGGTGAGCTTTTTTATTTCTGTGTGTGTTGAGATGCCGTGGGGTCATTGAATTGATGTTAAAAGTTGTCAGTAATAATTATATCACAAACAGCATTAAGTAGGTAAGGTCCACGACCACCACCACCACCACCACTGACCACTTTTACTCACTGAAGTGCTAAGAAAAGTGGATACCGATGTGAGGGAACTGACTATATTATTATGAAAGTTACAACCAAATTGTCATATTTTTGTTGGTTCTAATGGTTAGTGATCCTGAATATGAAGCTACAAGTCTTAGGTTCGAATAGTAATACAACCGCTCGTATGATAAATAATTACTTAGGTTTGCTTTATAACTATAGATGTCTATCTGTTATCTAGTACCCATAGTAAAAGCTTTACTTAGTTTGGGAGTAGGTCGATTCTGAGAATTGTCCCGTAATAATAATTTATAATTTATTAATTAATTAATATAAAACGCTTTAAAATGCCGATTTAACGTTAATATTTTAGACGGGAAGCAAATGACAAAGCATAATTCATTCATCTCTGTCTTGCGTTATCTTTCAAGTTCCATAAATCTACCCCAAAAACACCTAAATTACATGACAATTACAATCTATCTAAACCTTTGATTACAGCTTTAAAATTGTCGCTGACCGATAACTATATCGTAATTTGTTTTTGCTAGATTTTACCTCCGATAAACATACCGTATTATAAGTGAAACGCCTGAGGTACCGCCAAAGTTTATTATCGGTTTTCGGTAACCGATGTATCCGAAGTTATTTTGCATGTGAGCCGATAGCGGGTGTTGCACTTCTAAAAGAAAGTTGCGTGAATTACGAGCGGCGGGTAGCGTAGGTGACTTTGTGCTTCCCATAAACTAGGTAAGGGTATCGTAAGTTGTAGGTGTTTACGCATTTACCTACTGCAGGTGACAGCATGAGTAGATTTTGACCGACGTTTATAATAGAAAATATCCATTTGCTGTGTCTAAAGTATCCATCATGATGATGTACTAATAGTGAAAAAAGTGTAGGTAGTAAAACTTATCGTTATAGAAATATAAGAAGAAATATACTGGAGACCTGATTTTCGTTTTGTGTTACAAATACTTATGCAAATACGTGAGTCGACGAAGTCGTCTTTAGAAAACCCTCTTAGAAACGAAAATATAGATAAATATGGAACATAAATTGTCAAAAAACTTACCTGAAACATCATATTTTAACACACTTGCGTACACTCGCATGCCATAATAGCCATTTGACATTAATACCTCTTAAGGGAACTATATCCAGCTCTTAAAGAAAATCATATTCATAGCGAACGATAAATATCCCCGCGACTCGCACCTCTTTAACCGGGTCTGTATTATTTTAATATGTAAACCGAGCAATAAGCGTTTGTCCTGCTCCGACGTACAGAAATTCAAAGTGGTGGCATCCTCTTCTATTTTCGGAGGATATCTTAATAAGATTCATGAAAGGACGCCATATTTTATATCCGACTCTGTCCTCTATCTTCTTATATTATCCGGGCAAGAGGAGCGCTTTTGAAATATGTGCTTGCTTGGGAATTTCCGATCTTTCAATTACACCTTTGTTGGGAAGTTGAGAGAGATATTTTGAAACTTACGGAGCAGATAAAGCGCTTTGGAAGAACCTTTGAATAAAATTTTAGAGTTTAACCTTAGCAAGCATGAGTTTAACACTTATTTAAACGAAAGACACTTTAATTACATCTTTTACCTATTACTCATGACAATGCCAAACAACTTAGACATATTAAACAAATTTAAAAAGTTATTCGGTTTACAAAAGAAAAATTATAGTGCTACGTTTTTTGATTAAATGAAAGCTGAGTAATATAACATGTTTTGTTAGATGAAATAACAGCATTCAGCTTAAAAGTTCCGAGGCCGAATAAGGCTCCACCTGATATTAAATAAAGTTGCAGCGATAAATATTCCTTCAGCTAACTCTGAAACAACGTAACGCGTATTTGCGCATTTTTCCAACTTGCATATTAAAGATTAATAAATTTATGGGGTTATCTCTTAGGAGGATTGTGATATATGATTGAATTAGGTTTTTAACTTTTTTTATCATTAGATTATTTGCACTGATTCATATTTTGGGGCGGTCAGAACAAGTAGCTTCCTTCCTAGAGACTTTTACTTATTTCGATCATTCTAAAGATTGGTGCACTCCAGCTAATTAACACCTCCCTGTCTATTATTCTATCCAATGATATTTCGAAAAATCCTATAAACAGCATGCTTCTATATATTTTATGGCAAACGTTGGTATAACAAGTAAAATTCAGTATGTCAAATGAAATTATGGGAAACGAAGTTATCTCCCATACTGCACCTCTAAAGCCAAGTTTAGACCTGCAAGAAGAAACGTGGAACTTCCACTACATTGCGAGGCTGTAAAACCAAAGAGATTGAAGAGCCCAATCGAGCGCCGCAATGTAATGCAATTTGCACGATTTTTCTTGCAGGTCTAAACTGGGCTTATGAAACTAAAAGAGTGTAAATTACCATATTTCCTTTCAAATTGTTGCATATTTGCTGTGACTTATTTTTCAAAAGTGTTTTTCAATAGAAAGACACGTCAAGATTGCTTACCTTCTTTCTAATGCTAAAAAAACGAAGTATAGTCACCCTACGAGTAAGCAACTTTTTGAGTTGTAGCGGCTTAAATGTTAGTCATTACGGACAATCGAAGGGATGTTCGCAAAAACAACATAACTGGCTAGAGTTGACACTTAATTTAATTTGAAAAGATGACTTCCTGCCAAGTTTCTTGCGGCGCATTCTTCTTGGCAATGATGGTCCTTACGAAAGCGCTGGTAGTTTTAAAAAAAAGTGACATGTAAAAGAGCCCTTTGCGGCCTACTTGCAGAATAGATCTGCCTCAAGTTCCAACTGCTTCCGTTTATTAGGCTATATCTTGTCAGACAGTAACGGTACACTGTTTTGAAGACATAGGAGAAGAGGACATTAAAATAAAAATGACGGAGATTTTTCAACTTTTTAATCCAACCAAGTTATTAATCCACCGGCCACAGATCAAAAGATAAATCACCAAGGAAAACCTGTCTAATCCAAACTATTGCACCCCGCATGCAAACTTTTTTCATTGACTTGTCCTAGGGGCGCGTAATACCGCTCGTAAATCTAACTGAAGAAGCCGGGAGGGGGATTAAAGATCAGTAATCTTACGTACAGATGAGTTATGGCCACCGCCACCGCGATCCTCTTTATTGTGACTTTAAGAAACTAAGAGGAGATTTTGTAAAACGTTCGAAATTAATTTAGATAATGATTAATGGTATCTCCGGCGCGCACCCCGGGCGCCGTCTTTGCATAATTCGAGGTGGAATAGTTAGCGTGGAATACGGTTGTGTTGGATGTAAGGATATCGGGGCGGCGGCAGATTCGGTAGGCGCTGTGGCACTTTGCAATTTTTAGAACAGGTTTTTGGCTTGGCGTAGGAAGGTCTTCAACAAGATGGACCGATGATCTGTTGAAGGTCACAAGAGCGATTTGGATGCAGGCAGAGCGCTGGACAGATCGTTGTGGAGCTGCTTGGGTGAGGCCTTTGTCCAGCAATAGTCGTCTTTTGGCTGATATGATAAAATGATGATGAATTGTCTACAGTTCATGTAGTTGTTAGAAGGTAGTCAAAAATCACTGATTGAAATATTACCACACGGGTAAGATGGCCTTGTTAGTGCAACACGTTAGGTATATCTCCATGGGAAGATCCGCTCTCCTATCGCTCTATATATTATTTTCATCATGTGTCACACATATCCAACTATCATCAACACTACTACGCAAGATGCTAATTCGTTTCAAACTCTAAGATAATAATTTTTATGTGTTATTTTAAAGAGCACAATATAAATTTATTCGGTGCCCTTTGTCTCCCATAAAATTTTAAGTCATAATGTATCATTAGTCATAATCAACGTTAGTCATAGGTACAGTGATTTATTTCTGAAACGGTATTTTTTTCAGGACTTTTTTAAATGCTATCTTATAGAATGCAGTAGGTTAGGTTAGGTTTGTTTTATAACAATTCCGAAAAATAAATTTTTTCAGAAATAAATCACTGTATGACTAACGTTGATTATGACTAATGACACATTATGACTTAAAATTTTATGGAAGTCATTATAGACCCCAATTTATTGCTTTATTTTTCGTCATCAAGCCATTTTTTAATCAAACGTTGGATCTATAGAAATAGATTTAGGACGTCAGAAATCAATGCTTCAGCCGGGTCTATTTACTATATTTGACAACTGGATAGGTTAATTATCCCTGAAAACTTTCACAAAAGCTTAAAGAGACCTACAGTTCCAATTACATACCTTACATTACTATTCATACAATTACAGCCAAGGGTAAGATTAACACGCCCGTACACAGCCACGTAAATTTGTCACTTCCTTTATCACCACCAATCACGCGCCTAAACAGTGGGGCTTATTCATAAATCTCGGGACCGCATTATTCGCGAGGTGAAACAACAAACATTACCGACATAAATCTGCAACGTATCTTGGTTGCGAGTTACGAGACGGACTCAGGGGTGGAAAGGATAGCGACCAACTGACTATTGTAAGGTATGAAGATCTTCGCCCTGCAATTTTTTATCAAGTATCCTTTTCAAAAACTTAAATAAGTTCGCTAATGTCATTGAGAGTTTTTCTTCTTACTTAAGAGACTTACATTTCGAGGAAAAAAGGTTCTCTCTTAGAACATTTTCAAAAACAAGTGTACACTTTAATTTTTTTTCAAATGAGGAAATTTTGGGTTTCAGGGGGTCAGAATCAAGAGCGATTGATTTTGATGGTAAAAAAAGTCCCTCTTTTTGTGTCAGTGAGGCCGCGAGGCGTTTCAACGGCGTGTCCCGTGCCGTGTGTTACCGAAATAGACTAATAGTAGGTTCGTCCGTCAACTAAAAAATCTACCACCACGCGTGATGTGGTGTGCGGTCGCAGAATTGCAATTGGTTTTAGTTTATGGACATTATGCTTAGATTCTGGTAACACAAAGGGATACGCCAGTTGAAACGCCTCGCGGCCCCACCAGTTATGTGACTTTTTTTTTCATGCAGTTTATACGGCTCGTTACAAAACTGACACAATTTTTTGTTATGGAAAATTGGGAATATTTTTTTAAGAAAAGGGTACTTACACTTTTTTAAAAAAATGGTGCTTTAAGTTTTTTAAGCAATAAAACATTAATCTGAAGTAATATGATTAAATAACAATATTATTAAGAATTATGATTAAAAGTAATCATGGTATAGTGGTTCAAATCCAGGCTTGCATCTCTGATTTTTCTCAGAATACATATGCCAAATTATATTACCAGGGGCTTCACGTGAAGGGAAAAATCGTGAAAAAACCTACACATACCTGCGAAACAATTTCGTGGTGTGCCTGAAGTTCCCAATTCGCGCTGGGCCCGCGTGGGCACTACAGCCTAAGCCCTCTCATTCTGAGAAGGAGCCTGTGCCCAGTAATAAGACGTAAATAGGCCGAGATGATGACGATGATTAAATAATAATAACAATTTTATTAAGAACAACTAACTTTCACACGCACGCCTTCGTAATTAAACAGATATTTGTTTGTTTCCGGTTAAATCGAAAATAAGCCTTTTTTTCACGAGAATTACTGGATTTATTAATAAACAATCCAGACGCTACTCGATGAGCACCCTCGTCGTTTCCCAAAGGTAGTAGCAGTGTGTCACCCGCGTTATCTCACGCCGTCGCGCCATAAGACAATAGTAGCGCAATAATAAAAATGTTGAATAGCTCCCGTAATGATATTGTTGCCGTAACGCATTGTGGCCCAGATAACGGATAAACTGTACCCAGAAGAATACAGGTGAGTAATGGCCCGCTTTATCTATTGAAATTGGCTAACCTTATGATCAAGCGGATATGTTTATGGCCAGATTTGTTTTAAACTTTTTTGAAATATAATTTGTATTTGAGTCACCGAAACTATTTACACTGACGTTGTTAGTAAAAAAAAACACATTAGGTGCCTCTGTAATTTTCTATGGAATTGAGCAGCTATATTTTCAGGTTAATATCGCTGATTAATAATAATAACGCTACCGCAACAAAGGAAACAAGTCAGATAAATTGTAAGTTATTTACGTAAGTAAATAACATACAGACATCAAAAAGTTACACTCGTCATCAAGATCCTTTCAAATTTTCCCGATGTAAACACGCGTATTTTCCCCGTTTATTATCCACGCCGTCGACCTCCTTACTTATCTTCGGGTATTGTAAAAAAATGATGACTTAGGAACTGAAAGTCCCATTAGGCGGGCGAGTCTATTCATGTGGTAACTGGCAACTCTGGGGGGGTAAATACAAATAAAGAAGTGAGTTGTTTAAAAATGGAACAAGTGGGTATTCCGTGCGCGATAAGGCTGCGTTTCCGCCGTCTCCCTCCGCGTCACTGTGGAATTATTTCAGCGGTTCCACGTCGAAACCGACGGCGTGTCGCTGTCTCATTCAACACTCTATCTTTTAAAAAATGCGTAGTGATGTCATACGGGCTAGTCGATGTCGAAATATCACAAATGCACTGTCTCCTAAAAATTAATTCGGAATGTTTTAGCAAACGGTTGGGTTAGCTTTACTAAATATCCTTGCAAATTTTTAAGGACTAATGTTTTCTTGGTGAATGGTAATTTACGGGTGAATGTTCAAAGTGTACGACACTAAAAGGTTCATATTGAATCAAACATTTTTCATATTGAAACAACCTTCACATGGCTGTTGAGTCAAACTAACACAACCACCTGTTAAAATATTCGAGATTCATTTTAAGAGACGCATTTTTGTAAAACAAACATAGTTTTTAAAACAATAAAATAATATTCGGGCTTTACTTGCAAACTTTGGATACGAAAAAGTAGATATCGGTATTCTCGGAGACAACTGAACGTATATTACAGTTTACATTCAACAGACAGGATTGGGAAAAAAATTTAACTTTTGCCGAAGTAATTTGGGTATCAATTTTTCCATTTCGAATTATCAGGTGTACCGAATTATCGTTTGAGATGTTAATTAGTGCTTGTAAGCGCAGATCTTTTTTTACTCGGAATAGGTTTGGAAGGTTATAGGTTAGGAAGGTTAATAGGTTACCTATATTAATAAGTTTTCTTTCAGTTGTTTCAAAGGTCCAGAATCCTACCAGTTGCATACTCAAAAATACGTCGACATAAATCGATAGAAGGTGGGTCGTCACTAAAAGCAGATCTGCAGAGCGACCGTGTCAGATGCCCGCCGCTGTTTCTTAATTTCCTCTCGCGGAGATAAGATTGGCTTTTAGCTTTTTATTGAATTTTCTCTTAGATATAGTATTTTACAGCGAGACCGTACCTACTTGACAATGGAAGGCCAACTCGACGTTTTAACGAGAAATCGCAGAAACGTTTGTATTTTATTAACGTTGTGTTGTTGGTGATTTAAAGCTTTTAGGTTTGTGTATCTCTAAGCAGAAAAACGGAACCCTTATGGGATCACTCCGTTGTCTCTCTGTACGTCTGGTATAGTCAATTAGCTCCAAAGGTAGGTACTAAACCAATAAAATTGAAATTTGGTACACATATACATGCTTAACTCAAACATGTTACGCAAATAAATGAATTTTGAATTTGGCTTCTATCAGAACATCAACATATACTTACTTACTTATTTTAAAATTACGAAAATAAATGAAAAAAATCACATATTGAATTTTATTCATCAAAAAATCTCCAATCCTCCCTTTTATTACCTGACAGTTCTTCATTTGCACTTTGCAACACAGTAGATATTAGATAAGGTTACCTAGCCAATACCATAAGAATAAATAATAACAGAGTAGAAGGGAATCTCTTTTGACCGCGTCCAAAACGCCGCCATTTATATACCTACTTCCCCCCTCACGTCGTTACACCCCTCTGTCGTCCAGGCGTGTTGCTAGGGTTGCTTACTGTTAAATATTACTTATGTCTAAAGATAATATCGCTAAAATATAAGTTTTTATTTACTTTGAAATCATTATTTTATTGTAGTTTTACAAAATATGAGAATTATAAATCATTAGGTAGAGTCAAGGATTTTAATTATTAGGCCATTTGCCACTGTTCGTATTTTAGCCGTGTAATGCAAATTGGGTGAAGCCGCTTATACTCGTATATGCTGATTTGCATTACACGGCTAAAATACGAACAGTGGCAAGTGGCCTAACAATTAAAATCCTTGATTGTACGTACCTACATATTATAGATAGTTATTTCTAAGTAAGAAGTTATTACAAGTGCCATACCAAATGAAGCCATTTAAGGTGATTTGGCATCGTTTTTGAATTGTTATTGTGGAATAACTTGAAGTCATTGTTATTTGTTTTCAATAAAACGAACGCGCAAACAGTTAACAGCAAAACGCGCGTGCGGCGACGCCGGCCGTGACACCCTGACTAAGTTCCCGCTTAGCGAGTACTCTAATATCGTGACCTTGAGTCCGGCCGGAGCGAGAGTTTCCCTTCTACTCTGTTATTATTTATTCTTATGCCAATACACCCTTACCTTACTCGTAAGTGAATACGAGTAGGTAAGGTACTAGAGTTACAAGAATAACTCCTGCTAAACGACGATACTGAACAGGGATTTAATCATTCACAAAATCAGAAGAAGCCACAACCTTATCAAGTCATTGTTTACGATCCGATTCGGTTTACGTTACACCGTATACCACAACGACAAAAATGCGTCAACTACAAAGTCCTTATAGCCACAATATAGAGTCAATATTTGCTTGATTCTTATGTACTGTAAGTGGTTCTTCTGTGTACAGATTGAATCGGAATACATTTGCGTTATCTGTCGTAAACCGGGCGTTAGCTGCACATTTCCGCTAATGGCTGAATATGTTTTACTTTCTTTCATCTCCGTTTTACTTCTGTAATGTTGCGTTATGTTGCTCGCAGGAAGGCATTTGGGATGTATAACATCGTCAATGTAAAGAAATATTAGAACAATTTAAACGTCTACCTAAGTGACAGGACCCGTAGAGTCGGGCGGCCAACTTTCACTACCATTTATATTTAGTATTTTAGTAGTCCTAAAGTAATCTTTTTGAAGTTCATTAATTAGTGCTCACAAAATTTGAGCGCAAAAAACAAAACAACAATTCTAAATTCAATTTTAAAAAGATTAAATCGGCTTCCTCCTTGCATAACGGACTAAGTAGTCGCTCGGAAACAAAAGCAAGTCGCAAGTGCAACGGAAACGTCGCTCCCGCTTTGAACAAAAGAGGTTGAATCAAGAAAACAGTAAAAAAAATAATTACAATCAAAAATAAAAATTTTAGACCAGTACTCTTCAAAGTTAAGGTTGCGGCTTTTAAGAAGTTGTGTAATCTGTACCTAAATGAGGTTAAACTTTCTTCAAATGTCATCAGAATAATCAGCTGATAATATTCACAGTAATATTCGGGTTTCTCTAAAGATAACCACAATAAACAGTTTCTGTCCTCCTTTGACTATCCACTGTCAACAATATTGAAAGTGATTACATACAAAAAACACCAATTAAATAAGTTTTCTATTTCAGTATTTGAAATCCCAATTATTTTCGAAAACATACAGAAAGACAGGTGTTGTTAGAATCCAATCCAATCCAATGTCCAATGTGTCCAATTATTTTGTTTAGTATGCTTAGGTAATATAGAAAGAAAGAAAGAAAGAAAGAAAGAAGACATTTATTCACTTTTACAAGACACACATATACAAGAAAGTACACACACAAAAAAAAACAAAGATAACAAACAATGGAGAAATAAACATGTACAATACACAGCTCAGCATGTGTGTCCCCGCAAAATTGAAACGGTCGCTGACTCAGCATTATGCTGATGCGTTAGACGCCTGCAGCGCTGATTTTCTGTCAGAACCGTCTGTGACTCACGGAACGATACACAAATATACTATAATGAACCACTTACCTATATAGAAATAAATTAATAAAATGATAAAGAATTGATAAATAGTATAGATTTATTATAGAGTAGCATAATAAGTTAATAAGTAAATAAATAAATTAAAATAAAGAAAAAGTAAACGGAGAAGATATGTTTAAAAACAACAGGTTGGCATATCAATGTGTAGGTGCTGGTTTTTACGGATAGTACCAGATAAATTGTTTTAATTGTAGTAATATCAGATAAATTGTTTTTTTTTTTTTAATATATATACATATAATTAGCATTAGTCTACAGGATAGTAGTGACTGTTTAATGATTGCTTTTTGTTCCAAAAATTGGAGGAATCTGCTCCAGTTACAAAAAAGTTTGAACAACACTGATTTAGAGTTACAAATTAAACGGAGATGAGGGGGACCACAGATTTTCGAATGAATTGCGATAATCGTGTCACCGTTGTCACTCCGGTGTCGCTTGGGGTGACGCCATCTATAGCTCGCCGCTCAAAAGATTCCAGGACCGTTATAATTATTATCTTCCATCTTATGATAAAGTACTATTGTTTATTCTTTGATTTTGTTATGCGAAATAGCTGAAATCGGTATTAGAATTTAAGAAAGATTTTTGGTTATAGAAATGGTTTTTTATTTACTAATTATTTTAAGGTTTTAATGTGAAGCCGTGTAGCGTAGGGTTCGACCTATTGTTTTTCAAGCAGGGGGTTCGAATATTGACTTGCAATTATGAGTTTATAGAATTTATTACACTTACTTGAAATTTATCATCAGTTTTTTTTTAAAACATCGTAAAGAAGAAAGGAATTTAACAGTGTGTTTAAAATTTCCAACTCACACTGGACCGAGCCTGAACCACAACCCAAACCCAAATCGGATTGAGAAATCCGAGAGTATAAGTTGAGAATAATGATACTGAATGTAAAATGTAGAAAAAAATTAAGAAAAGTATCTCTCTTGCTTTATTTTTGCACTTTTTTATGTTGTCAAGTGTGGCTTTACAACTAGCCAAGTGTAAAAGAAGCAATGAACAAAGAGGAATAAAAATCAAGCTTATTGCTTAGCTCTTGTTTGTCTACGCCAACGGCCTGCGAGTTACGACCGATTCTGTTAAATGCTGATTAGTCCCCCCGTAAGTAGTACGCAATTATTTTTTTATGGACCGTTATTCATTAATTTGTTTGGTCCCTAATCGCTCTTAAAATATAACTTCGCCTTTTGTTTCGCTGCTTTGTTTAATCATCCAATTTATACAATTACGTTGATACGACATTGGAACTAAAACTTTTAAGTCACAGTTGAAAATTAATGAAATATAAAAGTAATGGGGACCAAGGATCTGACTTCTTGATTTTTTGTTTTCTTGTGACTGTTAAGTATACCTAGCTGCCGTACAATTTCATTATGTATAAGAACTGGCACTGTTCCTCTTATGAGGGTTTGCACGAGCCCCGAGTTAAGTGTTAACCCAGGGCTAAGTAGTGTCAAAATGTATGGAACTGTCATCCGTTACCTAGGTTTAACATTTTAATTTTTTTTAATCATATACCGTACAAGTGGCCCGTAGAGTGATGAAAGCTTACAGGCGGTCAAAGAATATATACGTACCTATTTTTAAAATGACTACTATACAAATTATTAGGACCATTAGGGCGTGTAGTAAGGTAAACGTACCAATGCTTGACATCTCAACGCCCAATAGATGACTTACTATGACATAAGGTTGAAGGCGCCAGGTATTGGGTCGGTGTCGAACACAGGGGCATACCTTACATTATAAAAAGCCGTGGTAACCTAGTGCTTAAGCCTTTCAAGCAGAGGGTCATGTATGGGTTCGAGCTTGAACAAGAAACTCGAAGTTTTACAGAATTTATCTGTGAAATATTTTTTTAACTTTTTGGTGAGAAAACCTGTACATACCAGCGAAACCATCCAAATGGTGTATGAATTTCCCAATCCGCACTGGGCCCACGTAGAAGCTATATGAGAGGATGCCTGTGCCCATCAGTGGGACGTACATAGGCCGGAGAGTACCTTTTATGTGGTATTAAGAACAGTAAACAGTAGAGAGACAGACGAAGGGCGTGGGATCTTTTCACCTGAGGCCACCGCGAGAGACACAAGCGGTTAAATACGCGTATATCGTATGAGCAGATATTACCACCAGAAGCAATAAGTAACCTTTTGTCCTACAGTATTAAGTTGTGGAATGAACTTCCATGGGCGCTGTTTCCGCATTGCTTCAACATGGGACCTTCTCTCTATCTCTTTCTAAAAGTTGGCAATGCACTAGTTAGTGAATCCCACAGAGTCGCAAGCGTCCGTCAGTGGCGGAGATTCTTAATATAGCACGTAAAACGCATGCTTGTTTGTCTACTATGCTATAAAAAAGGTGAGACAGAAAAAAAATATTTTTAAGGCAGTCGTTAAAAAATACATAAAGTGCACCACTTTCACCTATTTCCACTATGTAATTTAGAACGTAGGAGTCGTCATTTATAATACTTTTGATAAATGCCATCATACGTCACTATTAGGTATAGGTTCGTGTATGCAAGCGATGAAATTGTTCGAGTGGGCCTATCGATGACACCATAGCGTAATTGGATTTAGCACCCTCGACACTGTCGTAAGCACTCTCGAGATACTATGTTGTCTTAAAAACCTTAGAGTAACAGGTATTATATTTGAGATAAATAAGTAGCATGGGTTAATATTATTTATAACAACACAAGACACATCAATATTTACACAAAAAGGACAATACGACGGCTATAAATAGAGTGTGTCACTGCGGTTGTAAATTGGACACTGGTTCAGCATAATATTACACAGTTTTTTATTTTAGTTGAACCCTTCAATTCAGATCAGTCACAAATGTCTGCATTTCAAAAATACTACGCAACAACCTTTCTAAAAATCGACGATACGACGATACATATTTTGTGGCATTATCAGCTCTATGCGGGGTAGGCGGCAGTCTGGTGCACGGGCGGTTTAGCGAGATGTCAGGGCGGGCGGGGCTAACCATGCGTTAATTTTGCTAGCGACAAATTAATTCCAGTGGCGATTATACACCAAATATGGCGATATAACAGTTTTGTAAAGTGACATTTTAAAACGAGCTAAAACCAGCATTACGTAGCTCAGACGCGAGATTGGATATTTTAGTGTGAATCACATTCAGGGCATTTGCAGAGAAAATTATGATTGAAGTCAAATAGTTATTAGGACATTTAGTCCTTCATACTTGGGAAATCGAGTTTTTTCGTGTTTACACAATCGGACGAACGAGTTTTTCAAGAGATGAAACTTAACTCGATCAAATTTTTGCCCGTAAAGCTCATGTTAAATTTCAAATGTTATTTTGCACGTTTCGCACCTAAATTCTAAAAAACTCAGAGATCGATCCCACCGGATTTGAAACACTTTTCTAGACAGGCCGTGGGTCAAATGCTAAACAATATGCAGTGAATCTTCATAATCACTTCATTGAGCTAAATCAAACAGTAGCACCGTAAACTCGATTACACCTGAATGTAACTCAAAAGTGAATCAAGGCTTTTGGACCCTTAACAATTGACGGTTGATTCAATGAATAAAAAATAAGCCGCGGTTCAGGAGGAGGGTAAAAAAATAATATTATCCCGTGGAAATGAATTAAGATGGGTACTGTGGCTCAGGATAGGACCAAGCGGCCGCGCGGGAGTATGGAGACCACTTCATTTTAAGCTCGCCCGAATTTTCAATATTCTTGGCTGTTACGATATTTATAGTGAAAAGAGTTTAAAAATCATTTTGTGTAAGTAACCTGTGATTGCAATGCGTCAATTTTATATATCCGATGTAAGTATGCTAACTTACAAGCAAGTAATGCTGTAAACATTAATTGTGCATTAAATAAATAATCGGAGATTTTGTGATAACGTAGAAGTTTAGCTGTAGGTAACTATCTTTGTATAGAATGAAAACTCGACTATCTCCTTCTCCTTGCTGGTTCTGGCTGGTTTCTTCTTTGCTGAGGTTTTTTCTGAACAGCCAGTAAAGTTTTCGACATTCGTAAGTGATTTTCTAATTTTAATAAAGTTGACTTTAAATTTACCTAGATGTTGTGTTCTGACATAATAATATTTAAGTATGCAGACGGTATTTTTGCAGAGTATGCTCAAAAAAGCCGTCTCCACCGAAGCACCCCGAAGTCTCCCGATCCTTCCCGGGTAAGTAGGGAATAAAATTAACCGAGGATGATCGCTAATGAAAATAAATTGGCGGCGGGAGATTGAGATTACACCGACCGCGAAGCGCCGAAAAAACGACAAACAACGTACAGTCTACGAGTACCCCGAAATGGATGCTGCTTTTAGAAGTTATCTGAAATTGGTAAGAGATAATTTGGTGTACTTTTCAGAGTAGCTAAGGCTGTTACTTACGTATGTTATATAAAGCTTGTACTTAATTAAAGTTGAAAAGTGTCGTATTCACCTGGATGACTTTTTTTCAGTAAAAAAAATCTATGAAGATTTTAATTCATATTCCGTAGCCATAAGGAATTATTCGCGGTTCCTTTGGCTACTCCTTCGCAGGAACTATTGCATTTTTTCGCACTAGTTCCTTCACAAGATATGAAGGAAGAACTGCATTTATTTTTTCGCCTTTGTTCCTTTTGCTAGAACTGAAGGTGCTACTGCGACAAGGAACAAAGGCGAAAAATAAACGCAGTTCTTCCTTCATCACTTGTGAAGGAACAGTGCGAAAAGAAAAACGCAATAGTTCCTTTGAAGGAACAGCCAAAGGAACTACCGCGAATAATCCACCATAAGTAAACTCGTGGCAAAGAGCCAGGTGCTTTTATGGCTAACTGCAGGAAAATGAGATTTAGTTTTTCGGATTTTTTTTTCTGTAGCATAATAAACAAACGGGCATGTGGGAGTCGTTGGTGCGTTGCCGACTTTATTAAACAGACATAGGTAGACTTTCCCCCAAAAGTCCCCATGTCAAAGTTATTGTGTACCTAGTGGCTTTGATCCACGAACTTTAAATTTATATTAAGCTTGCCACCAATATTAAGTACTTGTGTAAACGATGGCTTGAAATCAGCAGGCATCAAATCTCAGACAGTATTACGTAAATACTGCGAATATCAACTTTTTATAGGATCTTCCATTAATTAAGTAAGATAAGATTTGATATTTATAATTCGGTAGTATCATTGTATGTATCTACTTACCTCTGACGATTATTGCACCATATTTATTATTTCTTAATTTTTTCCTTAAAAATATACCAACGTGTTTCGGTAAATATTAAGTACAATTTTGATTGTTTAGAACAGGGGCGGCAAACTCTTTCGGTATAAAATTGTGATTCTCGAGTTCCATACACAAAAATTATTAGTTGTTTATTTTACTAACATAACTCTCAAAAATATTGTAATCCTCATTAGTAAGGACCATGCCCATCTTTTAGTCTTTTATTTAAAGTAAAAAACCCAATTTATGAAAGCAAATACCACTAGAACATTTTTTGCAGCTCTTTAAAAGTCGGGAAATTATGTACATTGCAGCTTTTGGCTCTTTCGTCTCAAAAGGTTGCTAGGGTAAAGCTAAACTTATAAAACTTGCTTTACATTGTAAAGGTATTGAGATCTATTGATTGCAAATTAAACTAAGATCTTCATGTACAAACATACAATTTAAGGTGAATAAGCCGCTTTTATCTAACATTAAACCTAAAATTGCTAAAAGTAGCCCCGAAACGTAATACAATATGTAGCGTTTCGTTTGCTCTGCCTACCTACCACCTTTGGGATACAGGTGTGATAATATGTGTGTATGTATAAATCCATACTTATATTATAAATGCGAAAGTGTATCTGTCTGTTACCTCTTCACGCTTAAAACACTGAACTGATTAAGATAAAATTTGGTATGGAGATAGTTTGAGACCTCAAGAAGGATATAGGCTAGTTTTTATCACGGAAAAGTTCTTGCGGGATAGCGAAAAACGAATTATATGCAGATGGAGTCACGGGCAACACCTATAAATAAATAAATAAACTTTTGTGGTAGGACTTTCAGCTACCACCATTATTATTGTTAGTTCTATGAGTACTACAGTTCTGCACACACAGTTATTACATAGAGCTGTAGCAGGAACGGAACGAACATATCCGGGAGGTTCATCTTCTTAAGTCAATGAAGGATCAACTTTGAGTTATGGCTCGCCAGGATGAGGTTATTAAGAAAGTGGTCGACGTTTGGGAAGACGTAAAATTTTGGTTGGAGAAGTGTGAAGGTGAGATTTGAAATTTATAAGTGTCTTGTGGTTCTAAAACTAAATCGAAACGTAAAACTTGCAGTTGTGAAGTGCAACTACACAAGGCAATACTAGACAAGGCTTGTTATAAATATCTACTTATCCATTTTTTTATTTGACTACCCAATCACTTGCCATCTTTTTATAACTATCATTACATATTGTGGAATAGGAGCTCCGCAAAGCGGAGCTCTGTTGACATGGTCTCATATCCCTCTAATACCTATTTCAAATCAAATATTACAAAGGATCCTACGCAATTTCATACAGCTTAAACATCTGGCAAAAGAAAATAGGTAAATAAAACTTCGGACAAATAATGATTTAGAAAACGAAAAAGGCGTTGCATAGTGGGCTTCTGATGAGTCCGTCCGTTATTCAGAACTTTTACTGGGTACATAAATATCACGAGAGAATTGACAACAATTTTATTGACGTAGTCCCAAAGTACTTAAACAATGCTTGTGTTATGGGTATTAGGCAAGGAAAAACATAGTTAAATAGATAGATGTGATTACTTATAAAACATTCAAAACTCGAAAACAGACATTAGTTTTTGGCTTGTGTTTAAAAGCCTACCAAATATATTCTTAATGCTTGCCAAAACGAATGAATGATAACCTAACCTAACCTAATATTTGGTGAGCAAAACATCTATTCTGGGAAGCAAAAAGATATATTTTGGTGAGCATATTTAAATTTGATTCTTAGTTTTTTTCATCCGGGACCTCAAGTTTTGTAGTCAAGTTCTCAAACCTTCGACTGCAGTCGTCATACCTTTTATGAATATGTATTGCACCACTCTGTAATAAGATCCTGATATTTTATTAATAAACATCTGGAATGCCGTCTCTTTACATGTTGTTAGAATAACCAGAGACAGCATCACAGACATCTTCCACATAAAATACCAGGAACTTTTCAAACAGTTGTGAAACAGGTCCTGAATTAAGAAAACTGTACTTTGCTAGATTGCAACGTTGGCAGTGTTTTGTTTACAAGGAGGGTAAAAATGTCATGTCAATTAATAAAATCTGCCGTAAGCCCTGGCTTAGCTGGCTCCTTGTTATATCATAACTAAGACCGGCGGCAGATAGGCTTCCGTAGGATGGGGGGGGGGGGGCGTCTTACTGAGATTTACTGAACACTGAAGGTGACTTTTTTACTAGTGGTAGGTACATTTAAGTTTTAAAGGTCGGAGGTAAATAGTACATAAAGGTTGACACTATAATAATAAGTCATTATCATTATACAGATGGTTTAAAAGTATTTTTTCATCACACTTGCTCGTCAATGGTGTTGTTCCATGCCTGTATACTAAATGTCAAAGGCCTAATTTGTTCTTAAGGGAGTTATGGATTTACGTACAGTTTTTCTTCCCAAGGGAGTTCTAACTTTAGTTTTAAAATTTGCAAACAGACTAAGGAGGTTTCAAGTCAGCCAACGTTTTATTTATATGTTTAAAACTTAGCTATAACCCAATTTTACTACACAAAACTTGTCTACGCTTCATGAAACTTTATATTTTAAATTTATATCAAATAGTTTTGCAATAATTTTAGTAAGTATTTTTTAACATGTTGGCAG
This sequence comes from Archips xylosteana, assembly GCA_947563465.1. Lineage (NCBI taxonomy): Eukaryota > Metazoa > Arthropoda > Insecta > Lepidoptera > Tortricidae > Archips > Archips xylosteana. The sequence goes on from OX387344.1 coordinate 17,747,742, forward strand.
AATGTGGCCGTATGGCCATTCGAATTCTAAACACAGTTTACTTTATCTGTGGTAGGTGACTTGAAAAAAGTGACAATCTGTATTGGCGGGTAGCCATTATTTATTTAATTTAAGTGTTTAGAGACAATGAATTTCATTTTTGGATTTTTTCCTGGCAGTGTGATGAAAATCATTGTGTGTATCACGGGCAGTAAGGGGATTACAAACTCGAGTCATTAAAAGCCCTCCGCCTCCGGCGTCGGGCTTCTAATAGGCTCTCGTTAGTAATCCCCTACTTACGGCCCTTGATGCACAATGTACTATTTTAAATATCTTTGTTTCAATTTCGCATTTTTTACTCATAATTATTACACACTTCCGCCGCTTCGTCATCATCATCGTAACTGCAATATATTTTTTAAATGACATATTTTTGCGTGATCAAATCCCAGGAGAGTGTCGCAAGGTTACCTCTTCACGCTCAACTCGCTAAACCGATGTAGATGAAATTTGGTATGGAGATAGTTTGTGACCCTGGGAAGGACATAGAATAGTTTTTATCTCGGAAAATTGCATTGACAGCGATAAACCAATTCCTTGCAGACGGAGTCGCGGGTAATAACTTTCTTCCAAAAATTTTACTGTTGGCATAAAATTATGTCGAAATCAGTTTAACTTCAAGGAAGAAACCCACTGTCGACTAGTAAAATAGTTAAAAAATCACGCTTCTTATTACAGAACATCACCTTAAAAAAAATAGTGCCAAAGTCTGGTGCACCCGTACAGGTATTTCATCTAGCGTATTGGTAATTGCTGACAACATTGTAGCGAGCATGCGCCGGTCGCGCGGGCCAAGCTTGCCTCTTAGACAACGATATTACGGTGCATTAAGTCCCAAGAGTAAATCTTTCTCGCTAGGCAATGGGGCTTAAGAGTTTTATTGTCGTACAACGCTGGCTCTACTGGTGCCTTTACGGCTGGACTTATATTACACCTAACCTCAAACTCCTATCAAAATAAACTACTTTCCGCAAACGGAAGATGTAATGAACAAATTTAATTGCACACCATACAAAATAACAATCAACCGTACAAAGTTCATTAAAACACAATCAGTTTCCCACGGTTCTACTCACCAGATCGACTAAATAAACTAGCGAGCAAAGATAGAGAGTCGCTTAGTATGATGAGTTCCTTATAAAGTGACCCTTTATTTTCGCTCGTCAGTGTAGTTGCACCGTAAAGTAAAATTACTATTTAAAATATGCAGTAGAAATGGATAAGAACTCATTGATTTTAAGAGAGTATGTTGCTTTGGAAGCTAGACTTATGATTCTTAAAAGCTAAAGAAACACTAGTTTTAATAATTTTCTTAGGACTCACAGTTTTCATTGCGTTTTGCTGACAAATGAGCAATAAATTTCTAATAGTGTTAAGATAGTTCTCGCTTTAGGAACAAGGAAATTGCTTTGTAGTTATTTAGCTATTCATTACGGCTAGCATGTGTCTCAGCTTCATAAAGCATGTGTACCGTATGGTGGTACTTTGACCCATAGTAGGTTAAGTTTGGGCCTCATGAAAACCACATTAAGTAGGGTCTATTATAAAACATAAACTATTTAACAACCAAAACAAAACAATCCAATCACTCTTACATTTATAATAATGAGGCCATATTTTGTTTTTAATTTTTTTTTTGATAATTTATAATCTTTTTTTTGATAAATTGATTATATTTTTACATACCTATTATTATAATTTGCATGCATTGCATTTGTATATCGGCTGTATACTGTTACCATTTTTATCTTAATACTCGTATATCATCTCAGATTGGGAACTTCACACGCACCATTGAATTTCTTCTCAGGTGTGAGCTCTTTCATTCTGAGAGGAGGCCTGTTCTGCAGTAGAAAGTATATAGGATGGAATGATGATGATGATATTATGATCTTTTTGTAAGTGTTCTGCAAATAAACATTTCTTTCTTTCTTTCTTGCCAGTCTAACGCGCTCGGAATCGCAATCGAATTCATCACTTCTTTCTCTTACAAGGCGTAGAATAAGGGTAGGAAAAACGGTGACTGTGATCGCTAACATCCGCACGTTAGACAACGCCGCCTCTGGACGGCTCAGAACGACTTCGTCCGTGCTAGTGCCATTACGTCACCTTCTTAAATAGTCCACAGTGTCATATCGGCAGCCTACAATTCTTAGATCATCACTTTCCTAACTCGTCCACTTTCGATATGGACCACGTGTTGTTTGGTATAAATAGGAATGTTGACGAGTTGGTACTATGGCCCACGTAAGAATGTGGACAAGATAGGAAAGTGACGATATATGAATGTTGGCGAATCAGAACAGTACACCATAATGACAATGAGAACGATTTAAGAAGGTGGCAAAATGCTTAGTATAAATTTTACTTCACCAAATACTTCTCGATCGCGTTTACGTAAAAAAAACAAATATTATTATGGAAACATGGACAGCGCCTCCGCGCGCGCGCGTCCAAGTTTCCATAGAATTGAAATTTTTACGTAAACGCGATCGAGAAGTATTTGGTGAAGTTAAACTTATACAAAGCATACTGAGCCCTCTGGACCAAGTTAATCCCAATGGTCAAAATGAGGGCCGTGGGGCCTTCAGGGCTGAAATAACTCGACCATCGCCCCACCACATAACCTATATCTATTAAAATATAGAACGTCCAGAAAATTGTGCGAGCCGCTTTACATTCCGGCGCTCGATTCACCATTTCAAACTCGTTCGCTTTATGATTTCGCAATTTAATGAAACTTACACGATTTTTCCAGTAGGACTAAACTGGTGTTTAGGATCGCACTAACCCATCAAAGTATCTCAAACCTTCGACTTAGCCACCCTGGTCCTATCCTATCTCTACCACAAATAAAATAATTCTAAACGACACTTAAACAACAAGGCTATTAAGGCAAGATAGCGAATCCGGTTAAACGTTAGACTGTAATAACCTCTTTATCAAGAAGATGGCGACCACCGTCTCAGTCTATAATAAATTGCTTTATTACAGACGCCATAATCCACGGTTAACTAACATAAATGCGCGGTTTTCCCTGCCGGCACTTTGTTTAGATTAAAACTTAATGCCCTAACTGATATTAACATGTTAACATTATTTTTGCACGCTGTTGCTTTGGTAAAATACCTAAGTTATAGAAGACTGAGTGAATGAATAGAAAGAAAGAAAGAAAGAAGACATTAGTCAGTTAAAGTTGGAAAAGTTAATTAGGAAGTAGACTCCGAGTGAGTTTTTTGGCACAGACTCAATCAAATAATACCACCACACAATACCAGTTACAGTGCGAGCATTATGTGCCTATCTTTTGTATATTATATATGTCAACTCTATAGTAGATTATTCCAAACTCTTTTTTTTTATAGAAAATTCAAGGTAGGTAAGTATCAACTTAATAACGGAATTCTTAGTTATCAGTCGGTATAAGTATATCCGACCTAATAAATAAAAATATTCAATTTTTGGGATAATTATGGCCCCATCGAATAAATAAAAATAGTTTTCACTTCTCATGCTCTTAAAATAAGAAATAAATAAGAAATAAGAAATTTATTAGATTTCTCCACCACCAAGTACAATGTTGGAACTTAATATTACAATAAAGTTGTAATTGGGAGACTTGAGTGGGGGAGACTGGTGCCCGAACTAGGGAGATCCTGTGTGTCAGGTCACCAGGTCTCCTGCCCTCAGATGTCCGCAACTACTGAGTTACAGCAGAAAACAATATGCGTTACAAATTAAATTAAGAATATGAAATAGATTTTAACCATATTTCATAAGGATGTGTAAGTGTATGTGTGAGTGAGTGAGTGTGTGAGTGTGTGTGCGTGTGTGTGTGTGAGTGTGTGTAAATCTGTGTATGCGTGCATGTGTGTGTGTGCGTGCATGTGAGTGCGTGCGTGTGTGCGTCTACGTGTGAGCGCGCGAATGAAAGTGACTGCGCGGTGCGCGTTGGAGCAATGCAAGATTAGGTTTAAATTGATTTCATAATAATGCTTGAAGCAGATTTTCTGTCGCATTATAATCCAAGCTTTGTAACCAATTAGAAACAACCTTCTTACAGCGAGTTTGGGTTAAAGGGTAAATAGTTAACTCCCTGCTTATTTTATTGAAAAGGAAACCTCCCAGATAACAAAAGAACCTGTGGGAAAAACGTGAACTAAACTTGGGAGCAGGACACACCCTGTCCTTCCTGCGTTTGCCCGACAAGGATTCTGGATCATACGGAAAGAGTGCGTGCTGTTTTAATATTATATTTAGAATGAAGAGTTGTCTCACCGTAAGGACCTTAGCTCGTTTATATAATTCAGTTGAAGGAAAAAGAAAAGGAAGGGAGTGGCTCACTTTAAGAATTGCCCTTTGTGCGCGTTCAAGTTTTAGGAAGTGGGTTTTGGTAGCACCGCCCCAAGATGTTATGCAATATGAGAGAATAGATTGGCAGAGCGCAAAATAAACAGTTTTTATGATTTTTGGGTCAGCTACATGTCGGAGATTTTTGAAAATAAACATTAATTTGCGGACTCTAGCTGTGAGGAGATCTATGTGGGGATGAAAAGAGAGCCTACTATCTATCAATATACCGAGATATTTGATGACGGAAGTGCGTTCCAGGACAGGACAGTGACAGGACGAATTATTAGGGTCAGCGCAGGAGTGAGCTTTAATGGTGAGAGGACAGGTATATGATGGAGTTGAGGATTTAAGGGAAAAGGAAATATACTTTGTCTTGTCAACATTTAAAGTTAATTTATTCATCGCAAGTGTTTTAGATACCATGTCAAAACCAGCCTGAGCATACACATAAATTTCAGACCAAGAGTTTGCGTGAAATAAGATAGCGGTGTCGTCAGCGAATGTAATGATACGACCATTTTGAGGCTGTAGTTGACAAAGGTCATTGATATACACCAAGAAAAGGGTCGGCCCGAGTATGCTACCCTGCGGTGTACCATAAGAAATCTCCAATTCATTACTAACGTGGTCCCCTAATTTGACACACTGGGTACGATTTGCAAGGTAGTCCTCAAACAAGCGCAGCTGCAATCCTCTGACGCCCATTCCTTCAAGTTTACTCACTAGTATGGGGACAGAGACTGTGTCAAAAGCTTTCGCTAAGTCCAAAAAAATTGCGAGTGATTTTTGTTTGCTATCCAGTTTATCCACAATGTATTCAGTTAGTTCGTGGACTGCATCAGCTGTGGACTTACCTTTGCGGAAACCGAATTGGGAGGGGGATATAAGATTATTAGATTCGAGGAACTTGGTTAGTCTTGAATTCATTATTCGCTCGAGTATTTTAGAAAGTGCCGGGAGGATAGAAATAGGTCTGTAGTTATCAACACAGTCTCTGTCACCCTTCTTGTGAATTGGAACGATGACCGACCTTTTAAAGAGTCGTGGAAAAGTACCGGTTGACATCGCAAGGTTGCATAGGTAGGTAAGAGGAGAAACAAGGAGGGCTTTAAATTGTTTAATGAACGCACTCGAGATATCATCAATCCCGGTGGCACAGTCATTTTTAAGATTTGAGATCAGCCTCTCCACCTCTTCCTCGTCCGTGGGTAAAAGGACGAAAGAATTCACCGGAGAGGTATTTAGGAAATTAGATGATGCTAGATTAGAACTATATGAATTAAATTTTTCAGCAAGTGATTTACCAACTTTAGCAAAGTAGTCATTAACATGATTAACTGATTGAGTGGGATTAGTTTGGGACACCAGCTCTGTATAGGATTCTTTTATCTTTTTAGTGTAAGTAATATTTTTAATAGTATCCCATAGTTTCTTGTTATTAGACCCCGCATTAAGAATTAAGTTTTTTTCAAAGTCATTTTTAGTTTTTTTAAGTATTTTGTTACAAAAGTTTCTGTATCTCCTGTATGTCGTTTTCAAAATTTCGTTGTCTGGCGCATTTTTCGTTTTTTTATGTAGGTTATCTCTATTTTTCATACATTTTAAAAGTCCGGGGGTAATCCAAGGTTTTTTAATTAATTTGCGGTTAGGAACTTTAGTAATAGTTGTATTAGATTTTATAGCAGTAGATAATACAGAAATGAGATAAGAGGTTGCCTCGTTTACATCGTTAATATCATACAACGGCGTAAAATCAATATCATTTATATCTTTTTGAAGGTTCGCAGTGTTTATGCATCTTTTTGTCCTGGAAGGTTGGGGGTCAATCGTCTTTAGGGCTAGGTAAAGAATTACGCATTCGTGGTCAGTCAAAGATGAGTTTGCAACGAGGCAGCGTGCGTAAGATTTAGTTTTAAGTATCATATGGTCCAAACAGGTACGACTATGTGTTGGGAGGGTGTGGGCTGGTAACATTCCATGAGAAGCCAATAGGTTAAGATAATTCAATGAGCTCGCATCAGAATAACCTTCCACAATATTTATATTAATATCACCCGTTAATAAAATATTTTTATAACATCTGTTTCTTGTCAGCAATGTATCTAAGGACTCGAGAAAATCAGTGATATTTTTTTGTCCGGGAGGGCGATACAAGGCTATTAATAATGTTTCGTGATTAATTTTTAATGATAAACAGTTAAGATCTGATAACACCGGTTCTTCAACCTGTACCGAAAAGTTCTTTTTCACGTACACTACAACTCCTTCGTTTTGGGTTGAGTTTTTTTGTGTAAAGTAGGAATTGTAGTCGTTAATTATTGGAATTTGAGGGGTAGATTTAAGCCAACATTCCGTTAGCACATGATATCCCATTGTACATTAGTTCTGACTAAGAGAGTCATTAAACCAGCGAAATTACATGTAATGCTCCTTATGTTCTGAGTGAGAATCTTTAGGCAGGAAGAGTGATCCGGAACTAAGGAGCCACAATCCTCAAGGTCACAGGAGGCGGGGTCAGCTATTGTTAGCGAATCTAAATCAAAGTTTATTAAATTATTACTTATGTTATTGAATGGAAGTAGATAAGGGCTGAAATGAGGTGAACACTAACGGGTGATGGGTGTGGTAACAGGTGATGTTTAAATGTTATGATCTCGCGGGCTGCTTCAATATGATATCTTAATTTTAAAAAGTGAAAATTATTTTCATTGTTTGGTTCGTGTGTAAAGTATGTGTATGGTGTGTGCAAATGCAAAATTGTGTACAAAAGGAAATCTATATTCACGGTATGATAGACATAAATATTTCTAAACAAAATGAACTTTTTATAAAAATAAAAGCTAAATGATATTTTAAACAAAAATAAATGAGGAGATACTAGTCATTGTAATTTTGCTAGATCATCTTTGTTATTAATTAGGATTGCGGGCGAGTCCTCCCGCTTGCGTAGGTATATTTTCCCATAAGAAGTCCAGCAGCCGTGGTAATGGTGATCTTTTTTGAAAGTCCTGGCCAAGTAGTGGAGATGTTTTGCCTTTTTAGTCAGACTTTCAGCTAAATAAATCGGCAAGATTGGCCCTGGCTGATTTAAATGACGGGTACTAAGTGGATGCAACTTATTACTCTTATTAAAGTTTTTACAGGCCTTAATTAGGTTTTCTTTTTTTCCAACGGTGGTGAAGTCAACAATTATAGGTCCGGTTGATCCTTCTTTAGCTTTTACTCGAAGAATGTCTCGTATGTCCGAGTCTTGGATGTATGTCTTAATGTTACTTTAGTCTCTGCATATCGGGACTAAAGCTCTTTTTTGATCTCAAGGGATTAAAGTAAAATTTTTTTAATTGACTATGGAAACCCCTGAACTGCCAATCACGGTGTTTGTGAATGGAGGATTATCACCATTTTCAGTAACTGGGTATAGACAATTTTAAAGCTTTCCACAGACCGAAGCGCGCTGCGGATGCACTGTAGCGCCCTGCGCTTCGGTCTGTGGAAGCCTTTAGGGCGTGGATATAACCTCAAAATGACAACTGTATAAAAAATATTTAAAAAATAATAATTTCGTGAAACACATTGAATAATTACGAATATTAATCTATTTAATTATAAAATATTAAAGATGAATTCATTTTATTTTGCACGTAAAGAAAGATTTCCTTTAGCTTAGGTGTATTTAATTTGTTTTTTTTTTTAAAAAACGCTGTCGGTAAAGCAGTTCCCTGCTCTGTCGATAAAATAGCAATCCGCACTGTCGGCAAAGCAGTGCTGGAGTGTACGGTAGATAGAGCAGTTACGTTTGAATGTTAATATGACGCCATAATTCAAAATAATGCGATGTCAGTTGCATTTAATAGTAAATAGAAAGTATAATTAGATATAATTTAACAAAGATTTGGCATATAGAAAATAAACTTAAAAAGTCGTTTCTTTATTCACGGGTAAGTGTTTCAGTTAACAATATATTTTGTGTGTGAACTTAGATCAATTAGGTTAATTTATTTGCCGATTCTAATGAATGAACAATTATCATTCTTACATGCATAGTCCAATTAGTTTTAACATAGTCTTTAAGTTAGAATATGTTGGCTAATTATGCAAGCTTTTAAAGCGTCACTTTACAAAAAAATATAAAAGAAAAGAAAAGACAGCGGTATTTTTTTTGCTATTTGAATTTTGAACAGATGTCTATTGCTCGTATTGAGCATACGTTGTAAAAAAGTAATTTTGTACGTCGTTTTTTTCCTCGCATTCAAAGTGAAAAGTAGAGTGTTTAACATGGGACTAAACTACCATAATGACAACTCGAATTATAGCCTCCCTCGCTATCGCTCGGGTGGCTAAATATCTCGTGTCATTATGGCTTGTTTTAGTCCCTTGTTGAACAATCTACTATTTCTTTTTAAAATTTTACAAGTAAGAGGTATTACATCTGAGTCAATTAACCAGAGGCCGTATAATATTGTCTAACGCTTCTGACGCTTGCCTTCGCTTTCACCATCTCTTTCTTTCATCATTTTATACCATTTGACCTGTATTTGACAGAAATAAATAGTGATTGCGAAGGCAAGCGTCAGAAACGTTAGACAATAACTTGCCTGCTGATCTTGTAATACGTATTAAACTCCTGGAAGTTTATTAATAGCAATGTATTATAGTTGTGACTTAAGCTTGTTTAAGACCACATGGAAAAGTGTACATTTAGTAATTGAAACTGGTTTAGGCTTTACGGTTTCATAACAATATTTTTCACTTCTCATGCTCTTAAAATGTTACTTTAGTCTCTGCATATCGGGACTAAAGCTCTTTTTTGATCTCTAGGGATTAAAGTAAAATTTTTTTAATTGACTATGGAAACCCCTAAACTGCCAATCACGGTGTTTGTGAATGGAGGATTATCGCCATTTTCAGTAACTGGGTATAGACAATTTTAAAGCTTTCCACAGACCGAAGCGCGCTGCGGACGCACTGTAGGCACTGTAGCGCCCTGCGCTTCGGTCTGTGGAAGCCTTTAGGGGTTGGAAATAACCTCAAAATGACAACTGTATATAAAATATTTAAAAAATAATAATTTCGTGAAACACATTGAATAATTACGAATATTAATCTATTTAATTATAAAATATTAAAGATGAATTCATTTTATTTTGCATGTAAAGAAAGATTTCCTTTAGCTTAGGTGTTTTTTAATCTGTTTTTTTTTTAAAAAACGCTGTCGGCAAAGCAGTGCTGGAGTGTACGGTAGATAGAGCAGTACGTTTGAAAGTTAATATGGCGTGACTTCAAAATAATGCGGTGTCAGTTGCATTTAATAGTAAATAGAAAGTATAATTAGATATAATTTAACAAAGAATTGGCATATAGAAAATAAACTTAAAAAGTCGTTTCTTTATTCACGGGTAAGTGTTTCAGTTAACAATATATTTTGTATGTGAACTAGATCAATTAGGTTAATTTATTTGCCGATTCTAATGAATGAACAATTATCATTCTTACATGCATAGTCCAATTAGTTTTAACATAGTCATTAAGTTAGAATCTGTTGGCTAATTATGCAAGCATTTAAAGCATCACTTTACAAAAAAATATAAAAGAAAAGAAAAGACAGCGGTATTTTTTTTGCTATTTGAATTTTGAACAGATGTCCATTGCTCGTATTGAGCATACGTTGTAAAACAGTAATTTTGTACGTCGTTTTTTTCCTCGCATTCAAAGTGAAAAGTAGAGTGTTTAACGCGGGACTAAACTACCATAATGACAACTCGAATTATAGCCTCCCTCGCTATCGCTCGGGTGACTAAATATCTCGTGTCATTATGGCTTGTTTTAGTCCCTTGTTGAACAATCTACTATTAACACCCCTAAACTAAATCATGATAATTTTCCAGCAAGAGGCCATCATGTATATCTTTGCATTACGGCCTGCCAAAAATGTTTTCATTATGTGACCACTTTGGATTGTTTTAAGTTAGCATTTTAATCCTAAAGTAATATTATTATAAGAGTAAAATTAAGTTTTCTTATTCCTTCTAAAGGCTCCAACCGATCTTAACTAAATTGGGCATGCACATAGTTTTTCACACGGAAAAGGACAAAGATCATCATTTATTCTCATTTCTGAAGTAAGTGCTTTTTTAACACGCTTTTATTTTCTTGTGTGACATAACAAACTGACCAGTAGAACAAGTCTTTATAATACAACTTTTTAACCCTTTGTCAGTTTACTATAAAATATAAAATTTTAATCTGTGAATTATGATGAAATTTGGCATGGATATACTCTAACCAGATTACCTTTTATTCCAAGAAAAGTTAAGGAATTACTATTTGTATTTACGGACGAAGTCGCAGGCAGAAGCTAGTACAGAAATCTAAAAATACACCAGTAACATATTTCAGCCATGGTGGGCTAGTGGTTTGACCTATGGCCTCTCAAGTAGAGGGTCGTGGGTTCAAATCCCAGCTCGCACCTCTGAGATTTTCGGAATTTATGTGCGAAATTACATTTGTAATTTACCATGAGCTTTACGGTGAAGGAAAACATCGTGAGGAAACCTGCATACACCTGCGAAGAAATTCAATGGTGTGTGTGAAGTTCCCAATCCGCACCGGGCCCGCGTGGGAACTACGGCCCAAGCCCTCTCATTCTGAGAAGAGGCCTGTGCCCTGCAGTGGGACTTATACATATAGGCTGGGATGATGATGATGAACATATTACAGTAACCTTAAATATACGGGGAGCACTTAAGAATTGAGAATACGAGTACCTAAGTATAAGAGTCCTCACGATGTAAGCGATCAAAGAATAACTACTACGAGTAGGAACTTCAATCCTACTAATTGGTTTAATCCGTTTCGAAGGCATTAGTGCGTGTGATATTTTAGTTGCACTTCGCTTATTTTTGTTACAACAAGAAGTCAGTGCTGGTATTTCTTAGTTTACCTACAGATTAATGTTCTCCTTGTGATCACTTTAACAAAAATAAAAAGGGTTTAACCACGTTATAAAAATCGAAACTCCTTTATCAAATAACTATGCAACAGCCTCTTGTTGCGGTTAATTGAACAGTTTATAAAAATCTATATAGTTACTAGTTGTTGCCCGCGACTCCATCTGCGCAGGATAGGGGTACCTATAAAAAAGAGCCTACGACCTATTCTCAGACCTACCAAATGAAGAGAAAAAAGTTTCATAAAAATCGGTCAGGCCGTTTCGGAGGACTTCGATAACAAACACCGTGACACGAGATTTTTATATATTAGAAGAAGAAAAAGATAAAGCAGTTATATTTTTACTGCATCGATATACATAAATCGATGCAGTAAAATATCGTTATTGACAACCCAAAATGAATGACAAAGGTACGACCAGAAAATTTAAACCCTCATGTTACCAGAAGGGTTGGAATAATCAGGTTGTGCACTACTGTCGTTCATTTAGGGCCGACAAATACGAGATCTAACTTTAGCAGCAACTCTTTGTCCTGTCCTACATGACTGACAATTAAGTACAGTACTTACTTGTAACTGTATCCTAGGAGGTTTTGTAAGGTTATGCTCCGATATGACTGCTAATGACTGTTGAGTTGCAAGTTTAGCCTATGAAGCATAGCCTCTCAAACCTCTTCCCTAACCTGTCGTTCAGCGAACTAAACTGAAGATCGAAGACTCGACAAAGACGTCTGCAGATTTTGCGATTACACGAAGACTTAAACTTGACAGGTGATTTGGGTCCGCTACGTCCGTTTCCGCGGTCCACGTTTAGATACTATTGACTAAATATTGACACGAGTTGGTCGAAATCAAATTGTGTAGTAAAGTTAGTTAATATATTCTATGAATCCGGGTACAGTCACCATCATAAACATCGTAGCTGTCTAGTAAACATGCGTATATGAATGTACCGTACGCGTAAGTGCACTTTTCACATATTTTTTACCGATTAGACAGCACCGATATTTATGATAGGGACTGTATCTACTACCTGTGCATGGGTGCCATAGAGGAATTAAACTGTAGGTATAGCGGAAATACCATACAATTTGTTTGAAAAAAAACGCCTAGCTACTGCGGTAAATTGATGCTTCAGACTAATCGGTTCAATTTAGGCGGGATACTAGAGTTAAGCAAGCAGATATTTTATACTCGGCGTCAAAAATATCGCCCCTCCGCGACAATCAGATTCAAAGCTAATCTAGACCTTAGCGAAATATGTTACCTAATTAATATTATGTAGTATCAATTAAAAGCACGTTTAACGTGTTTTAAATTAACAATTTTTAATTTAAACGAAACATAATGGCTTGTGAATCAGAGCGTTTCGGAAAAAAGTGCACAAATAGGAGGGGCGATATTTTTGACGCCGAGTAAGTATATTAATAAAAATAGTAACATTCGTGGCATGGCATAGTGAATAACGCTTACTTTTAGGGTTCCATAACCAAAGGGTAAAAACGGGACCCTATTATTGAGGCTCCGCTGTCTGTCCGTCTGTCCGTCTGACCGTCTGTCACCAGGCTGTATCTCATGAACTGTGATAGCTAGACAGTTGAAATTTTCACAGATATTTCGGTTGCCGCTATAACAACAAATACCAAAAAGGAGAATAAAATAAATATTTAAGGGGGCTCCCATACAACAAGCGTGGATTTTTTGCTCGATATTGAAAACGGCAACAGGTACTTAGACGCTTGAAATATTTAGTTATATGTTCAATTTAAAAATAAATAATTAAATTATAATAAAACAAATATTTAAGGGGGGCTCCCATACAGCAAAACTGATTTTTTTGCCGTTTTTATTACCGCACTTGGTCGTTCTTTTTTAAACGGCAGGTATAAAAAAAATCATAAAGACACATAAATGACGTTACGTGTTAAGGATAAAGGAAAAGCTGTCTCGAAAAACCAGTGATAATAGTGTTCCAAATTAAATCCAATTTTTGTTTGATTTCTGTGTTTGAGTACAACGGGCATCGTCACACGAAATATACCTATCTAAAAACAAAAATAATCATTTCTATTATTTCTCACAGAATAAAGTTAACTAAGTACCTATTTACATAATTAATTTTGTTCTTTCTGTTCCCTAAAGTTATGTTTAAGCTTCACTGCCAGTTGCAACGGGGGGGTTGGGCCTTGGCACTGAAAATTTCAATTGGGTAATTAGGATCCTTGTTTTATAAAATGACTAGCGACCCGCCCCGGCTTCGCACGGGTGCAATTATGCATGCATATAAACCTTCCTCTTGAATCACTATATATTCAAAAAAACCTCATCAAAATCCGTTGCGTAGTTTTAACGATCTAAGCATACATAGGGACAGACAGACAGCGGGAAGCGACTTTGTTTTATACTATGTAGTGATAAATACTTGTAAATAGGTATATAAAAAGTATAAGGGTAAAATCTAACTCTAAATTCCTTTGCCACCATTACCATTTTGCTACTATTTTTGCATATGACGAAGGACTCTTGATTATTAGTCACAAATCACGTCGTATGTAGTACCTACATAATACCAGAGTTGAGTAGTTGAGTTGAGTTGCTATTAATATTTTTGTAACGCCACCTGTTTCCCGCGACTCCGTCTGCAAATAATTCGTTTGTCTTCCCCAAGTTTCGCCAAACATCCGCATCCAATGCGTTTCCGCAACCTTAACCAAGTCGTCGCTATATTGTTGGAGACTTACCTACACTGCGACTTCCGGTGCAGAAATACTTAATACGTTTCATACATGGGGAATTTATTTAGCAAATAAAAATTACAGCTAATCAGTAATTATTAGAAAACAGATACGGTGTAAAATTCAAAAATACATACAAAAACACAGACAATATAAAAACTATTAAGAAATTTTTGAAAATTGATGTTTTTTTTTATTATTACACATATTATTTATCTTTTATGGTTCTCGAGAACTTAGCAGACAGACAAGCGACAATAATAGGGTTCCGTCTGGCACACTTCGGGCACAGATATCTAAAAAGCAAAGTCAGAATTCTGCGAACAACAAAGCGGGGTTGGGGAAAGCTACGCCTCGCCTCATGCACGGTGTTTAACTAAACTATTATTTTTCTTGCTGGTTCGTGCTTTGCGTAGTTTTACCGACCTCAATTTGTCCTTCGCAAAATTCCGTCTACACTTTATATTTGGTCTGATCTGTCTGTCGATAGAAACATAGCGCTGTTTTTCTAAAACAACGGCCTAATCCAAAATACCATGGTGTACAACTTAATACATAAATTATTACAAAATAAGGTGTATCATTTCGAATTAGTCCATTGTTTTAGAAAAGCAGCGAAGTGTAATCTTTACTATAGAAAAGAGGGTTTTTTTTAATAAAAGAAAAGCGGTATATTGTAATAATTATAATCAATTGATTTTGCCGTATATTTAAATTGAGTAGAATAAACATTTAGCCAATATCTTCATTACCTAAACAATAAATGCTAAGTTGTTCGCGAGAGCCTAGTGACGTAGCTTACAATATCAACCTTATAAACATTAATAAAATATTTACAATATTTGGGAGTTGATCACAGCTTCACTAAACAAGCATAATAACATGGAAATATAACAAAACAGTTCGTCGATAATATTGTAGATAATTACATACATTCATATTTTATTCATTGGAACATTTTACACACACGTACTTCTCAAAGCATTGTATACCTTTTTTTTACAAACAAAAACTCCTAAGTATAAATTGTTACAATGAAAAAAGCAAGTCTAAAAACTATAAAACAATAATCGTAGGTCAAAAATCATTTGTTAATACAGCCTCCGTCAATAAATGCTTAAATACTGTAATTGTATGTTGTAATCTATTTGGCGTTTCAAAATACCTGTTATTAAAGTACCTACTAAGAATTTAGAAAAAGTCTTATAGCTGATTTCAAAATACTGTAGTTGTAAAAGGACCGATAACTCGCAAGCTAGTTTTTATAGGGGACTTATTGCATTTTATCCCTTTCTAACTTTTCCAAAGCGTGTGTAAAGGATGCATGATTATGTCCGTGAGAAACGTTAGCGTAATAAGGCCTTAGGAACGTAAAGTGAATCCACTGCCTTAGAGCGGACGAAAAGTAGGATATCGAAAGTGACTGACGTAGCCCAAAAGATTCTGAATGCTGAAGTGGGGATGGGTTGACCACTTCTGCAGGAGTAAAAGGAAAGTTTGCAGTGATGACCGCTTACAAAACGAAGGGCTAGAAGGCTTCTATCGTTTTGTGATACAGGAACGTCAGTAGGTATCAGATAGGACAAACTACTCAAAAATATCTAACGCAACTCTATTCGTTTAGTTAGCCGTTGTTATTGCCAGTGTAATGTATATTGTATGGTGGATTAATGATTTGATCCAAGGATCACCGGACATAATTTATTTTCTCATAAATAAAACATGTGGGATAATACACTCACACGGTCCAGGGTTAAAAAATTAAATCCTTTACCATGGGTATTATACATTTTGACACAACTTACCTAACACTGAGTTAGCAGCTAACTCCGAGTTATGTGTATTTCCGGTCCGCGCAAGCTCAGCTTTTTGGGCCAACGACCTATTTACAGGTACGGTCGGCTACAGAGAAAAGGTACCCCTGGTGGTTGCCGTCATTACAGGGGGGTGCCTTTTCTCTGCCTCAGTCAGCTGACTGTGCCAGGTGCGAAAGGCAGATGAAAACTTGTTTTGTTTTTAATCTCAGCGATGATTTTTATGTATAAACCATAACCCTTGCACCTTACTTCTCCGCCACCATACATCATCATCATCAGAGTTCTCTCATTGCCAAAGTATGGGCGTTACTCAGTGGCGTAGCTAGATGTGCGCGAAGTGGGCAAGTGGGCAGTTATCCGGCATCTAATGTGTGGTGGGGTATCACAGGGCCTCGCAAAATATATGATGACCACACAAAAAGATCCTAAGTGACTACCGCCATGGACACGGGTCGCCTCGGGACTGGGCGTACCCATTAAAAACCACACGAATTGCTCTCCTTGCCAGAGTGCGGCCATGACCACCGTAGTCTCTGAATGAACCTTTATTTAGAGACTATGGTAACGTACACTGGTTCCCCCAGTATGGGCAACCACACGAGTTCCCTTCTTACCCGAGTGTAAGCATTATTAAGATCATTAAAAGACTACCGCAACGCACACTGCTCGCCCCGGAATGGGGTATACCCTTTAACAACGATATGAGTTCCCTCCTTGCCAGAGTGTGGCGATTACAGGTTCATGAAGAGACAACCGCGGCGCACACTGGTCGCCCCGAGATGGGGCGTCCCTATTAAAAACCACACGAATTTTCCTTGCTAGAATTTGGGCGTCACATGTTAATGCCCTCTGGTACCCGGGATGGGGTTCCTCTAATCGACACCTTGCTATGCAAGCTCAGCTCCATAGTCTTAGACCATTAGCTGAAATCATTCGAAATTCAAAAGCCTACCACCGTTCGGTTTGGTGTTTGTAGGAATGTCTATATCCTATAATGGATAAGTCCAGGTTGATAATGGTGATTATGTAAATAAAGGCGAAACTTTGAGAAAAATTATAAGTACTACAGAAAATTATAGCAATTATCGATGCAATATTACTTAATAAACAGAAACTAGTATTGGGATAGGAAAGCACTCTTCCAAATAAAATATAAAACATCGTTATCGCGGGAGCAAGAACAAATCAGTTAAATGTCTTTTAGCGTAAAGTAAGTACCTAAACACTAGATAAAAATAGTTAGATTATTCCGTCAAACCAAATAAAAATTAACCAATTAACAAGAAAATGGGTATGATAAACTTTTTGATTGTTTTTAAAGATTACAATTAAATATTCGTCTAATCGACTATATCTACCTAGGACACGACACAATCTAATTAGGTAGGCTCAACTTCGAGCAAGAGGTCAATCGACGAATCCGACTCTGCTGGGTAGCGTTCGGAAAACTCTAAACCGCAATGTCTCAAGTCAAAAGTCTTTGACCAGTGTAAGTTGCCATCAGTGAAGACTTATGGCATTGAGACGTGGCCGCTAACGATGGGCGTCATAAGGAAGCTCAAAGTCACACAGAGGGCAATGGAGAGGGCTATGCTCGGAGTTTCTCTGCGGGATTGCATTAGAAATGATGAAATCCGCGCAAGAACTAAAGTCACCGACATAGCTCATAGTTCTCTAGTGGCGTCCACGGACTGGAAGACGCAGTGTAGGTAGGCCTCCAACAAGATGGAGCGACGACCTGGTTAAGGTTGGGGGATCGCGTTGGATGCGGATGGCACGGGACCGCACGACCGGTCTATTTGGCGGGCCTTGGGGGAGGCCTATGTTCAGCAGTGGACGTGTTTCGGTTGTAATTATGATGATGATGATCCGTCTAATTGCCAGACTCAACTTGTAGATTACTGCGAAAAATCTAGGAACGAGTATATGTTTCAGTAATTGACTGTAAATATGGTAGTTAGACACGCAGAACTTGTAGAGAAATATTTGGAGAAAACAAAATTCCTTTGGCCGAATTATTAACTCTAGGAACATCGAATTTGCTGGGACCGCCGAGGTCCATAATGAGAGAAAGTACTTATGGTTTCATTACAACTACTATGTTCAATATTTTCTTTATAATAACCCTACAATTTATAATCTAAATGCCACATTAATTTATTATACAATTAATGTACAAGATAAGAATAACATTGAATACTATTCTTACAATTTTGCCTAAAATACACCTAAAGTTTGGTTGAAGCAAAGTTACAATTAGAACATTAAATATCTACATTCGAAACTTTACTTAATTCTATAACAAAATAAATAAAACTGCGATATTAATAAACTTTATAACGTTTGTCATACCTTTAGGTTGACAGTTAATGTAGATACCCTCAATTGAGTACCTACCGTGCTACGTTTGAGATTCCTTCACTAATGAAATCGTCATCATTCTGATATTCTATTTGTTTTTACACACACTACGAGAATATTGTTCTTATTGTAATGAATGATAAAGACCTTTACATCAATCATTTAATCCTATCCACGTCTAAGTCTATGCTATTTTAATTTTAAAATAAAATCCAATAGCCATCTTCTGGAGCTTAAGTGAAGTTGCCAATATTTAATACTAAAATGGCACTCGTCACCATAGACAATTCAATTGAATTCAGTCTTCCAGATCAAAATTCAACGTTGATGAAAATGTTGCACTGTGTTTGAATATGCTACATGAAGTAAAGCATAAACACTAGTATGAGCTATTGTTCAAACCATTTTGCGCTCGGTGAGTGCATGCGGATGTCCTGGGTGCGAGTAGTGCGACGGCGACGACGGCTCATACAGCGACATCTTCAGTCTCTTGCACTTTGCTCTTCGATTTTTGAACCAAAATTGCACGTTCTTTGACTCCAACCTCGGGAACTTTTGCCTGTAAGGCATTCTATTCAATTCTTCCGTGTATTTTATTATAAGATTGTGCGAAGGATGGGTGTTCATGGAAAACCATTGCTCAAGGACTGGAACCTCTGAAACGGGGTCTATAAATGTGCGGTTGCGTTTTCGTCTTTCATCTGAGGCTCCTGCGAGAGCGAGGTTAAGTCCGCTGGCACCTTCGCCAGGCACTCCGCCCACACCCGGGAATCCAGTTATATATTGACTCATGTACATCATGCCATGGCCAAACATAGGATGATTGGGTACCATAGGAAATGGTAAACGATCAAGATGTGGAGAAGACGGCTGGTAGTGGCGTTCTTGCACTACATCATCGTCGGAAGCGTTATCGTGTTCATCCACGACGCCGTTCTCGTCATCATTATTATTGTTATTGTGCGAACTGTCGCTGTTCTTAGCCGGGGAGCGACGGGGTGAGTTCTCTTGATCGGGCTTACTTAAGTCTCTGGGTTCCTGTTTGATGTCATGAACCTATAACAATAAAAATTTATATTAGTACGTCGAATGTTGCTACACCCAAATATCTTCTATCTATCTATACTATAATAAAACAGTAAAAGTAGAGCTCTGTCTGTCTGTATGTAATCGCTAATCTCCGAAACTACTGAACGGATTTTCTTGCGGTTTTCGCAGATAGATGAAGCTTAAATTGGAGCAACATTATAGGTTTTGTATCATTAAAATTGGGTCACAATGAATAAAGTTATCGTCGTTAATCTATACTGTTCGGGCATTGTAATCTTTTAATATGAGGGTAAGTCACAATAATACGGTCGGTTGACGGCAAAAGAGCTTTGACAGTTCGAGGTAAACGAACGTACGAATCACATGTGTTTTGGTGTGTACTGTTCTTTTAACCAAAGTACTGGTGATATTATTTTGGTCATCGGGATACTACATTTGAAAATTTTTGTGTGTGTGACATTGTTGACTCTGTGTAAATATAACAGCAGTATTGTATATAAATATTGTTTTGTAAAATTATTTTTTCACCTTTATTATATCTGGAGGTTTCGGAGATTCTTTGTCTGGATCTTCTGTTCCATTGTTCTTCTTTGTAGTGATTAAGGAAAGGGGTGCTTCAGGGCTATCGGGTCGATCATCTGGATTTACATCACCACTTTCATCATCTAAATCAGAGCCAGCATTTGATAAGTTGTCTTCAGACATAACTGACATAGGATACCTGCCAGGGCTACCTGATAGTTGCATTGGGCTCTTGATTGAATTATGGTCATGAGATCCATAGGCGTCGCTTCCAGCCATTAAGGAACCGTTTGTAGGACTATGGCTTCTACTACTGAAACCATTAAGGTGACAAGTTATCCCACCAATGTTACGTAGTTCTGCACGTTTCTGAGCTGCTCTAGCATTTTTGAACCAATAGACGACGTTATTAACATCGAGAGGTTTCCTGCCTCGACGGGATTCCAAGTTATTTAGCTCTCGAACATACTGTTGAATTTGCTGCCTTGTAGGGTGCTGGTTTTCTGAAAACCAGCGTTGCAGCTTAGGTAGCTCTAATTCAGGATCAAAACTTGTTCGCATTCTAGTTTTCTGGGTTGGGTATTGACTTTGAACTGTTTGGAGTGCTGGGTGTAAATGATCAGGCATATTGAGTGTAGGTGAACGGTTTTTAGGTCCCGGGGAAGGGTATCGTCGAGGGCTAAAAGGTGGAGGTCGTGGAGACACTTGCGCGCTCCACCAAGACTCAAACTTTCTCCGCATTTCTTCCGACGGTTCATGGAGATTGTGAGGACCCGGTGTCTTATCTTGACCCCGACAAATCTGTGCTAATGTCACCTACAACAAAAAAAACAGAAATTAAATTCTCATTCAATCAGTTCGTCTCGAGAACGGTAAACAAGAACAGACCACGGCAAACAGTTTTAGAGGATCCTAAAGAGGTCAGTCTAAATAGTAGCAGATACAGATAATTGTTTGAATAAACAGTGAGTATTGTTTCACAGAACATCGCCATTAGATTATGAAAATATTAGGTCGGTTGTTAATGTGTGTGTCATGCGCAAGTGGCCGCGGCGCTCGCGCGGTATTTGCCCCGCGGTTAGCGGCTTCACTCCGCGGCCGCCGCCGAAACTTCAATCATGGCCTGCTCTAAAACAATGAGCAGAGAAGGGCGTCTTAGCAATTAGTATCCACCCACTGCTCCTTCAACGAGGTGCCGACATGCCACGGACTAAGTGGTTCTACTAAAACATTTCGACTGTAACTCGATTAGACAACACGGTGAGAATGCCGCTAAATGCTACTATTTAGTCAGGAAATAGCCTAGGATTACACGTTTAGCACAGAATTAAACATGACAGTTTAGATCAACCGAAAAAAGAGAACGTTTTGATTTTCTAAAATTGTTGTATTAATTTTTAAGCTAATAAGATTTAGATATCCACGTTCAAGGTGCACAAGTGATGTAATATTTAGCAAGTTAAGTTGACACGACTTTCAGTACACCCTGAAAATAATTCCATTCCAATCTACATTTTGTATTTCACAACTATTTACTCTAAAGATAACACGAGCGGGTATTTAGACAGGTTTTAATCGCACAACAAGTAGTCAATCATAAAGAACTTGTCAGATTATAGCTGCGTCGCAAAGTTTACTCAGCTTGACAGTTATGCAAGTAGGTAAGATCTGCCCGTATCGCTAGATTACATAGAACAATGCTGGTGATTACGTCGTCAAGCGAGTTGTCAGCCGCGGCCGCAGCGCTGTTGCCAAATCAAATGTTAAATTAACTCGTAGGTCGTATCACGTCCAGATTGTAAATCATGTCAGACGAGAGGCATTAGCGCGGAGCTCGAGTGATACGTTAATCCGCCTCTTTGTTTTATATTTTTAAATAGTGAGGCCATATTTGCTTTCAGATATTGTCTGCTTCGGCTTTGCGGAAGATTTACAAGAGCTGGCGCCTGCGTGCGATAACTCTGTCACGTGTAATCCGACTAAGTACGTAATTCGGTGTGTGATTGCGAACATTTCTTGATGCGCTTGTATGAAAGGACAACTTAGAACACAATAGGCTCAGCCTTATCGCGTATTATTTTCAAACTGTGTGTACATACACTACTTACAGATGTGTACAAAATTATTTGACCTAGTACTGTTAGGTATAACAGACCGAGCAATTTATCTAAGCCAGGCGTTTAAAAAAAGGCTTACAAATTAGTTCAAAAAGAAGCCCTGTAGAAGATTTATGGGTTAAAATGGATCCTTGCAGACCCGCCTGTTTAAAAACCCCTTCGGTAAAATATTCCTTAAGCGTCCAAAAGTTTGTTCGAAGTTAGAATCGAAGTGGCACAAATTGGTGTGCTATAAATTACCATAATATCATAGAGCCGAGTTCATCTGGCGTTTAGCTGCTGCCTAACTTCGGTGCTCGGAGTGTTTGATTATCTACCCCGGTCGGGGATACCTTTGACTCATTTGCGCCAACTTCGCTAGCTTATTTCTACATCGAAGCTCACAAATTCCGGTTGTATTTTTTTAAAATTAGAAGTCAATTGAAATACCGATTGAGACAATATTTTCCCGTAAGACAGACAATCAGTCGGGCCACTTGACTGTGTCACTGAAAGCGCTATATTGAAATTACGAGCGGTTAAGCCTGGGAGGGCGGCATCGAACGCTAACCTCGCGTTTAATAAGATTATAAAGCATTATTTTATGGTATTAATAAGATCAAAAGCGTTCGTACATCTAAAACTCCTTTTAACCCTCTTTCGCTGGCTCAAGTTGGTAAGACGAGGGCCTGCCTCCCCCGCATAACCCGTTCGCAACATGGATATTCAGAAAATATAATAAAGCTGTGCGAGGCGCGGATGAGTCTGAGATTCAATTAAATTTATTATGTATGGAGATCCCGCGTGTGAGGCAGGTGCTCATCGCGACGACAAATTGCTGGAGGTGTATTTATCTTTTGAGAAGATTTAGGCTGTAAATTTACTTATGCAGACAAGTGGGTAATACATTTTCAGTAATACCTTAGTCGTATCAAAACTAATACCTACGGGAGTTGATAAAAAGCTCTTATAGTCAAATGTATAAGTACATTACTTTTAAACATTAGATCTGAATATTAACAGTAAGAATTCATCAGAAACATTAAGAACCTACTTCAAATAAGACAATATTTCAAGGAATAAGCAGCACACCTCATTAACATGGCATCAAAATGCGTATAAACCGTGTTCTCCTCTTGTACACCCGCGAATACCCGCGAACATCAAAACAAATGCTTCCTTAATTCTTCCCCCAGTGATCATCCTTATTAGCTGGGACTTAGGCGTAACCTCGCAAATTATAACGACGTCTACTTAACAGAGAGTTTGATAATCTGTCTCATCGCATCCCTCGTGAGCTCTTTTATATTTGACAGCGCCAACTTGAAAATTAAGACGATGGTAATCGCTTTGTTGTATGAAAAAAATAATCTGGAAAATGAGTCTTTGTAAGTATTTCATCAGTGCAAGGTACATGTTTGTTATTTATTTTTGTTTCTGTTTGGATATGATCAGAGAAAGGAGGGTAAAATCTGCTGCTTAATTCAAATAGGGTAGTTCGATTGTTTTCAAAACTGTTAACAAAATAATCTTTGTAACCGATTTTAGATTAGTAATTAGTTAGAATATGGGCCTTATTACTACTGGCTGGAGTGGCATATAGAAATTTTATAGTACATATATTTAATGAAATCAAACATAAACGCTTTAACATAACGCGTCTCGATAACAAGCACATCAATACGTAGGTAGGTATACACGCGGCTTTAAATATGGAAAACAATGAATCTGCCGCTAATAAGGGAGTAAGGGTACAGACTGTCTGCCGGGGTCGGGCAACAATCAGGCATTAAAGAACATTACAGACCGGAGCATTGTGAGTGTTGGTTTAGCCCAGTCTGGCGTGCGCGCTTTGTCAACGAAGATCGGGATGATTTTAATACGGATCGGTTGACGTAATTTGGTTTGACAGGTGTTTTCGGTGAGCACAAAGCGCGCTTGATCTGTATGGAAATTTGAGGTTTCAATTTAGAAGAGGGCAGCGAATGAAGGTGACATTTTGTGTTCATTCGTTTGAGTCTTTTTAGACGGACACGAATACAGACTTGAACTTACTCCGTTTTTAGGGTTCCGTACCCAAAGGGTTCCAACGGGACCCTAGTACTCCGCTGTCTGTCTGTCTGTCCATCCGTCTGTGACAGGGCTCTATCTCTTGAACGGTAATAGCTAGATACTTGAAATTTTCACCTATTATGTATTACTGTGTCCGTTATACCAACAAATACTTACTAAAAATTAAATACAGTTAAAAATTAAAGGGGGTCACAAGAAACGTGTCTTTTCAGCGTTTTTAACTGCGGCGCTGGTTGTTAGGCGACAGCTGACAGAGTTGCTAGGCAACAATTAACAGCCATAGCCATGGCCGCGCGCATATTACGCGCCAGCGATCCTATGCTGTTTTGATGTTTTTCGTAAACCTACCCATAAGTTTGCGATTTAAATAAAAATAAATAAATATCACGGGACAATTCACACCGATTGACCTAGTTCCAAACTAAGCTTACATTTCGGCGATTCTTTTCTGAACTGTTTTTCAAATATTGTGCGGAGGGATGGAACCCTCCATGTATGAGTCCTACTCGCACTTGTCCAGTTTTATTTATTAACTTTACGACACGAGTTTTATTAATAAATAGTTTCTTACATTAAGTGCGTGCAAGCATTTATGAGTGAAAATCACGAAAGTTTAAAACAGTATGTCGGATGTTCTTACTTCATCTAACGGGCATCCAGTGGACATCAACAGTGGCCGGTTTTGAACCAGGAGAAGTCTCAGCAGCTTGTCCTTGATGTCTTGAAGGGGGGTCTGTCTGGCGCGCAAGAGTTGGATGCGGAGGGTTGCAACCGTGGTCAGTTCTCCCAGCACCTCGCCAACTGTGGCCAGGGGGCCATCTGAGATGCGCTCGAAAGGCAGGGGCTTCCAATTGTTTATCACCACCGAACCTGTGGGAATAAAAGATCTAGTTAGGGACAGTATGCCTTTAATATTATTCTGAACATATCCTCTAAGATATGACATAATGCAGGATATGTTTAGAATAGTAAAGGGATTCTCTTTTTGTTGATCCAGTACGATTGTGTTGGACGAGTTCAGTAAAATGATGCAATAATAAAAAGCATTTTATTTATTTATTTTTTTCTTTTTGGAGAGCATTGGTATTATGTACATTACTACATATCAATAAATATAGTTTATTATAGTAGTACTAGTAGCTAATATAATAAAAATATATTACTGCAGCGCAACCTAGTCAGTTACTACCATAACACCTATCTAAAAACCTCACTAATCAACTACAGAACCATTACTGAAAACCGCATCAAAATAGGAATAGTAGTTTTGGTTTTGCACAAACAAATTTTTACTGCAGTTCCCCTGGTGAGTTGACATCGTAATACCTATCTAAGAACATGCACCAATCAAACCTGAACTCATCACTGAAAACCGCATCAAAATCGGACTGGCAGTTTTGGAGATAAAGGGCAACATTGGTTTGCACAAACATCCTCACATCCCAAACGCATACCTTCTCCGTACTATCGTGGGTACCCAGTTAATATTACAAATCAAGACTACTGCTATAAAAATTGATTATTACTTAAAGAGAAGTACGCCAATATATGCATGTTTTTTGGATTTATCGAAAGCCTTTGACTTAGTGTCCTATGATAAATTATGGTTAAAGCTAAAGGACGTAGGTATAAAATCTGAAATTACAAATATCCTTGCATATTGGTACAAAAGTCAAACTAATGTGGTTAAATGGGCGAATGAATATTCGGATCCATATATTTTGGATTGTGGTGTTAGACAGGGGGGTTTGACCTCACCAAGACTTTTCAATTTATATGTTGTTTTTCAATTTATATGTTTTTTGTAGTGGTAGAGCCATGTTGTAGCTAGCCGCTGCATCACGAATGGGCCGGCTCGTCCGGGGCAGTACCACCCTCTCACAGAACACCGGCGTGAAGCAGCAGTAATCCTGCTTGCGTTTCGTACGGTCAGTGAGAGTGCCGGGGGCCCAATACCTCACCCCTTCCCTCTCCCCCTCCCTCTCCCCCTTCCCTTATTCCCTCTCCTTTAGGGCCGACAACGCACTGGCATCGTGTAAAGCGCTGCGGGTGTCTATGGACAGTGGTGTTCATTTAACATCAGGTGACCCACTAGTTCGTTTGTCTGGCCTAACTAACATAAAAAAAAAAAAAAAACATAAAAAAAAAAATGTCGATCAGCTAATCGGTGAGCTCAGCAGCATGCATGTCGGGTGTAGAATAGACAATGTCAGCTTAAATAACATTAGTTACGCAGACGACATGGTGCTGCTGAGCCCATCGGTGGCGGGTTTAAGATCTTTACTTGAGGTGTGCGAGGCTTATGCAAATGAGCATGGTTTAAAATATAATGTGTCTAAGAGCAAAATTATGGTCATAAAAGGTAAAAATAAAGGACCCACTAACGTGCCCCCTGTAATGCTTTACGAGACTCCTATGGAACGTGTGTCACATTTCAAATATCTGGGACATTTCATTACTGAGGATTTCAGGGATGATATGGACCTGGAGCGGGAGCGCAGGTCGTTGTCGGTTAGGGGCGGGATGCTGGCGCATAGATTTGCTCGTTGTAGTTATGAAGTGAAATTAACATTATTTCGAGCTTATTGCCAGTTTCTATACGGGGGGTCTGTGGGCCAGTTTCAGGCGAAGATCTTACGACTCCTTGCGGATTCAATATAATAACACCTTTAGGGCACTATTGAGGCTCCCCCGTTTCTGTAGCGCGTCCGGCATGTTTGATGCCGCCAGTGTAGATGACTTCTATGCCATTATGCGCAAAAAGACAGCATCAGTTTTATTACGAATGCGGGGGAGTAACAATGGTATCCTGAAGATGATAGCAGGGAGGTTCGATACCGCCATACTCAGCCGATACACTGAGCTGCATGTTCTCAGACATGGAATCTCTTAACTAGTGAGTGTATTTTCTTTTGATTGTTATATATATATATATATTTTTAATTAATTAATTCTTTCTGACATTGTAATTCATTTTCATTTATCTATAAATTGTGATACTGACATAGGACTTAAGCTAGTAACTAACAAACTATGGACATAACAGTCTGAAAATAAATGATTTTTATTTTTATTTTTTTTTTTTAAATATAAATTAGAGACTATACTAATTATAAAATTACAATAATTATAATCCTTACTTATTATAAATGGGAAAGTGAGTCTGTTTGTTTGTTACACTTTCACGCCGTAACTACTGAACCGATTCCCATGAACTTTTGCATACGTCATATTAGAAGTTCAGAATAAATAATAGAATCCCGAAAAAATTTGCCGTTCCCGGGAGATGACCAAAAGTTTGTTTTGTATTCTAACCGCTGGCCAACTGGTCTAGAAGCATGAAAATATGCACAAACGTTCCTTAAATAACGTAAGTATTTAACCCCTTTCCAGGCATAGTGCAAATAGCGACCACAAAAGTCTCTCGACCTTGCCCCCTTTACAATATAGTAAAAAATCAATTGAATTTGTTCAAAATATACTTTGCTTTGAATTGAAGCCTTCATACGTAAACAATATAACACAATGATTAATTTTGTAGCAGCGTATCTAAATAGACGGGGCCTGAAAAAGAGTTAAACTAAAAAGTGTTTACTTAAAGGTCTCGAATTTAATAAAATATTTTTAACTTATACCCGCTTTATTGATGTTCAATCAATTCTAATCTTGCTTACTCAAGACCTAAGATGACACATCGTTAGCAAAATTCCGATGGGAACACTGTAAAACTAACCTACCATGCTTGAGCATCGATACTAATTAAATAAAATGTCTTACGGCACTTTCACACGGGCAACGTCCCGTTTTTTGCGGGTTCGGTTTTTTGCAGGATCCCGTTTAGTAGCATACGTGCTACTGTGATAACATTCACACGAGCATTCGGTTTGCAAAAAACCGAACCCGCAAAAACCGGGACGTTGCCTGTGTGAAAGTGCCGTTATACCTTTCAGTTTGTAACTAGGTGGTCTATACCATATTGTTGATTACTTAGAAAGGTAAAAAAAAAATTCTAAAAGGGGGAAACAATGAGTCAAAACTACAACAAATAAACATTTTTAGCATGGGAAATTTGTTAGGTATAATTAAGAGGGTTTATACCTGCTGAGCTGGCAACGTTGCATTTTTGTTAGTTTTTCTCGATTATTCCATAAAAATTGAATGAAAATTAAAAATGTTTTGAATACAAATTGTTCTAATATATAAGTTAATGTGTCTACTGCAATAATAAATCGTGATAAGACTTTTATTTCCTTTAAAAACGAACAAATTATTACCTAACGGTTTTTAAAGAAAATAAAAGTCTTATCACGATTTATTATTGCAGTAGACACATTAACTTATATATTAGAACAATTTGTATTCAAAACATTTTTAATTTACATTCATTTTTTATGGAATAATCGAGAAAAACTAACAAAAATGCAACGTTGCCAGCTCAGCAGGTATAAACCCTCTTAATAACTACCTACATAGAAATAATCTTTTTCCCTAAAACCAACCAACCTATAACCAACATTAAATGTGGCAATTAAATACGCATTATCGAAGATAACTCAAAAACTACTACTGGTCAGATCTTGATCAAATTTAAATGGGATCACATCAAAAGCGCCAGCAACATTTGTGTTTGCTTTCTAAGGTAAGACGTATTTACAATACGTGACACTAGTCACTACCACTCGGTTTTGATTTAAGAAACAAAAACTACCCTAACATTAACCCACGATCAGGTTGCTTATAACGCCTTGATAAAGTCGATAAACTCTTTTCTGTATGTCACAACCATGGTAACAAATAAATAAATAATATAATAAATCTGTAACAAGTCGGTGTCTGTACATTGAAGATATTTGAGAAAAACTGTCACTAGGGCTATTTACTAGCGCAATAGAACCCAAAACAATGTTTTTTTAGAATTATTGTCTGTTTGTCTGTGCGTTTGTGCGCGCTAATCTCAGAAACGGCTTAACCTAGAAGGATGCGGTTTTCACTGATATGTTGGTATTTTCTTAGATTAACATTTAGTGTTTGTTTCATTTGAATCGGTTCACAAATAAGAAAGAATACGGTGGTGAATGTGAACGCGGGTGTGCGGGGGGGGGGGGGGTTCGGTGGGGGGCCGGTGGGGGGGGTAATTTTTTTTATATCGATGAACTAAGGAGAGCCATAATTCATGAAAAAGCAAATTGGATAAAAAAAATAAAATGCCCAAATTACTAATTCCACGCGGACGGAGTCGCGGGCAAAAGCTAGTAAATAAATAAATATCAAGGGACAATTCACACCAATTGACCTAGTCCCAAAGTAAGCTTAGCAAAGCTTTGTTATGGGTACTAGACAACGGATAAACATACTTATATAGATAGATACATACTTAAATACATATTAAACACCCAAGACCCGAGAACAAACATTCGTATTTTTCATAAAAATACCTGCCCCGACACGGGAATCGAACCCGGGACCTCAAGCTTCATAGTCAGGTTCTCTAACCACTAGGCCATCTGGTCGTCAAAACTAATTTTCACACAATACTAGTTTCACAATACTAATTTTTCTTCATCCACTTCACCTTTTCGAAATGTTGTAATCATTTGGTGGATTTTTAGATTCTAGGTACTCTGTTGTTTGATGATTGAGTATTTGATGAGTGACTTAGTTACGATATGACAAGACTGATATGATGAGGTAAAGAGCAGTATTAGTAATAGTGTATAGAAGTCACTGAATACAACTGTAACAATGCATATGAAAATGAAATGAACATACATAGTTTATTTACAAGGTTTAATAGGCGAGGTTGGAGCTTCCTATTAAACAAAAGTATACTCGGTATCGGGAGACCCCGCTCCTCCGTTACAATAAATGGTAGTAATCCATAGCAAACTGGCATGTATAAATATAAATACATTTTTGTTAGTATCAGATAATTACAATTACGGCTTGGAGATTCCTTATTAAACAAGTAGGTATGTTTATTTGGAATTCACCCGTACCTTGCTGCACTTTCACTACACTAACACTACGTAAGTAGTGCCAAGCCAGGTAAAGTTAAAGTACTAGGAATTTTAGATTATTATGAAGGGTTTTCATGTGCTTCGCATCGCTAGCAAATAATAATGATTTTAGAAGGAAAACATTACTTTATATAGAATATCTAAAAATTTTAAAAGAAAAACTTAAATACTATACTAATAGAATAATAGATGTATAAGTATTATGAATATAAAACGATATGTGTTTGCCCTGTTGGCGTTCCGAATAAATAAATAAATAAATAAAAATGCCATGAAATTGGAAAATGCAGATTGAAGGATATTACGAGTCTTTATTAGTCTCGTTACAAACATACAATTGGACGTGCACTTGATGGCAAATATACCTTTAGTGTGTCTTTTGTGATTAGACGAACCTTGTAGCGCGTCATGTTTCCTGCGTCATTTTTCTTAGTTTCTTTCTTTTGGGTAAGTCTTTTATAGTCCAAGTGTAAGTTTCAATTATTGATTGATAGGATTTTACTTCGTCTTTTTAATTCAATAATACTTTTATTAAATATTCGATTACAATTCTGTTTGCAATTCAGCTAAGCACATAAGTGTTCCGAGCCAATCATCACCGACATCAGAACTTGTTTCTTAATTTGTGTGAAGATGACGTACTTAATTAAGAGTTCAATTTTATTTATGTAATCACCTGCTTGTACTTGTTTCCAGGTATGTATACATATCGTAGTATCCCGACTTTTCTTAGTAAGCCTCCACTTCCACGGTAAAAATTATCATTCTGTGAATTTTTAAATAAATAATGCATTTGCAGCCATGATTTATCATTTTATGATTATCAAAGCTGAAAGAATCTTATTTTAATTCTATGTGAGGTTATTAATGTGATTTTACTTTTACTAAAGTCTACTTTTTATTTCAAAAAACTAAACAACGCATGAACGACCTCCAGTTGTATATAAATAGAGAACGTATTTATTTCTTAACACTAACTATAATAATACAATACAATACAATGACAATGACTCTTTATTGTAGGCCACAAAGAAAACAATAAAAAAAAATAAACGTTGCAAGTCACATTTTGATGTTTTAAAACCAATACAAACTGTAGGTACTCATTATTATAACATATACAGCATGTAAGCCCTTCATCGTAAAGTCATAAAAAATACAGCATACAAGCTTGATCAAGTCTAATATTAAATTCTTGAATTTGACTAAGTTTTTTAACCTACCTTTAGCTGAAGCAGCCAGTTCATGAGGGTAGCCCAGACGCATCATAGCTGCCGGCACGAGTTCGTGAAAGGCCGTAGCAGCCGGAATGATGACATAGCTGTCAGTCTCCACTAAAGATCTTCTTCTCCAAGCACCCTCCTCGAGAGTCGACACTGCCTCCACCACGCAATGGACCGGTAAGGTTTTACCTAAGAAAATAAGAATTCAGTTTTATATTAAGTAATTATTGACATGTTTTCACAGTATTATGAGAATTTCTGGAGCAGTATAATACGCTCAACCTACATATCTGCCAATTCGACAAGGCTAAAGACATTGTAGGTAAGTACTTAAAAAAGATAAGTAAAAGTACTTGTATTGGCTTTATAAATAACTATCGAGAGACTTCTTACGTTAAGTAGAATCCGATCGATGTACACAGTCTTAATGTCGCTCAGCATAAAACAGGCTGCTGAACACAAAATATAATACAAGAAAAAACTTCCTCCCTCTTTCTGAAAAATGGGCTACTTAGGAAGCCGTCAAAACACTGTCGTTAAGAAGGCGACTTAATTATTTAGCATCTTTCAAGTGATGCCTTTAACTTGCTCGTGGATGTAGCAAAAAAGCAAAGGAAACGTTAAAATAATAATTAATCCTTTGCATGTCTCGTGGGCCGGCGCGGGCGGCGCGCTCGGTGATCACTTTGTGCCGATGCTTTTACCGTTTTTCTTTGTACCGAGGATTCCTCTTTAGCGCGTTATTAAATAGTTTTTGCCGCTTCGATGCGCTTTTTTACAGAGCTATTTAAGTGCTGCTAGAAACCTTATTGAAGGCTTTCAGTGTTCTATTCCTTGCCGACGCCTACGCTTTCAATATTCGTATTTTGATAAGGAAAAAATATTAAGATGTAAAATTAATAAAAATAAAATATACATTAAATTACACCGTATTACACCACAGATAAATAATAGTTGCTATACGGCACATGTTAACAATATCAATTGAAAACAAAAGCCGTCTCCGAAGCCCGCACAGTTATTGAATTTACATAATACCATCCCGGAATCGGGCTCAACAAAACGCGTCGCCTGAAGGGAAATTATAAATTTCATAACACAATAATCTCTTAATAACACCTACAGTGCGATGGCCTAAAGTTGTGGCTTACCTTTAAAATAAGCGAAATTTCCGGGCGGTAATCGCGCAAAGTAACTTTCAATAGTTTTCGCTATCAAGTTCTTTAGTGGGTGAGGGTGGGGGCAACTAGCGGGGGGAGTAGCGAGGGAAGCTCAGGTTAGCACCTATGGTTTAATATGGAGCTTGGATTAGTTGAGGTTTAGTCGCGGACCGCCCGCCGCTCGGGACTGTCCTTTGGTCAGTTAAATCCCTTGGATATGAAACTGTGGCCTGAGCTGGCCGGTATTAAGCTAGTTTATAATAATATAACAACTAACTGGAACATTAGCATAACTAAGTGTGGAAGAAAATAAATGCTTTTCATATTAAAATTGTTTTTTTTTTTCACAGATATATTTGAAACTCGTCTACAGTTGGTTCGTGTCGACAGAACCTTGCAAATCAATTATGGGCGTCCGTTTCAATAGAGCTAGTGATGACGCTTTATCATTGATGCGAGCAGATTGTATTTATTAAATGCCGTTGACCTATATCTACGTCACCTCAAAGTTGCACAAATCAGAAATAAGATGAAACTACTAATCACTGGCCACATCTCGGCCTACATTGGCCCCCTGTTGGGCACAGGTTTCCACTCTGAATGAGAGGTGCCCCACGTGGGCCCAGTGTGGATTGAGAACTTCACACACACCATTAAATTTCTTCGCACGTGTGTCCATGTATGTTTGCTCATGATGTTTTCCTTCTCTGGAAAACTCATGGTAAGTTTAAAATCTAATTACTGGAACACCCCCGGACTTAACATTTGCTAAAAATAAAAAAATACTAGAGCCAAAATCCCGCTTCACAATACCAATGTCGTCTTCACAGAACAACATATCAACTCCAGAATGGTTGAAATAAAGAAGAGCTATAACCGGGATGATGTACGTACATAGGTACATTATAACTTATAACCTCTTGACTTCATGGATACCGGTGATAAACAAATGTGGGCGTCGATGTACTTATGTCTATTAAAATCGTGTATTGTCAGTGTTGGGCATCGGTGTGAAGCTGTTGAAACATAAACAAAATCACGTGCGGAACTCTGAAAAACTCGTACGTCTAAACGACTTCAGTCTACTCGAGACCAATTAAATATGGCCGAAAAGTGGAGGCAGTTTTTGAAAATGTTGGCAAGTTAGGTAAAGTCGGTCTAGGAGTTACTTGCAAGAGTTTACTGAATCTTTGCGCTTAGCTACTAAGCGGGAGTGCACGAGATATGTGGGAAGCGGTGTATATGAAAATTAGTCTTCGTTACGGCAGTGTCTAAGGTATAATTAGCAGCGTTGAAAAATATCAGGATATCTTCAATGCGTACGTTTGGAAGGATGAGAATGAATCAAAACAATTATTTTCATTAAATTAAAAGCAAGCTCCACAGTGAAACAACTAATCCAATAAATTAAAATAATATTGCCATGTTAAATGCGTCTTGTTAACTGTAAAACACTTTCATGGACGCTATTTGTTCGTACAAAGTCTTAATTCATAACAGTGATATTTTTAAGGCTACTTTTAAATCACAATGTAAAGATGTTTTTAATGAAAGAGGATCACCATGTACTCTTGGAGGTGCTAGATTTAGAGGGCCAAGGGAGATTTCACCAGGTGTCAGACTACAACAACAGCGCGAGGACTGCTGCTTGCGGCAGAATCAGCAATTAAGGTGGTGGTAGCGATCCGGAAGAACCTTGCACTCGGTCCTGGCCTTATACTACAAAATTCGATTGTAGAACTTCACATCGTGCCGTTAAACAGAAGAGTGAAAGGGATGGCACGACATGAAGTATAGTATAAATCTTCCCAGGTGAATTTTTCGCTTCGAGCCCTTATCTTTCAAAACAAACGGTATCGTCATAGTATTAAGGTTCAAATTTAATGTAATGGCTCGAAGCGAAAAATTCACCTGGGTAGATTTATGCTATACCCGCACGCTGTCTAACGCTCCTCGCTTAACACTTGCGCCACATTTCTGTAAAATATAGCATGCAGTGCGGAAATCTCAACAACCGCGAGAATATTATCGACAATCCGGTGGAAAATTAAGCTTTCTAAGCGTTTGGGCGAACACGTCGTGTAAGGTTCGTTGGACATTTAAATATGTACGTGCCAAGATTGTACGAGTATTAACATTATTGTGATAAATCAATATATGTATGTATCATTTTGTCATAAACTCTACCTGCATCTTTTTCTTCCGCATCTGAATCTTGTGAGTCGTTGAGAACTTTATAAAAAAATTAATCGTCTGTAAGAATAATTGCCCCAGGTCTTAAGCACTACATGGATTAGAAAAAGGCCTGGACTCAGGATGTTTAAAACCTGTTATTTTTTTAGGTCAAATCTAGGGATTTTTAAGCGTGTCTCTTATTAAACCACATTATTGTTTACCATCAAGTGTAATTGCGGTCAAACGCTAGCCCGCTAATAATTTTAAAAACCGGCCAAGTCGAGTCGGACTTGCGCACTAAGGGTTCCGTACCATTATCTATAAAAACGGCAAAAAAATCACGTTTGTTGAATGGGAGCGCCCCTTAAATATTTGTTTTATTTTATTTTAATTTAATTATTTATTTTTAAAGTGAACTAATATGGGAGCCCCCCTAAATATTTAATTTATTCTGTTTTTTTTTAGTATTTTTTGTTATAGCGGCAACCGAAATACATCATCTGTGTAGATTTCAACTGTCTAGCTATCACGGTTCATGAGATACAGCTTGGTGACAGACGGACAGACGGACGGACAGCGAAGTCTCACTAATAGGGTCCCGTTTTTACCCTTTGAGCACGGAAGCCTAAAAATTACAATAAATAATTACATAACGCGTCTTCTGTATTCGCCTTACTAAGGTTTAACTTTCATTATCCAGGCGATGCTTCCGATAAAAAAGTCCATTGTTGTGTTGTTCACATACTGCTTTAAAATAGATATATAAAAGTTCAGTGTTTAATAGTGATTAGAAGAGAATTAGTGTCAATCCTGCACTAAGCGGGACTCTTACAGTCTCACTATGAAAGCAGCACAAACCCGAGCACACGATAATTAGTGTACAACATTTAATGGCAATCTAAGAACGGGGCGAGGAAGCGGGTGCGGGGAGGCGGACGAAATGTAAGTGGTATTGAATTAAATTATGTGATAGTGAAAATAGTCAGCCTGTATACGCTATCGTTATCGTCAGATTTAGAGTGCTTTAAATAGAAAATGGTGCTTTTAATTAATTTGGTTTTTGATTTGATTACTTAAGTAGCTGGTACTCTAAGTTATAATTTCCTAATAATATTTGATAACTAATCATTTAATAATTTATTACAACCATGGTGTTTGTACAGGTCTTAAAATATAATTGTGTCACATGGACCCTGGTAGGGTATAGCAGTCCGCAGCTTCGCCCGCGATATATTAATTTTCCCGTAGGAAAAGATATTTTCCCGCAGTAAAAGTAGCCTATGACACTCAGTGATAATGTAGCTTTCTAACGGCAAAAGAATTTTTGAAATCGGTTCAGTAGTTTTTAAGTTAATTTGTTACAAAAATAAAAAAATACAAATCTTTCCTGTTTATAATATTAGTGTAGATGTGGATGTACTATGATATGAGCTTTGCGGTGAAGGACAACAGTGTGAGGAAACCTGTGCAAGCAATTCATGTCAAGTTCCCAATCCAGTGCCAGTGTGGGAAGGGAGCATCGGCCGTAGCTCCCATTCTGAGACCCTCCTCTCACTGTGCCTTGCAGTGGAACTTACATAGGACTATCCTTCCGTCCGCAGCTGCGCCCGCGATAAATTAATTTTCCCGTAGGAAATGGTATTTTCCCGCGGCAAAAAGTAGCCTATGTCACTCAGTGATAATGTAGCTTTCGAACGGCAAAAGAATTTTTGAAATCGGTCCAGTAGTTTCGGAGCTTATTCAATGCAAACAAACAAACAAACAATCTAATCTTTCCTCTTTATAATATTAGTAGAGATGATAGTACTAAAAAATTATCTGACCCGAGACATTACAAGTAATGCCGCATCACAATTGTCAATGTCAATTTAGCGGAAACTATATTCTCAGTAGCAGCGATGCCGTCTCCGGCTCATTAAGTGGTAGAAGCCATTTCATCCAAAGACGTCTCTAGGACAAGCCGCGTACTAAGTGAAACGTGTACGTCTGAATCCATCAACATTAAAGTAACGTATGAAGTTGGAGCCCGTCGGGCTGGATCGGGGCTTAAACAGATATGTACGGAATCAAATCACCGCCTTTCGCTGGGGCTTGCGAGAGCTTCCGCCCTAAGACGCCGCCCAAGAGACAGTGCCTCTGGAAGCGTTACCTATCACGTGAGTGGCTTACTGCTCTCAAGGTAAACTAATTAACTCATCACATCAAACTAGCCGTCTATACAAAAATCCTTTTCAGCCAGTATCAACGAAACGATGGTAGCATAAAAATCCGATTGCTTGCATAAATTTCCCTTAGCGTCCCAAGTCCGAGGTCGGCTCAATGGGAACGTATATCCTTTAGCATGCTAAGAAAAATTTCCCCTCGCTGAGCGGCCTGTCTGGTAGCTTGCTATTGAGGCTAAGAATAACAGTCCATCCGAAAAAAAACAAACATCTTATGTTATTTAGGTATTTTTTTTCGATTCAGCACCGAATTGAATGTAATTTGGAACGTGAAATGAGTCTAAAGTTTGTATTCTATTGTTGCTTTATAATTTCAATATTGTACTTCAATACTCAAGAAAGTACCATGTTATCTATATCTATACTAATATTATAAAAGGAAAGATTTGATTGTTTGTTTGTTTGTCTGCATTGAATAGGCTCCGAAACTACTGGACCAATATCAAAAATTCTTTTGCCGTTAGAGAGCTACATTATCACTGAGTGATATAGGCTACTTTTTACTGCGGGAAAATACCTTTTCCTACGGGAAAATTAATTTATCGCGGGCGAAGCTGCGGACGCAAGGCTAATGATTAATTACCTAAATATATGGGATTGACGCAAAATTATTTATTCCGGAAAAAACAGAAAGTTACGCTAGAGCTATTTTAAAACAGATTTTTTTATTCAAATCCAATTCATACGCATAACAAATTTCTAGTCAATCCGACATCTGGAGGGATAAAATTCGTGATGCAAACTTTGATCTAAACATTTGGCTATCAAGAAAACAGTTTATACTTCCTTTAAAGGCTGGTAACATAGTGATTCTCCTTGAGTTGTTGGTATTTATAGGCAGTGGTGATTTCCCATCAGATGACTCGCTTGCTCGTTTGTGTCGCTCTCTCATAATAAAAAAACCGGCCAAGTGCGAGTTGGACTCGCGCACCGAGGGTTCCGTACAAATTTATATGTATCTATGAACATCCAGTCTTAGCAGACCCCTGCTCCTAAGCAAAATGTGCGCAGTGTGGGATCATTGTAGATTGGTTACTGATATAGACAGACATACAAAAAAAATTATGCTTTTCGCAATTTTTCCTTTATCTGTGCTATAAGACCTTGCTTCGTACCAAATTTCAAGATTCTGAGTTCACGGGAAGTACCCTTTAGGTTTTGATTCCCTTGCGAGTTTCGAAAATATGCGGAAATTTGCGTCATAAACGGCTGTATCTTTTGATTGCGTTAGCTTAGAAGTTTGATTTTTTCACAGCTCCAAGGGACAGTAGACTTGAGTATTTGATATAAATTTCAGCTTGATACCTCCACGCGTTCCTGAGAAAAAGGGTCTTGACAGACAGACGGACGGACGGACGGCCGGACAACAAAGTGATCCTATAAGGGTTCCGTTTTTTCCTTTTGAGGTACGGAACCCTAAAAAAAACTGAAAATGCTAGTAAAACGTGAAGACACTTCCAGTTAGTTATAACCAATCTGAGAGCATTAACAATGAACGGTGAGACGTGTGTACTTAACGCAGAGTTAGCATAAGTACCTATTTCGCTAAAAGTCTCATCCGAAGCTAACTTTTCAAGGATAGAATGAGCTTAATTGGGGAAGCTTTGATGGAAATTTCCTTCAACAAAGAGATTTGCTAGCACCCAATATGTAAACATTTGATTTCAGTGACAGTTTTTTGAATATCATCAATCATCATCATCATCATCATCATCCCAGCCTATATACGTCCCACTGCAGGGCACAGGCCTCCTCTCAGAATGAGAGGGCTTGGGCTGTAGTTCCCACGCGGGTCCAGTGCGGATTGGGAATTTAACACACACCATTGAATTTCTTCGCAAGCGTATGCAGGTTTCCTCACGATGTTTTCCTTCACCGTAAAGCTCATGGTAAATTACAAATGTAATTTCGCACATAAATTCCGAAATCTCAGAGGTGCGAGCCGGGATTTGAACCCACGACCCTCTGCTTGAGAGACCATAGGTCAAACCAATAGGCCACCACGGCTTGAATATAATTAAAAAACGCGAATCTTTTATATTTTAAAATAACCTGGTTAAGGTTGCGGGATCGCGTTGGATGCGGATGGCACGGGACCGATCTGTTTGCGAGCCTTGGCGGAGGCTTATGTTCAGCAGTGGACGTCTTTCGGCTGAAATGATGATGATATCCTTTAATCCTAGTTAGTTCTAAATACCACACCAGCATTAATCTAACAGATTTAGTGTCACGGCTGGTATTTGCTAGGTTTCAGCATCCGTCACGCTACGATCTAACCAGATCATCGCTCACGAATAGGTATTTAGCGAACACGCAGATCCCGCTAATGTCAAGCCGATTACAAGGGACACAGATAGGTACGCTACATTACTGCGTTAACTTCAATTCATTAACTTCAACAACAATATAATTTTAAAATAAAATACTTAATCCATCATCATATACATGATGATTTTTAATCGGTAATCAATCAGGAACAATTTTTTTTAAATTAGTACGCGGTGGCGAAGTCACATTTACAAGAAACAAAACGTCTATTTTTTAATTATGACTATTTGGAATAATTGTCACCCTACACATGGTTTAGTCTATGAACATTAACCTCTATGACAATGAAGGAGCTTTACGATGAAGGAAAAAATCGTGAAGAAATTCAATGGTGTCGTGTGAATTTCCCAATCCGCACTGGGCCCGTGTGGGAACTACGGCCCACTCCTCCTCCTGATACTCCTCTCCTCTCCTTCTGATACTGGAATGATGATTTAAAGTCTCCAGTGATTAAGGATTGTGCTTTGTAACTAAATTATTAATAACGTGACCCTTTCTGCAAAGCCTACATACGTCCGTAACGTTAAGTAAAACCTAATTCAGAATAGAAACGAAGTTAGTCGTCCGGCCGCGGCTAACCTGGCCACAGTAATCCCCTTACCCGAACTTTCACCTGTCCGGCAGACGGGCTAATTCTCGTCTAAACAATGGAAATGCGTCCCCGACAAGACAGTCTTACCTCATCTTAATTGGGATATATTGAGTTAACGTTTAAATACTGTACGTATATATATGTACAGTCAAGTGTAAAAATATGAATCGATTTAAATCTCTCTTAATTATGTATCGATACCTTAATTGCGCGACATAAAAGCTTACATAATATTTAGGTACGAGCAAGTTGTTTGCACCCAAATTTTTATACTTGGCTGTACATTATTTAAACGTTAACATTAACTCAATATATCCCATGATGTGCAATCAAAATTCAAAAATACCAATAATAGTAGACAGAAATTAGTATAAAACCGAATTTATCCTTAATAAGAGATCGCTTCCAGTTTTGCTAGCTCTAAGATAGGAAAACTTACAAAAGATGATGATGATGATGATTCAGAGTATGATATTATTTTTGTTTGGCAACGAGAGTGTGATCGGCGTTATGCTTCGAGGATGAACTCGTAAATATTTTGAAACGGGTTAGCATTTTGCGTGGTGTTTGTGTGACATATATTTTTTATATGGACAGGCAAAAATCTCCGCAAAATAACGCCTGAATCAATCAGAGAGAGAGAGGCATGCAATCAAAATTATGTGTGGTCAATACCTACTTCGGGTTTGGGTCTTCGGTTAACCGGTCGTAAGTAAATTATTTTAGGATTTAATACCTACCTAAATTGATATTATAAATAATTGCTAAAATGTTCATTCATGAACAAAATAAAACTCCTGAAAAAAGAATATTTTAATTTTTAATTTCTATTTTTTTTTTACTATTACCTATATACTGACATTGAACTACGATACGAAGTTCATTGATCTTTAATAGTAACTATAATGAATTAAATAAATAAGAAAAATAACACAATAAGGATTTTTTCTGTCATAACGTTTTGTAACTCTGGTTTCGTTTATTAGCATTTTTCAAACTACACCGAATAGCAGGAAAAAGTAGTCTTTTTTAGCGGTCATGATTTTAAAATGGGCTTAATGTATATTTCAACATTTATTCTTAGTAAGAAGAAGAGAATACAACTAAGCACAAACGTACAACTAATCTCCTCGCTGCGTAACCTAACAACAGAGCTCTATACATACAGGTTAAGCCACGTAGGTATCAACTGACCGCCTCGGAAGGTAACCTGACTCTAGGTCTTAGCAAGGGCTTAGTAAACCTCACATCTTTCCTTATTCTTTATTTTTAATCTAGACTTTAACGGGAAACTCACGATATTTAAAATGTGTTGAAAGACAAGGGATTGGCTGAATAGATAGAGTGAGCTAAAATTTATATCATCTTATGAGATAAAAAACAATATTATTTGATCAAATGCAGATGTATTAAGCGTCCGTCAACTTTTTTTGTTCAAAATTTCTCTTCTCACTCATAAATCTTCTCGCTCCATGACATGTTATAGTGAATTACTTCAAAAACGTATTTTCAGGTTACCTGTTCCAAGAGTTCTTACCTCTTTTGGTAAACGTTTCGGAGATCACATCAGGGCATTTACTTATAATAAAATTTTAAATTACTGTAACCTAAAGGGCTGCACTTTAAATGAAGCTAAGAAGCAACTTTTTGAACTGCTCCATTCTATGAGCTACGATGAATCAGAAGCAATTTTGGATAAGATGTCTTAAATAACTGTATAAGCACATTTACCTTTGTTGTTCAACCACTTATTTAGTTTTAAGTAGTGTAAACTTTGTTTTTTTTTTCTCTCTCTTAAGTTAAATACAGAAGTCTGTTATTTTTTATGGTGTTAACTAGATTCTGCTATAAAATGTTATCTGGTTCTCCGCGATACAGGCGAAGCCTAGTGCGGGGACCCCTGGTAATTTTTGTCAGACATTATGTTTTTCAAATAAACGAATTTTATTTTTTATTTTTATTATTAAATGCCATGCGAGTCCGACAGGTACAGAGGCCGTATTGTCTAACGCTTTTGACACTTGCCTTCACTTTCACCATCTCTTTCTGTCATCATTTTATACCGTTTGACAAAAGAAATAGTGATTGAAAGAAAGAAAGAAGCGTCAGAAACGTTAGAAAATAAGCCTGCAGGACTCATAAGTACACTTAGGCAGCGAGAAATTGATAACTACAAAAGGCTGCAAAAGCATCAATAGATTTAAATAAGCTTCTTTTGACGCTTACGGAAAGTATACATA
The DNA here is from genome assembly GCA_947563465.1 of Archips xylosteana. Lineage (NCBI taxonomy): Eukaryota > Metazoa > Arthropoda > Insecta > Lepidoptera > Tortricidae > Archips > Archips xylosteana. The sequence goes on from OX387344.1 coordinate 17,789,693, forward strand.
TTAAATCAGTCAAAAATTGCAGTGCTGGTTTAATTAATACCCACTTGTCTTTTTTTACATAAAACTGACCCTTGATTGACCCTTATCTCAGCTGATGAAAAGTGCAGATGAGGCCACTGGTTCAGTAGCAGCCTGTTCTCGAAAATCCCTAGATCGTATCTATCTGAAAATAACGGTTTTTTTTTCATTGTGCCCTTAAGTACTTTTATTATCTGTGAATATGCGCCACCGGTAAACCTTGAGTGACAATCCAAACCGTCCGACATATCTATTTCAACAACTTGCGTAGTACATCTCATCCCGTTTATCGCGTCAACAAAGAGACAAGATAACGCAGCAATAATTGTTAAGACGTTACAGCTGTCAAAGGGCGGTTTTAATTAATAAACTCCGTCCCCCATCAGACGTGTATAATGTGGGGGAGTTGTTTAGTCTTGGCCTATATTTTAATGCCTTATTCTCCTAATTTTTGCATCGTTACGGAAGCTTTTTTTGCTTTATAGGGTGAGGTGTTATTAAATTCGAAGCTATTATATGTCTTTATCTGTGCCGGACTACGTAACAACTATTTGACTTTTATAATATTACTAGTCTTCCGTCCGCAGCTTCGCCCGCGATAAATTAATTTTCCCGTAGGAAAAGGTATTTTCCCGCGGTAAAAAGTAGCCTATGTCACTCAGTGATAATGTAGCTTTCTAACGGCAAAATAATTTTTGAAATCGGTCCAGTAGTTTCTGAGCCTATTCAATGCAAACAAACAAACAAACAATCAAATCTTTCCTCTTTATAATATTAGTATAGATAGATTATGTATACTACACTGTCATTACTGAATTTATGTCTTCGTTTAAAAGAAAATATTTTGAAAATGTTTTTCCTACCCCAATCTAATATTTGGCATTTTCATTTCCATATTTACTACCTACGTTTTAATAAAATTCCATCCATCAGTTTTTTTTATTTCTTAGTAGAATAAAATAAAAAGTTCAACATGTACAAGTATGATACGTTATTGCGATTTTTTTTCCGTAACCCGACAACACTTTGTAGCCTTTGCTTTGTCCGACTGTTTTATTTTTACTTACTCTTTGTCGGTCCCTTACTAAATGCTCCTTTCATCCACTCAAAGGTTGACTGGTAGAGATCCCTTAAAGGGATAAGTTCGCCTTTGTACATGTGCATTTCAACGGTTGTCAATAATGTTTTTCTTTTTTTTTCCTTATTTTTGTACAATAAAGAGTTTACATACATACATATTCATAAGCGTATTCGGGTAGAACATGATACAACGATAACAATATATGTACTTGCATACATTTGTCTCGCAACGACCTACAGCTAATTAAAACCAGCATCAACCAATCCTCATAATTGAAATCAACACAAGGCAACATAACCATTATCTTCACCGTAGCATTCACCTGTGTCACCCTTCAGCGGCTAACATATTTACCCACTTTCGAGTTGCTCAAAACTTGCAAAACAGCGCTTTTGTAAACGCCCCACCGCTTATCGACTTGCGAAGAAATTCAAAAGCGCTTATACTCACCCTATGACATTTGTCAGCTCACTGGCTCACTCCAACACCCTATGTCACGCTCTTAAGACGTTTCAAAATATTTCCTTAGCAATACGCGTAGAGTCTAATTTTGATTGCAGTGAATATTAACTTGAGTTTTTGCAGTAGGTACTTTTGCTTGCGGCAATGATTGTGTCTTTATGAACGGCCTTTTTGAAGTGAGCGTTTGTTTTCATTTTAATTGACACGCCCCGGGAATTTATTTGACGTCTAAGGATACGTTTGACGTACTCTCGTGTTTGTAACACGACGTGTTATTATAAATAATGGTAACCTTATTAAGACAAGAATCAGAACGCAGGCTCGAGAACTTACTACTACGTGAACATATGTATACATCGTAGTAGTTTCATAAGTGTTAGAGCCTTGATTTATTTCGATGATCGTCTTTTATTTTATTATCTTGTTATGCTCAAATAAAACTGACTCGAGTAAAAAAACTATTAAACCTTTTTTTTAAGAATAAATGTCGCAGAAGCTATATATTCGTGTTTCAAATACATAATTATTATTACAATAAGTGAGTATACGCAAAGCCGAATCGTTTAAGGGCACAACTTCAGCGTTTGCAATGCCAAAGTTTTCTTTTTATCATAACTTTGATTGGTCTGTTTCTAGAAATCGTCTCAAATTAGACTGAAATTCGACCTTTTAATTTCTTGGTTGCTAATGGACAAACTACTTTTGAGTACTTTAATTCTAATAATTTTAGTATTATTGAAAATTAGGATGTCAATCCATTTATAACTGAAACTTGTAAACGGGCCATATAAAAAAGGAACTGTAATGTTTCGAGAACCAAAGTGAAAAACAACGGAAGAAATACGAAAAGATTTCTAAAATTTTTGGCCAAAGATTATCTGAGAGTGAAAAATCACTTCTCACCACAGAACTAAAAATAGTATGTCATGCGGGTCATAAACGTGTCCACTGATATGACTAAAAAGCCATATATTTATTTTCCAGCCAAGTTTTTATTAAGTTAATTGCTCAAGAAATGAATGGTTGCAAAGACCCTGGTTCAGATAGGATTTAATTTCATTGATGAATACCGAAGCCAACTTAAGCTTATGATAACACGAAATAATGTGTGCTCATTTTCATCGAATCTAGAAGGAAATTATCACGATATTATAAGTTCTGTACTTCTCACATTATATGTATACTTCAAGTCCCCATCACGACGAAGTCGTGCGTTTCAAACGTCAAAAGAGCCCCCTTAAGCATTAATCTCATTTGCGTAATAAAATCTGCGCCTTAGCCGAGCTGGTAATGTGTGATCCGGCCCTGAAATGCCTGCTCGCCGATAATCCTGTTAGGTTAAGAAGGTTCCTACATATTACGTGCTTTGCTACGCCTTAAGGATTAAAACGTACACGCATAACTCGATACGTTATACGTACGAGGAAGACTAACGACTCACATACATTATTATGTTGGGGGTATGGTAACGCGTTTTCTTTGAATTATTTTTCTAGAGGTTGTTGGATTAATGCATAATTAGCATAAACGGATGGTTATCAGTAATATGGTGACGAATTTATAATTAATACCTATTTTTACCATCAGGTCACGAGTACGCGATCGATGCCGCAATATCTATGGCCCGACGGGCGTTTCTATGATCATTGCGCGTGCTACCAGATAATCGTAATGCGGCGACTGTTTCGGCCGAGCAATAAACAAACTAAACCTTTACCGCACCGCTAATTGTGTTCAAAACTACCGTGACACTTGACAGTTTCTTGGTTCTTGACATTAGTAAATAAGGCAAGAAAAGTACGAAATTTGACTTTAAATATGGTAAAAATATCTTTCATAATTGTTATGAACTCTTGACACAGTCGCATAAGTTCTCAGTTCAAGATCAGATTAACTTTATTCAATCGGCGTTTACTTCTACTGGTTCCTCATTCACCAACAAATCTACATCGAACCTAGTGGTATTAACTACACAATATCCAAGATAAGCTCCGATACACGTCCAAAATACAAGCGACGAGCAATTTATAGGTATTCATTATTGGGTCGGGTGGCTAGGCCAGCCAGCCGAGCTTAAGCGATTAAGCGGCAAAGATGCAACGTAGATTTAAAGCAAAGCTCGCCCATGACAAGGTGGTCATCACGAACCCCCAGATATTTACCGGACAACGAAGACAAAGGACCTTTAAATTATTCAAACGCACCAAAGGCGACCTTAATACCGGGCATTTAGACGCTATTTGTAAATATTTAAGTTGCGCCAATTTCGTGCTAAGACGAGTAGTTTGCATGAGAGAGCGTCTGGGCCGAGTTGCCCGTAGGGTCTTCCATAAATAATTAATCTGCGTCTATGGGTGGGGTGGTTAAGTAAATCCGGTGGTGGTTTACGGTTGGATTGTCTTAAGAATACCGGATTCCGATCTACGGCGCTGTTCTTACAATATGTTACAAAAGTTTGGTTAACACTTTTCGACTTCAATCTAAAGTAATGGACCCTAAACTCAATAGTTTGTTCATAAGAATGTACCTACCTATGTAATGCTTTAAAATATAAAAATAAAATAAATAGGTACGTATTCCGCTTTATTTTACTCTCCGGAACTGTACCACAGAATATATAATAGTACTGACGTACAGAATGGAAACGGTCCGCCCCGCACCGATTCGAATTACCCCACCCCTCAAGGCGCAGATAGCCGGAAACCGCCAGAAACCAGAAGAGTGCGCGCGCGATGTATGTAGGCGTACGCGTGTACAGACGTCGTCGTGCTTATGTAGATTCAAGAACGCGTATTTGTACGTCGTGTCCGCCGCGTGACTGTACGTAAGTACTGAATTGATTTTAACAATTATTTTACTAGGTACCAGAAAGCTACGCTATCTCTAATTATTATTAGGTAGCTACTTCTTACGGGACCCTGATGACAGCTGGTAATAACATAGTTGACAATGTTTTCACATAAGAATATCATTGATTCTTCCACATATGTTTGTATAACTCAGTGTCACAGCAAACTCAGCAAAGATAAAATAAACCACACACATATTGAAGCCGCTACGCCGACGTAGAGGTGCTACGAGTGCGTATCAGGAGGTTATTCTCACTTTGGCAAATGCTACAACTTCACAATTTTTATTTTTTTCTTTACTGGCTGTGGTAGTAGTCGACAGGCCTCCCACTACGTGGACTGACAACATCACAAGAGTTGCGGGGAAAAGGTGGATGCAAGTCGATTGTCGTTCATTGTGGAGTTCTAAGAGAGAGCTTTTATTCAACCGTGGACGTCTTTCAGCGGATGATGATTATGATCAATAAATAACTTTTTTTTTAATAAAAGTTGTCACTGCGTTAGTAAAATATATTTGTATATGAAAAATACGAATGTTTTTCTCCAGTCTTCGGTGTTTGATATGACATATATTTAAATATGCATCTATCTATACATGTAAGTAAGTATGTTTATCCGTTGCCAAGCACCTTCCCATAACACAAGCTTTGCTTACCTTGGGACTAGGTCAATTAGTGTCAGTTGTTTCGTGATATTTATTTATTGTGAGAAGATCATTGCTACTGTTCTTGGAACTCACGATGGCGAGCGGCCTTTACTTGTGGTAAACGAGTATCTTTGTATAAGTGTCGAAGTGTGCGTGAGAGTGATGGGTACCGTTAGCATAAAAAATAAAAAGAAATGTTGAACAAATTTACTACCAAACACGCTTACTCGTACTAGCACAATGTCCGTAGATATACGAGTTCAATCACGAGTACAGACCGCTCGCCTTCGTGACTTGCAAGAACAGTACAATACTGATTGAGAATTTCAATAGTAAATGTAGATAGGCAATAGTTAGGCCGAAGCCCCACGAGCAACAAGCGGCGTCTTGGTCGCTTCATCCCGGATTAGGGTAGCTTTAACCCACAGGACAGAGTAGAGTTCTAGAATTATTATAATTTGTAGGCAGTTGTTTTGTTATAAAAAACGACTAATTAGGCTGACAAACTTGAAAATAACGAAGAATTTAGACGGTTTTAAACAATGATTATTTATTTTAAAACACACAGAAAATGTTAGGATTGTCACATAAAGTAGATATAAAAAGATACGAAATATAAAACTTTCATACAAATTTTAACAACCGGCTTTAAGACATCCAATTTTTTAAAATCCATCCATAAAGAGGTAAACTTTGTTAGTTTGTACATGGGGCTAATCTCTGGAATAACAGAAGCGAATTTTAAAGCTCTGTTTCTACTAAATAGCTACATAACTACAGTAGATTTGAAAGACTAACGCAGGTTACTATAAAACAGCCCCGGTCATTTCATGTACTTTGACTATAATACTGTTAGTGAAAATGTAAACAAAAGTTTAAACTTAGCTATTCAAAATACACAAATCTAATCAAATCGCAATCAGTTTGCATTAACGAATGAAACTTACAAAGTTATCTAAATAAATTTGCGACTATATTAACGGTGAATGAAAATCTGAATCAGTTGATAGTGCAGTTAATGAATGCATTTGAAAAGTTAAAAGCCTGCGTTAGGCCGCGGCCACACACCGCTAATTAACGCGGCAGTAATTCCGGCCAATGTGAACGCGGGCTTAGTGGCATTATCGCCTAAATTGTCCTAATGTTTAGTTGTGGTGCGCGCGGTCATTAGTGATTTCGGAATCTGATTAGAATTGACGATATAAGGCTGTGATGTTTAAGATGAGGTCTCACATTAGTAATTGTTGAATTATACTGTTTTTTTCAGTGTTGCAGACAGTGATCAAGGTCCGTTTGGATCGCTACCGCTAATCCTGCAGCCAGAAAGCAGCGCTTAGGCTGTTGTGTTCTAGCGTGGAGAGTTAGCAAGCCGTTGTAATTATTGGAACATGAGGTAGTCTAACTATAGGTAGAACCAGGCTGGCTGGCAACGCACTCCAATCCAATGTTGCGGTTACTTACCACCGGGTATTCAACTTACTCGTTTTTTACCTTATTTCATAAAAAAAATAAACCTGCACAACTGTACGTGATTTAATAGACAGTGTCTTTATACTTTATACTTTCTAAAATACAAGCTTGTTCACTGTCCTAGCCAGGATCATCGAGAGTCATCGAGATCTATCGCGATTCCGACATTTCCCAGACACGTATCTCGATGACACCGAGATTCGCCGCGTCATATGCAGCTGACGATTATCAAAACAGAATAGTTAATACTATTATACCCTGTGTCGTGACGCAGCTCGCGGAGCGCATTAGCAATAAATGAAACCCCGGCCTTTGCCTAGATCGCGCTCGTGCTTCTAATTCTCTATGAACGTTAGGCTTTCAAATGAATCGCAGACAGACCCGATTTAGTAATTAATTTTACCGCGTGAAGTGCTTTAAATGCAACACAACTGTGATCCTCATTAAAATAGGAAATAGCGACTGTTCGCTTTGCTATCAAATATAATTTTAGCTCCTAAACTCGAAACATAATTACGTATTTTGCCAAATCCTATGGGAGCGAGTGGCATTAATTTACTAATGTAACATTAGTATGTATGGACCTCCTAAATGTTTAGATGACAAAATAATATTTTGATTAATAATCAGTAGGTACCTGCCTACGTAGGTATTTAATAGTTTAACGTTGTTTGAGTAAATCATTGTCTACGCTACGTACAAATTGCTCAATAAACATTTCAATACCAGCGCTGCCTCGCTATAGTTATCAATTGAATCATTTCTGCGGTACATTTTATAAATGACAATCCACGAAAATATTAATACGAGGCGATCATTTTCATTTGCTTCCCGACCGCTCAATTTTTCGCATAACGCATCCAATGAAAACACAAATTAATCTACTCATTTTTCCGTACAATTTTATATCATTGAGCTCAAATATCCGAACACGACGCATTTCGCGTGGCGTAAGCCTGTGTCACAGTGATAGTTATGGATTACTTTTGTCACGATTGAATTATTCAATCATAATAAAGCGTATTATTTTACGATGCGAGCGGATCCGTGAAGTGCACCGATAATCCTCGGTAATGGGTCGCCTACCTGCGTCAGTTTTTGCGAGCTCATTGAAGATGCGTTGCACGATAAAATCCAAAATCAATATAAGAGAGTCGACACGAGAGTGCGGTGCGGGCTCGCCTGTGTCGACGCGATATCCAACACGGGTTCGGATTAAGCGACGTCAAATCCGGGATTAAGCGTCCCGGGATAAAGCGGACGCCGGGATCGGCTCGAGCCCGGGTCAGCGGGATTTCGACGGGGCAATAAAAGTGTCTGCAGCCGATTTAGGCTGAGCCCGCAGGCAATTCGCCTCGGCTACCAATTGCTAGGTAATTTCGGCGTGCGATCTGTCCACACAAAGCCGTTCTAATGCCCGCCAATGGGATTAGCCTAGTGTGGCTCGCTCTTAACAATTTATTGGGTGGAATCAGACGTTTGCATTAAGACTTAATTGCGTTGGAAATAGATGTAACAATGAAAGGCTGGACGACATTGCAAATCAATAAAATAATGTTTAAAATTGCGTAATTAATTACATTGCAAATTTGCAAGTTTAATTTAAGTACTTAGCTTACCTGAATAGATTGCAAACGTAAAGCTTCCAACATAATCCGTTAGCGGATTGAGCCAGCATACACTCGACTAATCAAAGTTTTTCTAAACTAAACCCCGCTCGTTTGCAGTGGACGTCATTCAACCATTATAGGGGCCCTCGGTAATCCGGATTGGAGATTCATTAGGACGAGATTATACTCTATTGAAATCTGGCTTAAGCGAGCGCACGAGCGGAACGAGTGGCGGCCCGGCTTCATTGGGCCGAGCTTCGTACACGCAATCATACCACAATAATGTTCTCTTGTTGTTTTTTCACCTTTAACTTTAAGATTGTCACAAATAAATATTTTTTCTTTCTTTTTTTCTTTTCTTTCTTTCTTTCTTTGTCATTTCGTTCAATTGCCGCATCGGCACAACATACATATATCATTAATACATTCCGCAAATCGTTACGAATCAATAAGTAGAAACAAAATGATTGTAAAGTTTTTTGAATCAATAAGGACCCCATGCTAGTTTGTTTTGATTAGTTCGTGTATCAATTTTTTCTCTATTATACCTACATATTAACACTTAGATATTATAGGCACCAAAAACTGTTGGATTGATCAGACTCCGCTTTATTTTTCTGGTTTTTCTATTTTTTCTCGTCTCAGTACTTAGACATTGAAAATAATTCGAATGAGAAAAAGAAAAATAATAAATAAGTATCGTAATAAAAAAGTGTGTCACAACTCTTTAGGGTTCCGTACTCGAAGGGTGACAAACAAAACCATATTAATCTCGCTACATTGTCCGTCTGTCCATCACAGTGCTGCAATTCAAGAACAGTTATAGATAGACAGCTCAATTGTACCTACACGTAATGTGTATTTTATTGCCGCTACAACGAAAAATAATAAAATATAACAAAAACTTAGAGCATAAATAACCAGTAGAAATAGTTTCCCTCCCTCGGAGGGCTCTACTAACACCGGATTTCTATTGATATGGCCGCTTATAGCGTACAATTTGTAACGAAACCCTCGGTGCGCGAGACTGACTCCCATTTGGCCAGTTTTTTAGATTAATATTTTGTAATCCCAGGTCTATTCTGGCAAGCGTAGCGTGGGACGTCCGCCAACGAGAAGGACGGATGATTTGGTAAAGGCCGCAGGAGTACGGTGGATAAGACGCTTCCAACCGTAATGATGGGTATTAATTAATAAGGGAGGCCTATGGCCAGCAGTGGACGTCCTACTATTGAAATGATGATGATTCCTAGGTCACGAACTCTCGCTACTCAAACAAGTAATGTTCCCGGTGATCTTGTTTATTAATATCCATGATACAGATAATTTATCTAATGCATCACACTCACGCGTTTAGGGTAACTCGGAGCATTAACCTTATTGGATATGTCGTGTCGTGAATGGCGGCATACATCAAACGGTTCGTACAAAACAAAATATTTGGCGGAAAGGTGAATTTGTCGTTGGTGTTTTGTATCGAAGTTACTCATTCATTCATTAACCAGTGCATTATTATTATCTACAAAAAACTTCGCAATACGTGTGTCCAAGTATTATAAATAGTTATGTCACTATTTACATTTTAAAAGTTGATAGTGCCGACCAAGACCAGACTATGTTATTCATACCTTTGAATAAATCCTTACGTAAATAAATCATTTCGTATTCAAGACTGTTTCAATGCCTGTAGATTACTTTTTGAATTATCTAAATTGGTCATCCCATTCAAAAACATTACGAATTTAAAAATGTATAACAGAACAAACGTCGCCGTGTTGTGGCTGGTGTGGGCAGCGCAGCGGGCAACTCGGCGGGGGAGGGGGTGCCGAAGTGCAGGAGAGGGGCGTGCACATCTATGAAATCATCATCATCATCATCCCCGTCTATATACGTCCCACTGCACGGCACAGGCCTCCTTTTAGAGTGAGAGGGCTAGGACCGTAGTTCCCACGCGGGCCCAGAGCGGATTGGGAACTTGACACACACCATTGAATTTCTTCGCAGGTGTACGCAGGCTTCCTCACGATGTTTTCCTTCACCGTAAAGCTCATGGTAAATTAAAAATTTCGCACATAAATTCCGAAAAGCTCAGAGGTGCGAGCCGGGATTTGAACCCACGAACCTCTGCTTGAGAGGCCATAGTTCAAACCACTAGGCCACCACGGCTTTTTAATCAGTCAGCTAGTTAATACTAAATAAAAAATAGTAAGCAAAAATAATAAATGAGTAATACCCGTTGAAAAAAACATAGCGCTTAATCGCGCCGGGCTTATCTCTTTTTGTAGTCGTCCACGCGGGATTATCCGAAGCCGGCTTCATCCCGGTATAAAATATTTATATCCGACGTAACGAGCCGCCGGACGAAGGTCCAATGTCCAGTAAGTAAAACGATACGATAAAAAATTATGACATACAAGCTGTTGCCCGCGACTCCGTCTGCGAAGAATAGGGGCATAAACAAAAAGCCTACGACCTACCAAATATAGAGAAAAAATTTCATAAAAATCTGTCAAGCCGTTTCGGAGTACGATAACAAAAACACCGTGACACGAATTTTTTATTATATTAAAAGAAAGAAGATTTATAATGAGCTACGCAAATCTTGGATACCCGACGATTTTAGTGTGTCTCTGTAACGAACCTGTATGAATTTGTATTGCAGTGTCGCTTGTGGAATAAAAACGTCTAAAAATTTATTTATATGTAACTAATGCCCGCACGAAGTCCCTGCTGTTTATTGCTAGGTATCCCGGAGGAAATATGCTATTTTCTAGGATAAAAACTATAGTTTATCCTTACCCAGAACTTAAATCTTACATTTACAAAAACTTTCTCATTTGTAATATTAGTAGTATTGTTTGTGTAACTTAGTAATTTTCCCGGACAAAACTATCTTATGTCCTTTCCAGGGTCTCAAACTGACACACTTAGAATTTTATTTAAATAATTTCAAGCGTGAAGAGATAACAAACAGATATTTTTTTCGCATTTAAAAATAGGTATGGATTTTGTGTAGAAATTTCCATATAATACACTGATGCACACTAATGTCAAGACGACAACAACATTAGAAAAGTTATTACATGGTGTTTTTTTATTTTATAAATATAGATCTGAAAATATCGAAGAAAAATGATTAATATTAGTCTATCTCTGATAATGATACCCGATTAGATTATTTATCATATATTATGCCCAGGAGCTTGGATACAAGTGGCGATAGCAACCTCAATACTAATCTATATTATCTATGTAAGCTATCTAATACATAAAAAGGGTGAACTTTGTTTGTTTGTGCATTCAAGCATGTGTAAATACTGAAGGTATAAGAAATAGTCTACGACCTATTCTCAAATCTGCCAAGTATAGACAAAAAGTTTTATAAAAATTGGTCAAGCCGTTTCGGAGGAGATCGATAACAAACACCGTGACACGAGATTTTTATATATTAGAGATAGTCTTGCGTTTGGCCACAATGACGCCTGATGGAAAGCGAAGATGAGGTCTACGATAGAGCACGCATAACTTTGGTCATTGAGATTAATCCATCTATTTTTAATTATGGCATCGAAATTATGGCACATTGCCATTATGGTTGATTAAAGTTGACCACCCAAACTTTTTATGTTTTTTGTTAGAGTACATGCGATTTTCATATGAACCAGAGTTACCCTCCATGCCTATGCATGACCCAATGGTCAAAGTACCCCGAATTTACGGTATTGATATATTCATAGTATAATTTTATGAGCTTGAACAAAGAAATCGTAAGCGTAACTCTAAAATATAACGCCTTTTGTCACTCCGGATTAGGGTATCACGAGTAGGGTTTCAACAAAGAAATGCGCTTAAAAAGATTAAAATAATCGCCCGCGACGCACAAACCCGTGAACGCGCAAACATGTTCGTGGATTAATGGAAATTTGAATACTGTAGTTAAGTAAGGAGTCGCTTCGATGGGAAGGTAACATTCGACTACAAAAAATATACGTACAATCAACCAATTTGTTTCCTAGACCAAAATAAAACCTTGTCGTCGCCACGTCACACTTGTCATTCAACAAGTATCGTTATCTAATATATAAAAATCTCGTGTCACGGTGTTTGTTACCGAACTCCTCCGAGACGGCTTGACCGATTTTTATGAAACTTTTTTCTCTGTATTCGGTAGGTCTGAAAATAGGTCGTAGGCTATTTCTTATACCCGTAATATGGCAAAACAACGTTTGCCGGGTCAGCTAGTAAACAAATAAGATTATTGACCATTAGCTGTTTATCGCTATCCACTAGGAACTACGCAATTTTAGTAGTAAGTACAGCTATTTAAATAGGCTATAGACAGGACGAGATTTAAGGAACTGACTCTGAAAAAGAAGAAGAGAAATCAGTAACTATTAAAGCACGATCGAAAAATGAAAAACCATTGCTAAAGAAAACAACACATTCATCGTACGCTGTCAACACCCCAACCCCTACGGTAGGTCGCGGTTTCCCCAGGTTCTTTGACTGCACTGAACCCAAGTAATCCAAACCGAAACCCTCATAACACACCTTAATATGTCTCGCTAGAGTCTATTTTATAGTGCCAGCTTCTGGTAGCTTACTGCAAGCAGAAGATAAGCCCGCAGATTAGTTCAGAGGGAAATAAAAAAAATGAAAAGTTAAACTTTGATTGCTTTCCATAGCTCGATACTTTTTAGAGAGGGGCCTCGAGGCTTTCGAGTTAAATTTCATTTAGACAGTGTGTGATTATCGTTAAATTCAGTGGTCACGTGGCTATGAATTTAGAAGCGATCGAGTATCCACATCAATGTATCGCAACTCGCAAGACATCTCTTGTATCATCTAAAAAACTATATAAAGCTTTAAGCCTAATTTAGACCTGAAAGAAAAGTTGTGCAAGTTGCTTTACATTGCAAGGCCGTAAAGAGTACGAGAATAGAGTGGTCCATCGAGCGCCGCAATGTAATGCAACTTGCACGATATTTTTGGCATGTCTAAACTGTGCTAAAAAGAAAAACAATTACTGTTTACATATTGAGAGTTCCATTTTGTAATGAGATAAACCAATGAAGACGGTGACTGTTAAATCGGCAAATATAAAATACTCTAAGTATACGTACGAGACTCCTAAGTTGAGAACATAGATAAATAATTGTTTCTAATGCAGTTTTTCAAGGCAATTTTGGGTATAAAACTTAAATAAAGACCGTCTTATATGCAGTAGTGTACAAAATTGATATTTTTCATTTGGAATGTAAATTTTATCTACACGGACGTCAGACACGTTAGGTACTATTAGAGGAGGTGGCTTGAAAGGGATACTTATTATTAAGGGACAATTAAAGTTTAGGAAGCTTCCTATATAGGAAGTGATTATTATTTAAACTGTTCAAATGAAATACAATAATTGTCATTAATCAATTCTTCGTTGTTTATTTTGGCATCTTTAAAAAAAATCCCTGTCTTAAATAGACTTTTATTTTGAATTGTCCCTTTCAAAAGATAGATAGATAAAAGTCTTTAATCATCACAAGTCGTACAAGGCTTAATTAATAACAATACATGTCCCTTTCATGCCACCTGTCCAATTACCTAATTACCTATATGCAACAGGGGCCTATCTAAAATTCTTTTTAGCATTTACTTGAGGAGAAGTTGATTAAAATGTTATGTTATTATTGAAAAGAAGTATAAATGTGCATCGTTAAATAGTTTATTTCTATAATTGGATATTTAACCTTCAGAAATCTCAGCTTTGTTACGGACGCAAATACACGAATTACCGTTAAAACGAACAGGGATAAGCGCGAGAAAATCCCGAAAAAGGCCGCCATGTGGCAATCCGGATACCGGGATTTAGTCTATCCCGCCTTACCGTAATCCCGGGCCCTAAAAATACATATATCCTACTTAACTCCGTATGTAACCTTTTTGTAAACGGAGAGCGTAAAAAATACAGCGAATATTTTATTCTTTTTCTATTGGAAACTTTACAGCAATAGGAATAAGGTTCAAAACTACGTACACTTTTTATACGATTACTAGCTTTGCCCGCGACTTCGTCTGCGAAAAATAAAAATAGCCTATGACCTATTCTCTCAGACCTACCGAGTATAGAGAAAAAAGTTTCATAAAAATCGGTCAAGCCGTTTCGAAGGAGTTCAATAACAAACACCGTGACACGAGATTCTTATATATTAGATAAGAAAAAAATCAAATAGTGCCTATTATTTAATCCTGTATTCCCGGCAAAAATTAGATCAGTCACTCACTAAATAAATTATGACAGTTAATAAACGTATGTATTATCTACTTTAAACTAATCCCAGCTTTTTGGACAAACTATATACATCCATATCTATATACACACACGGCCACTTGGTGCGGTCCGTCGAGATAATCCCTTGTGTGTCTCTTTCGCACTCGCAGGTGTTACGTGCAAATCCTCGCCCCATCCCACTCTAATCCCTTATTTGAATCTTATCAGATCTCAGGAGATACAACGGTAGTGGTCCGATGTGTGGCTGTGTGCTAGGGTTGGCAAGTAGCGGAATAACTGTATTTGTTTTCGCATTTATTGGCACTACATTTGGACTGGAGTTTTATTTGGAGCTAATTATAATACGCGTTTGGGTAACGTCGCGACGGGTGGTTATTATTTCTATATTTTCAATGCAACATTGTCGTGTGACCGTTAAGTGTCTTGATGGGTATTTTGGTACTGATGAAAAATTATGTTGTTGCGCTTTAGTGTTGAAAAAGGACTGTTTTTTTCCAAACGATAAAATATTAAAATTTATATACGAGTCTATTATTTTGTACATGGGAAAAATCCTTAGTACTTTTAATGGCCTGATGATCTACCTATCTGATCCGCTGTGGTTCACGAAAAAAGTCATATTGACATCGCATTATTTGACAAGGTAATTCATTATGGTACTTAATATGAGAACGTTCGTAAGTAACGAATCAAGTTATTCGATAGTATTTTACCATTAAAGACGAAGCTAAGCGAAATTGTTGTCTAAAATTGTGAAATTTAACGCCTGCTACTCATGTAACGATATATCGTGGCGATTAATTTGTGCAAACCGTTTTGCGCAGATTTATTGATCGTGTGTTTGACAAATTGTTGCAGATATTACTTATAATAAATATAATCGCTATTATGTTAAGCTGGCATAAGAAGAATATAAAATGTATAGAACCTTCCCTGGTACCCTCAGATATTATTTTTCAATTACCTAGAACTAAAAGACGATAAACAGCCTTGAGACTAGTTCGACGAATAATTACTAGAACGGTCCTTAGGGGATTGAAAACCCTAGAGGGCGCGCATACATTAAGGCGCGTCCACACTCGAGCCGCGATTAATGGCTTCGAATGCGATCGAAGCTAAATTTATGTTTCTGCAACACGACGACAGATTAAGATGACACGAGAATAAGGACACGAACAGCTGTGTGACATCCACGATGCACTAGGATTTTCCGAAATAGAAAATAATCTCGTTGATACTGATTTGATATAATTGGATGAAATTGTTTAATAATTTCATGCAACTTCAAATAATGGGAAGTTTGGGCGAAATCGAATTGGAAATAATTTCATTTAATTTGCTAATGTATTATCGCCTACATTCTGATCTAACCATTTTCGCGCACCGAGGGCTATGTACGTACAGTTAAAATCTCAAACGATCAAATTACCAGTTTAGATTCATAAAGTAATTAGTACCTACAGCCACTGCCAAATAAATTACCTTAAGACCAACTCACGTTTAACCGGTTTTTATTAAGTATTTGTTGATACGCAGTTAGGTATATAATGATATTTATCTCCAATATCAATCTTAAGTATGAGATACAACGCAAACAAAATAATATGTTTTGTATCATTATTAATTTACTTTTTATTAATTTTTGTTGTAGTGACAATAAAATACACATTTGTGTAAATTTCAGATGTAAACCTATTATGGTTCTTGAGATACAACTTTGTGATACCACAGAACAGATGGACAGTGTAGCGACAGTTATAGGGTTCCGTTCTTCACCCTTCAGGTTCAGAACCCTTAAAAAGAACCAGTATCATTATTTCCCCAGCATACCATTATCTGCCCGCATTTTGAAAATAACGTGGCACTCAAAGACAAATCACGTTTATTTTAATAATATCGAGACACCGCCGGCCATATTTTATACCGGAAGCTTGAATTAGGGGGTTTCTTGCGAGTATAGTGTAGTAAGATTATATTCCTAACCCTTTGTGGGGATTAAGATTTTGTTAAGGGGTCCCTAAGCCTAGCCAGACGGGCCCCTAACGATTAGGGGGTATTTGCTTTACTTCTATGGTTTTTATGCCGTTTGAAACAAAGGTTTTATTGCACGTTTTATAAGCTACTAGCAACTTTGCATTTGATTTATTTAGTTAGTTTAAATATTTGAAGACATACTTTGTAGTACAAAATATTTAAAGAAGTTTGCAATTATGCACTTTGATGAAGTTAACCAAAATAACAAAATAAAAATAAATAAGTGATTGATCACTTCACCGATAGATAAGTGATTGTTATCATTATTATCAACATTTTAGTATCGCCTTATAATATTTTAAATGGTTCCTAATGTGAAATGTAACTAATCGTCGCCCTTGACTTCGTCTGCGATGAATTCGTTAGGTATCCAAGTTGTAAACTGTCTGTGTACCAAATATAATCCAAATGTAAATTTCAGGATTTTTAGCGTGAAAGATTATCAAATACTGTATAAAAGTACTTTCACGTTTTTAATATTAGCATTATCTGCACTTTTCAAGAGGTGAAATATGATTCGTGAAACACGTGTCAGTTTTATTTAAAAAAAAAAGTAAAATTTAACAGTAAGTAACAAATTATTCAAAAGACTGGTTTCCGTTTCCAACAACAACCGCAACAATAAAAATTCAATTCTATAAACAACTATACTACTTAACTTAGCAGTTTTTATATTCTTTGCGGATACGGCTGATCTTTTATCTCATAACATCATTATACTCATGGTATACCACTTTATGAACCAGATTGTACACGGCGTATCCACGACACACATTCACTAGTGAAGCACATACACGTATCGTTTTTTGTTTATTTAACCTCAAATCCTATCTCCCCAGGGCACTGGTGAAGGTATAACGACGGTGTCCTCCGTATGGTTAATCTTGACAAATGGTTCAGATCATCCACCAGCACCGGTGCCATGACCCAGCCGGATTGATTTTTAGGGTCCCACTGGCGTGTTAGCATGGATCAAAGAAGAAAAAAACTTAGTAAGTATAAGTAGGTAGTCGAAAAATATTCTTTTTACCGCCTTAAGGTTCAATGTCAGTTGCACGGTTAAAACGTCCAAGGATATTTTTACTTACAAGTCAATATGACAATCAGCCTCATTGTTTTGATTCTGATATAGGATCTGTCACAAAAAATGGTAAAGTACTTACTTGGTCGACTATACCTACGAGTATTCTGCTGACATTCATTCGTATTTTTTATATTTATTTAATAGTATACGTGAATTGCCACTATTTTGTTCTTCTAAATTAAAAAGAAAAAGTTCCGTACTTATGAGTGAAATAAATGTATTAAATTAAAATCCATTTTTTCCCGTTACACTAGCTTTTTCAAACTTAGAAACTTAAAAGATCCCGAAAAACACGTGATGAAATATTCCGGATTTTATGACACCTTGTCTAATTGGGGATGTCTATTTTTTTGCAATGTATAGAAAATCGAAAACCATTTCGAGATAAATGCTTTTTAAATCGTTTTCTGTAGTTATTTAATTTTAATATTATGTAATGAATTTATTATATAACAAATAAGCAATGAACTTCATTTGACATTGGTGTAAATTGCGTGACCGGTTCAAGTCGTACTTTATTCTGTGTGGTTAGAATTCATCACAATTTACGCGTGGATTATACTACGGAGTTTGATTTGGACCCGCTGTCTGACATCTAGCACTTTGTCAGTGCCAGTAAAGTGACATAGTGTATAGTGTACCACTACGCAAAAAATAATTAAAGGGGTTGCCTTATCGTAAGCATTTAGATAGATTTAGAAATTTGGCATTGTGGGAGCCCTCAATTATAATCTGACGTCATCAACTAAAATAGTTTCAATAATTAATTTTGAAAAAAGTAGAGAACTAAATGACAAAATATTGAAATTAGTTTCTTATAATTGACTTTTTTATACAAAAAAAATATAAAACCCACTGGTAATTTTTTTTAGACATTCCCAATTGTATATTCCTTGAAGAAAACACCAATTGCCTGACTCGTACTTTTTCATGCCTCGCAATGCTTGACTTGCAAACCATCTCTTCAGGAAATCCCCTACTTTCCGGACCTCGGCAGTAATTTACTTTTACTAACTCTCTTAAACCCCATGAAAACGAAATAATAATTAATATCCATAAACAAAATTTCCTTTCTTTCAGAACACTAATCACATACTTGGACTCGCGCTTGTCTACTTTTTATCGATTGATCAAAGGATCAGCTGATTGCATCTCTCTGTTGCTGCCGCCGGATTAACACACACAAGCACAACCGTGTACACACGGCGCGTGTAGTGGTGGGTTTGATACGTAACAAAATTAATGTCAGGCACAAAAGAATGATCCTAAGGATTTGCATTATGATACGCACACATACGCGTTAAGCCGCGTGTACGTGTGTGCGCTTGACTAAATGTTTGTATATGGATTCAAAGTCGTTTTTAATAGGTAAATGCTAATAACATGGTTATAAATTTTAAATGGCTTTTATTGCTAAATCTAAATTAACCTCTTTAGTAAACACGAAACTGTTGTAATAAAAGTTATGTTCTGTTCTTGTCTTGTCTGTCTGAATAGTTACTATTGATTGTGACCTATACCAATATTTATATATATTTGATTGTTCTTGTCTGTCAAAGACAAAATGTCAAAGTGATAGTCAAAGACAAAATGTGTATTAGCATGTGTATACTTATACGTAAACACTTCATTGGAGCATTCTATGTATACACGAACGAACTAATAACGAAAAAATAACTAATAATACGAACGAATTAATATAAGTTGAGAGAAACCAACTCCAATACAAAAAAAAATATTATTCCAATCCTAATTCTAGTTTCTGATAATAACGTTAGTAAACAAGTCCAGAAGTCTAGGTATAATAACAAACACGATTATTATGCGCTTTCATGAATTGTGTATACATACCTACGAGTCGAACTGACAACCTTTTAAAACGGTTCAAAACATCATCTACACAGTTTTCAAGTAGCAGACTTCAAAAATTACAAGGTTGAAAATACTCAATCTTCTCACAAAATTAAAAATATGTATTGAATACGTTTTCTGACAATGCATATTTTTTAACAGTCTCTCTCAAAATATATCCATTCGTAACTAAGAGCCCACGGCAATATCAACCTTACAACGTAAGTGAAAAGTTTGTGTTTTGAACATCATGGCGCTAGCGTCTTAGCCTTTGTTGGTGTGTGTTAAGCCGAGTGCATGCCTCAAATTGGGCTGAACTTGAGGAGATAATCTCACAGTGATTGATGAGACCCTTCCCCTTCCACCTCACCCTCTGGCCTTTCATTAGTATCAGTATCAGCCAAAATAATTGCCTAAATCAGTGTGTTTCAACCTTAAGTTTGAAAATTTTCACAACTGTTATCCCCCTCTTTTTTTGTTTCCTACCACAGAAAGAGAAATTAGATCCCTAATAGGAACGCTTCGTTGTTAGTCCATCTGACTGTTTGTCAAGTTTTGACAGATATATTGTCAAGGAAAATCAAAACCTATAACCTACTATCCCATTGATCTAGAATTATAAAATTTTGAAAGAAGCAAGGTCTCACCGGCCAGTGCCAAAAAATATATCCACAAAAACTCAAAAATAAAACAAACTGACTACCTATTTAAGCTCATAAAGTTCATTACAGACAAAATCGACTCACACTTAACCGGTTTTACCATTTGTCAATACGCAGTATATTTATCTCTCTGTTGGGGACCCTCCTTAACTTAATTTAAGTAATTTTTATTATTTTTGTTGTAGAAGCAACAAAAATACACATTATGTAAAACACACATACACGCCCGCACGCACGCACATACTCACAAAGTTTCCTATTTATAATATTAACAGGATTTATCGTTATCAGAGACTGTGGTAAATAATATACCACTTTCTTCGCCCACTGCACAGTCGCCACGGATAAATAATATGGGAGGGAACTTTTCTAGAAAGCGTTAAGGTACGTCCATATGGCGACAGTGCCTAGATTTATTTCCGTCATACAACTTGGTATGATGTATATAATGCCGGGTTCCCTCAAGTCTGGATTCCGGGAATGAGCCGGCTTAGGCCGTGGAAGTCCGCCCGCTGGATTAGGCCGACCAAAACCTCCGGATATAGTATAACATGTTCAGTACAATAACACTAAGAAAGGTATAATCGAGAACGTGGTGGTTTTTAACTTTATTTACATGCCTACGTACACCGAAAATTTTAAACAGAACTTTTTCCATCTTTTGCTCTTAACAAATTAGTTTAATTTTGCGGCGGATTACACTGATCATTTTATTGCACAATGAAGCCTTTGCTTTCAATATCATTCAGCACAATAGAATAAATGAAGCTGTAATTACTGCTATAGATATATGCATAGATATTATTTGTAGTCTTCTAACAGCATGCTATCATTGGTCCCGATAACCTTTTTTCACTTTTCATGCTCGTATTTATGCGTAGTATGAGCTACGTAAAATAATTTTTCATGCTTTAGATAGTGCATAAAGTAAAATCTTCAACTAAAACCAAGGCATCTAAAATCAGGTGACCACAGCCACAAACAATAAAAAAATGTGATTCTTTTTATGATCTGTGTTTTAAACATTAATAAAAGATAGCAAACGAACTGTAATGTTATGTTGCTGTTTAATTTGCTCGCAATCGAAATTAAAAACAGTCTATCTTTCCTTAAAACCCATTTTGCTTCGATTTAACTATCAACCCTTGCTTGCAACTCGGATGGATATATAAACATCTCGGGTAAAATAGCATGGTTTATGCACTTGTACAATCTACTATAATATTTTTCGCTGAGTTTAGTATGAGCCATGTGAAGCTGCTTTTAAAACGCAATAATAAATAACAATTACTTTGAGAAATGAACTTTTGGAAAAGACGGCGTAATGCCCCTTTCAATAGCAAAATACTACTTTTAAAATGCTTCTGAAACCTCAATACTTTCTAATAAGAACGCAGAACTTATTCAAACCTCAACACATACACCTACTAGAGTCTATTATTACATCGCAAATCCTCGACGAGTTATTCGAGTAAATCCGTATTCTGGTAATCTCTTTGGAGATACCCGGGCCGGTGGGCAGCCTAATCTGGTCTCATCCGGATCAGGCGCTCCACTTGCCCGTGTGTACTGGGCGCTAGAACGTTCTTTGTCCTCCCACTTTACGATTCATGTGAAGAAAACGCTTTGAGGAGTGTTTTTGTTTTATGTGAAAAAACTGATGAAAAGTAAAGTGATAAGGAAAATACACGCGTGTAACGGTTATAAATAGTAAATGAGCGAAATATTACCTACTACATTTAAGTGTAAATACCACTTCCCGTCAAATAAAAAGATTAGAAAGCAATTCATCAATGAAATCAACAATGACATTCGATACTAGTTGCATAACTTTACCCGTTTGCTCCCGTGTATCGTGGATTCAAATGCCGGGATCGCACCTTTTGAATTTTACTTTACGTGCGAAATTACTTATGAGTCGTATGGGATAACGATGATGATTAATCACGTGTGTCATTTCACAGGCAACATAAATATAGTACACACGATACGGATACTATATCTGGATGATTCGTGAGCCGGATTATGAAACCAACGGATTAGGCCCTTGTCCTGCAGAGGCCGGGCGCCCGACGTACGCGCGGATCATATAGCTGCGGTTTACTTTACATTGAATATAATGCTTTCAAATATTGATAATCAGTTGGGCGTTTATTTGAGCGTTTCAACCGCCTCATTTATCTGGTCACATTTTTTAAGAAATGGTTGTAGATTTTGATGGGGCTTTCGGTTATATATTAGGGGCCCTGTACGTCTACCATATAAATGGAAATTGCATCAGAATTTTCTGTCATTTATAAAATAATGTGACCAGATAAATGAGACGGTTGAAACACTCGAATAAATGTCCAGTTCTGAAAAAAAATAAAGTAAAGATTTTATGTTTTCCTACGCGTCTTTTTGTAAGTATAGTAGAGGAATGAAAAGGTTCCTCACTTTTTGACCTTAACTCGTTGACATAGAGTCGAAAAATGACGAACTTTTTCACTCCGCGACTGTACATTGCATTTTTTTCCAAAATGAGAGTGTTCGAGCTTTAGTGTGAAGGGAGCCCAATAAGAGTATTTACACACATGATATAGGTAGAGTCATCCACGATGAAGCTCGCCATGTGGTTCTAATAATAATGTAATTAATGTCAAATACTAGCAAATTCACGCTTCTTCGTAGATATAATAATGATGTGTACAAAATAAAATTAAATTTATCAAGGCGTCACAGTCACCAGAAAAAATCCT
Organism: Archips xylosteana; assembly: GCA_947563465.1. Lineage (NCBI taxonomy): Eukaryota > Metazoa > Arthropoda > Insecta > Lepidoptera > Tortricidae > Archips > Archips xylosteana. Next base: position 17,812,481 of record OX387344.1, read on the forward strand.
TTGAAAGGCCATGGATAACTGAATTATTTTTAACTGACGCCTAAGGTAGAGATATTTCTTAAAAACAAGTCATATAGCAATAAATCTATTCAGAAATTTGAAATTATTTGAGGATAATATAACTAATAATACTACTATAGGTAGGTTATATCTAAATTTTGACTCTAAGCAAATCGGAGAATGACCTTTGAAATATTTAGAATGTTTTTCTATTTTAAGCCTACATTTCATATTTCATATTTTCGATATTACTTATCTTTATTCAAACAGGCCACTTAGAAAAATAAATTAAATAAAACCTTAATTGAAAAAAAAGCTTCCCATGAAAGTTTTGTTTAAAAAAAGAACGTTTATAAAAAATGCAAAAAAACAATCGAACTGGCAGCTAACAAAACATCGAAAAGTCCAACACTAGTGAAATATAAAGCTGCGCACACACGACCTGGGGGCTCGCTCATCCGGATCATCCGGGCCGGATCAACCTCGTGTCGCCCGGAGATAAAGCTACAGCCGCTGCTACGTACACGCGGTGTTGAATCACGATGTGACGAAATTTACAGGGTGATTTTAACCAGGGTACACGCAAAAATGAAGATATGCCGCACAAAAACATAATTATGTAACCAGAATATCTAGAAAAGTACCTCAGTTTTACTAGATTCCCATATGTAAACTCTAAATTGAAAAAAAACTACTTCTGTACATATGAAAAATTACTAAGCAATAATGTGAACAACGTAACTGTTTAACTTTTTACGAAAGATTATAGAAAAGCATTATTCAAGATTTGTTTTGCAGTAAATTTTAAACAAACCATAATCCAAGTAGGATATCGTTATTTAATTGGATATCGTCTGGTATAGGATGGTGATTCTGAAGATTATGCGGCAATTTATATTCTAATGTTAGAAACTACCGTTGATTTTAGCAATAAAGGTGTGCTGGCTCGTCTTACAGACAAAATAAATAATAACTATAATACGACACAATAAAAAACATAAATCGGCTTATCTATATAAAACCGGCTTATTCGTATCCAGTAGCGTCAACAAATAAATTTTAATCGCAAAATTGCCATTAACATTTTTGCTGCCGACATAATCTCTAGATTAATGAAATGTATTATTAATAAAATATAAATAGGTCTTAGTTTTATTTATTTAAATAACGCTCTAATATTCAACTTGCAATAAAATTTAATGCTATAAATTTGTGAATACAAACATGTATCTAATCTTATCTATATTACGTTTTACGTCAAAGGTGAATGTTTCGATCGTCAAATTTTAAAGTGATCGTTGGTGCGTCACATTCCGGCGCTGCGCTTCTGACGCTACACAGGTACGAATTGACAAAAAGATTTATATCGTGGACGTCGGGCGTAATCCGTCGGGCATTGTGCAATCGCTAATCGGCGCGGATCGGCAATGCTCGGCTCGGCTCGGCTCGAAATTAATAATGATTAATAACGCCCGATTAGAGGCATTAGGCATTAACTCGCCACCGCCTTTGACGCAGCGCGGCGGTTCGAGACGTCAGATTTGTTTTTTTTTCGACTTTTATTTACATTGAGTTATCATACCTTCGATTTTAAATGCGTATGGATTATGCGCTTCCTTTTTGTACGTAGATATTCTTGATACTTTCACTTTGATTATCATTATTTGATAAATAGCAGGACTTTCACATACAATTTGGTTTTATAATCAAGCCCCAAAACCTATTCAGTAGACTGAGTTCGCCACGCGATTAAGTGATCCGTAGAAATGCATTTTCTGATTAGTGGCTCTGTGTGACATCAATGTGAATGGCTCTTTGGTAGTGTGAGTTGGTTGCGTGTGTACGCCGGCTTATGCATTGAGCGCGCCTTACGGGCAGACGGGATGTCCCGGATTAGATTTAAGGGGTAAAAGAACAAGAAGGAGACAGCCAGCACAGGATTTACCCGGGTCAGACAAGGACAGATGAACGGCGGAGATTTAGAGATTATGATTCATAAAGAGAGGAGAATGAATAGAAAATTATTACGCAGGGAATAAAGAATTAGAGACCAGTGTTTATGGGGAGCCTATAATTTGGAATTATGATTTAAGACGCAATGGGATGGCTTGAGTGCGGCATTAGTATTAGTAGCGAATTTAATGCTTCATTTTCTGGATGGTTAGGTTTAATACTTAGGTAAGAGTTTTCTCCGACAGTCAGTACTTTAGATAAGATTACATGCTTAACATAAATAGCCAGGATTAGATTATCAGATAATTCGTCAAAAACGTTTTAAATAAACATGTTTAAGCTCCAGTAGAAAAGATTTTCACTGGAATTTTTTCTCCGAAAATTTGAAAACAATCGGTATGAAAATATACCTAGGCATAGATACAGATTAACTTCCTACAATAATATCTCAGCATCTCTGGACGGTGATCTCGGCTTACGTCCTTGGGCCGTAGTTCCCACGCGGGCCCAGTGCGGATTGAGAACTTCACACACACCATTTTCTTTTAAAGGCGGAAACCTGGGTTCAAAGCCACGACCCTCTGAGAGGCCATAGGTCACACAACAAAGATACCAAGACTTTCAAAACGGTGAATGGTAACTTGCATTTTGTATTAAAAGATATCGGTGAATCAATTAAGGCATCAGATTAAAGGAGAGATGAGCTGGGATGCAGACGGAGGGGCCGGCGCGTGACGCGGAATTAATGCTTAGGGCCCATCCAGACGGACTATGTTCCAATTCCAACTGCCTATTCGCTATATGCGCGATGACAGCGCCCCTAGTGGCCATAATTCTTGTGGAGTTGAGATCTGTCAAACTATAGCAACTGGATTGTTTGATAACGATTTTCGGATTGTTTTTCAGCGAAATTAAATGAAAATGTCTAAAAAGTTTGTGCATAAAATAAGTGATTTTCCTACTTAAATGGAAGAATGAATGTTAGAATACTCGTACGTACGGGATTTGAAGCGATAAAATATGAAATAAATTCCCAACCTCAAACAATGCAAATTTAGGTCTTTGCTCCAAATTTGTCGATCCTTGTTTTTTTTTGATTGCTCTTCTTTACCACTCAAAGGTTGACTGGCAGAGATCCCTTCAGGGATATCGCCTTTGTACTTATTGTTTTTTCTGCAACCTTTTTGTTTTCCTTTTTGTACAGTAAAGTGAACAAACAAACAAATTTCTATTTAATCATCATCATCATCATCATTTCAGCCGTAGGACGTCGACTGCTGGACATAGGCCTCCCTCATTGATGCCCAATCATTACGATTGGAAGCGATTTGCATCTACCCTGAACCTGCGGCCTTCACCAAATCGTCCGTCCATCTCGTTGGTGGACGTCCCACGCTGCGCTTGCCAGTCCGTGGTCTCCATTCCAGAACTTTTGGCCCCCAAAGGCCATCTGTTTTACGTGCTATATGGCCTGCCCATTGCCATTTCAACGAGCTAATCCGTTTGGCTATGTCGGTGACCCCGGTTCTTCTACGGATCTCCTCGTTTCTGATTCGATCCCGTAGAGAAACTCCAAGCATAGCCCTCTCCATAGCTCGCTGAGCGACTCTGAGCCTATTCATCAGGCCCATAGTGAAGCACCACGTCTCGGATCCATATGTCATCACTGGCAACACACACTGATTAGTGATTAAAGACTTTTGTTTTGAGGCACTGAGGTATTTTGGACGAAAAGATGTTGCGGAGCTTCCCGATCGCTGCCCATCCGAGTTGGATTCACCGATATTTTAATATTGGAACCGAATAAAACTTGTACGAACTGTTCATCCCGTTGTTTCTACACTTTACAACATAACATATACTTGTGACCCATATCGCGAGTTTTTAAGTTTTTACTTAATAATAACGAACGGATTGGGCCACATTATTATCAGCTCTAGCCAGCACTTGCACTATTCTGAAGTATTCGATGTTATTATACTAAGAACTCATCTAACTTTGCACAAGCCGAAGGCTGCCCAAAATCACGTTAGTACAAGAAGAACATTTGAATGGAAACAGCCGTGACTTGGCTTTTTCTGTCCCTTACAATCACGGGTTGCGGCAAGTTTTTGATATCCTTTTCTTACGTGAAACGAAAACGTGTAGTAATATCGTAAAAATCATAGAGTAGATGTTGAGCAAGAAGCGTTTATTAATTATTATTTATTTATATGAAAAAAAATATGCTGCATTTTGAAAAGTCTGTCAAAATTCTGTTTAGGTGATAGTAATTTCTTTGGTAAAACCTTAGAATTTCAATTCAACTTCCAGACCGACCCACAAGAGTAGGTAAAGCCACTGAGAACGATACTGGTTTATATAAAAGCTTGTTAAAATACCACTCACCGGAAACGCCCTTATTCAAAAAATTGTTGAACGCCTCCTTCTTGGGCGAGAGTGTTGGCGCGTGCCGTTCATGGTGCGCAGGCGCCGAGGGTGGCCGCGCACGCGCCTCGGGCGAGCGCCGCGGCGGCGTCTTACTGCGACGCAGTTCTGATGATAAATTCTGGAACAAAGATCAATATTTATCAAAAAAAAAATAACATGAACTCTTTCTTCTTAGAAACCTTTAATTATTCAGGAATTTTGATATGGTTATTCTATAGGGCTCTATAACCCACCTAACCTATAGGTTATGCTAGGTTTGTTTTAGGTATAACAATTCTGTACAATTAATGGATTCTGAGTAACAATGGACCCGGAAAAACGCCATCAAATAAGACCGAAAAACCAATTGCACTCTAACGAGTATAGGAATCTGCAGCAGCAGAACATCATACGACAATATTGTTAAAAGTTATATCACTGTCAGGAAAACTGTATAACTCGCACGATTGAATCTAACAACAGCAGATAGACCTAAATTATTATTATTGACATTATTTACATCTTGTCAAATGTTTAGGATTAAGGCCATTTAATTATGTTATCTTTTTTTTTAATTAATGTGTGAGTGTTTTGGTTCTGTACCGTGAGCTTGCATGTGTGTGATAGAGCTCAATTCTCTAATGTAATAAACTATATTTTTTTTACTTTTCTACTTTGTTTTTTGCTTTTAATTTTTGATTGCTTGTTTTTTTATGTTCATTGATGTGACCTCCGCTGAGTACTGCTTGAATTAATCAATTAGCCAATGGTAGGTAAGAAATTTTCCAGCTTATCGCCCATAAAGGTAAAGTCGTCAGTAATAGGGAGCAGTTCCTGGGTGTAGGAAGGAATAACTACAATACACATTACAAGATCATCTACCTATCAGAGTACGAATATCTAGAAGATGGAAAGACTGCATCTGGATGCAGTCCAGCAGAAATTGGTTGCAAGGAGCAAGGGAGAAAGAAGACTGGAAAAGTAGAGAGCCTGTCAATATTCAAAGATGGGCTCTATAAGGGCTGCATTAAAAACATAAGCAAAATGAGAACACGCTAATTTGTATGCTAATAACTTTTTCTTGATTACCTTACCTACCTACCTACAATGTCAATAAGGTAGTTTAAGCAAGTTATTACACTTTTAAAATAGCCTATTCTTAAAAAAAAGAATCATCTAAATTGGTTAGAAAATCCGGAGATATTACGGGCATAATATTATGTACATAAAAAAATACGGTCAAATTGAAAACCTTCTCATTTATTTCGAAGTCATTAACTGACTTCACTTCATCACTTTTTGTAACAGAAAAGTAACTGAATTCCAATGTAAACGAAAAATTGTAGTCGCAGAATCGATTTAGGTAAAATAATATGAGACCTGAGTAACCCACCCATTCAACCCAAAATAAATATTTTCCAAATTGACCCTGAGGTGACATCTTGTGGGAATCGGTCCACATAGAGTACAAAAATTCATGTTTATACCTACTGTGTAGACGACGCGCAAGAATGATGGTAGACAGAGTTCCGGTCTATACAACATTAACACCTGGAATTTCTTCGATCTACCCGTGATCATAAAACTTTCACAGTGTAATATCAAAGATTGTTCTTACACTATGATGTTGCTAGACACGTCGAAATATCGGGAGCTCGTTATCTTTAATTGCGATCTACACTACATACCGCAGAAAATATGTGTAATAAAATGGATATTTACTTATTAAATCACAGATCTTTTTTTATATGACACGGGGCAAATGACCAGGCGAGTCACCTGATGGAAAGCAATCAGCGCCGCCCATGGATACCCACAACACAAGTTGAGTTAGTAGTTAGTTGCCAGCCCTTTGAGAAAACAGTAGACTTTTTTTGAAGATCCCCAAGTTGTACCGGTTAGGATATACTGCCGCTGCAAGCTGATTCCAAAGTTTCAGCGTGCGTGGCAACAGGTTCCGCGAGAAATAGACCGTAGTGGCCTGCCAGCTATTGAGGTGATGAGGGTAGAAAGAAAGCCGGTTGCGAGTAGATCTTTCAATCCTTTTCACATCGCTGTTTAATTTTATAATTCCCGCAGGTATTATTCGTATTTGCACAGTAAGAAGTTCTTCAATAGAATTGTAATGAAATGATGCTATAATCTAACTGGCACTAGAATACGAATATACCAATTAACGGCAAACCGAGTTATCAGTTAATCCACGTAGGTATTTCCTTGGAATGAAGTCTAGGCTAGAAAGAACTTTCAAGTTCAGGAATAATTTTACTATTTGTCGGTACACTTGCATGCATTTGTGCAACGCTTTTGTATGCACGGCCAGTGCATGCGTAAGACGACGTGCGGAAAATGTGTAACCATGTGCATACATGGTCTTATTTTTGACGTAACGGTAGTCTTTTTTACCAGCTTGGTATTTCATCAGTGCATCAGTTGGACTTTACCTATCTATCTATCCACAGCCATTGTCCGTCCACTGCTGGACGTAGGCCTCCCTCATATTGCGCCAAAATTCGCGATCCTGGGCTTCCCTCATCCACCCACTGCCAGCTGTCCTCCTAAGGTCATCAGTCCAACGTGTTGCAGGGCGTCCCACACTACGCTTTTCTAAATGTGGTCTCCACTCCAGGACACGTCTGCTCCAACGATCGTCAGTTGTACGGCAAACGACTTGCCTTGGCTTGGCTTGGCTTGACTTGGCTTGTTGAACTTTACCTATTACTATTTTATTAGTACAGAGTGAGATTTCGACGCTACATTAAGAAAAGGCACCCGAAAATATGTCAACGCTAGGTCCACTCAATTCGCTAACAAAATCGTATGCGGCACAGGGCCCAAAAGCATAAAATTAATCATAAAAAGTAAACTAAGCGAATAAATAAAACGATTTATACTAATTTGCTAGTTAAATAACAACACTAAAACTGTTGAAGATTTTGTACTATGAATACATTTACATAGTATTGGATTAATTAGAGAGAGGGAGAGAGAGAGAGAGATATGTTTATTTACACATATTCGATACAAACACAGAAAAAAAATACATTTGACAGGAAATATACAAATATAAAATATCGAATACATAAATTGAAAAACCGGCCAAGAGCGTGTCGGATACGCCCAAGATAGGGTTCCGTAGCCATTGCGAAAAAATTAAGTAATATTTTTCTAAGGATTTCGTACTTTGAAAAAAGCTCGTATTTCACAATCGATAATCTGGCTAAGTGAATTTTATTACGCGCGTATCAAGGTTCAGTTTTGTTTACATGCTGATTTGAGACACGAGCTTTTTCAAAGTAGTGACGGTATGTTTTATACCTTAGGCTACTATTTACTCTTAAACTACAAATAATTCCCAAGTAATCTTAGCCGCTATAATTTTCCTTGTAAATTTAATATATTTACTACCATTCTGATTTTTTTCAAATTTTTCCTCCCAACTGTTTACATTTTAGAGGGGGGGGGACGGTCGATTTTAATGAAAATTTTCACTTTAAAGTTGAATATTTCGCAAACAGATCACTGAATACAAAAATCATGTTAGCAACCCCCCAATGGTTATAAAAGAGCTATCTAACGATATCCCACACTATAGGGTTAGTCGAGAAAAAAAAATTACCCCCACTTTACGTCTATGGGAGGTACCCTAAAAAAAAATATTTTTTTATTTTTTATTTTACCACTTTGTTGGCATGACTGATATGTATATTCATGCCAAATTACAGCTTTTTAGTACTAACAGTCTCTGAGCTTAGCCGCGGACGGACAGACAGACAGACATACAGAGAGACATGGCGAAACTATAAGGGTTCCTAGTTGACTACGGAACCCTAAAAAGAGTTATTGAGAGAGAGAGAGTTCGTCTTAAATTGGTATTAATTAGCAAAATAAAATATATTTCGACGCTACTTCAGAAATCAAATCTATCGAGAAAAATATCACTAATCCCGTTTTTAGACTCCTATCTATTAGAGTATAAATTATGAAAATTCACATAATACCTATTACAATGTTATTTCATATTTTTTACATACTTTGCACACGATATTGAAAGAAAAAATGACAAAAATTGTTTGTCTCGTCTTAACTGATAAAAACCAAAGATGCTAAAAACTTTTGTGTTAAAAACAAGATCAGGCTCTGAGCAAGACGTTAGATTATTTCGTTATAAAATGTATAAAAGTACAAATTTGATTACTGAACTTGTTCTTATGTAAAACCGCAGTGTGACTGTCTGTATATTGCTTGACACCATTTTGTTCATAATTTTGTGTATCGCTTTCATACACATCTAGTTTGTTCGATATGAGGTACTTAACCTACAGCTGTTCGCTGCTGACATATTACCAAGGCCTTCTCTAAATCACGACCCTTCACCCTGTCATCATCATCATCATCATCATTTCAGCCGAAAGACGTCCACCTGCTGAACATAGGCCTCCCCCAAGGCTCGCCAAACAGATCGGCCCTGCGCCATCCGCATCCAAAGCGTTCCCGCTACCTTCACCAGGTCGTCGCTCCATCTTGTTGGAGGCCTACCTACACTGCGTCTTCCGGTCCGCGGACGCCACTCGAGAACCTTTCGGCCCCATCGGCCGTCAGTCCTACGGGCGATGTGCCAACCCTGTCCTGTACCCTGTCATCGACTTCTCGTATATAGCTTCTGCCACTCACCTTTCACAAATCTTTAGAAAAAATATAATACTTACCTTACATAGTATTTACTAGAAGTAACATACATCAAGAAATGTCGAAGACGAAAGATAGTACCATCGGAAAACCCTTTGGATTGCGTAGTTCAGTCTGTGTATTTCTGCCATACCCTTTGAAGGTCGTCCGAAATCCGTCTATTTTTGTACCAGGATTAACGGCTTAACAAATCCCGATTAAGTTTAATTGGAATAAGCCCGAATATCGATGAAAGAATCCGATAATCCGATTACGACTTTTCAGGACATAGACTTATCATGTTAATTAACTTGCTGCTTAAATAAAATGTATGTTTTATTTGTAAACTTGATGTAGAGTCAAGACTAATAGTTTTGCTATAAGAATTATGAGTTCTGCATTTCTACCCCAGGGTCCTTATCTTGGCTCCATATCGTGTTCTTCCTTCTGTTAATCATCAGTGACTTTTGACTGTTGATGAAGTTGTATCATGTGATAACGTTAAACTTACCTAATGCTCACGTTTAGGCCTCGGGAAATATCGGAAACGTATTTGGTCATTCCACTCTGATTATCACTCAATTGATAAAACATGCTGAAAATATACCTGATTTGACACTTTACTTAGCACAAGGACTTATAAGTACAAAAACGTCACTGGCGTGACAATTTTAGAGTGGCTTCGTCATTGCTTTAGAAACAAATTGAGATTACAGTTACCATGAACATGCAGAAACCAGCCGATCCATGTAGTTGGGTAATAAAGAATAGAAACGCAAAAAATTACAAATAGAACCAATTTCCTTTACTATTACTCAAAGATAAATACACTGAAAATCCAATAAGCTTTTGGATTAGATAAGACCCAATTTTCCGCTTCGGTCTTTATGTGATTAGGTAGAATACTTAGATTTAAATTGTAGATCATGTCGTCTAAATTTATAATGTTAATGAACTGGCTTCAAAAACCACACCAAAATATTTATTAACATTTGTTCTAATAAACTAAGAAAACTCAAGCCACTTTAGCGGGTACAGGTTCAAATTGGACACTTGGGGTATTGCGTCAGTCGATACACAGACCACAGCGAATTTGTGTTCAATGGACATAATCAGTGCGGTTCATGAACGTATCGTTCATTGAACACTGAACAACGCGTAATGGCGAATCTGCGAAAGCTACTTTAATAAGGTTAATGCGATGCTGACATGTTTATGGATGTAAGTTTTGTATGCAAATTGCAAAATTACTTCTGAAAAAGATACTTCAGTGATGGTGTCTGATTATGACGTCAAGTTTATTTTTATAAGGCAAACAACTAATTTTAAAGATTTGTTTTCTTCGTTATTTACATTAAATTATTTCTTCCACGAAAGCTCACAATGAATAAATGTTTAAGAATTAAAATTCGTCTAATTGAAAAAAGGGTAGATAATTCCGATACTGCTTGGAAATGTGCAATTGACATAGTCTGTGCGTCTTCTTTTGTTGGCACTGTCTTCCTGCCAGAGCCGAAATATTGATGAAAGCTTGTCACTTTTTCTGGTATCAACATGTGTTCAAGAATATCAATAAAGTAGTGCACACGCTCGCCGTCGATTTGCGCCACAGATACGTCTAATATCGTATTGGAATTTGTGATGCCGTTTAACCCCTGTTAACCCAGATTACGCTCCTCGGCGCCTGATTCGTCCTCGCAGCCTGATTGTGTTGTGACACAAACTGTAATGTATTATGTGTTAACTCTTGCTGCAATCACGGCTAGCACGTACAATTACAATGGATCTGTTCGCCGAACTTGTAATTTGTTTGAATGAAACGTTTTGTGCTTGTTTGTTTGAAGCGGTTGCTGTATCCGCAAATTGAATTGGAAACGTTTTAATAATTTGATTGAAGATATTTTAGTCTTTCTCAGAAGAAATTAACGATAGATTATGTAAGTAAAATTCAATATAAAACTCAATATCATTTTCATTGCACTTTAGTGCTTAACTTAAAGCGTAACGAGTTTGACAAACAAGTAATTAATTAGTGTTTAGCTTTAAACTAGAATGACTGGTCTATGCAAATAGGTTCACAGCTTTATCTTTTGTTTGTGTGATGCTCGTGTGAATTGGGCCATTAGCTGTGTCTTATCCTTTAATTACAACGATTTTGAGACATTGCGACACCAAACTAGTACGTACAGTGATTCTGTCTAGGGATAGAGTGTAGGGAGGAGTATAATTTTAATAAAGCAAATGTTCTTCGATTGTTATTCTCAATATAACATGAAGGTTACATACCAATATAACATTTCCCGTTCAGTCATTCATAATCTATTTTGAATACAGCAGCAGTCGCAACGGTGACATACAAACAACGCTCAGGAACCATACGATAGTAACATTTACCATGGAATTAGGTTTGTTGTCTATCGCACTGAGCCCTGAATAATTTACACCCCGCTTATTTGTTCGAGATAACGTTTAGTAACGTCTTCTATTTGCACGTCATGCGGGCTTATCTTTTAATTCTTGAGCTGTCAACGAGCGACGAAACGCGTTCAGGTTTTTCCGAAGATCTCAAAGAAATGAGACGTGAAAATGATGCTGTAAGCCGATCAAAATTATGAGTGTGCTCGCTTAAGTTACGTACAGGATTTTCTTATAATAAAATGGTAATCTTTTCATACGTCATGCTTTGCTTTACGTGGAACTTGGTAAATTGAGCGCTCTTAAGGGATTAAGAAACTCTTTGCCTGCACAAATTTGTATGTGTTTACTTTGCTCAATCTGACAGCTATCAGGTGATAAGGATGACGTGACGAAGTACAAGATTTGTATTAAATCAAGACAAGACAAGAAGTTTGTGTAAATTTTTGGTTCGCATTGCGGATTTTTGAATATTTACGTTCATAATTATCTAAACTGGTTTTCGTGGAAATAGTTAAAGTAATTTGGTATGTTATCTTTTCGTGTTAAGAAAACATCAGTAACTTAAGATTAGCAATGACTTTTAAAATTACATAACTATAAATTAAAATGTTTCATGTTTAAAGTCATCATCATTAATTTAAGAGCTTAGCTCTTGTCGGTGGAGTAAACGCCACTCTTTTCGGTTCTCTGCCAGCGTTTTCAGCTCCTGATACGACATGACATTGACTTTTTCCTTGGCTTGGTCTATAAATGACCGTCTCGGTCTTCCCCTGCCTCGCCTGCCTTCTATTTGCCCTTCCAAAATAGTTTTTATGTAACTGTCATGTCGTATCAGATGCCCCAGCATATTCCCTCTCCTATTTTCAATCGTCCTTAACAGCCGCCTTTCCTCTTCCACCAACTCTAAAACCTCCTCATTAGTTCTCCTTTCAGTCCAGCTAATCCCCTCCATTCTCCGCCAGCACCACATCTCAAACGCACTCAATCTGTCTCGGTCCCGCTGAGTCAATGTCCAAGTCTCGCTCCCATATAATGCTATACTCCAGATGTAGGTCTTAATAAATCTTTTCCGAATGTTCCTTGAGATTTTGCCTTTAAAAATGTGTTTTTTATCATTGAATGCTTTCTTAGCTTTGTTTTGACATCCGTGGTGCATCTGGAGTCACAGGTAATTACGCTGCCTAAATATTTAAAATTATTGACCTGCTCAATGGTACAATTTCCTATATGTATTTGATCTATGACTTGGGTATGCTTTGATGTTATCATAGTTTTTGTTTTCTTAATATTAATTTTAAGTCCAAATTGTCTGAATACGTTGTCCATTTCTGTTACAAGTTGTTCCAGTTGTGCGGAATTTTCTGCTAAAGCTGCGATGTCATCAGCAAACCGTATGAAATGGAAACTTTCTCCATTAATTTTGATACCTCCCTTCCCAGAATCTAACAACTTTCTAATGGCAGTTTCAATAAAAATGTTGAAAATTAAAGGAGAAAGTGGACATCCCTGGCGTACACCCTGTCTTATCTTAGCTCTTCCCTTTTCATGTCCTACTTCTATTATAGTTTCCTGTTCCTTATACAGTTCGTAGATAATTTTCCTGTCTCTGTAGTCTATGCCTATTTCTTTTAAAATGCTCATCATCTTTACCCAGTCTATCCTATCAAAAGCCTTTTCTAGATCTATGAATGCGATATGCGTGTCCAAGTCTAAATCCATCCTTCTATCTATTATTAGGCGAAGGGCAAGAATACTGCCGCCTTAAGGAGAAAAACCATAAGTGACATTTTTTGCAAAATTGACTTTTTACCAGCCTCGCACTCCGGGAAAAAAATGTGATTTTTCTGTCTAGCATTTATTCGGACATCTCTTACAGGTCATGATTTAGGCAAGCACAAGTCCATGCCATTTTGTTGCTTTTACTTCCTGTTGGAGGAAGAAAAGACATAACTATATACTCATAGACAGAAAACTACTTAAGTAACCACTTGTGTTTTTTTAAATTGTTGTCTTCGACTTGCGCCAAACATTTTTATCATAAGAAGAAAAACCATATGTTGGTTTTATAAAAAAATTTGATGCAAAAAACACACAAGTTGACAGAAATGCTGTTTCTTTTTAGTTTAAGATTTTTATCAATTAGAAATCTCGGACACTGAAAAAGCACAAGTTACAAGTTATGTTTTTTCAACCTCGTATGATTATATCTTATGCTTTTTCTGCTTAGTATCGGTTTCAAAAAATATGGTCTTGTGGTTTGTTTCGTAAATGTTGTTGCTACTTATGCTTTATCAGGCTAGTAGTCGTCCCCACCCCGGCTTCTCAAGGACAGGATTTGGCCGGCCTGCGATGTATTAAAGACTGATTTATGTCCCAGATCTGAATTAAATTCAGATGGTTCTGATAAACAGTGTGTGATTGAGGATTCAGATGACTCTGTCAAAGGCAAACACTATGTTCCATCTAATGGATCTCCATCGGCCTTTGATATTGATGAGTTTTCCTCAGAGGTTCCAGGTTTACCAACTGAACCCCAACTATCTACTTCGCAAAATACAGGGTTATTTGTAATTCACTAGCATCCTTTTAACCCTAAACTCCTACCACTTAAACAAATGTTTTTTGTTTTACGGCTTTTGTCATAACTTAATATTTTTGGTGTAATAACGTTTTGAAAATTTGATATTTCCTCTTATTTTTACGATACTCTGTGTATTTGTATGGGAAAAAAGTGCTTCATTTTAAAAAGTCGTAAAACAAAATCATTTGTTTGAGTGATAGGAATTCAGGGTTAAGAGGATGTCAGTGAATTAAAAATAACCCTGTATAATTAGTAGAACTTGGGGCAAACTGCTTAGGTTTAATTATAGTTTTGTTATTATGATTACCTACCCAAAAATCTCAAAAAGCATCTCATTTATTTTTCAATACAATTGCTCGAAAAATTAACTTTCAAAAGATGTATATGTCATGGACCAAGTGATTAATGCGGGCATTATTCATAATGCCCGGGCATTATGAATAATGTCTAGTTCTATCGGGCAGAGTGATTAATTACTATCTAAACTTCATTATTTATCACATTGCCCGGTCATTATTATACTGCTACGTGACAAATGGGCAATTTGATAATAAAGCTAAGTTGCCGTTGCTAATGCCCAGGCATTATTAATAATGTCTAGCTCTATTGGGCGAAGTGATTAATTACTATCTAAACCAAAGCCAGCGAGCGAGCGAAACGAGCGAACAAGACCTATCGGAGCGGAAGCAACTCGGTATGGTTAGGTTCATGCGAAGCTCCCGCATTAGCCTTTGGTGTTAGTTATTTTTTTTATGACCACCCGGAAAATCTAATTTGTATACTCTGCCCAAAAGGTGATGGGCATTATGTATAATGCCCGGTCAATTTGATTATTTGAACAATTAAAATCAAATTGCCCCCTCATATGATATATGTATTATGAAAAATGCCCGATTTATCACTTGGTCCATAACATACATATGGTATGGTATGGTATGGTTTGGTATATACATGGTTCGTTAGTTCATTTTACCGCACTAGTGCGATTTTTTTACAGTTTTTTTTTTAATTATCCATTTTAAAAGTTTACAAGCAAAGAGTTTTAAATGAAAAAAATAAATAATATCGACTTATACGTAGAAAAATGTATAAATATACAAAACTAAGTAATGAATTTGCAAAATTAATAATAATTATTATAAACTGTAATTTAATTACCTCAGATTTTAATGATTTCCATCTTTTATTTATTCGAAAAAATCGCAGTGGCTGAACGCGTCGAACCTTTGCCTGATCATTTTAGTTAACCTAATTAAAAACAAAACTTACTCATTTTTGTAAAAGTTTGCGTTGTTTTGTTTTTATTTTTCAATTTTGTGTTATTAATTGCCTATTTTCTCTCAAATGTATTGAAAAACGTCGTATGATACACGGTTGGCAAAGTTTTACAAACTCGTGACGTTGAAAACCTTGTGGCTCGGGTTTATCACTCGTAAACTCATTTGTTAAACCTTACTTACCAACCTCGTATCACAAATAACCATTGTTTACTTTTAATAAATTAATTTGATTTTTCATTGTGTTCTTATGAATCCCTATTGCAAGATAAGACTAAATAAATAAAGCCCAAGTACTCAGTTGTGTGTTTTCAACTCCGAGACCAACTTATAATGATGACCATAAGTGTGTACTTGTGTTCTTTTTTCTTAGATATCATAGTGCAAAGCTAACACAAAAAACATAAGTGCACACTTGTGTTCTTTATTCTTAGTGACAGTATTTTTTATGATTTACTTTACGAGACAGTAACAGTTTTTTCTTAATATCTAATTAAAATAAATAGATAATTGAAAAGTTTGCAATGCATAATAATTATGCGATATTCGTTTATTTAAAAACGAAAGTTTCGACTTTGTACTTTGAAGTTAAAGCAATTAAACAGAAGTGCAAAGTTTTTTGGATTTATCTCGAAACTTACTTTTTGTCACTTATGGTTTTTCTCCTTGAGGCGGCAGAATAGCCTCTCTTGTACCTTTATGTTGCCTGAAACCGTATTGATCAGGCCCTAAATAGCTCTCTGCTATTGGTCTTATTCTACCCTGCACAATCTTGAGTAGGATTTTTGACGCATGAGATATAAGGCTTAATGTTCTGTGCTCTTCGCATTTAAGTGTATTTAGCTTTTTAGGTAACGTTACTGTCTTACTAATTTTAAAATCTTTGGGTACTTCTCCTGTGCTATACATAAGTTTAATTATATCAAAAATCTCGCTCTTCAATGGATCACATTCTATTTTCTTTATAAATTCAATGTAAATTTGGTCATCCCCCGCTGCTTTACCCTCTTGAATACTACTGTGGTGTAGTGTAGTATACATGAAATGCCACAAGCAGATGATTCGGCGAGAGATCAACGGTCACGTGACATTTAGACGTTCTTTTGGAATGGGAAAACGAACGGTGCCTCCGGAGGAGATTTAGATAACTATTTTCCACTAAGAAGATATAAGGCGCAACGAAAAAAAAAAAACAGCAGCTAAGTGATGTGTTTTCTGAGATCGTAAAGTGAGTGAGTACGTTCAATTATGTGCCTACAGTAAAATATGTCTAAGTTAATCATAAGGATAGATAATAAAATCAGTAATGTCACCTTGCAATGCTTGCCGAACTAACGGAGATACGTAATGAATTGCAACAATTTAAAAACAATCTTTTTAAATTAGCATTAATAAAGCGTACAGAAAAGACTTTAAATGAAAAATTAGAGGTAGCAAATAGATTGTACGAAAATTATTTAGAATATACAAAAAAAATTAGTAACGATATTTTGCAAGGTAATGTTACACAGGAAACCGTAGTTGGTATAAACGAATTAAGTGACGAAATTGTAACGCTATACATCAAAATAAAAACATTTTGTAAGGACAGTTGTATTGTACAAAACTTACATACTACACTACACCACACTACTTAAAGCTTTGTCAAATTCCTCTCTAGTGATATCTGGGCCCAAATTATCTTTATCTATTTCACTTTCTAACTCTAAACTGTTTTCTGTTAACCCGTTTCCTTCATATAATTGTTCTATATACCTTATCCAGCGTTTTAAAATGTCTTCGTTGCTTATCAAGATTTTTCCCTGTTCATCCAGTATCGTAGCACTTCTTGTTTTGTGATGTTTTCCCAAATCTCTAACTATACCATATGCTTTGTCTATTCTTCCTCTTTTGATAAAATTTTCAATACTATTACATGCATCCTCTAGGTCTTCAGCCTTCCTCTTTCTACATTTTAAAGTTATTTTGTTTGTTAGGCGTTTATATTGTGCTATACTATGTTCATCTGTCTTGTTTCTGAGTCCTCTCCTTTCTGTCATTAAATCTATAATTTCTGTGGTAAGCCATTTCTTTCTCGGTACAATTTTTTCCCTTCCCAAGGTTTCCTCTGCACTAGTTCTTATTATGTTACTGACATTTCCCCATTTACTTTCTATACTTATGCTATTTACTATATTATTTTTGTATTCTTCTAATTTATGTCCTACCTTATTACTATATTGCACTTTATAATTGCTATTTGCCTCTTTCAGCTTGCTGAGATCAATTGTCTTTCGCGTATTCCTCCTTTTTATCTTCTTGTTCATAAGGCTGAACACGCCGACTAGAAGATTATGATCGGTATTCAGATCAGCACCGGGCATGGTTTTACATGACGTGATCTGCTGGCGATGTCTGTTTTTCGTTATAATAAAATCTAATTGATATCTTCCAATATCTCCTGGCATTTTCCATGTGTATAGTCTACGTTTGGGTTGTTTAAATATTGTGTTTGTTATTACTAAATTATTTTCTTGGCAGAATTGTACTAACCTTTCCCCCCTACTATTCCGTTTCCCTAGGCCAAAATTACCCACAACATTGCCCTCCGATCCTTCTCCTACAACATCATTAAAATCGCCCATTATTATTAACATGTCTTTTTCCTTTACTGAGTCCAAAATTGCGTCAATATGGTTATACATCTCTTCGATTTCGTCATCTAAGTAACTGCTTGTGGGCATATATACCTGGACTAATATTATATCTTGTGGACTAGATGTTATTTTGATTGCTGTTATTCTATCGCTATGATGTATTGTGTTTTCAACCTGGTTTCCCCATTCCTTTTTAAAAGTTTATGTTTAAAGTATAAATTAAAAATTTAAAAAACCCCCAACGCAATTAAGGGTCACATTATATGTTTGAAAATAAAGTAAATGCGACTAAGATCCCTTCCGCAACTTACAAAAGTGCTGATAACTTTGAAACAGCTGGACCAATTTTGATGAAAAATGTCTAAGAACTATCGCCAAGAAACCTGCTTTTAAATAAAAAAAACCGCATCCAAATCGGTCCACCCGCTTAAGAGTTATGATGCCACAGACAGACAGACAGACACACACACACATAGCGGTCAAACTTATAATACCCCTCTTTTTGTGTCGGGGGTTAAAAACACTGATGCAATGATTTAACGGATCGTGAAATACCTCTAATTACGTATACCAACATCTTTTAATCGCAATTGAACTTTACGATAGCTATAAAACTTTGGTGATATGTGATAGGTTTAATAACTAGCGTATGACATGAACGTGAAAAAATAGATAAATTTACATGCGTAAGAACGGAGATAAGAGCATCAGTAACCAGAATTATCGCAGTGACACACGGACGACTAAAGCGTCGAATGTTAAACCCAAACAAAATAATCTAATTAGGTATAATTAGTTTGGTTGTAGTAGCTAAATAATTCACTTTGTTAATATTGGTTTGAGGGTTGTAGAATCATGTGCAATGTTCGTCTTGATCGCTAATCCTGCCAAGCAGCAGTACCAATACTTCGACCAGTACTTTTCTACTCCGGCGTGGAAAAGGGTAGGTTTTGCTCTCATTTCATCCAATTTTATCTAATAAAAGGTATTTAAAATGGTGTTTAGTAGCTTAAATTCAAATTATGCACCTGCCCCATGCCACCTGAACCCTATCATATTTAAATTTATGTATGTTATCAATACATTTCACGATAAGTAATCGTCAGAATCTAATCAGTTTCATGGCAATGAGCGAATACTTAAGCAGTTTAATACATCCGCGTACGTACCTACTCGTAATAGTGCAAATCAATATAATCACCTATACTTAATAGCTATGATTTGAATAAGTAAGTACGGTCGGATGGACTGGAGCCTACGGATTATTTAATTTAAAGAAAGTATTACTTAACACAAGAATGAAATCCCGGAGCTAGAAAGAAACACTGTCCAGCTCTTCTGACATTTCTAGATAGCGTTGCAATAATTACAATTTCCACAAAGAAAAAAATAAAAAATTCAGTGTTGGCATGCAATGCAACACTAACTAGCCCCTGTTTTTTGCAAAGTCACCACGATCCTGCTTGTCACCTCGCGTATCCGTGTGTTTCCCCAAATCGGGATTTATTTGGTCCGTCGCAGTTTTTATATCATGTTTATCGCAACTATTGGGGCAACGTCAGCGGTCCACGGACGTGATCCGACGACCCCACTATTTGTGAATAAGCGACGTAAATCAAAACTCTTTATCTACTTGATTAGCGGATATTATTGTATCCAATTGGATTTTGTGCGAGCGGAGCTCGGAGGTTGCTCTAATTAGTTTTGTTTTTTATTCTGATGCAAGCTGTTAGGTGATTTAGAAAGTGTACTTACCAGGATGTAAATTATAATTATTGGAGACCACTGGGAGACTCTTACCAACGTGAGAAAGTTTATCTATTTCACTCCTAGATCTTATAAAAAAGAATAACGTGCATTTTGCTTAGCCTCAATAAGAGTATTGACCTAAAATAAAACGTGGCGTTTAAAACTGAGCGCCAGTAACTACTCATTTGCTTTCCTAACAGTGTCTAGATAAAAATAGCTCAAGAAGAAGAAAAAGTCACTCGAGTCAAGTTGTTGAACTTCCCGCGGGAATTTTGCAAAATCCGTCCTAATTCCTTGTTCAAACAATATAAAGAGAAACTCTATTCACACACAAATTCGGCTTTCTAAGCGTTTCTGGGCGTTGTTGAATCAGTCAGTTTGCTAAGATAATTCAATTTACTTACTTCAGCAACAAAACAGTAAACACACATAGTACCTATCACGATTTAAAAACATGTTTATTAGAAAAAAAAGTATACCTATGGAATAGATGGCGCAATACAATGACGAATTAAGTTGTGTTCTTACAGTTTAGTCGTGGCGCCCTTTCAGTCAGTTGGCGCCCAGCGGTACCTAGATACCTACTTCAAAGTATTTTTCTTAAGGCATGTTTTCCTAACCTGCCGTAGACGCGTGCTCTGTAAGCGCCTTTAGGCTGTGTTTACACTGACTACCGCTCCGGGAGCTAGGATTAAAAAGTATTATCCATGCGGGAACGATGTGTCCTTATCCTTATCCAAAGTTTGGCTAGAACGATTCAAAATGCCGCCAGCTTAGGAAGGCGTATGGAATTTCATTTAGTGGAACATGTAATGCTTCGTAAGTGCCGACGCCAAAATTCTTAGGTAGGTAGATACTAATGATTTATGCCTTACAGTCCTCTAACATAGGTTGAGCATTGTATTTACTAGAAATTGTGCATTTGTTTTTTATTTTTGTTTGTGATTTTTTTTTATTTGTATTATTTTCTTGTATTTGTGTGTCTTCTTGTGAAAGTGAATTAAATGACTTTTTTCGTTCTTTAATAGGCAAGAGTATGCCATCTTAGGCCATATCTTCGCTTCCCAACAGGGATGTCATTATCTAAAAGAACCTCGTTCGTGGCGACGTCGCTGCACTCGGCAGACAGTCATAACTTGACATATTCCTTCATACGCATTATACGGACCCAAGAGTCGTGTATTGTATTGCCGTAGCGGCTTGGTGGTTTGACCTATTGCCTCTCAAGCAGAGTGTCGTGGGTTTGAATCCGGGCTCACCCTTCTGAGTTTTTCGGGATTTAGGTGCGTAATTATATTTGAAATTTAATGAGCTTTACGGTGGAGGAAAATATCGCGAAGAAACCTGCACAGACCTGAGAAGAAATTCAATGGTGTGTGTGAAGTTCCCAATCCGCACTGGGCCCGCGTGGGAATTTTGGCTGAAGCTCGCTCCTTCTGAGGGGAAGCCTATGCCCTGCAGTGGGACGTACTTATATGTATAGGCTGGGATGGATGGATGGAAGTGTCTAGATGTTGATTGTACATTGACGTTGATATTGACTAATGTCAAGACATTTCACTCCGCATAATGCCTACGAGCTCACATCCCATCACATCACAGCAAATCCCTGGCGTGATTGGGAACAAAAACAACTCAGTTTTACATAAAAATGTTTCGACTCTGTGTATGACGACAAGAAGGTTCATAATTTACTAGTAAAAAAATTGCATTGGTTTTTAAAACCATCATAATAAATAATATAGATTTAAAACTATCCCAACGGAATGGTGTAATTTACGCAAGATAATCACATAATGACTTTAATACAAGTTATTCACTCAAAACGTTGACTGATATATATTTTATAATAAAGGTTATCACATAGGTATTATAGAATGTAGTATAAAAACAAAAGAAACTGATAGCGGTCTGCCGTTCGTGTAATTTGGAATCATTCACCCAATTCCCACAGTATACAGCAAATATTTGCTACGGAAGTGGTCTGGTGGTATACTTCTGTATGTCCGATATCATTAATAATACCTACCTAATTTCGACTAGGTATCTATTTTATTTTTCCATCATTGTATCAACAAGAACAACAAGTCTAAAAAGCGGTCAAGTGCGAGTCGAACTCGAACTTGAAATGTTCCGTACCTCCGATCCGAACATTGTTTTAAAAACAGTTCAGTAAAAATCACCAAAATGTAAGCACTAAAATCGCAAACTTATAGGTAGTTAAACATCCGAACAGCATAGGGTCGCTCGCGTTACTTAGCATTCTGCCGGCTGTCGTGTTGCCTAGCAACCGTAGCCGGAGTTATAAACGCTGAAAAAATATGTTTCTCGTATGACGACCCCCTTTAACTTATAACTTTATTTAATTTTTAGTATGTGTTGTTATAGCGGCCACAGTAATACATAATCGGTTAAAATTTCTAGTGGTAAGCTATTACTGTTCAAGAGATAAAGCTCTGTAACAGTCGGGTGGATAGACCGATAGCGGAGTCTCAGTAATAGGGTCCCGTTAGCACCCTTTGGTTACGGAACCCTAAAAATTAGTGGATATCCAACAACAAATTGGCATAACTAACCGTATCAACTTGTTTAAAAGGTGTTTACAAATTATTCGGGAACATTTCAGTAAATGGTTTGGGTTAGATCGACTGAATACCTAGGGATTTTTATTGTGGTTAAGAAATCTTTCCATATATCGATCGATGTTCAAAGTGTACCACGTCAATACTTAAAATCAAAAATTTCGAACAGCGGGGTTCAGCCAAATTAATCCAACCTTCTGAAATATTCAGGAAGAATTTGAAGACACATCTCTGGGCTACTTTGCATTAGAACAATTAGTTTATCAATTAAGAATCACATAGTTTGAAAACACCAATACGTATGGATGAATGAAACCTTGTTAATAAATTTCAAGATAATAAAATAGGAGCAATTACCTAAAATTCAATACCAATTCAATTTGCAGGTACTAGCGACACAGCAACACTTTGCACCACTTTGTGCAACATTTTGCAAAGTCAGCCCAGAGCTTCTTATTTTTTGGTACACTTTTATTACAACCCTACTCGTTACTGATGTGTTAGGTACTAATAACGCCAAAACAATCTAATGTGCACTATTCCTTAACAAAGTATACGCAAAGACGGAGCATTTCACTTCGATA
Organism: Archips xylosteana; assembly: GCA_947563465.1. Classification (NCBI taxonomy): domain Eukaryota; kingdom Metazoa; phylum Arthropoda; class Insecta; order Lepidoptera; family Tortricidae; genus Archips; species Archips xylosteana. Next base: position 17,835,338 of record OX387344.1, read on the forward strand.
CATCTCAATACGGGGAAAATAAACCCACGCATAACCAATCTATGACAAGTGAATTCGGTTTAGTCGAATTTAGAGCGGTATGAGCAACCCATTAACACGGGCTCGCCACAAAGGCGTAATTAGTGTACATTTGCACTATTTTTGGACGGGATAAACACAGACGGGCACATTGTCGAACGGACAACAAATTTGAAACAAATGGTTTTGAGGCTTTCAAGTGCTAACTTAATTTACTCGGCTTTCGCTAACGTGTGAGCAATGGGTCGGAGATCGCTCGCATAACTTTTTTCTGTGGCAATTAAGAGCCTTTACAGCTGTAGACATAAGGTTCAGAGTCACGATGAACGCCATACGCCTCGAAATCGGTTCATTCTGGGAACCGTTACTACATAACTTAACAGCAGCTAAGCAAATATTGCTCTGTTGTGCTCCTCTGTATTTTCAAATTGATTACTGCGTTTAGGCGACGTGATTCCAACATTTGACATTTTGAGGACTAGAACATACACTAGAATGACCGGGTACAATGCACATATCTACGAAGAAGTAAATATTTACAGTGCATTTAATCAAGGAACGAACAAATGTATGAATTAATATAGACACATTGAGATATGTGCTGAACTGGTATGAGCCAGATCGAGGGTCGGAAACCCTTATCCTTCTTTCGCTGCTGGGTCAGCACCACCAGACAGGGTGCAGACCTGGGGGTCCTTGATGAAATTCTTAGAAGAAAAACTACATGCCACAGATTACAAGACTCTATCGGCGTCGCTATTGGTGAACGTAGTGTTGCCGCTAAGTTAAATGAATAATGGCTGCAGCATTAGATCCAGTTAAACCAAACCGGGTCAAATAAGTCTAAAACTTTAGTTGCAAGTAACATCAACAGCACTAACATAACCAATACTATAGAAGTAGGTATATATTGATGGTACGATACCATATTTTTACCGTCCTAATTTAGCATCTACCATAAACGATGTCTAGTACGAGTAGTATCGTTAATCAAAGACTTTACATGATAAATGATAAAATGAAAGCTACGATGAAAAAGGTATTTCATTGAATTTCTATTTTAGACGTTACCTACATCTAGGTAGATTAGTCGCGTAAAAGCGAATAAAAGGATGTGGTAGCGGAAACGAGTATCGTTACCGCGAATTCGAAACAAATCGTGCAGATAATAACATACCTACCTACGTTTGTATTAATAGGCCAAATTAGATTATCATAATACCGATTAGTCGATAATGACACTGAAAAATCCCAGCAATCTTTTAAATCAGTTCCTCAAAGACTCCGACTTTGATAAGGTGGAACAATAAATCTGTGATCGGTATAATCCGTGCGATAGCGGGAGAATTAGCAAGTTATCGTGGCGTATCTGATTAGCGGATAATCTGAACGTGCGCTATCTGTGCTGACACATGTCATGTCGTGCACGTTGGAATATTTTTATTTCAATATTTTCCGCTGATAGCGAGCTGCGTAACAAAACCTTTAACGTTCAACATGCTTAGATTTACTTAAGTTTCGTTCGTCAAAATCTTAATGAAGTAAATTATTATTATATCCGACTCTTAGAACTTAGCATACCTGTTTGCCAAACGACAAATCAATTAAAACAACTATGCAATATAGATTAAAATGTTATTAATTTAAAGATCTGGACTAAGATTCGTAGAATCAATTGATTTGAATCATTAAAATGATATAAACTACTCAAGATATTCCACTTCAACAATAAACCTTTCAGTAATCAATGCAACGATTACATTAGGCGTCATGATAATCGCTAATTAATGCTCAAGTAGCACACGGTTTTAATGGAATAATAACCTAGTTAAACCACTTGCCAACATATCTTTAAGCACCCCATCGGAAATATCTAAGGAGTACTTTTCCTACAATGCATGATTAAATTCTATGTAGATGATATATGGTGAAATTATGAATATGTAACAAACAATCGCCTGGTACCTTAAACGTACTTTGGAAAAGCCGCATGAAAAAAGCTATTAATGGGGCCGCAGACAATCGTGGAGCACATTAGATATTGTTAACAAAACTTCCTCCTTAATTGATATACATCGCAGGTAATGCGGAGGACGTGCGCGCGAGCCGCCGCCAGGGCCCACAGGTTAGGTACGTTTTCGCATGCGCGGCACATCCATGCAAAATTTTAGGCGGGATGCATTCACTGACGTAATGGACGTCCAGTCGCTCAGTAAAAGCTACTTTACTTTCTATCTAGATCTCTCTGTCTGCACTGCGCGCCCGCGACGCGTTAGACAAGGAGGAGGGCTTAGCTTCGATGCATTTGGACAACTCTTAACGCATTCGGTAAAAGCTGGTTTTGACGACCGCCGGCGCGCATTCCCATGCAAGGTATGCCCGCGGGAGCTATGTCGGCAATTTAAATATTACGGCCACTCAAAAACGTGAGATGTAAGTAGCAAGAAACCCCGTGTGGGCTCCCGTCTCGCCGAAAATCGGATACACTGAATCCGACCGAAAAAGAACGTAATTAACCGGCGACATTTTTCCGTAATTAAATTGTAGCTGTTTGTGGTCCACTCGCGAAACGAATATAATTATTAATTTGCGCTTTAATTTCGACAGCCAGCTTCTGAATTTGAGAGTGCAGTGTGGTATCAAGTCGAAAAAAGGTCGCCGTGTTATTACACGATGAGATTATGTGTCATAAAAATCCTTGAGTTTTGTAAGTCTGCTTGTTTACTCGTACGACACATTGCAGCGACATTGTGCGCATTGATGCCCATCATTGGAAGGAGCCGTTCTCATGTCGGCACCGAAAAAATATTCAAATGGATTCACGCGCGCGCGGCTCCGTCCGAATTTTGCAGTCGCGTTTGATGCGCCCGCGTCGATTCCGGCAAATCCGTCGCGTCGGAAGTGCGTGGCGCGCGCCCGATGTCGATATGCCGGCGAGTCGTTGACCTCGATCAGGACCTTCGATAAGGACCATCTATGCCCAGCTATTGCTTTGATTGTTTGAGATGCCGAGTGGGATCTAATTCTAACAACCATAGAATTTCGAGGTTAGGTTTTGCACGTGTTTGCTTAGAGCTGTTAATTGTTTCTATATCAATAAATCGACTTGATAAAATATTGATCGATCGGCAATCGATGTTATAAAATGCACAATGTTGCAACATCGATGTTAAGTATTCCCCTCACTAATCTCCCGGTACGTATATGGTCTCACAATGCACTTATTATTCGTCAGTTCTGTTTCTAAGTAAAGTGCATACAGATTGTATTCGGTGTCGATATGAGTATGCGTCTGCCTTCGCAATGAGCATGTGCTTTAATATAGGCAAAATGTTGAATTAATTAACAATTACAACATTATTTGGAGGCAGAAAGTGTTGACTTACATCCCTTGGGCTATATCATTAAATGACCATTATCATTAAAATAGGTGGTTGGTCTATCTTAAACGAGCACATGGCCAAATAATATGTAACTATCAAGAACTCACAGAAAAAGATACTGAACCCAAAGAGTCTTGATCCGAAAAACTGTCGGAATGGACAACACAGGGGTATCTGTGAAGTAATTAAGAGGATCTTTCTTGTAACTGAGGTAGCCCTTACCTGCCATTTATGACTTCAAACAATAAATCTGGTCGGTCGCCAAGGGTTCACATTGTTTATCCCATTACGTCAGTTAAACCGTTGTAAACATTATTGTTACGAATAGGATCATCACCTTAACGGTAATAGGCAAAACATTTAGTTTAAACAGCTTTGTACCTGTACCTTTTGAAAATATTTTCAAAGCTAGTTGCCTTTTATGGTGTTCTTCTAAGTTAATAATGCTAGGTTTACACTAGCTTAGGGAACATCCATAAATAATGTCACAAATTTATGAGGGATCGGGATCGGGCGATGAGTAATACGGGAACAAAATAATTGAGATTTTCGAAGTAATAAGCGTGACAATTAGGGGGCAGGGGTCTAAAAACTCGAACAAGAGTCGAACACGCGTGGAGGGTTCCGTGCGTTAGTCGATTTTCATAATTATGTTTTTTTTTAATCGGGCCCCCATTATTTAAACTAAGTACATATTTCTTACCTTTGATCTACAGTTAATAAAATATTTTTTTTCCTAAAGGGGGAGGGAGGAACGGTAAATTTTTGTCTAGGTACTATTTGATTTGTTAAGTTAAAGCTTAACACTGATGACCTGATGACCAATTATAATCCATACCTACTATCTGTCTGTTTATCTGTATGTCTGTCTGTTACCTATTCACGCTTAAACCACTGAACCGATTTAGATTAAAATTTCATACTAAATTATTTGGTATGGAGATAGTTTGGGACCCAAGGAAGGACATAGGATATTTTTTTTAATTGCATAGTTCCCGTGGGCTAGCAATAAAGGAATTCTTTGCAGAAGAAGTCGCGGGCAAAAGCTAGTAAAATATGTGTTTGGGATCCTTGCAACCACTACTTTCATTTGACACGTATTTGGGCAACATAAATGTATAAGTTAAGTATGCCAAATTTCATCTTAATCGGACCAGTAAACTCAGAGCAAATTTGTTGTGACCGACAGACATCCGAGTAATCTTATATGGGTTCCATTTTGTTACACACAATGTATGGATCCCTAAAAAAGATCAAAATTTGTGTGACATACCTAATTAAAGTAATTAATTAGTTCTAACTTAATATCTTGTTTGTTATTTAAATAGATTATGTACTTAGAATTAATTAGTGAAAGTTACTATGGCTGTGTGAGTGCACATTAGAATCCAATCTTTTACTAATCGTAAGTATCAAGTTGCTAACCTCATCTCATCACTAATGAACGGTACTTAGGTAGTGTAAACATCAGCTCATATCTTACATCACAATTAATTAAAATTACGAAATTTTATGAAGGTCATTTGGTGAAGTGGAACTGATGAGGATGGCCAGAGTCCGCCACCGAAACTACTCAATAATAAGTACCTATTTAAAGGGTTGCGATTCGATTACTAAAAAGTTGCTAAGCAATTTATATGATGAAAAAGAACTGACGGTGAAGCACCAAGAGAATTCCTATATATGTAATTAAACTCTCTGAATCGGAAAAAGCAATATTTTGTATAAGACGACGTGCAGTTGACAGCTATTATAATAGTCCAGTGATTAACGTACCTAAATACTATTTACCTATTTAGTAGATTAGATACTTTTTCCTTCTGCCCTATCTTACAAACATGTCTTAATTTCTTTCTCACATAATTATAATACAATGTTTGTATGTTCTTTATAACTAAACATTTGACGAAACATTTTGAAGCAGTTTGATCTTTCTATTTAACATCTGATTATTTTATTACAAGGGACTTAACTGTAAACTTATGCTATAATACTGTTTGGGTATATAAATAAATAAATAAATAAATATCACGGGACAATTCACACCAATTGACCTAGTCCCAAAGTAAGCTAAGTAAAGCTTGTGTTATAGGACTAGGCAACGGTTAAACATACTTATATAGATAGATACATACTTAAATACATATTAAACACCCAAGACCCGAACACAAACATTCGTATTTTTCATACAAATATCTGCCCCGACACGGGAATCGAACCCGGGACCTCAAGCTTCGTAGTCAGGTTCTCTAACCACTAGGCCATCTGGTCGTCACAAACCATAGAGGAAACAACTAATACATTGGAAATCTTATGAAATTTGATTGAAAATTTGGGATTGTTGCACTCTAATTGGAACACCCAAGCTCAAACAGGACACTAGAAACCAACTCAAAAAATTCTACCTAGAGAGTGACCTACCTAGTGGTACTTTTATTAGTTTAGTTAATTAAAACTTGTACTGAACCGCTCTGACTCGCTTGCTATTACATAAACCCCTAGTGGGTTTTCCAATAGTGGTTTAATAACTCCAACCTTGTTTATATGTGCTCTTGATTATATTAAATAAATAAAAAGAAACGAAATTAAACATTACTTTGCCCACCCGCGACCTTTATGATAGCTACGTTTATGCAAGAAATGTGTGTTCATGCAGTTCCTCCACCACCACACTGTACGAACACACACAAATCACACCAACCCAACTATCACCACCACCACCACACCAACGAACTCAACCAGAGCTCATCTTCAGAGCAACACAATCATACGCCATGCTATCAAATGTTAGACTAACAAACCAAAACAAACGTTTTAATTTGTCACTGTAACTCCCTAAGTACCCACTTTATTTTTCTCAAACAAACAACCCATGTCTTTTGGTAAATTAGCAGCATTCATTGCATTCTGTTATCCCTAACGAGGGATATAGGGTTCCAAGCATAGTTTCTACCTCCAACTCTTGTCAGCTCATGCTGTAGTTCCTTTTTAAGTGTTGCCAAGTTTTTGTGGGCCTACCTTATTTACTCGTTCCATGACGCCACTGCAAACTTGGGTACACGGGGATCAGGTTCTTCCTAATGTATAGGTATGCTCTATTCAACGCCACTTCTTATTCCAGATTTTCTATAATAATACCTAGAAGTAAAAAAATTATACTTTTAATAACTTCTTCTGGTTCAAGCATTATCTTTCTAAGCAGAGATTTAAGGATAGGTACTGCCATAAACCGACGATACGCGACCGAATGATTTTTCATCTGGTTCACACTGAGTATTTAAACTCATAAGCCGAAGATACACAACCGAAGTTCCACGGCTGATTTTACGTTCCGCCGTATACCTTCTGATACGACGCAAGGTAAGCGCGGAAATTCGGCGTGATTACGCTTGCAACTACTGGGAACGTATTTGCCGAAATCACGGCATGCTATGGCGAGATCTGTCGCGGAACTTCGGTTAAAACCTGACGTTTCGGTTGTACACCATAACGTGACTTAATTTCTGAAAATGTGATAATGTTCGTGAAATTCGGATGCTCAAATTCGGTGCAATTCTTAGACCCTGTAATACTTTCAATGACGCCATCTGGCTTACACTAAATTTTCAACTCGTCTAGACTATCATCCGAATGACAAATCGAGCTGAAACGCGCCCGGCTGCATCTCTGGACACAAAACAGAGATTAGAGTTCGTTCACACAGGATTTTATTCCCTGCATCAGTATCGATGCGTACACGCATATCGGTGCAGCTCTTACTCATTTGTTGTTGTAATTGTAAAAGGGATAGCGGATGAGATAACTGGGTCGATGACATTTGGCTCCGCCGCACGATTATTACGATTATGCACTTTGAGCGTTGATTCGTTGAACTTTATTACGAGCTTTGATATACTAGCTACGATATCTGAGTACCTACTGATACTTGATGTTGAAAGTTCTGAAGGGACCATTGATCGAGAGTACAAGCGGTAAGTGTTTCAAAATAAGACAAGTTTATTATTAAATGGTAATGTTCCAGTAAATATTTACTTAATTCAGTAGTCCGAGACTGTTATCATGATACTTCTGCAGTTAAAATGAGATATCTATGAGGTAAATTCGCTCCCAAAAATAAAAACTTCTTAAATAGGGTGGCTAATTATGTAAATACATAACATCAAGATAAAACTTGTTTTGTCATTAAGTAACTAAGTCTCAATGTCCACTACGTATTAGTAAAGAAAGTTATACGGTTGATCTTTTGCTTTGTTTTGATTTAGCATGTCATGGATAGAAACCTATGTATATCGTATCTAAGGGCCCTACCACACAAGCTATTTTCACAGGCGATTTAACGGCGGGCTGTACCGTGGTCGCCACGATCTCGCTCCGCCGTAAAATTGCCGAAAAAAATCGCTTATATGGTAGGTATAGGGCCCTAATACCTTTAAACGAGCAATAATTAGTGTAGGTATTTATTTATTTCGGGAATCTTGGAAACGGCTCCAACGATTTCGATTAAATTTGCTTTGTGGGAGTTTTTGGGGGCGATCAATCAAGCTTGCTTTTATCTCTGGGAAAACGTGCGTTTTTGAGTTTATCCCAAGCGAAGCTCGATCGCCTAAGTAACATTCATTAGGTAATAATCGGGAGGGAACAATAGGGTGCAAATCCGCTTAAGTACCACACGTAATATTACGTATCTGCACTACATCTAGTTTTACAGGGAATGGTTTTAACTTCATATTTGTTTTATTTTAACGAATTTGGAGTATAAATTTGAAATTTGTCAGATGCGCGGATTTATCCAATGTCAGTTAAGCGGATCTCGATTATCCCCGACGATATGTACGCAAAATTACAGTTTTCTAGCACTAACACTCTCTAAGCTATGCCATGGACGGACGGACGTATGGACAGACACAGACGACAAACGGGCATGGCGAAGCTATAAGGGTTCCTTTTAGGACTACGCAACCCTAAAAAAACAACGTTGACAATAGGTACTGTCACAAAAAGCGTTTATGGTCCAATAACGTCGTTATCTCCAGAACCATACTCAAAGTGTCCCCACATTTTTAGTTTCTAAATTTATTTTGTTCACTTTCTCTTTTTTATAAAAATGTGTTAGATTTTTTTTAAGTTGTAATTATAGTAGTAAACTGTATGTTATATTGCCAAAATCAGCTCTAAAAACTGTCAAGTCCGCGTGTGACGGAAAGTACACCCTTGGCCATGGTTTCCCATAGTTCAGTTAGATATCAGTACAACTAGCTTCGCTCGCCACTGTTACCACTATCGCATCCGTTACCGATAGCTGGACCACGGCCCTGCAATCTATTGTGCCGCAAACAGATAGCAGGAGTAAACAAGTGAAACCTATCAAAAATGATACATCTTGTCTTTATATTTTACGGCCTGGCACGCACGATCGGCGGCTCAGCGAGCGTTTTTTCTGTTCATTGCAATGAACAGAGAAACGTTCGCCGTTTTGACAATCCCAAGTATAGGTAACGCCACCAGAGTTGAGGCCATGCACACAACCACATCTCTTGTAATGACAGCGGGATTTTAACGTTGTGTTGTCGTTAAACGTCAACACAACGTCAAAATCACGCTGTCATTACATGAGATGTGGTTGTGTGCGTGGCCTCAACTCTGGTGGCGTTACCTCTAATTAAGAGCATGGCGGCGTGGGCACCAAACATGGAGTTAAGTTATGAGAGAACAAAATAGACAAAACCTACATTTTGAATGGGCGTAGTAAAATAAAGAACAAACAGTTAGTTTGAGAAACGGATATCTGAGTGGTTAGGGAACAGGGCAGATATTTGTATCAGAATACGAATGTTTGTTCTCGAGTCTTGGGTGTTTAATATGTATTTAAGTAGGTATATATATCCGTTTCCTAGTACCCATAGCACAAGCTTTGCTTACTTTGGGACTAGGTCAATTGGGAATGTCTAAAAAATTACCAATTTCTAAAAATTATTTCTCTGATAAAAAGCTACAGTATCCCTAGTCACAGGGCTACTTTTTATCCCGGTAAAGATACTTAATTCCCGCGGGACACACATAAAGTTGTGGGCTGTTACTAGTGTATTATAAGACATCCGTGCAATGCATGTTGATTATAAAGAAATGGTAGAACAAGTCACACGCGGTCGCGGGAAGACAAATTAATTTAAGACAAAAAAATATGGGGAATTATGTATTTTTCCGAAATAAAAAGTATACTTTGTTAATCTTAGCTAGGAACTATGTGTGTGGAAAATTCCATTCAAATCCGTTAAGCCGTTTTTGCGCCATGAAGTAACAATCATCTAAAATTTTAACATGAGAAACATCACGAATTTGAAATAACACGACATTACCATCCATCGCCATATAACAGTGAGTCGTACCTAATACAGGGGTTACTTTGGAAAACAGTTTTCACGCCGTGTCCTTATTTTTTTAGACCATCTGTGGCAGTGAAATAACTACCTTGATAAATTACCTAACTTTTTAAGTCATTTGCTCAATCGAGCTATGAATATTTGTGTTTTTATAACAATTTTAAATCTATCAAAGTATCCCCAAAATTTTCTAAAGTAACCCCAGTTTACCGTAATGCATTATAACAGCAGCTTGAACGCGCCTTCCTCAAGGTGGCTTGACGACCTGGCCTGGTGAAGGTTACAGGCCCGATGGATGCGGGTGGCGTAGGATCGGTGATTGTGGCACTCTCTGGGGGAGATCCTTCGCCTAAAGAGGAATGCATCATAAATACGATAATTCTTTAAATTAATTCAGTCATTTGATTGAACATTTCATTCACCCGCTTTCGCTAGTCACTTAAAGCTTGCTCATTGCATTATGAGAAATATTTCTTTTTTTTAATAGAAATACCAATCCAAACGTTTAGTATAATACATATAGCACTATCTATACTGTCGAAGGTCGATAGGTCTCCGCAGCTGCTTGTTAGCAACATGTTTTTATTGATGAAACGACTACTGCAAAGCCTAATGGTGCGTGATATGTTAATAAGGAATAAAGAAGTATGTATTCGTAAAAAAGTAAAAATATACTTGGAAGTCATAAGGCATTTATATTACTATAATTTTGCACGTGTTCAAATAACCGCATATTTTTTTAGAAACTTAATTCTCGCTTTTTCCTAGTTTTGTCAATAACATCAATAATTTTCAAATTCTAAATTTGAGTATTAATAATACATACATATACTTCAAGTGTCATACATAAAATTGTGTCAATTTTCTAAGCTCTGCTTTCTCTCTGGATATACACTGGATTTCATTTAGATAAAATTGTTATGTGGAACTTAAAATGGTTGATAAATGGGAACCGTTTCAGTTAATTATTGACTTCAATTTTAAATCTCAACGGAATTTGTTCCAGTTAAAGACCACAAGTAAAACATGTCATGATGACGATTCGCTAAAGACCGAGGTTAGGAGTCAATTGTCAGTACGAATGTGGGCTATTCGGTACTAAACCGTAGATTAATGAATGGCTGAGATTCTAAATATAGGACTTATGCTATCGGCAAGACATGGTAATGATGTCAGCTAAGCTACACGCAGTCTAGGACAGCGAAGTGAAGACATTTTTATCAGCTCTCACCTCAATAACCTTTTTTTTTCTAAATAATATAATAATAATATTAGGGGACAATCTCACACAAATCGACTTAGTCCCAAACTAAGCAAAGCTTGTACTATGGGTACTAGACGACGATAGACATACTTATATAGATAAATTTTAAAGTATCAGTAGTAGTGTGAAGGTGTAGCATTTAGTCGGTCAGTGGGCAGACCACCGGCCCGTTGGTCAGAAGACCTCCGGCAGCCGGCTGAAAAGCTGTGGATGAGACTAGTACAGAACTTGAAAAAGTAGTATAAAAAAGCCTTTTCCCCAGCAAGGGGTAGATGTAGACTGATTTTATTGATACTGTCGCTATTATAAACATCCTTACCTGTCTAGTGCTTAAAAATATCTTGTACACGCACATCCACGATACATTTTCGAGCACCTAGACAAGACAACCCTGTTGGGCTGTTGTTTATAATGGCGACCGTATAAGTTTCTGAATTCTTGAATCTCTGATTGAAAGGCAGTAGGTCCAACAATGTATTGTATTTACCTATACTAAAGCCTTTAGTCTATAGGTAGTAAATTTTAATTAGAAAATTTACTTTTAATTTGTGATATTTCCGTGTGTAAGCAGAAACCACTTTTTTATTATGATTATCTATGAATTGTGGATTGAATCTGTGTGGGATAGTGATGATGATATATATTTATATTCCTTTAACATATTTAGAAATAATTTATACAAACTGTCTTAAGTTGTGATGAGAAATTGGCTTGCAGTTGTTGCACATATGCTGAATTACATTATGCATTATTGTAAAATTATTGTAAAATTTGATAATACATAGGTACCTACATATTTCTAGTGATCTTACGCGTCCGTCATTTTCAGCTGGGAGGCTGAATTTCTTTCAAATTTGGTACTTGTAATGTGAACACTATTTTGTCAATGAGTCAATAAATAAAATAAATATAGATGTAACATTTACTTAGTGACAATTTATCTACATGTTCCTTTTTCTTCGGACTTTGTTGTAATTCTTGTAATGTCACGAATAAAAGCTTTTCTTTATTTCTTTCATGTAGACAACAGCATCGAGCTGTGCCCCTCATGATCAGATGGTGGTGAAAGCCTTAGTGGTAGACAGCAGCCAATGGTGGTCTGAAATTGTGAATAAATTAATATATAAATAGTAAATACATACGAGTATATGCATACGGCTTCAGTATTGTCACAGCCATTTCAGTCCACTTCATAGATAAATCAAATCAAAATATTGAGATGAATATTTCAAAATGTTTTGAAATTTCTTTAGTTGCTGATAATACATTTTAAATAAAATAAAAATAATAATAATGAAATTGTATGATTCTACAAATTTTTTTTTGTTATGAAGTGGGTTTGAGCCCGGACTCTCACCTCGTGAGTTTTACGGAATAAATTCCGTAACATAAATGTGCAAAACATTTGAAATTTACCATTGAGGTTTACACTTGCGAAGAAATTCAATGGTGTGAGTGTAGATCTCAATCCGCACTGGGCCCGCATGGAAACTACGGCCCAAGCCCTGTGCCCTGGGACGTATATAGGCTGGGATGATGATGATGGATGAACGGCAATAATTGCTCATAAGTTGGTACTTTCAACAATCAACTATGTATTAACGCAGAATATTATTTTCCATTCAAGATAAAGAGTATCTCATATCACTCACAAATAACTTAATTCAGATAAATTGTGCAAACTAACACCAGTAGTACAGCGTTACACACAATTGCGTTACCCAATAGTAACGTCAACAAAAAAGACGATGACGTAACAACGTACCAGACTTTGTGCGTAAGTGAAAATTAGATGGTTAAAAAGTGTAATTACATAGATATTGCGGGCCGATATCAATGGTTAATTACAAACACCTTGTTGATGTAATGGACATGTATACAGGGTGTATAGTTTTTTAATGAGAGTGCTTCGTTAGTTTTTATAAGCGTTTTTGTGCGGTTAGTTGCTGGGTACCTATAATCGCTATTGATCTCGATTTCTAGAGGGGTTCCGCGAAATACTGTGCGTTTCAAAGAACATTATCTTACATTTACACGGTTGCCAAGACTCGACAAACATCTACAAGCTATGGAGCTATAGGTATGGCTTGACAAACGCTTGAATATCATTTCCACGCCTGCAAAAGTGCGTTATTGTTCCGAAAAAGTTTCCTTTGATCTGTTTTCGAAAACCTACACTGGCTCGGATCGGCGACAAAGTTCTTGCAAGCTCACCCAAGCCAAGCCAAACACGCTTGTGCCTGTGTAAGGAAGGTTGACGAAGCATGGCAAGCGTGTAATTGTAGCATTAGGATTGAGTTTGCTAATAACTTCACTCGCTACCTGTCAATTTTGCAGTTGCCAGCTTTATTAACGTGTAATTGTCAGAAATAAAAATACGATAAGTATGTACGTGTATGTGAATGTATGTATGTGTTTGTGAATTTCGAATGTTTTAAGGTGTTGAGTTTGTAGACATAGGGCGTGTAGAGTTAGAAAAGACGTTTATTTGGTACTGCAAGCACACACAATCAAGATTACCAAAAAAAAAACAGAAATCGGTGCAAATTTAAAAGTAAAACATTTTATATTGTCTGTATGCGCTGCAGTAGTGCAATAAAGGGCTATGGCTCAGTGGTCAACATTACTTATATTTTGGGGATTTGCTTTACGCTGCAGGGAAACGCTGTAAGGAAATCTGCACAAACCTAGGAAGCAATTCAATGGTTTGTGTGAAGTTCCCAATCCGCACTGGGCCTGCGTAGGAACTACATCCCAAGCCATCAAATCCTGGAAGAGGCCTGTATGCAGTAGTTGTACCAATATATACCGAGATGATGATGATAATGATTAGTTTATTATTTTATAATTGGTATATTCAAATAGAAAAATAACAATGCAAATACGCGACGTAGCGTACAAGCGATCATGTATCGTAATGGAACGGCCGGTAATTTTAATATTTAGCGTTTTATTGTTCACCCGCCGTAGCGTGTGTCGCCCTATATACAGGGTGGAATTACAAAACATACAATAGGCTTGACGCTTCAGTTTTTTTTTCTAGTTTTTATTTCGTCTTCAATGTTTTCTACGGTTGTTAAGGTCAAATCTTGCAAGTCGCAATTTCACCCAATTCTAGTGTTTTGACAATTCAAGTGTAATAGCAAAAAAACCTTGAATCAAAACTGAGTTTTTTTACAAAAACTTATTTGAAAGTAATGTGGTGGCTATTTTTTAATCTGGTTAAATGATTAACCAGACTTCAGGTCATTATGTATTTTCTTTTTTTTTCAATCTATCAATGAAATCGAACCTCATGTTCTGTGTAGGGCGTGCAAAACCGGAAAGTTGTCAAAACCGGTTTTGAATTGCGGTTTTGAGGGCCCAAAACCGGAAACCGGTTTTTTCCCCGGTTTTGGCAATGTTCTTAAATATTTTTTTATTATGGTTGTAATGGTAGAATTTGAACAGTAAAATCATATTCTTAGATAGTTTATATACCCACAAAATCTACAAATAAAACAAATTGCATGAAATACTTGTTTTTAATTATCCATTAATGCCTAGCCTACCAAGTAGACTTTAGATTGGATAGATAACGACGAGAGATTTGGACGACCGGATAGCCTAGATGTTAGAGAACCTGACTACGAAGCTTAAGATCCCGGGTTCTATTCCCGGTCGGGGCAGACTGTGTGAATAATACGAATGATTGTTCTCGAGTCTTGGGTATTTAATATGTATTCAAGTATGTTTATCCGTTGTCTAGTACCCATAGTACCAAGCTTTGCTTAGTTTGGGACTAGGTCAATTAATGTGAATTGTCCCGTGATATTTTTTACCACATTCATAAACACTCTTAGTCAGAGTCTTAGTAGATCAAAATCAAATCACAACGCAAGTAAGTACGTGACACCTTTAGTTATTTAAATAAACAATAATCAATATGTTTGTATTTGTAGTTAGTCGATGGCAGGCGAAATAAAAAAAAGATCATTTACTGTAGGTACCACATTAATAAACTAAACTCTCTTAGTTTGGTTAAAAACAATTTTAAAATGAACTTAAAATAATATTTATTCTAAAGATTATTTAACTGAGATCAAAATCAAATCACGGAGCGGGAGAGAGGGAGCGCGACGCAGGTGTCGCGTTGCGTTGCGGGTGCATGCGAGGGCCGCGGGTGGAGGGAGGAGTGTAAGTAGTATAGATAGGTTGCGTTCGCATATCGGATATTATTCGATGACTCAAAATTAAATATTTCTTAGAGAAAACGGAGAACGAAAAAACCGGAGGTAACACCGGTTTTGTCTTTCAAAACCGGTTTTGAAAAATCGGTAAATTTTGTCCGGTTTCCGGTTTTCAGCAAAACCGGAAAACCGGTTTTGCACGCCCTAGTTCTGTGCATCGATTAAACTATGACCAAAATCTTGTGTTAATTTAAATTAACGTTACTTATTGACACTTGTAATTTAAATTAACATTTACCTAATTTACCTAAATTTTTGTTGTTGGCACTTCTTTATATATTTTTGAATTGCCAACATAAAAGTACAATAGTTTCAGTAAAATGTAATTGTTTTAAACTGAAATTTACAACAAATATGAATAATTATTTGATTTCACTCATAAAACGTAGGAAATATGTAAATACGCAACTAGCTTCGTTCAATTGTAAATGATCACAACTTCTTACAACAACCGAAAGAAACTAGTCAATTATTTATTACGTAACCGTTTAAAGAAACAATAAAAAAGACTGCCATTCGCGTAATCCGTCCCCTAACGCATAAAGTGCACACAGAGGCACTCGAGCTCGCACATACGTGTAGTTGCTTGTGTGAGGGTGCGTTCCAAACACGCATACATGTGGGTAGGTTAATGATAGCGGGCTTCCGTCGCGTCACACCTGAGAGCCTGTAACCGCCATCGGGCCATAGATACCTAAACCACCCCTTACCCCTTAATTCGAACGCACTCTAAACTGCGAAACGAGGATAAAATAGAGCTGGTAAAAAGACATTGTTTTTTTTTGTTGGCCACTAATTTGATATTAGAAGAAATTGTTGAGTGAAAAAGAAATGCGGTGGCGGTGCAGGACCTAATTTTTGTGTGCGCAAAATGTATCTTGCGAAGCTCACACATTAAATGACGGATTTTTAATTGGGCGAAAACGTGAAATTCGAGGCGCGTGGTTCCTCAGACTGCGAGACTGTGGGCGAAGGACCGCTACGCCTACGCCTACGCCTATGCCACTGACAAAATGGCATGTGTTTTTGAGAGTAGTAAAAATCACGTTTCCAAGTTGGATTTTGTAATTTGGTACTTTTCTATACAGTTAAATTGCCATTACTTAACTAAAAGTATAATAGACATGTAATATTATCCAGTAAAATACATATTAGAGTAAAACAATCATAAAATAAAATAAATAACTAAACGACATAATACAATGAGATGATTAATTTGTTACCTTTCACGAGTTCATCTTCATATGGCAATCCCGGGTGAAAAAATCGTAAATAACAAGTTCGATCTGGATTGTTACATGTAGATTACATTCTTGAAGCCATCTTTAAATGTTAATCACTCCATCCAGTAGCCAGCTAAGTACGACTTAATGGCTAGCTATTATCTTATCTAATGTTGCTGTTTAAGTATACGTAAATCTATTGTTATTTAATCAGCTGCAAGGATAAAGCAGTAAAGTGATAATTAAGTATTTAGACTGTGATTACTAATAAATCACTTGTTTACATATCATCTGCTTTAAAGTTCTCGGAGACTCAGCTCTATATAATTCCCAGAATGACATGTTGAACGAATTACGTACGCGCACAAAGGCCCTCTGAATTAAAAGGAAAAAGTTCAATTAATCCTAATTTGCTCTCTAAGATTAAGCCGACGATAACCCTGCGTAAGAAAAGAACCCTTTACTTCACTTCCCGGCCCTCCATTCTTGTATAAGCCGCTTTAAAATGCCCCACCGGCAAACAAGGAACTTAAAGTGCGTAACGGAATAAAATCTATTCGAAAACTGCTCGGTTGTAGATTCAGAAGACGATATACGAAGTTTTATTGATCTTTGATCGACGTCTCACGCGGAAAGTAGTTTTTACAGACGATATGAATCGGTGAAAGTAATGCCATACTTTCTATGGATCATCACAAAAACTACATTATTTCTAACAATCGACAGATCAGTCCGCGCGCGATGCATATGCTCAGCGGTCGCGGCCCCCATTGCCTACCCGTTGTTTTTTCCGAGATCCGACCATAAAAGAATACAACATTGAAAATATTTTTCCGTCTTAATTAGTAAAATGATTTGCATAAACAAGCGCTGGTATCCCATACTAGGGTGGTCATTATTATAATTGTGTTTTTTTCTCGCGAAAACTTGCGCCGTGTAACGGTTGCCTCTGGCGATGGTAATCGCAGACGCATCCGCCGATAAATCGATAAACAAGTCGCGCGACTGTGACGAGTTTCCCAACTACCCACAAATTATAATGATCGCGCGGCTACTGTTTTCGCAGTGGAGCTTTGATTGTTATATTCGATGAGAGTTTCGCGGCGATCGTCGGCCGATACGGGGGCGGGCACTGCATTCATTATTTTAATTCCGATGCGTCCGTATACGATTTGTAACGCACACTAATTACTTTTATTTTTTGTTTACTCACAGATAATATTTTGAGGGCTTATCGCTGTTGGTGCTCACACATCGTGACGCTTTGAGCACATTCGCGTGAAAAACGCGTTCTCAGCTGATAGGGCCTTACTTTTTTCGTTGAACATAATTTTTTGCGTATAACTTTCGTTGCGTACATGGCGTGCGTCCAAACGTCATTAAGTATTTAAAGCCAGCAACTTCCTCCACGAAAGGATATTAAACGAAAACATTATCTGTTTTGTGTGTGCGTGACAAGCTTACCGGCTCACACAGTCGTTACATTTAATTTCGTACTGTGTTTCAACTGCATGAATATTTTTTTGTTTTATTTAAGATGGATATCGGAAGCGTTGAATTCATAAAATAGAGTTATTTGCGATAAGAAGACAAGTGCGGTTGCACCATGGCAACTTACTATGCATTATTACTGTTCCATTACAGGAATGCGTTGGAAAAAATTGAAAACGCAGTTGCATAGTAAATGAATCTTTAATGCTTTATTAATATTTATCAAAAGCGTATGCTTACTAAGGATTACTACGGGTGGGTGCGCATGTGTTGCATGCACATACGACTCGTGGGCATGTGTGCGTGCTTCCGTCACTGCGCGAGCGCCGGTCGATCGCAATGATTGCTGACGCGTTTCGCATCACTCGCCCCCACCCTCGGGACAACTTGTTCTCATACATTCACATGCAAGTGTGTATTAATGCGTTTTTTACATATTCAAATGGTTATCTAATTATGCAAAACATTAACGCCGTAACTGTAATTGTTGGTTTCAGGGTATGCAAAGAAGCTACGAGTAGTAAAGCTCATTGGTTCTATTGAATACATACATTAGTCAAACTACTATTGCATTGTTATTTTTTAACTGTATAGTCACGTATTCATTATCAGTATAAAGACTTGAACTTAAACACGGCTAAACCTCAGTATAGAAAAAGTGCAAACTGCTGATTATATATACTATTGTTGTAACTCTTGCAAAGTGCTTTGCATGTTGCTAATTACATACTTGTAATAACGTTTCTCAGTTAATGCCATTAATAAGACTCATAAGCTCCAGAGTAGGTAAAACTTCGTATATTCTGAGTTCCGCCACTAATCGCTCAAGTATACGGTGATTTATCATGTTTTTTACAATTTATACGTATTTCAGTAGCATCTCACAGTTTTTATTAACGTCTCCCATTTGCAGATGTCAACTATTAACAACGAAAATTTCACAATAACAAGTCAAACACAATTTCATCTCACTTTACGGTAGTTAAAAGTTAACAAGTTAAATGACACCGTCACGTTTTTCCAAAAGAATCGTGACCTCACTTTTTGTAGCTCCCAATCCCAATTGAAATCGAAACGAAAACTTCGAACTTGACCATCGAATTCGATAACGATTTAGAGCCAAGAACTCGACAGGGTACTTTTGAAAGAAACGCACACATGCACAGGGCGTGTCGACTCGCACCAATGCACTCTCCCCATTGTTTATCCCACGATTAAAACCAATTCAAACACTAACTCGTACTCGAAAATTAAGCTCGAGTGGTGCTACAGGGTCCTTTGTTTTAGGCACAATACGTACTCCGGCGCCGCTAAAACTAGGAACATGGGAACGCAAAAAACCCGGCAGAGCATGATGGCCGCATTTTGTTTTTTTTTTTTCAAATTACAATCTTAATTTGGAGTACATTTTCGGGGTTTCATTTCCAAACAGGGTAGATACTTGAAATATAAACAAAATAGCGGCTGTAACATCAAATTTAAATAAAAAAATAGTTAAGTATAAAATTTAAAATTAAAGGTAGTCCACCCACTCCGTCATACTCGCACTTGGCTGGGTTTATTTAGACGTTGATCCATCCTAAAATGATACAATGGTTTTTCCTTAAAGCAACTTTAAACGGATAGATAGAATTTTTCCTACAGACAATGCAAATTTAATTATACCTAACCGATTTCTTAGATTTTACCAACTCGTTATCTCTAATTACTGTTTTAGCTGATGAATAAGCGCAATACGTAACAAGTATCCGTTCTAGTTTACTACATTGTCATCTATGCAATCATTAGCGACATTATAATTTCATTGTTACGCATAAAACTAGCATTAAAATAATACATTTTACTAATCAAGGAATAGTTTAGTCACATTAGCGGACTTTGGAAATGATACTACAAACAATGTCTGTTACACTTATCGATCATTAATAAGTACAAATATATTTTTCCCTCGCCAACAAAAGATACAAACATGCGAATGTCCGTATATTTACTGCTGATGTGATATTCATATCACATATTGCATTAAGCTTTGTGATGCATTTGAACTCTTGAAATAGAAAAAGAAAATTTAATGATAAGACTAAGATACAAGGAAGAAGAATTTGAACCCGTCAAAAGCCATTTTCTCAAACTTTTCGTATGAAAAAGCCACCTCATTACTACGCAATAAGAAACACAGTGCCATCAGTAGTATTTTCATTCATGTTTTAAAAAAATATATATTATGTCCAAACAGCCAGTAGTCAAAGCGTGGATTAAAAAGTGGGGTGTTGAGCTGTGCCGCAGGCAGCGCCGGCGCAGGCGACAGCTGACGGTTGAGAGCGCGACTTTTACCCCATTGTCCCACTGGGTTGCGGTAACGATTGTTATCTTCGAATTTCAGTAATAATGATATAATTGCATACCTTTATTTATAGTATACTCTAACTTTTAAATTGCCATTTTAATATATCGTATGTATGTATTTAATGCATTATTTTTGCCCATGCCAATGGTTACACGACGACTACCTTACAAGATAGGTCTTTTAATATTGTTATAGTGTAATTGACAAAAATATTGATACACACAACGTGATACTATTTAACAATCCGGACCCTTAGTTCAGTTTTAATACCAAAATAGATGAATGCCACATGTTTGAGAATTAACCTTTTACTATTAAATGTTCCGCAATAAATGGAAAGACGCCAAAAATACCGTGTTCTTAGAACACAGTCTTTTTGTTCTACATCGAAAAATGAACAAAAAACGCGCGAAGACCTCTAAAATTCAATTCGTTCCACTCCAAAATGCAGCAAATTTCTAAAATTACTTCAGATCCTAACCACCGAGTAACGATATCTTGTAACAGCATAATGAAAAAGGTTTATAATCATACAATATGTACGCATACTTTATCGTCAATCGATAATTAATATCTGGAGGCTGGACGGGCGAGACGCTCCCGAATTTCGCTCGGAATGATGAGGCCATCGCGTTCAAGTAATCGAACCGGCAAAAAATAAAAAGTGAAGCAAATACGAAATACTCCATTACTGAGCTGGCTACGGCGGCTGTGGAGTAGCTCGGTTCAAATTATGTAACATATTTTCATTTAAATTATTAATATGTGAAACATTGTTTACTACAAGTGCTCAAATCTATTTGGTGTCCAAATAGAAACGGCTTGTGCTGCATAACGTTTTCGTGCATCAAAAAAATAAATGTAATTATTTTGCTAATTATCAGATTGAGTTACATAAGGTACTTATAATATAAGATTTAAAAAAATACATTTGAGCACACCTACTGAAAATGAAATTAAAGTCAATGGTGTCAATTAAGGACCTCTGTATCTAGGTTTTGTTGACTATGCCAAGGCTTTTGATAGTGTTAAACATCCAGCTATCTTTTCAGCCTTGTGCGTTCAGCAGATCCCATCCACGTATGTTGATCTCGTTAGATCAATCTATAACAACAGTACAGCCAACATCAAACTGCAGACTTCCGGCCCAACGTTTAGAATAGAAAAAGGTGTCAAACAAGGTGACCCGTTGTCTGCCAAGTTGTTCACCAGTTGCCTTCAGGAGATCTTTCGAAAATTGGCCGTCTCATGGGAGAACAAAGGCATCGAAGTTGGCGATAAGAGGTTAACAAACCTCCGATTCGCCGATGACATTGTCTTGTTCTCGAACACAGCACTCGAACTCGAACAAATGCTTCAGGACCTCAGCACTGCGAGCTTTGAGATTGGACTTAACATGAACCGAGCTAAAACTAAGGTCATGACAAATAGCATCAAACGTAAAATTGCAGTGGATGGACAGGACATACAATACGTCGACGAGTATATTTACTTAGGCCAGATAGCATCCTTCGAAAACAGGCAAGACAAAGAAATCGATAGACGTATCGAAAACGCCTGGAAGAGCTTCTGGTCTATGATGTCGCTAATGAAGGGGAACCTTCCAATGTCTCTAAAGCGCAAACTCGTCGACATGTGTATCCTGCCCGTCCTAACCTACGGCGCGCAAACGTGGTCACTTACAGAGGCTCAAAAGTCCAGACTCAAGGTTTGCCAACGAGCAATGGAGCGAAGCATTGTGGGAGTCCGAAGAACCGACCGGATTAGAAATACTGAGCTGCGCTCTATGACTCGTATTGCTGATGTGGGCGTAAAGACGGCCAAGTTGAAGTGGGACTGGGCTGGACATGTATGTCGAATGAACTTGGAACGTTGGGCCAAACTTATCACGGAATGGATCCCTAGGGATGGATATCGTAATAGAGGCAGACCAAAGCGGAGATGGAGGGACGACCTAGATGTTTATCACGTGGGATGGCAGGAGCTCGCGTTGAATAGGCAAGAATGGAGCAAGAGAGGAGAGGCTTTTGCCAAGCAGTGGGACACCAAAACAGGCTAATAAAAAAAAAAATAATAATAATGGCAAGGGATTTGTTAATTTTATTTCATAACCGGATAGTTTTATTTACGTGAGTTAAAAGTTAAGACAAATTACTATATCAGTGTGGCCGTGTTATAATAAGCGTGACTGTAAAAACTGAATTCATTACGTTTTTTTACCTTTTATTATCTTTTGAACGGGATTAGAAGATTTTGAAAACTATTTAATTCATACGCTACCTATATCATGATAAAGCATAAATGCCGTTTTATTATTATTCTAATGCGATTAAGCATCAAGATCACCTACGTGATATTCACGATTTATTATTTGAAATACTGGTATTATGATAAGTTATTATATTTCTATCATTAATATAAAGTACCAGAATAAATACAGTTGAAGTTGGAAAACGACCCCCTTTTTGTCTAAAACGCGCGCATGGTCGCAATCGCAAACACTATTTCTATATACTTTGTATGATATGGAATAAAAAAGAGAATGCGATTGTGATTGCATCTTAGACAATAGAGCCTTAGGGTCTCGAAAATCCATGTCATGTGGTTCCCAAATATACTAACCATGCGATTAGGATACCATAATATATTTTGAACATAAAACTACCGTGAGACTCACTCACAGTGAAATATACGGATAGCTCACGTTTTTAATAGAGTTTCGCTCGACATGTTTTAGACTAATTCGTCCGTCTGAGGACGGGCTACGAATTAGTCCGAAACATTTCCAGCTACCTAAACTCGATTAAAGGCGTTAGTTATCCGTATACTTCACCACCATAGAATAATTAAAAAAATATATTTTTATTTTGACATTTAACTGAAACGGCGTCTCCATGCTACCTATGGCCCATTGCTCTCACATTCTGTATGCAGGGCGCGGCTGCCCGCGGGCCACGTCAGCTATTTGCTCGTGTCCAGAGGGCTAAGCCATTCAAGGCTAAGACACGGGGGCCAGTTTTTGGCTGATTTTCGACTTGATCCACCACTTGAGCACCCCTGCCCCCGCTTTCCTGCCTGTTTTGTTTGCTACGTGTCCACTGTGCTGGTGTCGCGAACATTTTTATTTCATGCGCCTTTTTGTTTGATGGTTTGATTGGTATTCAACTGTTTGCTTTTTGCTTCTCGTGGCTTATTTGTCTTTGTGTTCGTAGTGGTTATTATTTTTTTATAACGCACAAGTTTTTTGCTTTCTTGTGTATTTTACATGAACGGTTTCGGGATGGATAACAATTTGAACAAGAAAACGTCTTAAGCCAATCTCCATAGCAGTAACAGTAGCGTGGCTCCGTATTAACTCTATTCCCACCGTGTTGCCTACTACTTTCGTACTCGATAATTGTTTACATGACGTCAGTAATGACGAGTATGGCAAAGGTGGTCTATACTAACTGCGGGGTGTTCCATCCGAAGATATACCTCATGCGTCTCTTACTCGCCCTTTTCTCACACGTCGCTTTAAGGTAGTCTCTTTTTTGCTTCACTTGTCTTACGAAAGTATTTACGCCACGCCTTAACTGCATAGATATCATCATGATCATCATTTCAGCCGAAAGACATCCACTGCTGAACGTAGGCCTCCCCCAAGGATCGCTAAACAGACCGGTCCTGCGCCATCCGCATCCAACGCGTTCCCGCTACCTTGATCAGGTCGTCGCTCCATCTTGAAGACCTGCCTACACTGAGTTTTCCAGACAGTTGGTGCCATTCTTTTGTCCCCACCTTTTGCCCCATCGGCCATCAGTTCTACGAGCGATGTGCCACTGTCACTTGTGTCTGGCGATTTTTAGAGCTATGTTGGTGACTTCAATTCTTGCGCAGATTTCATCATTTCTTATGTGATCCTGCAGAGAAACTCCGAGCAAAGCCCTCTCCATCGCTCTCTGAGTGACCTTGAGCTTTATTATGAAACCCATCGTCAGTGGCCACGTCTCAGTACCATTAGTCATCACTCCATAGAAATATCATTACATAACTAGCTGTTGACCGCTCATCCGCCATGAATTTATTTATCGCTATCTAGCAGAAACTATCCAATGTTCCTGGATTTAATCTATCCTATGTACTTTCCAGGGTCTCATACAACTATCTGCATACCAAATTTCATCTAAATCAGTTGAGCGGTTTGAGCGTGAAGAGCTGACAGACAGATAGAAACACTTTCGCATTTATAATGTTAGTATGAAATAAATACCTACCTACCTACCTAGTAGTAAATACCTACACTCTCAGCATCATGACCAAATCAAAGTCTCCACGTAGGTATAATTAGACTATCAAATATCTCCGCGTCTAGATTACTTAAGATTACTCAGATACATTAGAATCCCGCCGGTATCAGGCTCAATGCTTCCATTATTAATTGCGCTCCTCAGGTGTGAGGATTATCCTTATTAGGGACCGCAGCCTGGAGACATGCATTCCCTGTATCTTAATCATATAAGAGGGTTTAACTGTTGCGAGCACGATTACTAGCGGAACATCTGTAGTGAGCATTGTGTGAGTTTGTACTTATGGGAAGCATAGCAACCTGAAATTTAAAGTATGAAGGAAATTCTTCTTGTATTTAAAATCCTAGTCCTTCAAGCGCCTATGTGGAGAGTAAAGTGGTTAAAATAGTGAGTTTAAAAGTTTTTCTTAAATCTTAAAAATATATATTACCTATATCGAAGTCAGATCTTAGCATTAATCAGTTCATGACGTGACCGACCATTTCATAAAAACACCCGTTGCCCATAAATATCATGTTTTGTTCTGATCAGAGCAATGAGTCTTAAGCGTGTCGGATATGATCAAGCATTAGTGATCGAATTTTATAAATTGATTGGCTATAATAAAATGAAGTGAATGTTAGTTTAGCTGATCATAAATATTTATCGTAAAGTAGTTCTTTAATATCGTGCAAATGGAGGAAAAAGTAGACAAAAATCTAACTTACATCTATTCTATATTCTGTAAAACGGGTATGAATTGTTGTCATCATAACTGAAAGGATTATTATTTATGGGTTAAATGATTACGGATTTTTTCCATGCAAAATGTTATCTAGGATTTTACAAGTACAAAGCGTGAGAGGGACAATCTAAAGTTCTACAGGCAATAAGTAAAGATATAACCAAGTATGATCCAGACGCGATTTTAAGCTCACGTCCGCGTTCTTCTGCATTTAAAGTAGGTACGTGTACTTTAATTGTTTTTTATCCGTTAAGCAGATAGCTAGAGATTAACTGGGGCTCAATGTTATAAGAATGTGCTACGTCACCGTGTACCAAACTACCAAACTGAACGCATTCCGTATGGTCGTGGTTGGCTAAGTACCGGAATTTAATTTCAATTTAGACACAGTACACATTGTTGACAATGCAAGAACGCAATCCAATTACAGTAAGCCTTTCATTTTCAATAGATTAAGTAACAAAATATTTTAAGTAGCGAATTTTGTAACTGGTTGAAATTGCGAAAATTAAAAAAAAATGAAATTGAATTTGAAACGCTGTGTGCCGTGCGCGAGCGCCGGGTATAATTGCGCTGCAGATTATCAGCGGCAAGTGCGTTCGATAACGCAGCACGAACGCTTGTTATTAAATTTATTCCTTTTTCGCCAGAATCTGCATAATGAGGGGGCAAAAAAGCAGGTAATCGCTAGAGTAGGTGCGTCTGCGTCGCCTTCCTTTGGAGAAAGGCCCGTCTTTGTCCGATGTATGCTCGCACATGATGAATATTTAACTGAACGTTCATTTCAGTATCATTATTGTAGAATCAACAGATAAGAAGCTATTATTCTGCGTTTCTTGTCAAAATGTGGAAACTTTTTTGTATAAAATTCATCGTTTCGCTATTGAATTACTTAATGGGCTTCACTTATCTTACCTACAGGTCTCATAAACCCGTCGGCCGTTTCAATTAGCTGCTCATAAATATATCGGAACATTGTATCAATCATGTTCCTTTTAATGAATTCTATAATGAGCCCAGCAGGCAGCATTGTTTCAAAAACCATTCCTTATTCTCATTCTTCGAAGAAAAATCTGCGAATGAAAAACTGTCGCAATGCTATTGAAACGTTAACTCTTAATTTATGTTCCCAAATTACCTTCTTAAAACGGCAGTTTGAATAAATAATATCTGTAGAAGTAAGGACATCGCAAGAAGAAATCTTTTGGCGACTTTTTCGACATACCTATCTAGTGTTTTCAAATGTGATTGTCGCTGGTTATAAATCATATACTAAGCGATATTTTTTTGATTGTATATCTAAGTATCTACATAAGCATATTTAGGAACCAGTCCGGCCCTGCTGAGCCGTGGGCTACCAAAATTCCACGCGCCTGGCTGCTCTTTATCCGCCTTCTTATCTTAAATTATATGAAAATTTGAGGTAACCATACCGAACATAAATTAACGTGATAACGATAACGCCAGCTCAAGACTCGCTGCACTGTATTACACTCGAATATTCAGGATAAATTTCAGACCAGTATCAGTGCTTACGTTTTATGTGCAGTTCATTAAATATTCCAAACAATTTCTTAATGGTGTGCCCATATGATACGACATTCGTGAGAAATTGGCGCTGTAACAGGATCAGGGCCGCAAAAAGAGGCGCGCGTGTCGTCAACGGCGCAGCGCCCGCGCCGCTCAGCAAGCCAGTAATTTATGGTTAGTTTTTGGCTGCGCTGCGCAATGCAGCCCCGCGGCTCCCGCGCCGCCGGTCACAGACCCCGCGTCTCGTCAAACTCTACTTATCCGCCAGCGCCGATCCCTTATATTAATCATTTTTTCAGCAAAAAAACGAACGGAGAGATCCTATCGCGCCGGCCCCAGAAGCTGCTAATCGACTGCTCGCTTTCGAAACTTTAGAATTAACAAACAATATCGCAACCGATATCTATCGCACGTGTTATTGACTATAAACTTGTCCATTGTGCCGCGAAATTAATCTCGGAGGTTAAGCTGCGTCACAAAGGCGGCGCGCCGGCGCACGGTGGCTGTTGCAGACACCGCATTATAATGTATAATTACCTTTTAAAATAGTTTTTTACGATCGTCTATATTAAAACGTCAATGTAAATAACTTGTTAGCCGCAATCTCATTTCTGGACGATTGGATATCACAATAGTGGACGTGATTTGAGAAAGGTAACGGTGTCCCCGCTTTATCCGCGAGATGAGGCCCATTACCGGCGCAGACGCAGCGCGTGCCCTGCTGCCCAGTCGACACCACAGCACCATACTATTCGATTATAAAACTATTCAACAATATAAATATCGAATCGATAAATGTACAGGAATTGTACTTTCAACTGTTTGTAATTTAAATTATATGGCTCGAAATTAACAGCTTTACGTGATCGTAATGTATCTATTTATGTTTTTGTCCACTGTTGATGCTAATGATAATGACTTTTAGTAAGTTCTCCACTATTGCTGGCAGGTTGTTCTCAATTCCAGGATAAGCCTGCCATCTTATTACTGTCATTCAACCGTCGAGCCTAAAATCTACCCATTTTCCGTCAACAACCAACGAAATGTTTCATGTCTTCGGATTAAATTTATTGATATATATAAGTAATGCATTTGTCTCAGCATCGTCTCCTCACCCATCCGACCTCGAGGTCCGGCCGCCACAGCCGGCCACAAAAAGCGGGTCGCGCGTGGCGCAGTAATGAGGTTCCAACCCGCGCATTGTGTCCGCGCCCGTAAATTGAACTCCGTATTTCACCTGTACCACGTACGTGTGCAATTGCACGGATTATTTGACTACTAACCTGTCATTTTTTGCCCGGCCCGGCACGCGCCACTTTCTACGCATCTGGCAATTGTGCGGATACATTTTTTTGGTCAGTGTAAAATGTCTAAGTCATCATCTGAAATTAATCTATGTGTAACGTTATACGTCAGTGCTTGCGTCTTTGGAATATTTGTGGTTATTAACGCTGTTATTCTCGCTGTGGTACCGAGGAATCAAGAGTAAGTGCTAGCTTTCTCGGAATCAGAGAAATGGTTAGCCAGTTTTTACCATGTTGCGTAATTTCACGTTTTCATATTTAATTTATGGTAATATCTACAATAATGTGTAATTTTCTTTCTTTTCAGTCCTTTTGAATTTAGAACCAACATTTCTTAAGTTTAAAATTAGTTTCTTGTATAGTTTTTATTACTTTATTGCATAATCACCAGTTTTCTTCTCACAGTCCAAATTATATTCATTCTCTCATATATAACAGTTTCGCGTCGAAATATTTTTCTTATTGAACAGAGGTATTTTTTATTCGAATGCATGCATTGGCGACGTAGTTTCTTACATGCGCTATCAGCAATAGGTAATAGAGTTATCGCTTCGAACAATAATCCGCGATAATGGATTAACTCACCGGCAGATATTTACAAACAGGGGCACAGATTCAATCGGAATAATCGAATTCGAGCTCCCCGTTCGGACTATTATTGTAAAGCATGGCCAGTGATAACAGCACAATTCCATCATTTTACATAGATATCACATGTAAGTATTTATTTGCTCTACAATGAGGGTTTTCGACAGGTGGAATATCGCTAGATGGCTTTAGTATCGTTAGCTCCGTTTGCTTCAGATTGGCTCATTTAAATATACTAATCTAAACTTGACTCAAATGTTAAAGTTATCAAACGGACCTCAAGATACTAGCGCCTTTTAGCCTGTCACAGAAATCTCCATTAAATAGGTTGATGAACGAAAACACTTGATTTAAGCAATTAGAGTTGCCAAGTACTAACACGGTCATTATGCAGCGTAGCAATATTTTAAAGCTTGCAAGTACCTTTGCAGATCTTATCAGCAGATTGCCTATCGATATATTACAGGTTAGGTACATTTTGCGATGTGTGTTAATAAACAGTAAGTATGATGTTAATAAACAGTATGACCTTATTCCACCCGTTTCTGTCTCAGACGAAAGCGAGGTTTTCCCAATGAGTTTGAGTAGCCCTTTAATCTAATTTCCACAAAGAGATACTCATTGTTTTTAAAATGGAATTCCGCGAACGCCACCTATCACCCTGGACGATACTCTCGGGCTATTTTCAAACCAAAAGCGAAAAAGAGGACCGAGAGTTCAACAGTAATTGTTTGCTGGGCTAGCTTCAAAAATTATCATCGTCATGCTCGTGGACATTTCTATGTAGTAAAGTAAATTAGATGTACTGGTAGATTATGATTCTAACAGCTTTTCATTACCTTGGGTAAACGATTGTATGTAGAATGCAATATCATAAATCGTTGAAAAAATCTGCCAGCCGCTCCATTAACCAATATTAATGCTTCAGGAAATAAGAGCTTAAAACTATGGTTCGAAGAATGCAAGTTCGATCACTTGTACCTACTTTATAATCCTCATTAAGTAATGCTCCATTGCAGGGGTCATGACAAATTACCATTCCCAGGCAATAAACAAACATACATTAACAATAACTGATCCACTTTTTATCTTGAGTGCTAAGCTAAAGTACCTATATCCATTATTATTATTGAAGAAGATGTGGCTCACACCATCTCTTTAATATATTGATAACACTGCTTATTTATTGTATGTATATTGTATGTATTATGCATATATAATATATATACATATTATGTGGTATATGGTAGTATATTTTTATTAGGTTTCTTTATATTATGAGTTTATGTATTGTATTTTCTAAAAGTTGTATTGTAGCCTTTGCTTTGTCGACTGTTTTATTTTTACTTACTCTTTGTCGGTCCCTTACTAAATGCTCCTTTCATCCACTCAAAGGTTGACTGGTAGAGATCCCTTAAAGGGATAAGTTCGCCTTTGTACATGCATTTCAACGGTTGTCAATGATGTTTTTCTTTTTTTTTCCTTATTTTAGTACAATAAAGAGTTTACATACATACATACATACATATTATTGCTGGCAAGTGTTCCAAGATCAATGTTCTTACAATTATATAGCACAACAATCTGCTACTATTTTTATAGGGCCATAACTTAGGAAAATTCATTTTAAAAAGTTGCTAGCAAGTTATCTAGCAAAGTAAATTACTTAACTAACCAATTAATTGATGTAGAATAGTTTGCTGATTCGCCGTAAATATTCAGTTTATTGCAAATGGGATGAGGTTCAATATAATAGTTCCATTACAATTTTTTAAGACTTAAGCGCCTCTATACAGTGTAACGTTATCTCTTTTAAAATGAGGACTTTCTTCGTGACTCATTATAATGTTATAGCCCCTTATACTAACGTCTTAAAGGACATTAATACCTTCTGCAACGTCCTTACTTGTCTAATCCAGGGTAGAATCAAAAAATAACTACAATACGTTACCAAAGTTCATTTCTAAATTTAAACTTTTTGTCAACATTAGTGCACACCACTATTATTATATTATGTAAAAACCCGTTTTGGCGGCGCATAAAAAGTAAGTCAATTGATTGGCAGTGTTAAATAGCACTAAATAGTCTATGCCTAATTTATTTACAATTAATGTTAGTTAATGAGTTAGCTAAAAACCGACTTACAGGTTAGTATTATCATACCTACATAATCTATGGGTAAATTGTGTTTTGACGACTCACAAAATTACGCAATTAATTAGTGGTGTCAATTGACCTATTAAGCAATTACTCATAACTAGCTGCTGCCCGCGACTCCGTCTGCAAAGAATTCGTTTAGCACTATCCTATCTGTATTTATATGGATGGAAAGTACCCTAAGTTAACCCAGGTTATTAAACTATCTGTGTGCCAAATTTCATCTGAATCCGTCAAACACTTTTAACGTGAAAGAGTAATAAACATCCATAGGTACAAACTTTCGCAAGATTAACCTTATTGTTAACATTTAAAATTAAGCATTTTAATTCCTGCGCTAGTTACTGGTCATGATTAAAGAGACACCGCACCGCACAGAAACGGAACCGGGAACGTATGAAAAAGATCTGTGATATCAGAAAAAACTATACTTATGCGTTACAGCGAGGAAATGCTGCAACGATCTACTTAAATGCCATTAGTTTCATATCAATAAATTATTTTTGCAATTCCTCTCCATTCTTATACATATTAAAAAGTACATATTTAAGTATTTCAATTAAAAATAATCAACACAACCATTGTTGACATTTTTGTCACTCTGATATTCTGACAGAAATATTCAACGATATATTTTTTAACAAGTGAACTATATTTTTATAATGTCAGGCCTTAGTATGGTCCTGAACTAACGATAGTCACAGATACCTCAGTGTTACCAGGAGTAAATTAATTACTATTTGATGTCCACCCTAAGTTGACCGGAAGTCATAAATATTAAATTAAATAGACTTGGCTGAAAGGATACAGCTTCCAGGCCATAAAATCTTAAAAAAAAAGAAGTCAATGGCGAAATAAAAAAACATAAGTAGGTATCTGTTCTCGGAATAAAAGTTTGGTAAAATCCAGCCTAACTAAGTTACATACCTAAACTACGTTTAACAAAAAAAAATTAAATCACGAGTCTCTTAAAACCGTTTACAGCAACAGAATTACGTACTTAAGTTAATGTTTTATCTTCAAATTTAGCTGTTTGTTTAGTTTAACTTTTTCATCAGGCCATCTTATCAAAATTAGTTTCTCATAATTATGATCCTACATGACCTTCCTTCAACCAAACATGTAGGTAGGTACTTAAGTAATATTGTTACAGTTATTGTGTCGCATTATTAAATGCAAATAGTTTGTTATCTTGATGAACTTGAGTGGTTATTATTTTTCATTTAATTGTTCTCTAAAACATCGTTTATACTATCTGCATACAAAGATGCATTCGTTTGTTTTCATAACAGAGGCATGACATGAACATTAGGGTTAGTTATCTTTGACATTTACAAAAATTAAGTTTTAATTTAAGTAAGTAGTTTAATGGCAAGACACCACGTCAATTTTATAGTTTGATGATTTTTGTCATAATCTTAAAAAAAAAGTCATATTTACAACTGACCTGTGCCATATCGTTGTGTTCCGTCTTGACAGTGTTGGCCGCGGCCCACGCCTCAGCAAATGTCTCCATAGCACTCTGAAAGTCCATTTTGTTACGAATCACGACGACATCGACATGCCGAAAATTCACTGAACGTATAAAACTCAAAGCGTACGCGTGCGCTCGGCCCGACCGGCGGCGCGCTACTGAGCGCTCGGCCCCGCCCAGCGAACCGCCTGCGAGAAAAACCGATACCACCCGAGCTTCCCGTTTCAGCGCTTTTCTTTTTTAAGCCGCTATTTTTAACGAGTTTCTTTTTTTTTCACGGCAAAGCCCGGCCCACGGCGGTTGGGCGGCAGCATTATTTACACTTGTAATTCGCAGATTGCTACGCGCCGCTTAATTTGTTACGTTGCACGTTCGTTATCTCGATCAGATTATCGCGCAATGAGCTCTGCCTTTCTTTTCATTGCTCGAACGTGCTATAATTGTTGTTTTTTTTACTTATCGTTTTTGTTTAGCTGTATCGCGTAGCATTCTCACTGTATTGAAGACAAACTGTACTTATAAATAAGGCCTTATTATATGCTATATATACCTATCATTGATAGAAAAAAGTATGTACGTTGTAGACCCAGTGGGGGTTCGAAAGGCCTATTAAACTTAAAATATGATCAGCACATTATTTCCGCTAATATCATTTAGTGCCATAATACCATTGCTCACTTAAAATAAATGTGTTAATTTACTTCCAAAGCATTCACAAGCTAATTGCAATATCCTTAGGAACTAGGAAGCATTTTTATTCATTAGATAAATCACACTGGCGGGCGGGATGTAGTAAAAATTGTCGCAGCTCACCTTAATATTGTACGTGGTCGTTATCGCCGTAACTGTTATTGCCAACAGCTAATTTTTCATAATTTTCAAAAAGAATGGCGGTTTAAAATTGGAGGCTGTTATAACGGTTATTGTGGGCGTTAGGGGTTTTTCTGGTTGTATATATTATATTAATTGGATGAGGTTTTTGAGATATTGAAGATATTGTCAGCCTAAGTGCTAATTTTGCTTTTTCACCTTTTTAGATCAACATCTAAGATATACAGTACTACTGTACTGTACAGTAGTACTATGAACATACCTAATATGCTGTATATATTTTCTGTTGTTCTCAAAACATAATCTTTTGGGTATCGGGGGTTATGTTTTCTTTTATTTTATGAAATAACTATTTGACTATCCTTACTAACAATAGTATTATTAACAAATTTAAAAATAAAAATAGTAGCTTAATTATTTAACTAACTATGTTGTCATTTTACAAGGCGAAGATTTTCCAGAGTTGGCGCGCGGATTATATCTAGGTAGGTATAGTCGGGGTAAGAAAAGGTCCGTCACTTTTCGACTCTATCTCAACGAGTTAAGGTCGAAAAGTGACGAACCTTTTCTTACCCCGACTATACTTACTTTAACGATAATATCTAACAATAAATTAAAAAAATTAAAAAACCCTAACGCAATTACGTCACATATATGTTTGAAAATAAAGTATGCCCATTATGCGTCTAAGATCCCTTCCGCTGCTAACAAAAGTGCTTATAACTTTGAAAAAACTGAACCAGTTTTGGTGAAATATATCTAAGAACCATCGCCAAGAAATCTGCTTTCAAAAAAACCGCATCCAAATCGGTTTACCCGTTTAAGAGCTATGATGCCACAGACAGACACAAACACACATACACCTATCAAACTTATAACAATCATGTTTTTGTGCCGGGGATTAAAAAGTACACAGAAGAAACATAAAATAAACTTAATCAGTGTTGTCACCATACAAACCATGCATGCATCTGCACGTGCGCGTAATAGCTATATATGTTCAAGGTGCTACTAGCATAAAAATGACAGTTGACTGTAGCCCTTCTGACAGTTAATTTTTAACCCCCGACACAAAAAGAGGGGTGTTATAAGTTTGACCGCTATGTGTGCGTGTCTGTCTGTCTGTCTGTCTGTGGCATCATAGCTCTTAAACGGGTGAACCGATTTGGATGCGGTTTTTTTTAATAGAAAGCAGGTTTCTTGGCGATGGTTCTTAGATATGTTTCATCAAAATCGGTTCAGCCGTTTCAAAGTTATCAGCTCTTTTGTTAGCTGCGGAAGGGATCTTTGACACATTATGGGCATTGACTTGACGTTTAAACATACGAGTGACAGTGACATAATTGCGTTGGGGGTTTTTAAAATTTTACAATTTATAGTTATACTAAATTACGAGTATCATAGGCATCCCCCAAAGTTACATCCTGTTATTCATTGACTTCGAGAAGGAGGTCAATCGGCGAATCCAACTCGCATGGGCAGCATTCGGGAAACTTCGCAATATCTTTTCGTCCAAAATACCTCGTGCCTCAAAACAAAAATATTTAATCAGTGTGAGTTGCCAGTGATGAAATATGGATCCGAAACGTGGTGCTTCACTATGTGCCTGCCTGGTGAATAGGCTCAGAGACGCTCAACGAGCTATGGAGAGGGCTATGCTCGGAGTTTCTCTACGGGATCGAATCAGGAACGAGGAGATCCGTAGAAGACCCGGGGTCACCGACATAGCCAAGCGGATTAGCTCGTTGAAATCGCAATGGGCAGGCCATTATAGCACGCAGAACAGATGGCAGTTGGGGCCCTAAATACAAGGCTAGGGTGAATGAGCCTTTACTTGGCAAGCGTGCTCCATCGTAGGCCTCATCTTCGCTTTCCAACAGGCGTGATTGTGTTAAAATGCAAGCCTATATTGCATAAATAAAACCGGCCAAGTGCGAGTCGGACTCGCGCACGAAGGGTTCCGTCCATTACCTGTAAAACTGGCAAATAAAACACGTTTTTTGTATAGAAGCCCCCCTTAAATATTTGTTTTATTTTAATTTAATTATCTAATACCTTTAAACGAGCAATTCTTGTATATATATATATAATCAGGATCTCGGAAACGGCTCCAACGATTTCGATGAAATTTGGTATGTGGGGGTTTTCGGGGATGAAAAACTGATCTAGCTATGTTTCATTTTCAGAAAATCGCTTTTACTCGTGTTTTCCGGCTATTTTTGTTTGCATTAGAATATAAAGCTAAATTTCGCCAACTTCGAGCAGATCATAATGGCACATTAGAAATCGGGTGGTCGCGGATCCAGCCGACCCCGGTTCGAATCCACGTTTTTTTCAAGATTTTTAGTTTTTTTTTTTTAAGTATATTTTTCATGAGAAAACGTCAAGTTTCTTCTTTTGTGAGAAAAAGTTACTTTTTTGTGAGAAAAAGTTACTTTTTTGTTAGAAAAAGTATTATAGGGAACGTGCAGTAACTATAGGCGGCAGCACTAATGCGACAGAAGAGACACTATGCGGACAGTAAAACAAACTTATCAAGGTAAAACATTCAAATTGATGGCACCCTTATGGCACCAGTTGGCAGCACCGTCTATGTGCACGTTCCCTATTGGGAGCACAGAACAGGAAAAGCCGGTTGTCTGTAAAGTCGGTTTACGGACGATAGTTTAACGTGACTCACCAACCCCCCCCCCCCCACCCCACTCCCTCCAGTGTTTTTGTCAAATATCTTGAAAACGGTGCATCCTACGGCAAAATCAATGAAATTTTCATCCCCCCTTTAATGCCCCCCGCGCTCCCTCCCCCGAATCCCCTCCCCCCCTCTCACCCCCCCCCACCCCTCTGGTGTTTTGGTCTCGGAAACGGCTCCAACGATTTCGATGAAATTTGGTATTTGGGGGTTTTCGGGGATGAAAAATTGATCTAGCTTGGTCTTATCTCTGGGAAAACGCTTGGTACCGAGTTTCTGCCCGAGCAGAGCTCGGTCGCCCAGGTACTTTAATTTAAAGTGAATGTATAACTAAATATTCTGCGAATATTTCAAGCGTCTACCTACCTTTTGCCGTTATCAATATCGAGCAAAAACGAGTAAAAAAATCACGCTTGTTGTTTGGGAGCCCCCTTAAATATTTATATTTATTCTGGTTTTTAGTATTTGTTGTTATAGCAACAACCGAAACACATCATCTGTGAAAATTTCAACTGTCTAGCTATCACGGTTCATGAGATACAGCCTGGTGACAGATGGACGGACGGACAGACGGACGGACAGCGGAGCCTCAGTAATAGGGTCCCGTTTTTACCCTTTGGGTACGGAACCCTAAAAAAGACATCCACGCTAGACAAATGCCTCCTTCAAAGAGCTCCATAACGATCAGTCCTGCGCTACCAGCTTCCAAATGTATCCTGCAGCCTTTACCAGGTCGTCGGTCCATCTTGTTGGGGACCTTCCCACGCCAGGTCTTTCGGTCCGGTAGGTAATTGCTGAACCTCAAAAAGCTCATAGTCACTCAAAGAGCGATGGAGCGAGCTATGCTTGGAGGTTCTCTGCGTGTTCGAATCAGGACTGAAGAGAGTCGCAGGAGAACCAAAGTTACTGTCTTAGGTGTCGGAGAGTTGCCAGACTTAAGTAGTCAGCAGAGCGGCAGAGCCCAATGTTCGTAGAACCGACGGCTGGCGACTGCCAACCGGAATCTTGTCAACTATACAATTCATTTAATTTAGCATTGAAAAGCACAACTACATTATATTGCGTCTGGTCAACTATTTCTTACCTAGCAAATAGTACAGTACAATAGTTTGGGAGCCCCAAAATAAAATTGTTTTAATGCCACATTATTTGCGTGTCGTCAATTGTTACTGTAGTACAAATTGTAAAGAGATTACAGTTCACGAGCCGCAATATAATGTTGTTGTGCTTTCCAATGCTAAATTAAATGAAGTATAGTAGAAAATAATTCGACCTGCAATTTTGTAACAATACACAGATTTTTACCAGTTTCGAATGGTATTTTCCATTGATGTGATTTCAATAATTATTTTTTCTGTGTAGGTTAGAAGTAGGTTGGTTCATAGGATACCAGTTGTCCTTGATTTTTGTGTCGTTATTTCCATAGCGTATTTCTTAGCTACAATAATTTAATTCTAGATTTAGGTGTCTACGCTGATGAGTTGATAAAAATTTTAGAAACCATAAGAATAAAATCATCATACGTACGCCTCACTGCTGGACAGAGGTATCTTCTCAGTCCTCCAGTCCTTACTGAATAAGGAAGGGTTTCTTTCACCGACAATCAAATGACAAATTTCGAATGTAACTTCGCTTTTATAATCAGAGAAACCTAGAGGTGCGAGCCCGGGGTCGAACCGACGACCCTTTGCAAGCAAAAAAGCAGCCATTATTGCTATATTTGTAATCTCCTCCAATACGAATAAGCACCACGAATTAACTGCTACGACTTTACAAAATAAATAAACAACTAGCCTTCCGTCCGCAGCTTCGCCCGCGATTAATTAATTTTCCCGCAGTAAAAAGTAGCCTATGTCACTCACTGATAATGTAGCTTTCTAACGGAAAAAGAATTTTTGAAATCGGTCCAGTAGTTTCGGAGCCTATTTAATGCAAACAAACAAACAATCAAATCTTTCCTCTTTATATTATAATATTAGTATACCTACTTAGATAAGGAAATTGAAAGTCCATGGGACGCTTAGAAACGTTGAGTCTTTCTAAAAGTGATTTCATAATTTTCCGGACATCGGTGTCCGACACCAATCCGAAATCAGTGCAAGCAAAACGTATGAAACGCATTGGATTCAA
Source organism: Archips xylosteana (assembly GCA_947563465.1). Classification (NCBI taxonomy): domain Eukaryota; kingdom Metazoa; phylum Arthropoda; class Insecta; order Lepidoptera; family Tortricidae; genus Archips; species Archips xylosteana. Next base: position 17,873,389 of record OX387344.1, read on the forward strand.
TATCCAATATCGGATTGGACAATGTAAAAACACTCTAAAACAGGGACTTGTTAAATTATACGTCACACCTTAACACGTCAAACGAACATGTCTCAACAGCGCGCATTCCAAAGTGACACTTGAAGTAATTACTACAAAGTTTGTATTAGTTTGTGTGGCATTATAACTAGAGCCTATCATTTAGTAGAAGTACAATGTGTGCACAGAATACGTAAACAGCGCTGTAACTGTCACCAATTAGCACCGCAACGAAATCTTTTATCTTTTTAGCGCCACAGCCTCCTAATTACGTTGGAACCAGATTTAAACACGACCACGAGTTGCATGATTAGGCTACTTTGTTCTATTCTATGTTATGGGAATGTAGCTCAGTCAATATGAGGAATAAGTAGTATTTGTCGTAACGAGGTTACTGTTTGAAAGCAACCTTCAGAAATGTGATTCTATTTGCTTTTCTTATAGGTTAGGGTAGGGTAGGTTACATTTGTCCTATAGAATCGTGACACCGTGAAGTAAAAAGTGTTCAAAATAGTACCAAATACAGCAGTTCTTATAGATCAAATGGGACCTACCCCATTTCTTGTACCTACCACAGAAATTCGTTCATTGTCAGGTTCCTGGGTGGTTTAAGAACACAATTGGAGCGGTAGGAGGCGCTGCTGTGGGTAGGACAAAGTCTGCCGGGTCCGCTAGTTTTTCAAAAAATCGAATCATTCAAATAGACCCATTCTCGAAATGTCTGGCTAAATAATTCACATATTTATTAATATTTAAATTTAAAATAATAAAACAACTATGACAATAAAATTACGGGTCTATTTTAACTACAAACTGTCAGAAATGGCGTCGTTTCTAACGTTGCTATTCTATGAAAATCAATTTGAAAGTAATCATCATACCAGCTTACATTACGTCCCATTGCAGGGCACAGGCATCTCGATCTGAGAGGAGGCTCTCAGAACGTGACGGCTTGGGGCGTAGTTCGCACGCGGGCCTAATGCGGACTGAAAACTTCAAACAAACCATTGAATTTCTTCGCAGGTGTGAGCAGGTTTCCACAAATTGTTTGCTTTCACTGAAAAATTTATGGTAAATTTTACTAGGTATGAGCCTGGACTCGCCAGTGTGTCCTGCCGGTTTTAACTTACGGAGCAGAGACTTGGGTAACAACGAAAGCTGTGGTCGAAAAGCTCCGCGTTGCCCAAAGAGCAATGGAGAGAAAACTGGTTGGAGTTACAAGGAGAGACAGGAAAACCAACAAATGGCTCAGAAAGCAAAGTAAAGTCGCCGACATTGGTAGAAGGATAGCGAAGTTCAAATGGCAATGGGCGGGACATATTGCACGAAAAACCGATTCGTGGTGTAGAGCTGTCCTGAATTGGAGACCATGGGAACAGAAAAGACCAGTGGGCAGACCGTAAATGAGATGGAAAGATGGTATAAAGAAGGTAGCGGGCAGCAACTGGACTCTAACTGCCCAAAATAGATCGGAATGGAAGAGGTTGAGAGAGGCCTACACCAAGAATTTAGTAGAAGAAGGCTGAGAAGAAGAAGAAGAAGAGCCTGGACTCGAATCCACGTACCTCTGATTGAGAGGCCAGGTCAAACCACTAGACTACCATGACCATAGGTATAAAGTCTCTTAAAAAAAGTAGATCATCTGTCAACAAAATTTTCTCTACATCTGTAATACTTCTGTGAACTTAACACCTATGTAACAGAACAGATTGCATATGAGCCTCGCAAATTAACAAGGTACTTTACACTTAAAATACTAAACATCACCGTGTAAAACAAGAAGAACGTTTATACCGGAATATCCTTGAATGGTCCCCAATTATCACGTTTAGAGACTCCACTAAGTAATCTGCTGATTGGCTGTAATGTTACAAAGTGCTATGGGTTACTAACGTGAGAATAGGCATCATTTGTACCGGTCTAGTTAGCCGTGGAGTGGAAATAATAATAGGTAATCCTGGCTGCATAACTTTTGGCTCATGTTACGACACGCGAGCGAGAGGACAATACTCAGACGCAGATCGGAATTATTTCCAACAATCCCTATCCATGATTTGGAATCAATTAGAATTTTATGTAGGTAAGTGCAGCAAAGCCGTGGTGGCCTAGTGGTTTGACCTATGGTCTCTCAAGCAGAGGGTCGTGGGTTCAAATCCCGGCTCACACCTCTGTGCTTTTCGGAATTTATGTGCGAAATTACATTTCAAATTTACCATGAGCTTTACGGTGAAGGAAAACATCGGAAAGTGAAGGAAACCTGCATACACCTGCGAAGAAATTCAATGGTGTGTGTGAAGTTCCCAATCCGCACTGGGCCCGCGTGGCAACTACGGCCCAACCCCTCTCATTCTGAGAGGAGGCCTGTGCCCTGCAATGGGACATATAGGCTGGGATGATGAAGTGTTGGGAACCATATCAACAGTTTTGAAATCAAGCTACTTAACTTCCCAGTGTTCCCAAATCCTAAGTTTTAGTTTTAGGGTGCAATTCCATAGAAACAAAACCTAACACCATTTCAAATTCAAACTAGCGAACGATACGCGATTCACGCATCAGTCTTTTGTCTCCAATTCATCCTTAATTTATTTCAAGGAGACGCTATTTCCGCCAATCTTGTTAAGGTTTGTGGTACGTGGTTACGTCTACCAATCAAAAACCAACCTTATGATGTTCTACGAACGATCTTTAATTGGACAAACGGTTCTCACAATAGCTAAGTTCGCGTATACGTGAATTAGTTATGCAAACAGGTGAAAGCGATGTATGAATTAGTGTAACAGGATCAAAAGACATAACACGTAATAACAATAAAAACGGATTTTTAATTCGTAACAAAAATATTTCATGGATATTTTTATGAAAAAATGAGACGGCTGCGATCTCCTAGCATCTTACTTAGCGTTTATTCAGTCGCATTGGTACATAAGGCTCATCCTATTCTAATCCGTCTCCAATAGGATGGCTAGGCGTTAACATTCGCTAAACCATCCTCCAATACGGGTGTGTCCGGGTTAGGTTTATCCGTTATCCGGTAGATTAGACGCTCTCTGTCTAAGGGGGCGGGGTCTCGCCACGCCCACCGGTCGATGGAGCGCCAGACTAGCATTGTGCGCTTATCTATCCGAGCGGGATCCGGCGTGTAGATAAGACGTCACTTTTATCACTACCTGTACTCGGGTGACGTGAAGGCTTGGACACACCGTACGTTAAATTACAACGGTTGTAGTCGCGTAATGAAAAGGTTCGTCACTTTTCGACTCTATGTCAACGAGTTAAGGTTGAATACTATATTATACTATAAACAAACTTGTATAGGTAGTCTAGGAAACCGAATCGTGTATCAGGGTAGAACCTTTTCACAATTAATTTTACTGTGATTTATTTTGTTCATGAATTAAAAAAACAACATATAAAATGAATTGAGAACCTTCTCTTTTTTTGAAGTCTGTTGAAAAGCCGCGATTGCCTGGTGGTTTAACTCAGGCCTCTCAAGCAGAAGGCCATAGGTTCAAGCCCAGGCTTGCACCTCTTTTGGAATTTATATGCGACGCTATATTTTAAATTTACCATGAGCTTTACGGTGAAGGAAACCTACACACCTGTGAAAAAATTCGATTGTGTGTAAAGTTCCCAATCCGCTCTGGGCCCGCGTGGGAACAACTTCCCAAGCCCATTCGGAGAGAAGGCTTATGCTCTGTAGTGCGACGGTAGGCTGATGATGATGATGGAATGTCAACATGACATTTGCAATAGGTCCCACTCTTGTACGTGATTCAATTTCTTCGTATTTACAAGTAAGTAAAGTAAGTCAAGTTGTTGAGTAGGTATGGAGCAGACTAATTTAATTATATATTAGCTTTGTTATTCGTATCTGATTGATTTTCGAGATCTGTCGCTATTACATTCAGTGACCGCCTGAGTAATTTGTCTGGCCTATGAGATTGACGATACACAGTAGGTATTTATGAGTTCTCGTTCGGTTTAAACGTTTGTGTCCATTTCGTTTCTTCAGACGACGCTTGACAATGATAAAAAAAATAACTTCGCATTTAAAAAAAAATCGTTATTTTTAATTGAACCTTCATTTGTTTTAAAAGGGCTTCACTTAATGCTTAAAAACAAATGCCAGTAGAGTACCTACCTACAGTTTAGTGATGCACTTCACATGATCCGCTTTTATTTCCAACTAGCTGTTGCGTAACCCTTTGAACTAAGTTTGCAATTTTCTCAGGGTCTCAATCTATCTTCATGCTAAATTCCATCTAAATCAGTTCAGCCGTTTAAGCGTGTAGAGTAACAGATAGACGGACAGACAGACTTAGTTTCATGTTTATAATATCAGTAAGGATTTTCCTAGAGATAATTATACAACAACATCACATACATCACACACCGTGATGAAACCGTACATCATGAGGGAACCTGTATATACATCTGCGAAAAAATTCAGCGGTGTCTGTGAAGTTCCCAATCCGCACTGGGCCCGCGTGGGAACTACGGCCCAAGCCCTCTCATTCTGAGAGAGAGTGGGAGGTATGAATGGCTACGTATGAGGCTACAGTATACTGTAGCAGGTGAAGCGATTGTGATATTATTACAGCTAACGATACTAAGACAATGCGAGTGGGTGGTGGGGGCGCCCCCTTGATATAAATTTGCTATCTCCACTGTGCGATGGGAGATTAATTCCTTTAATATGAGAATTTGTCTGTAAATTTATAGCGAAATGATAGCTATGTAAATTTTATATTAGTAAGGTTGTAATTTGACATGCCGTCGTGATTTTTTTTTTGCTGTTTCGTCATTTCTGAGTGAGGTATATACGGTGACGTAGCTAAGTAACTTATAACGGTGCAAAAAAGTAAAGAGGGTTTTGCAGAATTTATCTAGTAAAATACAAAATTCAGGTATTCTGGGCACAGTCAAGAAGAGTAACTTAAAAGCAATATAAGTTTTTGTTACAAATTATATTTTAAATACAAAGTCTTTGTTGACTCTAGTTTTCGTTTCGGTTACCAAAGTACTCGGCAAGACGAATCAAAGACACTGAAGTCGATGGGGTTATGTCGTATTATTACCAAGTTCCTGTGGCCACTTTCCAGCTCCATTGGTTTAGGATCATTGTTAGATACCTACTCGTCAAGGCGAATCAAATCCAACTCTATGCTGTCGTGTCGTTTTATTACAGAGTTCTTGTAGCCACCTTTCAGCTCTATCATCAGATTAACTCTATGCCATAATAATATTGTATTGTTATCCGATTTACACATGTATGCCAAATTTCAGCTCAATCGGAAACCGGGAAGTGGTTGAAAAATAGTTTGCAAATTTTACTTACATACAATACACATTGAAAGGTAAATAAAAGCTTGTAAAAATAGATAAAGACAGTTAAGTCGAGATAAATTTAGCAATAAATGGTCGTGATAAGTCCCGGATTCACATCTATTACAATAACTATAAAAACCTTCATTCATACATAGTAACATGAATGTATAGTTAGGTATGTGCAATGCACTGTAAGGCGAACTTGATCATGTTGCTACATTTATGATCAAAATCGTTTTGAAGAACTAAGCTCTTGGAAGCGAGTAAAACTTAAGAAGTCGCCCATCTCAGTTAAACGCCACGTAATCCTATAATCATCAATAAACCTTAGTCACACAAAAAAAGGTCAGTGGATTTCTATCGCATCTCACAAAGGGATATTCATACAAGAAACACCAAGTCATTTTCACACTTATTACATGGTAAATTTAAGTTCAGATTGGTTGACGGAACAGTTGCTGCAGAACGCAGATCAACGAGATTTTGGAATGGTAAGTAATGGAATGTCAGTCCGCCAATGTTGATTTTTGACTAGTTATCATCATCATCATCATCGTCACCATGGTCCCAGGCTACGGACGTCCCACGCAGAGCACTGGCCTCCTCTCAGAATTGTCTCACGTCCTTTGGAGAAACATTGGCTACGCGGGTGTCTGTGTATGTGTATTCTTTATGCAGATTTACGGATTTTTTTATTAAATTTAAAAATGCACTTTCCTTTCGTTCCAAAGAATATGGAGTATCTAGAAAAGCCTTTGGCTGGTCTAGCTAGACCCTACGTATTTGGCTGGCATAATTTGTCCAGGGCCATGTTCCTTTGTATTAAAGTCTGCTATTTAGACAATTTTGCTCTTCAGCAATAATTTCGATCATTATTTGGGCTATCCACTTATCCGGGTTCGATTCCCGGTCGGGGCAGATATTTGTGTGAAAAATACAAATGTTTGTGCTTGAGTCTTGGATGTTTAATATGTATTTAAGTATGTATTTATCTATATAAGTATGTTTATCCGTTGTATGTTTACCCATAGTACAAGCTTATTTGCTTAGTTTGGGACTAGGTCAATTGGTGTGAATTGTCCCGTAATATTTATTTATTTAATATACTTTGTATGTAAATTTTTTTTTGTCGTGATTACTCGAAAGTCAGCAGCAAAGGTATCCACCTTTTCCTTTTGAACGGTTCTGGATCTTAAAATTTCTTTTGTTTTGATTTTGTTTCACATTATTAAAAAAATGATCTGCACACCCTCTTATTATCTTGGCAGTAGAGTCCACAACCGCTCATCCACTTCTACTGCTGACTGTTTATGAAGATGACAAATCTATCGCAAATCCGCCGTTCTCTTGCCAGCAATACATAAATAGGCGCTTCTTTGCGGAGTAGAGTAGGAACAATCTTCTTCTTCTATTCTTCTAATAGTAAGTATAAGTATAAAAATCTCATGTCACGGTGTTTGTTATGGAACTCCTCCGAAACGGCTCGACCGATTTTTGTGATTTTTTTTATGTACCTATTTGGTAGGCCTGAGAATAGGTCATAGGCTATTTTCTATACCCCTATTCTTCGCAGATGGAGTAGCGGGCCAACAGCTAGTAATAATGGATCAAACCTACCCTGCTACTATTGTTATATTTCTCGGAATAACAAGGTAATTTATTCCAAATAATTAGCTAGATCTTTTCAAGGTTATTACCGGAACAGATAACTGAGCCAAGGGGATTCCGGCCATTACAGAGCTTTTGCTCAATAAGCTATCCAACAAAAACATCATCTCCCTAACACAAAACACCTTTGCTTACTTACCAGCATCTCTGTGCCACGCTGCCGTGTTAAGCCAAAAGGGCCTATGTCCGAAAATTACCAAATTCTGTTTTTTTTTGCGTTGGATTCCTTAGCTTATAAGGAATAAAGTTCTGTTAAAGAAACAAAAACATAAAAACACGTTTTTCTCGAAACCATTAAAACGGACATAGGCCCTTTTGGCATAGCACGGCAGCACGGTCACTCAATAAATAAAGGTAACAGTGAGCTTAGCCCGCGGCATTTTAAAGTATTTGTCAACAAAGAATTACGATTGTTTTCACTAAATCCAATAAATCATATAATAGAATTACCACGCCGTCAAAGAATCTGTTGATTCTTACCTGTATTGTCTCTTGTTGTTGTTTGTTTTGGAATTTATAACTTAGTGACATGTTTAGGGTGGTATCCGTATACAAGTTTAGGTGGAGAATAAAAAACTCGACCATGAAGTCATTTTTAGTTTTAAAGTTAGGTTTGGTTAGTTTTAAAGTTATGGAATGAAACAGACAATTATTATTTAGTCAACTTTCTATTTCATTGCCAATACAAGATATTGGGTCACTATCTATATAAACCTATATAACTATAAATTAAAAAAAATTTAAAACCCACAATGCAATCAGGTTATATACAAACAAGTTTTAAAATAAAGTAAATCCCCGTTATGCGTCTAAGATCCCTTCCGCAGCTAACAAAATTGATGATAACTTTGAAACGACTGAACCAATTTTGATGAAACATGTCTAAGACCCATCGCCAAGAAACCTGCTTTCAGATAAAAAGAACCGCATCCAAATCGGTTCACCCATTTAAGAGCTAAAATCAAACTTAAATTAAGCCGACATTCTTGTGTATTAAATTAATAGTAAAAATATCACGAGACAATTCACACCACACCAATTGACTTAGTCCCAAAGTAAGCAAAGCTTGCGTTATGGGTAATAGGCAACGGATAAACATACCTATATAGAAAGAAACATACTTAAATACATATTAAACACCCAACACTCGAGAACAAACATACGTATCGTATGAGCACTAAGAAAGAAATTATCAAAATTCCCACCGGTTCGTGTACTGGGGGGCTACTATGAAGTTCGAAATTCGAACTTCGTATCGTGCCGTCCCTCTCTTGTGTGGGCCTACCGTGTTTTTGGCGCATTTATTGCATTCATTTAATCTCGTGCTGTATCGTTACAAGTAAAACTATATATAGTCTTGAAATTCATGTGTAAGATATTTGAGGATTTACTCTAATGACAAGTGTTTATCGAAACACGATTACTTATAGTTAATCCAAAGTCGTCTCTAAAAATAAAATAAATTCGAGTAGGTACGACGCTAATACTGCACGGCAGGTCATAACTTTTTGAATGTTAATAAAACAAGATGTTTTCTAGGGCTTAGTGTTGCTACATTTTTAAAATATGTATTTGTTTTAGTAATAAGATGAAAATACCCAAAAACACACGCAGTCCAACCAACCTATCTTGAGCCATCGTGCCTTCCTCACGCCCGAAATCGCCCACCCAAAATCGATTAGCGCAAAAAGCCCTTAAGCTAATTTTGAGTAATTAATTAAAAAAAAAACCGGCCAAGTGCGAGTCGGACTCGCGCACCGAGGGTTCCATACAAATTTATATGTATCTATGAACATCCAGTCTTAGCAGATCCCTGCTCCTAAGCAAAATGTGCGCAGTGTGGGATCATTGTAGATTGGTTACTGATATAGACAGACAGACAAAAAAATTTATGCTTTTCGCAATTTTTCCTTTATCTGTGCTATAAGACCTAGCTTCGTACCAAATTTCTAGATTCTGAGTTCACGGGAACCTGTAGGTTTTGATTCCCTTGCGAGTTTCGAAAATATGCGGAAATTTGTGTCATAAACGGCTGTATCTTTTGATTGCGTTGGCTTAGACGTTTGATTTTTTCCCAGCTCCAAGGGACAGTAGACTTGAGTATTTGATATAAATTTCAGCTTGATACCTCCACGCGTTCCTGAGAAAAAGGGTCTTGACAGACAGACGGACACACGGACGGACGGACAACAAAGTGATCCTATAAGGGTTCTGTTTTTTCCTTATGAGGTACGGAACCCTAAAAATAGCATTTAAAAATTATTTAGCTTCTGAGCACAAGCCTGCTTCTCTCAAAATACAAAGGTTTGGCCCGTGCAGTTCCAGTGCGGATTGGGAACTTCCTACGCACTATTGAATTTCTTCGCAGATGTTTGCAGATTTCCTTACGATCTTTTCCTTCACGGTAAATTTCAGATGTAATTTTGCATATACATTTCGAAAAACTCCGAGGTACGAGCCCGGGTTAGAACCCACGACCCTCTGCTTGAATGGCCATAGGTCAAACTTATTTACTTTTTATCCTTATTATCATGTTTTGTCTTACTTACATTGTAGTCGCTTGCATATCTAAACTCACTAAATTCCAACCAATTCCTATCCCATAAAATCCATTTGTAAGAACCGAGACCGATCCAAAATCGACGGTCAATCCTAGTTTAGAATGCGACGAATTTGACAAGTCACCGTTTTTTTACCCCAGATAATCTTCTTTACCCCACTCGATCAATCTTATCGAGGCAACTATGACGCTTACCCTTAAATTTTAAGGATTAAAACATCATAACTCAACCCTAACCTGCTGTGGCAATTTGTACCTTAATATTACAATTTGTTTGGTTTGATTTGTATTGTGTTTGGGTAGTAAAGATGCTGCTGTAGTTGGATGCGCGAGATCATCGCCGGATTCCGGGAAATTCGCCTCGCATGAATACCTGCTTTACAGGTAGGATAAGAATAAGTGAGATTAGTCTATTGTAGACCTGGCATTATTTAAATGAACTGGAATCAATTACACCCAGTGTGGCAGCAGAGTAACAAGGTTGGTTCTTGTTTATTGATAAGAATATTTAATCTTTGCAAAGTAACGCGTGGTTTACTATAATTAAGTTTTACATATTTGTGATACTGAAATAAAACTATTGTACCTACTTTAATATAACCTTTATGTACGATATTGTCATGTGGCGAGGGTTTATACCTGCTGAGCTGGCAACGTTGCATTTTTGTAAGTTTTTCTCGATTATTCCATAAAAATTGAATGAAAATTATAAATGTTTTGAATACAAATTGTTCTAATATATAAGTTAATGTGTCTACTGCAATAATAATTCGTGATAAGACTTTTATTTTCTTTAAAAACCGTTAGGTAATAATTTGTTCGTTTTTTAGAAAATAAAAGTCTATCACGAATTATTATTGCAGTAGACACATTAACTTATATATTAGAACAATTTGTATTCAAAACATTTTTAATTTTCATTCAATTTTTATGGAATAATCGAGAAAAACTAACAAAAGTGCAACGTTGCCAGCTCAGCAGGTATAAACCCTCTTAAGGCTCATTTCATATTTTCATACGAGAAATGTTTGGTGCTTTCATATGTAATTTAAAAGGATTTCATCTTTCTTATTTAATTTAAAAGGATTATTCGCGGCAGTTCACAACAGGTTAAGGAAGGACTTCGTTTATTTTTTCGCCTTTGTTCCTTTAAAAATAAACACAGTTCTTCCTTTTCCTCTTTTGAAAGAACTAAAAACGAAAAAAAACGCAATAGTTCCTTCTAAGGAACAGCCAAAAACTATCGCAAATCGATCCATGTGTTATTATTGTATTAAAAGGCCCATTACCATATATGTATTACCTACCCCTATACACGCCCACCTTTTTATGGTTTTTATTTGACCTTACTCTATGTTGTTTTCTTAAGGGCGAAAATTACCTTCCATTTAGTCAAAGTTTCCCGACCTTACATTAATATCCTTTGAAACAAAAAAAAATATTCCAAGGCAAATAAATAAATTAAATCAATTTTAGCACATTCCTAACTCTGTTCCACGCCTACAATAGTTATGACTTGCTGTTTGCGCATCCCTGTCATTTTGACCCAGACGTTTCTAATCTAGAAAAACCAACCAAAATACAACCCTATACCCTTCAAGAGAAGGATGAAACTGTTTTTCTTTTTAATGTGAGCTGAAGGACTTTGTGTTATGAAAGTTGTCGCAGAACAAACAAACCGCGCGAATATTCGAAACGTCAAATTAATGCGTGTGTATTTAAGCGCCTGGTGAAATTCTAAGAATTGTCAGCGCTACACATTTGTTAGTGAATTTATTAAGACTTAACAATTGGAATGCCACTTTTACTCATTCTATATACGATCGACAACTTTAGTTATTGAGCAACTTACTATAGTCTTCGCATTTTAGACATGTAATGCAAATCAGGATATGGGTTCGATTATAAGAGACTAAACCCAATTTGCATCACACGGTTAAAATACGAACAGTGGCAAGTCGCTCAACAATTAAAGTTGTTGACCGTACAAAATTTCCGCCAGCAAATAGTAATCTATACATATAAAATCCTTTGTCCTGACTGACGGATCAACGCACAGCCTAAACCGCTGATCGTAGAGACCTGAAACTTGGAGGGTGTGTCCTTTGTATGACGTAGGCATCCGATAAGAAAGGATTTTTCGTAGTTCTACTCCTAAGGGGGTAAAAAAGGGGGGCAAAGTTTGTATGGGACAACGTGATTCCTTGGTCCAATCTACATCAAATTTTGCATAAACATTCTTTAACAGAATTGATGGAAGACGTGTTTCGTATTTTATTGAAATTCATCCCTTGACGGGGTTAAAAAGGAGTAGAAAGTTATTTTGGGGGTGATTTGCTTCGAAGTTGATATCAATACTCCTTAGTGCTTTTGATTTAAATTACATTTTATTTTGACACATTGTAAACGAAACGAAACTTCAAATACTTATTGCAAACCATTTTTGTCTACGTTTGTCAACCACGTCTTGATCTGATCTCTGATAATAGCTAATTATATGTATTAAGTATTTGCATTTCACCAAGCTTTTGCTTTTACAAGCGCAGCGTGGGACGTCCACCAACGAGATGGACGGACGTTTTGGTGAAGGCCGCAGGTTCAGGGTGGATGCAAGTCGCTTCCAACCGTAATGATTGGACGTCAATGAGGGAGGCCTATGTCCAGCAGTGGACGTCCTACGGCTGAAATGATGATGATGATGAAGCTTTTATGCGAGTTCAACCTTTTTCGAATAAAATCGAATTGAGTATTCAAATATCATTGTTGAACTCGCATAAAAGCTTGGTGCAATGCAAATACATATAAAATGCTTTGTCCTGAAGTCCTAAATGACTGACTGCCGGATTAACGCACAGCCTAAACCGCTGTATGTAGAGACCTAAAAAGTGGAGGGTGTGTTCTTTGTATGACGTAGGCATCCGATAAGAAAGGATTTACCGGAATTTCCACGGGATAAGGAATAATCGGGATTTATATATTTCATCAAGAGTGACCCTATGCCCATAACGAAGATTACTAAACTGTACAAATTGGGCATGCAATTAGACTATTAGAATATAAAGCGAATATAAAGAATTTTGAAAATTTCCACGGGATAAAGTTAAATCAGGATTTATATATGTAGGTACTCAAATCAACTGGACCATATCTCCGTAACTACAATTACTAATCTTTTCAAATACAGTATTAACGAAAATGACCATAACAACAAAAAAACTTATTGCAGGATTTTTGGAAATTCCTGTGGGATAGATAATCTCTGAAACTTCCGAGCCGATTAAAAAAAAAAACTTTTACCAGTAAAATGTTACACTATCCTTTATTGACATAGGCTACTTTTTTCCGGGGAAATGCAAAATTCCCAAGGGATAGAAAAAAGAAAATTCAACTTCGGAGCTCATTTTAAAATGTCTTAAACCAATAGAAAAGATGCACTGTCCTTGGTTAACATAGGATGCTTTTTTCCGGATAAATGCAAAATTCCCGCGGTATAGAAAATAGTAAAATTAACTTCGGGGCTGAGTTTAAAAAAAAATCACCAATAGAAAGCTTCACTATCCTTTATTGGTATAGGCTATCTACTATTTATTCGGTAAAATGCAAAATTCCCCTGGGATATTAAGAAGTGAATTTCACTTCAGGGCTGATTTGAAAATTTCTTTCACCTATTAGTGAGTAGCTACACTAACCCTTACTTACATAGACTATTTTCTCCGTGAAAAATCAAAATTCCCACGGGAAAAAAATAAGTGAACTCAACTACGCGGCTGATTTTAAAAGTTCTTTTATCGGTAGAAAGCTTTAAGGACATAGGCTACTTTTCTCGGGGAAAATGCAAAATACCCGCGGGATAAAAATAAGTGTAATTTTGCAAAGAATAAGGACAAATTTGTTGAAATTCCCGCGGGATAGGGAATATACGGGATTTATAATATTCACTAACTGATACTCATGATGAAATGATAATAATGATGGATGTTGCCGGTGCCGGATTTTTGTTTTATACAATGAAAGAGATGAAGAAGCTTTACCACAAATTGGAATTCTACGCGGACGAAGTCGCGGGCAAAAGCTAGTCTATATATATAAAAGAAGAAACTGACTGACTGACTGACATATCAACGCACAGCCCAAACCGCTGGGCCTAGAGATTCCAAATTTGGCATGTAGGTTCCTTATAAGGTCTAGGGGTGCACTAAGAAAGGATTTTTCAAAATTCACTCCCTAAGGGGGTGAAACGGGGGTCCAAAGTTTGTATGGGGAAACAAGATTAGTTTGACTATTTTATTCGAAACTTCACAGAAGTACTCCTAACGATAAATTATTAAACACGTGTTTCAGGTTTTTTGGGAATTCAACCCCTAAAAGGGGGAAATGGGGTGACAAAGTCTGAAAATCAACATAGATATTGTTTCTGTGGTTTATCGGGTCGCTGGTTACGAAAACAACAACAGTTTTAAAATCCGATGTGGCGGACGTAAAATACCATCTCCCTGGATGGGGTGCGATGGGGTTGAAATGTCTAAATGACTGTTGATATATCAACGCACAGCCCAAACCACTGGACTTAGAGACTTGAAATTTTGCACATAGATACCTTATACAATGTAGGCATCCATTAAGGAAGGTTTTTTGGGAATTCCCACGGGAACGGGAAAAAACGGGATTTATATATTCGATTCCGAGTGACCCTATCTCAGTAACTATAATAAATAGACTCTTCAAATTTGATACACAAGTAGGTATTGCATTATTTAAAACATTAATTTCAGGATTTTTCAAAATTCCCACGGGATAAGGAAAAAACGGGATTTATATATTGACTTCAACGGGATCCTATGAACAACAATTACTAGACTCTTCAAACTTGGCATAGAAGTAGGTAATTATAATAGTAAAAAACAGTTTTAAGGATTTTTGGAAATTCCCACGGGATAAGGAAAAAACGGGATTTTTCATTTTACTGGTCGTAGAAAGCTGAAATTCGGCATGTAGGTTATTTGGGAAGTGTAAAGGAGCATTGAAAGAGAACTTTCCAAAATTCCCACGGGAACGGGAAAAAACGGGATTTTTCGTTTTACTGGTATTAGAAAGCTGAAATTCGGCATGTAGGTTGCTTGGGGAGTGCAGAGGAGCATTGAGAGAGGACTTTCCAAAATTCTCACGGAAATGGGAAAAAACGGGATTTTTCGTTTTACTGGTCGTAGAAAGCTGAAATTCGGCATGTAGGTTGCTTGGGGAGTGTAGATGAGCATTGAGAGAGTACTTTCCAAAATTCCCACGGGAACGGGAAAAAACGGGATTTTTCGTTTTACTGGTCGTAGAAAGCTAAAATTTCAAAATTCATAAGTTTAGGAAGTAGGCCGCAAAGGGCTCTTTAACCGACTTCAAAAAAAGGAGGAGGTTATGCATTCCACTTTATGTATTTTTTTATGTAGGTATGTTCACCGATTTCTCGGTCAATTGTGGACCGATTTTAAAAATTATTTTTTTATTCGAAAGAATGTAATATACTCCTGAGATTGTCCTATTGTCACCAAATCAGGATCTGATGACGGGATCTCAGGGAAATCGAAGGCAACCCTCAAATTTTGTAGGCACGCATTACGTTTTTCATATATTTTCTCAAGCTATTTAAGTGTTTGCGTCTGGTAGACATCATCTCATGTTGATGAGCTGATGATGGAAGGTAAAACTCCTTAACGGTTAGGAGTTGAGGATATTTTTTCAAATATTATAGGTACGTATAGACTAATAGTTGTATTCTTTCAGGTTATCCAGGTGAGCTGATAATGGAAGGTTAAACTCCTTAACGGTTAGGAGTTATAGGAAGTTTCTGTAAATATCATATGCACGTATAGACCTTTAGTTGTATTCTTTCTGGTTATTCAGATGAGCTGATGATGGAAGGTATAACTCCTTAACGGTTAGGTCATACAACACTTTAACAAGATACTATAATATGTATAATATCACTGCTAATTAGGTACACAGCGCTTCCAGTCACTCAAGTTTCCGTAGAAGGTAAGAAAACATTGAATTAAGTATACCTAATGCAGGACAGGGGAAAGTAATAATAGGTTTTATATTATTTACAATCCTGGTTATTTTAGTGCCCGCTTCCGAATTAGTGAAAAACATTCTATATACTTAAAGAAATACTGTAAAGGACCGTATCTACCTGAAGTTTAGTCAGGCTTGCTTGCACGCTTGCTTACACGCTTACTTGCACGCTTTCTTGCACGCTTGCTTGCGTGCATGCATGCTTGCTTGCTTGCCTGTATGCTTGCTTGCCTGTATGCTTGCTTGCTTGATATCTTGGTTCTTTGGAATACTCATGGTACACGCGAGCGAAGCCGCGGGCAAAAGCTAGTATGATACAAAAAAGATGCGTTGGGGCAGGTAGAGTCTAAATTATGTATGACTATGACGACACATTTCATTTCATGATATTAATAGACATTCAAAGCACGTCAACCCATCTTTAGGCTCGGGAATTGGTGTTCAACCTATACGGCGTTGTCTCAATCACAGCATTGTCTGCAATGTCAACGTAATAAAAGAAAATTTGGTATGCCCCATTCGTTTATTGTACCATCGCCCCAGACGTCAGATACCCATTTTCATAACAAATTTGCTTGCAGCCGTTGATGTTTATTGCTATGGATTGTTATGGACAGATGTCTAGCCACTGCACGCAAACTGGGCCTTTAAGGTGGTTATCTGGCGCTTGGGGCGATAGTACATTGCTTAGTGTGTAATAGACAGATAGATTCATTAAGTTCTTATTGAAAATTACAATATAAATTCTACATTTTGAATGTCGTAAATATAAAGAATTCAGAAAAAAACCGTCCAAAGAAAATAAAATAAGTACACTAAAATAATAAAATAGAGCAAATGTCACTGAATAAAATCAAATGACAAATAGATAATACTTAATAATAAGAATAATAAAACTGTAATAAGACAAAATGGCAATCAAAATATTAAATCACATAATGTGAGAATGTCAAATCGCACTTCTAATCAAGAGTGTATTAACTCAAATTAATCCACCATTTTAATTTAGAACTTCCAGAACCTCAAATAAATCCAAATTTAAATGGTGTATTATTTCGAGTCGATGCACTCTTGATCTAGGAGTGCGAAATAATAAAAACTACTACAATATAATAAAAATGACAAGTAAAAATATTAATTCACGGAATGTGAGTAATAAACGAATGGGGCATACCAGATTTTCTTTTATTACATTAATTTCAAAATTTGGCAGCAATTAAAGATCGCAAAAACAGGGCACGACCGGGATTTGAACCCGGGACCTCTCACACCCAAAGCGAGAATCATACCGCTAGACCATCATGCCGCCTGTAAGGCTGTACCAAAAGCGTAATTTTCATAAATTGCTGCTAAAATTTCAACATGCTGCACTTGATTCAATAATTTACGTATAGATACAATTGCGTTGCGTAGATACACCTTTTGTTCTTGTAATGAAGGTAACACATGTAAGCTGCAACTACGCGGGACAGACGGCGTAGCTAATTTTTTCTGTTCATTGCGTGTGCTGCAACGTTACTAGTGTGCGGCAAAGCGTCTCGGCCGCGCAATGAAAAGAGAACACGTTTCACCGCGCCGCCAGTTTAGCGTCGACCAGTTCGTGGTGAAGTGTTCTTCTTTCAGTCTGCATTTATCCGAAAACGAGTAAGCGGCATGATGGTCTAGCGGTATGATTCTCGCTTTGGGTGTGAGAGGTCCCGGGTTCAAATCCCGGTCGTGCCCTCTTTTTGAACTAACAAAGACCTAAATATGTCTTTTGTTAAAAATTGACACATCAATTATTCTACCTCAGCCATCTTACCGGCAATGCATCTGAAAACTTCTGGTGGTGGGTGGCGGTGATCCTTACCATCAGGTGACCCACCTTCTCATTTGTCACCCTGAAATAAAAGAAACGAGTTATAAATTTGCATTGCATTAAAAAAAATATTATTTCGATTATTCGATATTACAAAATTTTGATTTTCAAAACAGGGCACGACCGGGATTTGAACCCGGGACCTCTCACACCCAAAGCGAGAATCATACCGCTAGACCATCATGCCTTGTGATTTCACTGAATAAATTAATAAGGAGTTGATTAAGATTTACTTGCACGTATAATTTCGGTAGAAACATCTGTCTAAACAATAGGCACTGAAATGAAATGAAATGAAAAATGAAATGAAAAACTTTTATTGCGAGAACACAGTTAACAAGTTATATAATATAACTACACTATGCTCTGCCTCATAGGCATGCAAAAATTTTGACATATAGAATATAGAGCTGGACAGAATTTGTAAAACATTTTAACAAACTATATGTATAATTAGTACACTTAAACACTTAACGATACAAACTAAACTTAATAGTTAGAAGAGAACATGCCACTTCTATCGTGAAAATAATATAATATATTATTTTAATGATATATTGCATTATATGTACCTATTATAGCTACAGTATTATCACAGCAATTAGTAAAATGAGATCAAATTATAATTTATAAAGTTTACTGACGTCTACTATACTATTTATTACTTAAATATTCTTTAACGGAATAAAAACATCTATCTAATAGCCATTCAGTAAGTACTGATTTGAATTTACTTGTATGACATTTCTCTATATGACTAGGCAGGTTGTTATATATTTTGATAGCCATACATAAAGCATTTTTCCCATAAACTTCTAATTTTACAAGTGGTAACTGCAACCTATCTTTATGCCGAGTTGCTCTAGGTAGGCAGTGGTCAATTTTTTTACTAAAATATTCAGGATGATCTTTGACTAAAAGGCACATCTGCCTTATATACATGCAAGGCAGAGTGAGAACCTTTGTTGCTTTAAATATAGGCCTACAAGGCTCTAGATAGTGTGCATTGCACGCAGCTCGTATACATTTCTTTTGGGCCAGGAATGCTTTTTGTACATCTACAGAATTACCCCAAATAAGCAGTCCATAGTTTAAAACTGATGAAACATATCCGTGGTATGCCGTCAGTGCAACCTCACGAGAAGACGTAGTGCTTAGTCGTCTTAAGGCAAATACAAACTTATCTAATCTACTGCATATATTAAAAATATGACTTTTCCAATTGCAAAACTTGTCTATATTGATGCCAAGAAATTTTATTGTATCGACTTCTTTAACTTTCTCATTATTATAATGTATATCTAAATTAGTGTCTTGATTCTTGTCTGTTCGAAATTGAATTATATTTGTTTTTTTGATATTTATTTTTAATTTATTATTATTTAACCAGTTAATTACTTCTACCAGAGATTCATTTATTTCTTTATTCAGGCTATTCTTGTCTTCCGATTTAACGATAATCGTAGTGTCATCGGCAAACATTATACATTTGTGTTTTATGTGATGCGGTAAGTCATTTACATATAACAAAAATATTAATGGACCTAGAATGCTGCCCTGTGGTACTCCACAACGGTTGTATTTATATTTAGACCGAATCGAAACCAGTTTATTTTGTTCTATGCGCTGTATTTCTGTACATTGTTGTCGGTTAGAAAGGTAGCTTTGGATCCAATTTAGTGCATTTCCTCTAATACCGTATGTTTCTAATTTATGGAGAAGTATCGAATGATTTACAAAATCGAATGCTTTGCTTAAGTCGAGGAATACAGCTGCTACAGGTATTTTATTATTTACCAATTCAGTTACTGTTTTGATAAGGTTAAAACCCGCTAGTGTAGTAGAGCTTTTCTTACGGAATCCGTATTGTTGACTATTCAAAACAGAACATGAGTCAAGGAAAAATAATAAACGCATATATATGGCTTTTTCTAAAATTTTGGAAATGACTGGTATAAGAGTGATGGGTCGGTAGTTGTCCATGGATGTTTTATCGTGCTTTTTGAATAAAGGTTTAACTATAGAATATTTAAGACTTTCTGGAAAACGGCCATCAAGGAAAGACAAATTAATAATGTGCGTCAGAGGTACGGCAATTTCAGCTGCGCAAAGTTTTAATATTTTGGTGCTTATACCATCTGTTCCGACTGCTGTACTATTATTTAATGACAGTATAATCTTGTAAATGTCGTGTGTGCTGTAAGGGTTTAGAAATATCGATTTTTCATTTCTGGGGGTATTAGTATGTGGATGATTCTGATTCGAACTATTAATTGAGGACTGGTTTGAAAGGTTTATAAAATAATCATTAAAAAGTTCAGCTAATGTAATGGGATTTGAATATTTAATCTGGTCTTTCTCTATACATGTTATATGACTTGCTTCAGTATGGTTGTTACCCTTTATAAGTTGCCAGGTTGCCTTTGATTTACTTTTTGCCAGTGTGATTGTTTTACTATTATGTAACTGTTGTGCTTTGTATATACATCTTCTGAGCATCTTTGCGTATTTAGCATATTTGTGTTTATTAAAGACTTTGTTTGTAGGCTCTTGAACGTATTTAAGATATAGATTTCGTTTATTTATACATGCGCGACGTAAACCTCTAGTCAACCATCTATTATTGTAACACTTATAATTAACTTTTACTCGGATATATGGAAAGCACAAGTCATAAAACAACTTTAATAAAGAATGGAATTCATTAAAAGCAGCGTTAGTTTCAGTTTGTACAATAACTTCTGAAAAAGTTAGTGACGAAAGACATTTCTTGAATTTTAACATATTTTCGGAGCTATAATCTCTCATTTGGACGTAATAGGGTTTTTTCTTTGGAGTACTATTAATCTTAAAGGAAATAATCTGAGCAGTCTCGTGATCCGAGAGCGCTAAAGGAAGAACATTAGACTCAATCTTCTTCATATTGCTTGCAATTTGATCTAAGCAGGACGGACCTCTAGTTGGGACGTTAATATGAGTTTGAAAATTATGATTATTTAATAGACTTTTTATCTCTGCAATATTATTAGTCCGTTTCAAAATATTAAAATTCCAATCTCCACTTAATATTACCTTATATTTCTTCTTTTTAATCGTAAGGTAGTGCAAGAGTTTCTCAAACTGTGCAAGGAATGGTTTTTCAAACCTATATTTTGGGACACGATAGATATTTACCACTATTAGGTTATGATCTGAGATCTCAATCCCGCAGGATTCAAATATTTTAGGAATACTTATGTCAGTACAAAACTGGAGCGGTTTGAATTTTAATGTAGGTTTAATAAGTATACATGAACCGCCTCTCTTTTCTTTAGAGCGTGAATAATGATTAGCTAGTTTTAGGTCCATAATTTTTATATTGTTTTCGGTGCCTTTACGTGTAAAAGTTTCACTGAGGCAAAGCACGTCGATATCAATTCCATCTCTTTTAAGTTCTTTTAAAGCAATCTCGACAAAATCTAACTTGTTTAATACCCCTTGAATATTTTGATGCATGACCGTAAAATTATTTAATGTTGATGTCACGAAAAAACGGCTTATGACAAGAGATGTCTATATGAAGATTATAGAAGGACTGTTCAGAGTTTATTATTTTGATGAGATCCGCTAGGTCCTTAAATATCACGCGAAGACCTCGTTTATTTATGTTTCCCGAGCCAAATAGAAACATGTCATTCGAGTATTGTAAATTACGGTTGGAATCCAAAATATAAGCATACTCGTAAGTTAAATTGTCTTGGTACAGCATTTCATTGAACATTTCTACTCTTTTGTTGAAAAGATTCGCATATTTATTAACTCGAAATGTCGGCAAGCAAATTATTACGTTTGTATGCTGTACATTAAAGACTTGTTCTCTTATAAACATGACAAGATTATTATAGTCAAACGTAGTTTTAAAGTCGTCGTTTCCTATACATACAATACAATAGTCCTCGATTGTAAAATACTTTAATTTTTCGTCAAGAGATCGAAAAAGCTGGCTGATTCCGCCTCCTGGGGTGAGATAGTGACACAAATTTGCATCTGGTAGAGCTGACTCAGCGATTCTTAATAGTTTAGACTTGTTGCTGCTAATTAAGCATATCTTAGGCTGCAACGCGCTTACATCTCGTGTCACGGAGCCATCTGTGGGCGGAACTGGGCTGCATTTAGGGTATTGGGAGCGGCCATCTTGTGCGTGGATATCATCTCGAATTTGTGGTTGATCCCGGCTCGAAACAGGGGTGGACTGTAAGATTATTTGGGACTAAATACAGTTACCATCCATAACCCAACGAATGCTGAATGAATTCCTTTTTTATAACAGTATTTAATTAATTATACAGTAACGATTACAGCTTTCGTGACTTCGCGCGAGCGTTTTTTTTATGAGGGAGGGGGAGAGTTATTTGGCCCTCGGCGCTCTCACTGACCGTACGAAACGCAGCAGGCAGGAGTACTGCTGCTTCACGCCAGTGTTCTGTGAGAGGGAGGAAGGGTCTTACTGCCCCGGACAACATGGCTCTACCACTACAAAAAACAACTACTATTAGACTACTACTGTACTATTTTTATCAGTTCATTGCGTGAGCCGCTAGGTAACCACAGTGCGGCGCGCGTTTCTACCGCGCAATGAACAGAGAAAACGCTCGCCGAGCTTGACTAGAAATCGTGGCCGGGCGGTTAGGTTAGACTTTAGGGATAAGTTAGGTTTTGGGTGTCTAGTAGGTAGTTGTCTTAGCATCTAAGCGATGGGTGGACTTCACGGTGTAGGTAATCTATCTATACATATAAAATCCTTTGTCCTGACTGACGGATCAACGCACAGCCTAAACCGCTGATCGTAGAGACCTGAAACTTGGAGGGTGTGTTCTTTGTATGACGTAGGCATCCGATAAGAAAGGATTTTCCGTAGTTCTACTTCTAAGGGGGTAAAAAAGGGGGGCAAAGTTTGTATGAGACATCGTGATTCCTTGGTCCAATCTACTTCAAATTTTGCATAAACATTCTTTAACAAAATTGATGGAAGACGTGTTTCGTATTTTATTGAAATTCATCCCTTGACGGGGTCAAAAAGTAGTAGAAAGTTATTTTGGGGGTGATTTGCTTCGAAGTTGATATCAATACTCCTTAGTGCTTTTGATTTAAATTACATTTTATTTTGACACATTGTAAACGAAACGAAACTTCAAATATTGCAAACCATTTTTGTCTACGTTTGTCAACCACGTCTTGATCTGATCTCTGATAATAGCTAATTATATGTATTAAGTATTTGCATTTCACCAAGCTTTTGCTTTTACAAGCGCAGCGTGGGACGTCCACCAACGAGATGGACGACGTTTTGGTGAAGGCCGCAGGTTCAGGGTGGATGCAAGTCGCTTCCAACCGTAATGATTGGACGTCAATGAGGGAGGCCTATGTCCAGCAGTGGACGTCCTACGGCTGAAATGATGATGATGATGAAGCTTTTATGCGAGTTCAACCTTTTTCGAATAAAATCGAATTGAGTATTCAAATATCATTGTTGAACTCGCATAAAAGCTTGGTGCAATGCAAATACATATAAAATGCTTTGTCCTGAAGTCCTAAATGACTGACTGCCGGATTAACGCACAGCCTAAACCGCTGTATGTAGAGACCTAAAACGTGGAGGGTGTGTTCTTTGTATGACGTAGGCATCCGATAAGAAAGGATTTTCCGGAATTTCCACGGGATAAGGAATAATCGGGATTTATATATTTCATCAAGAGTGACCCTATGCCCATAACGAAGATTACTAAACTGTACAAATTGGGCATGCAATTAGACTATTAGAATATAAAGCGAATATAAAGAATTTTGAAAATTTCCACGGGATAAAGTCAAATCAGGATTTATATATGTAGGTACTCAAATCAACTGGACCATATCTCCGTAACTACAATTACTAATCTTTTCAAATACAGTATTAACGAAAATGACCATAACAACAAAAAAACTTATTGCAGGATTTTTGGAAATTCCTGTGGGATAGATAATCTCTGAAACTTCCGAGCCGATTAAAAAAAAAAACTTTTACCAGTAAAAAGTTACACTATCCTTTATTGACATAGGCTACTTTTTTCCGGGGAAATGCAAAATTCCCAAGGGATAGAAAAAAGAAAATTCAACTTCGTAGCTCATTTTAAAATGTCTTACACCAATAGAAAAGATGCACTGTCCTTGGTTAACATAGGATGCTTTTTTCCGGATAAATGCAAAATTCCCGCGGTATAGAAAATAGTAAAATTAACTTCGGGGCTGAGTTTAAAAAAAAATCACCAATAGAAAGCTTCACTATCCTTTATTGGTATAGGCTACCTACTATTTATTCGGTAAAATGCAAAATTCCCCTGGGATATTAAGAAGTGAATTTCACTTCAGGGCTGATTTGAAAATTTCTTTCACCTATTAGTGAGTAGCTACACTAACCCTTACTTACATAGACTATTTTCTCCGTGAAAAATCAAAATTCCCACGGGAAAAAAATAAGTGAACTCAACTACGCGGCTGATTTTAAAAGTTCTTTTATCGGTAGAAAGCTTTAAGGACATAGGCTACTTTTCTCGGGGAAAATGCAAAATACCCGCGGGATAAAAATAAGTGTAATTTTGCAAAGAATAAGGACAAATTTGTTGAAATTCCCGCGGGATAGGGAATAAACGGGATTTATAATATTCACTAACTGATACTCATGATGAAATGATAATAATGATGGATGTTGCCGGTGCCGGATTTTTGTTTTATACAATGAAAGAGATGAAGAAGCTTTACCACAAATTAGAATTCTACGCGGACGAAGTCGCGGGCAAAAGCTAGTTGTCCTATAAAAAAAGCTTGCCAGCTCAGCTGTTAGTAAAATGAAAGTACTTGAGAGCTGTGTATATCAAAATAGAAACCCAGTGTTTATACAAACATTTTGCAACCTTACCTGCCGCAAGGGAACTCCAACACGAAACAAGGAAAAGCCCCAGAACGCGAAACCCGTGTAGATGTAATTTCAGTAATATACCCACTTAAGCCTTTTTCTATTTGCAATACATTTTTCCTAATACGCTTTATTACGCCTCATTCGTTGTACTTCACATACGAATTGCGTTTAAAGGGAACTTTATTATTTTCCAAAGCGGGCGTTTCAGTTGGGCGCAGATGGGGGCGCGTATAATTTTCAGATACGACGCTATGAACCGATGTACTTCGAAATCTATCGTGTTTTACTGCTGGCGAACACGAGACAACTTTTAAAATATATTCGATCTCACGTTTATTGGGAAATTGAGAAATGGTAAGTACAGCTCTATCTTGAATAATCTCGTTTGCTTAGAACACAATGTTTTATGATTCTCACTCATAACTAACATTTTTCGGGACTAAATCAATGCGGTCGAAATGTAATGTAAATACAGCAATTAATCTCCTAATAGTTCGTGATTAAGTGCCGAAACATATTAGTTATGAAACTTATGAATGTTGTTTGGTTTCAGCATTCAAATTCATGATAAATATATCTATTGTATGGAGCTACGATGCACTGGTTGTGTGTGTGGCAAAAACATTAAACACTATTTTCACTTAAAAGTCAATGTGATAAAGATAAAACAACTTTATTTATTTTTGTAATGTCGAAACTGTTTTAAAAACAGTAAAGCTTTTACTTAGTCGACTATACCATGATAAAATACTTATGAGTTCAAAACAGGGCACGACCGGGATTTGAACCCGGGACCTCTCACACCCAAAGCGAGAATCATACCGCTAGACCATCATGCCGTGTGTGAGGTTGTGCTAAAAGTTGAATCATCTAAAACAATTGAAGTAAGTTCATCTGATTAAACAAAAGAACGTCATTGATTCCAACTTCGGCAAGGCTTTTAATGACGCCTTCGTCAAGCGGCATGATGGTCTAGCGGTATGATTCTCGCTTTGGGTGTGAGAGGTCCCGGGTTCAAATCCCGGTCGTGCCCTGTTTTGGAATCAACAAAGACTTAATTATGATTATGACTTTTGATGAAAATTGACACATTATACATTCTATCTTAGCCCTTTAGGCTCGCAACGCTTTTGAAATTCTCTGGAGACGACGATGTGTATGGTTGATGGTGTCTATGTTCTCTTACCATCAGCTAACCCTGTTTCTCGTTTGCCACCCTGTAATAAAATAAATAAGCTTTGAGTTTGCCTTGTGTTAAAAAAATATCTCGATTTGCTTGGAATAACAAATTTTATTTCTTAAAACAGGGCGCAACCTGGATTTGAATCCGGGACTTCTCACACCCAAAGCGAGAATCATACCGCTAGACCATTATGCCGCTTGTATAACCTCACACAACCGTACAACCGTACAGCCGTACTAAAGGTGGATTCATCTACATATAAAAGAAAAGTTTCTCTAATGAATTGTTTTGTTTTGTGACATAACATGTTTTTTCCATGTACCTAAATACACAACGCACGTATTTCTGTGTACAGGTTTTTTAAAAGTAAATAAAAGTCATGTCAATATAATAATACAGTTGCAACAGTAGATGTAAGTTATAGTTTATTACTTGCTTTACATTTTGGCATTAAAATCTCACTTTCAAAAAAAAGTGACTAGACATGTTCTTTCCGTGGACCCTTCATTTATTACACAATAAATTGTCTACTACACTTCTATTTAAACAATGGCCATCAGCTCTCTTTATATATTTACAGTCGTAATATTTCTAGTCATTGCCATTTGCACTTGACGCCAGCAACTATATCCTTGCTAATGGTATAAGTCGTTTATGGTTAGCCCGAATTCCAAATCAAATCAAATCAAATAAGTTTATTTGCTAGAATACAGTTATTAAGGTGTTCCAAGAAAGTGGTACAGTGTATTCAGCCTGCATGCAAGCGAGCAAATATTTGTTGAGTTTAAATAATGAAACATGTCAATTTATAATTAAATTAATTAATACAAGTATATTTTTGATAAATGCAAATAATAATTAATAATCATTCGTTCCCGTTATAATATATCGTCAGTAATAATAATAATAAATTATAATTGATTTATCTTAAATTCTAAATAATCCCTAACACTATAAAAACATTTATCCAGAAGCCAGTCAGTCAATTTACGCTTAAAAAGGTTCCCTTGAAGCAGCTTTATGTCATCCGGTAGATGGTTATAAATGTCTATGTACATTTGAACTAATGTAACGTTTTCCATATTTTTTATATGTATACTTACTTACTAAAGGGTTTTATTTTCAAAACACTTATTCACAATGTTTATTAGGTACACTAATTTAACTTAACCCACGGCATTCTAAGATTTCATATTTTTTATAGCAATCGAAATTACGACATATGAAATTATAGAAAACGAAGGCATACACATAAGTAGACCCCATTATCAAGCGGGCAGTTTTGTGGCTATCTAACATTAGTGATGTGCAATGTCAATAAAAATCTTTTTTGAGCTTTTTGATAAATTTTGTAGTTCCCATACATAGCTACAACGTCGAGACTGCTGACTTGATAACGGGATATACACATATGCCTCTGTCAATCTCATATAGCTATAACACGATGACAAGCAAAACAGACAACGAAGATCGCCGAAAGCTGGCAAAAGAGAATTTGTTCATCGATACGGTTCTTGTAAAGCAATGCCTGAATCTATAAATTACTATACATTCCGTCGATTAGCACAACGCCCCTCAGCCCTCCCTCTCGCCTGTTTGTCCTCGATTGATAGGAACGGTGGAGTCTCTGAGGAAAAATGTAGAGGCTAATGATTTGCTAACGACGATATTTATATTTTAATGCATCCCGGGCACAGATTATTTCCTTTGAGGGACCGTTTGCAGATCTCTCTAACGGGATTCTTACGAGTCGTCGCTCTCACATTTCAAGTGTATTTATGAAATAACGATCCTTGCACTAAAGGATGATAGATTTTTTTTGGTGTCAAGGTAATGATAATGAGAAACAAATTATAAGCGTCTTAAGCTAGCATTTCGTATACTTAATTTTATTTAACATTTAATTAGTATTATAATAATATCAGGCCCAAAACTCGGAATAAAATCACTGGAGCAAAAACAGGGCACGACCGGGATTTGAACCCGGGACCTCTCACACCCAAAGCGAGAATCATACCGCTAGACCATCATGCCGTGTGTGAGGTTGAGCTAAAAGTTGAATCATCTAAAACAATTGAAGTAAGTTCATCTGATTAAACAAAAGAACGTCATTGATTCCAACTTCGGCTAGGCTTTTAATGATGCCTTCGTCAAGCGGCATGATGGTCTAGCGGTATGATTCTCGCTTTGGGTGTGAGAGGTCCCGGGTTCAAATCCCGGTCGTGCCCTGTTTTTAAGTAATCATAAATTGTTAATTAGCCGGTTTCTGTCTTTGCTTTCAGGAATATATTTTCTAGTTATTATTATTATTGATGTTAATTTAATTTAATTTCTTAGGACATGTGTTCGAAATAAATGATTATTATTACTATTATCAAATAGATGTTAGAAAAAAGATCGTAAGGTTGTCTAAGGTCTTTTATTTAATAGACATAAGATTTAGAAAAAAAAAAAATCAAAAGATGTAGTACAATTAAATCCTACAAATTACGTTACAGCTGAACTCAATAAATTATGAAATAATTTTGTATGTAAACATTTTCTAAACAAAATAAGTATCTTAAATTGTTATGTACTAAACTACATTGACCTCACAACAGAGTATAGACGAAAGTCAAAGAAGAAAAAGAAGGTAAATGGAAGTCTCACAGTATAACGTTTCATGTACATTGTACAATGCCAATCTCAGTTTGTTACAATTACCTGTTTGTTAAATTATGGCTTTGTTTCAAAAACAGGGCACGACCGGGATTTGAACCCGGGACCTCTCACACCCAAAGCGAGAATCATACCGCTAGACCATCATGCCTCATAAAAGGTTTTAATAAATTCTCATTTGCTGAAATATAATTGAAAAAAAACACCTGTACCATACGTCATGTTTGAGCGCGTCATTTAATTTATTTGAATACAATCTGCTTTTCACTCCCTGATTTTCAGGTGGCATGATGGTCTAGCGGTATGATTCTCGCTTTGGGTGTGAGAGGTCCCGGGTTCAAATCCCGGTCGTGCCCTGTTTTTGTAAATTTTAAAAGAGTTTTTCAATAAATAGACATATCAAGATATTTATTTATTTACTACCTTTTTTCTAATGCTAAAAAAACGAAGTGTAATTTCTTCATCGATTGTACATTAGGCAGCCCTGCGCGTTTTTCCACTCATTTTGACATATCTGCAAAGCTATATCGCGATTAATATACTCGTAGCGTCGGCCCCATAGATAATTTAATAACCAAACCTCTCCGCTCAATGGACCCCACTGTCGATTCGGTTTATTATTGGCCCCCACTCGTTTCCGAACGCACTTTACCTGATTAAACGCTTTGATATCAGTTGCGGTTTTTTCATAAAGGCAGGCTAATAGAGGCGGGTAATGACTTCTGAAGAGGCTTCGGGAGATCCTGCGGCATAATATTTGTTTGGTACGAGTATGTAATTAGTGGGACGCGCGTGAAAAGTTCATTCGTACTCTGGGTTCCCGGGCCACTTGCCACTGTTCGTAATTCGGCCATGTAATGCTAATCGGGTGTATAGATGACAATATTTTTGTCATCTTTACTATGAATACGTATACTCTGCTAAATTATAAACAGTAGAGTAGGTGACTTAATATTTCCGTGTTGAGACGGTACAATGCGTGTCGTATAGTTTAATAATTATACTCCGTTATCAAGCGGGCAGTTTGGTGGCTATCTAACATCCCCGTTTTTTCCAGTCTAGTTCAGTTGGCCAGTTCAGTTGACTGAACTAGTGAGATTTTTTTTCTCGGTAGTTCAGTTGACACTAGTGGATAGGTAGGCTAGGTTAGGTTAGGTAGGTATCTGCAATTGCCCGAAGGGCAAAACACCCAGAAAAAGGAGCTCCGCCCTTCCGTCGAAAACCAGGTAGGCAAACAGTAGGTTGATCACGGGTCTGTCCTCGTGAGAAAGAGAATGTCCAGTCCTCTATTTCCCTCTAGTTCAGTTGACACTGAACTGGACAACTGAGTGGGAATAGAGGATTTTTCGTGGTCCCATTATTTTGTCCCATTATTAATGGGCCCACGAGGGAGAACTGTTTCTCGTAGTCCCATGACTATTTATCTACTTCCTGTATATAAAAATAAGAATTTTTAGTTTCACACACGCCTTTGAATATCTTCGCAGGTGTGGGGGCAGGTGAAGAATTTCCTCGTGATATTTTCCTTTACCGTAAAGCGCGTGGTAAATTTCAAATGAAATTTTGCACGTAAATTCCGAAAAACTTAGATGTTACCCAGGCTGGAACCCGCGACCCTCTGCTTGAGAGGCCATAGTTCAAACAATGGTTTGAACCTGCCTAGTGAGGATACCTCGGCGTTTTTTAAGTTATTTTGGGTAGGACTGCGGAGGAGCAAGGTAAAAAGGTTGTAATTCACAATAGGCCAGTGAGATATCGGTCGTCGGTTGCCACAGAGCCACAGATAATTTGAGTCCAGATGAAGAGGTTACATTACGTTCCGTCGATGCCCAGCGCTCCAGAAACTAATTTATTTGCTTCCCAAAATTCTAATCTCCTAAACAGGCAGAAAGGAAATTTATAACCGCAACTTTAAAAGTGGCTTCCCACGCTCGCGGACATTTAAATGTCGGGCATTAGTTGAGTTCTTCGTTCTGTTCGGGGGAGCGGGAATCATCTTAATGCCGGTAATTATACGGATTCGCCGAATTACTTGGTCATAAGTAAATAAACGGAATGCCCTATTTACAATCGTAAATTTCTAGGGGACGAAGTCAGCGGCAGACGGAGCGTGGG
Source organism: Archips xylosteana (assembly GCA_947563465.1). Lineage (NCBI taxonomy): Eukaryota > Metazoa > Arthropoda > Insecta > Lepidoptera > Tortricidae > Archips > Archips xylosteana. The sequence continues at coordinate 17,903,774 of OX387344.1, forward strand.
TCGTCCTAGCATGCTTTGCATTACACAGAACTACGAGTAAGTAATTAATAAGAGAAATAGATGGTTACCACGTTCCCTCTGCCCCATACAAAGAGTAAAATTTTTTCCTCAAGTCGACTACAATATTTATTGTATTTTGTTTATTGGATTAAGTCCGTATACTTTTGGATACATGGACTTATGTGTAACGTAACACAGTTTTTGAATGCAAGTAGATACACAGGCCAGGGAACGTGTTAATGTGTATTTTCTTTCACAATCTATGTCACCACTTTGTTGCCTTTTCCGCTGAAATATTATTTTTGAAAAAAATTGTTACCTACTGAGACATATGAGAGAGTTTAGACCCTAGTTCCTCCGCGAACCCGGTGCGGATTGGGAACTTCACACACACCATTGAATTTCTTCTCACGATGATCAGGTTTCCTCACGATGTTTACCTTTAGCTACATAAATATTTTTTGTTTTTTTAATTAGCCTGCTTTGGTGTCCTACTGCTGGGCAAAGTCTTTATCTCTCTTGTGCCACTCTCGCCTATCAAACGCGAGCTCGTACCACCCCAATAGAGACGTTGACGCCATTAAAATTAATTCGAGGACACGACTGCAGTAAAAAACGCTTTATTTTGGCCCTGAAAACCAGATTAATTTTCGATTAACAACAAAATTAGATTTCTTGTTGCTTTATAACAAATAAATAGTTAATTGATTGAGTTGGCGAACAAGTGACGTCATAAGTTGCTATTGCCATTCAAACTCTATGGAAGAACTTTGTTTTGACAGCTCATAAAAAGTACGTCAGTTGATTGGTGGTGTCAACATTACTATTATTATTAGCGATCGTGCTAGTGGCGCGGGCGCGGGCTCGGCCCGAGTTTCCATTCTTCCGTATTGTGCTCCTGCCCAGCACAAAGCCTTCTTTGCAATTCTTAAGGCTCCACACTGAAATAATCACACTTTTACATTCCTGTAGCATTTTTCAAGTACTCAGTAGGACTGAATTTAAATTTATAATTATATTTCGTTTTTCAGCCGGAAGCGCTTTGGGTAAAGCCGCGCATTGGAACGACGCAATACAATACCTACCTTTTTCTATACAGCTTGTCCGCTATAACATGGATACCCAACAGAGACTACGCAAAAATTCCCAAACGTAAGTAAAAGAACACTTTGCTGCCTATCTGTGCCGATTGATATCACAACTCTCTCCATTAACTATAGGTATACTCGTAATTGTAATATATGTAGACTTTACGGGTGCCATCGTGATTTTTAAGATTACATAAATCTATAAAACGGGACTTACATAGGATTAGGTTGTCCGTCTGTTTGTCATGTATTGACATTTTCAAGTAAAACAAAACCCTTAGCGTACCTACTACCAAGTTGCCCAACAACGGCCAACCGATTCGTCTTTTTCACCCTCGACATTAGCATCGATAGTATTGATGGAGCTATATTTTTGAAAATTGAATTGAATTGAGGGCACTACCATAGACCCAAAATCATTAACTTTTCAACGCCAACGACAGATAGGTATATGCGTCACAAAGTACAACGTCAAAGTGAATTTCACGCAATGACAAGGTTTAAAGTACATAGCTGTACGTTTTGGTTAGGTTTGGCGTTGAATAGGTTAAATTAGGCAAAAAGCACTACTAAAAATTAAAAAACCTAAAAAATTCTGCTAAACTTCATTGAGGTGCACGAATAGTGCCTAGAGCCCATCACACAAAGAAAGCGCGATAACTAAATACCTAGTAGAGTTGCAGCTTACAAGGATAGTACCCAACTCTTCGGCTCCGATTTAATTTATTTTAATATAAAGAAAGAAAGAAAAACATTTATTTATAACAACAATAACACGTACACAGGCTAAAATTAAAAGTATAGACATAGACATAGGTAGGTACATACATGTTGATGTTGCCATAAAGGGTCCCGACTAGGGCTTCCAAATACCGGACTTTTTCAATACCGGTATTAATACAGGAATATTTTTTTTCAATACCGGGATCCCGGGATTTGCATTTTTGGACCAAAACCTGTACGGCAAACAGAGTTTCCCTTTTTCCTACACCAGCCCTAAACCCAAATTAGCTATCCCCTAATTGTTCATCACATTTAACTCTTATACGCGCATGAATAATGTTAAGAAATAGTTTTAACACTTGGCTCATGAAACAAATTACAAATACAAACATAACATCACCTCACCTCTCGTCTCGTTAGAATAAAATTGCATTAAAATGTGAATAATTACATTGCAATTTGTATTTAGTCAATTTTATACCTGTAATAGTGTAATAAATAACATACAAATCATAAAATCACTAATACCGGGATCCCGGTATTAGACTTTTCAATACCGGTATTGAAAAATGGCGAAAAATTTCCGGGATCCCGGTATTAGCCAATACCGGGATCCCGGTATTGGAAGCCCTAGTCCCGACTCAGCGTGTCGCTGGTTAAAGAACCAGCACTGGTCTTCCGCCGGGCCACAGTATAGTAAAATCACGGAAGGCCACACAAACAAATATTACACTAACATAAAAGAAAAATAAATAAATAAAATGAAAATAACAAACATTTAAAACTTCCACAGACCGAAGCGCGGGGCGTGCGCGCAACGGCGACGGAGACGCCTCGGTTGGTGTTAATAATATTAGTTAGAGAGTAGTTTAAAATAACAGACCCGTATTTTTTTTAGCTGCCCAATCTCAACCTATTTGGATTTCTCCAATGTCGTCCAAAGAACTGAAAAGTGACTATTTAAACCCTCTAACTTCTTTCAAGCAATTTGCTAGTTATGACTGGTTTGGTTAATATTACGTTTGAGAACATGAAAAAATAATGCGCACGTGTTTTGTTAAATCGGCTCAAATTTTTATTACGCACGATGTTGTGTGATATTGAATTGTTTGAAATGCTGAGTAAAGTTTGTCTTTCCGTCCGACTTATGCCTTCGTGCTTTCATAGTGTACTTTTGAGCGAGCATTAAGGCGCCAAAAATAATAAAAATTGTGACCCGCTTTCTTGAATTGCCATCTGAGACCCAAAAAAATCTCTTTAATCACGGCAGAAAAAGATTTTCCATTCACAGATCGCAATTTCAATTGTTGGCCGAGAATTAAGTGAAGTACAGAACAATAATGGACTTCAGAGGTGCTCGTTAAATTTCCTAAGTACTAAGATTAATGGATTGTTGACATTAAAAATATAATTAAAGTGTTATCAATCAGGGTGACAGGGGACTCGGCACAATGGCTTCCTAAGCCTCCTTTTTGTGCTTTGATGAGGAAAATATTAATTTGGAAATGATTATTTTTTTGAATTGTGTTTCAATGTACATGCTATGGCTATTGTGTTTTAAATCGCAATGTGTTAACTTGCCGGTATATACATTGACAATTGATATGTCGATTACAATTTTTTTAAAGGCTGGCATAGTACTAAGGATTCTCTGAGGGTTGGAACCGTTTACCATCAGGTAAGAAAAACTGCCTAGCGTGAACTACATTCTTTCCTTATGTACCTAATAGATAAGATAATAGCAGGCTATTTTCTACAACTCGACGTCTATGTGCATCTATTTTGCGAAATTGGCTGTAGGCACTATTTCGTGCCAGCTACATTTTTCTCTTTTGGATTCATTCTTTTCTTTTGAATGAAATGTTATTTTATATACATATACATATATATATATATATATATATATATATATATATATATATATATATATATATGTATGGTAATACATTTATTACACTTGGGTTTCATTGGTAAGTGGAAATACATAACTATTACTATTTCTAATGCATTTCTTATCTGAAATAGGACTTTATTAATACAGTAAACTCAAGCGACCCTTATTCTATTCTGAGATATTATTTATATACTCTTTGACATAAATTTATACTTGACACGTACGTTTACATAATATATTGAGTTGTGAATCCAGGCGGACTAAGGGGCTCAAGCCCCTCTTCTCCCTCAAAAAGCATCTGAGTTCTTCTGTCATTTTGTATGATTTTCTAGTGTTACAAACCTGGATCTACCGCTGTAGGTACATAATTATATAAATTGAAGACTTTATAAATCCAGAAACTTAAGTACTAAAATTTTATGTAACAGTTACACAGCCATTCAGATTCAGAATTGTTACCATCGCCGCCCGAGTTGAAATCATTTAGGTCGTTTAAATTTCTCCATTCGGAACGGCGGTCGCTCATTTATGTAGTTTTAATTCCGCTATTCCTTAGTAGGAAGCCGGGATCTTATTTCATTAGTCAGCCGCGAGTTGGTGCCATTTAGCTCGCAAGCCGGCAGGGAAGGGACATGGGTGCAAGCAGAGCGGGGGACAATAAAGTACCTATCACTTTCATGAGTTAAAATAAAAAAATACTTGCTACATCGCGACCAAACTTTATAGATAGCTGCGTCTTAGTCACTCTACTTTCATCATCATTTCATCCGAAAGACGTCCACCGCTGAACATAGGCCTCCCAAGTTTCGCACAAACAGATCGATCCTGCGCCATCCGCTTTCAACGCATTCCCGCAACCTTAACCACGTCGTTGCTCCATCTTGTTTGAGCCCTTGCCACACTGCTTCTTCCGGTTCCTGAACGCCACTCGAAACGCTTTTGGCCCCACCGGCCATCAGTTTTACGAGTGATGTGCCCTGCCCACTGTCACTTGAGTTTAGCGATTCTTCGAAAACTAGCATTTGCTTAAAAAAAATGTGTAGAAGTTAGAGGATTTAGTCAATTTTCAGTACTTTGGAGCCCAATTTCTCCAAATAGATTCGGTTTGGGCAGCTAAAAAAAATATTGGTCTGTTATTTTAGACTGAGTACTCTTTAACATATATCAAAATGAATCAAATCGGAGCCGGACTGTTTGGTACCTTTTATTGTAAGTCGGTGACTAGTTTTTGCGCGGACTTCATCATTTCTATTGTGATCCCACAGAAACTCCGACAATAACCTCTCCTATCGCTTCATTATAAATGAAAATATGTCGCAAAGACTATCACTAACAAAATACAATACAGGCTTTGATCAATTATAACTGTAGATCCACAGTCTCGCGCCCGAAAATGTCCGAGCCAAATGAGCGCCACTTTGATAAAAGTGGCCTTCTTTTTTCTCAGTACGTTGCGTGAAAATGTCAAGTTTAGCTGTCAAGTGTCAACCGAAATTCGACTGTAATGAAGTAAAGACTAGGTTCAAATTTCTGTGTAGGTGATGATCTTAATTGTTATGCAAACAAATAAAAAAGTTCGGACATTTTTTGAAGGGGATTTTGTTCGGCAATGTGTATCTTCAGTTATAATTGATCAAAGAATACAGGGAATAAATTCAGGAACGGCCCAACACGGTTTGCGAGCGGTTATTCAATCGTTTGGGAGAGGATAGAAATGGGTTAAGCTTGGGATGAGCCTTATTTTCCTGTTAATTCGCTTTGTAAATAAATAAATAAATAAACAAATAAATAAGGCTCTCATCCCAAACTCAGCCCAAACCTCTCGCAAGCCAGTGATTTTTGGCGTTCCTGAATAGCAGTTCAAACCAAACCCAACCCAAACGATTGAATTACCGCTACCAAACCCGTGAAGGCCTGTTCCTGCGAATTTAGCCCCTGGACAACGCATTTCATACTCATAGAGGTTAATTCTCAAATCTACACTGAGCTCAACCGTTCCCGGTCAGAATCAATACCGTAAAAATACTATTATAATAAAAAAAAATCGAACTACTCGCGTTATTTTCTCAAATGAAATACTTAGCGCAAAACATTTAAACTACCCTTTTACCAACCATTCTGCCTTAAAAAGTATCTTTCATTTTTTAACTGACTGCAGTGAAGGCAATGAGGTATTTAGTAGGTATTTATCAATTTGATATTAAATTAATACAATTAGAAAGTAACTATAATATTTAATTAATATGGTAGCGGTGAATCAAGAAGAAATTTCTAAGACCAAGAAGTTTATTTACAGATTTTCATCGCCAGGCCGCTCAGTTCGTCTCTAAAGACTAACCCTTAATGTTTTGGCTTCAAGAACGTCGAAACAGCACAGTTAATGGAACACAAGTCTTGATCTGCCCATACTTTTATGTATGTATAGCTGCAGTAAAGAAAAGTATCTTTATTTTATGAATTACTATGGTATCGCTACATTACTAGGCAAAAAGTAATTATATTGTATTGATTTTTTTTACTTTCGCGTACAATTTTTATGTAGACAAAAACAGGGCACGACCGGGATTTGAACCCGGGACCTCTCACACCCAAAGCGAGAATCATACCGCTAGACCATCATGCCGCCTGACTGAAGTCACGTTTAAAGTCGATTAATCTAACACCAAATTGCAATAGGCACATCTGATTAAACAAATGAACGTCATTGGTTTCGACTTTATGTAGGCTTTTCATAAAGTATCCGTCAAGAGGCATGATGGTCTAGCGGTATGATTCTCGCTTTGGGTGTGAGAGGTCCCGGGTTCAAATCCCGGTCGTGCCCTGTTTTGAAAATCAAAAGTTTGGCATTCGAATACGGTGGGTAATTATACCCACCAAACTAGAACTTGACTTTGAACTTTTTTTTTTTTGTTTTTGCGGGATTCGGGATTTTTTTTTAGTATTAACTGTTTTTAAACAAAAGGCAAATTCATGATGTATTTAAAAAATACCTGGGTGACCGAGCTCTGCTCGGGCAGAAACTCGGTACCAAGCGTTTTCCCAGAGATAAGACCAAGCTAGATCGATTTTTCATCCCCGAAAAACCCCAAATACCAAATTTCATCGAAATCGTTGGAGCCGTTTCCGAGATCAAAACACCGGAGGGGTGGGGGGGGGGGGGTGAGAGGGGGGGAGGGGATGCGGGGGAGGGAGCGCGGGGGCACTAAAAGGGGGATGAAAATTTCATTGATTTTGCCGTAGGATGCACCGTTTTCAAGATATTTGACTAAAACACCGGAGGGGGTGCGGGGGGGGGGTGAGTCACGGTAAACTATCGTCCGTAAACTGACTTTACAGACAACCGGCTTTTCCTGTTCTGTGCTCTCAATAGGGAACGTGCACATAGACGGTGCTGCCAACTGGTGCCATAAGGGTGCCATCAATTTGAATGTTTTACCTTGATAAGTTTGTTTTACTGTCCGCATAGTATCTCTTCTGTCACATTAGTGCTGCCGCCTATAGTTACTGCACGTTCCCTATAATACTTTTTCTAACAAAAAAGTAACTTTTTCTCACAAAAGAAGAAACTTGACGTTTTCTCATGAAAAATAAACTTGAAAAAAAACGTGGAATCGAACCGAGGTCGGCTGGATCCGCGACCACCCGATTTCTAATGTGCCATTATGATCTAATCGAAATCGGCGAAATTTAGCTTTATATTCTAATGCAAACAAAAATAGCCGGAAAACACGAGTAAAAGCGATTTTCTGAAAATGAAACATAGCTAGATCAGTTTTTCATCCCCGAAAACCCCCACATACCAAATTTCATCGAAATCGTTGGAGCCGTTTCCGAGACCCTGATTATATATATACATACATATATATATATATATATATATATATATATATATATATATACATATATACAAGAATTGCTCGTTTAAAGGTATTAGATAAATATATTTTTTGTATACAGTGGTATTATACTGGCAAACGAGCAAGTGGGGCACCAAATACAAAGCGAGCAACACAACTTGCCGATGCGTTGCCAGTCTACATAGTTAAAATAGATTGCACCATATTCACTAATTGCATTTTTTTTAACCCCAGACACAAAAAGAGGGGTGTTATAAGTTTGACTGCTATATGTGTGTGTCTGTCTGTCTGTGTCATCATAGCTCTTAAACCGGTGAACCGATTTGGATGCAGTTTTTTTATTAGAAAGCAGGTTTCTTGGCGATGTTTCTTAGATATGTTTCATCAAAATCGGTTCAGCTGATTCAAAGTTATCGGCTCTTTTGTTAGCTGCGGAAGGGATCTTAGACGCATAATGGGTATTTACTTTATGCTCAAACATACGTGTGACATAATAGCGTTGGGGGTTTTTAAAATTTTTAATTTATAGTTATTTTAATTAGTCCTCACTTCATCAGGCTAATCGAGCAGTACCTAACAATTTGTAAATTTTTTTAAATCTTATTTATGACAGTCTGCGTTCATAAACACAATTAAGTAGGTTCAATTTATTTGGTTATAAACTGAAAAAGCTGGGGAATAAAATCATTATGGGGAATAAAATATTTTACTATTCACATTTATATTCATTCTTGCTTTTTTTTATGAGCTGAAGCTAATTACTGAAAAACAAATCAAAACAGGGCACGACCGGGATTTGAACCCGGGACCTCTCACACCCAAAGCGAGAATCATACCGCTAGACCATCATGCCGCTTGACGAAGGCTTCATTAAAAGCCTACCCAAAGTTAAAATCAATGGCCTGAGTTTATTTAATCAGGTGGGCTAACTTCATTTGTTTTATATGAATTCACGTTTATTGCAACCTCACACACGGCATGATGGTCTAGCGGTATGATTCTCGCTTTGGGTGTGAGAGGTCCCGGGTTCAAATCCCGGTCGTGCCCTGTTTTTAAAGATTACCTGATTTTAATTAGCCTCATTTAAAAAAACAGCGATTTTGCAAACGAAACAGAAATGAAAGTCTAGAGACCAAGTGCTTTTGCCTAGCATTAAAACGCACTTGCAGTAAAACGAGGACACGTGTGAGCAAGATTTGTACTCGAAGAATTCCCTACCGTCGTACCAAAAAAAAAACTAGTTTTCGCTCTTTTATTTTTACCGATTGTGACGGAGCCCAAAACGAATTATTTTCTAATAACGTATACACATAGAACAAAGAATATTGAAGAAAATTGTAAATTAAATTCTAGTGACCTAAAACTAAACATTTGTACGCTTGCTTTCATAGCATTAAATTAATTTTAAGATAATTTGACCTCCTGTATTCTCACAGATAAATGTTTTTGATTTGATTTTGATTTATCCGGAAAAATAGACGACGTAAGTGAATACCATTACTTAGCAGTCCAAAAAAGATGAAACAAGGCGCTTAACGACCGCTTTAGCCTAGTTGGTAGTGACCCTGCCTACGAAGCAAGAGGTCCTGGGTTCAAATCCCGGTAAGGGCATTTATTTGTGTGATGAGCACGAATATTTGTTCCTGAGTTATGGATGTTTTCTATGTATTTAAGTATGTATTTATGTATATAAGTATGTTTATCGTCGTCTAGTACCCATAGTACAAGCTTTGCTTAGTTTGGGACTAGATCGATTTGTGTAAGATTGTCCCCTAATATTTATTTATTTTATTTATTTATTTATTGTGAGTACGTAACCATCCCAGCCTATATAGGTACGTCCCAATGCAAAGCACATGCCTCCCCTCAGAATGAGAGGGCTTGGGGCGTAGTTCCCACGCGGGGCCAGTGCGGATTGGGAACTTCGCACATACCATTGAATTACTTCTCAGATGTGTACATGTTTCCTCGCGATGTTTTCCTTCACCGTACAGCTCCTTTCACACAAATGTTATTTCGCACGTAAATTCCGAAAAAATCAGAGGTGTGAGCCCGCGCTCGAACCCACGACCTTCTGCTTGAGAGGTCATAGGTCAAAACAGTAGGCGACCACGGCAATGGTAACAACGAAATATTTTAAACGAAAACTTCTTAAGGGGCTACCTCGTTTTTCGCGCTAATCGATTTTGGGTGGGCGATTTCGGGCGTGGGGCCGCTTGGGGGAGGCACGATGGCTCTAGATAGGTTGATTTTACTGCGCGTGTTTTTGGGTATTTTCATCTTATTACTAAAACAAATACATATTTTAAAAATGTAGCAAAACTACGCCCTAGAAAACATCTTGTTTTATTAACATTCAAAAGTCATGACCTTCCGTGCAGTATTAGCGTCGTACTTAACTAGAGTTTATTTTATTTTTTAGAGACGACTTTGGATTTTTTTTCTATGGAGCGAACTACAAGTAATCGTGTTTCGAAAAAAACTGGTCACTAGAGTGAATCCTCAAATATCTTTCATATGAATTTCAGGACTGCTAGTAATGATACAGCACGAGTTTACATGAATGCAATAATTGCGCCAAAAACGAGGTAGCCCCTTAATTGCCCCGATTTTTTTCGCAAAACAGTACCTAATGAAGCGGCACGTCACAGATAATTATCTTCGCGCTCAAGGGAAAGTCCAGATGAAAGTGAGGGCTTACGGAGCCCTTTGAAAGAAGTCATCTCTCCTGATTGATGGGCCCTCCAGATTTAGTATGTTAATTCACCGACCTTTCCCGGTGGGTAGAGATAACTATAGCCAGCGCTCCAGCACTCCATACAAAAGAGTACTTCTACACTGCTAACGGCGACATTCACCCAGTGGTCTCTCAAGCAGAGGGTTGTGGGTTCGAGCTTGGGCTCGCACCTCTGAGATTTTCGTTGTATGCGAAATCAAATTAGAAATTTACCATGAGTTTTATGGTGAAGGAAAACATCGTGAGGAATCTGTAAAATGAACTAAAGTTTTGCAGTTTCAGTTTTGTTTTATTTATGTTGAAATTTAAAATAGTGATGGCAGCCCCGGCGGATATTCTTGAGTTTTTAAATTATTTTATCCATTTTTAAATTACGATTTAACCGTCGTGGGGTTTATATTTTTTTTTTAATTTTGCTTTTCATATCTATTGGATATCAAAAACAACACGGTTTATGTTATATTATGCATTTGACGCACTAAGTGGAAATTCGGAATAAAATTCTATTAGTGAATGCGTTAAAATTACAGTGCATTAAGGATCATTTGCCCTGTGGATTCAGCTAGTTTCTTCATCGATCAAATATCATTCTCTATGTTGTATGGTACCTACTTGTATCTCCATAACTATTTACTTTGTTCGACACACTTCATAATTTTCTTACGTAACTGACCAGTGGCCTTAAAACATACCTCTCAAACCTCAAACATATCACTAACTGAAAGAAGTAAGCATCTGAACAAACAGAATACGATAAATTACTTTACACATACCATATTTTTTTCGTAGAAGTACCTACCTATACAGGTTTCCGCACGACGAAAATTTAAAATGTAATTTCGCAAATAAATTCTGAAAAACTGAGAGCCCAAGTTTGAACCCACGGCCTTTGCTTGAGACGCCATAGGTCAAACCACTAGGCTACCACGGCTTCTCGGCTTTGTTATTTATTATACATACTGTGTGAAATCATTAACCCTTTCAACGCCAACGACACATATAGGTGTCACAAAGTACAGTGTCAAAGTGATCTTGACACAATGACTTAAGATTCAAAGCAGGTTTACGTTTTGTCGAGGCGTGGCGTTGAAAGGGCAAAGGTAATTCATTCGGCACCCCCTTAACGTTTTCTCTTAAGTTAATCACAGTTGTTATTGCGCCGTATTTATTAATTTTCGAATATTTTACAAAATTAAAGCGGCGCGGCGAAGTGTTCCTAAACATATTCTTAGACGTGTCTTAATAATTTGTTGAACACGCCACTCACACAGCTCGAGAAACACTTTAAAATTAAGAAAGGTCGATCAGTCGACTCGCCACTGCCAATCCAGATACGTTCACAATAGTGGGCCGGCAGCGGCCAGCTACCACAATAGACCCGATACCGACACTTAGCTGTCGATATCGACACCTGGCTGTCGATAAACTTGGGACAGCCTTTGTTAGCAAGAAACTGACGTGAGCTACATTTGCGAGATAAACCTGGTGATTTCAAACGGTGACAGCCACAGTGATACTCGTGTATAGGTCGAAGGCCTCATTCACAATAACCCTTATGGAAACCTAACTAGCATGTAACTTATTACCAGAAATTTTCATTACGTAAGTACAAAGCAAAAAAAAAAACAATATTTGACTGTTTAGCGTTACTTTGTTGGGGCTACAACATTAAACTGAAAACTATATGGGGTGTAATCGTTAAGTGTGTCCAGGCGATTATTCCGAACTATAACAGATATCAAAAAACTGTGAACTGTTATCGAAAGTAAGTTACCTAATGAGTAAAATGACATCATTAACTTTTTAAAAATAAAAATAAAAAAATCTATAATTTTGACAACAAAATACTCCCATACATTTAGTACGAGATTAGTAGAAAAGTTTTAAGTAGGTAGTTTCCTTATTTTAAATGGTTAGTTTATTTAGGTATAAGTTTAGTTTTGCTATTTAAAGAAACTGTTTTTTGACCCAAAAAGTAATAAAACTATCTTTTAAGTACTTGAATAATATTTATTTCTTAGGAAGAACAAAATTTTCGAAGTGACGGCCTTGTTGTGCGACACAATGACGGGCTCTATGTATGCGAGTGTTTGATGTCAAAATTATGGATAATTTTTTTTTTTATTTTTAAAAAATCGCCTGGACACACTTAACGATTACACCCTGAATATTGCCTTGCCCCAGCTTTTGCGTGACATAGCTATGTATCGATTTGTGTGGAAGTGAAGGAGTAAAGCAGAAAGAGAATATCTATATCAGCTAAAAAAAAACTTCAAGCCATCAGTTCTACGACTGTCCATTTTAATGAATCAAAATCATTTACGTATAAAAAAGGCAATAACTTAGACAGTCCAAAACACTCTATGGGTATACATAGAGAAAATATCCACTCTAACTACGAATTTTCTGTTTTACAGTGATAGCTTGCGATTTACAAAATCATTATCGTTGTATTATTTAAGGAACTTAATTTCCATCGGTTGCACTCCACCGTCGCAACAAATTTAGGTAAACGGATTAAACGAGAATAGCGAGCACGTCGCCAATTGCCTCGCAGCATGCGAGACGCAAGCTTCCTGCTCAAAAACTGAACAAATAACATTAGCGGAACAGTGAGGCCTGATCGAGTTAGCCGCGCCCGCGCACCCACCTGACAATTACCTTACTGCTTCTAAATGATTTTACCCCTTGCCCAACAGCCAACACAGATAAGTTTATTTTGAGCCGGAGTGTTCCGTTCGTCATTCATTTAAGTGCTTCTTTTGTCCCGGCATTCCTCTGCGCTGCTCTCAATTAACCCCACTGGAGCTCAAAAATTAAGTTAAATACACCGACTTCGCCTGCCGTGTTTACTTATTGGCAATAGACGTGGTTGCCGTAACTTCGTAAATTAAAACTCTGCTGGGACCAATGTACTTTTACAGTTTTATGTGATGCTTCCGTTTTATTATGCTAATGCTGACAGCCTAAATCGATACGTTGATGTACATTTATGAAAAGTAATGTGAACAAACCTTCTATAAAAGGAGGACGTTTATTTGAAAACAGTTAGGTGGTAACGCGAATAATTTAGTCGCTCCTGCGACACAAATAAACTTCATCTATTTAAAGATCATATGGCATCCTACCTAAGTGCAGTTAGATATTTTATAATTTGCACAAAACAACAGAGGTAAAGCGACCCCAGTGTTTTGAGATCGAAGAAAATCTCAACAACTTACTTTTATTTAGTCTTTTAAATTTGTCTTATTATTAATTTAAATGTGAATATAATCACACAAACAGTAGAAAGTTATAACATATAAGTTTATTTTTTTATATGTATACATATATATAAGTAACTGGTGTATAATAAAACTAGGAAATCTAGTACAATATTGTAGAAATTGTAATGCATAAAAAATAAGAGCTTGTAAATTTAATTTCCAATGTTGCTGTTTAATTTCCTTGCAATTGAAGTGAAAATCAGAGTGTAAAACTCGAGCATTATACCCATTTTCCCCTCAACGTGTCTAACCACTCTCGCCGCACCGGCTCGGGTGGCTATACGAACGTCTCAGGTAAAATGGTTCATTTTGAGCCCTGAAAACCAGATTAATTTTCAATTAACTGCGAAGTTAGATTTTTAGTTATTTCGAAACAAATAAATAGGTAGTTAAGTCGATTGAGTTGGCAAATAAGGGACGTCATAGTGTATTGTCAAACAAAATCTATCGGAGAATCGTGCTCTGCTGCCAAAATTGTTCCATTTAATAAAAAAAAATCGTGTTCTGACGCTCATAAGAATTACGCCTTTGACCAGGTGCCATCTAGGTACCTACCCTAGTTTACGGGTTTAATTACTCGCATTTTTTACTAAATACCTACCTACGCGCATGCAGCAGAAACTTATCTCGTCTGTTCAAGTAGTAAAACTCTGAGTTTAACTTAGCTTAGTTACATTAAGTAGCGACATATTTCACACGAGCTCAGCTACCTGGGCCTAAAGCAATCAAACTACCACTTGGAGCACGCAAACAACTTAGCGGTGCTTAGGTTTAACTAAATACCAAGTGTGGCTTAAGTTAGATAAGTTAGATCCTGAACAAACACGAGGATTGCTGTACGGTGAACAGGTGGCTTTCGAAGTTTACTACAAAGTGTAACATCGTTACATTATGTTATGTGGCACACAATATTATCCCCATACAAGATGATTTGACGAAGTCACACGTCCAAGTGTGCTTCCACCTAGATGTTGTGAACCCAAGCATGGACCCCTGAAAAAACCGGCCAAGTGCTAGTCGGACTCGCGCACGAAGGGTTCCGTACCCATTATCTATAAAAAATTGCGGTTTACGATTTATGACGTATTAAAAAAAAAACAACTTACTAGATCTGGTTCAAACCAATTTTCGGTGGAAGTTTACATGGTAATGTACATCATATATTTTTTTAGTTTTATCATTCTCTTATTTTAGAAGTTACAGGGGGAACACACATTTTACCACTTTGAAAGTGTCTCTCGCGCAAACTATTCAGTTTAGAAAAAAATGATATTACAAACCTCGATATCATTTTTGAAGACCTATGGGTTTGATGAAAAAAAAAATTTTTGAGTTTCAGTTCTACGTATGGGGAACCCCCAAAATTTATTGGTTTTTTTTTTCAATTTTTGTGTGAAAATCTTTATGCGGTTCACAGAATACATCTACTTACCAAGTTTCAACAGCATAGTTCTTATAGTTTCGGAAAAAAGTGGCTGTGACATACGGACGGACAGACAGACATGACGAATCCAAAAGGGTTCCGTTTTTTGCTATTTGGCTACGGAACCCTAAAAAGCTTCATGACCCTACATTAGAGGCACCCGGTCAGGGAAGGTGTTAAAAATAGTGCCACGTAGACCATTATAATTTTTTTTTCAAATCTGATAACGTTTACCTATTTAACCAAATCGAAACGATGTCACAGCACAAACGAGATTCTCATTTGTTTAAACAAGTGAATTCAACAATCGCACCGATTAAAAGGGTTTTAATTGAGCCTTTGATGAAGCGGCATGATGGTCTAGCGGTATGATTCTCGCTTTGGGTGTGAGAGGTCCCGGGTTCAAATCCCGGTCGTGCCCTGTTTTGATGTGTTTATTCCAGTAATTAGCCACAGTAAATAAACACTAAATTAATATTACTAAATTGATATTTCTGTTTATGAACGCAGACTGTCGAGAATTTCAAAAATGAAGAGAAAGTGTGGCGTGTGGCCGACGAGTAATATGGCAAAGTTCAAACATAAATTCTTCAGGATATTTCAAGCCAAAAATAAAATATGAAGTCAAATCGATTTGACTTAAATTAAATTAAATTAAAAACATGACTTCTTTTAAGGCTCATCATATGTTGCTAAAATGAAAGTGGGGAAAAAAGTTATTTCGAAATTCTTCGAGCTGTGAATCCTACTCACACTTTGGCCAATTTTCGTTTTACTGCGAGTGCCTTCTAATGCTACGCAAAAATACGTGCTGTCTTGACTTGCATTATTTTCTATCTTTCGTTTGCGAAATTGCTGTTTTTAAAAAGGATAATTAAAATCGAATACTCGTCAAAAAAACAGGGCACGACCGGGATTTGAACCCGGGACCTCTCACACCCAAAGCGAGAATCATACCGCTAGACCATCATGCCGTGTGTGAGATGCAATAAATGTGGATTCATCTAAAACAAATGAAGTAAGTAAGCTCATCTGATTAAACAAAAGAACGTCATGGATTACGAATTCGAAAGCCTTCGTGAAGCGGCATGATGGTCTAGCGGTATGATTCTCGCTTTGGGTGTGAGAGGTCCCGGGTTCAAATCCCGGTCGTGCCCTGTTTTGATTTGTTTATTCCGGTAATTAGCTACAGGGCATTTTTATTTTTTCTTGTACCTTTTGACTTTTTTTTAAATTCGGAAAGTTTTATGTGATTTCTGCTCAGAATCACGAGCTCTTTCGATCCTACTAGGAGAGAAAAAAAGTGTCCCAAAATTTTCATATAATTTTCGATTCCTCCATTTCGTTACGGTCATATAAAAATATGAAAAATGGTGACGGAACGGGAAAAAAAACTGGACACTTTTTTTCTCCTAGTAGGATCGAAAGAGCTCGTGATTCTGAGCAGAAATCACATTAAACTTTCCGAATTAAAAAAAAAGTCAAAAGGTATAAGAAAAAAATAAAAATGCCCTACAGCGAGTAAATACTGAGCGTAATATGCTCAGTTTATAGGATGGATACTAAAATGAACCTATTAAGTAATTTCTATTTATGAACGCCGGCTGACGAGAATTTCAAAAATTAAGAAAAAATGTACATCGTGGCCGACCTATGGCTTTCAAATTTAGATTCCTCGGGAAATTTCAAGCCAAAAATAAAACAAAGTTAGATCAAATTGGTTTATTTTTTGGGAGACTAATATACTATATATTTTTAATCACCTTTTTAGGGTTATATACATAAAGGATGCCTGGAGAACCCTTTTACCAAGCATGGTCCGCTATTCGTCTTTCCGTCCATATTTCATAGAGCTATATCTTTTGAACCTTGATAGTAGACTTTTTTCACACTATTGTGTATAGTTATGGCCATAGTAATGGATGGTCACCCTAACAGCAAATAATAAATATTACATTAAATTAAAAACATGATTTCTTTTAAGCTCCATCATAGTTACTAAAATGAGGGAAAAACATTGTTCGGAATTCATCGAGTATAAATCCTACTCACACTCGGCCAATTTTCGTTTTAATGCAACTGCGTTCTAATACTACACAAAAATACGTGTTGTTTTACTTGCATTATTTTCTAACTTTCATTAGTGAAATCGCTGTTTATAAGGAATAATTAAAATCGCGTACTCGACAAAAAAACAGGGCACGACCGGGATTTGAACCCGGGACCTCTCACACCCAAAGCGAGAATCATACCGCTAGACCATCATGCCGTGTGTGAGGTTGTGCTAAAAGTTGAATCATCTAAAACAATTGAAGTAAGTTCATCTGATTAAACAAAATAACGTCATTGATTCCAACTTCGGCTAGGCTTTTAATGATGCCTTCGTCAAGCGGCATGATGGTCTAGCGGTATGATTCTCGCTTTGGGTGTGAGAGGTCCCGGGTTCAAATCCCGGTCGTGCCCTGTTTTGATTTAAATTTATTCCGGTAATTAGCTACAGCGAGTACATGCTCAGTCTACAAACGAATAATAAATTTAACCTATTTCTGTTTATGAACGCAGTTTGACGAGAATTTCAAAAATTAAGAAAAAATTTATTTACATCGTTGCCGACGAGTGATATGGCTTTAAAACATAGATTCCTCAAGATACCTATTTCAAGCTAGAAATAAAGTATAAGGGTGAATCAACTTTTTCCTGTTTTTTTACTCAGTCCCTCAGTTGCCTAAGTGACACCTTCATACTGTTTCATAGAAAAATGCTTAGGTTGTCCATGAGACAAAATTTGTGTAAGTACCTAACCATAGCAACGGGTCGATTCACCCATAAAGTCAGGGCGATTTGGCTAACTTCGGAATTATTTATTTTTTTTGTAAAAAATAATCGAGTGGCGTCCGCGGACCGGAAGACGCAGTGTAGGTAGGCCTCCAACAAGATGGGGCGACGACCTGGTTAAGGTGGCGGGAAAGGATCGGATGCGAATGGCGCAGAGCCGATCTGCTTGGCGCGCCTTGGGGGAGGCCTATGTTCAGCAGTGGACGTCTTTTGGCTGAAATGATGATGATGATGATGAAAAAATAATATTTTAAAATTCTGTAGAGCAATATGCGCTAAAAATAGGCAAAGTTGTACTCTTCAATCCTGAAAAGCCTTTAAAGAACATATAACGTCATAATAATTTGGAACGCATTGCCAGCTCATTCTAATGTCTTGTTATCTTATAAGTAGTTCAAAATTATCAATATTTTTTGTTTGAAAAATTAAAGCTAATATTGCTTACTAGACCCATATTAATAATAACGACTTTTACTTCGGAGGTGCTCAGAAATACATCTTAAGACTCTGACGCATTTACCGTAACCACGGTATTAATACACTTTCTTTAATAAATAGCACGATGACTAGTAAAAAAAATGCGTAGGTATTTTAGTAATGATCCATCTTAGCCCCCTAGACTGGCAAGGCATGAGTAATCCTCAGGCGTTGCAGGTATTCGTGGGCTGTGATGCACACTTGCTATCCGCTCACCTGGTTGCTCGTTTGCCATTATATGTCGTAAAAGAAATAGTTACGAAATTAATTGCCTTTTGTTCCAAAATACGTTAATCCAACCGCTTGTAAAAGCCAATTTTTTGATTACCAAAACAGGGCACGACCGGGATTTGAACCCGGGACCTCTCACACCCAAAGCGAGAATCATACCGCTAGACCATCATGCCTCGTGATGGAGGCTTCATTAAAAGCCTACACAAAGTCCAAATCAATGACGTTCATTTGTTTAAACAGATGTACATACTCCTTCAATTGTTTTAGATCAATCCACGTTTATTGCAACCTCACACACGGCATGATGGTCTAGCGGTATGATTCTCGCTTTGGGTGTGAGAGGTCCCGGGTTCAAATCCCGGTCGTGCCCTGTTTTGGTAAACTGTGAGAAGTAATTAGCCAGTAACAGCTTTCAATGATTCAAAGTAGATTATAGTAGACATATTTGATACGGATTGAAGACCGTGATTACCTTTAACACGCTCCCTATATTTGAAAGAAAGAAAGAAAATACATTTATTTATAACATAACAACACAAGAAACGTCAATATTATTAAAAAAAGACAATACGAACGATAAAGATAGTATGTGATTGCGGTTGCAAATCGGACACTTCAACCATCATTTCTACCAGTTCATGATCATGACGATGGTACATACGACGAATTATCGGTAACCACGGTCAACATCGCGAATTAAATGTGTCTAATTAGCCGCAATATATTTACATGCAACGGTAATGGAAAAGCACTATGTAATTTTTGGGAATTTCCATGGAAGTTTAAGGGAATTCCCGGAATTTTAATTCGACTGCCATACCTAGTGGTTTACGCAAGCGAAGCCGCAGGGAAAAGCTAGTAATATTATATCTAAAAATGTTTCTAATATCAAATAAACATTTTTAAAATAAAACAAAAGCGTTTTTTGTTGAAAAACATCCTGTGTGTTACATATTAGAGTACTTCTTAATTAAAAACCTTAATTATTTTCGCATTTGTGCCTAAGTATCTACACAAAAAACTTCTTACCTGAAAGTTCAAAACATTTTAATTAAGATATCGAAGACTACTTCTTTGTTAATAAATCAAAATAAGTTAGTACTTTAATATCGAAGTGTATTCGGAGCTTTGATATTGGCGTCATTAGCGTTAATTAGGTGCAGATTTAGGGTTCCTCTTAAAATCAAAAAACTTCATAGTTTGTTACGTGGTCTCGAATGAAAGAAATCGAAGTAAGTGAATTCTGTACAGTGAAAATAACATAATTTGTACGTTATCATTAAACGGATGCTAAATCATAATAAATAAATTATCTAACTATCTAACTTAATCCGAAGAAAAGAAAAAATAAATTCAAGACAAAAATAAATTCAAGACATTTTTAATTAATAAATGTTATTACTCTGTTAATGAGTTCTTGAATGACAAAACTGCAATTTAATTTCTACTAATATAAATTAGGTAAAAATTATTATTATTATTATTTTAATAAATATTAACAATTTGAGTAATTATAATTAGAATAAGATACGCGTATTATTTCAAAATTACATTTTCAACAACTCATTGACATAAAATATCTATAACGGCGATTAATATTAAGTGTATGATTGTAATAATAATGTAATTTTCTAATTTCATAATAATTTCTTACATTTCATCTTATGTTTGGTTATAATTATTATTCTTATGTGCCCTTACAGGGCGTCATGGACAGACTTAAATATTATAACACCTTGTTCTATATGTGCATGACTTAATAAATAAATAAATAATTGAACAGCTTCTTAACGAAATCAAACAGGGTAATTTGTTCGAATTTTCATTTATTGGTTTCTTATTTGTTTAATACCTAATTGACTTTAATTATTATTATTAATTTTGTATGGTTTATTTTCTATTTGTTATGATTATGTATTTGATTATGCCTGTTATTTTATTTTGTACTTCTCTAATAATAATGTGTGTACCTATGCTTTAAATTATTGGAACTAGTTATAGAAATGCATGTATAATAAAGTGTAAGTAAAATATTTCTTGCTATACCCTACCGGGGTCCATGTGGCACAATTGGGATGTACCAAAAAAAATAACCTATAGTTTTTATATTTTTTTTGGAAAGAATAGGATATTTTAAGATACCATTTTCATCGATTTTGAATTTGGTTGAGTATTTAATTTTTTATAATTTTTTTAAGAAATACGTTGGATGACGTCACAGTGAGAGAGCCACGTTCCATTGCCTACAAAAATTCAAGCCGTACATAACATAATCTGTGGCTCTACTGATTTGTCTTGTCACTGTCAATAATACAAGCACGGCTTAGGGTCCTAAATGAACCATGACAAAGTTTTATTTATTTATCTTCTTTTAGCATCGATTATTCCTGTTTGTTTAATGGTGTGATGGTAAATAGATATTTTTTACTTAAATCTGATATTTAAATTCTTTCATATTTACTTCTAACGTAAGTAATTTAATAATTAAATTTGTAAAAATACATTGCGAGTATTGTATACATTTCGGACTTTATGATAAATGACAACTGTTTATTAAAGCCAGGTGCACATCATGTGATTAAAGTTCTGTCTTTGTCACTCTTTGCTATTATAAGCAGGACAGCAACATTTCAAACTGTCAATTTGCTTTAGAGTGTAGATCTGCTTTATATCTGCCTATGTGACGATTCACT